>CM037878.1:270292815-271691735 GCA_021292165.1 Shinisaurus crocodilurus | reverse complement strand
TGGGTTAAAGTAGGCAGGATATAATTGTGTATTGAATCCCTTCACACAAGCAGTATCAGAGGCAGTATGCCTTGTTGTGGAAAAATTGATCTACTGCGTTGTGTTTTGAAGAGGTTCTTGAAGAGAAAGGTTTATTAGTGAATTCACGGATGGCATCTGAGCACAGTCAGGAATGCCAACCAGAATGAAAGGGAGACACTTCCATTTATACTGAACAGTATCACATAGAGATCAGGTAACAATGAATCAGTACAAGGAACTTGAGAGACAATTCAAAAGGAAACACTTAGGTCTGACAAAAGGTCAGACATGGCCTTCAAGGCTTTTACATAAGGTAATCAGTACAGTCTTTTGCAAGGGGAATATGGCTCCCAGTAATTTTAGCATAACTGAGCAGAGGCTAGGCACATGAGGGATTTGCCCAATTTCAGGGTTGTTCATGGAAGATCTGACTTGTCAGGGCATGTTCTTGGAAGGCCAAGGAAAGGTCTGACTTGCCTTTCTAGGCCTTTCTGTTAAACTGAACCCTAAACAAAATTTACTTCTACACTTCCTTAACAAATATTTTTCTGGTAAGAAAAAAAAGATGGAAGCAGTGGGAAAACACAGGAAGGCTATAAATGGAAGAAAATGTTGTTTGGACTCTGCATAAACTTCCAAAGGTGAGGCAGTGTGATTGCTCAATAAAAGCCTTGTCTGGAAGCACCCTAGGAAGGAAGGAAATCCCTTTCTGCTTCTGATTGCCTTCAAAGCATGGCACAAAGACACACTGAGCAGCTCACTCAGTTTGCACCATGTTTGGAAGGCACCCAAAAGGGATTCTCGCCACTTCCAAGGGTTTCTAACTGGTTGTGCACAGTGAGGGTTGACCTCTCCCCGCATCCGGGAGTTCTCTAAGTGTGCCAGAGGAGGGGAGCATCATCATCATCAGGCGATCACTCGTGACCGAGTAAGATTGTCTTCCGGGATAAAAGGAGGAAATTCTAAAGAAGATTGTGTAGACTCTAGCGATGGGTCCGTAAGTGACTGTGGAGGCCAATTCTAGATCCACACAGCTTCCCACAGTGAGGACACAGGTTACCAGATAGAAGATGGTCCTGTAAAGGATTCATTTGACGTGCTTTTCGCTTAGCACGTTTCTCCCTTTCACCTTGCACTCGGGCTTCTTCAAAGTCCATGGAACCTTTGTGAAAGGCCTCCATTTAGATCGTTCATGGGCCAGAGCTTCCCAGTTTTCGATGTTTATATTGCATTTTTTTAGATTAGCCTTATGAACATCCTTTAAACCTCTTATATTGACCACCGATATTCCGCTTTCCATCCTTGAGTTGGGAGTAAAGTAACTGCTTTGGGAGACGGCAGTCAGGCATTCGAACAACATGACCGGTCCACTGAAGTTGGCGTTGAACGATCATTTTTTCAATGCTAGTAGTCTTTGCTTCTTCCAGTACACTGACATTTGTTCGCCTATCTTCCCAAGTAATTTGCAGGATTTTCCGGAGGCAACGTTGATGAAACCTTTCAAGGAGGTGGAAGTGATGTTTATAGATAGTCCATGTTTCGCAGGCATACAATAAAGTTGGTAATTTCTCTAAGTGTGCCAGAGGAGGGGAGCATACCCTCCAACATTTCACAGATGAAAATAGGGACACACATGTGAATTTGTAAGAGGTACTGTATGGCTAAGCAACATGAAGGCATGATCAAGAGGGTGTGGCCTGGCAACATGCCCAAGGGTATGGCCAGGCAACCAAAGGGCATGGTCAGGTACAAAATTTATTAGAGGAAACACACAAAACTGCAGTATTTGAAGCACAGAAATCTTTGAATTTATAATAATATTTAGATATCTCTGAGTGTGCAAAGTGGTTCACAGGCCCACCCTGCAAACTCCTATTTTCTCCTCTCAGAAAAAACAACAACATGTGGGCTCTATTGTACTTTATTAAAAACAAGAACAACACTGTGATTGAACAATAATGCCAAAATGGAATGATGATGTTTGTTGCTATTTGAGGTAGTTGGGATTTTTTCTTTCTTTCTCTTGAGGAGGGTGTGTTTTCTGCTCTCTTCTAATGCATTAAAAAAAAAAAAACAATCCAAAATCCCTGCAGAATAACCCTAATCATTACTGTAGAGAGCTTTCTCCATTGTACTTCAGCATGTGTTAGAAAAAGACTTTCAAATGGGGTACACAGGTAGAGCCAAATAAAATTTACCACTGCTCTGAAAACAGAGTAACAGTGCAATCCGATGCATGTGTACTCAGAAGTAAGTCCTATTACATTATATGGGACTTACTCACAGGAAAGTGTGTATATTTTAAAGCAATCTACAACACTGACCATCACATCTTGTGGCAGCAAATTGATTATGCATTGTGTGAAGTATCTGTGTAACTGAGGGATAATCGTGAAATGCTGCTCCTTGCTAGAAGAGATCGCAGCAGCAGTGCCAGTGCTAGATGACTTTTCCAGAATTACAGTCATGCCTTGAATTGAGAGCATAATTCGTTCCGGAAACGTGCTTGTAATCCTAAACACTCATATCAAAACGAAATCTCCCCCAAAAAAATTTGTACAGAGATTTTTAATTTAAGCCGTACTACAGTACTTGTATTGCAAGACGTCGCTTGTATATCAAGTCAAATTTTTTTAAATAAATATTTTAAAATTTGCTTGTCTTGCAAAATGCTCTCAAACCAAGTTACTTGCAATCCAAGGTATTACTGTATATTATTATATTTTATCTTATATATTATAATTATTACATTATTGTATTATATATTATTTTATAATATTTTATAAGTGGCTTTTGTAATATATTTTTTTACCTTACTTAAACCCTTAATTGTTGATATCTGGTGTTTTTCATGGGGGGGGGGAGTCAGTGCTTGCAGGGCAATCTCTTTTTGTTTTAAAATGGTCAGGATTGGCACAAATTCAACAGGTGAAGTTATCCACCCACCCCACACCCCCAAACATGGAGCTTCAGAGAGAAGGGAAAGTTTCTTGCATTTCCTTCTGACACCGTAAACTCACCTGTTATAGGCACAGAGTCAGCTCTGTTAGGAAATAAAATCTGTGGCAATATAAAGATAGGAATTATGTGATACATTCCCCCTCATTCACCTTTCCCTAGGTCCAGGCCAGCTGGTGCCACCTCCACCTCCTTTTCTTTTCGGGCGCGCAGGTACGCATGCACACACGCACACACACCCTGGCGTCTGTTTCCTCCCTGCTTACAGTTTCTTAAAGGGGCCATCCATTGGCAAAATTGCAGCTAAGTTACAAGTTTAAAGCAGCTTGCTGGAGGCAGGGGAGAATGTGGGACTTTGCATAACGAACTGAGATGCTGTGATGGCTTAAGAGTTTTTCGGGACTGCATTTTCGGGGCAGTTGGAGACTATGGAGGAGTTGTACTATAAAGCCTCGGCGGGGCAGAACAAGGCTTTACATGGCCCCGCTCATGCCCCGCCGAGGCCTTACCTTTTTCTTCGGGCCGCTTGAAAAAATCAAGGCAAAAATCAAGGCAAGTGGGAGCGGCGGCAGAAATAAGGCTGGGCAGCACCCCCACCCTTGAATACATCGCTCCCTCTTACTCAGCATAAAGCCTCTTCCCCCCTCTGAGTTCCCTGTGATATACAGAAGACTTAGGAGGAGGGGGTCTCTCATGACTTACTTGGAGGGACAGGCAAGTTGCTGCTGGGAAGGGACTCAGAGCTGCGAGTTGCAAGTTGGTAAGCACAGTTGTGGACCCTGATCCTTGGTTTAGAGCAGCCTTCTCCAGCCTGGTACCTTCTAGATGCTTTTGACTACAACTCCCATAATCTCTGACTACTGGCCATGCTGGCTGGGACTGATGGGAGTTGTCATCCAAAACAACTGGAGGGTGCAAGGTTGGGAAGGCTGGTCTACTAGAGAGACCATTGGTCCGGCACAAAATCTATCTGTAATCAAACATTTAAAATAAAAATACACCGAGTTAAATTTGTAAGTCATTTCCTAAACTCGGAATGAGTGCATGTTGGTCTTAAGAGACTCATCATGCTGGAGTAATTTCCAGTTTCTTTATTCTTATCTAGTTACTATTTCTCTGTAGGAGTTTCCCCCTAAAATTCCTAAATCTTTGTCTAATGACCTTTTGGGTGGGCAGCAGATATTTGTGAGATTATGTAGCTGTGACTAATTATGAGGGTATTTGTGACTTTTGTCTATATGTGCAGAGCATAATCTCACTATCACAAACACGCTCTTTCGACAAAAGAATAAGTTTAAAACATCGTGGCAGCACCCACGGTCAAAGCACTGGCATCTTCTGGATTATGTAATTGTCCGTGTTAGAGATCGCCGCGATGTACTTCTTACTAGGGCCATGGTGAGTGCCGACGACTGCTGGACAGACCACCGACTAATCCGGTCCACAATGGTTATCAACATTGCTCCCCAACGTAGGCTTCAAGGAAGGAAACCAAGGCGTAAAATGAACATCCAAGTCCTTCAAGATCCTATTAAGCAAACTCGTCTTCAATCACTTCTTAAGGAACATCTACCTACGGAACCTCCTGACAACATTGAGGACCATTGGTCTAAGCTGAAAACCTCCATTACTGCAGCTTGTGAACAAACTATTGGATATGAAACTAAGAAACATCAGGATTGGTTTGATGAAAATGACAATGAGATTAAATATATAATTGACCAAAAAAGGAAAGCCTTCCAAATATGGCAAAATGATATTAACTGCGCTGCCAAGAAAAAAACCTACGCTAGCGCAAAGGCTGAGGTCCAAAGAAGAACAAGAGAACTTAAGAACGCTTGGTGGAAAAAGAAAGCTGAAGAATTTCAACAACTTGCAGAATCTCATGATGCACGGGGCTTTTTTAAGGCCACAAGGGCCATTTATGGACCAAAAACCTATGGTACAAACCCTTTACAATCAAAAGATGGCACCAAACTCTTAAAAGACAAAGAGTCTATTGCACTGCGTTGGAAAGAGCATTATTATGACCTTTTAAATCGTAAATCTAAGGTGGATAATGAGATTTTTTCGCAAATCCCGCAATAACAAATTAAAGAGGAACTTGCAATACTCCCCACTTTGGATGAAGTAAAAAAAGCCATTAATCAAATGAAGAACAACAAAGCTAGTGGACCAGATGGGATTCCTGCTGAAATCTTTAAAGAAGGGGGCCCCGAACTTGTACAACATCTTCATAAACTCATCGAAAAAATCTGGATAAGAGAAGAGATCCCAGAAGACTTCAGGGATGCCATAATTATCACCCTCTTTAAGAAGGGTGATAGAACAGACTGTGGAAACTATCGGGGCATTTCTCTCTTAGCAACCGCAGGTAAAATATTTGCTAGGATTCTCGCAAACCGTCTTCTATCTATTTCAGAAGAGATCCTCCCTGAAACTCAATATGGTTTCCGCCCCTCTAGAGGGACAGTAGACATGATTTTTACTGCACGTCAGCTCCAAGAAAAATGCCGGGAGCAAAATCAACCCCTTTATATGGCATTTATCGATCTGGCTAAGGCCTTTGATACTGTAGACCGTACAGCTCTCTGGACTATCCTTATGAAAATTGGATGCCCCAATAAATTTGTGAATATCTTGCGACTTCTCCATGACAACATGACGGCAACGGTTTTGGACAACAACGGCTCTCATGGTGCTCCATTTAAAGTGGGATCAGGTGTTAAACAGGGATGTGTTATCGCCCCAACATTATTTGCCATTTTCATCGCCATGGTTTTACATCTTGTCAAGGGGAAACTTCCCACCGGTGTGGGAATTATATATCGAACAGATGGAAAGCTTTTTAATCTCAGCAGGCTGAAAGCAAAAAGTAAGGTAATTACAACCTCCGTTGTGGAACTTCAGTATGCTGATGATAATGTGGTCTCCGCACATTCAGAGGACGATCTCCAAACTATCCTAAATGCTTTTGCAGAAGCATACGAAAAACTTGGTCTCTCACTTAACATCAAAAAAACCAAAGTGCTTCATCAGCAAGTGCAAGCCAACCCTTTGGTGATGCCATCTATCCAGCTTGGCGGGACAATACTGGAAAATGTCGATCATTTTCTCTATCTTGGCAGCTATCTTTCTGTTACAGCTAACATCGACAGTGAAATCCAGCATCGTCTGAGCTCCGCAAGTGCCGCATTTTCTCGAATGAAACATAGAGTGTTCGAGGATCGGGATATTTGTAAGAAGACCAAAACACTGGTTTATGAAGCCATTGTATTACCAACTTTATTGTATGCCTGCGAAACATGGACTATCTATAAACGTCACTTCCACCTCCTTGAAAGGTTTCATCAACGTTGCCTCCGGAAAATCCTGCAAATTACTTGGGAAGATAGGCGAACAAATGTCAGTGTACTGGAAGAAGCAAAGACTACTAGCATTGAAAAAATGATCCTTCAACGCCAACTTCAGTGGACCGGTCATGTTGTTCGAATGCCTGACTGCCGCCTCCCAAAGCAGTTACTTTACTCCCAACTCAAGGATGGAAAGCGGAATATCGGTGGTCAATATAAGAGGTTTAAAGATGTTCATAAGGCTAATCTAAAAAATGCAATATAAACATCGAAAACTGGGAAGCTCTGGCCCATGAACGATCTAAATGGAGGTTGGCCTTTCACAAAGGTTCCATGGACTTTGAAGAAGCCCGAGTGCAAGGTGAAAGGGAGAAACGTGCTAAGCGAAAAGCACGTCAAATGAATCCTTTACAGGACCATCTTCTATCTGGTAACCTGTGTCCTCACTGTGGGAAGCTGTGTGGATCTAGAATTGGCCTCCACAGTCACTTACGGACCCATCGCTAGAGTCTACACAATCTTCTTTAGAATTTCCTCCTTTTATCCCGGAAGACAATCTTACTCGGTCACGAGTGATCGCCTGATGATGATTTGTGACTAATCATTAGGGGGGGGTTCTAGTGGGGGTGATTTAATGCATGGCCATGTGGTCTTTATGGAAGTTTGTGTTGCTTTCTTGGCTGTGTCATGTGCTTTCATGGCACTACTTTGTGTGTGCTAAGAAACATTTACTATCATAAAGTTTTTGATAGTTTGCATGACTGTTCCACCCACAGAAGCTGGCCCAATTATTTCATCTGTTTTCAAGGCCTCTTGGATTCTGTGTTGAACAAAATCCAAACTAACCAAACTGTGCTGTGCAGTGTTCTGTGGAATATGTACTCCAAATGGACTGCATTTACATAAATATACATGCATGGCAACTTGTTTATGTTTTGGTTTTTTAAAAAGTCACTTGTCTATTATTGCTTCACATGTTCCAAAGCTAAACCTGGAAGTGAAACAGTTCGGAGACTCAACTCTGGTGACCTGTTGCACGTGTTATACCCTGGAAGCAAAGTTGTGCAATAACTGATTGCTAGAATTCCTACCTAGGCTTTCTCTATTCTCTAAAATGTACCCAACCAAAGCTCCATTCAGAGGCAAAAAGAACCTTCCTAACACAAGAATATTTTCCAAAACAACTGAGGTTGTAATCTATGCATCTTTAGACAGAAACAAGTCCTACAACTCCCAACATTCCCCACCCAGCCATGTGCTCTGAGTGGCAAAATGCTTACCCCCCTTCATATGAGACATTATACCTCCCCTTTCAGAAAGGGGGGAAAGTGTCCATTCCCTGGATAAAGCTCTAGAATTTTCTTAAGTCTATTCAGTGCAGGCATGGAGTCCCATTACTGGGACTCCACAGAGACCACAAAGAAGAACGACGAGTGTGGCTGGTTACACAGGCAATGACTGGGTACACACAACACGATAAGCCATGGTGGCTTATGAGCCGTGTTTGTTTCAGAGAGGCTTATCATGCTGTCTAAACCTGTCCAGAGTGGCTTGTGTGTGGTTAACAAACCATCCTGCTGGGTTCGGAAAACATGACAAGTTACTCTGAAACAAACATGGCTTATCGTGTTGTGTGAACCCAGTCAACGCTAATTCTCAACCAACCCCACAAAATCCAAGCACATATGAGAGAATGCTGTTTTAGAGGGGACACGGAAGCAGAAGTGAGAGAAGAGAGCAAGGGGAAGTCACATGGAAGAGGAGGAAGTGATTTCTCCGGATGGAACAAGTGTAGGTCCTATATGATTAAATAAACTTCTATCGGTGCACTTAACATTAGCAGTGATGACAAACGTCAGCAAGAAATGTAGACTGTGAGATTTCCTGCTAGTCATTTTACTGGAACCTTCTTCTACATATTACAAAATTAAGCTTCATAATGTACACTTCCTTTTAGCTTCCTTCCTACATCACATATATACGGTAAATGAAGTCTAAGTATTTTACAAAGGAAATATGATGATGACAAAGACACAAAAACCCCAAGCATACAAAGGAGAGCTATAAAAATATTCTGGGATTTATTCTGTCATGTGAGATCAGGGTACGGTCACATAATATGTATTAATCAGCAAAGGTGCTTTTTCACTCGTTTACGAATTGACTGTGAATTAGAGATGAGCAAGCTTGTCCCCTCTTGCCTCGGAAATGTGATGGTTGTGGTAACAACAACAACAACAACAACAAGATATAGCTAGTCTCATTTTCTGAGCCAATCCATGCTCTTCCGCTTAAGGCCTTAAGGGTGGCAGCAGTAGCCCCCAATGCATGGGGAGAAATATGTCTCCCCACACCTGGAAACAACTCTTTTCCCCTCTCCCCAGGAGCTGTTGCTGTTTTTGCCATTGCCTGGTAAGGCATAAAGGGAAGAGGGGGCACTTTGGGGAGTGGGGGGAATAGTTGGGTGGGAAAAAGCTCACCTCTCTTTTGAGATGGGCTTTTATGAGCCTTACCCGCACAGCTGTTGGGCACTTCACTGGCACCTCTTCTAGGACATAAAGATTTCTTTAAAATAGTTTGGGAGAGTTAGGATTTGTAATGTCTGAAATGATTCCTGGCAGAATTTTTCATACAAACCGGCTCAAATTTTGGAACTGACCATGCTGACTTTCTCCATCTTTGGTGGAGCTGTAAGAAGGTTCAAATTTTCAGGGCACAGGTTTGCGGTATAATCTTCCATTTATGGTTATGAGTATTAACATGGATCCTCTTCCTGCGTTAATATTATTTATAAAGGCACAAGTAAACAAGGGATGTTCTTTGCACCCCAATTCATGGAGCGGTGAGGGCTGACTAGGGGTGAGTGCTCAGGGTTTGTTTTCCTTGAAATCTGGTTAGTGGAGACTGGCTGGTGTTTTTATGATATATGGTTTATTTAAACACATACACAGGTTGAGCATACATGCCCCCTTCTAGAGTCTCTGGCCATTTTCCTAGGCCTTGTCAAATCTACTCACTTAACAAAGGAGGGTATTGGCCACTTTGCAAGCCAAGGACTCTAACCAGTTACGCCTCAGGCAACCTACACTGATAGAAAAAACCATTCACAGAAATCTTAGAACCATGAATCATTGGGCGGGTTCAGTACCGGTGCAGGGCAGTTTGGCGCCCTAGGCGAAATGATATTTAGCGCCCCCCTCTCGTGCCGTGGGGGGGGCTCCGGAGCAAAGCAGCCCTGGTCTGCAAAAAAACCCCCGCTGCCGCCACCACCACCACCACCACCACCACCACCAACCTACCTTCCCCCCACCCTGGCTGCCGCCTCCTCCTCCTCCAAGGAAGTGATGCGACGGGCCCCCCGCGCTCTGTTTTTTGCCGGGGAAACCAGGGCAACAGGGCTGATTAAGCCCTGTTGCCCTGGTTCCTCCCGCCAAAACAATGCGGGCGGGGCTCCGGAAGCGACGCGACGTGGAGAAGGTAGGTGGCGGGGGCGGCGGGGGGGCTCGGGGGGGTGGCAGCGGCGGGCGGGGGGAGGCGCGGTGGCGGGCGGGCAGGGAGGCGGAGGCCTGGCGGGGGCGGCACGGCGGCAGCGAAGAGGAGCGCAGCATTTCTGTGCCCTCTTCAGCCGCGCACCCTAGGCAACCGCCTAGTTTGCCTAGTGGTAGCACCGGCCCTGGGCGGGTTTGCACAACACTGGAAGCCAAACTGCCTTAGCAAGCTACTCAGTGTGGCTTCTTAGCTACCCTACCCCCCATTCGCCCAACAGACAATCTGGCACATCGGGGGGGTAGGGTGCCTCCTCCCCCCTTGGTCTTCCTGTGGGCAGGACCGGTGCAGGGCAGTTTGGCGCCCCAGGCGAAAAAATAGTTAGCGCCCCCCCCTCCAAAGCAAAAAAAAAACAAACCCTGCGCCGCCACCACCAACCTACCTTCCCCCCCCCGCCCTGGCTGCGGCGGTGGCGGCTGCTGCTGCTGCTGCGACGAAGGTAGGTGACGGGGGGTGACGGGGGGGTTGGGGGGGTGGCGATGGGGGTGGGAGGGCAGCGGCGGGCGAGCGAGCGAGCGGGTGGGCGGAGGCGCGGCGGCGGCTGCTGCTGCTGCTGCGACGAAGGTAGGTGACGGGGGGGTGACGGGGGGGTTGGGGGGGTGGCGATGGCGGTGGGAGGCGCAGCGGCGGGCGAGCGGGCGAGCGAGCGGGTGGGCGGAGGCGCGGAGGCGGCGGCAGGCAGGAGGGTGGGGAGGCGGAGGCCTGGCGGGGACGGCGCAGCGGCAGCGAAGAGGAGCGCAGCGTTTCGCGCCCTCTTCAGCCGCGCGCCCTAGGCAACCGCCTAGTTGGCCTAGCGGTAGCGCCGGCCCTGCCTGTGGGTATCTCATGGGACCCCAGGGGAGCAGCAAGCCCCCCCCACCGCAGCTTGATAGTGGCACCAGGGGAGAGGGGGGGATGATGAGCCACTCTGCGTGGCTTTCTCCCAAGGAAGCCAAGCAGAGAAGCTCATTTTCCCAGTCACTGTCCCCAGCCCCTTTTGACTGGCGGCAGCGAGCGGGAAAGAGTCACTCTGCTTGGCTCGAGAGGAAGCCAAGCAGAGCAGCTCATTCCCCCACTGCATGCTGCCTCCCCAAGCCCTGAATGGGGGGTTGAGTGGGCGGCACACAGAAGACACTGGCAGCACCACACTCTGATCAGTTTCCTCTGGAGGAGGCTGATCAACACATGGCTTGCCCTGTACTGCTGAAGCCCTTTCGGCTGGGGGCTGCCTGCAGCAGCGTGGGGAGCCTCGGACAGCCGCTCCCAAGAGCTGCTTGGGCACTTTGGTGCAGCTAGAATTGGCCAGAGCAGCAACCCTTTTTTGCCACTCTTGCCGAGGGGCTCTGTAGTGTTTTTTTTAGCTTGACTGTGGCTTAGCATGTTGTCCTGGTTCGGACAACATGCTAAGTCACAGGGGGAATTTAACAAACCCTAAAACAAGTCATGGCTTCTTGGGGAGGTTTATAAGCCACTCCAGGGTGGCTTATAAACCACCCCATGGGAAGTGCACCGAGGCTTAGCGTGTCATATGAACCCAGTCTGAGCTGGAAGGACTCCATGAGGACATGCAGATCAGCCCCCTAAACCCAGTATGCTATTATTTCAGTTACACGTACTTTAAGTTTAGTTACAGTTAGAGTATTGGGACTAGGTGCGTTGTTCTAAAGGCTTTACAGAAATAGTTATTGAACAATATTGATACTTACTGACTTTTTGAAAGATTACTTATTCTAAACCTTAATGGCCACCAAAATTCCAGTGTTTTAGCCAGACACTGGAAATCTGCAACTGTGCCAGCTGTGAAGCAATGGTTATTTCAGGTTTCAGAAACAGCTGAGATGTGCAAACTTGTTGAATGTATTTGAAAGAGAAATCGGATTTTGTCACAAGCTTCAATGTTGGATAAATAGCCATTTATTTTATACTGGAATGTACACTACAATTTTATTTCATTAGAAAGGACACTTTGTAACTTTTTAACAATTAAAAAAAAACACTAATATATTTTATCTATGTTGAGGTCTGTTGTGGATTTCTCCTCAGATCTTATGTGCAGAAACTGTGCAGTAAAAGTCCATCCAAAAGGTTTCTATTTTATTTTACTGCCTTCCTCCTTTTGATATTTTACAGTCATCGTGTTAAAAGGTTTATTGCTAATCAAACTTTCCCCTATATGATTTATTTGGCAAGAAGGACTGACTGAGCCAGAAAGACTGAAATTCACCACATGGCAGCAAATGGCTCCCCCCCCCCCCCCAGGCTTCATGTAACTTTTATCTTCACATTGCAGGTAGAGGGGCTGAGAGGTGGCGGTTTCCCTATGGGTATCTAGAGAATATTTAAACCAGAGGTAACGGGCTGGTGCACACTGGGATGTAGGGGCAGGGGCAGCATATGCAGCCCCAACCCCCTCCCCAGTTAAAGCCCTTATGCATTCAGGTGAATGCCTGAACAGGGCTTTTGGCAGCGGTAATTGTGGGGATAGTCCTCACACCCCATCCCAGCACATGTTCTTTACCTTGCACTGACAAGTATGTGAGCAAAGATTCACTCCACCATATTTTTCCAGCATCAGCCACAGGAGCAAACAGAAAGCCTTTGCTATTGGCTCCACTCCTGCTGAAGTGTGCCAGGATCCACCCGCTGACCTGTTCTCGACTCTATGCAGTCTACATCCTGGACTCACCCAGGTATTAGTATTTTTTAAAACCAAAAGCTAGCAACCCAATATTCTGATGCAGCTCCAATGGTCTCTTGTACAATACTTTCCCAACTAAGGTATTTGTTCATCCCCGAAGGGGGATCTCTCTTTTCATGACTGTGTAGAAATAAATTTTGTTCAGGCTTCAGTTTAGCAGAGAAGGCCTGGAAGGCCAGTATGGCGTAGTGGTCAGAGTGTTGGACTGGGACTCGGGAGATCTGGGTTCTAGTCCCCGCTCAGCCATGAAACTCACTGGGTGACTTTGGGCCAGTCACTGACTCTCAGCCTAACCTACCTCACAGGGTTGTTGTGAGGATAAAATGGAGAGGAGGAGGATTATGTAAGCCATCTTGGGTTCCCTGAAGGAAAAAAGGCAGGTTATAAATATACTAAATTAAAAAATAAGGGCAAGTCAGATCCTTGCCTTGACCTTCTAGGAACATGCCTGTGAGAGCCAATCAAACATCTATTGGGTCTGGCCTTTTCTGTCTTATGCTAAAGAGTACTGAGTCATATCCCCCTTGCAACTGACTGTACTGATTAGCTTATGTAAAGCCATGATGGCTGGAAGATGGGCAAAGTCTGATCTTTTGTTCTTATCTAGGTGTTTCCTTTTGAATTGTCTCTGTTTCTTGTACTGACTCATTGTTACTTGATCTCTACATGATGCTATTTATTATGTAAATAGAAGTGTCTCCCTTTCATTTTGGTTGGCATTCCTGAGCGGACTGTGCTCAGATGCCATCCATGAATTCACTAATAAACTTTCCTCTCCAAACACAGCAGATCATTTCCCCTCCACAACAAGTGAAGGACTAAAAACCAGGATAGATAGGCCCATTGGCTGGGGTGGTTTAAACCTGATTGGAATGACAACTGGACTTGCTCCACTCTTCAGCTGACTGACATGGATCAGTTGCCCCCCCCCCCCCGAAATATCCCCCCTCCTCAGCTGAGGAGGGGGGCTAAGAAGGGTGTGTGTGTGAGTGGGGTGGCCACACCCACTGCTGGCATGCAGCCCCCAAGGGGGTTCTTGGGTGGAAATCTGGCCCTCAGGCAAAAAAGTTGCCCCACCTATTTAAAATAAATACAACATTCTATTCTAATTCAGAAATGGACTGATTTGGTAGCAATCCTAGAAGGGCTCTCCTAGGATTCAGCCTTCTAAGCTGGTCCTTCATAATAATCATAGACTGTTGTTGTTGCTCCCAGAAGCTGTCTTGAGTCCAATGCATGCCTTAGCATTGCAAACATGTTCTGATGCATCTGTGATGTTAAAAGCATATCCACAATGTTGAAATGCCTGAATGTTAATAACTACTTTGTAGCATAGTTATTTGGAAACGAGAGCAACACTGCACCTTCAAGTTTACTTGGCCAATACGACAAAGAAATCATAAGCAGTATTATCTTGCCATTTTCAATTTGATTGCATACACAAAGCTCTAAGGATCAATACCAGGAAATAAAGAGTAGCAGTGCTATAGTCAATTAATCTGCTTGTGTTTAAATCTGGCTATAACACAATTTAAGATCTACTTTGGCTAAAATGCACCTTTGATTTCTTTTCTGTATTAACATTCACACGTGACAGAACTAGCGCACGAGAACTTAATATGGTCACATATAAAAACATATGCAGTCAGATATTGAAAGGAGAAATACAATTGTGAAACTAAGGGAGAGAGAACTAGGACAAGAGACCAAAACTTTATTAAGAACATGCAGTCACAGAACAATAGTTTAATACATAATGTCAAACATTCATATTAGACTGAGCTAGCAAGCAGTGCAGATAACCAAAATCTGGCTGCCTGCCAGACAGACTGGCAGGATGACACAGAGGAAATAATTCAGTGACTGGAATTCCCCCTTTCATGAAAATGTCATGTGAAGTGGAAACATACTTCTGCTGGGTTTCCCCTAGACAAAAAGTACCTAATGTCCTTGCCAATGGCATGAACTGTACCCTTAATCAAAGTGAGTTCTGAGTTCTTTTAGTCGGGCTCTAAACCTTTTTCACGAAAGCAGGCTGGCATAGGATTAATTTGCAATGAACTGAAAGTAAGATTAGGCTTGATTTTCAGTGTGATCTACTGAATTTCCCCCACCCCATTATTACTATGTAATAGTGAAAAACACTTTGCATTCACCCAGAGCACTTCTCTGTTTCTTTCCCCATGTAAGGTTTTGCATTGACTGGGAACTCCCTGAAGGGAAACGTCACATTCCTTTGCTTGGAAATTTTTCTCTGAACTCATTGAGCAGCTTTATGTAAGTCACTATTTCACAGTCAGCCCCACCTTCATCTATGTCAGGTCAAAAAAGATTCACACCCCACCACCACCGCACCCCACCACCCCGCTTACAGGGTTGTTGGGATCATTGAGAACAGAGTACTTTGGAGCACTGAGGAAAAATGCTATAGGGTTCAAGAAATGTTATTACAATAACTTATCTTGTTACCAGCCACAAGATTTTATCAGCACCAGCTAATACAACATTGGCTTTTTCACCCCCAATGATGGCACACATGGAGATCACGGTTCAGATATCTTGTGCATGTACATGATCACCGATGTACAGTATGCCCTGCTGCTCACCCAAGCTCTGGGAGCATCACATAGAATAGAAAAGTAGAGTTGGAAGGGGCCTACCAGGCTATCGAGTCCAACGCCGCTCAATGCAGGAATCCAGGTCAAAGCATCCCCGACAGATGGCTGTCCAGCCGCACCTTGAATGCCTCCAGAGTGGGAGAGCCCACCACCTCCCTAGGTGGTTGGTTTGGTTCCATTGTCTTATTGCTCTGACAGTCAGGAAATTTTCCCTGATGTTTAAGTGGAATCTGGGTTCCTGTAACTTGAGCCCATTATTCCGTGTCCTGCAAACTGGGATGATGGAGAAGAGATCCTGGCCCTCCTGTGTGTGACAACTAGGGATGTTACATTTGCCCGCGCGGGCACCGAGTGAGACCCGAACTGGGCCCGCTCATATCCGCGCGGGCTCTCCGCGGCTAGCGCAGGCAGAAGTGACGCGACAGGACCCTGCTCCGGCGCACTGGACCCCCGCGCTATGTTTTTGGCGGGGGAAACCAGGGCAACAGGGCCCTGTTGCCCTGGTTTCCCCCGCCAAAAACATAGCGCGGGGGTCCAGCGCGCCGGACGTGATGTGAAGGGCAGCGGGTCCGGTGGCTCGAACGGTGTGGAGAACGCTCCGCGCCGCTCTGAAGAGCGAGATCGGGCTACTGCCGTCGCAGAGGACCAAGCCGCATTGAGCTTCAAGCCCAGGTAAGGCTCAAAATACATCCCAAGGCCACCCTTCAAGTACTGGAAGAGTGCTATCATATCTCCCCTCAGTCTCCTCTTCTGAAGGCTAAACATGCCCAGTTCTTTCAGTCTCTCCTCATAGGGCCTTGTTTCCAGTCCCTTTATCATCCTTGTTGCCCTTCTCTGAACCCTCTCCAGTTTGTCTACATACACTGAGTCCTCCCCCCTGCCCCCCTCCCAGTCATGCCGTGGCCATACAAATTACACAATTTCACATGTCTTCACATGTAAACTTTGTGTGCTTTGAGCACATATAGCATACAGTCAGTTGAAGTCTGCCTGTTTCTTCAGCCAGGATGTGACACTACAAAGGGGTTTGCAGCGCACACAGTGTAAGGTCCATGCTTCAAGGCTACATTTCAGGAGCTGAGAGGGTAGCAGAAAGGCTGACCACACAGCGGATTCCTAGACCTGGTTCCAGAATGATCACCATCCTATAAGTAGGAAGCCACTGCATAGATATCTCAGTTAACTTTATTTAGTTCAGCCATTGACCCTACATGGCTAGCTGCTTTCTCAGCTTCCTCTTTCTTAGTCAACAGGACATACTCTGTATGTGAGGCTATGCCTAACATCTGGCCAACACTGGGTGTAGCTTCCTGCCACGGGCTGCGACAATGGTAGAACCCAGCTGCATAGCCTTCCTTGCACCAGTAGTTTCCACTCATACACAGGATAGATTGATCCCAGTATTTCTCACTTTTTGTTCCATTTCCAGGTCATTTGGCTTAAGTCCCCAATAATATCAGGAAGTAGTAATGATAAGACAAATAAAACCGTCAAAAATTAGAAGTTTAACAGATTTCCAGAAGTCAAATAAAGGCTACCCCCACCCCTCACTGCTGCTTAATCCAACAGTGCAATCCTATCCAAAGAGCAGCAGCTCACCCCCAGATTCACCCTTCCAAGTGTCTGTGCAAGTATAGGAGCCAGTATGGCGTAGTGGTGAGAGTGTTGGACTGGGACTCAGGAGATCCGGGTTCTAGTCCCCGCTCAGCCATGAAACTCACTGGGTGACTTTGGGCCAGTCACTGACTCTCAGCCTCACCTACCTCACAGGGTTGTTGTGAGGATAACATGGAGAGGAGGATTATGTAAGCCGCCTTGAGTTCCTTGCAGGAAAAAAGGCGGGGTATAAATATAATAAATAAATAAATAAATAAAGTATACACACACCACTCAGGGGTCCTGCCCCCACTGCTTGAGAGCCTGACAGCACCATTCTATGCATGTTTACTTAGCAGTAAGTTGGACTGTGTTCAATGGGGCTTACTCCCATATAAGTGTGCACAGCACTACAGCCTTAGCTGTAATCCTGTGAAAACGCACCATGGAGTAAACCCCATGAACCACAGTGGGACTAACTGCTGATTAAACGTGCACAGGATTGTGCTGTCAGACTGTAATTCTATGCATACTTACCGTACATGGAAGTAGAGTCGATTCATCCAGTTTTATTTTTTAAAGTTAAAAAAAGCATTACTAGGGGGGAGGGGAAATGATTAGGTACTCTTTCACAGTACTTGTGGTAAAATGCCACAAAATATTATGATAGAATTAGTAAGAATTATAAGATAACACCAGTTATCCTATAAGTAAGATAACTGGTAATATCTTTCTTATAAGGTGGTGCTGTTTGCCACAGCAGCTAAGAAACTCTGTGCAAGTTTTTAAAGGAAAATATTTTACATAATTTTAATGAACTGATGTATTGGTGCACCTTAAGTACGATTTTACAGATGCTGTAAATGCATATTAAATTCGTTAAATGGACAGAATTATGTATGGAGAAATAGGATATTTTTTGTAAAAGCCTTTGGTTGTGTGCAATAAAATTAATTCATCAAGAGGATTGTGCACTGAGTCTTAAAACCAAATGGGTTAAATCCAGATTTAGGTGCATGCAACTGAGCTGGCGAAAGCAGATTCCCCAGCCCTCTTCTCCCAACAGCAGCCCCTCCAAGCTCCTGAAAATGCTGCACAGAGGGTTAGGGGACCTTGCTGAATGGGGTGAGCTGTAGTGTGGAGAGGAGGGGGAGGGATACCTGAAGATCAGGCAGTCACCTTCCATGAGCAGAGTTCTTCTGTCAGTAGAAAGGCAGATCCCAGATCCAAATCAATGTATAAATGGGTAGTGCTATAGCCAGCAAAAAGCACTCTGCACATGCTCAAAGCAGGGACTACCTTATTACAATGAGAAATAGAAAAAGCAACACGCCTTATATCTTAAACCATTGATCCAAGTAGATCCTCAGTATTCTCTACGCTGACTAGGACTAGCAGCAGCTCTCCAGGGTTTCAAACAGGGGCTTTCCCAAGATTTGCTTGGAGATTCCTCCTGGGACCTTTTGCATGCACAGCATGTTCTCGTATCATCCAGGTACAGTAATACCTTGGATTGCAAGTAACTTGGTTTGAGAGTGTTTTGCAGGACAAGCAAATTTTTAAATATTTATTTATTTATTTACTTGATATACAAGCGACGTCTTGCAATACAAGTACTGTAGTACGGCTTAAATTAAAAATCTCTGTACAAATTTTTTTTGGGGGAATTTCGTTTTGATATAAGAGTGTTTTGGATTACAAGCACGTTTCCAGAACGAATTATGCTCTCAATCCAAGGCATGACTGTACTGCCCTTTCACTTTCCACAGAAGTGATCAGCAATGAGAATATTTTTTCCAACAGTTGCAGGGCTGACCTTTGGCCCAGGTAACATGATTCCCAGAGTTAAATCTCTGGCTGGGCTGGAACAAAGCAAAAGCTATAAAACAGGGGTTCTCAATGGGGGGGGGGATTGGGACCACAGACTTAAACTGTTGGAATATTGATCTTTCTACACATTACAATTCTACAGATTGTATATAATCTACAGGACATCACACCTTATTGTATGGCACAGATTAAATTAAAAATAAATATAAATATTTCACTTGTTATCTGTGGAAATATTCAATTTATATTTATTATATGCATATTATTTGGAATGCAACTTTTGAGTCAGACAATCTTGGAAAGGCGGGGAATGACACTGACATATGGTGAAAAGGATGCATGGGGCAAAAAAGGTTGAGAACCACTGCTATAAAACATGTAAATGTGAATGAAGAAAAAGAAGAAGCTGGCAGCAGTAAAGATTAGATGCGAAGAGGATAGATCTAAGTAACTGTTGGATTTTATATTTTTAAAGACATGGAATCCACCATTGTGCGGTTCTTCTTACACCCTTCGGTATAACATGAAAAACGGAGAGTCTAATCCAACAGTGCAATCCTATCCATATCTACTCAGAAGTAAGCCCCATTCAATTCAACGGGGCTTACTCCCAG
Source organism: Shinisaurus crocodilurus (assembly GCA_021292165.1). NCBI lineage: Eukaryota > Metazoa > Chordata > Lepidosauria > Squamata > Shinisauridae > Shinisaurus > Shinisaurus crocodilurus. Next base: position 271,672,522 of record CM037878.1, on the reverse strand, counting down.
GTAGTAGTAGGCGATCACTCGTGACCGAGTAAGATTGTCTTCCAGGATAAAATTACAAAAAGAAAATTATAAAAGGAGGAAATTCTAAAAAAAATTGTGTAGACTCTAGCGATGGGTCCATAAGTGACTGTGGAGGCCAATTCTAGATCCACACAGCTTCCCACAGTGAGGACAAAGGGTACCAGATGGAAGATGGTCCTGTAAAGGATTCGTTTGACGTTTCTCCCTTTCACCTTGCACTCGGGCATCTTCAAAGTCCATGGAACCTTTGAGAAAGGCCAACCTCCATTTAGATCGTTCATGGGCCAGAGCTTCCCAGTTTTCGATGTTCATATTGCATTTTCTAGATTAGTCTTAAGAACATCTTTACTCTCAGGTAAATTGGTATAGGATTGCATCGTCAGTCGGCTCCCTACGTTCCATTTTAAGGCGGTGACCAATGCAGACCTTATGGGTTTCTCTACCCACTTTTTCTTTTCTTTCTTTTTTTTTTAAAACGTAGCATCCAGCCTGATGAACAGTTCTGGAGAAGTCTTGTCTCTTATCTTGTCTCATTTTGCTTGGTCCTCATAAAAGATATTGCCCTACTGTGGATTTTGGAACTAACCTTTGAGCCTCTTCTTGGCGCGGGCAGGCGAGCGAAGCCAACCTTCAAAAGAAAAAGAAAAAGCGGAGGAGGAGGAGTCCGTTGTGGAAACCGAAGCTTCAGCGCGCGGAGGTGAGCGCGTTATACAACTCGCGTTAGAGACGCCGCAGCAGTAGCGACAAGTGCCAACAAATCTACACGCAAACGAAGGATTAAAAGCAAACAAACCCCCCCAAACCATATATAAGTCTTGTCAAGGGAACGACGCGCACAGATATCCCTCTCTCAGGGCGCAATCCTCTGCGAGTTTAGAGCGAGAAAAAAAGGCCTACAACTCCCAGCATGCCCCAGGCAGCTATGCTGGCTGGGGCATGCTGGGAGTTGTAGGCCTTTTTTTCTCGCTCTAAACTCGCAGAGGATTGCGCCTTAAGGGTCTCTCCTTGAGCAATCGAGACCTGAGCCGACTCCGACAGCTGAGGTAAAATTAATTCAGGGCACAATCTCATTCATGGATGTGTAGACAAAAAGAAGCCCAACAATTGCCAGCATAGCCCAGGGTGCTGGGAGTTGTAGGACTTTCTGTCTACACCTAATAGGATTGTGGCCTAAATAACTAAAAAGGAATAAAAAGAGGTTGCTCGCCCTTCCCCCCCCCCTCGCGAGCATGCGCAACAACGGCAGCGCCATTTTATTTATTTCCTCTCTCTATCGCCCAATAGCCGAAACACTCTGGGCGCGGGGGGTTGTGGGTTGCGTTTCACCCCACCCTCTTCCTCATCTGCGGCTGCCGCTGCTACACCGTTTAGTGAAAGCGGAACGAGAGCGAGAAAGAGGAAAGCGGAGGAGACTTGTTGGGACGTCCGTTTAAATAAAGAACGCGGTCTTGCCCCGTGATTTCCTTCGCCCCTCCCCTCGTGTTTGCTCCGCTGTATATATGAGCAAGAAGCCTGCTTCGCTCTGACCGTGGGTCAGTCCGTGAGGTACAACCGTAAGTTGGGGGGGTTGCGCGCCAGACGGGGTGGGGAAGAGCGCGCGCGCGCGCGCGCAGGGGGGATGGAGAAGGGCGCGCGCAGGAGGGGGAGAGCGCGCGCGCGAGAGAGAGAGAGGGGGTGGTGGTAGGCGGGGCTTGCTGCGCTGGCCGCGCCGTGTTCTCTCTCCGGGCTTAACATTGCGCCGTTCTCACGGCTGAGCTGTTGGCCTGCTCTTGTGGGGCGTTGTTAGGTGGGTGGTTGAGAGAGAGAGAGATTGCTTGGTTGGCTCCCGAAGAAGAGAAGTCGGGTAGGGTTGGGGGCTAGAACCCTCTTCAGGCTTACCATGGAGTCTTACACAGTGAGGATTGCTCTGTGGTTCCAGCAACTAAATCCAGGTTACAGTCAGAAAGGCAAGTCCCTGAACAGAGATTCAAGTAGGATTGCAGACAGCAGCGGCTGGCAGTCTGGTACCTTGAGATCTCTGGGGGTCTTGGGTCCTTTGGGGTAGGAAAGGGTGGGTTGTGGCGGGTCAGCCAGCCCCCCCTTCCTCCACAATAATCGTAATCAAAACCGGCCTTCGTCCAAAGGCAGTGTACAAGACATAAGAAATCAAACAGGCAGACAGAAAATCATACGTTGGGCTAGATCCAGCTGTGGTCATGTTTCAGAGTAGATCCATTGAAAATCAATGGGACTTAAGTCGTGTTCCATTGGTTGGGGTATGCATGTTTAGACAGGCAGACAGAAAAAAGTCCTACAACTCCCATAGCTGGCTGGGAGTTGTAGGACTTTTGTGTGTGTCTAAACATGGATAGGCTTGCGAGTAGGACTTCTGTGTGTGTCTAAACATGGTCATAGGCTTGCGACCTCGATGCACCGCTATAAAAACACAGATGAAGAGAAACTATTGAGTAAACATGCATAGAATTGTGCTTTAAAACTGTTTCTAAAGACTTATCTGGTTTTTAAAAGATTATTTGGATTGAAATTGCATTTTTCAAACACGAAATCGTTTTTTCAAACACAATTGCATTTTTAGAACACGATTTTCTTAACGTATGTGTTGCCCTGCTAATATGTAGTAAGATAAGATATATATTTTAGGCATTTTAAAACACCCCTTCAATCATATTTCCAGGCTGGTGCATTATTATTAGTTAAAGGCTGCACAGTTTTATTGTATTCTGAGTACACGAAGGTTGGTTAAAGGGGTGCAGATATAGTCCGTGTGAAGGCTCCAATCCTAAACTTATTATAAAGGAGTAAATTCGATTGGTCTGCATGGGATTGACTTCTGAGCAGATATGGTTAGGATTATGCAGCAGGGCAGCAAATCCTGTGCATATTTGCTTGGGAAGTACATTGAATATAATTCTGAGTAGTGTTTTTAAAAAGGCATGGATATATGCAAAACCAAATCAAATGAAAATATCAACCGAGAACAATCATTAACTTCTTTAGATATTCTGGCTTTAGGACTGCACTACCTTCTTCAGGTTCTTATATTTTGAAAATGGTGACCAGTGGTTTTGGGTGAGCACACCACACCCAAGTGAAATGTTAAGACATTTTGAAAGTCAGAGAACACAGGGAAGATGTGGGGTAGTGCAGGCTTTTAAATACTGGCAAATTTTGAACTAGAGTTCTTTATCAGGCATAGGTAATATGGGCAGAGTTAAAAGAAGCAACCTTCACTAGGTTGCCTACTGTAAGTAAGGCTTGTTTCTAAGAGGAAAGCTTTACAAATGTTGCTGCTTCTTTTTTCTTTTAGGCTATAGTATAAATGGTTTGCATGGGTATGTGTCAGCTGGCAGGCTAGTAACTTTTGTGGGCTTTCAAGGTTGGGCTAAGTTATCATTCTGAGGCCTGTATTGTTTAGACCAGTGTTCTCCAACCTTGGGTCCCCAGATGTTTTTGGCCTACAACTACCAGCATGCCCCAGCCAGCATAGCTCCAGTGTTGGAGAACACTGGTCTAAACAAAGAAGGCTGCTGCTGTCATGCATTATTTGAGCTTCAGTTGCCAAGGAACCTTTGCTGTGGAACCCCAGAACATTGCTGAAGATTATGATTCTAAAGGACACATTTGATTCATGTAGGGCACTGTCCATCCTGTTGCACCTGACTATCGCTTAATGTGAACTAAGTGTCTTAGAGCATGGTCTACAATCCAAGCTGGTGGATTGGGATCCACTATTGCATCACAAAAGGGTTGCTTCAGCAGCACTATCACCATACAAATATGGGGAAGGCGGATAAGTGGTTCCCCAAATGCATGTTTGGGTTGATGGTGGGTCCTGGGTCTGAAAAGGCTGAGGACTAGTGTCCTAGAACATAGCCACTCTTCTTGCACTTGCACATTGGTAGTGGCTAAGCTGCTTATCGGAGAAGCTTGTCTGCTATTACTGATAAGAAATGTAGGGTTTCCCAAAACACAGTTCGAATATGCTTTCACATTTTCAGGAGGACTAGGCAGAATTTCTTTGGCATGTAAGCTGCTTAGAGATTTGGTTATATCAATTGATATACAAGAATTATCAATAAATTGCATAAAGTACTAGGAACAGAACATGAAGGTGGGAGAGATAAATTAGAGGCTGCTGTTGATGTCACACTTGGATCTAGAGATGAAAAGTAGGTGGCATGCACGTGAAATTATGAGCTAGATGGCACAAAGTGGTCCTGTGACTAGATAGCCTATGAACATGTGGCTCTGAGCTATTTCCCATTAACAGATGCTGGGAGTACCTGATAAGGGGTGGCCAAACACCTTCATGTCATGTTTGTGAGCCTCCAGGGGCCTCTTCAAAACTAGAGGTATGGTATATGAGATCAACCTTTTTGGATCAGACTGAGTCCATCTAAGACTAGCATTCTCTTTTCAACTCCTGCCAGCTGGATACTCTTGGGGTGCTTGCAAGCAGGACATGAAGGGAATAGTAGATGATAGGTCATTCCATTGCAAAACTCTCTGGCCACTGTAGTTTTGTTGTTTTAAACTGTAGTTTCACTGTTCTCTTCAGCTCTGACTTCTGTAATGCGAGCATGTTCCTTTCCTTGCTGTCATTCCACCTACATTGCGTTACACTCTCTTAATTCCACATAGTAAGCCTTGGTAGTTTCCCATTTCCTCACATCAGACCTTTGCTTTGGCCTTGGTAGTTGCCCATTTCCTCACATCAGACCTTTGCTTCTGATGTTCCTGTGAACCCCATTGTCATTCTTTGCCCTTTTTGCAATGCAAGTTTAATAAATAGATGCTCTTTATCATTCTGTAATTCTGTACATTATACATTCTGTATAATTCTGTAACCATCGGCTGCTATTCTGTTTCATTTCCATTAAGTATACTTCTCTCTTTATACACATACCACTTTTAGTGGTTAGTATATCCCTACCTGTAGAGTTGTATCTTGGAGGAAGGGATATTACCTTGGTCTGGGAAAATCCATTCCTTATCTATTCCTCTTACCTTTTTCCTGCTCCAGGTAGACAGGGAGCATTAATAGGGCAGCCAGGATTAGTTTCTAGGTCTTTTTATTGTAAGTTCCTCTGTAGGTATTACCGTGCAGTTGTAATGCAAGATGAACAGGGTACAACTTCATCACTAGTTGAGAGTGGGGTCACACCCACTCTGGGTCTTTTACTCTTTTGACTGGATCTCATTTTAATTTGTGTTCTTTATAATAATCTCTTGTAACGGTTTGTCATTTCAACCTCACTTTGTAAAAATGTTCCCTTTCTCTTTCCTCATATATACCTATCCACTGAGGTAGTCTCATACATCTAGTGAAGGGGACTAAGGCCTATAAAAAAATATTCCACAATACATTTTTAGTCTAAAGCAGTGATGGCGAACCTTTTTGAGCCCGAGTGCCCAAACTGCAACACAAAACCAACTTATTTATTTCAAAGTGCCAACACTGCAATTAAACCTTGAATACCGAGGTTTTAGTTTTAGAAAAACAACTCATACAGTTATCCGAACTAATTAACATCTTTTGTCTTTAAAGAAAAACACAATAACAGAGCTTTCAATGATACAAACAGTTTTTTGTTGGGAAAAAAAATCAACTCAAAAAATTATTATAGTACTGCATTGTACGCATAGCCTGAAGGGAATTTATACAAACTTTTTAAATAATTAGGCACATGTATTTTTGGATAAGGGATTCTCAACTTGTAATATGATTATATGCCAGACTGAAATTGTATGGGGCAAGCTTTATTCCGGGTCCTTTCCCTGTTTCTACAGGTATCGGATTAGTAAAAGTAAAAGTCAACCTGTACTAGGATGAACAAGATAAACAAGAAAACTAAACGTGCTTAACACATTTTAAACACTTTATGTCTTGGACTGCAAACACTGCATTAGGTAAAAGTTTGCATTGGGCATGCTTTTGCACAATTAATGTGATTTTTGCTATTGCATGCATGCTGATAATTTGTCAAACCTTGGCTCATACTCCATTAGTTTGAGAGCATCATCATCATCATCAGGCGATCACTCGTGACCGAGTAAGATTGTCTTCCGGGATAAAAGGAGGAAATTCTAAAGAAGATTGTGTAGACTCTAGCAATGGGTCCGTAAGTGACTGTGGAGGCCAATTCTAGATCCACACAGCTTCCCACAGTGAGGACACAGGCTACCAGATAGAAGATGGTCCTGTAAAGGATTCATTTGACGCGCTTTTCGCTTAGCACGTTTCTCCCTTTCACCTTGCACTCGGGCTTCTTCAAAGTCCATGGAACCTTTGTGAAAGGCCAACCTCCATTTAGATCGTTCATGGGCCAGAGCTTCCCAGTTTTCGATGTTTATATTGCATTTTTTTAGATTAGCCTTATGAACATCTTTAAACCTCTTATATTGACCACCGATATTCCGCTTTCCATCCTTGAGTTGGGAGTAAAGTAACTGCTTTGGGAGACGGCAGTCAGGCATTCGAACAACATGACCGGTCCACTGAAGTTGGCGTTGAAGGATCATTTTTTCAATGCTAGTAGTCTTTGCTTCTTCCAGTACACTGACATTTGTTCGCCTATCTTCCCAAGTAATTTGCAGGATTTTCCGGAGGCAACGTTGATGAAACCTTTCAAGGAGGTGGAAGTGACGTTTATAGATAGTCCATGTTTCGCAGGCATACAATAAAGTTGGTAATACAATGGCTTCATAAACCAGTGTTTTGGTCTTCTTACAAATATCCCGATCCTCGAACACTCTATGTTTCATTCGAGAAAATGCGGCACTTGCGGAGCTCAGACGATGCTGGATTTCACTGTCGATGTTAGCTGTAACAGAAAGATAGCTGCCAAGATAGAGAAAATGATCGACATTTTCCAGTATTGTCCCGCCAAGCTGGATAGATGGCATCACCAAAGGATTGGCTTGCACTTGCTGATGAAGCACTTTGGTTTTTTTGATGTTAAGTGAGAGACCAAGTTTTTCGTATGCTTCTGCAAAAGCATTTAGGATAGTTTGGAGATCATCCTCTGAATGTGCGGAGACCACATTATCATCAGCATACTGAAGTTCCACAACGGAGGTTGTAATTACCTTACTTTTTGCTTTCAGCCTGCTGAGATTAAAAAGCTTTCCATCTGTTCGATATATAATTCCCACACCGGTGGGAAGTTTCCCCTTGACAAGATGTAAAACCATGGCGATGAAAATGGCAAATAATGTTGGGGCGATAACACATCCCTGTTTAACACCTGATCCCACTTTAAATGGAGCACCATGAGAGCCGTTGTTGTCCAAAACCGTTGCCGTCATGTTGTCATGGAGAAGTCACAAGATATTCACAAATTTATTGGGGCATCCAATTTTCATAAGGATAGTCCAGAGAGCTGTACGGTCTACAGTATCAAAGGCCTTAGCCAAATCGATAAATGCCATATAAAGGGGTTGATTTTGCTCCCGGCATTTTTCTTGGAGCTGACGTGCAGTAAAAATCATGTCTACTGTCCCTCTAGAGGGGCGGAAACCATATTGAGTTTCAGGGAGGATCTCTTCTGAAATAGATAGAAGACGGTTTGCGAGAATCCTAGCAAATATTTTACCTGCGGTTGCTAAGAGAGAAATGCCCCGATAGTTTCCACAGTCTGTTCTATCACCCTTCTTAAAGAGGGTGATAATTATGGCATCCCTGAAGTCTTCTGGGATCTCTTCTCTTATCCAGATTTTTTCGATGAGTTTATGAAGATGTTGTACAAGTTCGGGCCCCCCTTCTTTAAAGATTTCAGCAGGAATCCCATCTGGTCCACTAGCTTTGTTGTTCTTCATTTGATTAATGGCTTTTTTTACTTCATCCAAAGTGGGGAGTATTGCAAGTTCCTCTTTAATTGTTTTTGCGGGATTTGCGAAAAAATCTCATTATTCACCTTAGACTTACGATTTAAAAGGTCATAATAATGCTCTTTCCAACGCAGTGCAATAGACTCTTTGTCTTTTAAGAGTTTGGTGCCATCTTTTGATTGTAAAGGGTTTGTACCATAGGTTTTTGGTCCATAAATGGCCCTTGTGGCCTTAAAAAAGCCCCGTGCATCATGAGATTCTGCAAGTTGTTGAATTTCTTCAGCTTTCTTTTTCCACCAAGCGTTCTTAAGTTCTCTTGTTCTTCTTTGGACCTCAGCCTTTGCGCTAGCGTAGGTTTTTTTCTTGGCAGCGCAGTTAATATCATTTTGCCATATTTGGAAGGCTTTCCTTTTTTGGTCAATTATATATTTAATCTCATTGTCATTTTCATCAAACCAATCCTGATGTTTCTTAGTTTCATATCCAATAGTTTGTTCACAAGCTGCAGTAATGGAGGTTTTCAGCTTAGACCAATGGTCCTCAATGTTGTCAGGAGGTTCCGTAGGTAGATGTTCCTTAAGAAGTGATTGAAGACGAGTTTGCTTAATAGGATCTTGAAGGACTTGGATGTTCATTTTACGCCTTGGTTTCCTTCCTTGAAGCCTACGTTGGGGAGCAATGTTGATAACCATTGTGGACCGGATTAGTCGGTGGTCTGTCCAGCAGTCGTCGGCACTCACCATGGCCCTAGTAAGAAGTACATCGCGGCGATCTCTAACACGGACAATTACATAATCCAGAAGATGCCAGTGCTTTGACCGTGGGTGCTGCCATGATGTTTTAAACTTATTCTTTTGTCGAAAGAGCGTGTTTGTGATAGTGAGATTATGTTCTGCACATATAGACAAAGTAAGAGTCCGTTCGGGTTGCTATTACCAACTCCGTTTTTTCCAATAGTTTCTGGCCATAAATCAAAGTCACGCCCGACTCTTGCGTTAAAATCGCCCAGGAGGATAATTTTATCCTCCTTAGGTATCTCTGACAGGAGAGTGTCCAACTGGCTGTAAAAACTTTCCTTGATGTCATCATCAGCATCTAATGTTGGTGCATAAGCGCTCAAAATAGTTACCTGTTGGTTATTGGCGAGCTTTAATCGAAGAGTTATCAGGCGTTCGTTAATGCCAGTAGGAACTTCTGACAAAGAGTTCACGAGTTCATTTTTGATGGCAAAGCCTACACCATGTATTCGTCGGTCCTGCTCAGGTAGTCCTTTCCAGAAGAAGGTATAACCTCCTTTTTCTTCTTTCAGCTGTCCCTCTCCTGCCCTTCGAGTTTCTTGAAGTGCTGCTATGTCAATTTTAAACCGTCTCAGCTCCCTTGCAATAATAGCAGTCCTACGCTCAGGGCGTTCACTATCTATGTTATCCAGCAATGTCCGTATATTCCATGTTCCAAAATTCAAATGTCTTTTTCGACCGCTAAAATGGTGACCCCACTGGACGCGGTAATCCAGTCAGGGGAGAAAGAGGTAGACTATGTTTAGGGCACCTTTTCTAGCCCCCTCCCCATACGGGGTGAGCAGAGTGGATCCTAAATAGGGCTGCTCAGTCATGGATACAGCTGCCGAGCTGCTCGACTACCTCGTTCCTTGAACAGGGCGACTGAATCTGCATCCACCGCCCATGTGCTGGTCCATGACTAGGGGCTTCCAGATTCACAGTCCTGCCCCCGTTGCCATTCGCCAGTCGCCATGGGACTTTTTTTGTTTTGTTTTGTTTGGTTGGGTTGGGTTGGGTTGGGTTGGGTTGGGTTGGATGGGTTGGGTTGGAAGACGCCTGTGCGTGAAACTGTTTTATGTGGGGAGATCGGTGCACAACGAATCTGTAACAGGAATTCTAGAATAAAATCATTCTGTTGCACGCTGTGAGAAAGAACAAGATCATTAGTGTTTTGCAGAAGGGGACGGTCTTTTCGCGATCTGGTGACCAATGGCTCGCGTGCCCACAGAGAGGTCCCTGCATGCCAGCTGTGGCACCCGTGCCATAGGTTCGCTATCACTGGTCTAAAGGGTTCACTTGCAGGGCTGAGTAGACTAATAGGGTTTTGGAATTTATTTTTGAGGAGTAGGGGGTAGAGCAGGGCTCTCTAACCTTGGGTCCCCAGATGTTGCTGGCCTACAGCTCCCAGCATCCCTTGCCATTAGCCATGCTGGCTGGGTATGCTGGGAGCTGTAGGCCAGCAACATCTGGGGACCCAAGGTTGGAGAGCCCTGGGGTAGAGCTTCTCTACACCACCACAGCTTCATAGGCAGTCAGAGATCCAAAGTGCCGCTTATGTTTGAAATTCTGATCTAATAACCTTTATGTATATAATCTTTGAAGTGTCAGCCACAGAAAAAGTTGTTCTCTGCTGACAGCCAAAAATGATTTGCTGTGTTAAAATGATTTGCTAATTACTGGGAAAGTGTAGGTGTGAGTGAGACTAAGGTAGTGGATGCCAGCCTGACATCAGGTATTTGAGGTATGCCGTAGCTGTTTCAAATAGGCAGTAGCTGAGATACTTAATCTAGGGTTAAGTAGTACGGTACTTAATCTAGGGTTTCCAGCTGATTTAGAGATCTCTTAAACAATAAGCTATCTTGCTTTAACTGGAGAATCTATTAAGTCACTACACTTCTTTTCCCCCAATACCTCAAAAGTGCTGTTTTCAGGTTTTCAAAGAATGGTCATTTTCTTCTAAGTATAAGAACTTCAGATTTAAAAATAAAAATTGCTTCTTGATGTGAATGCACATATGCTCATTTCAGGGTGGTGTACATCTGGGGATACATGCATTTTCCTAGATGTAAAAGTCTGAGTAGGAAAACTGTCACATGTTAAACACCCCACTGAAAGCATCCTTTTGTACACTATGCAACTAGAAGGAATTCTGAAAAGCATTGAGTGTTTGACCTAACATTTTTGCAGCAAATAAATAGGCTATAATATTAGTTGTAGTAATATGGTTGTGCTGGTTTCCAAATAACTGGCTTGTCCTTCATGGCATAGTAAATGAGATAAAACAAAATTAGATATGTTGTTGTTGTTGTTATTATTATTATTAGGGATGATTCAAAAGTTTTCTGGAAAAGTGGTATAGGCTAGTGTCAATTCCTGAATAACTTTTAGAATGGTTGAATATCCTGTTCAATTGGAGGTATTGCCCTTCATGTGACTACTACCACAGAATGCATTCAGTTGTAGGATGGCTTGTTTGCACATCAAGCGCTCGCTCTCCCTCTCTGTGGAAAGCTTACATATTGACTGATGTGAAAGCTTCCCATGTGTATGTAGATGTTAAGTTAGGGGGCCTCTCACACATGTCATCCCCTTTCAGCATTTTGGAGCTGAACAGTTGTGTGGAGAACTGTTCCTCCACTTCCCCTTCAGCATTTGAATCAGTGCTGTTTGTGAAGGCAGGAGATGTTTAATGCAAATGTTCTGTTCTAGGAATAGTGAATGAACTAACTGACCATAAGGACAGACCACCTTCTCCTGTACATGGGAATTGGTATGGCCAAATATGGGGTCAGCTTCACACTTCTGCCAGTGTTGAGCTGCTCAAAATACTAGTCAGTGGTCTTAACACTGATTCCTTGATCGTTTTTCAGCATGGGTACAATGGACACTGTGGGCTAAATTGGCTTCAGCTCAGTAATTTAGTCTCTGCCTAAATATATAACTGTGTGGAATGAAGTTTAAACTTTCTTTCCCTTGAGTACTTCTAGTGCTTTACAGCAGTGTGTGTACACAGTATATTCATCTTTTAAATACCAATATATATATTCTGTTCATGCAGGTGTTGGTAACCTGAAGGGCATTGTGTTTATCATGTACCGGTATTTACAGTTTCTCCTCTGAAGCCTATATTGCAGTATGGCTGCCTAAGTCCCTTGAAAGGGACTAGAGTGAAGTCTGGGAGATAGTTTTGTGCATAAATACTGCAATTATTTTTTACTATTATCTAGGGGAGCTTCTATTACTTAGTAAATATGACCTGCTATTTTAGGTAATGAGTATAAAGGATTGTAGTTCTCCTTTACAAAGCAACATACCTATGTTAAATCCTATGACAATCTAATAATAATAAAACAGCTTGGTTAAAATTATACTGCAAGACCCAAGTGACAATATAAGGGGGAAAGAATGATCCAGGGCTGTTCAAAGCTTGTTGGTGTTGTAGGAATATCTTCTGGTTTTAGCAGAATTTGCAATCAGCGGTTGCAATAAACAGTCTGTAAGGACTTGTAGTTAAGGTGGAAAAGAAACATTTTTAAAAGGTAAGGCTTTATTCCAAGTGAAAGAAAAGTTATACATACATATCTCCAGCTGCAAAACCAGTACTTCCAGATGAAAAAGAGAAAGGAAGAGTGCAAGGGAGGAGTACAGAGAAGGGCAATTAACCAGTTAGGAAAAGCAGATTAGCCCTTTATTTACCAGAGAAAGGAATTACGGTAACCAACAAGCGTTGTTGCCCATTCCCAACAGGTGTCCAGAGCAAGTTCATAGTGGTTGGCAGAGATCAACACCCTTGCCTTAATAGTTCCATAGCTTTGTTGTTCCACCAGCGGGGAAACCCCTTGAATATCTTCTTGATATTACTGAAAAGATGCACTTTTTGATAAGGAGCAAATATTTTTGCTTATCATAGGGAGAAATGTCAAAACATAGATTTTTCCTTGATATAAAGTTTTGCACTTCTGTGTTCCACTACAGTATTTCAGCCCTGCTCTTGAAATTAACAGGTTTTGGAAACCAATGATGCAGCCTGATCCTAAACTGTTTTACTTAGGCATCCTTTGATTTTAGTGGGAGTCAAGTCCAAGTATGTGTGTTTAGGATTAAAACCTTAGTTTCTTCATGACACTTCCTTTATTTTAAGGTTGCCCCTGCCACCTTTTAAAATAAGAATGGTGATGCTATTGCTGATCAGGAAAAAAGGGACCACAGTGTTTTAAGGAATTGGATTGTGAAAAAGAGGACAAATTGTTCAGTCAAAAGGACAGAAAGTACTGAATGAATGAGTCACTTTAAATTCGGTGCATTTAAAAAGAAATTGCATGTAATGTTTCACTTTTAGGTTCTTATTTCATTATGGCCTGGAAGTTAATCAGACTTGCACAAAACTATCTCCCAGGCTTCAGACTCGTCCCTTACTCCTATCCCATTTCATCGTCATGAACATTTTGAGGTCACTCCCATCCAATCTGAAGAACAAAGGTGATGTAAGTGAACTGAAGTATGACCTGTCATGTGAACTTTATAGGATGTCCACCTTTTCGACTTTCCCTCTGAATGTACCAGTGTCCGAAAGGAGTCTTGCCCGTGCTGGTTTCTATTACACCGGTCTGAAAGACAAAGTGAAATGTTATAGTTGTGGCTTGATGTTGGATAACTGGAAAAAAGGTGACAACGCTCTGGACAAGCACAGGCAACTCTGTCCTAGCTGTAGCTTTGTTCAGAGTCTGGCTTCAGTGAACAATATTGGCTCATCATTCCATTCTGCCTTTTCACCTGCAATGGGCCTTTCCTCTTCACATTCCCCAACACAAGCACCACACAGTGGAAGTTTTTCCAGTTTCCCTCAGGATCCAGTCACATCTGGGGCAGTGGAAGATCTGTCACATCTGAGACCTAATGCGGCCAATTGTGACATGAGCAAAGAGGAAGTCAGACTACTCACTTTCAACAACTGGCCCCTGACATTTCTTTTGCCACCTACTTTGGCAAAAGCTGGGTTTTATTATATAGGGCCTGCAGACAAGGTGGCTTGTTTTGCCTGTGGTGGTCAACTGAGTAACTGGGAGCCGAAGGATAATGCTATATCAGAACATCGGAGGCACTTCCCAAACTGTCCTTTTTTGAAACAAACACCAGACGAGTTTGGATACATTATCGCAAATCGCAGCATGGCGTCCTTCACAGAACGTATTCGCACTTTCAAAAAGTGGCCGAAGACTGTTCCAATTAAGCCAGATAATCTTGTAGAGGCTGGCTTCTATTATGTAGGTAAGAGAACTTGTTCCTCCTGATGACTTGGACTCTGTCCAGAAATTTAAATAATCAGTGACTTTTCTGAATGTTCGTGTCTAATGCTGTATGAATGTTTGTTGTTAAAGGTTGCAATGATGATGTCAAATGTTTCTCCTGTGATGGCGGACTCAGGTGTTGGGAGTCTGGGGATGATCCATGGGTGGAACATGCTAAATGGTTTCCAAGGTAAATTGTAAAATTCCTTGTTTGACACTATAATGCAGAGATTATCCTAGTCTTGCTACCACTTTGAGTTAAAAGACAAAACCCTTCTTGATCTCTCTTAAAGGGATTCCTCCTGATATCTTTTTTTAAAGCTCTCAGGTTTAAACACAACAGTTTCTGTGTTATGGGTTACAGAGTGGGTGGATGTTTCGGAATCACAAACTCAGCTTCAAATAGTGGTTTGTGAATGCACTGTTGAGGGCTGCTGCTCAAGAAACAAGCTCAAAGCCCTCTTGGGCATGTGGAACGAGTCATAGTCTGGATCCTGATCAGTTAGTCTAGAATTGAGTTTCTATAATGCAACCAATCCAGCATTGGTGTTCTGAAAGCTGACCTTAATGGCTTTTTCTGTGATACAAATTCTGTGCAGTATGCTACTGAGTACAAGTTGCTGGGGAGCAACTGGGGGAGTGCTGTTGCCATCCTTCCCTGCACGTGGGCTTACTGGAAGCATACGGTTAGCCACTGTGGGAAGAAAGATGCTGGACTAGATAAACCCTTTACTTCTCATCCATCAGGGCTCTTTTTATAAAACAGTACTATTATTACCCAAGTGGCACTTTTGAGTTTAAAATGCATCTTACTGTCCTCCACCCTTCCAACCATCCTGTGAAAGGTAACAATTATTGTAATTTTTAAAGGAGAGTGTGGGAGGTTGAGAGGTTTGACCAAAGCCACTGAACCTAGGTTCTAGTCAAGCATTGCAACTCTCAGGCTGTGCTCTCTATGCCAGGGTAATGTAAGCTGGTGGACTTACGCCTGCAACCTAGGGGGGCTAGGAATTTAATGGTTTTTGAATGAAATCTCTGCTTCTGAATAGCCTCACCCACAGAAGGGGCTAAAAATCTTGGGAGCTTTTATATGATTCATGGGTTCCCCATCTTTGTGATCTGGGCCACGCTTCAGTTTAGGATGTGGCTCATACAAAAACATGGTTCTTGGCTTTGATCAGAGACTCAACTGGCATTGCTCTCTGTCTTTAAAAAATAAATAAATCCACAAGCTCTTTAAAACTAATGTAACTGCATTCTGTAACTGATATAATTGGTAAATACGTCTGTTTCTCTAAAGTAGTTTTGTTCTGGGCTAATGTTTTAATAAACACTTTTAAATTCCACTTATAAATTTTAGCATTCAGTGCATCATCCTGGACCAGGTTTCAATAAAAAAGTATATTTGTGGTCCATTCAACATAGTACCTTGTTGTGATGACAACAAAATTCTCTAAGATCCTCAAAACAGACTACATTACTCTAAAAATACTTTTATTGGCCATCTTTTCTCTCTGCAGGTACTTGAAACAATGTTCAGTATTGTATATTTGAACTGAAACTTGATGCATTTTATCTTCTAGGTGTCAGTACCTGAATCTTATACAAGGAAAAGCGTATATCCGTAAAATTCAAGCAAGATACCCCCATCTTCTTGAACAGGTATGAAAATGCTACTTTGTTTTCAATGTCAGCAGTATTCCCTTCTCTCTGTGTGTAACATTATAGATTTCTAAATGGGACTTTTTCATTATAAGCACTCTAGAAAAGCTCCTTAAATTTTCTTCTTCCTCCTCTCTACTGACACTTTACAAAAGTTGACCATGCTGAGAGTGGCTATAGAACTTACTGTATGTGGCCCTGGCTTGCCACACCCCAGCATCTCCCATACCAACTGCTGTGCAGGCAGGTACCTGTTTGAGCTCAGGAGCCCAACTCTGGGGCACGGCAGCCAGAGGTGTGTAGCATCCTTTGGAAAGGCACACTGGCTGCAGTGCCTGTGTTTTGAACTTCTGAGCTCATGTGTGCGCCTCCCTCCCTCCCTCCCTCCCTCCCTCCCTCCCAATTTCTCTTTTGTTTTCCTTGTGGCAGCAGCTGGATTGCTGTGGTTTGGAGGCACCTGGTGAAGTGACAAGTCCTTTGAGGGGTGGTGGGGTGGAGAGGCGGAAGGGGAAGAGAGAGTGACTGAGAGAAGGGGAAGAGAAAATGAGGTGTGCATGTGAGGTTATCTCAACTTAAAATAATCACCATCCCCACTGTTCCTCTTTCCCTTTTGAGAGAGAGACGTGGTGATGATCTTGAGAGAGAGAGAAGTCCTATTTGCCCTGGCTGCTGTTGCCATGTCGCCCCCAGAGATTCCCTCCGAGGAAATGTGGCCCTCAACAGAAAAAAGGGCTGTCTGTTCCTGCTACAAATAGAAGCATTGCTCTACTGTGTGATTTGATTTAATTACAAGGCCAAAGAACTCGGTGAACATTTAGAGACCATCCGATGCTTAGTGTGACACAGTGGAAACTGTAGCCCTCAGTATTGCAAGGCAAGGATTTCCCGCAATGCTCTGAGTCAGATGAGTAAAGGGCCAGTTGAGCAGCCTGCTAAACATGTGCTTCAATGTTTTCTTTTTAAAACTATTTATTTACCACTGAATGAACAGAAGATAGTATTATGTGATTTTGCCATTAGTGGTTTTGTTTGCAAGAAAAGAAATATAATCAAGCAAAATAAGTAGTGGTAATCTACCTCCAGGCTTGCACAAATGGATACAAAGTGTCATTAAGAATGAGTTGGGTAAACTCAAAGTTTGCATTTGAAAAGAGTTGTGTGGTTGAAATTTTATTCAATTTCTGTCATCATCATCATCATCATCATCATCATCATCATATCATCATCAGGCGATCACTCGTGACCGAGTAAGATTGTCTTCTAGGATAAAAATTTACAAAAAGGAAATTTTAAAAGGAGGAAATTCTAAAGAAAATTGTGTAGACTCTAGCAATGGGTCTGTAAGTGACTGTGGAGGCCAGGTCTAGATCCACACAGCTTCCCACAGTGAGGACACAGGTTACCAGATGGAAGATGGTCCTGTAAAGGATTCATTTGACGTGCTTTTCGCTTAGCACGTTTCTCCCTTTCACCTTGCACTCGGGCTTCTTCAAAGTCCATAGAACCTTTGTGAAAGGCCAACCTCCAGTTAGATCGTTCATGGGCCAGAGCTTCCCAGTTTTCGATGTTTATATTGCATTTTTTTAGATTAGCCTTAAGAACATATTTAAATCTCTTATATTGACCACCGATATTCCGCTTTCCATCCTTGAGTTGGGAATAAAGTAACTGCTTTGGGAGATGGCAGTCAGGCATTCGAACAACATGACCGGTCCACTGAAGTTGGCGTTGAAGGATCATTTTTTCAACGCTAGTAGTCTTTGCTTCTTCCAGTACACTGACATTTGTTCGCCTATCTTCCCAAGTAATTCGCAGGATTTTCCGGAGGCAACGTTGATGAAATCTTTCAAGGAGGTGGAAGTGATGTTTATAGATAGTCCATGTTTCACATACCATTTCTGTACACCCTCTCTGTTAGTGTACTCAAGGCAGCTAACACTCAAAATCACACAAAATTGTTTTTTTTAATTGAAGTCTTTCCTGTACAGAGTTGATGATGTCATGTAGCTGCAATTAGGGATGACACATGGATGTGGTCCTTGGGCCTCCCTGTGCCAGCTGCATTCCCAATTGGCTTTGGGACCAGATCTTAACATGTGCTGCCACTCTAGCAAATGATGGTTGTGGTAGAGATGGGGTTGGGGGTTGCAACACTTCCACCAGCAAGGTCTCCAACAAGGACATGAAGGGCTTTGCTGAGGCACTTCGGGGAGAATTCAGGCAGATGTTTAGGATGAAAGGTTCAAGGCACAGTCTTGGCTAGGGCATGCTGGAAAC
This sequence comes from Shinisaurus crocodilurus, assembly GCA_021292165.1. Lineage (NCBI taxonomy): Eukaryota > Metazoa > Chordata > Lepidosauria > Squamata > Shinisauridae > Shinisaurus > Shinisaurus crocodilurus. The sequence continues at coordinate 271,654,665 of CM037878.1, read as the reverse complement.
TGGTTTTTTTCCTCTCTAACCATGCATAGGATTGTCCCCAAAGCTCAGTGTTTGCACAAGGTGTTGTTTCAGAAAAGCTAATGCTTTCTTTTTAAAACACTCTTCCCTTGCATTTTGTAGCTGTTATCCACTTCAGATACACCTGTGGATGAAAATGCTGGCCCACCAAGTAAGTTTGTGGAGTTCATACAGACACCTAGCACCTGAATATTCAAGCACTGCTTGTTAAATGGTGTGAAACATTTTAGTATTCCCAGTCAGGCTTTTTACCATATTAGTGAGAATTGTCTCCCCCCCCCCCTTTTTTTTTTAAGACAAAGCAGTATTTGCCTTAAATGTGCATTCAAGAAAAAGATGTCTTTAAGCCGTTTTTTGGTCTCATGTTACTGTTGATGCTTGTCTTGGAATGAGATTTCAGTTTGTTCTGTTCTGCACCTTGCTTAAAAAATGGAATGTGAACTCAGTTTGTATCAGGCCATATTTTGATTCCTAGAATGGGTGTAATCACTTATATTCTGTTCCTCCCCCCAAAACTGAACCTTCGGAGTTGCTTGCAGCAAGCATAATAAAACAATAACTAAAGCAACTACAAAAAAGATGACAATCCAACAAACACCAAAAAATAATAAAGAGAGCAACTCCATATAAGCACACTCAAACAAGTCTTGTCTTCTTAAAGGCCCTCAATGAGATGGATAACCAAATCTCCCTCAGAGGATTTAAATCATTGGGTGGATGGGGGGGGGGGGGTAGGGTAGTTGCTGGTGGAAAATGTTGTGAATAGCTTTGCAAATTACTGTGAAGTGTGTCTGACCTAGGTTGGAGCACTGCCAAAAGGTGTGCAGCATTGAATGTGGAGTGGACATGGTAGTAGAGTTGTCCCCTAGATAGTTTGTTCTGGGCTTTAAAGCTGTTTGTCAGTTTTTACTAAGCCATACAACTTGTGAGTTTAAACACTGGACTGTTAACCTTAAATGTTGCTGCCTAGCATAGGAAGTCAGTCCTGTGTCATACATTACGACATCCTAGCTGGATGAGTGCTGAGTTGGTTAGTGATGTTGTTTGTGAAGTAGAAGATGACTAGTTCCCACATGTTGAGAAGGAGTGGATCTGGTGTCTGTATCCCTTTAAGGAGAAGTCCCATAGCATGTACTCTACCACTGAGCTATATGTGTGATCCCAGGTTCAATCCCTGGTATGTCTAGCTAAAAAAGTCTCTGGTAGTAGGACTCAGAAAGGCCATGACCTGAGACTGTAGATTGCAGCTGTTAGTCCAAATAAATACTAGACTAAAAGGACCAATAGTTTAACTCTATTACATTTCTATACCACCCAGTAGCTGAAGCTGTCTAGGCAATTCACAAAATAAAGTTTAAATCCATAAAATGCAGAAGCATAATAAAATATAATATAGAAAACTAAAAAGTTTAAAACAATTAAATCAAAGTAAAAGTCAGCAGCAGTGCAAAGATCTAAAAACACAGCAGCACAGTTTTTAAAACTAAAGAACTAAAGCACCTGGGAAAATAAAAAGTTCTTCACCTGGTGCTAAAAAGGCCACATTGTAAGCTCTGGGGAGGGCATTTCACAACCCAGGTGCCACCACTAGAAAGGCCCTCTCCTTGGTAGCCACCCACTTCATGGGGGCTCCAAGAAAAATGAAGAATAGATTTATTTATTTATTTTTGCAACCTTAGACATATAATCTAATGCAGTATTTATTCCTTGTCTATTTCAAATGAAAAGCTTTTCTTCAAAATCCATATGGATCTAATATTTCAATAAGTAATGCCATTATTTTTTTTCTTTGAGTAGTTATTCATTTTGAATCTGGTAAGCATGCTTCAGAAGATGCAGTGATAATGAAAACCCCCATGGTTGAAACTGTCTTGGAGATGGGTTTCAGCAGAAGACTAGTCAAGCAGACTGTTCAGAGTCAAATCTTAACTACTGGAGAGAATTACAAAAACATAAATGATCTTGTGTCTGACCTCATTACTGCAGAAGATGAAAAGGGGGAAGAAGAGAAGGAGATACAATCAGAGGAAATAACATCAGGTATGTATGAGCTGTAGTGATACAGTTTGGTGCATTGGTTGCTTCTTTTCTTGCCTGTATGGCAGCTGAATGATTTAGGCTGCAATCCTATCCATGTTTAGACAGAAAAAAGTCCTACAACTGCCAGCATTCCCCAGCCAACATGGCCGGCTGGGGCATGGTGGGAGTTGTAGGACTTTTTAAATGTGCTTTTTAAAATGGTAACATGCATAGGATTGTACCTTTACCCTAGATTAGATATGACCAAGAAGCCAGTTGAGACCCCCCCTGTCGCCATCATGGGAAAAGATCAAACGGATGGTATGGGATGATAGAACTAATGAAACAACAAGAGGGGAAGACACTTATGTGTCTAAACAGAAGCAAAAATATTCTCAGCTGCCTGAAAAATCTTTTATTATCCCCAACACATTTTGGAAAGGACTTTCCTTCCTCAGGGGCCGCTTATCTTTCTCCAGATGTGTTGCAAAGAATCTTTCCGATGCGACTTCTGTCTTAAAAGACAGAAGACAGTCATCTTACATAAAAGACAATTTTGTGATGAAAATCAGCTGATTGCACTGGCTACCAAATCTTCATAGAAGAATTTATGGAGTTCTGCCATTTGGAGAGTCACTTTGTGTGCCTGAGGATTTGACACATCCTTAAAGCTGCTGTGGTGTTGGAAGTCCTCCCTCTAGTGATGGATGTGGGTTAGGCAGTAATTCAGAAATTGTGCTTGCTTTTCATGTTTGCCTCTAGAAAGTTGCTGAAGTTTCAGGCCTCAAAATAGAGTAAAACTGTCACCATACGTGGCTGGCTATTACAATGTACATGACTACAATCCTCTTTATTTCATAAATTATCCCACCCTTCAATACAAAGTATTCCCAGTAAACAGTGTAATTAGAGATGCACATCAGCATTATGCTGGGCTAGCCTTCCTGGGGACAGCATTTGATAAGGCATGGCACCACTCAACATATCTCAGATGGTAGGCCCCCTGGAGAATAGCCTTCAGGATCACCTTAGTGTCTGGGCAAATTCATGTGGAGATGGGTGATCCTTCATGTCTTTCTGTAAACTTTCTCTGTCTATGCACCAGTGAATCCTACTCCAGTTAATCTGAGATTTTTGGCAAAAGATAGAAAACAAAAAGCCTGGATTAGAAAAGCATGTAAATAAAATGCCTCTAGTCAAGCTAACTGCACTCTATAATGCTGATGTGCATCTTTTATTTTGGGTGCAATCCTATGCATGTTTAGACAGAAAGAAGGCCTATAACTCCCAGCATGCCCCAGGCAGCATTGCTGGCCGGGGGATACTGGGAGTTGTAGGCCTTCTTTCTGTCTAAACATGCATAGGATTGCACCCTTTGAGTTGTAGAAGCCTCTGAACAGGTCTAGGTTTTGCCATTTAAAGGCACAGTTTAGATGGCACCTCTGTTTTTGAGATGTACTCTTAGGTCTTCAACTGATGGATTGGGACCCACCACTGAGTCACAGCCTGATCCAAAGTGGATCACCAGCAATTATAATTGCAGTTATATAGTAAAAACAACAACTAAGAAGTGGGTCTCTAAGTGCATGTCTGCATTAAAGGGTGGATCCTGGACCTGAAAAAGTTGAAGTCTACTCTAAGTGGTGCATTTTACAAGATTTAAAAAATGAATGGCATGTTCTCTGTGCTTTTCCCCCTATCATTTTACATGAAGTCTTCGCCTAGACATATTTACTTAGATATGCAGCCTTAGATACGTACAGTGATTTTGAAACCCTAAAGTAGGGTTCTTGTTCTTCTTCGTGGTCTCTGTATCACACATATATGGGCTTTCTGCGCCTGCGCGGAGCTCGTTCGGAAGATTTCATAGCTGAGTAGGAGCGATCGGGTGGGAGCCCCTCCCCTTCATGCATGCCCTTGTGCGCGGCTCCTGCCCGTTCCCTTAGTTCCTCTTCGACCACGCACGTGGACAGTCGTAGAAATTTTTCTCTCTCATCTTTGCTGAGTTTCGTAAAAAAAAAAAAAAAAAATTAACAATTTTTTATAGTTAGCTAGTTCGTTCGTTCGTTAGTTAGTTACCGTAGTTGGCTATACTCTGGCCCGAAAATGTGCGTCAAGGCACCCTTTCGTAAGTGTGTCAAATGTGGGGCCAAACTGCCACCGGCAGATGGCCACTCCCTTTGTCTCGTGGAGGCCAACGTTGTAGAGACTTGCCACCACTGCCAGGCCTTTACCTGCCCGGCGAGGAAGCACCGGGTGGATAAACTCAAAGCATCGCTCTGGCTTAAAGCTCTCCAGGCGACAGACGAGCTGCAAGCGGAGGTGGCCTTCTCCTCGTGGGCTAAGACCCCCCCCATCACACTGTTACCAGCGAGTCAGGCGACCCTAGGGAAGTCAGTGGAGGCCCTCCTTTCTAAGCAAAGGAAGAGGCCTCACAAAGAAAGGAGCAACTCCGAACACCGCCGAAAACAAAGAGGCAAAGAAGGCCAAAGGCGACAAATCTCGTCTTTCCCCTTCCCGCTCAGAAGTGGTTGCGGGGCGTACACGCCCATCGAGCGCCAGTCGGCAGCCTCGCTCCGTGTCACGGACCCGACACAACCCACCGAATCCAGAGCTTGCTCCCGATCGCCGACACCGCATAGGTCTTTAGCGCTAGCGACTGCCCAAACTTCGGTCTCGGAAGGGGAAATCATAGACTCCCCGCAACATCAGCAAGAGACTTTGCCCCCTCCAGACCTCCCGGTAGAGTCGCTCTCAACGGACCTCATCGTCCAACCCCTCAAGGTTGTCTGTTCCTCCCGGTACCGATCTCGGCACTTGGATCACCCGGAGTACTACCTGCGCAGCTCACAGTCCCCTAGACGTAGAGAAGGGTCCGTCTATTCTGTTGCCTCCTTGAGCTGCTCTCTCTGTACCTATCACTATGCATATAGAAGACGGCAGGTACTTTCAGGATCGAAAGTACCACCAAGGCCGATCACCGTCACCACTGCCTCCACCGGTACCGCCTAGGATGGCCTCCCTGAGACCGACAGCCATCATTCTGCTGGCGGCGCCTGAGAAGCTTTGCCCTCCGATGCCTCGCACGGCCGAGGACTTTAGCCTGTCGGTTTTGTCCTCCGACTACGGCTCCGATTCCGACTGGTCCATATCACTGTCTCTGGATTTTGCCTCGCTGAATGCCCAGATTCCATCTCAAGCTTCTATCTCCCCGTCCGAAGGCCTGGGTCGCTTTACCTAACACATCCAACAGATGGCCCAGTCTCTTGGTATCCAGGCGCAGATAGAAGAACTGAAGCAAAAAGACCCGATATATGATGTCATTTCCAACACGGAATCGACCCCAACTTTTCTGCCCTTCCCTCCTACGCTTCTGGACACTAAAGGGCAGTTGGAAGGCACCCGCCTCTACACTGGCCACAGCTTGAATCTATTATAGAGTACATGAAGAGGACACTAAGTTTCTGTTCTCCCACCCTACCCCGAATTCCATTGTTGTGGAGTCGGTGCAGTTGGGCTCTGGCAAAAGTCACTCTACCCCATCAGATTGTGAGGGGAAACGTCTTGATGCCTTCGGAAGGCGTGTTTAGACCTCCAGCTCCCATGGACTCAGGGTTGATAGGTAGTAGGCCACCATGGCGCAGTACCAACTCTTCCTCTGGGAGAAGATTGGCGCCCTATGCAACCACCTCCCAGAGGAGAAGCGAGAACTTGCCCGTGTTTTTCAAACCGAAGCTGCTGGCATTACGAGGCTTCAGCAACACTGCGCGCCACCAGGCAGATTGCCACAGCAAGTGTATGGTGGCAGCAGTGGCACTCCGCAGACATGCGTAGCTTCGCTCTACCTCCCTGACTCAAGAGGCAAAGGTGAAAATCGAAGACCTCCCTTGCGACGGTCTGTTCAACACGGCCACTGACGACTCCTTCGACGCCGTGCGAAAGACCAGGGCCACGGCAAAGAAAATAGGGCTGATGGTGGCGCCCCCGACCCGTCAGTACCATCCGAGACGGTGGGGCCGGCAGCAGCCTTACCTAGCCCCGTATCAACCCTATTTCCATAGACAACAGGACCGCCGCACGCAGGACCAACAGCAGTCGGCGCCGAGATGGCCCCATCCACAGTCCCGCCACCGAGGATCCCGTAAAGGTGGGGACTTCGCCAAGCGCAGAGTTTGACACCACCGATCGCCCGATCATCCACATCATACCACAGCCCCATCGTCTTCTACCACAATCGCCCGGGCAATTATTTTGAATCCTGGATGCATATTTACCATTCTAAAACCTTAGCTTAATGGACAAAAAATGCTTAAGGCCAGTGCAGATGTAATGTTAGCTGGCAGTTAACCATGGCTTAGGAATTGGAAAGGGACTGGACTGTAGAATTGTGTTCTCTTCCTCTAGTTCCTCCCCTTTTCCTTAGACCATCCCCCCCCCCACACACACACACTTTCCCCTACTATTAATCACTGTTAAGTGTTAAGGTTTTAAATGCTGTATTAGAGAGAATAGTTATCATGATGCAGGGAGAACATCGAATTATTGTTAAGTGTGGTTGGGGTAATTAAGAGGATGTAAGAAAATTTGGAGCTGTGAGCCTATCACCTATGGCTCCAGTTTATCAAACATAGTTCTGCATCAGTGCTCTATATGAATGGCTGCTGCACACAAGTATTTTATGCCTTTGCATTGAAACTCCCAATCCCAATGTCCTTTTGCTTTGTGTGTGGCTTTATTTGTCAATATAAAACATATATTTATTCTTGGCAGTTCTATTGCTGTTTGCTTCTGAGTACAGTAAAAATGGTAAATTGATCTGGAACATTTGATTGACACATTGTCATTTGGTTGCGCTGGTCAATGGCATGAGAGGTTCCTCTTAAGCTGATGGCTTCTATTATCAATTCATATTACTACTTTTCCTGTAGTCCTCCCTATTTTTCGGGGGACGGGGGAAAAAGACCCACAGATTTTGTGCAAGTTAAAATATGCAATGTTCCTTCCTTCCTTACCAGACCTAAACTTGCTTTAAGAGCATGAACGGTTAAATCCATTAAATTCACATTTCTGCTTACATGTCTGCTAAAACTCAAAATGAGTTGAAGAACTGTAACCTAATTGTCCTTTCATTATTATATTTCAGATCTGTCCTTAATCAGAAAGAATCGAATGGCATTGTTTCAGCGCTTGACATGCGTGCTTCCTATCCTGGAAGGTTTATTAACTTCCAAAGTAATAACTGACCTTGAACACCAAGTTATTAAACAAAAAACCCAGACACCCCTGCAAGCAAGAGAACTGATTGATACCGTCTTGGTGAAAGGAAACACAGCTGCAAATATATTCAGAAACTGTTTACAAGAATGTGATCCTGTTTTATACAAAGACTTGTTTGGTGAGTTTGCTAGAGGAATGTGCTGGTTAATATCTAATTGTCACTTCTTTGAGGAGTGGAAACTTTGGTCTGTTACAGTTCACAGCAGCAATAGGTTTTATTGGGCTAACTTTTATGGCTGAAAGATGCATACTTGTGAGCTGTACAAAATTACTTTTCTAGTTGCATATATTGGATACTGTAGAGGAAACCCTGTTGATCAGCGTGACAGGTTATTGCTTCAGAATGTCTAATGTTCCTTAAACTCTAATAGTTCTGTTTCTCTGTGATCGGACTGATTCAAATAGTTGATTTCTTGGGCTAACAGATGGCTTACAACTTTTTTTTTTTAGTGGAGAAGCATATGACATATATCCCAGTGGAAGATGTTTCAGGTAAATACTTAATTCACTAATATAAACGTGGGCACCATTTAGAATAATAAGGATTGCTTATAAAATAAAAACAGGCATTTAAAAAAGTTTCAAATAGTTAATAGCCAGCATTATATGAGGAGGTATACAGTTTCCCCACTTCAGCACCCCTCCACTCTTAAACTAACAACACTAAGTTTGAAACTGCAGTTTATGAAATGTATACTTGTCGGTGCCTCTCAAAAATTATAGTAAGTTTGGGAGCAGGGATAATGACTGAATGTGGGAGTCCCTTTGGGCTTCCACTTTCTGCCTCCTGTTTATACAAAAGGGAATGTGAGCTTCTCTCTCCTATTCCTCTGGAGATGTGTGATCTCTGCATGCATCTGGGGTGCATGTATCTCTTTCCCCAGGGAAATGCACCTTTACCTATCTTGCAAGAATAGCATCGTGAAGTAGAAACACAAGTGCACGTTCACAGTTTGCTTTTTGACTAATGCAGAAACAGGTTGGCACAGACTTATGAATGGACACATTGAAATTGACATTGACTTCGAAACAGATTTATCTGTACACCCTTGCTTTTGAGTGCTCTGTGTTTCTGAAATAAAGTTATAAAAGTATGGGTACATCTTTTGGCATATATGCCAGGGAATCCCTATGTAGGTCTGATGTCAACATTTCTTCCCTTGTCAGTTAACATACCTCTACATGTATTGGTGAATGCAGACTGAGAAAGGCTGTATAAGGCATGGAAGTCATTATCATACTTATTTTTATTATAAAGCGGAAAAGAATAGCAGTTCAGAAAGGCATGTTCCCATATATAATAAATTGATTATTCCCCTGTAGGCCTGCCTATGGAAGAACAGCTGAGACGATTACAGGAGGAGAGAACATGCAAAGTTTGCATGGACAAGGAAGTGTCCATTGTCTTCATCCCCTGTGGCCATTTAGTGGTGTGTAAAGAATGTGCCCCTTCCCTTAGGAAATGCCCTATATGCAGGGGAACGATCAAGGGTACCGTGCGGACATTTCTTTCATGAAGAGGATAAAATATGCAATTTGTTCAACCATGTTTTGTTGTGTTTTACTGCTTGAAAAGTACTAAGGACTAGCTCAAGACACCTTGCTGTTTGAAGCAGCTGCACAACACAGTCCAAGCAGTCCAGCCCAGGATCCCTGTGCCAGCGCAAGAATTCCTGGAGGAGCGCCTCAAGTGATTCCTCGGATTGCTAGTCCAGACAGGCCCAGCCCTGTTAGAACTAGCCCCATAGTGCCTTGGAACTAATGTTCCAGCTTTAAGATGGGGGTGGTCAACCTTACATAGTTTGTTACAGTCGGTGACTTGCAAAAGTAGGTATTAATGATTTATGAATCATTTGGAAAGTTTTATGGAGAAACTTAACTTCCAATGTAGCTCTCTTTTAATCCAGAACATCTTTTTATATAGAAAGTCTTGTTATAAATAAATAAAAAATTGTTGTAGCTGGAGCATCTATGCAGGAACTGTTTTGGCTTCTGCTCATATCAGTTGTAGAACAAATTAGATAACTACAAGAGTTTCATATTACTTCTTGTTAGTATGTTTTTGTATAATACATAATAAATATGTGGAAGTTATATGTTAAAGATGTCTGTCTTTGTGAAATAAATGTATTGGTAAAAGTTCTGCATGAAAAGCTCATGGAATTAATTTTCAGACTTATTACAGTGACTAAACAGAACATGACCTTTTTGAAATTGGTACTTTCCAATCTCTGCCCACACACACTTTCCTAGGGTGGGAGAGAAGAGTTCTATTGTTTAAAGCAGCTGGATTTCAGGAACAAATGTCTGCCTGTTCATAAACCTACTTCATGCATTTCATAATATGATGCAGCCCACAAACACATTTAAACAAATTGGTTTCTATAGTACCTCCAGGCTTGCATTCCCTTTATTTTAGATATTTGCTTTTTGGCAGTCATATAGAGTAACTAGTGTTTGAGTCTTACCTCTTCATTAAAAAAAATCACTTAAAATAGCAGATAAAATTTACATCTCCACCCTAAATATGCTTGCTAGCATGATATCAAGATGGGTACTATAGTAGGTAGTGTTTGGCCTTGGACTAGGGACCTGCCCAGTTTGAATTCTGGTCATGCCACATTGGGTCACTCATTTTCTCTCAATCTGACCTATCTACCTCACAGGCTATTAGTGAAGGTAACGAGAGAGCTGTCATGTATGCTGCCCTGAGCTCATTGGAGTAAGGATAGGATACAAATGTAATCCATAATCTACATGTGCTGTAACTGTACTGGCGTAGGTATTGGTACTCTTCATCCAAAAGCCTTTTCCCAAACTGTGGAGCAGTTCTGGGACCAATCTATAAGGACTTTGAGAGCATCTACAGTGGCTGCTGTCACCTGAGATCCCACGGGTTCTTACCCTTCCTCTACCACAATCCCTCCCCAAAGCAGAGCCATCATCTTGGTGGGTTGTGGGGAGGGTGAACACTGGCTAAATCTTTAATGTACACTATCCTGATCCATGGATTTGCCTGTTGCAACTGTGTGCTTGCAGGATGTACGTGGGATTGATGACCTACCGGTCCACTGAACATTTGGTGCTAATGTTGAGGGGAGCATAACTTTAAAAGTTTGAGAATCTGGCACATAAGCACTTACATTGCTAATGCAGCAGCTTTAGTAGGAGAGCAATAAAGATTTCCTTCACTGGCAGAAAGATGCAGTAAGCTCCATCTTCTCTGTTCTTCATAGCTGTTCATTTTCTCTTGTGGCACTTGGGGAATTCTCTTCCTCGTAATAACAGCACTTTATTTCTACTTCCAAAAAGGTATTTCAAATTTGTCTCTTCTCATGCTTCCCATCTGCCCCTTTCCCTCATTTCACATTCTTAATTTTCAATCTGTAAAGTGTGTAGCGGTTGGATAAAATGTCACTGGGATTGCAGTCTCTCTAGGGCAGGAGTGGGCAACTTGTGACTGTCCAGCTGTTCTGGCCTACAACTCCCATCCACCCTAGCCATAATAGCCAATGGTGAGGGTTCATTAGAGTTGGAGGCCAAAACATCTGGAGGACCTGCTGTAGGGCCTTCACCATGTGAGCCTGCCATTCTTTTTTTAGGTAATCTGAGGATTTGGCTCCAGGTGGTGCCCTGTTTAGTGAATATCTTCCCTAGACACATTTGCTTGGGGGCAGCTCCCTCTTGGGTGCCAAGTTAAAATACTTCTATTTTCCTGGGAATTCATGGAATTATTTTGTAAATTCCTGCTTCTCTTTTGTTTAAAATGGAAATTTTATTTTACTGCTAAATGTTTTAGTGGCTATAAAATGTTTTTGTCAACACAGGGACCCCATATAAGTGGTGCCGCTCACATTCTGGCTTGATGGGAGATTTATGAAGTAAGAAGAGTATAAGAATTCTGTTACTGCTGATGGCAAGCAAACATGTTCTAATTAGTACTTGTTATAACATGCTGGGTGTAGTCTCCTAAATCAACTTGGATTGCTGGCAGTTCCATAATTTGGCCACAAAGCTGCCTATACAGACACCTTGATACTTGAAATATTTGAGCCTGCTTCCTCATTGCATTAAGGGTGCATTCGTATGCATACTTGGTATTTCTCCCCTGACTGGATTACCGCGTCCAGTGGGGTCACCATTTTAGCGGTCGAAAAAGACATTTGAATTTTGGAACATGGAATATACGGACATTGCTGGATAACATAGATAGTGAACGCCCTGAGCGTAGGACTGCTATTATTGCAAGGGAGCTGAGACGGTTTAAAATTGACATAGCAGCACTTCAAGAAACTCGAAGGGCAGGAGAGGGACAGTTGAAAGAAGAAAAAGGAGGTTATACCTTCTTCTGGAAAGGACTACCTGAGCAGGACCGACGAATACATGGAGTAGGCTTTGCCATCAAAAATGAACTACTGAACTCTTTGTCAGAAGTTCCTACTGGCATCAACGAACGCCTGATAACTCTTCGATTAAAGCTCGCCAATAACCAACAGGTAACTATTTTGAGCGCTTATGCACCAACATTAGATGCTGATGATGACATCAAGGAAAGTTTTTATAGCCAGTTGGACACTCTCCTGTCAGAGATACCTAAGGAGGATAAAATTATCCTCCTGGGCGATTTTAACGCAAGAGTTGGGCGTGACTTTGATTTATGGCCAGAAACTATTGGAAAAGACGGAGTTGGTAATAGCAACCCGAACGGACTCTTACTTTTGTCTATATGTGCAGAGCATAATCTCACTATTACAAACACGCTCTTTCGACAAAAGAATAAGTTTAAAACATCATGGCAGCACCCACGGTCAAAGCACTGGCATCTTCTGGATTATGTAATTGTCCGTGTTAGAGATCGCCGCGATGTACTTCTTACTAGGGCCATGGTGAGTGCCGACGACTGCTGGACAGACCACCGACTAATCCGGTCCACAATGGTTATCAACATTGCTCCCCAACGTAGGCTTCAAGGAAAGAAACCAAGGCATAAAATGAACATCCAAGCCCTTCAAGATCCTATTAAGCAAACTCGTCTTCAATCACTTCTTAAGGAACATCTACCTACGGAACCTCCTGACAACATTGAGGACCATTGGTCTAAGCTGAAAACATCCATTACTGCAGCTTGTGAACAAACTATTGGATATGAAACTAAGAAACATCAGGACTGGTTTGATGAAAATGATAATGAGATTAAATATATAATTGACCAAAAAAGGAAAGCCTTCCAAATATGGCAAAATGATATTAACTGCGCTGCCAAGAAAAAAATCTATGCTAGCGCAAAGGCTGAGGTCCAAAGAAGAACAAGAGAACTTAAGAACACTTGGTGGGAAAAGAAAGCTGAAGAAATTCAACAACTTGCAGAATCTCATGATGCACGGGGCTTTTTTAAGGCCACAAGGGCCATTTATGGACCAAAAACCTATGGTACAAACCCTTTACAATCAAAAGATGGCACCAAACTCTTAAAAGACAAAGAGTCTATTGCACTGCGTTGGAAAGAGCATTACTATGACCTTTTAAATCGTAAATCTAAGGTGGATAATGAGATTTTTTCGCAAATCCCGCAAAAACAAATTAAAGAGGAACTTGCAATACTCCCCACTTTGGATGAAGTAAAAAAAGCCATTAAACAAATGAAGAACAACAAAGCTAGTGGACCAGATGGGATTCCTGCTGAAATCTTTAAAGAAGGGCCCCCCGAACTTGTACAACATCTTCATAAACTCATCGAAAAAATCTGGATAAGAGAAGAGATCCCAGAAGACTTCAGGGATGCCATAATTATCACGCTCTTTAAGAAGGGTGATAGAACAGACTGTGGAAACTATCGGGGCATTTCTCTCAGCAACCGCAGGTAAAATATTTGCTAGGATTCTCGCAAACCGTCTTCTATCTATTTCAGAAGAGATCCTCCCTGAAACTCAATATGGTTTCCGCCCCTCTAGAGGGACAGTAGACATGATTTTTACTGCACGTCAGCTCCAAGAAAAATGCCGGGAGCAAAATCAACCCCTTTATGTGGCATTTATCGATTTGGCCAAGGCCTTTGATACTGTAGACCGTACAGCTCTCTGGACTATCCTTATGAAAATTGGATGCCCCAATAAATTTGTGAATATCTTGCGACTTCTCCATGACAACATGACGGCTACGGTCTTGGACAACAACGGCTCTCATGGTGCTCCATTTAAAGTGGGATCAGGTGTTAAACAGGGATGTGTTATCGCCCCAACATTATTTGCCATTTTCATCGCCATGGTTTTACATCTTGTCAAGGGGAAACTTCCCACTGGTGTGGGAATTATATATCGAACAGATGGAAAGCTTTTTAATCTCAGCAGGCTGAAAGCAAAAAGTAAGGTAATTACAACCTCCGTTGTGGAACTTCAGTATGCTGATGATAATGTGGCCTCCGCACATTCAGAGGATGATCTCCAAACTATCCTAAATGCTTTTGCAGAAGCATACGAAAAACTTGGTCTCTCACTTAACATCAAAAAAGCCAAAGTGCTTCATCAGCAAGTGCAAGCCAATCCTTTGGTGATGCCATCTATCCAGCTTGGCGGGACAATACTGGAAAATGTCGATCATTTTCTCTATCTTGGCAGCTATCTTTCTGTTACAGCTAACATCGACAGTGAAATCCAGCATCGTCTGAGCTCCGCAAGTGCCGCGTTTTCTCGAATGAAACATAGAGTGTTTGAGGATCGGGATATTTGTAAGAAGACCAAAACACTGGTTTATGAAGCCATTGTATTACCAACTTTATTGTATGCCTGCGAAACATGGACTATCTATAAACGTCACTTCCACCTCCTTGAAAGGTTTCATCAACGTTGCCTCCGGAAAATCCTGCGAATTACTTGGGAAGATAGGCGAACAAATGTCAGTGTACTGGAAGAAGCAAAGACTACTAGCATTGAAAAAATGATCCTTCAACGCCAACTTCAGTGGACCAGTCATGTTGTTCGAATGCCTGACTGCCGTCTCCCAAAGCAGTTACTTTACTCCCAACTCAAGGATGGAAAGCAGAATATCGGTGGTCAATATAAGAGGTTTAAAGATGTTCATAAGGCTAATCTAAAAAAATGCAATATAAACATCGAAAACTGGGAAGCTCTGGCCCATGAACAATCTAAATGGAGGTTGGCCTTTCACAAAGGTTCCATGGACTTTGAAGAAGCCCGAGTGCAAGGTGAAAGGGAGAAACGTGCTAAGCGAGAAGCACGTCAAATGAATCCTTTACAGGACCATCTCCTGTCTGGTAACCTGTGTCCTCACTGTGGGAAGCTGTGTGGATCTAGAATTGGCCTCCACAGTCACTTACGGACCCATCGCTAGAGTCTACACAATCTTCTTTAGAATTTCCTCCTTTTATCCCGGAAGACAATCTTACTCGGTCACGAGTGATCGCCTGATCATGATGATGATGATGATGATGATGATGCATTCGTATGCATACTTGGTACTAAGATGCATTAAACTCATAAACTCAATGACATTTCTGAGTAAATATGTGTAAGATCAACTTGGAGCAGATCTGAACTGGGGAGCAAGTTAACAGTTACTGGTTGGATTCCATGTGGGTTCCATTTTAATATTTCTGGGCCAACTCATTAAAATGCATTGCTCAAAGCCGTGTTCATCTTCAAAATGGTAACTGTGGAGAGAAAGCCTGAGCACACTGCTGAACCCTGACATGTTTTCCCCTTTCTGCTGTCACCCCTCTGTCTGGATAATCACCATGGGGGGGGCACAGGAGACAGTTCTGGGTAGACCAGTTATACATAAGCCACATCTGCATGCCTTCAATGGGACACATTTACACTTAACCTCAAGGAAGTGCATAACATTTCCTGAAAGGAACCCAAGGCGGCTTAAGAGTCATCCAGATGCATCTATATCGGTGTTCTCCAACCTTAGGTCCCCAGATGTTTTTGGCCTACAACTCCCAGCATTTCTGGAGGTTGGGGGGGTGCAGTCTCAAAGAGCTGCAAAGTACCCAAGAGATGCCAGCACCCGAAAGGCGCCACCACCCTGTGGGGCGGGACCAGCCCACCTGATCATCAAGGGCGGGGAGGGGGTGAGAGAGGGTAGAAAAGATATGTGCCGAAGGACAAAGCGTTGGGAACACGGTGCAGGCTTGCACGGATCAGGTCGCTAGCTCTGGCTAGGGCCAAGCAACTTCCAACCCCGGGCAGGACGCCCGGCGGCCGGTAAAGCAAACCGCTACGCTAGATATCAGAGTCAGATTCTCTGATGCCAGGTAATTCTCTGCATTCGTGTGGTGCCAGTGTGGCATAGTGGTTAGAGTGTTGGACTGAGATCTGGGTTCTAGTCCCCGCTTGGCTATGAAACTCACTGGGTGACTTTGGGCCAGTCACTGACTCTCAGCCTCACCTACCTTACAGGGTGTTGTGTTGTGAGGATAAAATGGAGAGGAGGAGGAGGACTATGTAAGCCGCCTTGGGTTCCTTTCAGGAAAAAAGGCAGGGTATAAATATAATAAATAAATAATAAATAAAAATAAATTCGAGCTAAGCCTACCTAGAAAGCAAATTGAATACTTTGGTTTCTCTATCTGTATTGACTGCTATGTTTATACTGTGAAATTCCTGTAGTCTATTAGTTCTGCTCCGTTAAACTTTTTTGAAATTGACCAGATTGTGGTTTCCCTGTTTCCGAGTGGATTCCGTGTCGATATCACTGGCAGCTGAAACTGAAGGTTTTGGCAGCCGCCTACAGGGCAAGACTTTGGTGCCGGTTAACCCTTAAGGTGCTGAACCCGCGCAATGGACCAGGTTCGGTCCACCACAGTAACATAAGTTTGAGTTATTACATACACTTCAGAATATCCTGCCTTTCTACTGTGATGGAATTTGAAGGCAAAGTACCTCGGGTTCCTAGTCGGTCTACCATCTAGGCACTGACCAACCCTAGACTGACAAACTTCAGCAAGGTGCCATATCATATATGCCTTCAGACTATTACCATTCCTAAAATAGTGACAGCTGCAATACAGTAATACCTTGGATTGCAAGTAACTTGGTTTGAGAGCGTTTTGCAAGACAAGCAAATTTTTAAATATTTATTTAATTTTTTTTTACTTGATATACAAGCGACGTCTTGCAATACAAGTACTGTAGTATGGCTTAAATTAAAAATCTCTGTACAAATTTTTTTGGGGGGATTTCGTTTTGATATAAGAGTGTTTTGGATTACAAGCACGTTTCCGGAACGAATTATGCTCTCAATCCAAGGCATGACTGTATAATCAAATGGTAGTAATGCATACTTGGGTTTAGCCCTATGCAGCCACAAACTAGGCCATTGTTTCACAAAGACCCAGCTTACAGTGCAGTCCTATGCAGAATTGAGTCCTATGAAACTCGGCCATGAAACTCACTGGGTGACTTTGGGCCAGTCACTGACTCTCAGCCTAACCTACCTCACAGGGTTGTTGTGAGGATAAAATAGAGAGGAGGAGGAGGAGGATTATTATGTAAGCCGCCTTGGGTTCCTTTCAGGAAAAAAGGTGGGGTATAAATAGAATAAATAAATAAAATAAATATTAAGCTCAATGGGACTTGCTCCCAGTTAAGCAGCCTTCCCCAATCTGATGCCCTCCAGATGATCTGGACTCCCAACTCCCATCAGCCCCAGCCACCATGGCTGATGGTCAGGAATGCTGGGAGTTCTGGTCCAGAACTTCTGGAGAGCACCAGGTTTGGGACGGCTGGTGTATAGGATTGCAGCCCAGGAAACCAAAATTTAATGCCAAGACCAAAAGACTCAAAGGACTTAAAATGAAGTACCAAAGCCCCATGATGAACTCTTCTAAACGTTTTCTCCTAGTGCCAAAAACTACAGTGAGGTCCAGTGTGCCTCCTATTTCATTCTACCGTTGTGGTACCCCTATAAAGAAGGGAGTTAATCCTACTTAACTACAGATCTCATCTCGCAGGGGGTATGGCATAGTGAGCAGAGCTCTTCAGAAGCCCTTAAAACTGGGAAGTTTGTATTAGTTGCTGGGTGTGGGTGGAGAGGAAAGAATGGAGTCAACTCTGTAGGGTACATGTTTGTGCTACACCCAACTCTTCCAGTTCTGATAGATACTGCAGAAGTAAAGGCAGGGAAGCAAATGTCCACCATCCTGTCCACCCCTCTGGTGCTTCAGGTTTAGGTTTGGTAAACAGTTACTTGGTGGTCATAACACAGCTGCATGCTTACAGAAAAGCATCCTTCGAATTGCAAATAATGCTGTAATAAAAGCTTGCTGAAAGGTTTGACATCTTTGGCATCTGTCTTTGCTAGCTGTAGCATGTGGGGAAATTTGAACAGTTCCAAAAGAACATTAATGCCCGGTAATCTACTTTTGGAATCTTGCTCATGCGTATAAACAGTTGCATCACAACGGTTTGCATATGGCAATCATTTCATAAGGGGCATAAAGGTCCACTGAGGGTGCTGGTGTGGTTCATAGGTGAAAAGGCATGGGCTGTTCAGCCAGTAGCAGTGCAATAAGGACACCTTTGAAGAAGACGAAGAAATAAGATTGAAACTTTGCTGTGCTCAAATTTTTTTTTTTCTTAAGCACCTAACTAGGAACTGTGAAGGAAGGAGCCTTTGGGGGTTCCTACATGCACACACACACACACACACACACACACACACACACCCTCATATGTGAATCAGCTAAAGGCTGTGTGTGTGTGTGTGTGTATGCCGGCATCCCAAAGTCTACAGTGACCCAGCTTTCAAATGCAAATGTCATGAGTCATGAGTTCCCTCCCCTGCCTGGCCAGGTGAAGTTCATCCTGATTGGCTAAGAAGCAGCAGAGCTACAGAGAGGAGGGGAGGGGGGGGAGGTATATTTCCCAACGTGTGGGTTTTGGTCTTTGTCTTTGGTCATCGCGTGGCTGCCGGCTGTTGGAGCAATGGCGGCAAGCCAAGGAGAGGCCCAAGCCTTCGGGGGGGCCTCAGGATCCGACCCCAGGTAGCTCCTGGTGAAATTAGCTGAATGAAGGCTCTGGTAAAGGCAGGCCTTGTGGAGGGCTACCCATCTCGGACCTTCGGGTAGGTGAAGTAGTCCTCCCAGGCAGCAAGGCTGTGCTGGATCCAACCCTGGAAGAGAACTGACCCCCAGGTAACAGAGTTGTGTGCCTGGGAGATATAAAGAATCAGGTTTTGTTATTTTGTAGCTTTACTCTGTGTACCAAAGTGCCTCTCTATTTTGTGCTTCTCTCATTTCCCTATTCTTGTTGAAAAATGCTACCAGAATAAACCTCTTTGGTTTTTTACCCCACATGGTGTTTGTGAATTGCTCTGTGGTTCCAGCAACTAAATCCAGGTTACAGTGAGAAAGGCAAGTCCCTGAACAGAGATTCAAGTAGGATTGCAGACAGCTGAGGCTGGCAATCTGGTACCTTGAGATCTCTGGGGGTCTTGGGTCCTTTGAGGTAGGAAAGGGTGGGTTGTGGCGGGTCAGCCAGCCCCCCCTTCCTCCACAGGAACGGTGTACATGACTTAAAGATTAAACGTGGCCCTACATGCACTCTAAATTGAGTTTTTCATTATCCCCTGTGGTGATGCAGCTGCGGTTTTCTCTCTCCCTCCCCCCTATCCTTTGTTTGCTTGCTGTCTTCCTGCCCCGTGGTTGAGCTTGTGCAGGCTCTGTGCCACAATTCGAAATAACCATATTATTTTTTTCAATTGCTGTGCCATATGCTTCCCAACTGTATCAATGCTCGCTCAAAGAGTGCAAGCAATTCTAGGCTTGTCAAGAGTCATCCAGATGCATCTATATCAGTGTTCTCCAACCTTGGGTCCCCAGATGTTTTTGGCCTACAACTCCCTTTCTGTTAAAGATTCCACGTTTGTTCCCAATCTTCGTTTTTTCCTTGCGCAGGTGGTGTCTGCCATGTTTTTTCTCCATCAAGAACAGAACAAAGGAAACTGCTGCCTCCACCCAGATACAGCTAAGTCCAATGCCATCTAGTGACTAAATTGTTTAATAGCACTATGCACACAACAGGGCATCTTTTTTTGGCTGCTCAGAATAAAATAGCACACTTATCAACATGGGTTTGATATGTTGATAAGTTCCTGGTCACACTATTCTGACTGAGTGGAGTGTTGGGCATTTGGGCATGGAATGGGCTGGGGTGCAGGAATTAGAAGCCTGTTGTGTTTTTCAAAAGGCGTGTGTGTATATGTATGTATATGTATGTATACACACGCACACACACACACACCAAAAAAGACTGGATGACTACTTGAGCCCTTTATAACTAGAACATGAAACATATTTTGCTATATGAAACTTCAGTTTACAGGAACTAGAACAAAGTGCATCTCCTTCAAAATCATATGGACAGGGAGGGTGTCCAAGTTTGAAAATAATAAGTGTCTTGGCGTCGCTTGAGCGGCTGATACAGAAATAGAACGCCATAACTGCTAGGCAGAACTGAACTTCCTGTGACCCTTTTGCACCACCGTTTTGAGCAGGCCCAGAAGACAAATGGCAAAGATAAACACCAGCTTCCTACGCAAAGTCTGAAGTTTTCAGAAAGCCAGCATCATAAACCCTCCTGTTTATGTTAAGTGGGAGGAAAATTTATACCATTAGGAAACCTTTGAAGTAAATTCATACAACCAAGTCAGTTGCTGTGTTGTTCAGCTGGTTTTAATCCACAAATATAACCCAAGAAGGGAAAAGCTGTAGCTCAGTGATATGCTGAATTCCCATGTTCAGTCCCCAAGTAGGTCTGACAAAGACTCCTGTCTGAAACCCTGGAGAGCCGCTTCCAGCCAGTGCAATAATGAGCTAGAGCAGGGGATGGCAGCCTCCAGATGTTGTTGGACTCCAACTCCCATAAGCCCCAGCCAGCATGGCCAATGGTAATGGCTGATAGAAGTTGGACTTGGAGTGCATCAACATCTGGACAGCCACAGGTTCACTACCCCTGAGCTAGATGGACTCATGGTCCGACTCCGTATATAGCAACATCCTATCTTCCAAAGGGTTCCCCCAACTTCTGTTTTTGGGTTTGTTTGTTTTTCTGAATTAGAAGTGGAATCACGTTTCAGTCTTATGCCTAGAAAGGGCTGGTCTTAGAGAGTAAAAGAGTGTGAATGATCACACTAGGTGCGCAGATGTTGCAGAATGATCTACGTGGTAGAGACTGATAGGAAGAAGACAGAGGCAGCACCGGCACATCCCAAAGCCAAAAATGAGGCAATCTCTACAGTGGATATTGTTTGTCGTATGTCTGCTTGATTCCCTGCTCTATCTTGGCACCTTTTCAATCAGGCAAAAAGAAAAAAAAGAGAGAGGTAAAACCTCAGACTGGTGCTCAAGAATGAATTGCATTAGCTGTATTTAATGTGTCCAATGGATTTCGAAACATAGTCTTTGTCAATAGCAAAATGGATTTTGCACTGTCTTTGCTGCAAAGAAACAAATGGCAAAAAATTAATTTAGGCTGCACTCTAATACACACTTACCTGGGACTAAGTCTCATTGAACTCAATGGAACTTACTTCCAGGCCCAAGGGCAGCCCCACATAGAATGCATTACAGTAGTCTAATTGTGAGGTTACCAGTGCATGGATCACTGTTCACCACTCCCCTGATCCATCTGGTTAGTCCCCCATGGCTAGCTCGAATAAGCCAGGAAGCACAAGGGTTGAGAGAGCATGTGGTGGGTCATACAGGTGCAAATGTCTTGTCCACATCCTCAGGCTCCAAAAACTGAAATTGATCCCACAAAGCAGGGACTGGCACCGTGAGACCAAATTTCACCAGGAAGTGATCTGACCATGGCAACAGGGTGATTTCCACCCCTCCCCCCAATATCCAGACCACTCCCCTCACACCCAGAGGCAAAGGCCAAATCAGGGGTATGCCCTGCCCTATCCATAGGGCCGGTGACAAGTTGAGACAGCCCCATGGTTGTCATGGTGCACATGAAGTCCTGAGCTGATCCTATTAAGTTAGCCTCAGCATGGATGTTGAAGTCTCCCAGGACCAGAATTCTAGGGTTCTCCAACACCACATCTGAGACCACCTCAGCCAGCTCAGTCAGGGAGTCCATTGGGTAGTAGGGTGGGCGGTACACCAATAGCATCCCCAATCTGTCCCTTTGGCCCAACACAAAGTACAGGCCCTCATGGCCTGTCTGGTGAGTGAGATTGAGCTTTTATGGATCACAGCATCTCCCCACCCCTCTGACCCTCCAAACCTGGGCTAGTGCTGAATCGAGTAACCAGGTGGGCAAAGCTGGGTCAGGTCAACACCACTTAGCTCACCCATGCAGGTCTCCGTGTTGCATGCCAGGTGTTTGAGTAATTTTTTTGATGTTTTATTCTTTGTATATATATATATATATATATATACTGTATTTTATTGTAAAATTGTATTTTTTATTGTATAATTGTATTTTATTATGTAATTTTATAATTGTTGTAAACCACCCAGAGAGCTTCAGCTGTTGGGCGGTATAGAAATGGAATACATCATCATCATCATCATCATCATCATCATCATCATCATCATCATCATCATCATCATCATCCACGATCATATCATCTATAATTTTCTTATAGATGAGTGAGGTCTTGTTATGAACCAACCTGGCGTTCACCGGCACCACAACCAGGCCAGAGGGCACAGTAGCCAGTCCACCAGGAACCAACAGGATGGGGAGGGGATCAGAGAGGGAAATGGCTTCTGGCCATCTGGGTCCCCCACCACTCCAGTGACATTTCCTCCACATCATACCATCCCATCCCTTACCCATGACAACCGTCATGGGTAGAGGGTTTTCCCTCTACTCCCTCCAGCCCTGACTCATCCTGGCTTTCAACCACTCTTTCCCCCAGAAAATAGCAAGAAAAGAAAAAAGAGAAGAAAAAGAGAAGGAAGAAAAGAAAGAGAAGGAAATGACAGATTAGGGCAATTTAATAGATAAGACCAACATGGGTGATTACATCCCACCCCAGTTGGATGGCAGATGTTAGTCTATATTCCTATCTTTTTCCTCCCCTGACCCTCACTCATGGGGGGAACTCACATGCCACAACTTCCCCTACCCAGGCTCGTCTCACCCTAGGTCAGGGTCACAGGCCTGTCTCTCACACAGGAACCTGGTAACATTCCTATTCCCAGCCAACAGGGAGGGATGCCTCCACCCACATGACTCCCCAAAGTGGCAACCCAAGGGGGCAACCCCCTTTGGTGTTGACCCTGCCACACATGGCAGGGCTGGTCTTTATGAGCCTCTTCCCAGAGCTGGTCCAGACACAGTTGAGTTGAGGGTCTAGCCCAGGGGTCTGCAACCTTTAAGACAAAAAGAGCCACTTGGACCCGATTCCGAAGAAAAAAAAACCTGGGAGCCGCAAAACCATTGTGACATTTAAAACAAATATAACACTGCATATATTGTTTCTTACCTTAATGCTATATATACAAAATAATATATACAAAATATTTGCAAAATAATCTGCCCCCCTCACATAAAGTAATAATGCCCCATCCTGTGCCCCACATATAAAATGTAATAATTTCCCCTACCTATGCACCCAACATAATCCACCAGCGAGAGCTGGTGGATTATGTTGGGTGCATAGGTAGGGGAAATTATCAGCTGACGGATGATGGGGGTGTTGCTGGTGGATGATGGAATGCCACCAGCAACATCCCCCCCCCCCAAGCAGTAGCATCCGGTCATCAGCACCATCCAGCAGTAGCACCCTCATCATCCACCAGAAACACCCTCCATGTGGTAATAGCACCCCTCATCATCCATCAGCAGGATTTGCTGGTGGATGATGGGGGTGCTACTGCTGGGGGGAGGGTGTTGCTGGTGGATGATGAGGGTGCTACTCAGGCCTGTCTTTAATGTGGGGCAAAAGGGGCAGCTGCAACAGCTGGAGGCACCCTGATTGGGTGGCAGCTGGAGGCACCCTCCCATCCCCGCAGCGATATTGTAATTTGTGTTTTATTCTTCTTTATAACCTGTTTTGGATTGTTTTTAAGAAATGCAGGGTTAAAAAAGCAGTTAATAAATAAATAAATTTATGGAGATATTATTTTGTTCTCTTGTCATTAGTTTTCCAATAATTTGTACATGAATCTTTTCCCCCTTGTTTTCTGATAACTATTACTGCTTTCACGCAGGCCTACCTGCCTCCTCGCCTGCTTGTGCTCTCCGCGGCGAGCCGGCCGCGCTGGTCTCTCGACACGCTGGACCCCGCGCTATGTTTTTGGCGGGGGGGGGGAACTTTGGCGCGTGCAGGAGCCCTCCTCTCTTCTGCCGCTCACCCGCTCGCGTCCCTGCTGCCCGGGGGTGTGTGTGCTGCCGCCGCGCCAAAGTTCCCCCGCCCCGCCAAAGTTCCCCCGCCAAAATCATAGCGCGGGGGTCCAAAATATACCGTAACAAAATATATTCAGCTGTGTGAGGTCCCAGGGCTTTGCTGCTACTTAAGGCGATTTGAGGTGACTTGAGGCGATTTGAGGTGACTTGAGGTGTCTTGAGACTTCTTCCCCCCCACACACACCGCAATGCGTTGATCTCTTCCAGGCTGGCTGGTCCTCTGGGCAGCTGTGTGGCCGGCTAGCCCCCCTCCGCCCCTTGGCCGCAGCGCCTCCAATGAGAGCGCAGCAGGCCAGGCCAGGCGCGCAGCCATTGGCTCCATCACTGCAGGGAGGGGAGGGGTGGCTGTTCAGCCAAACAGCTGATCTCCGCAAAGAAATTGAACTGCTGTTGGCGGGAATCATCTGTTGGGGGGGAAACAGCTGAGAGTCGGGCTTGCCCAGCTCCGTTCAGGAGCCTTCCCCGGCTCCATCGCTGCAGGGACAGGAGGGGTGGCTGAGAGGGGCAGGGGTTCGAGCAGTTGCCCCACGCTGGACGGGAACAGGGCCCAGGAGCTGCTCCGCCGCCACCGCTGCCTGCCAGGCACTGGCCCTCTCTTCCTGCTCCACAGCGGAGAGCAGGCCTTGCCGCTGCCGCCTCCGGAGGCCGTCTCCGCTGCCGCCAGGTTTGTGGTGGCCTGAGCGCCTGCCCAGTCCTAAAGACGGCCCCGGGGAGGGGGCCTTGCTGCCGCCGCCTCCGGAGGCCGTCTCCTGGGCCTGCTGCCGGGCGGGGGGGGCGCTGCTGCCGGGTGGGGGGGGGGCGCTGCTGCCGCCGCCGCCGCCACCGCCGCCGCCAGGTTTGAGGCAGGCCCGAGCGCCTGCCGAGTCCTAAAGACGGCCCCGGGGAGGGGGCCTTGCTGCCACCTCCTCCGGAGGCCGTCTCGTGGGCCTGATGCCAGGCGGGGGGGGCGCTGCTGCCGCCGCCACCGCCGCTGCCAGGTTTGAGGCAGGCCCGAGCGCCTGCCGAGTCCTAAAGACGGCCCCGGGGAGGGGGCCTTGCTGCCACCTCCTCCGGAGGCCGTCTCGTGGGCCTGATGCCGGGCGGGGGGTCGCTGCT
The DNA here is from genome assembly GCA_021292165.1 of Shinisaurus crocodilurus. Classification (NCBI taxonomy): domain Eukaryota; kingdom Metazoa; phylum Chordata; class Lepidosauria; order Squamata; family Shinisauridae; genus Shinisaurus; species Shinisaurus crocodilurus. The sequence continues at coordinate 271,629,874 of CM037878.1, read as the reverse complement.
GCTGCCGCCGCCGCCGCCAGGTTTGAGGCAGGCCCGAGCGCCTGCCGAGTCCTAAAGACGGCCGCTGCGCCAACATTTTTGCGACAAAGCGGAGCCGCGGCAAAGGTTTGAAAGAGCCGCGGGTTGCCGACCCCTGGTCTAGCCCAATCCAGCCACAGCCACGGTCCCCAGCTGCAAACACTCAGCAGCAAGCTGCAGCAAGCCAAGAAAGCCAAGCTCCGGAAAAAAGAAAGAACGAAAAGGCAACTCCTGTTGGCAGGTAGTAGCAGATGAGGCAGAGGGGCTAGATGTTTTCTCTCAGCCAGTCAGTCCCCACTCGGCTCAGTTGTTTCCCCTGTACTGCTCCCAGGAAGCGACATCTCAGAATAAAAACCGGAGACATAAATAAACTGCTAAAATATCAGGCAATGCCTGAATGCATTATAACACTTTCATCTTGGCTCCAATATGGCATTAACAAAAAAGGAGCTTAACAATACTTGGCACTTAGATAGCAGTTTAGTGTTCAAAATGCGCCGTGCACATTATCTTGTCATAATCTTTGTTGCGTTTGTATGGCTATTTATGGTCATACTCGTTCTACACCACCATAAGGATGAAAGCTAGTTTTAAAATACTTTTAATAAATAATTCTGACTTCTTAGGCAGGTCATTATTATTATGCATATATTGAAGACTCTGTGTGTGTGTGTGTGTGTGTGTGTGTGTGTGTGTGTAATTGGGTGGAGAAGAGGGCTAGTGTAGCTTGCCTGAGGCTACTAAGTGAGTTCATGGCAAACATCTATGCCCCTCTTATTCATAGATCATAGAGCTGGAAGGGGCCTACAAGGCCATTGAGTCCAACCCCCTGCTCAATGCAGGAAAGGAAACTAGAGGAGGGGTCTCCCATCCAAGTAACAACCAGGCTTGACCCTGCTTAGCTTTCCACGCTCAGACAAGCTGAGCCACACAGGCCTGTATATTTGTTACATCGTTCTCCCAGATCAGGGGTGGGGAACCTCAGGCTCAGGGACCAAATCCGGCTCTACTAGATGGCCACACCCACTTCCTCTGCCACCCCCTTTCCCCCATCTGCCAATCGTTCGGTGGTTTCCCAGGTTTTGTGCAGGTTTCCCCCCATTTTTAGGGGTCACATCTAAAAGGCTGAAATGCCTCTCCTTAGGGCACAATCCAATGGGGATTTCATAGATCATAGAGTTGGAAGGGGCCTACAAGGCCATCGAGTCCAACCCCCTGCTCCATGCAGGAAACTAAGAGGGGTCTCCCATCCAAGTCATAACCAGGCCTGACCCTGCTTAGCTTTCCACGCTCAGCTACAGGCCTGTGGGATGCCCGTAAGCCTCCGAACCCAGAGGATTGTGGGCATCCCATGCAGGGCGGGAGGAGCACAGAGGCCATCTTCACCTCCCTGCTCCTCCCACCTGTAAATCAGCTAGACAGCCGATTTCAGCCATGTAGCTGTGGTGCTTCGGATGGGGAGGGAAGGAGGCCGCATAGGACACAGGATATGTTGTATCCTCACCTCTGCAGTCACCTCCCCTCCCTGGATCGCCCCCTTTCCTTGGTCTTGAGAATTTGAAATCGGAGCATACTGGATTTAGGAAGCTGGTACTTAACATTAATACCTTAAAATTCATTTGAAATTTTCTTACGGTCAACAGGGCTACCTTTGCTTTTTAAAAAGGGCCTTTTCTGTGGCGGCCCCCGTACTGTGGAACTCTCTCCCGAGTGACCTCCGCCATGCCCCCTCTCTGCTGAGCTTCCGCTGCTCATTAAAAACCTGGCTGTTCAGGCGGGTGGGTTAAGATTTTAAAAATTTTATACTGTTTTAAATGTATTTTATTATTTTTATTCTATGTACATCACCCAGGGTGGCTGGTTGCCGGCCAGATGGGCGATAAATAAATATAAATAACAATAAATAAATAATAATAAAAATAATATTCAAGTATCTCTAAAGATCCTTAAACATTTAGGCTAGAAACAACTTTGTCATTAACTCTGTATATTTTTGTGAGCAAAGTTGATGAGAGAGATGTAGTTAAAATCATATATATATATATATATATATATATATAGTGGGGAGGTCCCTCTCTCGCTTACACACACACACACACACACAAACACACACGTGCGTTACCAAACTCAGCAACAAAATATGATTTACTGGTTGTTGCAAAGATTTGGCTAATGCAAGACCAAAACACGAAAAACAAAAGATGGGTATATGTTTATTGAATAAAGCTCTTAGTTTACAAGCTAGCAAACTGGTGCAAACCCCCTCAAAAGTACACTCATAACAAATATCATAAAAATAGTTTTCACACAACTTTTTTTTTTTTTTTAAAAAAGATGAAATACAGATGAAAACCCAAGCCCCAATCTTCTTGTTAAATGAACAGACTCAGCCATATTAAAAGGAATCACACTTGTATATTCAGTATTAATCGTGGGGGTGGGGGAGAGAAGTATTGCAAAACCTCCCAGAAGACTGAAGCTGTATGTATATGAGAAACTGGTAACGGTATTATGCCACTGTAACTGTGATTGCTTCCCACCCAGTATCCAAGGGATTGCAGTATGCCAGGGCACTGAAAAATGCTAGCTCCTCTCTCCAATTAAAGAACTGCAATTATGAACGTTCCACAGAAAAAGGGAATGATGGTTAAACCAGCTGAAGTCTGTCAGTGAAGAATTTTCTACAGGCACAATACTATTTATTTATTATATTTATACCCCGCCTTTTTTCCTGCAAGGAACCCAAGGCGGCTTACATAATCCTCCTCCTCCTCTCCATGTTATCCTCACAACAACCCTGTGAGGTAGGCGAGGCTAAGAGTCAGTGACTGGCCCAAAGTCACCCAGTGAGTTTCATGGCCGAGTGGGGAATAGAACCCGGATCTCCCGAGTCCCAGTCCAACACTCTCACCACTACGCCACACTGGCTCTCAATCCTATGCATGTTTAGACAGAAAAAAGGCCTACAACTCCCAGCATGCCCCAGCCAGCATGCATAGGATTGCGCCTTAAGTAACTTACCGGTAAGTGTTTTGAGTTTCCCCCAAAGTGAGTGTCTGCCAACTCTCACAACCTCATCCCAAAGCATCACCCAATACCAGATGGGGCCAGTGAACTCGTTATACTTCATGTTCTTACTGATCCCGCATCCCAGCTCTAGGGTTGGATCTGGATTTAGTTATACTTAGGAGAGACCCATTGGAACCAATGGGACTTAAGTTAGTCATGACTAACAAGTCCCATTCATTTCAGTGGGTCTACTCTAAACATGACTAAAACTGGATCCAACCATAATATTTAGATATTAAGGGGATATTTGTCATTAAGATGAGAGTATCTAGTCCTTAGCACTGGGTGCAAGGAACAGATGCTCCCATGGATGCACACTCTGAATGTGTGTGCGTGGATCCCACTGCTAACTGTGATACCCTGAGTGGGCATCTGCTTCCCGGGGGGAGGGAGGGGAAGGTGTTTAATTTTCATGGAAGTACCCATTGGCTGGGTTCAGACAACACAATAACCCACACTCAAGGGTTGAGTATGGGTTGTTGTTGAACCGTGGGTTATCGTGTTGTCTGAACCCAGCTGCGCTAACAAGCCATGGTTTGTTAACCACAAACAACCCATGAAGAGAACCCATGGTTTGTTGTTGGGTTGTGAACTGTGGGTTGTTCACCATGGTTTATCTCAGCTGGGTTCAGACAACATGACAACCCATGTTTCAACAACCCACGGTGCAACAACCCACACTCAACCCCTGAGTGTGGGTTATTGTGTTGTCTGAACACATTCAGTGTGTGAGGGCCTTTAGTAATTAACTAGCCCCATTAGATTTTCCTTTGCTTCTTTTATCTTGATCACTGCAGTTGTGGAAATAGTCCTCCACTGAAGGTGCAGTAAAGGGCTCGCTAGTATGTGCTTTTCTGAAATGGTAATGTTGTTGTACAAGGACTCTTAGGGAGGCAGTTGAAATAATCCCCATATCAAATTGCATAGAATTTTCCGTGCCTGGCAGAAGGTTTGAAGATAAGCGTTCTCTCTGATGTGGTAAGTTTGATAGATTTTACATTCAGGAGGCAAATGGGTTTCCCCATGTGAAACTGATACAACCTGTGCATGAGAAGTGGTGAAAGTGGACAGAAATAGACAGGAATGGAATACTGGCAAAATAGTATAGAACTTCCAGAAAAACATTTAATCCACTTCCAAAATTGCCTGTGAAGACTGTACCATGCCAGGCCTATCTACTACATATTATATGTCCTTGTCTCTCCCCACCTCACTTCTGGGGGGAAAATATATGAAAAACTGCACTTTTCAACTATATGTTACCAGAGATACTGTAGAGTAGGAGGGGAGACATAGAGATTATCACCTCAGGTAATATGTAGTTTATACCTTGGAAGCAAACAAACAAATCATGTGAAACTGAGGTGATAAATAAAATCCCCATGTACCATATCAGAAATGTATGTATGAACTGGAGGTGGTATTTATTAATTATATTTATACCCCGCTTATAGTTCTGCTTGAGGACTATACCATCTCAGGAACACATGTATCAATTTCCTCCACTGCACCTTCAAAATACGATGGAGGTCCCTAGAGGCCATCCAAGTAATAATGTCCACGTTACAGCAATATAATGAAAAAGGCACGCTGGCATCACTGACTTTGCCCAGATTTCAAAATAACTTCAGGATTATGCCCGCAGCAAGCTGTTAAGTTATAGCGATTTTAAAAGGGAAGGAAAGTAGTGGAAGTGTTAAGTGCACACCTCACATTCAAGTCATGTGTGTAGGGGTCAGAGAAATCTTCCGGTTACATTCAGGGGCCTGGGAGGAGGCTCTGAAGATATGAAAGCGAGCAGAAGTACTACCGTACGAGGGCACAACATCCCCGATAGGCAGTACAGCACAATACACTTCTACCCTCCTATGAACAGTGCATAAAGCTTCTCAGTAGAAACAAAATAAGACTGAAGACGGATGATAATTCTTTTCAGAGAGCTGAAGGTACTTTGAAAGAGGGATCGCTGCTCGTGGGTGTACACTCATCCCACTTTTACATGTGGTCATTCTTTTCTTCAGATTTTTGTCATTTAAAAGAAGTCATGCCTTGGATTGAGAGCATAATTCGTTCCGGAAACGTGCTTGTAATCCAAAACACTCTTATATCAAAACGAAATTCCCCCCAAAAAATTTGTAGAGATTTTTAATTTAAGCCATACTACAGTACTTGTATTGCAAGACGTCGCTTGTATATCAAGTCAATTTTTAAAAAATAAATATTTAAAGATTTGCTTGTCTTGCAAAACGCTCTCAAACCAAGTTACTTGCAATCCAAGGTATTACTGTACTTGTTTGCGTGGAGGCAAAAGTGGAAGAAACGTGTGGGCAGACCTCAGACTTGCAGGATCTTTGTTTCTTCCAGAACCCTGAGACCCACCAGCCGGGCTCCGGTACAAAAGACATACACTTAGAACTAAAAGAATTCTGAGCCCAGGAATTTGTTTTGAGGGCCAGAACTGAACGGAGCTCACAGTCCTTCCACACAAAAATTATAATTCAGGATGGGTGGTGGAGCGGGGGCAGTAATTTGTTGCTATTATTGTCAAAAAAATTGGGAGTCAGAAATCCTTGCTAATCTTCTACAACCTTCTGCCCAGCCTTGGTGTTCACCATAGGAAGCCTCTTTCAAAACACAGTGGATTCTCTCTCTTTTTTTTTTCTTTTTTTTAAACCTGTTGTCTGTCCCCAGCTTACATTTTTTAAAGTGATGTATTCAAGTTTTTAAAATTCTCAGTGAAAACGTTCTAACAAATCTTTCTCCTCAACAACCTTTGTGCTGCACATGTACAAGTGTGAATACAGGCAATGTAACAATCACAGAATTGTTCGTATTATGCAGGTTGACAACATATGGTCCACTGCCTAAGAGCTAATTCATATGAAATCCTGTGGGTTTATCGCTGGCATAGTGAACTCAGGCCAGATATACGTTCACCACTCAGAGACCCGGTTGAGTGACTGTTTTGACATGCCTTCAAACTGGAAGCCAGCCTTGTTCTCAAAGCATTGAGAGACTGTGCCCATTCCTGACTCAGACCGGTACAACTTAGCGTGAATCCACCTTCAGGGCAAGAACAATCTTACTCATGTCCCAACTCTCAAAATACACCTCAAACCCAGCAGGGATTGGTGCACAAATGATATACCATTTTCAAAAGCAAAAATGATACAACAAAAACAATCCCCCCACCCGATACAAGCCCCACTGCCACCCAAAATCCACACATACACACACACACACACACACACACACACACACACACACACACACACACACACACTCTCATCTGTTTCTTGGCATTAGAAAGTAGACAAATATTTTCTTAAACAATCAACAAGGAACACACAATGCTTGAAATTCCCCACATTATTAACAACCCCCCTCCCCCAACAACCTCATTCCACAAATCTAATACAAACAATCTGAAAATTGTTGGTTTTGGATCCACCTGCCGTTTTTGAAAAGGAAATTGTTATTTGTCCAGCATGGTTTGGTTTATCTGTTCTACAAAAAGACCATGCATCTTACGGAGTGGCAGAAGTAAGCATGTTCACAACACCGTCATCACCGTTGGGTTCCATTATGGAGTGGATGTCTCTGATCTTCTGTGCAGATCAACTAAGTGGTAGCAACCTTTTAACTAAGCTCTTTTCAAAAAGAGGAAGAAGAAGAAGAAGAAGAAGAAGAAGAAGAAGAAGAAGAAGAAGAAGAAGAAGAAGAAGAAGAAGAAGAAGAGGTCACTAAGCAGGCACCGGTCGTGTAGATATTCTTTGGAACTCTTCACACAAGACACTTTGAAGTATTCAGAATCCTTATGGAGTCCCTTGGAATCTCACAGGAAGGTGCGTATCAAAAAAAGGAATTGAGCACCTTGCACAGGCCGTGATCGATTCTTCATTAAGCCCTGTTTCCGGCGGGGAGGAAGTTCAACAGACAGGCGTAATAGTGGCGGTTTCAGTTTTCATATTTTGAGCATAGACTTTAAATAATGGCATCATGTTCATCACTGGAAAGAAGACAGAAAATTCATGTATGATCAGCAATATTAGAGGTTGAATTCACAGAGCCACTAGTACATGACTAACAATTCTGCAGCCTGCCTGATATAGGACTGGGGAACCCTGCGTTCGAATCCCCATTCAGCCACAAAGCTCCCTTGGTGACCTTGTGCCAGTTGCTATCAGATTAACCTACTTCACAAGGTTGTTGTAAGGATAAGATGTACAGTCATGCCTTGGATTGAGAGCATAACTCGTTCCGGAAACGTGCTTGTAATCCAAAACACTCTTATATCAAAATGAAATCCCCCCAAAAAAATTTGTACAGAGATTTTTAATTTAAGCCGTACTACAGTACTTGTATTGCAAGACGTCACTTGTATATCAAGTCAAAAAAATTTAAATAAATATTTAAAAATTTGCTTGTCTTGCAAAATGCTCTCAAACCAAGTTACTTGCAATCCAAGGTATTACTGTATACTGACTTTGGTGTCAGAATAGCATGGAAGATTATGGCCGTTTTTCATTTAAAAAATGAAATGAAGGAACAGGACAAGGAAAATTTGTCAAGGATGTGTGTGTGATGGTAGAATACACTGGCTTTATTGCAGCCAAAAGCAAGGGAGTCTCCAAACAGTCAAGAACAGATCAATCTCAAGGTTAACCCCCGCATATTGCAGAACATTACTTGCATAAATTGGAGTCTATGACTATATGGGAATTCACAACTGCAACAAAACAAATGCCAAGATAAAATAGTGACTGGCCTTGCTGAAAGGAATGGAAACACCAGCAATATTTATCACATACCAATGCTTCCATTTTACTAAAGATAGTAAAAAAAGAAGGATCACTGTACAGAAATGGGGTACTCCAGGACTGGAGATTCTAGTGGTAGGAAAAGAACCCAGAATGAAAGAGCCTACCTTTGTTTGAAGGCTAAAGTAAAAAGCTACTCAAAGTTTAGATCATGCTACGTGCTCATTTGTGAGGTGGGTGTTTTGTGAACAGCAGCAGGGGGCCACGGAAGTTTGCTGCTGATCTGTAAGAGGTATGAGATCCAGCAAGGGGCTAAAATAGTTCAAAAGAGGGGATGTTGAAGAGCACCTAGTCAAGCAGATCAAAGGAAGCAATCTCAAATCAAACAAACTCCGTAAGTCGTTGGGAAACGACTACAAAGGGTTTAGCAATGCAACATTTCCAGTGATGGACGTGCAGGTCTCGTGTACCACAGGAACAATAACAACAACAAAAAAATCACAGCTGGGATAAAAGCAAACAGAGGCATTTGCCCACTAAGAACTTGATTCTATGTTCTTGTTTTCCAGTGATGGTATGAGGGTCCAGTCCAAGGGCACATCTGGTGTTTGGCCATCGGGAATGGAACCTAAACCCCATTACAGGAGCAGTCACCCATAGTATTGTGCCCATTTTTGTGCCCAGCAGCGCTGCAAGAGTGCCAGGGAAGGATACTTATTTATTACACTGATATCCCACCTTTCTTCCATTGTGGAATTCAAAGTGGGCTCCATGCAGTTCCCAGGTGGTCTCCCCTCCAAGCACTGACCAGACCCAGACCTGCTTAGCTTCAGCATGGTGGCCGCCTAATGTGCCTTCAGACCATACCCTGGGACCATACTTGCATGGCACAGGCAGGGCACACGCTAAGCTTTTGGGCCCCACCGGAACTACAGAGGGTAGAAGCATAGGAAGCTGCCTTCTACCAAGTCAGACCATTGGTCAATCTAGCTCAGTGTTGTCCTCACCAGCCTTCCCCAACCTGGTGCCCTCTAGGTGCTTTGGACTTCAATGCCCATCAGCCCTATCCAGCATGACCAATGGTCAGGAATGCTGGGAGGTGTTGTATACAGGCCTGTGGCTCACGCTGGCTTGGCTTGTCTGAGCGTGGAAAGCTAAGCAGGGTCAGGCCTGGTTATGACTTGGATGGGAGACCCCTCCTCTAGTTTCCTGCATTGAGCAGGGGGTTGGACTCGATGGCCTTGCAGGCCCCTTCCAACTCTATGATCTATGAATCTATGAATCCAAAACATATGGAAGGCACCAGGTTGGGGAACGTTGGCCTGCACTGGTTGGCAACAGTTCTTCAAGGTTTCAGACATGGGTCTTTCCCAGCTCTATCTGGAGATGCTGAGGATTGAACCTGGGACCTGTTGCATACAGCTCCCCACCGCCGCTATCTCAAAGGCTGGAGATAAGAGTGGAGATTTCCCTGCTGGTGCATATAAGAACATTACTAGATGGAGTCACAGATGCTCACCTTAATTTGCATAATCTTGTAATATAATTATTTAGTATTTAATTTATATAATATTATCTGCATAAGATTAATTTGCATAATAATGTGTGTCAAGCCTACCATCCTTACGAAAACTCAGAGTAAGCTTGACTTTTTACCTACCATCTTGAAAACATGCTTAGTTATTCCATATTTAATACATGTGTGTTTTAACATATGGTATTTGACCTGGAGCAGAAGCTTCCATCATCCTGCTACCACTAGTTATGCTGCTGTATTTTGGTATTAGCAGGCTAATAGATTAGAAGGATCGTGGGTCTTGGCATTATTGTCATGTGCTCCGGCACTTTTGTTATGCCTAACTATTTAGTAATCACAGGCCTTATGTGTTTATGGGTTTCTCACATCTCGATTCTGCCATGGCCTTTGTGTTGGGATAGAATAAGCCATTGGCAAAGTTAAGGAAGAGCTCTGTATCAAGGGAAGGCTTCCTTTTTCAAAAACCTGTTAATAATTATGTTACATTCTTTTAATTCATGACCCAGGAAGGAACATCAACAGACACCCCCCCACACACAGACAAAACGTACATGGTTCGGTACTGAACACCCCTTTTCGCATGGTAGGTTCTGCATCCAACGTAGCCAATGGCAAGAAGTGCCAGCGTCAACACAATGCCGCCTAGGAAGCTGCCGGCACTGAACCCCCCTGATGCGGCTCGAGGTGCTGCAGCTTTTGGAGTGGCTAAAAAAAGAAGAAGAGAGACACAAGCACACACACAAAATGTTTATACATTTCTGCTGGTTTCATGTCCTCCCACATGTTCCCTAATCTTATGTTATTTCACTTTCTAAGGACCTATAACTGATGAGCTTGACAGATCTTGCTACCAAACCCCTGCCCATTTCATACAACCAATTCTCTTGAAACCATTTCTACTGAATTCATTCTTCCCGGGCCTGTTTTAACCTTGAGGTAGCCTAGGTGAGGTTTTCCTTTCAGGCAGTTCCTCCCTTAATGTACCTGCCTTTGGGGGTCAAATTTTGGGGGGTTCTGCATCCAATGTAGCCAATGGCAAGAAGTGCCAGCGTCAACACAATGCCGCCTAGGAAGCTGCCGGCACTGAACCCCCCTGATGCGGATTATAATCCAGTTCTAGGAGCTCCTCCCAAGATCCTATTTTCCACCATGGTGCAGACCAAGTCCAGTATGTCTGTGGAGGCACTCCTCTTTGGGTGGTTTTGAGAGGACAATTTCCATCTTCTCTCCGTGCTTCATCTAGGTTCTATTAGTCGCTTCTTCTCACAAAAGCTTTGGAGCCGACTGTCAATCCTAACACTACCTGTTATGGCCCCCCACTGGGCCTCTCTACTCAGTCCATGGAAGGCAGTCTTAGAAGACTTGTCCACTTCCTGTGGATACTAGGAATATAGGAAGCTGCCTTGAACTGAGTGAGATCATTAACCTATCTAACTCAATATTGTCTCCACCAGGGCTGTTGAACCTCTTTCAGTCAGAGGGCCAAATTCAATTTGAGAGAAGCCTTTGAGGGCCACATGCCAGCAGTGGGCAGGGCCAAAGGCAAAGGGGCGGGGCCAAACTACCAGCATATTGTAGCTTAAAGTTCTTCCTGCCAGTAACTGAGCCTTCGGGGAGGCATTTCAACCTCCTAGAATGGGGGAAAGGAACACATACGACAGCTGGTTAACCACCAAACGACGGGTGTTTGGTGGAAAGGGGGTGGGGATAGGGGAAGAGGGCATGGCCAGCTGGGGATCCCCGGAGGACTGGACTTGGCACAAGGGCCTGGGGTTCGGCTCCTCTGGTCTACACAGACTGGCAGTGGCTCTCCCGGGTTTCAGACAGAGGACCTTCCCAGCCCTACTTGGAGATGCCAGGAACTCCAGACTGGTTGGACTGCAACTCCCATCATTGGCCACGCTGGCTGTGGGGGTGATGGGAGTTGCGGTCCAACACATCTGGAGGTCACCAGGTTGGGGAAAGCTGATCTAGTTTGTAAACCCCAACCTGCATCCTCAAAGGGGGCAGCACAGACACCTGCAAGCAACAGGGCCATGCTTCTCAGTATTGGCATCCTTTGTGGAATCCACTTCCCAAATAGTCCCAGCACTCTTGCTCGTGTGTGGTGTTCAGGAGGCTGGAGAAAACTTTCTTATTTCTGTGTGGCTCTTGCCCAATTACAGTTGCCGTTACATCTTTTATCTTAACTGGTTGTTCTGCCTGCCACTGGTTTTTCTTCTTCCGGTTTTGTTCTTATAGAATAGAATCATAGAATAGTAGAGTTGGAAGGGGCCTGTAAGGCCATCGAGTCCAACTCCCTGCTCAGTGCAGGAGAACAGATGTGGGCAGCCCAGGCAGTCACCCATCAAAGCACTGACCCAGCTCATACCTGCTTAGCTTCAGCATGCGGCCTGCATTACGTGCTCTTGATGCCACCTGAAGGTGATATAGTAGGCTTTTTTTAAAACTATGTGTTCTTCTCACAAGTCTGTTTGGGGGCCACACATAGGATACAAATGCTAAAACAAATACAGATGTAGAGAATAAACAGAAGCCAGCCTTTCCCAAGCTGGTGCGCCCCAGACATGTTGGACTGCAACTCCCATCATTCCCATTGGCCATACTGGCTGAGAATGATGGGAGTTGCTGTCCATCACACCTGGAGGGCACCAGCTTGGGGAAGGCTGACAGAAGTCCTTTGCCAGCACTGTTAGTATCTTTGTGAAACTCAAGTGAGAGCCAGTGTGGCGTAGTGGTGAGAGTGTTGGACTGGGACTCAGGAGATCCGGGTTCTAGTCCCTGCTCGGCCATGAAACCCACTGGGTGACTTTGGGCCAGTCACTGACTCTCAGCCTAACCTACCTCACAGGGTTGTTGTGAGGATAAAATGGAGGGGAGGAGGAGGAGGATTCTGTAAGCCGCCTTGGGTTCCTTGCAGGAAAAAAGGCGGGGTATAAATATAATAAATAAATAAATAAAAGTGCCCATCACAGAAGTTTTGGTTGGCTTTTTCCTACCGCTCTTTAAAAACGAGAACAGCCTCGAACTAAACTTCCAAACGGGGCAGGCGGAAGGCAGGTGCAACCCAGATGAGAACAACTGGAGCCCAGTAGGAAGTGAAGGATCAGCACCTACCTGGCACAGAAGCGGGAGGCAACATGGTCGCATTACGTGACGGTGGTGTGGGCTTTATGCTGGGTGGTGTGGTATGTACAGGTTTGGGGGCCACAGTGGTTCCGTTGGTGGGTGTTGCGGATTTAGAAGGCACAGCAGGGGTGTTTGTGGCATTCGTTGCATTTTGGGTGGTGATGGTGGGCACAGTACCATTGCTTTGAATAGGAAGTCCTGAAAACATGGTAAAATAGTAGTTTTAATATACTGCCATGCATATTAAGAAGGGGAAGTACAACACGAAATAATAATAATAATAATAATAATAATAATAATAATGATGATGATGATGATGTAATAATAATAATAACAATAGGCATTTGAAAGGAGAAGAGCCATAGCTCAGTGGTAGATCACATGATTTGCATGCAGAAGGTCCCTGGTTCAATCCCTGGCATCTCCAGGCAGGGCTGGAAAAATTCCTGCCTGAAAACCTGGAGAGCTGCTGCCAGTCAGTGTCGACAATACTGGGTTAGATGGACTGATTCAGTTTAAGGCACCAGGTACACAAATGTGGGAATAAGGACATAAGAATATAAGAAGAGCCCTGCTGGATCAGATCAAGGGCCCATCCAGTCAAGCGTTCTGTTCACACAGTGGCCAACCAGCAGTCCACAGGAAACCCACAAGCAGGACATGAGTGCCACAGCACCCTCCCACCCATGTTCCCCAGCAACTGGTGTAAATCTGGAAACTGACCTGTTTCCAGAGCCAGGGCACAAGTATTGAGAAGGCTCCCACCCTCAGTCACCACCTATCTAAAAACAGGGGCTGCTCCAGATGCCCTCAAAGAACAGATGAGCTCCTATGGGGATACTACTACTGACTTACCTAATAGGCATGTTTTAAGGATTAGAGAGATAACATAGATCAGCGGTGAGGAACATGTAACTCTCCATATGTTATACTACAAGTCCCATCATCCCTCAGCACTGGCTATGCTGCCTTGGCATGATGGGAGTTGGAGGCCATCAACATCTGGAAGGTCACAGGTTTTCCTCCCCTGAGGTACCGTATATGAAGCACTCTGAATGCTAAATAAATGCTAAATAGGATGAATAATAAATGCTATTAAAATATCTAACATACCTCTCACAGGTAAATACATTCAGTATGGACAAATCTGCCAATCTTGTTTTCTCATTTTTCCAGTGTTATGTTCGCTCCATCTCATTTCCGCATCAGCTCAAGAATTTCTTTTAAAAGCCCACAATGTATGTACTTTCTGACCAAAGAACTGCATTGCTAAATTTTTAGAAGTGCGCATACCTAAAGGTAACTGTGTTTTGTTTCCTGTCCTGGTTTAGGAAGTATGAATTAGGTGGGTTCACATTAAAATGTGAACTGAATTAATGTCTCCTCACTCCCTAGGCCTCACTCCCCATTATCATGATTTCATCCCCACCCCCAATTCCCTGTGGCATTTGCATATCGAACTTTTTATTACCAGCTAATGAGGAAAAATGTGCTTACTACAGTAATACCTTGGATTGCAAGTAACTTGGTTTGAGAGCGTTTTGCAAGACAAGCAAATCTTTAAATATTTATTTTAAAATATTTGACTTGATATACAAGCGACGTCTTGCAATACAAGTACAGTATTGTTACTTGCAATCCAAGTAATACCTTGGATTGCAAGTAACTTGGTTTGAGAGCGTTTTGCAAGACAAGCAAATTTTTAAATATTTATTTAATTTTTTTTGACTTGATATACAAGCGACGTCTTGCAATACAAGTACTGTAGTACGGCTTAAATTAAAAATCTCTGTACAAATTTTTTTGGGGGGATTTCGTTTTGATATAAGAGTGTTTTGGGTTACAAGCACGTTTCCGGAACAAATTATGCTCTCAATCAAAGGCATGACTGTATATTCAGCCTCAAAGGTGAGAAAATATCAGATGTCAGCCAGAACTGGTGAAACGGGATTCCATTCTTTGTTTTAACCTTGGCAAGCCAAGCCTAACTTCTGCTAAGGAGATGAAATGCACAAACCTCCGTCCATTATGGCTGCTGCTAAATTTCACCAATGAGGAAAAAGAAGATTGGCTGAATCAACCCTGGGAGTCAAATATACATTCCTTAATGATGTGTTTTGAAAAGCGGTTGAAAAATAGCACAGCAGCTTGGACAAAAGCGCACTTCGTACATTCCAGTCAACAGCAGAAGCTTGGGCGAATGTGGATTATTTCCAGGCAATTCTTCACCACTTGGGAGGCTCCTGGGAAATGCAAGTGGATTCCCAGCCATTCCCAAGTGCCTTTAGCCAATGATCAAGTTTCTTCTTCTTCTCCACTATTATTTACTGCGACACAAGCTTGAACAAATTTGTCACGCAGTGCGCTAGCCACATTACAACAGGATGCTTAGCTGATAAACCACCAACGTATCCCTTTATTATCCTTTATTATAGTTGCAAGATTAGTGCATATGACAAGCCACGTTATCAGCGGTACTTGATAAACCATTTATAGCTGCTGCTTTCAGGAAACTGCAAAACTGGATGGGGATGGGGGATGTTACAGTAAATCTCTAGAGGACACCAATCCATGTTAACACCACATTCAAAAGGAGTGTTTGCTCTGCTATAATGATGAAGGGTGGGTGGTGACTTCCCTAAAGTAAGCTACAGCGGCCCTCCCCAGAGGAGATGACAGCAGAGGGAGAAGCTAGAACCCAGAACCCAGGGGACCTGGAGCCATCTCCCAACTTCGGTGTGTGTGTGTGTGTGTGTGTGTGTGATGTGTGCGCTCTGAGTACAAAGGCATTCTGGGGCAGCTGCCGAAGGAAGAAGTGGAGAACTCTCACTAAAGGCCCTGCGGGAGTGGCTGGAATTTTGGGAGGCTGAGACAGGCAAGGCAAAGCAACCGCTGATCTCTCACACCAACACCCTTTTCTTTGGGTTTCCTGGGGGTGGGATCTGGTAAGGCAAGAGGGGACTTGAAATCTTCATGATGCCAAATAGCACAGCGCATAAACTACGGAATTCACTTCCACAAGATGTAGTGATGGCCACCAGTTTGGATGGCTTTAAAAGGGGACTGGACAAATTCATGGAGGAGAAGGCTATCAGTGGCTACCAGTCCTGATTGGCTATATGCTATCAGAGGCAGTGTGCCTATGTACCCCAGTTGCTGGGGAACATGGGTGGGAGGGTGCTGCTGCACTCGTGTCCTGCTTGTGGGTTTCCCGTGGGCAGCTGGTTGGCCACTGTGTGAACAGAATGCTGGACTAGATGGACCCTTGGTCTGATCCAGCAGGGCTCTTCTGATGTTCAAAGTAAAAGGTGAATTGTGAGTTTCCCACACACCCAGGGCAACATATGGAGTGGAGAGTCACAAATCTGTACCACAGGAAAGAACGGGGGACATCCAATAAGGCAGCCTTCCCCAACTGAACCAACTACCTAGGGAGGTGGTGGGCCCTCCAACACATTCAAGGTGCAGCTGGACAGCCATCTGTCAGGGATGCTTTGACTTGGGTTCCTGCATTGAGTGGGGGGTTGGACTCGATGGCCTTGTAGGCCCCTTCTAACTCTACTAATCTATGATTCTATGAAAAATTGCTGAACACCTAAAGAATTGTGGCCAGTCAGTGTAGACAAAACTGGACTAGATGGAAAAGCAGCTTGAGCTGGTAAGGCAGCTTCCTATGTTTCTGTTCCCTAGTACATAGGAACATAGGAAGCTGCCTTATACTGAGTCAGACCCTGGGCCCGTCTAGCCCAGCATTGTCAACACTGACTGGCAGCAGCTCTCCAGGGTATTCTGGCAGGATTCCCCCCCCCCTGGAGATGGCAGGGATTGAACCTGGGGCCTTCGGCATGCAAAGCAGGTGCTCTACCACTGAGCTATCCCACCCCCGCTAGTAAATATACTAGCGATGGAGCAGCTCCAACGCCGGCGGACTCAGGCGGAGGCGGAGGCAGCAGCGTGCAGGGGACCAGGTAGGACGGCGGTGGGGGGGGCGGGGACGGGGGGGCGTCCTGCAGCGGCGGCGGCAGCGGGGGGGTCTTCCGGTGGCTGGCGGCTGCTCGAGCAGCGTGGAGAACGCTCCGCACCGCTCTGAAAAGCGGGATATGGCGGGCGGCAGTTGCCTGCAGAGCCGGGTGGTGGGCAGCATGAAGGAGGCGGCACAGGGGAGCCGAGGGCCGCCGCCGGCTGAGTCGCGGCAGGGCCCTAGGGGCGGTGGTGGCTGGTGAGTCACGGCAGCCTGAGTGGGGAGCGCCAGCCGTGGGTGCTGCGCTCCGCTCCGCGCCGGGGAGCCCCTCTCAGTCGCCTCTGGCCCAGTGGGACCAGCCCTGATGCCCGCTCTAACCCTGTGGCACGGGGGGGGGGCAACTGCTGCCCCATATTCTGGCCTCCACACTCGGCTCTGCCGCTGCCCCGTTCACCCCAAGCGGCAGAACCCGGAGCTGGTGTGGCCCAAGATCTAGGGGGGCGGGAGTGCAGAAATTCAAACAGCACCCCCCCGCCCCGCACACACCGGCCCCCCTTATGGTCCATGGAGGAGTCAGGAGGGGTCGTGGCTATGTGGAGCCCCCCCCCCCCAAGTCTCTGTGTTTGCACTTTTAAGGCCATGATCCTTGTATTGTTTTTTCCTGTTTTTTTGCACTACAAATAAGATATGTGCAGTGTGCAAATCAAGCCTTTCTATTCCTTTTTCAAATTTAATGTATTTCAATTTTAGACAGCAAAATAATTTATAATTAATTTATAATTAATTTAATAACTTTCCATTTAATCAAGTAAAAAAAAAGGACCCCGGTCCTTTTTTTTTTTGCTTGATCCATTCGTTCATTCTCCCCCCCCCCAAACTATAGTCCGGCCCCTCAACAGTCTGAGGGACAATGAACTGGCCCCCCGTTTAAAAAGTTTGAGGACCCCTGTGCTAGATGGAGAAGGGCCTCAGAGGTAGATTTGGGCAAGATCAGGAAGGCTGTAGAAACAAGAACAGCAGGAGAAGCAGGAAGTTCTGAGAGGGAATTTGGGCAAACAGGTTCAGGAAATCGCTTGCGGAAGGGACACCGCAGGGAGGGGGAAAGGGAGCCCCAAACAGGCAGATTCAAGGATGCAGGGAGGCGACCAAGGGCCGTTCAGCCCATCAGCAGCCAGGACCTGTTTTTCTGTTGCCGGGAAGCTTGTACAAATGACTAGCCAAATTAATTCCAGCTGCGCTTCGCTCAAAGTCAGCAGGGCGGGACTAAGAATTCATTCCCGATACTGATCCACAGACCAGCAGGGACATGCACCGACACCGGGCAGGGAAGGAATGTGTATGCCTTAACCCATTCACGGCATTTTTGTGGCACTTCGGGCTTTTACAAAGAGTTCTTCTTCGGCTGAAGAATGTAAATTATTACTGAAAGCAACGAAGAGTCTTGTGGCAACTTAAAGCCTAGCAACTTAAAGCTTATATATCAAAATACGAAAGCTTATGCTGCCACCAAGACTCTTTGTTGTTTCTGCTGCAACAGATGAACACAGCTAGCCCACTGCAAAATGATGATGATGATGATGATGATGATGATGATGATGATGATGATGTGCCATCAGTAAGCACAATGCCTTTACAGCAGTGTTCTCCAACCTCGGGTCCCCAGATGTTTTTGGCCTACAACTCCCAGCATGCCCCAGCCAGCTGTAAAGCATGCTCCAACCCGAGGTTGGAGAGTGCAAGAGGACAGGCCACTGCCACAAGGAGCTTGTAATCTATAACTGAACACAGAGGAAGGGGATGGAAGTGCAGGCAGGAACAAACAGGAGGAATAGGCAGTTGCGCAGTGCTTAGGCTTAGTGATGGGTTCAGTTACCGTAGGGCAGCCTTCCCCAGCCTGATACCCTCCATAGGTGTTGGATCTGCAACTCCAGATGTGTTGGGCTGCAATATACCGTAACACATCTGGAGTGTGCTAGGTTGGGAAAGACTGCAGCAGGGCAGTAGAAGTAGGGCTTGAGCCAAAGGCTTTACAGAGACTTCCTGGGTTCTGAGAAGCTTGAAGGGGGTCAGAGAGGTGGCATCGTACAGGTGCTCTGGGAGGCATACAGGGCAACAAGAGAGAAAGGGTTACGTCTTTTGAGGTCTGACATACTGCACGTGGGGGGGGGGGAACTAGACATTAGGAAATGGGGGGAAACAGGGGATTTGACAGAGTTAGCATTTCCCTGAAGCTATTAAAAAAGAATGTAAGCGCATTTTGCTTTTTACGATCTCCTGCAAACCTTATCTTCTATAGGAAGTGCATCACATGTCACCAAAAAGTACTATGCAGAAGGATTCAGTATGAAGCCACACAGGGATCATTATGTTGGATGGCCTTGCATGCAGTTTTTGCAGGTGTGCACAGATGCTACCTGTATATGCACCATTTCATAGATTCATAGATCATAGAGTTGGAAGGGGCCTACAAGGCCATTGAGTCCAACCATACATGCAGGGTGAAACTGGTGCAGATAAGGATTGTCCCGGCAAAAGCTCCTGTACCTTAAAACAGCGGCATAACAGAAATTCAGCAGGCGAAGCTCAACCCAACATGTGGATGAAGTGATGGGTGAAAAAACCTCCACTGTTTAAGGCAGAGGACAAAAAAAGTTGGCAACCAAATGTTCAGGTATCACCAATGGGTGTGACAATTCCTCCGAATATATGAAGCTGCCTTATATGGCGTTAGACCACTGTTGAACGGAACCAGCGTCATCTCAGGTAGGGGTCTTTACCTGGCTTGGTACCTGAGATCCCTTTAACTACAGATGGCAGGGACTGAACCTGGGACATTCTGCATGCAAACCATACCCACAGTGAGCTATGGCTCCTTCCTCTAAATTTCATGTATTTATTTATTGGTAGTATTTATATACTGCTAAGTATAATAAAATCCCTAAGTGGTTTACATATAAATATTGAAATCACATTTAAAATATTACAGTAAGATTAAAATCACATTTAAAATATTAAGATTAAAATCACATTTAAAATACAATTTGAAAAACAATTCCAATTCCAATCCAATAATGTTTATTGCTCAATCCAGAGATCATTGCAAAACATACAATTTTTTAAAAAACACACACATACCTGTTGTACAGTATCAGGAATATTACATAGAATTAAAACAACGTATAGAATTAAAATGGCACAGGAGATTAAAACAACACAACTTAAAATACACTCTAAACCTTAATTATTATCCCCCCCCCTTTTTTAATAGGGTGTTTGCGTGACAGGGATAATACATAAAGGAACCTTTGATATCCTGTTGATCTCAATACATTCCTATCTCTGAGCCTCTGTGACATTTTATTTATTTATTTACTATATTTATGAATCGCCCATCTGGCCAGACATCCGGCCACTCTGAGCGATGTACAGTCCAATAAAATACAAGAGGGGGGGTGTTATGTTATACCCACAGTATCCATACACTTTACATTTAGTAGCTTTCACAGCAAATAGGGCGACTCTCTGAATTACATATGGGTTGGTTGAACATAGTAAGTATCTTAATTTCTCCTTGACACCCCTGAGATTCGCTTTCTGTAAGAGAGGCTCTAAATGGCTCTCTCTTATGACTCTGCATAATGGGCATTCGAGTATATAATGTGACAAGTCCTCTAGGACTGGGTCTCCGCAGACACACAACCTGTCCCCTAATGGAATGCCATAGAATCTCCCCCATTCCAATTCCAATTCCAATTCCAATAATAATAATAATAATAATAATAATAATAATAATAATAATAATAATAATAATAATACAGAGCAATATGGAAGCAGTTAGATGGCACAGGATGATTAATTTAATTACAAGCCAGGGAAAGCCTGGGTGAACAAGTGCAGTTTCAGGAGGCGTTTGAAAGATGCCACATTTTCTGCCTCCTGAACTGCAAGAGGAAGAGTTTTCCAAAGGGTGGGTGCCGCTACTGAGAAACACCTTCCATGTAGGAATATTGTAATGCATGAAGCAGTCCCAGCTGTTGTCACCATTTCCCCTTTTATTAGCCTAATCTTATTTTAAATCTGGAAAGGCAACCTTTTAGTCATAATCTTTATTTGCAGCACAGGAAGTGAATACACTTGAATTGAAATGAGGGAATCGAAAGCAACAAACCTGTTGCAAAAACAACCCTGGCACATTTTGCAGCAGGCCTTAAAAGAAGAAGGAAGTTGTGGGGAACATTTGTCTTTGGCACATCGTAAATAGATGAACCGCGGTTTCAGAAACGAAACTGCACACAGCCCCAAGCAAGTCTTATCTCATCCACCTCTCTGGTCTTATGAAAGCACATGGAATGGCCCCCAAAATGTACTGTGGGCTCAAAAACAGTATCAATTCAAGCTTAACTCCTATGGGGCTCTTTCACTGATGTACTCACCTTGCTGCAATTAGGAAGTTCAGTTCCTTGGTGAAGCATGCATAAAATATAGGAACACATAAAACACATGTGCAGAACAGATTTGAACTGCTGATAAACAAACCCTCCAAAAGAGGGCTGCCTTTGCTAAACATTAAAGTCAGTTTTATTTCATGCAGTAATTCAATAATATTTAAAAAGAGAGAACGAGTTAAACTCAGCAGAAGTCACATTGCTAGTTCTACATTACAATGAGCCAGTTTAGATGCATGGAACGCTTTGGCATGACACAGCCCTGTGGACGCAACTGTGTGGAGGGAAGGGAGGACTGACTTAGGAGTTTCATGAATGCAGGCGCTGCTTCCAAAGGGCAAGTTCCCCTGACCACCGTGACACATTTTTTCAGCTACCACACTCATGTGGCTCAATCTCAAAAAAGAGGCATGAAACATACAGGCCTGTGGCTTATGCTGGCTCAGCAGGACCGGTGCAGGGCAGTTTGGCGCCCTAGGCAATATTATATTTAGCGCCCCCCCTTTCGTGCCATGGGGGGGCCTCCGGAGCAAACCAACCCTCCGCAGCCGCCGGACCCCCTGCCACCTACCTTCCCCTTGCCGCCTCCTCCTCCGAGGAGGAAGTGATGCGACGGGACCCCCGCGCTCTGTTTTTCGCGGGGAAACCAGGGCAACAGGGCTGTTTAAGCCCTGTTGCCCTGGTTCCTGCCGCCAAAACAGCGCGGGCGGGGCTCCGGAAGCGGCGCGGAGAAGGTAGGTGGCGGGGTGGGGGTCGGGGGCGGCGGTGGGGCAGCGGCAGTGAAGAGGAGCGCAACGTTTCTGCGCCCTCTTCAGCCACGCGCCCTAGGCAACCACCTAGTTTGCCTAGCGGTAGCGCCGGCCCTGTGGCTCAGCGTGTCTGAGTGTGGAAAGCTAAGCAGGATACAGGCCTGTGGCTCATGTTGGTTCAGCTTGTCTGAGCATGGAAAGCTAAGCAGGGTCAGGCCTGGTTGTTACTTGGATGGGAAACCCCTCCTCTAGTTTCCTGCATTGAGCAGGGGGTTGGACTCGATGGCCTTGTAGGCCCCTTCCAACTATATAATCTATGAAGCCTGGTTATTACTTGGATGAGAGACCCCTCCTTCTAGTTTCCTGCATTGAGCAGGGGGTTGGACTCGATAGCCTTGTAGGCTCCTTCCAACTCTATGGTCTATGAAATCTATGAAACGCTTCCATGCTTAATGGCAGCTACCCCTTTTTACCAACAACTGGGTAGCCCCACAAATTCACGCGTGAAAGTGAATAACGTGTGCACAGAGGCAGGAGTGGGATTGCCTCCCAACTCCCGTTCAGCATAACCTGTGAAAAGCTTATGCAGGTACAGTGTAGCTTGGTTCGCACATAACGTTTACCCACGGTTTATTTAACTCATGGTTTGTTGCCCCTACCCAAGGTTTGCCTGGCAGATGATCGAACAAACTGTGGTTTGTTTTCTCAATCCCTGGGTTGTTTCCTTCCTCCCTCCTTTGCCCGCTTTCTCCTGGTATCCCAAATGCTTTTGCGGGGCTGTAGTACTGGCATGTAGAGCGGCTGGGGTTTTTTGACCGCTCTTGCCTGCCACCTCTGTAACCTGGTGAACAACCCATGAACAACTCACAGTTCTGGGTTTGCACGTAATGACAACCCATGGTTTAATCCATGGGTTCCTTTGTTCATGATTAACAAACCACTGTTTGTTAGCATGGCTGGATTCACACAACACAATAACCCAGAATTCAACAACCCATGCCATGGGTTAGCATTATGTGGGAATCAGGCCTGTATGTGCATAAGCTCTGCATGCGCAATCAGGGTCCTTGGCAAGTCAGATGCCCCCCATCACACATAGGCTCTTTCACAGGAAATGTCAGGGATAGGCAACCTGGTGCCCTCCGGATGTTTTGGACTCCAGCTCTCAAAATCCCTTACTCAGTGGAGGCTGGTGGCCAATCTGACTGGTGGGGTGGAGGGTGGGTCAGCAGAGGTGGAGCCAAGGGGTCACTGGAGGCAGAACAGTCTTTGAATCCCCAACAGTCAGCAACCCATACCACAGGAAGGAAGAACTGAGGCACATGAACTTTAAGATTGTATGTACAAAGGAAGGGGTGGGGAAAGCACACAGCCACACAAAACCACCCCTTTGGACCCATGGTCTTTTGTTCCAGCAACAACTCCCACTCCACATAGCATCAAGTGACTTTAAATTCATGAGTGCACAGTGGGGGGGGGGGAGAGTCATACAACCACACAAGATCATGATGCTGCCACTGCTAATGATGACATCCTAGGATGGTATCCTCAGAGGCACGCAGCCAGGGCCAGATCTAGGTCATGATGGGTCCCAAGGCTAGCCATCTATAGCGAACCTCGTACTCTGCCCCCAATACTGAACTCACACATGACATTTGTGCATACATACACAAAGGGTAAACAATGTACAATACTAATGCAAAAACATTTTACACTACATATTTTTGTGGAAATCATCTTCCATGCTTTCCTGGAAGCAAAAGACTTATCTCTCTTCCACTGTAGAGAACTCAGATGCAAACACAAGCTTCCCCTTTTACAGCATACAGACACAGAAAACATAAACACACACTGAAGCGCTCTCTCTCTCTCTCTCTCTCTCTCTCTCTCTCTCTCTCTCACACACACACACACACACACACACACACACACGAAAGAGACATAGGCCTTGTTCGCATGTAAAGGCAACCCAGAGAATGGGTTGAGTACGGGTTGTTGTTGAATTGTGGATTGTTGTTATGTGTAAACCCTGCACTATGGTTTAACTCTGGGTTGTTAACCACAGATAACCCACGAAGAAAACCCATTGTTTGTTGTTGGGTTTTGAACTCTGGGTTGTTCATGGTTAACAACCCATAGCTAAGTCATAGTGCAGGGTTTGCACATAACGACAACCCATGATTCAATGACAACCGATACTCAACTCATACTCTGGGTTGTTGTTACGCGTGAACCAGGTCATAGACTGACTCACTGACTCATTCAGATACAACAGCCAAAGAGAACACACACATACACAGCCAGTTCTGGCCCAGCGCATTTTGACCAGCAAATGTCTCCCATTTCTCACTGGATGAATATTCTCAGAACATTCAAAATCCACCCTTTTGTATAATGATCACGAGCCATCGCCTACTACTACTAATAATCCACACGAAAGCACTCCTTCGAAGCCATGTTTTTTCATTCCAGCAACAGAAAAAGAAACTGAATAAACTGTCTTGGAAATTATGAGTGCCGAGTGTGTGTGGAAACAACCAGAGAACACAGCCCACATAAAAGCCCTTCTTTGGACCCACATTCTCCCGTTCCAGCAGAAACTCCCATTGCACAGAAAACCAAGTGACTTCCAAATCAGGAGTGGGAGAATCCCACACAGCCATAACACGGATAACGATAATGGTAACAATAGATGGTATCCTCTGAGCCACACAGAAAAGCAGCCTTTGGCACACAGGAACAAGTTCTGAAAGCATCCAAGGCTTTGTATATCCATCCCAAAGCATCCACCAAAGCAGGTCTATTCAGAAGCAGCGCAGCACAAAATTCCAGATTATGCACACCTGGTAAGAAGGAGGATGGGATTGCTCAGGAGAAAGCATGGGGAGCAACCCTTGAGCGCACCCACAGTCCATCCCTTTGCATGTACTGATGGTGACAGCAGGAACCCACTGTAAAATACAGACCCTGCCCCCATCACACACACACACACACACACACACACACAGATATACATTCACAGGCACCCCCACCCCCCCCACGTTCACTCACACAGAGACACACACTCACAGGCACACACACAGCCATTCTCTCTCTCACACACACACTCACACAAATCACAAGACATTCTCTCACACACACAGGTCTTCACACCCACAGGCCTACATACAAACACCAAGGCATTCTCACCTCCCCAAGGCATTCTCACCCACAGACACACATCTGTCCCCCTTCATTAAGGCTTCAATCCTATGCATGCTTACACAGGAGTAAGTCCCACTGCATTCAGCGAGCCTTACTTCTGAGTAGACCTACATAGGATTGCTCTGCATATCCCATCAACCCCCCCCCTCTTACACACAACACACACACACACACACACTTTCTAATTTTCTTTCTCACCCTGTCTTCTTCTTCATAGATTTCTGGGCAAGTCTTTTGTTGGCAGAGCTGCTTCTCTCTAGATCAGTGATGGCAAACCTTTTTGAGCCCGAGTGCCCAAACTGCAACACAAAACCAACTCATTTATTTCAAATTGCCAACACTGCAATTAAACCTGAATACTGGGGTTTTAGTAGTAAAACAACTCATACAGGGTGTCTGAAACTATTAACATCTTTTAGTCTTAAATAAAGAAAAACACATACTCAATAACTTTGTGGTCAGTCACTGACTCCTCAGCCTAACCTACCTAACCTAACTACTCCACGCTACCTAACTACTACAGGGTTGTTGTGAGGGTCAATGGAAGAGGAGGAGGATGGATTATGTAAGCTGCCTTGGGTTCCTTGAAGGAAAAAAGGCAGGGTATAAATAAAATAAATAAACAGCATGAGAAAAATATATTAAAGTACATTTAAAAGCCTAATAGGAGAATAAAAATGCATTTGCCTGGCACCGAAAGGATAACCATATTTGGCAACTGGTGGACCTATATGCGGAAAGGATTCCACAAAGGGGACACCACCACTATATTCCTGCCATGTAGAATACCCATGTAGACTACCCATGTAGAAGCAACACTAAGCCCAGTGCAACCCCACTATATTCCTGCATATAGTGCAGGAAAAAACGCGGAAAAAAGGCGGGGTATAAATATAATAAATGAAATAAATAAACAGGGCTTTCAATGATGCAATGATACGGTTTTTTTTTCATTGAAACAGGGGTTTCAATGAGACAAACAGCCTGTGGAGGGAGAGGAGAGCAGGGGCGGGTGAGCGGGCGGGAGAGCCCCCGGTCCCAAACGCGGCCTTCGGTGGGGCAAACTGCGGGAAACCAGCCTGAGCCCCCACCCCGTTCAGGCACCAAACGCTGCCACTGTAGTCACGGCTGGCAGCTCAAAGAGAGGCCGGTGTCTCCCAGGACTGACGACCGGCTGCCGCCTCGCTGGGCGAAAGGCCCAAATGAAGCCCGCTGGGACGGGGATGGCTGGGCGGGCTCGCTCACCGGTGGGCACGATCGCGACGAAGCTCCAGCTCGCCCTCACACAGCGGATTTGCTCGGGCTCGCCCAGCGCCACTGGCTCCAGCCTGGCCTCCGTCGCCGCCCCGAAGCGGAACCCGAACTACTGCTGCCGCCGCCGCCACCCATCGCTCTTCTGAGCGGCGCGGAGCATCCTCCACGCCTCTCAAGCCACCGCCGCCTCTGGACCCGCCGTCGCTGCCCGTCGCGTCATGTCCGGCGCGCTGGATCCCCGCACTCTGTTTTTGGTGGGGGGGGACCAGGGCAACAGGGCTGTTTAAGCCCTGTTGCCCTGGTTCCCCACCACCAAAAACAGAGCGCGGGGATCCAGCGCGCCGGACATGACGCGACGGGCGGCGGCGGGTCCAGCGCGGGCGGCAAGGGGGCAGCAGGTAGGCCCGTCGGCCCGGCCCACCCGCCGCGTCACGGCCTGAGCCCGGGCACCCAGCATGGTGACTCTCCTATGGCTCGCGTGTCAGCAGAGCGGTCCACACGTGCCACCTGTGGCACGCGTGCCATAGGTTCGCCATCACTGCTCTAGATGCATTAGACAGAGAAGCTGCTGTTGCTCCTACCCCACTGCTGCGTTTTGCCTGCCTCCTCTTTCCCACTCACCCCTTTCCCTGCACAGGCTCTGGTGGTGACTGAAACGGGGTGATTATTTTTTTGGAAGAAGACAACGGATTGGCTGTGGGCAGGCACCTGGGCGCCCCTGCAGCCATGAGCAGGAGGAAGGGAGGGGAAGAACAAATCCTTTTTCGCTCTCTGGCTTACAGAGAAAGAGAGCTCTTGAGCAGACCTGGCTATTGACAGGACAACAAATAGGTCACCCTGACCCTTTCCTGAAAGCCATTCTTCTGCTTACAGGCATTTGCACATGCGTGTTGGGCAGCAAGAAACCTTCCCCCAGAGTAGTTCCTGGGGAATGTTCTGAGTATGTGCGGCTTATCATGCATGCCCAATGTTCCTCCTAGCCAAAACAGGAAGTGACTAAGGATGGGCGTGGCGCATTGCATTGCTGCTCTGCATTGCATTGCATTACTTTGAACGGAGGAAAGAAGGCACAGATCAAGTCTGGGAGAAGTGTAGCTGGAGGTGGGTTCGGTGGGGGCTTGGGTTAGGCAGGGCTTCGACCCCTTGGCCCCTGCAGGCGCGTCATCCTTGCTCTTACCATTGGCCCTGCTGACTGAGGCTGATGGGACTTGTAGTCTAAAACATTTGGAGGGCACCGGGTTATCCACCCAGGGTTATACAGTGCAGGTGAGGGGCCAGCAGGCATGACCCTGCTCCCTCTCTACCTACCGGTAAGTCCATTGTAACATACAAAGAGTTCTAAGGTTAACATAAAAATGTAAACAATGTTTTCCATAGTTCTGCCTCCCACTCTCTTTAAGGATGGGGCGGTAGGAAGCTAAGCTTCAGACTTGCAATCAGTGAGGTCATTTTACAAAACGCAACACAGGAACTTTCATCATTGACTAAAACCAGGATTTTTAAAAACGGCAACATGAATCAAACCATGACATAAAAGCAACAGAGGTTAAAGCTGTAATAAATCATTGAGAAGCTTTAACTCATCCAGAGTGTTTAACTGTTCTCAAAGAATGAGAGAAAACAGTGGGATATAAAAATGAAAGTGTTTCGAAAATATAAGGGGACTTTTGTTTTGCCAGTAAAAGGGTTAGGAACGATCACTTGCACCACATCTTGCTCTAACTTGCACATGGCAGAGTGCCTAGCTGAGGCTTCTTCCAGGCAGCTAATTAATCCATGATGAAACACTCAAGTGTGTTGTCGGGTTTTTTTTGCCCTCGATACCTTTGTTCTAGATCCAAACACAGAAATGAGAGCTATATGTTTGGACCAACACCCCCAAAATAAAACTTTGTCAAAGTCAGCAGGACTACAACAACTTTGGATCAGAGATCAGAATATATAAGCAATCTTGTCTGGAAAAATATCTGACATTTTAAAAAAGTTCTTCTACTAACAACAAAGCAACAGCAGTCTAATGTGCAAATTTCACTGGGTGAACACACAGAGAGCCTAGTTCCGTGTTCTCCAACACAGTTGGCTGGGGCATGCTGGGAGTTGTAGGCCAAAAACATCTGGGGACCCAAGGTTGGAGAACACTGGCCTAGTTACTCTTTACAGTCCTTCAAATATTGGCATTCCTCTGACAAGAGATTCCAGGGTGCATTTTTCCAAATATGGAAAGTTCTGAATGGCAGAGTTGGGATAAATCTGATTAATTTTTATGCATACCAAATGTTAACTGTCAGCTTTCCTGACAGTACGGCTGCTGCTAACCAGTAGCGAAACATGTAAACTAGTGTTTTGTTCAGTCTGAGTAGTAAATGGATGGGGCACCACAAAAGCCGGAGGGTCTGCACTGCGCCGACTGCTTCTCTGAGGTCGGGAACACGACCTCGGAGAGGGGGGAAAGGGGCGTTTTGGTGGATGCAGAGGAGAGAAGACTGGAGAGGCCAGGATACAAGATATCCTGACGCCTCTCCAGCCTCCTTCCCTCCCTCTCTGAAATGTTCCAGCTAGACAGGCAAAAAAAAAAGCCCGTTTAGCGAAAAATGCAGGGCGGGAGGATGGGGAGGCGAAGGTCACCTCTGCTGCTCCTTCCGCTCTGCATAGGATGGCCGTCAGCCTCAGAGTTCGGGGGCTTCTGGGCATCGCGTCAGATAGGACTGCACCCTAACGGAGATGGTGGGATTAGTGCAAGGACTACAGGAGTGTGTGTGAATGGGCAACGAAAAAGTGCTGCACGGCATTCGTACATCTAATGAGGTTTGTCATTCAAGCGGCAATTCAAGAAGGCCTGGCAAGTTTGAAAGGAGGGTGAGATTTGACAGAGTGTGAGAAACATTGCATCAGTGCGGTTTCATAATAGGAACATAGGAAGCTGCCTCATACCAAGTCAAACCATTGGTCCATATAGCTCAGTATTGTCGGCACTGACTGGCAGCGGCTCTCCAGGGTTTCAGGAAGCAGATTTCCCTAGTCCTACCTGGAGAAGCTGGGGATTGAACCTGTCGTCTTCTGAATGCAAAGGAGGTGCTCCACCGCTGAGCTATGGCCCCGGTCGAATAATGCCAAAGGCAGGTGGGCTTGCTAGCGGCTTCAGTGGGCAATCGCTTGTAGGGCCGCCAGACCCAGGGCCACAGTCACTACTGCCAGGCCATGCGGCAGCTCAGACTAGGCAATAAGACGTTAGAGACAGCGCTTGTATTTCCGGACATTCACCATTCATGACTGGTCACAATGCCACCACCTCTGCTGTGCTCACCTCTTGCTGTGTTCCCCGCTGCCCTTCTAACACACTGAGGTTCTCAGGTCACATTCCCAGGTTTTCAAGGAACCGTGCAGAGGGGTGGGAGAGGAAGAGAATGGGCAGGCCTGACTTTAGCCAGGGGAGCGAGAGGTTGCAGGATACCACCTCTCCACCCCCCAACCTGTTCCTCTCCCAGAAACTGCAACCAAAAGCACCAGGTGCCAAACTCCGCAGCGTGCAAGTCATGGTCACAGATGCCCAGAATACACTCAGCGAGGGGTGCAAAAGTCAAGTCACCCTGTCACCATGCGCGGTGTTAAAGTGGGACTTGGTGACAGCCCATCCCTCATTTCTGGCTTTTAAATAAATTAATTTAAAAAAAATAATAGAGAGATTTGTATTCATTTGATTTCCAGATAGGTCTATGTATTTGTTATGTTATTACGTAACTGCAGCTTAAAATACAACTAGGGCTGCCACCCTGCCACACAACAAAACACAATTATTCTGGGCTGCACTAGAGGAAGGCCCCAGTAGCAACCTGGTTTGTTCCTTCCTGTACAGCTTGTGCTTGGGGAAGCTCGGGGTGGAAGGGAAATACAGGCCAGGCTGTGCCAGGGAAGAGAGAAAGGGAAGAAGCCTGCCACCCTAAGGCAGCTTGGCCGGCCTCTTCCTTCATGACTAGCCTCTAAGGAAGTCAGCTGGGAAGGGAAACCACAATCAGCAATTAGTGACTAGGTGCCAGGCTTATGCATATCTCCAGCTTCCTGGCCTTCGACTTAAAAAACCCTGCCTCTCATTTCAAGACGCAGGGGTGAAGGGAAATGGACTTCACATAGGTTTGGGGAACCCGCTTCTTTAGGGTGGCTGGATGCAAAAGAGGGCAGGGCTCTCACACCTTTAACTGTCACCCAGCAGAAGGCATGTCCTAAAGGTACACCTGATGAAATTCCCTCTTTCACATGTTAATTAAAGGTGCAGGAGCCCTGTTCTTCCTTTCTTTTTTGCATCTGGCCATCCTAGGATTCTTCCTTCCTGCTTCACAAGTTCCAGGGACAAGCCCCACTGAGCCTTTGGCCCACTCTGCCCGATCCTGGCGCCCTCCAGATGGTGCTGGACTACAACTCCCAGCATCCCCCGCCATGCTGGCTGGGACGATGAGAGTTGTAGTCCAGCACCATCTAGAGAGTGCCAGGTCAGAGGAGGCTGGTTTGGACGAATTAAGACTGCACTGGGCCAGAGGAGAATGCCTTTCGGGCACAGCCTGGTCTGTCCCTTCCCGCCCATTTTGTCTCCAGGGAAGAAAGGCTGGAGGGGAAAGGCAAGGCCAGAATGGGCCGGCATCCACGCACTGGCTCCAGTCTCTCTCCGAGCCAGCTCTCAAGTTTTGTAAACAAGTTCCCACCCTTGCAAATAGCTATGGTGAGGCGAATTTCTTGTTATATGCATTGCGTACAGATCCCATCAACACATGCTATACTATAGCATGATTACAGGGCTACCCGCGTCATTAGGATTTCACAGTAGGCGATGTCTTAAAGGCTGGGCCGCACCTTCTTCCCGAAAGCTGTATGCTCATGTCCCTTTTGAGAAATTATTTCTCCATTTCAGAAGGATGTCCTGTGAAAGTATAATGCAGCAGCTGCAAATACTTCTCTCCCCCCACCCTTTTCTCTATTAATGTGTACTCAGTGTGGTGTAGCGGTTACAGTGTTGGACTGGGACTTGGGAGATCCAGGTTCTGGTCCCCACCCAGCCATGAAGCTCACTGGGTGACTCTGGGCCAGTCGCTGACTCTCAGCCTCACCTAACTCACAGGGTTGTTGTTGTGCGGATAAAATGGAGAGGAGGAGGATCACGTATGCCGCCTTTGGCTCCTTGGAGGAAAGGCGGGATATAAATGTAACACATAAATAAAAATAAATAAATAGCCTCGGCCTGTTTCTCAAAGGCAGCTGTTTTACAGCCCAATCCCAACTCTGTTTATTCACAAATAGGTCTCGCACTGGATTAGAGAAATGTTAGCTGATTAAAACCCTAACAATGAATTGATTGATCAATAAAATGTGCATAAAGTATACAAATCCTCAAGAAGGATGTTGTGCAGCCAGAGGGGGTGCAGGGAGGGGCAGGAGGTCAAGGAACTGGAGCAACTCTCTGAAGGAAGGTTACAGCAATTGGGGCCTTTTAGCTTGGAAGTGAGGCGAGGAACGGGGGGGGGGCGGAACATGGTAGAGGCATGTAATATGAGGCGTGATGTGGAGACGGTGGATAGGGAGAAGTTTCTCTCCCTCTCTCATAATACTAGAACCCAATGGGGCTATCCTATGAAGCTGAACAGTGAGAGATTCAGGACAGATAAAAGGAAGTACTTCTTCACACAGCACATAGTTCAAACTATAGAATTCATTCCCATGTAGTGATGGCCACCAATTTGGATGGCTTTAAAAGGGGATTGGACCAATTCACGGAGGATCAGGCTATCTATGGCTACTAGTCCTGATGGCTATTATGCTACCTCCGGTATTGGAGACAGTATGTTTATGTACACCAGTTGCTGAGGGAAATGAGCAGGAGGGTGCTGCTACTGTGGGAACAGAATGCTGGCCTAGATGGGCCTTTGGTCTGATCCAGCAGGGCTGTTACATTCTTAGATGAATAAACAATTGTTCGGAAGAAGGAAATGGTATAAGCTCTTTGTGTTTAGATCATGTCTGCACATGTCTGAGCAGATCTTGTAAGACGCACACTTTCATAGACAAGACTGTGTGTGTGTGTGTGTGTGTGTGTGTAATGCTGCTACTAAGACACAGTGTATGCCAGCGTGAGTACTTTTGTAAGTACATTTTAATTATTTACTTTCAATTAAGGAAGGTGGGTTTGGTTTTCCGGATCTTGCTTTATATTATCCGGCTTATTTGTTGACTTGTACTAAATTTTGGTCTTTCCCCTTTAGATCAGATTTTCCACCCTGGTCAGTTTTGGAATCTTCTTGACTGGACCCGCTCTCTAAATGGATGGCATTAGGTTTAGGCATATTAGAACAGATAAGGTTCCTCCCACAGTTATGGCTTAGAGATGTGCAGCATAGAATGTCACGCCAATTACATTTTGATCCATTTTCTCATGTTAAATTGACGCTATGGGGAAATCCAGGTTTGAAAATGGGTAAGGACATGTTTTTTGTGGTGGACACGGACGGATAAGGCAATTTTTACCTTGGATCAACTGGTGGGTGCCGATGATGAGTTTTTGTTGTTCTCTATTTTGTGGGCTAAATATGATTGGCCAGCTATGGCTGTATGAGAATACTTGCAATTGCAGCATTTGTTAGTATCTAGCTTTGGCCCTGCAGCTTTTACAGCATCAGCGACTCCCTCGCTACTGGAAACACTTATGGAGGCCGATCAGGCAAACTGACCTACGATCTATATGTATACTTATTATTGGTGAATGAATATGATATACAGGGCTTTAAGCAGGAATGGAATAGAGAACTAAACTGTCCTATTTTGCCTAAGCAATGGATTTGCCACCTTGGTGTCTGTATCTGATGTGTCTATGGATCTCAGGTTGTGTCTTATGCAGCAAAAACTTGTTTCGTATCTATTGGACACCACAACATCTCTTTAATAAGGGTTTGTCTAATTTGACTGATTTCCGGCAGAGGAATGCAGCTAATGCTCATTTTAAACATATGTTTTGACAATACCCAGTAGTTGCCCCTTTCTGGGGAGAGGTCAGTATACGGATAAATTTTGTATTAGAACCCTCCTTAATATTCACTGATGTACATGCTCTTTTAAATTATCTACCTGCTTCCTGGAAGTTAATGCATGGTCAGCGCAAATGGATTCTCCGCGCCCTTCCGACAGATAAAAGATTAATATTCCAACATCAGAAGGATAAACGCTCACCTCCTATAATGCAACGGGTTGAAGACCTTACAACGCTTTCAACATTGGAATGGGTGGTGTACAGACACCACCTGCAAATAGATACTTATTTGGATATCTGGTCTGCTTTCGTTGAAGTTTATGGATCGTTCTTAGAAACCTGTATTTGCATGCATACACACACACACACACACACACACACTTCATATGGATGCCTTGTAAATGATATATTCAAATCTATGTAGCCACTTTCCTTTCCTTCCTTCCTGTATTTAGATCATGCCTGCACATGTCTGAGTAGACACCATCTTGTAAGAGGCACGCTTTCATGGACAAGACTGGGTTTGTGTGTGCATAGATTTCATAGATCATAGAGTTGGAAGGAGCCTACAAGGACATTGAGTCCAACCCCTTGCTCAATGTAGGAAACTAGAGGAGGGGTCTCCCATCCAAGTAATAACCAGGCCTGACCCTGCTTAGCTTTCCACACTCAGACAAGCTGAGCCAGCGTAAGCCACAGGCCATGTACAGGTGCATGCGTGCATGCAATGCTGCTACTAGACAGTCCATGCCAGTGTGTGTACTTTTGTAAGTACATGTTAATTATTTTCAATACACTATTTTTTAAATGTCTGCCCAATATATTAGGAACACCTTTTAACTCAATTAAGTGCTAGAGTAACTGTTTTGCATGCAGAAGCTAGGAAGGAATCCTGCCTGAAACCCTGCAGAGCTGCGGCCAGCCAGCGCGTCGACAATATTGGGCTGGATGGAACAAGGGTCTGATTCAGAGTCAGGCAGCTTCCGATGTTCCTCTTAATCAACCAAACCAGTTAATTAACCACTGGAAGTGAGTGTGGTGTAATGGAGAGACATAAATGGAGGAAAAGCTAAGAAGAGACTTACTTGTTGTTGATAGATTTGCAGGGTGAAGAGTGGTGGTGCTGGAATTCTTTCCTTGGGAAGTCGCTGAAACAAAACACACATGCATAATGATAAATATTTGCACTATTCTACCTGTCAAAGCCCCAAGTCTCCATGCTCCTAATTCCTGGGTAGCCATATAAGATCTCCATACAAATTGATTTTTTTTTTTTTAACACAACTTGAGCGCTCTGTCCATTGGCCCACTGTGAGGAGAGAATCTCCTCATAGTGCAGGAGATTAGTGCCAGGTGGGACCAAAATAACTCACTTGTAGCTATAGTAATACATTGGATTGCAAGTAACTTGGTTTGAGAGCATTTTGCAAGACAAGCAAATTTTTTTTTTTTTTACTTGATATACAAGTGTGTCTTGCGATATAAGTACTGTAGTATGGCTTAAATTAAAAATCTCTGTACAAATTTTTTTTTGGGGATTTCGTTTTGATATAAGAGTGTTTTGAATTACAAGCACGTTTCCGGAACGAATTATGCTCTCAATCCAAGGCATGACTGTACCTGCGGCAGATTGAAGTTGTATTCATCTGAAAGTTTGCAAATCACTCTGGAGACATTCTATCATACAGCCCACTAAGGTCAATGGGACTACATATTTGCACAGGATGGCTTCTTTATGATGAAAATTCCATCAAGCTTGGGATATTCAAGCTTGATGAGCTTCCGTCGCTCATTAAAAACCTGGTTGTTCAGGCGGGAATATGGGGTGGGTTAAGATTTTAAAATTTTTATATTGTTTTAATGTATTTTATTGCATTTATGTATTTTATTCTGTGTACATCGCCCAGGGTGGCCGGTTGCCGGCCAGATGGGCGATAAATAAATATTAATAATAAATAAAATAATAAATAATCTCTAAAACTCACACCTGTCCGAAAGAACAAAGCATTCAGACTAGCACACCATCAACCCACCTGTCTGAAAGAACAACGCATTCAGCCTAGGCCATTTTCATCGTATGACTATTTGTGCCACTTGCTGGGGAACATGGGAGGGACGGTGCTGTTGCACTCACGTCCTGCTGGCGGCCTTCCCATGGGCATCTGATAAGCCACCGTGTGAGCAGACAAGATGGGCCTTTGGTCTGATCCAGCAGGGCTCTTATTGAGTTGGCACTTACATTTGCCTGGGATTTCCACACTGCCTGCGACTATGATACTAACAGTAATGGGATCTGTCTAGCAGTCCATCCTGCAAAGTTTCTTCGGAAAGATGTGTTTGATAAAATCCTGTCTTTCACCACGATGATAAAATCTTATGCAAACTTACTTGTGAGTAGGTCCCACTGACTTTCTTGCCTTCATGCTATCTGTGTCTTTATATCCCAAATACCTGGCAAGAGATCAACGTCCCACCGCTGCGAGGCACACGGAAATTGCAGGGTCATAAGCTCAATTTCTAACCCACCGTTTTGAAATATCTCTCAGCTTCTTCAGGCCCCTCTGGTAATATTTCTGGCATTCAGAAAATCTCTCTCCTACCCTCCTGCTATTGCTTCTCCCCCTTGTTTCTCCTCAGGGATCTCCAAAATTAAAAATTGCACCCATGACCTTTTGCTTTCAAATATTTTTCTTCCTTAAAGAAAACTCAACACAGGACCCTACGATTCTCCTGTGAGCTTACTGGGAGAAGAGGGTGGGTGGGGGAAGTTCATCAGGTGCAACTCATCCTATCACCACACTTTCAGCATGGGGCAAGCTGCAGCCGTGCAGCTTCGGAAGTCTTAAAGCAGGGGTGCAGAACTTCTTTCAGCCCAAGGGCTGAATTCCATTTCAGAGACGCTCTTGGGGGCCGCATTCTGGTAGTGGATGGGGCCAAAGGCAAAAGGGGCAGAACCAAAAAATGCCAGCATATTTTAGCTTAATGTTCTTATGCCCGCAACAAAGCCTTAGGAGAGCGGTTTCAACCTTCCAGAATGTGGAGAAAGTTGCACAGAAGCCGGGAAACCACCAAATGGTTGCTGGTTGGAGGAAAGCGGGTGTCTCCATCTGGGGAACCCCACAGGGTCGGATTTGGTCCCCTGGCCTGAGGTTCTGCACCCCTGCCTTTGTCTGCTCACTGTAACATCAGTGTGTAGCCACATCGAAGTGGATGCATAGCAGTGTGAGGTGGTCATGGTTATTGATCCGAGTCAATGAATCTAGGCAGTCAGAAGGAAGCCTCTGATCTTGGGAGGCTGCTGAGTATGCAGTGCCCTGCCAAGCGGCTGCTGGCAGGGTAGGAGGAGCGACGGAGGCAATTTTCGCCTCTTCATCCTCCTTTTGCAAATTTTCCCTCTAGATGGGTGTAATGGGAGTCACGGAAGATGGCGAGGAGTGTAGTGTGTTGCACAGCAGTGCTGCCTCGATGCTCTGTATACTTTGTATCTTGCTCTGCAGTAGCAAGGCACAACGTTGCTTTAATTGCTAGCCTGTGAGTTGGCTGCTGGCCAACA
This sequence comes from Shinisaurus crocodilurus, assembly GCA_021292165.1. Taxonomy (NCBI): domain Eukaryota; kingdom Metazoa; phylum Chordata; class Lepidosauria; order Squamata; family Shinisauridae; genus Shinisaurus; species Shinisaurus crocodilurus. The sequence goes on along the minus strand of CM037878.1, from coordinate 271,593,189 downwards.
GAATGACACTGCAAAAAAGAAGCACAGCTGTAATCATTCAAGTGCATGATCTGCTGCTCACGTAGCTGCCTGCTCTCATGATATATAATGTGGTGGGTTGTGTGAGTGGTGGATGGGTGCTGTGCAGTTCCTGGTGGTGTGCTGAAGTTGGAAGGAGCAAAAAGGAGCAGAAGAAGCTGTTTGAAGAGCCCTGCTGAAGCCCAGTGCTGGAAGCTGACACCCAGGTGGAGAACTGCTGGATCTTGCATTTTGGTTGGTTAGAAAGAGCACAGTGGCTGTGTTGCTAAGGGGTGGGACTTCCACCAGGGAACTTGGGGGAAGGCTGATAGCACTGCTGTATCTCATGCTCAGCTTTACAATAAATTTTTTTGGCTTTGACCTCCCAGAGGAGTATTTGTGGCATGAAAATTCCTCAAGGAACCTTTGCCAATCCCTCTTGGGGATCCTGTGGCAAAACAATGTGCCTTTGAGCCCATCTAGAGAAGGTGTGTTGCCGGGGCCTGGGCTGTGGCTGGAAAGGCTATGGGATTTCTTGTCCCCCAGCCTCTCTTTGTCCCTCCCCGCCCACTGGAATGCCCCCTTTTCCCTCCCTCTGAGGCTACATTTGCAACCTCAGGAAGCAGCTGAATCTTTCTGTGGTGGGCTGTGAGGGGTGGGGAGGGGGATTGGAACTCAGAGTCCCCCTCCCAGAGTTGTAGAAGTGTCTACAGCCTTGGGAGGGGGACTCCAAACATTCCTATGGTCCCAGATCATAGGATTGCTCTCTCTGAGTGGTATCAATGTTTCTGCACTGGTTGCATACATGATCCTAGCCAATCGGGGATCATGTAGTGAACATGATGATCGCGGAGGGCAAATGAAGCCTGTTCAGAGTGACAGCAGTGCTTCCTATATATGCAAACACTTTTGATTTCTTTCACAGCAATTCCTGGGGGGGGGGTAAAGTGTTGCCAATGACGCGGTGCCTTTTGACACTGATGAAAAAGTTCATGAAAATCATTCCCCCTTTTGGTTTAGCTCTAACAATAATTTTTACAAAAGGATTTGCATGGTCAAAGCATGCTAGATGAAATGTAAGAATGGCCATGCAAATGTATATTTTGGTTCCAATACATACATCTGTTCTCTGGTACATAGGCTGAGGAAAGTGGGTTGGAATAGTGAGAAAATAGGTGGGAAAATTAGGACATAGAAGGTCAGACAGGGAAATATTGGGATTACATACATATGACTAGATGCGTTGCTTTAGTTTTAAATTTCTAGCAAAACCTGAAAAGTGGCTTTTGCCAAACAGGAGTACAAGAACTGTCCTTTTCCAAATGAAATCTGAAATTCTCTGTGTTGTTCATGGGAAATGGCCACGGCACTGATCATTCTCACCTACCGCCCCACCTGATAACGCCTACCTCATGTCATTTGTCATGAGTTCATAACGTTTTGCTTTTGCCCGCCTCAGCTGCTCGTGTCTGGTGATAATTGCGAATTAGGGGGAGGAACATGAAATGTTATGACATCACAAATGAGGTAACCTCTGCTAGATGTCATGGACTGGGAAACTAGATTCCCAATGGCTGTTTACCATCAAGTCTAGTTTGGCCTTCAGAGTGAGGCCATAAATCAGTTTAGACAGAGGCATGCAAGTTATGTTGCAAGTTTCTGGAAGCTTCCATTTCCCCCCAATAGATCCCGAGAAGACACTGCAATATAAACTGTGCTACCTTATCTTTCTAAGAGTAAAGCTCAGCTGCAGTGGATTTTGCTACACATTAAATTTTGCACAATTGTCTTCATGGGGCCAGAAAGGCTGATTGTTCCAAGAGTGATAATGTAAAGCCCAAAGTATCTTCTTGCAGCATCTAGTCATCATTTTTCCAACCAGCTAGCTTAGCGGTATCATGTAGTATTTTACAAGGAGAAGCCATCTCAAACAGTGATGGCCAATTCCTCAGGGGCTGCTCTATCCTCCAGTCACTAATCTGGGGACTGGACAATCCAACACCCTCCTGGAAGATCAGGCTTATTGGCACAATTGGTGGCAAAAGCACTACAGCAGGGCAACTTGTGGTTCTCCAGATGTTTTGGCTAACAACTCCCTTAAACCCTCACCATTGGCTATGCTGGCTAGAGTTGTGGGCCAAAACATCTGGAGGGCCACAAGTTGCCTGCTCCTGTTGTACAGGTATGGAGCACATGACGTCTGATGGCATGAAGTCATCAGCTGGGGTGCGGGGGAACCAACTGGGGTTCCTAGAAGATCCCCTTAAGAAGCAGATGAGCAGTGATCCTTTGCCTTCCCAGAATGCAACTGAGACAGCAACACACAGACTCTTATCTCCTACTGAAACTATGCCTGGGGCCATAAGCCAATGCACACTTGCCAGGGAATACGTCCCATTAAGAAGGTCAACGGGACTTACTTCTGAGTAGACATGCCTAGGATTGCACTCTAAGGGCCGGCTCGTACGACCCAGGCTGCGAGTGGCGGAGGCACCACAGGGCCATCTGCGGGGTCCGGTGGGGTGCCGCAGATGACCTGTGTGTGGGCGGACCCCACAGTCCCCGCACCGCAGTGTGGGCCTCCCGGCGCTAGGGGCGGCGGCCTGGGATGCTCAGAGGGGCCGTTTGCCCCTACAGGCCGGAGCGGCCGCCTCTGTGCGGTCCCTGCGGGACAGCCGCCCGCTGTTCACACGGCAGGGTGGCCACACATGGTAGGGACTTACCCCTCTACCGCCCATGGTCACTTTGCGTGCGTCCTGCGTGCGGTCGTCCTGCGGGGGCGCCCCCAGTCGGCGTTCGCATGACACAGGAACCGCGGGGGACTTCTGCTCCCCCGCGGTTCCCGTGTTGTGTGAACACGCCCTAAGTGTGTGTAAGAATGTGCACGCTTTCTTCCAGGACACCCTGCCCTCCCTTTGCTCCGTTGTCTTCCCTTCAAAATTCAAATTGTGAGGTCCTTGAGACAGGAAGCTGCCATTTTTGCTTATGTTATTCCCTGAAGTGCCATGCATGCCACAGGCGTGCTACACAAATCATACCAATGCTAACCGTTGCCCCTAAAAGCGGAACTGTGCGCAGAAACTTTTACCACATCTGGATTAAAGGGCTAGGCCTGATCGGAGCTGCAGTCCAACAATCAGATGGATCAGATATGGGCCACAAATCTCCCACCCTAACGATACAGGAAGCAGGGTTGAGTTCCATGGTACTGACTTCTCAGTAAGTATGCTTACGATTTGCAGAATTACTTGGAAGTAAGTCCTGTGGAAATCAATGTGATGATTTGCTTCCAAAGGCGATGTTTTGCCTCAGCATAGCAAGGTTTTGTTTACACACTCTGGCCTTTGCCTTGATTTTACAGAGATTGTACACGGGCTTCCCAGCTCAAACCGCCTCTCTGGAGGCGCTCAAGGACCAGAATGTAGCAAACCTTCTATTTTAGTGCCTTTTAAAAATCATTGCACTGTTTATTACTTGCAGCATAAATATGCAATGCGGACGTCCCAGCTGTGAACAGACCTCAGTGACCTTGAGCCGCGCTAAGCCTGTGTCTTGCAATGGGTGCAAAACAGCATTTGCTTTCCTGGATTTAAGGCCGGGGTTCACACGATGGTTCCTTTGCTGGGGGGGGGGGGGAAGAGGTCAGATCAAGGCAGGTGGGACCTGCCACAGTGCGGAGGGCTCCTTTCGTAGGGTGCTTCCAGGGGGAGCATTCATAGCACTACCAATCAAAAGGCAAAAATCCTTAATGGGTTGTTTTCTGGTGAGAAAAGAAAATGGAGGAAGTGGGAGGCAAGCATGGAAGGGTTACCAGTGGAAGACAATTGTCCATCTGGACATCCACCAACCCATAAAATTTTATAAATGAGGCAGGATGATTGCAGGATAAAAGCATTCCTTGGCCAGGCAGTCATCATTGGGCTGTTCTGCGGATCCCCCCCCTTCTCTTTTCCTAAATATTTTTTACACATCTGCAAATTTCAGGGTTCCCTGAAGCCTGCTGATTAGCCTGCTGATGCTGTTTTGGCTGCATAAGCAACAGCACTCATACCTGAACTTCAGAAATGGAAGGAAAATCATCATCATTTATTATATTTTAAATAGAGGAAGTCTCCAATATCTTGTGTCTCTCCCCTCAATCCCAGAAACTGAGTTAAAGAATCATCGATCCACAGACTAGTTCTGTCTACTCTGACTGGCAGCCACTTTCCAGTGATTCCAGCCCTGCCACACACACACACACACACACACACCCTTTGAGTGGAGAATCGATATTTGATTTGGAAATGAACCCAGGAGGACCTTCTACAATGCCAATGCATGGGCTCTATCATGGAGATGCTGCCCCTCTTCCAGCTTATTTATTTATTTATTATATTTATACCCCACCTTTTTTCCTGCAAGGAACCCAAGGCTGCTTACATAGTCGTCCTCCTCTCCATTTTATCCTCACAACAACCCTGTGAGGTAGGTTAGGCTGAGAGTCAGTGACTGGCCCAAAGTCACCCAGTGAGCTTCATGTCCGAGTGGGGACTAGAACCTGGATCTCCCGAGTCCCGGTCCAACACTCTCACCACTACACCACACTGGCTCTCTTCTCTGGCTTACAGCAGAACCTCAAGGGTGTGTATCGCGCTTCATCCAGAGCTCTCGCAGTGATTTCATAGCAAGAAAGCAAAAACGACAAAGAATCTTGTGGCACCTTAACGACTAACAAAATTATTCCGCAGGAAGCGTTCGTGGTCACTGCCCACTTCATCAGATGTACGTTGTGGACAGAGTCCACGATAGCTTATGCCAAAATGAATTTGTCAAGTCTTTCAAGGTGCCACCTGACTCTTTGTCGCCTTTGTCGCAAAAGGTTAACACGGCCACCCCTCTGGAAAAAGTAAGAAAGAACTCCGTTCAGTACAAGGACTTGAGTTGGACCCCCGGACAGGCGACCTACTTTTGGAATAAACCGGCTGTGACTCAATGACAAACGCGTCCTCCGGCCTTCCCTAACCAGGGGCCCTCCAGAAACTTGGGACTACAGCTTCCATCAGCCCCAGCCGGCGTGGCCAATGGTAAAGGATGATGGAGGAACTGTTGTTTAAAAAAAACAACAACATCTGGAGAGCAACAGGTTGGGGAAGGCTGGAGCGATCTTGGAGGCATCCGTGCCGAAAAGAAAGGATGTGAGTGAGCGTGAGAAAAATATAAAATAAACTCTCACGGATGAACGATATAACTTTTTTGCTTGCGGGTGCCTGGAGGGGGGGGGGCGTTTCCCAAGATGACTTACCGAACAGCGTGGACGCGCAGAACGGGACAAGTACGACCAGCAGCTGCGGCAGCGACTTCATGATTCGCCTGGAGAAGAAAGTTCCTTACAAGGCAGCTACTTCAGCTGAGTTTCCCGAGCGAGGAGTAGAAGAACAAGGGGCAGCAGAGGCCACACAGCAAGGAGCCCTGTCGCCGCTGGCCCGAGCACTTCTGCCGCGGATCCCGAATCCCACGCGCCGTCCGGCCGCTTCCCCCTCCGTGCGCAACGAGGCGCGGTTGCTACTGCTAGGACCCCGGGGCTGTCTTCCCACGTGCACGTGATGGAGGCCGAGGAGGAGGAGGGAGGAAGGAAGGAAGGAAGGGCGGGGGAGGCTGGCTTAGGCGGGGAGGCCGCCGAGGCGCGCAATTGGCCCTTTGTCTGAGGAAGCGACGGCTCTGCCTCGGCGGGCAGCTGCTTCGCTTCGCCGACGCCGCGCGCGCCTTCTTCGCCGGCAGGGAGCCCCGACGCAGCCTTCCGCCCCAGCGAGGGCCGGTAGCGGGGCCGGCCCAAAAGAAGAGGCACGTGGGCTGCCTGAGGGGGGGAGGGGTGCGAAGCAAAGGGTGCCCCCACCCCAAAGGCACGACGGGGCACGGTGCCTAAGGCTGGCCAAGTTATTTGGGAACACGAGGCAGAAAAGGCCGTAAAAGACTCTCCCTGTGGGAGGGGCCGTGGCTCAGTGGCAGAACCCATGCTTGGCGTGCAGAAGGTCCCAGGTTCAATCCTTGGCATCTCCAGCTAGGGCTACCTGAAACGCTGGAGCGGTGCTGCCAGTCAGTGTCCACAATACTGACCTAGATGTCGAAAAGCGCAGGCAGGGGTGCCACAGGGGGGGGGGGGGGGATACTGACCTAGATGGACCCAGGGTCTGACTCAGTATAAGGCGGCTTCCTATGTTCCTACCTTGTTGTGTGGTGTACAAAATACTGTGAAGAAAAGAGCCTTTGGGGGTTCCTACATGCGCGCGCACACACACACACACACACCCTCATGTGTGAACTGGCTAAAGGCTGGGGGGGGGTGGGCGTCCCAAAGTCTACAGTGACCCAGCTTTCAAATGCAAATGTCATGAGTCATGAGTTCCCCTCCCTGCCTGGCCAGGTGAAGTTCATCCTGATTGGCTAAGAAGCAGCAAAGCTACAGAAAGGAGGGGAGGGGGAAAAAAGGTATATTTCCCAACATGTGGGTTTTGTTCTTTGTCTTTGTTCGTCGCATGGTTGCTGTTGGAGCAATGGCGGCAAGCCAAGCAGAGGCCCAAGCCTTCGGGTGGCCTCAGGATCCGACCCCAGGTAGCTCCTGGTGAAATTAGCTGAATGAGGGCTTTGGTAAAGGCAAGCCTTGTGGAGGGCTACCCATCTCGGACCTTCGGGTAGGTGAAGTAGTCCCCCCGGGCGGCAAGGCTGTGCTGGATCCAACCCTGAAGAGAACTGACCCCCAGGTAACAGAGTGTGTGCCTGGGAGATATAAAGAATCAGGATTTGTTATTTTTGCAGCTTTATTACATTGTACCAAAGTGTCTCTCTCTATTTTGTGTGCTTCTCTCATTTCCCTATTCTTGTTGTAAAATGCTACCTGAAATAAACCTTCTTTGGTTTTTTACCCCACATGATGTTTGTGGATTGCTCTGTGGTTCCAGCAACTAAATCCAGGTTACAGTCAGAAAGGCAAGTCCCTGAACAGAGATTCAAGTAGGATTGCTTGGCAGTCTGGTACCTTGAGATCTCTGGGGGTCTTGGGTCCTTTGGGGTAGGAAAGGGTGGGGTTGTGGCGGGTCAGCCAGCCCCCCCCCTTCCTGCACAAATACAATAATAACAATGAATTAAACAACAAATTGCTGCCCCTTCATGACAGTTGACACCTCACACCAGCTGGGTTCACACAACATGACAACCCACACACAAGGTTGAACCATGGGTTGTTGAAACTTGGTTTGTTGTGCTCTGTGATCTCAGCAGTGCTAACAAGCCATAGCTTGTTAACCATGAACAACCCACGAAGAGAAGCCATGGTTTGTTGTTGGGTTGTGAACTGTGGGTTGCTCATGGTTAGCAAACCATGGTTTGTTAGCACAGCTGGGTTTGTACAATACAACAACCCGAGGCAGAGCAGTTTTTAAACTGAAACCTGGGGGAAAGCTGACAGATGGGAAGCATCTGGTTCAGGTTGAATTATCTCTCTAGGGATAAAAATGCAGATGTTTCCAATTGCCCAAATGTAGAAGTAATAATGGATGACTTCAATTACCCCCACATTGACTGGTTAAATGCATGTTCCAGTCACAACAAAGGTTAAATTTCTCGATGGCATGAATGACTATGCCCTAGAACAGTTGGTCATGGAACCGACCAGAAGAGAGACGACCTTGTATTTCATCCTAAGTGGTGTCGCCCAGGACCCAGCATGAGATGTAAATGTTGTTGAACCAACTGGAAACTGACCAACAGTGCTATCAGATTTAGTATGTATTTAAGTGGAAAATTTACAAGGAAGTCCAACACAGTCACACTTGACTTCAAAAGAGGAAACTTCTCTAAAATGAGGAAACTGGTAAAAAGGAAGCTGAAAGGGAGAGTCAAGAGGGTTAAATCTCCTCAATATGCTTGGAACTTACTCAAAATCACAATAATAGAAGCTGAGCTGGAATGTATGCCACAGGTTATGAAAGGTAGCACCACTTCCAAGAGGTCACCAGCATGGTTAACAAGTCAAGCAGTGTCAAGGAAGCTATTAGAGAAAAGAAGGCTTCCTTCAGAAAATGGAAGTCTTGTTTAAGTGAGGAAAACAAAAGGGAACATAAGCTTGATACAAGCAGACAGTAAGAGATGCAAAAAAAACCATTTTGAGGATCATATCATTAACACCATCAAGGCCAATAATAAAGAATTCTTTAAATATATCAGAAGCAGGAAACCAACTAGGGAGACAGTCGGACAGTTGGATGATAATGGAGTTAAAGGAGTATGAGATTGTGGAGAAGCTGAATAAATTCTAATCTTTTCATCTGTCTTCACTGCAGAGGATATAGGCCAGATACCTGTGCATGAGCTGAGGTTTTCAGGAAGGGAGTCTGAGCAACCAAGGCAAATAGTGGTGAAAAAAGATGACGCTCTTGACCTTATTGACAAATTGAAAGTTAATAAATCACCGGGCCCAGATGGTATCCATCCTAGAGTTCTTAAAGAACTCAAATATGAAATTGCTAATCTTCTAACAAAAATATGTAACATGTCCCTAAGATCAACCTCTATGCCAGATGACTGGAGAATGATCAATATAACATCAATTTTTAAAAAGGGATCCAGGGGGAATCCAGGAAATTACAGGCCGGTTAGCTTAACATATGTTCTGGGTAAATTGATTGAAAACATTATTAAAGATAAAATTAGTAAGCATGTAGAAGGACAAACCCTGCTGAGAAAGAATCAGCATGGCTTCCGCAAAGGTAAGTCTGTCTCACTAACCTTCTAGAGTTCTTTGAGAGTGTCAATAAATATGTGGAGAGGGGCGATCCAGTACACATTGTTTACTTGGGCTTCCAAAAGGCTTTTGACAAAGTCCCTCACCAAAGACTCCTGAGCAAATTTAGCAGTCATGGAATAAGAGGAGAGGTCATCTTATGGATCAGTAACTGGTTAAGGAACAGAAAGCAGAGAGCAGGAATAAATGGTAAATTCTCCAGTTGGAGGGATGTAAACAGGGTTTCCGCAGGGATCTGTATTGGACCAATGCTTTTCAACTTAGACATAAATGATCTGGAATTAGGAGTGAGCAGTGAAGTGGCCAACTTTGATGATGACACCAATTATTTCAGATGGTGAAAACAAAAAGGGATTGTGAGGAGCTCCAAAGGGATCTCTCCAAGCTGAGAGAATGGGCACCAAAATGGCAAATCCAATTCAATGTAAGCAAGTGTAAAGTGATGCACGTTGGGGGGGGGGGAATCCCAACTTCAGGTATAAACTGATGGAATCTGAGCTAGTGCTGGCTGACCAGGAAAGAGATCTTGGGGTTGTGGTGGACAGTTCGATGAAAATGTCGAGTGTGCGGCTGCTGTGAAAAAGGCAAACTCCATGTTAGGCATAATTAGGAAAGGAATTGAAAATAAAACTGCCAATATCATACTCCCTTACACAAATCTATGGTGCAACCACACTTACAATACTGTGTACAGTTACCTAAAAAAGGATATTGTAAAGTTGGAAAAAGTGCAGAAAAGGGCAACTAAAATGATCCAGGGGCCGGAGCAACTCCCCTATGAAGAAAGGTTACAGCAGCTGGGATTGTTTAGCTTAGAAAAAAGGCGAGTAAGGGAAGACATGATAGAGGTGTACAAAATTATGCATGGTGTGGAGAAAGTGGATAGGGAGGCATTTTTCTCCCTCTCATACTAGAACCCAATGGGGTCATCCCATGAAGCTGGTTGATGGGAGATTCAGGACAGATAAAAGAAAGGACTTCTTTACACAGTGCATAGTTAAACTATGGAATTCACTTCCACAAGATGTAGTGACGGCCACCAATTTGGACAGCTTTAAAAGGGGATTGGACAAATTCATGGAGGAAAAGGGTATCAATGGCTACCAGGGATGTTGAAGAGTCCATGGTCTCGAGTCACGAGTCGAGTCACGAGTCTTTGGACCCGAGTCTTGAGTCCAAGTCCAAGTCCTTGGTCCAAAATGGTGACTCACGATTCACGAGTCACTCCCAAAGCTGACTCCATGAGTCTCTATTAAAATCAATGGGTTTTTCCCCCAACAAAATAAGGCTACTTCAGATGTGTGGCTTAAATAAATTCTAGGCACAAGTGTGCCTTTTTATCTCAAAACTCTGCCACTGATTTTGACAAGAACAGACCAGGCAGACAAACCCAAAATAACCAGGCAGGCAGAGGAGGCAGGGAACCCCAAAGCAGGCAGGCAGAGGCATTTGTCTTGGACAATTCAAACTGTGGAACTGGTGAAGAAGAGACCAGGCAGGCAGAGGAGGCAGGGAACCCCAAACAGGCAGGCAGAGGCAGCCAAACCCAAAATGTCTGAAAGGTTGCATTAGGAAAATGATTTTAAACAATAAACTTCGATTGTTACTGCAACTGGGTCCAGACAGCACCTGCAGGTGGCATCAAGCAGGGATGTTGATGAGTCCTTGGTCTCGAGTCCCGAGTCGAGTCCCATTAAAAATATTGGGACTCGAGTCCGACTCGAGTCAGAGGGGGGACTCAGTCCGACTCATGAGTCGAGTCCTGGAGTCCGAGTCCCCATCCCTCATGGCTACTAGTCCTGTTTGGATATCTGCTACCTCCAGTATCAGAGGCAGTATGCCTAGGTACACCAGTTGCTGGGGAACATGGTCGGGATGGTGTTGTTGTACTCAAGTCCTGCTTGTGGGTTTCCTGTGGGCAGCTGGTTGGCCACTATGGGAACAGAATGCTGGACTAGATGGACCCTTGGTCTGATCCAGCAGGACTCTTCTTATGTTCTTATTTTCTCCCTGAACACAGAAACCTAGCGTATCAGGGATAAGAGATCAGCCTTGTTCTTTCCTTAGCATGCAGATTTTCTATGTGGGGAGAGCTTTTTGGAGTGTTCAGCCTGCACCCTTCATTCCAGGAAATGCTTTGATTCTGTTGATTTGTATAAAATGGCCCTTAGATACAGTTTTCAATTATGTAAATTAGGGCTCTCCTCCAACCTTGGGTCCCCAGATGTTGCTGGCCTACAGCTCCCAGCATACCCAGCCAGCATGGCTAATGGCAAGGGATTCTGAGAGCTGTAGTCCAGCAACATCTGGGGACCCAAGGTTGGAGAGCCCTGATGTAAACTGATTAGTAGAGGCTGTGTTGATGTAAATATTAACTCTGCTGCTGCCACCTAGTGCTATATTCTTTCATTCTTTTTCTTTCTTTTGGTGGATGACACCATAACAGTCCCCTGCCCTTTGTGGACTGTGGCTTAGCCTTTCGTGTGAACCCAGCGCACTTCCCTCAGGGTGGCTTCAAAGCACACCTGGGTGGGCTTTAAAGCCACCCCGGGAAGCCTTGGCTTGCAGCAGGGTTTTGTAGCCACTGCTGGGCTTGTCCTGTCGTCCAAAGCTGGATGACACAACAAGCCCAGCGGTAGCCAAAACCGCTGCAGAGCCACTTGGCCAAAAAAGGCTTGCTGCTTTGGCCAAGTAGTGGCAAAAAAGGTTTGCCACTCTGGCCAAGTGGCTCTAGTCAAGCGCCAATGACAGCCACCGAAAGTGCCCAAGCGGCTTCCCTGCCTTGCACTCCTGCCGATGCCAGGAAAGCGGGATTGCTCACAAGCAATCTCTCCCAGTATCGCAGCAGCACAGTGCACTGCTGCCTGCCCCGTGACAATGCGCCTCAGTTCTCTGCTTTGCATGGCAGCCGCCAGGCTGAGCAAGCGGGGGAGATGAGCCCAGCAGAGGAGGCCCAGCAGAACGCGGCTCAGATCCTGGCAGAGAGGGGCTGCTCTTGAGCAACCCCTCTCTGCCGGCATCGTCCCTGCCATCCCCGCCTGCTGTTTTGGGACGGCGGCAGTGGGAAAGAGGCACTGCCTGCCGCCCTCTGCCACAGCCAACCCTTTCGGCTGGGTGTTGTGGCAGGCGGCGCCCATCACTTCAGCCTACGCGTGAGTAGGCTGACGTGATGGGTATTCCCCCATTCCCCTCCTTGCTGGCACTGCTGTCAAGCAGCGGCAGGGACTGGGTGAAGCCTCACCGCTCCCTCGCTGCTCCCGTGGGGTCCCATCGGATACCCGTTAGAGGACCGAAGGGGGAGGAGGAGGCAACCTACCCCCGACGTGCACAATCATCGGTCAGGCACATCGGCGGTAGGCTGGCTTCTAAGCCACACTGCGTATCTTGGTACGCAGTGTGGCTTAGTGTGTCGTGCGGACCCTCCCCATGTTCGGTTGTATTCAGCAAGAATGGCAAGAGTATGTGGACTGTTTCCCTAAGCATTCCACATGTATTCCTGTAATCATTTGCAAAGCACTCCCATGGGAAAATACATTCTTTCAGTCTAGGATCCTAGTTAACTGCTAGGGAGAAGAGAAAGGTGTGTGTGTGTGTGTGTGTGTGTGTGTAACCACTAGATGGCATCAAAGTTCACATTTGGAAACTTTCAGAAGAAAGAAAGCTAGGAGTGTGTGTGTGTGTGTGTGTGTAAGTAATCACACATGTACTCTGTGTTAATCTGGTGATCTAATCTGAGCTCAGGTTTGCACTTTTGCAACCCAGTGGGTCAGGGGGTACAGGCATAACCAATGTAAAGGACCACCGACACAAATTTGAACTAAAATGAATCTATTGGTTTATTAATACATAAAGCTTCATACATAAAATGGAGAGGGGGAGGAAGGTTATGTAAACCACCTTGGGTTCCTTGCTGGAAAAAAGGCGGAATATAAATATAATAAATAAATATATACATACAGAAAATAATATTATCTTCATACAGGAAATAATATTATGACCTTGAAGAACCACGTGGCAACAAAAGCATTAAGAAAATAATACGAATGGCATTAGAATTGTATTGCCGAATTAACCAGCCAAAGCAATTTGAACAGGAATCCTAGAAGTGCATCTCTCTCCTAAAACTCTCTCCAGCCCAAGTTGTAAGTGTCCAGGCTATTTTAGACTATTCCAAATTGATAGGCAAAGTTCATATCTATCAATCCAGTGCAGTGGGTCATGGGTTCTTTCTCCATCAGAGCAGGAACAACAGAAATAAAGGAAAAGAAAGACTTGATACATCATTATTTATTTATCATATTTGTATCCTGCCTTTTTTCATGCAAGGAACCCAAGGTGGCTTGCATAATCCTCCTCCTCTCCATTTTATCCTCACAACAACCCTGTGAGGTAGGTTAGGCTGAGTGTCAGTGACTAGCCCAAAGTCACCCAATGAGCTTCATGGCTGAGCGGGGACTAGAACCCGAGTCTCCTGAGTCCCAGTTGTTTTGCCACAGGTTCCCCAAAAGGGATTGGCAAAGGTTCTTTGAAGGATTTTCAGACCATAATAAATACTCCTCCAGGAAGTTAAAGCCAAACATCTTTATTGCAAAGCTGAGCATGAAATACAACAATGCTATGCCTTCCTCCAAGTTCCCTGGTGGAACTCCCACCCCTCAGCTACACAGTCACTGTATTATTTCCAACCAACCCTGCTAGTTCCAGCAGCTCTCCGCCTGGGTATCGGCTTTCAGCGTTGGGGCTTCTGCAGGGCTCTCTGAACAGCTTCCTCTGCTCCTCCTTGCTCCTTCCAATTCTTCAGCACTACACACACAACCTACCAACCACCACACTTCAGTCTGCATTTGCTAGTCTTATATACTTGTCTAGCGCCAAACTCCATGGGCTGCAGACCTCATGCTTAGTTGGTAGCACCTGGGCTGTTGTGCAGTGTCATTCCTCTGGCCTGCAGCCAGGTCACACGCCAGCAAGTTGCTGAAGATGGCACCGGCCTGGCTGGCAGCCAACTCACAATTCAAGCAAGGTCATGCCTTGCTATGACAGAGCAAAATACAGGGTATAATACCAGACAGAGCATAATACAGAGCATAGTATCATACAGAGCATATTACAGGGCATTGAGGCAGGACTGTTGTGCAACACTGCACTCCTCGCCATCTTCCGCAACTCCCATTACACCAGCCCAGCACTCCAACCGCTACACCACACTGGCACATTGGTTTTGTTACCAATACCTGTCTGAAGCCTGAATCTAATAGTCAAACGTTATTTATGAAAATGCAGGTTTGCTTAATACCACTAATGAGCTGGGATGTGCACGGATGGACCCCCGTTTGACCTGGACCCCAGTTTGGCACTTCAGAAGATGTCCCACTGCTGCACAGATTGATTTGCAGCCGGTCTGCTTCAGCTCAGTACCAAGCCCCAAGCTGAGGGTCAGAAATCCGATGCTTCCCGTTGATTCTTATGGAATATCCAAAAACAGGTAGAGCTTTTTCCCTCTTGGTCATAATTGGATGATATTTGTAAGACATCAGGAGGGGATTATGCCTGCCAAATGTCAGAGAAATAGGTGCAGGAGTTTTTGTTATACGTGTCTTGATATTTTGATTTTTTTTAAAAAATGGGAGCCGCTGATAACTTTTTAAATTTCCAGATTAAAATTGCGGGGATAGTTGCCCCTCCTGAGGGGATCGAGCCTGCCAAGTTTCAGATGAATAGGGGGGGACATGTTTATCCCATACGTTCCTTGGGGACCATTGTTCCGGAAATGACAGACAGCCTAGAGGTATCCCCAGGGATGTTGAAGAGTCCTTGGTTTCGAGTCACGAGTCGAGTCTCGAGTCCGAGTCCTTGGTCCAAAATGGTGACTCACGAGTCACGAGTCACTCCCAAAGCTGACTCCACGAGTCCCTATTAAAATCAATGGGGGGTTTTCCCAACAAAATAAGGCTATTTCAGATGTGTGGCTTAAATAAATTCTAGGCACAAGTGTGCCTTTTTATTTCAAAACTCTGCAACTGATTTTGGCAAGAACAGACCAGGCAGACAAACCCAAAATAACCAGGCAGGCAGAGGAGGCAGGGAACCCCAAAACAGGCAGGCAGGCAGGCAGAGGCGTTTGTCTTGGACAATTCAAACTGTGGAACTGGTTAAGAAGAGACCAGGCAGGCAGAGGAGGCTGGGAACCCCAAACAGGCAGGCAGAGGCAGCCAAACCCAAAATGCCTGAAAGGTTGCATTTTAGGAAAATGATTTTAAAAAATAAACTTGCTGTACTTCCTAAAACCTATCCATGTTGCATTTGAGGAACACGATTTTGGAACACGAGTCCTTGGTCTCGAGTCCCGAGTCGAGTCTCGAGTCCCATTAAAAATATTGGGACTCGAGTCTGACTCGAGTCAGAGGGGGGACTCAGTCCGACTCACGAGTCGAGTCCTGGAGTCCGAATCCCCATCCCTGGGTGTCCCTAAGCAAGAAAATGGCAACGTTTCAGATAGGCACCGCAATTTATGTGGAAGGGCTGCTCTCCAATTTTGGGTGGGGAGGATCGATTCATTCTCTCTCTCCCCTCTTCTGCCTCCTCCCACGTTTTTTTTTTTTTTTGGTGGCAGTTTCTATGAAAATGTCACACACATTGCAGAGATGTCCCCAGGCAAGAAGCCTGCAAAGGTTCAGAAGGATAGGTGCAGGGGCTAGTAGGGAGTTATTATGATGACTGAAAACCAGTTCAAGGTTTTTTTTCCGTAGTGGAGTCTGCTAAAGTCTGAAGAATGGCCACCTCAGGGTCCCGCCCTTGCCCTCCCTGAAAGCACAGTGATTGGAGCCCCTGGTAATATCCTAAATGCTTTTGCAGAAGCATACGAAAAACTTGGTCTCTCACTTAACATCAAAAAAACCAAAGTGCTTCATCAGCAAGTGCAAGCCAATCCTTTGGTGATGCCATCTATCCAGCTTGGCGGGACAATACTGGAAAATGTCGATCATTTTCTCTATCTTGGCAGCTATCTTTCTGTTACAGCTAACATCGACAGTGAAATCCAGCATCGTCTGAGCTCCGCAAGTGCCGCGTTTTCTCGAATGAAACATAGAGTGTTCGAGGATCGGGATATTTGTAAGAAGACCAAAACACTGGTTTATGAAGCCATTGTATTACCAACTTTATTGTATGCCTGCGAAACATGGACTATCTATAAACGTCACTTCCACCTCCTTGAAAGGTTTCATCAATCTATGAAATGTCAGTGTACTGGAAGAAGCAAAGACTACTAGCATTGAAAAAATGATCCTTCAACGCCAACTTCAGTGGACCGGTCATGTTGTTCGAATGCCTGACTGCCGTCTCCCAAAGCAGTTACTTTACTCCCAACTCAAGGATGGAAAGCGGAATATCGGTGGTCAATATAAGAGGTTTAAAGATGTTCATAAGGCTAATCTAAAAAAATGCAATATAAACATCGAAAACTGGGAAGCTCTGGCCCATGAACGATCTAAATGGAGGTTGGCCTTTCACAAAGGTTCCATGGACTTTGAAGAAGCCCGAGTGCAAGGTGAAAGGGAGAAACGTGCTAAGCGAAAAGCACGTCAAATGAATCCTTTACAGGACCATCTTCTATCTGGTAACCTGTGTCCTCACTGTGGGAAGCTGTGTGGATCTAGAATTGGCCTCCACAGTCACTTACGGACCCATCGCTAGAGTCTACACAATCTTCTTTAGAATTTCCTCCTTTTATCCCGGAAGACAATCTTACTCAGTCACGAGTGATCGCCTGATGATGATGAATAAGATGTGCCCTGGGATTAGAAGGCGGAACTGTCAGTCACTCAAACGCACTCCCTCCCCCTGCAGCACGAAAGCAAAGAGTCTGCTGTGTCTCTGAAACACGAGGCACTGACGAAGCTTCATTCTGCCGCAGCTTCGGGGCTGTCGGCCTTGGAGGGAAGCCTGCTTTGCCCCCGGAACCAACAGAACCAGACTGAAGGGACCCACTTCTGCTCGTGCTTCAGAGTTCATCCCAATCGGATCTTGTGCTTAGAGCAGTGCTCTCCAACCTTGGGTCCCCAGATGTTTTTGGCTTACAACTCCCAGCATGCCCCAGCCAGCGCAGTGTTCTCCAACCTTGGGTCCCCAGATGTTTTTGGCCTACAACTGGCTGGGGCATGCTGGGAGTTGTAGGCCAAAAACATCTGGGGACCCAAGGTTGGAGAACACTGGCTTAGAGAAAAAAAGGTCGTTAGAGACCTGTCCTGTCTTATAAAAAGGCTACAAGACAAGACCTGCATTGTCCACTAGGTGGCAGCCAGAGACCTAAGAAGTTAAGTGCCACTCTGATGCAGGGCCAGTAGCAAGGCAGTTTGGTGCCCTAAGCAAGATCAGATATTTAGCGCCCCACCTTCCCACTTGAGCCCCCTCCCTCCCTCCCTCTGCTCCTGGCGCCCCCTTTAGCCCTGCACCCTAGGCAGCTGCCTAGTTGGCCTAATGGTAGCACCGCCCCTGCTCTGATGTTGTTTTTCTGGTGCTGTTTAAAAGACTGTGTGCAGGAGACCAGTTTTTGCCCTTCATTAAGTTTAGCTGTGGGGACTGGTGAATGGAGCATTTTACCCTTTGGTCAAAAGGGCTGGGCAAGATAACTTTTTGATTGCTTCTAACTCAGTGATCTCAAATGGATAAAGCAAATGGACCAGTGATTTGCAACAGAAGTGGCAGGCATGGGCCCCACGATCTGGATTGTGCCCATAGTAGGGGTGAAAGGTAAAAGCCCCACTATCCCCTTGCTAGAGTCCCAACTGGCCAACCTGTGCATACTGTAGAATTTTAAAAAAGACACACAGTGGAGAGCTTCGGCTATCGGGGGTGATAGAAAATGAATAAATAAATGAATAAAATGGAGTTGCTCGCTATGTCTTTAAAGTAAAGAGCAACCTTCCCCAACCTGGTGAAGGGGCTGTGGCTCAGTGATAGAGCACCTGCTTTGCTCGCAGAAGGTCCTCAGGTGTTGGAATATGCGACAAGAAGATGTCATCTCTGCAGGGAGGTTTTTTAAAAGTTGACTGCCCAGTAAAAGGTTAAGATAGGGCCGGTTCATACGACCCAGGCGGCGAGTGGGGGAGGCACCACAAGGGCCGTCTGCGGGGTCCGCGGGGTGCCGCAGACGACCTGTGCCCCGCACGCATGGGCAGACCTGCGGTGGAGCTGGCAGTCCCCGCACAGCAGCACGGGCCTCCCGGTGCTAGGGGGCAGCAGCTCAGATGCCCAGCGGGGCCGTTTGCCCCTACAGGCCGGAGCGGCCGCAGCTCCGGTCGCTCTGGGCTGCTGCCTCTGTGCGGCCACGGGAGGCCCCTGCTGGGATGGTCACGTGCTGTTTGCACATGCAGGGTGGCCACACGCAGTAGGGGCTTACCCCTCTACCGCCCTTGGTGACTTTCCGTGCTTCCCACGCATGGCTGTCCTGCGGGGGCACCCCCGGCCAGCATTCAGCACAACACGGGAACCGCGTGGGGCTTCTGCTCCCCCACGGTTCCCGTGTCGTGTGAACCGGCCCACTGACTGTTATAATCTAGTTAAAGGGCAAAGGCAGAAGCTAAGCTTCTCTGAGAAGTCAGGGGGCAGGTTCAGTGGAGCAAACCACTTGATTGAATCAGGGGAGGAGAATGCTGGATGTTGCCTAGCAACAAGTTAGAAATTCCATTCTCTTTCCCTGATGGTTAGGATGTCTTAACAGTTAACTGACTTAACTGAAGCTTGCTAGTCTTAAGCAAGGAACATGATCTGTGTTTTCCTTTCCTCACAGAATAAGTAACATTTAAGAAACTGAACTTACAAAGTTTGTAACCATCAAGCTTATAGTGCCTAAGAAATCTTAAGTTACTGTTATTTGCTTTAAAAGCATCTACTTAGAAACAAGTCCTGTGTGTGCATGTGTTTGTTGGGTGAAGTCTGCTGCTGCTATTGTGCCCTGCCATCACCAGGCTCAATCCCTGGCACCTCTGGGTAGGGCAGGAAAAACTCCTGCCTGAAACCATGAAGAGCCGCTTCCAGTTGGAGTCAACAATATTGGGCTAGATGGAACGATGCTCTAAATCAGTATAAAGCAGCTTCCTGTGTTGGTATCCTCCAGATGTGTTGGACTACAACTCCCAACGTCCCACAGCCAGTTTGGGTAAGGCTGGTAATGTCTGTTTTGGCCCTCTGGGCCAGTTTATGTAATCATGGTTGAGCTTTTCCTCTACCGTACCATATGCAAAACAACCCCCAATCACTTAGAGATATTTTGAAATATGGACAGCGGTATATAAGAGCACAATCCTATGCAAATTTAGACAGAAAAAAAGACCTACAACTCCCAGCATGCCCCCTGGCTGGGGCATGCCGGGAGTTGTAGGCCTTTTTTTCTGTCTAAACTTGCATAGGATTGTGCCGTAAATCTATTAAATAAATAAAAACAAAACAAAACAAATAAATCTCCCTATATGTTAAATACCAGAATGTCAGGCCCAGCCATTTCTCTGGGCACATGCTGCTATTTTATCCCATGTGCTGGGAGGCTTTTCATGGGGAAGCTTCCAAATATCCGGTCTCTGCCCACCATCCCCTGCCCAAAGTGGTACAGTCTGAAAAACCTTTGCCACTTGATTCTGCTGGTTTATAAACTGGCCCTTATAAAGAAAGCCTGGTTCATACCATTTGCTGCTCATCTAGGGTGAGTAGAAATTGCCTCAAACAACCAGACGAGCGGCAAATAGGATAGCCAGAAGGGCAGTATCCAATACTGCCCCCGCACTAGCGGGTCCTACTGCTTGTGCAATGGGAACCTAGCGGTTCCCGAAGCAATCTGAAATGAGCAGAAATGCTTGTTTTCAGAAGGGCACAGATCAGTGGAACTTGCAGAAGGGAGATCTGCTGACCAGTTCCATTCTGTTTCAGCTCATTTCTGAGGTTACTTTTAGAACCTCTAATTCCCTGTTTCACAACAGAACCAGTGGAGGTGGAACAGCAGTATTGGATACTACACAAACAAAATGTCCCGAACTGATATGGTAAAAACAACTCCAGATGTACGTAGCATCTTTGGAAAAACTGGAGCCCTTTCCTTCTCCTGTCAGCTTCACCCAGGTCATTAGTCACTGCCTTTCGGCTCTCTGGAACCACCTGAACACTTTAAAAGGCAACATCAAGCAGTAACTTGTACACCAAGGAGCATTTTCTTGTGTGCATTGCTAGCCACAGAGTTATAAACCATTTCTAAAAACGTTGTTAATCCATTTAGGGCTTGCAAATACTTATGCAAATACTAGAGGAAGAGCATGACTAACCCCTACCTTCCTTGCCCCAAATGCCTTGCAATCCTCCTTGCCAAAAGTTCCTAGAAGAAGATCAGGCACCATTCCAGCTCCCTCTTCTCTGCTGTTCCCTTTGCTGGCCCTTTGTCTTGTTCCCTTTTTTAAAGCTCTCATTCCCTGTACTTGTGATGAATGAATGCTGTGGGTGGAGAAAGAGGGAGCAGAATCTTGGATCTGTATGCCCACTCTAACATTATACCATATTAGGCATAATTAGGAAAGGAATTGAAAATAAAACTGCCAATATCATACCCCCCTTACACAGATCTATGGTGCGACCACACTTAGAATACTGTGTACAGTTCTGGTCAGTGTATCTAAAAGAAGGGGAGACATGACTGTTCGGAAGCTGCAGCTTGTGCAAAATGCGGCAGCCAGGCTTACTGCGGGGACCGGAAGGTCTGAGCACATTACACCAGTTCTGGCCTGTTTGCACTGGCTGCCAATATGCTTCCGAGCCGAATTCAAGGTGCTGGTTTTAATACGGCTTAGGACCACAATACCTGACGGAACGTCTCCCCCAACCGCAATCTACCCAGACACTACGCTCAACATCTGGGGCCCTCCTCCGACTGCCACCTCCAAGAGAGGCTCGGTTGGTGGCAACGAGGAGGAGGGCCTTCTCGGTGGTAGCCCCCCAATTATGGAATCAGCTCCCCACTGAGACCTGCCTGGTGCCAACCTTACTATCTTTTCGGCGCCAGGTTAAGACTTCCCTCTATGCCAAGGCATTTAGTTAGGAGCTTGGAATAGCACGGGGGGGGGGATTGTCACCTGTAGGCTCAGTTTTATTGGCTTTTGTACTGTTATTTTAAACTGTGTTTTTAAATTTGGTTTTTAATTCTTTAAACTATTTTGTATGTTTTTTTATTGTTTTTATGCATAAAGTATTGTGAACCGCCCAGAGAGCTTCGGCTGTGGGGCGGTATATAAATGAAATAAATGAAATGAAATGACAGAGGTGTACAAAATTATGCATGGTGTGGAGAAAGTGGACAGGGAGACATTTTTCTCCTTCTCTCATAATACTAGAACCCGAAGGGGTCCTCCCATGAAGCTGATTGGTGGAAGATTCAGGACAGATAAAAGGAAGTCCTTCACACAGCACATAGTTAAGCTATGGAATTCACTTCCACAAGATGTAGTGATGATGGCCACCAATTTGGACAGCTTTAAAAGGGGATTGGGCAAATTCGTGGAAGATAAGGGTATCCTTAATTCTCCAGAGAGAGTGATCCAGAGATGGCGCACCGTGACTGTGCTTTTTAGTGGGCCTTTTTCCCACTAACCACCTAGCAGTGGAGTTGATGGTTCCTATTTCGGTGGGGCTCCTAATCCATTACAGGTTTTATTTGGAGTTTTATAGGAGCTATGGATGGTGCTCCATGTTGTGGAACCTATTTTCATCTGTATTATTGTGCGATTTTTATGCTGCTTGAATGTCAATTGTTGTTACTATGTGATTTTATTTTCTGGATTTTCACTGTTTTTGTATTCCTTGACCATGTAAGGTGCCCTGATAATTCATAGAAGGGCAGAATATAAATATCCAGATAAAATCAAATATACACAAGGGCTGAAGAGGGAAATTTTTTGATATGTTTCAGGCTGTAAATATTTGGAAAATGTTCTCTGATGTCGATGAAAATAATGAATCGAGGCCTTAATACTGCCTAGTCTCCTTGAAATTATAGTCTAAAGAAATAAGCAATGAGGCACTGGTCACATATGCAGCAAAATGAGGTGGCAGAGAATGAAGGTGGTTAAATAGACTGTACCATTTCAGACTGCGCTAGTGGATCATCTTTTTGAATGCTCTCTATGTAAAAAATTCTGAGCAAATACAGGACTAGCCCAAGAGGGAGCAGCCTGGGCTGGGACCATTCTGCTTGCTGTGCTGTTTTGTTCTAACTTGCAAGGAGGTGTGTGTGTTTGTGTGTGTGTGTGTGTGTGTGTGTGTGTGTGTGTGTTGCATTCAAAAATAGTATCCCATACTTTGTCAACCCACCCCTTAATAGGTGATCCTGTGGGATGTTTCCATTGTGCTGTGAAGCCAGTTGAAATTTGGCTGCTGTTAACCAAAGGCCTATTAATTTGCATAATGTACTTGGAATGTTCTCTTTAGGCATTCTCAGGAGTGCCTAAAGTAGCTCTTTCATTCTTGGCCTATGAAACCTAGAAGGGGTTTAGGGAATGACCTGGGGGTGGCAGAAAGAAGTACTCATTAGAAAACTGAGTGGGGAGAGACTCAAAGATCTGCTTCATACAACAGGGAGGGCTTGTTGTGGGTTATTTAACCCACGATGAGCCACGGTGTGTGTCTGCGCATGCATCCACCATTTTGAATATGCAACTTGCAAAAGGGTTGCGGCATTTTATCCAAACCCAGCCATCGGGGTTTATGTGAGAGTTAAACAACCGGGGTTATAGAAACCAGGCTGGTGGGGACTAGGAAGAGGGCCTTTTCTGAGGCAACCCCCAATTTATGGAACTCTCTCCCCAGTGACCTCCGCCATGCCCCTTCCTTGATTAACTTCCGCCGGGCATTAAAAACTGTGGCTTTTCAGATGGGAATATGGGGTGGATTAGGATTTTTAAGTTTTGTACTGTTTTTAATTGTGTTTTATACTGTGTGTGTGTGTGTTGTTGGACTGTACATCGCTCAGAGTGGCTGGATGTCTGGCCAGATGGGCGATTCATAAATATAATAAATAAATAAATAAATAAATAAATAAACCCAATGGCTGGGTTCAGACAACACGCCGCAACCTGATTGGGGGTTGCATATTCGTAATGGCGGCTGCACACACCCGGCACATACCATGGCTCTTCGCGGGTTAAACAACACACAGCTAGTCCACTGTGTCCTGCGAACCGGCTACTGGGTCCATGTATATCTCAGATGGAGGGTGGGCCTGCAGAGTACACAGGAAACTGAGAGGCAGCCCTGCAGCTCATGGGGAAGCAGGGGGTGGGGGACTTCACCCAGTCAGTGACCCCCTTTGTATTTGAGAATTAAAAAACAACAACAAGCCTTTGTGTAGTAGCTTCTCACCCCCCCCCCAAATCAACCATTTTAAAAAGCTTCATGTGTTTATTTGTTTATTTTAGATTTCACTTCACAATTCTCCAATTCAAATGTCACAAGTTCTTGCAATTTTGCTTCAATAACAAGATATTTTAAAGAAAAGAATGTAAGTTCAAAGTAGGACCACTTAGAATCATAGAATCATAGAAAAGTAGAGTTGGAAGGGGCCTACGAGGCCCTGCTCAATGCAGGAATCCAGGTCAAAGCATCCCTGACAGATGGCGGTCCAGTCGCATCTTGAATGCTTCCAGAGTGGGGTTGTTTATTACCTGTGTGTAAGAAATAGGGACAAAAGGAAATAGAAAGATATAAGAAATGCTCACAGAAATCACCGTTGGCAAGATGGTCTCAAATGTGAGACAGACAGCACGAATCCTATACATGTCTATTCAAAAGCAACTCCCATTGAGTTCAATGGGGCTTACTCTTAGATTGCAGCCCTCAGGTATTTTAACGTTACTTGTGTTGGGTATGCATCTCCCCCATTCCTAGCTCTGATGTAGCAGGATGTTCTAAGGAAGAGGCGGGGGGGAAATTTGTTCAGTTAACATTTTAATACAAACCTACCTAATATACAGTTTCCCGAACCAATATGCAAATCAAAATGCAACTATCCCTCTCTATCTACACTTCTCCAAATGTTGCAATGCAGTTCTCCAATGGAAAAATTGCGTTCAAAAATGTGTATATTAGAGAAAATAACACACACAAAATGCATTACATTAGGGGAAATTGCTTGCAAAAAATGTAAATGTGTGTCCCCCCGCTTACTACTGAGAACATCCTGCTACCTGAAGGACCCTGGAGCCATCTTTGTCACTTGAAGCTCAGCTGGCCTCAGTGGCACGAAGTGCCTTCTACCAACTTTGGCTGGCGGCCCAGGTATCCCTATCTGGACAGGGATAACTTGGGGGGGGGGGAATTGTGGAAAGCCTAGGAAAGGCATCAGCAGTGGGTCCTGCCATGACTCTGGCAGGTGTCCCAGGTGTTAACACCATCTGTAGTGGTGTCAGACCCAGGTTTATGAGACACTAATTAGTTTATGAGACACTAATCCCTCTTCCAGAGTCCAGCCAGCCATCTTAAAGCAGCTTCACACAAGCTACAGTTGTGAAGGCATCTCATGCACCTCACAGAGCAGAGATGCACTAGTGCTCCTTCAGCACAAGAGAAAAGTGCCAAAAGTACATTGGCGAGTCACTTCTTGCACTTTATTTAATTATTATTTAGAATATTCACAGGCTACCCTACAACAAAAGGTTCTCGGGGTGGCTTACAGGATAAAAACAGAGCAGATTAAAAAACAAAACAAAACCCACCAATGACAGTAAAATGGACAATGCCATAAAATGTGATGCAGCAAATCAAAGTAATAGAGCAGAGAGAATAAGAATGTTAGATCTAAAACAGATTTTAAAAGGCTGCAAAATTTTTTAAAGGCTTGTGGGGGTGGGTGGGGTCTTGGCCAGGTTTCGAAAGGTCAATAAAGTGGGCCACTATCAAAAAGGCCCTTTCACTAGTAGCCAGTTGCTGCTGTACCATGCCTGGCAGCGGTTCCCAGAGGAGGAGCTCCCCAAGATGACCACAAGGTCTTGGTAGGGAAAGAGATGATTTCATTTCATTTCATTTATGAGATTTCTATACCGCCCAAAAGCTGAAGCTCTCTGGGTGGTTACAAAGACTAAAACCTTTAAAATATGTTATAAAAACCATATACATACAAAATATAAACATACAACACACACAGAGAGAATACATATATCTAAGAATAATTTTTAAAACAATCAAAACAAGAAAAATTCAAGACCTGATTTAACCTCTGCCAGATGCTGAAGAGAAAAGGAAGGTCTTAATCTGGCACCAAAAAGATAACAATATTTGTGCCAGGCAGTCCTCATCGGGGAGATCATCATCATTCCATAATTGGGGCCGCTCTCCCTCGCTGCCGCCCTCTGAGCTTCCCTTGGAGGAGGCACCCAGAAGAGGGCCTTACAGTAGATTATGACTTTAGTGTACGGGGATGCTCTTGCCAGGAGAGACACTCTGTCAGGTATTGTGGTCCAGAGCTATGTAAGGCTTTATAGGTCAAAAGCAGCACCTTGAATTTGGCTCAGAAACATACAGGCAGCCAGTGCAAGCCAGCCAGAATTGGTGTCATATGTTCAGACCTTCTGGTCCCTGTTATCAATCTGGCTGCCACATTTTGTACAAACTGCAGCAGCTTCTGAATCATCTTCAAAGGCAGCCCCATGTAGAGCACATTGCAGTAATTTAGCTTCTGATATACAATCAATACAAATCAATATCACACCAATATTCATTGTGTTAAGTCAGAAAAGCTGGCTATGAGTCAGTTTTCAAGTCCTCCAACTATTTCATGAAACATAGAATTCACTGAGATATTTGTGGACAAGACTGAGGACATTTTGGCACAGCCTGATCACCCATTTTAGTGTTATGGTGTGCACAATTCTTATTCCTAATAAAATAATGTTTTCTTGGCAATTTCCTTACCAAAGTTCACTATTACACTTGTGGAATTATCTCATGAGAATGAGTAATTAGCTCTAAGTCTGCCCTGTTCCTAAGCAGCTGCTTCTGCAAACATTAGACAGTTCTGAGTGGGATCTTTTCTTATCTTGAGTTGTTTGTATTTTCCTTAGTAGTTGCATTTTTTAAAAGCCATAAAACTTCTTCTTCATTTGTTTTAAAAAGATGTCACATTAATTGCACACTTCTTTTCAGTCATTTAACATAAGGAAAATATTTTCAGTAATGAAATTACCATATAATTTCTGGATTCCTTGCCTATCATCGTCCGGAAGGCGAAAGTCATTTGGGTTCACATAGGAATAGACAGGGAACATCAAAGCACGGGGGTCACCCGAATGAGCCAATCCCAAGGAATGACCAAACTCATGTGCAGCAACAAGGAAAAGGTTGATTTCTAAAACAAAGAAAGCAAGGCAGACAAATGATGAGCATTAGTTATATGATATATAGATATAGATACACACACGTTTCACAAGTTTTTTGAAATGTAGAAGTAAAAACAAGCTAAAGGAGAGTTTACTGAGTGCAAATAACACTTAACATGTAGAATTTTCACAGTTAAAATGTCCAAAGGCTTTTTATCGTAGACAAATGGGCATATGGAACCTTTCATGTCACTGCTCTGGTAAAATCAATTATCTAGGCAACGCACAAGGGATGTATATATATCTATATCTAGCTCACATTTAATAATATTGTTTTAAAACCATGATAAAATTGAAAAAGGTAGAGCACATGGCATGAGTGATGGTCAAGCTAAAGATGTTAGGACTCTTTATTATCTCACGCCTTGGGTATCAAAGTAGTCTGTACCTATTATATATGGTGGTCAAAATACTATCTTCCCTCACTGATATGTCAATAACTTATTTATATACGGTATCTTATATTTATGTTCTTCCTTTCTTCCAAGGAGTTTAAGACAGCAGGCATGGCATTCCTGCTGCTGGCCCCCCCATTTTATTCTCACAACACACTTGGGAGGTAGGTTAGACCCAAGGTCACTCAGTGAGCCTCACGGCTGAGTGGGGATTTGAACCTGGTTTTCCCCACTACACCATGTTGGCTCTCAATATTGAACCAATGTAACCTCACTGTGAATGGAAGTGATTCATGTGCAAAATGGCACAGGGGCTGTGGCACCATGGGAAGATGGGTTATCTGTTCCAAACTTCTGATGGGTAAAAACATAGTTTCAGACATTCCTGATCCACATTCTTGGTGATACTCTGCTGACTGTGGCCTAAGCATAGAGTGACTGAAGGAGAAAAGGAGACTCATGTGCAAGGCCAGCATCAAGGTTAGGCATGGTCGGGCAGCTGCCAAGGGCCCACTGACAAGAATCCCCTGGAGTTGCTCCTCCTCTTCGCCACTGCAGACTGCTTGTTCGCTTGCCTCTCACTCTGGCCCAGACAACAGAGGTGATGAGAAGGAGGAGCAGTAGATGCCATTGACTACTTGCTTACCAGCTCCCTCCTTGTCAAGCAAGCAAGTACAGTAATACTGTATTGCAGGTAACTTGGTCTGAGAGCGTTTTGCAAGGCAAGCAAATTTTTAAATATTTATTTAAATTTGTGTGTGTGTGTGTGTGTGAATTTTATTTCATTTCATACAAAAACAAAAACACATATATAACAAACAATATACACAATTAAAAAGGACTTCCAATCTTCTCCACAGCTTAAGCAACCACAGTTATTCTTACAACATTTTCTGTTAACAAAACCTCACATTCAGTTACGGCAAACCAAAAACAAAACAACATTTTTAATCCAATTTAAAATCCCATTATTAAGAATATTAAGAATCCCTCTCTAGCATAGTACATTTACTCCTTGTTTCTTTCTATCTATCCATAAACCACTTCACTTTTAATTTTAAAGATATCTTTTTTTTTAATAGAGAAAAATTTGAAAGTTAAAAAGTAAGTAACAGCTGACAAAACAACAGAAGCACATAAGTCATCATTCTACTTGTAAAAAAACAGCAACAACAGCAACAAAAAACTCCAAAAAACAAAAACAGAAAGAACAACCTTCCCCTTCAATATGTCAAATACTCCACACAAGATTAAAAAGACATTTTAAAGTAAATATTTCCAAACAGACCTAATATGCTTATATCTTAATAATAATAATATTTTCTCTTACATCACCATTTATATTTGAAATCCAAAACAATCATATAAGCAATCCCTTTTCTTAAATGTTTAAAGTCCATACAAATAATATAGGCAATCCCTTTATCTGAATAATTCAATAAACAACAACCTTTTATCTTTTCCCAGTCAAAACAAAATCAGATTTTTAAAAAAGCTTCCCTCTGTCATTCCAGATTCTGAACAGAAAACAAAGCAAGCCTACTCTGGGGATCTTGCTCACCGGCTTCATGAATTTTCTGCACAGGCACATTCAGTCCAATTCCTATTTCAAAGCCTCTGTGAATCTCAGCGTTCGCCATCTTGAGTTTTAAAAACTGCGTCATAACTTTTCTCCGAGCATTCTCCTTAAACAGATTCAGTCCAGTTAACACTTCAACGTCTCTGTGAATTTCTGGAAAGTCTCCAACATCCTTAATCTTTCTCCTCCTGTGTAGTGTCCAATTCCCGTCTTTTTTTTTGTTAAGTTTACTTCAAAGTTTACATCCCAACCTTGGATTCTTCTTTCCAGTTTATTTAGAATATTGTTTTCCAACTTTTTCCAAAGCAACATAAATGCTGAAGTCATATTGCCCTTGTACTTCCAAAATTCCACTGCCCTTTAAAGAATTATAACCCTCCTTCCAATTAGCACTTCTTATCTTCTTTCTTTTGCCTCCCAGATATACCCACATTCAACTTACAGTTAATTATAATTCCTACTGTGCTGTAGAAAGATTCCAAATCGGCCAGTCCAGATATAATCCATCATTTTGGAAGCGAACACATACACCTCTAATGATTGGTGAAAGCCGATCTCCTGAATACAGCGCCGTTTTCCCCCACCTCAGGTTACAGCCACAATCTGTCCGCCGAAAGGCAAACAGAAAGCAATCTATAACCCTTACGAGATATTTTGGGGGTAACCTCAAATCTTAGCTTCTTATCAGAAGTAGATTCCCCAGTCAGAATTTCTCTGGCCAGGAACGCTGTATCAGTTGGACTTCAAGGCTCCATGTTCACCCAGAAGTTCAATATTTATTTAAATTTTTTTGACTTGATATACAAGCGACGTCTTGCAATACAAGTACTGTAGCACGGCTGAAATTAAAAATCTCTGTACAAATTTTTTTGGGGGGGGATTTCGTTTTGATATAAGAGTGTTTTGGATTACAAGCATGTTTCTGGAACGAATTATGCTCTCAATCCAAGGCATGACTGTAGTAGCAATGATGAGAAAGAGAATAAGGAGCAATAGCAGCTGGCGACAATGGCGGTGAGAAAGTTGACTCACTCAGGAAGTGGGCCCATTGATAGTGTCTGGCCCAAGGCCCTCAGAAACCTGGAACCTACACTATTTCCTCCTGCTCCAATTCCCTTCCTTCCTTCCTTCCTTCCTTCCTTCCTTCCTGTTTTGTGCAAAATATATTTTGCCATGACATCCACACTGGGCAAACCTATGGTTTTGCGCAAACCATAGTTTGCCTCCAAACTGCAACCAGAAACCCACTTATTTATTATTTATTTATGAAACTGATTACCCACTTTTCATTATAAAAGAATCCCAAAGCAGGGCACAACCAACTATTGTACACTTCAAGCCATGATTCTGAATTCTCAGGTTGCACCTCCTCCCACACATTAAACAGCGGCTCTGAGAGACTAATCCAATACAAGTAATGTGTTATGTAGAAAGTAAAAGCAAGATCAGTTCTTTCGATCATAAACTTGAGAGGGGGAATACACAACACACAGGACCGATGAGACACACACATAAAGTTTCCAATGCAAATAACCGAATTGTTGTATTATGTTGTAAGCTCCCAATGATGAGAAAGAGGATGAGGAGTAATAGCAGCTGGTGACAATGGCAGTGAGAAGGTAGACTCACTGAGGGAGGGGGCCCATTGGGGGTGTCTTGCCCAAGGGTCCCCCAAAACCCAAAGCATTGCTCATGTGTTTGTGGACCAAGGTCAGCATGATATATTAAGAAATGTTCAATTGTTATCTGATTTATACCCTGCTTTCCCTCCCAAAAAATGGTGCTCATGGTGGCTAACAATAATAATATCAAGATTGAAATGAACTTCGTTAAAGCAAGCATAAAAAGAAATAGATAAAAACACAATTAAAACACACACCACCAAGAGAGCAATCCTATGGCCTGTAGACTGCATCTAGGGGGCCATAGGATACTTCAGATTCCCAGATCCAAGGTTGGGAAGAGAGCTCCGACCTCAGAACTGGGGATCCATGCTCTGATCCTCTTCCCCACCCCTTGCAGCTGGTGTAGAAAGAACCGCACTGGCCGCTTCTCTGAGGTTGGGAAAGTGACCTCAGAGAGGGGGTAAAGGGGGTGGTTCGGGGGACAGGAAGGTGAGGAGACTGGGGCCACCAGGATATGAGGTATCCTGGTGGTGCTCCAGCTTCCTTCTCCCCCCCCCCCTCTGACTGAAGCACCACAGCTAAATGGCCATCTAGCTGAATTGCAGAGCGGGAGGTATGGGGAGTGGAGATCACCTCCACTGCTCCTCCCGCTCTGCACTGGATGCTCGTGAGCCTCTGAGTTTGGAGGCTTATGAGCATCGAGGGTGCAGTCGAAGGATTGCGCCCTAAAAGAAATAAAAACAGCAGCCAACCCAATAGAATCTGCTTCAGCAACGGACCAGCTTACATGCCAAAGGGCTGCTTGAATAAAAATGGTGTTGGCTGCCGGCGGAAGGACACCAAAGACGGAGCCAACCTCCATAAAATGGAGAGGGGGAGGATCACGTACTCTGCCTTGGGTTCTTTGCAGAAAAATCCCTGGATATGAATATAATAAATAATTAAAAATAAATAGATAAACCTAACCTCCCTTGGCAGGGCATTGAAAAGCCTGGGAGCAGCCACCAAGAAAGCTAGTGGTTGCAAGTTAGTGAATCAAAAGGTGTTTCCAGATGGATAGCCTACAGATCAAAAGTTAAGGCTGCACTCTTACACATACCATACTTACTTGGAAGTGTCCCATTGAAATCAATTAGACTTACTTCTGAGTCAATTGGGCTCTTATTCTAATTAACCCCAGGCTGTGTGAATCACTCTGTATGCATATGGATGATAGATTTCATAGATTTCATAGATCATAGAGTTGGAAGGAGCCTACAAGGCTATCGAGTCCAACCCCCTGCTCAATGCAGGAAACTAGAGGAGGGGTCTCCCATCCAAGTAATAACCAGGCCTGACCCTGCTTAGCTTTCCACGCTCAGACAAGCTGAGCCAGCGTGAGCCACAGGCCTGTGGGCAAGGCTTTCAAGTTAGTCATGATAGTCACACACTAGCCTGGAACCAGCGTACTGGAGCCAGCACTATCTGCAGTTGAGGTGCAGAAGTGTCATGCCTATGTTGGACCGCATCAAGGAAGCAGGGATGTCCCTCCTGGCAAATGCCTTCCTTTTTGCATCACTTAGATTAGAGAGTTTTATTTTCTCCTTTCAGCCTTTGACTAGCAGGTAGTAGTATCTAAAGCAGGGGTGGGCAACTTCAGTAGGTCAGGGGGTCATTTTCACCCTCTGACACACATCCCATGGTTTGCAGTCTGCCAGGCAACACAAAAATGAATAATAGTGGGGTTTGTTTTTTTTGGTTTTTAAAAAAATGTTAAAAAATTGCATCCATAGCACTGCAGAGCGCCAAAAAGGTCAAATTTAAAATTTTGGTGCTCCATGGTGCTGCAGATGCCATTCCCCCCATTTAAAAATAGGGGGGGCCGCAGAGGCTACATGCAGCTCATGGTCAAGCACACACGGTGGACATGAAGACAACAGCCCTCTCATTGGGGCGGTTCGCACAATCACCACAGCCCACCGTGGCCTATTTAAGCCATGGTGGGTTGTGGCACATGTGGGCAGCCATTTTGAATATTCAACCCCCAATGGGGGGTTTGCCATGGTTTGTTGTGTCATCCGAGCCGAGGCGGCAGGGGTTGTTTGAGGGTTAAACAACCCTCAAATAACCGAACAGCAGACCGTGGGTTATTTGAAGGTTGTTTAACCCTCAAACAATCCCTGCCACCTGGGTTCAGATGACCTGGTAGGTAATCTGGTGCACATGGGCACCGCAGCTTTCAATTTATTTATTACGGTCATAGACCAGCAGGTTTTTTTCTTTTCTTTTCTTAAAAATAAGCGCGAATGCAGTCCCCCACTACCACAAATTATGCAGTCGAGTTTCCCGCATTTGGGGTCAGCACACCCGGAGTGCAATGGATGAGCCTCACCCTGGGAAAACCTCATGATCAAGGTGTCTCCCCTGCCAGGTAAGTAGTTTAAATAAGCCATGGTGGGCTGCAGTGATCATGCAAACCAGGCCTTCCTGTTGCTCCCCAGCACAGAGGAAGCATATAGCCATCATGTCTAGTAACCACTTACAGACTTATCTTCCCATTTTAAAGCCATCTTAGCTACTGGCCATTTGCTGCTAGTGGCAGTGAATTCCATGAATCAATTACAGTAGTACCTTGGATTACGAGTATAATCCGTTCCAGAACCATGCTCGTAACCCAAAATACTCGTAAAGCAAAGTGAGTTTCCCCATTAGAAATAATGGGAACTCAGATGATTCGTTCCACAGCCATTTAATCACTGATTTGCCGGCTCCCTGGCAGGAACGAATCAGCGGAGTTCCCATTATTTCTAATGGGGAAACTCACTGTGATGTGCTGGCTCCCGGGCTCCTGGCCGCACCTCGCTCTGCGGGCACCTGGCGCACTGCCATGCTGGCTCCTGGGCAGGGAAGCGGCACAGCAGCGCGAGGCGCCCGTAGAGCGAGTGGCTGGGCTGCGTCTCCCTGGCAGGGAGACATGTGGAGCCACTCCGCTGTTCCTCTCCGCTCTTTAAAATTATTTTCCTCTCCCCCCATACCTTTACCAGCAGCCGCTCGCTCTGCTGGCGCCTCGCGCGCTGCCATGCTGCTTCGTTCCCGGGAGCCGGCATGGCAGCGTGCGAGGCGACCGCAGAGCGAGTGGCCGGGCT
Source organism: Shinisaurus crocodilurus (assembly GCA_021292165.1). Taxonomy (NCBI): domain Eukaryota; kingdom Metazoa; phylum Chordata; class Lepidosauria; order Squamata; family Shinisauridae; genus Shinisaurus; species Shinisaurus crocodilurus. The sequence goes on along the minus strand of CM037878.1, from coordinate 271,560,284 downwards.
GCGTCTCTCTGCCAGGGAGCCAGCTTTGCCGGCTCCCTGGCAGGGACCCACGTGGAGCTGCTCCGCCATTCCCCTACCTTTGTGTTTGTAAGCGGAGGCTCGCCGCGCTGCCGGCGCCGCCCTCGTCACATCCACAGAGCGAGCAGCTGCTGGTAAAGGTATGGGGGGGGGAGGAAAATAATTTTAAAGAGCGAGTGGAGGAACAGCGGAGTGGCTCCACATGTCTCCCTGCCAGGGAGACGCAGCCCAGCCACTCGCTCTACGGGCGCCTCGCGCTGCTGTGCCGCTTCCCTGCCCGGGAGCCAGCATGGCAGTGCGCCAGGTGCCCGCAGAGCGAGCGGCCGCTGACAAAGGTAGGGAAAAGCGGAGTGGCTCCGGGCAGGGAGGCAGTGCAGCAGCGCGAGGCGCTAGCTGAGCAAGCGGCCGCACCTCGCCTCCACGGGGCTCAACAAAGCAGTGGGAGGCGCTGGCCCAGCGAGCAGCCACACTGCGCAGGGGCTCCCTGACAGGGAGCTGGCTGCCGGCGCCTCCACATGCTTTTAGCATAAATTTAAATTTGAAAGCGGCAGCGGCTCGTGTTGCGACACTTGCTCGTCTTTCAAATCTAAATTTATGCTAAAATTTTCCTCGTCTTCCGAGTAGCTCGCAAACCGGGTTACTCGTGATCCGAGGTATTACTGTATATATAAAATAACGTGTAGGGTTCTTTGGGGGAAAGAGATTAATTGTGCTTATATTTCCATGCAATACTTTAAGTCCCCAATGAAAGTAATGCAGACGGGTAGATTAGGGAGTAGAGAGACCCCATCCTGCATTTTTATAGAATGGCTTTACCTCTATCGGTTTCTGACCAGATCTCATCGTTATCAAAGTGTGCATCTCCGCCTATGCCTGGTCCAGGTGTAAAAGCATGAGCCAGGATACCTGATGGCCCATCAAAAGGCGTATCACCGTGGTCTGAATTGGAAGGGAAAAATCAAGACACTGTTAGCAGTGCAAGAGATTCCCAACTATAAGAGTATTATGTTTAACACCTTGAAAAGCTAGAAGGGAGGAACTGAACTGACACTTGTTCTTCTGGGGACCTGAATCATATTTCTGGGCTCTTGTCACCTTGTAACTTGAATTAACGTATATGCATGATGAATTAGCTAGCAAAGGAATGGTGAAACTCTTTTGTGTGTATCTGGTATTATTTGTTATAATTAGTACATATTTCATAACAATTAAGCTGCAGTGTATAAATTTGCCATGTGCTGTGGTTGTCCTGTTGCTTTGGTACTAAAGCTGTTTGCAGAGAAGCAACTCGGAAGTGCGGATGAGACCTGCTCACCACAAAGTTTCCAAGGAAGAACGATCCAATTATTTTCTCTTTGGACTCAGAGGGACTATTGGTTGCATTGAGATTGTCCTTGTTCAAAAGGATTCCTTATACATTTAGCTCCATGTGGGCAATAGTTTGGTATAGTTCTGTATATCTGTGGTTGTAACAAAAGACATTTGGGATGCAACAAGCCTATGATTGTGCCCTCAGTGATTGGAAGCCCCCAAACTCAGAGGCCGCCAATCGCCCAATGCAGGGCGGGAGGAGTGGAGAGGCGCTCTTTGCCTCTCCATCCTCCTGCCCTGCAGGTTTTGCTAGACAGATCTAGCAAGGGCACTTCATCGGGAAGGGAAGGAGGCTGGAACGGGCTCAGGGTAACCTGTATACTGGCCTCTCTGGTCTACTCCCCTCCCTGCACACCAGAATGCCCCCTTTCCTCCTCCAAGGTCACTTTCCAACCTTGGAGGGCAGCTGGCACAGTTCTTTCCTTGCTGTCTGCTAGGGGGCAGGGGAGGATGGTCAGCTCTCCAAATCTCCAACTTCCCCTTCCAAGGTTGTTACAATAGTCCAAACGAGAGGTTACCAGAGTGTGAATCACCGTTACTAGGCTCTGCCTGTCCAGATAGGGTTGTAGTTGGTAAATCAGCCTAAGCTGATAAAAGGCGCTCCTTGTCACCGAGTCCACTTGTGACTCCAGTGAGAGTTTGGCGTCTAGGAGCACCCCCAAACTACAAACCCTGTCCTTTAGGGGGGTGCAACCCCGTCCAGGGCAGGTTGAGTATCCTCCCTCCGGACAGATGATCCACCCACAAACAGCACTTCCGTTTTGTCTGGATTGAGTTCAGTTTATTGGCCCTCATCCAGTCCATTACCAGGCCCAGACACTGATTCAGAACAGCCACTGCCTCACCTGAGTTTGATGAAAAAGAGAGGTAGAGCTGAGTGTCATCTGCATATTGGTGACACTTCAGCCCAAACCTCCGGATGACCTCTTTAATAGTTGGGAATATTTTTTTAATGGCATGTTTTATCTGTAAAACAATTCTCAGACTCCTAAGAGGTGTGAGGCATAAATATGAAAACTACTAAACAAAATAAACTACTCAGCCTTACCACCAGATGCAAAGAGAATTTCAATATCAGCCGGTCCACGTGTTTTTTGGAACTGCAGGGGAGTCACATCACTCCATACTTTAAATGCCTTTGCTATGCCACTGTCCACCTTGTCGCTATGCATACCACGTGGGTAGTTATTAATCCTTTGAGCAATGGAGGAAAATACTACATTAGTATTCAGAAAGTAGCTTCCCCCCCCCTTTTGCATCTCTCAAAAAGGTGAAATGTAAGTAACCTGTAAGTCAACGCATTCTTATTCCATTTTGGTGTTCCTGGAAAAGTATTGTAGTTCAAGGCATCTGAAACTCCACATCTAGGCTGTTCCATTACTGTGACTGTTTCAGGATCTATTCTTCCCGTTACAGTCAATTGGAAGAATTGCTGCATTCCTTTGATTCGTTCTTCCAGGGTATGCTGGAATACTTCATCATTCACGGATGGAAAAAACTTGTCGAGATAAGCCTGGGTAAAGAAGTAATTAGTGTTGGGGGAGAGAGTTTACATTGTGTCTCTAACAGCCTTCTTACATACCCTCCAAAATGTTACAGACAGAAATCAACATTACTAAAAAATAGCAAGGCAGTAGCATTAAAACAGTGTGGCGTCGTAACCCCACAAGTAAGTTCCCTGGTGTATGTCTGCTTTAGTATATTTAGTGAGTATAGAATGTTGAACTGAGTGGGTGTGGTTTGTGATGTCTTAGAAAGGGTGGGGGAGGAATATATGAGGAGTGTTTGAGTGATGTCAGTTTTAGTTTAGGTGGAGTGTGTACTGGGAGTAGTTGAGCGAGTGTCTTCTGGGAGAGTGTTTGGAGTGTGTTGGGGAGTTAGGTTAATTCAGTGTTCTCCAACCTTGGGTCCCCAGATGTTTTTGGCCTACAACTCCCAGCATGCCCCAGCCAGCGTAGCTGGGTTAGTTGGATTATTCATGTCTTGTCAGGAGTTTTAAGAGAAATCAGTGCTTGTATGAGGAGTGAAAGTATTTGAAGTTATAGGTTAATTACAAAGTGTTTGGTGTAGGCAGGTTTAAAGTTATTTTCTGGAACTAAGATTTTGAGAATTAAAATAAACTTATTTTAATTTTGTTTGCTACCCAGATCCTACGTGTCAGCTTGGCGTTATTAACCTGCATTACTTTTAAATCTACACACACACACACACACACACACACCTTTGTACCCACAGTATCATAAATTTAAGCTAGATCTTTAATAACCAGCATTAATCTTTTCCCTCATTAGTAGGGGAAAGGTTTCATTTGACCCTCCCTCCAGGTTTTTAAGTGTTGATGCTTAGCTTGAGAAGGGTTCATGCGCCTGGTCCTAAAGTGTAAGGGAGAGTTTACATTGTGTCTCTAATAGCCTTCTTACTACCCTCCAAAATGTTACAGACAGAAATCAACATTACTAAAAAAAATAGCAAGGCAGTAGCATTAAAACAGCTCTAACAAACATGATAAAAGGCTGGGATAACTAAAAAAGATCTCCACCTGGCACGGGAAAGATGAGATAAGCACCTCACTAGCATCCCAGGGCAGAGCATTCCACAGAGTATTCCAAGGATGAGGCTAGGGATGTGTGAGGATTTCATTCGGAGGTGTGTGTGGAAGTCTGGTGAACTCGCCAAGCTCGACCCCCCCCAAAAAAAGTTCATCCCACCTACCTGCTTCTCTGGCTCGACTCGTGTTCTCCTGAGCCAAGCCGGGGAAGTGACTTCCGGGTTCCCGGCAGAGCACTTTTTACGTAGAAAATGGCATAAGATACGTTAAAAACGGCCACGATTTGCACAAGTTACGCAAACTTGCAGCCGCTTTTAATGTATCTGATGCCATTTTCTATGTAAAAAAGCATTTCTCCAGGAACCCAGAAGCCCAACGAGCGGCTCAGTCAGCTGGCATTCGCTTTTGGCCTGGCTTGGCAGGCGCAGCGGCAGCGCTCGCCGAGCCTGCAGCGAGTTGAGGCACCACAACTGAGAAGGCTCTTTCTCCAGTTACCGCCAGTGGTGTAGTGGTAAATTTCAAAGTGCAGGCTCTCACCTGTGACGGCCCCCATAGCCACATTTCCAAGGAGAGTCCAAAAATGTAGGCAGCTGTGTTGATCCAAATCAACAAACCACTAGAATCATAGAATCATAGAAAAGTAGAGTTGGAAGGGGCCTACACAAGGCCATCGAGTTCAAGCCCCTGCTCAATGCAGGAATCCAGGTCAAAGCATCCCCGAGAGATGGCTGTCCAGCTGCACCTTGAATGCCTCCAGAGTGGGAGAGCCCACCACCTCCATAGGTAGTTGATTCCATTGTCTCATTGCTCTGACAGTGAAGAAATTTTTCCTGATGTTTAGGTGGAATCTGGGTTCCTGTAACTTGAGCGCATTATTCCGTGTCCTGCAAACTGGGATGACCTGAGAAGAGATCCTGGCCCTCCTCTGTGTGACAATCCCTTCAAGTACTGGAAGAGTGCTATCATATCTCCCCTCAGTATCCTCTTCTGAAGGCTAAACATGCCCAGTTCTTTCAGTCTCTCCTCATAGGGCCTTGTTTCCAGTCCCTTTATCATCCTTGTTGCCCTCCTCTGAACCCTCTCCAGTTTGTCTACGTCCTTCTTAAAGTGTGGTGCCCAGAACTGGGCGCAGTACTCAAGATGAGGCCTAACCAGTGCCGAGTAAAGGGGAATTATCACTTCCCACGATTTGGAAGCTATACTTCTATGAATGCAGCCCAAAATAGCATTTGCCTTCTTTGCAGCCACATCGCATTGCTGGCTCATATTCAGTTTGTGATCCTACCACAATTCCAAGATCCTTCTCACTTGTAGTATTGTTGAGCCAAGTGTCCCCCATTCTGTAACTCTGCATTTGGTTTCCTTTCCCTGGGTGCAGCACTTGGCATTTATCCCTATTAAATTTCATTCTGTTGTTTTCGGCCCAGCGCTCCAGCCTATTGAGATCGCTTTGAATTTTTTTTTCCATTTATTTTTTATTTTTTAAACAATACAAAGAAAATAACACACACATATAACTAATATAGTGCTCCCATCACCATGGGACCAAATAATACAATGACTCTATAATTGTTCATTATTCCAAAAATACAACATATCTTGACAGGGTAAACTCCCTTTCCCCCTTTTTAACACATATTCCAGAAATAAACCCCAAATATCCTTGAAAATATTTTTCTTTAATTGACCCCTTTTGCATTTGATATTACAAGACAGAATTTTGTTTCTGTCTTCCAGAGTATTAGCTGTTCCACCCAACTTTGTGTCATCTGCAAATTTGATGAGCATTCCCTGCACCTCCTCATCCCAGGGCCGGTGCAAGGCAGTTTGGTGCCCTAGGCAAGATGAGATATTTAGCGTGCCCCCCTTGTTAATCACCCATCTGGCTGGTCACCCAGCCAGATTTATGCACATGACTGCCCCGCCCACCCAAAAGGGTCAATTATTATTTATTTATACACAGAAAGGAGTGGTCCGGTGAGAGGAGCTCAACCCTCTGTGCTCCCTCGCTTCATGTAGGGGGGCATGGCTCATGGGTAGAGCCCCCATTTTGCATGCAGAAGGTCCCAGGTTCAGTGCCCCCCCCTGCATCTCCAGCAGGGCTCGGAAGGGATCCTGCCTGAAAGCCTGGAGAGCCGCTGCTGCCCATCCTGTGTCGACAATGCTGGGAAAGGGAAAGGGAAGGGAAAGTCGGCAGCGAGCAATTAAAAAAAAAAAAGGACAGAAAGAAAGAGAACGAGAGAAAGAAGGGGAGGGAGAAAGGGTGGTGGTGGTGGATTAGGGGGAAAGATCCTGTTTTCGGTTGCTGCCCGAGGAATAATTTCGGAAGAGAAGGCTCCATATTTTTTCTTCTTCTCCCTGCTGCTGCACCGCCACCACCACCACCAGCAGCAGCCGCGCTGAAGGTTGGGGAAAGCAAACGCAATGTAGGGAGCTCGGCGCGGCGGGAGGTGGTGGCGGTGGTGGCGCTGGCCACATTCTTCTTCTGGCAACATTGTTACAAAGCCAGGGCTTGGGGGAGGGGGATCTCCGCCTCCCCCTGCACCCCCTCCCAAATAACACCCCCCCAGCTTTCCCTAGCCCGCCAGGCTGCTGGGTCCCTTGATTCTCGGGAGCTGCTGCTGCTACTGGTGGTGGTGCGGAGTCCAGGGCCTCCCCCTCCCCCCTTTTGCGCGCACCTGCACGAACACACACAGACGAGCTCCCCTCTTCTTTCCTCCACCTCCTTCTCCTCCTCCTGCCGCCAGCTGCTTCTGATTGGCGCCCCCTTTAGCCCTGCTGCCCTAGGCAGCTGCCTAGTTGGCCTAATGGTAGCACCGGCCCTGCCTCATCCAAGTCATTAATAAAAATGTTGAAGAGCACCGGGCCCAGGACTGAGCCCTGTGGTACCCCGCTCGTTACCTCTCCCCAGTTTGAGAAGGAACCATTGATAAGCACTCTTTGAGTCCGATTCTGTAGCCAATTGTGGATCCACCTGATAGTTGTTTCATCCAGCCCACTTTTAGCTAGCTAGCTTGCTAATCAGGATATCATGAGGCACTTTGTCGAAAGCTTTGCTGAAGTCCAGATATTTTATTTATTTATTTATTATATTTATACCCCGCCTTTTTTCCTGCAAGGAACCCAAGGCGGCTTACATAAACCTCCTCCTTCTCTCCATTTTATCCTGTGAGGTAGGTTAGATATATTATGTCCACAGAATTCCCATAGTCCACAAGGGAGGTTACCCGATCAAAAAATGAGATCAGATTAGTCTGGCAGGATTTGTTCTTGACAAATCCATGCTGGCTTCTAGTAATCACTGCATTGTTTTCAAGGTGCTTGCAAACTGACTTTTTAATAATCTGCTCCAAAATTTTCCCAGGGATTGATGTCAGACTGACTGGCCTATAGTTCCCAGGTTCCTCCTCCTTGCCCTTTTTGAAGATGGGAACAACATTTGCCCTCCTCTAGTCATCTGGCACTTCACCTGTCCTCCATGATTTCTCAAAGATAATAGACAAGTGGTTCTGAGTTCTTCTGCCAGTTCCTTTATTACTCTAGGATGCAGCTCGTCAGGCCCTGGAGATTTAAACTCGTTCAGAGTAATCAGGTGCTCCTTGACCATTTGCCTATCAATCTCAAGCTGCAATCCTGCCCCTTCAATCTGCTCTTCAGGTTTGCCAGGGGGGTCATAGACCCTGTTTTGGGAGAAGACCGAAGCCGAAGTAGGAATTGAACACTTCTGCCTTTTCTTTGTCTTCTGTTATCAATTTGCCATCCTCATTGCGTAGTTGAACAACCATTTCTTTCCTCTGTCTTTTACTGTGCATGTATCTGAAGAAAGCTTTCTTGTTGTTTTTAGCATCCCTCGCTAACCTTAGCTTATTCTCAGCTTTAGCCTTCCTGACACTATTCCTGCAGTTCTGTGCTACCTGCCTGTACTCTACACTATAGCAGTTTTTTCTTTCCACCAGGAGCAGATCTTTTGTAAAGCTAATGGGTGTGAATTTAAGACCAGGTCACCCCAAAATACTTTGCAATTCAACAGGGATAGCCCACAACAATATATTGTTGCTGGAAAAATCTACATCCCCCCCCCCCAATACCTGCGAGGATTGTAGCTAAGCGTAGAGGGAACAAGAAAGCCTGAGGATAGTGGCAGATGATGTCATTGTTCCTTGTTCCTGCCAATCAAAAAATCTTGGTGCTTCAACCCTGTGGGCCTGGTTCCACTACAACAGTGGTCGCCACCCATCTATCTTCTTACAATGGGAACACTCAGAGAAATGGCCTTTGAAGATGACTGTAGTACTGCACAAGCAGGTTAATTTGGGAGTAGACTGCTTTTCAGCAGTGGAGGCTGGTGACTCCTATTTCGGAGGGGCTCTTAATCCATTGCTGCTTTTATTTGGAGCTTTATAGGAGCTATCCATGATGCTCCATTGTGGTTAACCTATTTTGGGGCTAGAGTTCAGCACCAAGGATAGCTTCTGTAAAGCTCCACATAAAACCTGCACTGGATTAGGAGCTCCATCGGAATAGGAGTCACCAGCCTCCACTGCTTTTCAGACGTCCACCTTGGGTCCCAAAATGAAGAGGGCTTTAAAGGTGAGTACCAGCACTTAATGTACTTGAGAAATTATGGTTGGAAGTCAACAACGAAAAAAAGGAGAGAACTGGGTTCTCAGGATGCAAAAATCTTTATTGAAGGAGCCAGATGCGTTTCGGCCTGTGTATTTTTCAAGGCCTTCCTCAAGGGGCTGTAAATATTCAAAATACATACATTAAATTAACATGATGAGGACAACACATAATAAAAATACTTTCTCATTGTATAATGAATTTCTTTACATTCTTAATAGAGATCATTTCAAAACATTTTCTTAAAAATGAGAAACAAGTATTGCTTTTTAAAAGGCATACATTTTCTTTATATAAATTATAACTTACTTGTAAAAGAGTCTGCAGATTTCTTAAACAACTACTGTCTTTCACTGTTTCAGTGGCGACTGAAAAGATAGATCTTTTTGAACGTGATTATATTTTGGTACAGCTTTTTTCTCTTTTCTCGATGTTATCTCGTTGGCAAAATGTCAATGTTGCTTTGCCCATAGGAGATATGAGAGGGGGGCGATTTCCCCCCCCTTTTCACCCCCTTAGGGACGGAATTTCCAAAAATCCTTAGTGGGGGTCTACGTCATAAAAGCAATGTTCCTTCAAAATTTCATATTCCTAGATTACATGGTTTGAGCTGGACTGTTGATGAGTCAGTCAGTCAGTCAGTCAGGACTTCTTCTTTTATATATACAGATTATGCTCATATTAACCCCTCCCCTATTCTGAAGTTCTACTCCACTGACTTTGAGAATGTTTGGCAGTGAGCCAATATAGATAACTCCCATCCCAACTACTCTGCTAACAAGTGGCCAAATGCTGGGAGTTGTAGGCCAAAAACATCTGGGGCCCCAAGGTTGGAGAACACTGCTTTGAAAGACTGTGCTATATATAGCAGCGTGGGGTGGTGGCGGCTCTCTGCCAAGATATAAATGGTGACTGTCTGGAACTGTATTTGTACATCTCAATTCACTGAGAATATCGGTATAATCTTATACCCCCTACTAGTTCATCCTCCTGAGCGTGTCAACTCTCTCTGATAAACTCTCTGATCCATATGAACGCCTGGCTGGGGAATGCTGGGAGTTGTAGGACTTTTTTTCTGTCTAAACATGCATAGGATTGAGCCCTAAGAACCCGGGCAGCCCCATCCTATGTGGGTGCCCGTAACCCTCTGAACCCGGAGGATTACGAGCATCCAATTGAACGCGGGAGGAACGCAGTGGATAGGATTGCCACCATACTCCCCTCTCCCTCAAAAACATTTAGATGGCTGATTTCAGCCATCTTAATGTTTTTCCTCTCCTTATAAGGAGGAGAGGCTGAGGCACTGCCTGGATTCTTCGTATGATGTCGGTGCCTCGCTCCTCCCCTCCTCTGGGAATGCCCCCCCCCCACGCCGGAACCGAAGATGGCCTTCCATCTTTGGTTCCCAGTCAGTGTAGAGCAAACCACGCCGGCTGTGAGATGGCGGGGAGGGTGCTCTACAGACAGACTCCCCACTGCAAGCTTGGAATGGATTTCCGAGGTCGTAGCAGGGAGTCCAACCTATCTTATGGTCCCTCAGGCAAGGTCGGAGGGCCACAGAATTGCACCCTAAATGAGTCATCCTCTATCCTTATTTTCTATGCCTGCAGGTCAAAGTGGGTGGAGACAATACACAGAAAAAAGGACACTGACTCTAAAATTATCATCGAAGTGAATAAAGCTAAAGAATCTCACAAAATGTGAATGAAAATGTCTTGCTTATCCCCCTCAACTGCTGCTTTAGGAATAATTCTGTTTCCTTCTTTTGCATAACCAATATGTTCTCATCCAACATTTAAGTCATTTCTGTAACCAATGTATAATATTACATGTAAGCTAGATTAAAGCAAGTGAGAATGTTGTCAATTACTTTTTGGTTTTTAGAAAGGCACAGAGAGAGAGAGAGAGAGAGAGAGAGAGAATGTGATGATCAAATATGCACATGTACACAATGGAAGTTATGAATATCAGGATTATAATTTTTGGTATGCATTTTGGAAACTGACTCTTGGGAAAAGCTGAACTTTAGAAATAAAATGGTAAATATTTATTTAGGCTCAGCATTAAAAACAACAACAACAATGACAACAACAATACTTAGCATTTGTATCACACTTTTTATGAGAAAGCTTCGGCTAATGGACGCTATATAAATGTACTAAATGGATAAATACTAGAGTGTTCCAAGCACATCATATACAGTAATACCTTGGATTGCAAGCATAATTCATTCTGGAACCGTGCTTGTAATCCAAAACACTCTTATATCAAAGCGAGTCTCTGGCGGGCATGAGCGGGGCCGATTTTGGCCCTCTACGCCCGCTCGAGGTGAGTGGTTACATCCCTACGACTTGTATTGTAAGACATTGCTTGTTTATCAAGTCAAAAATTATTTTAAAAATTTGCTTGTCTTGCAAAACGCTCTCAGACCAAATTACTTGCAATCCAAGGTATTACTGTATACTAACTCAATAAACCTTGCAACAACCCTTTAGAAGAAGTCGTCAATATCGATGAATCCATGGCTGAAGCAAGATGTGAAAGTAAGTCTTCGCTCTTTGCCACACTCTGCAGCACTGCACCAATCAGTTCTCTTTCTGATGTTTACATTTAAATTTGATCTACATTCCAATCATTATGGGCCCGATCCAGACTTAGTCATGCTTTGATTAGACCCATTTAAATAAATTGGACTTAAGTTAGTCATGAGTAATTTGCCCTATTAATTTCTATGGGTTTATGCTAAGCATGACTAAGTCGTGCTCCAACCCTGTGACTGACCTGCAATGATTAAAAATAATATATATTGAAGGCGTGTTAGGAAAACAGAGTGCCTCGCGTGTGTGAGATGGAAGATTTAAAATCCTATTCCCGTGTGCAGACGCCCATAAATCCACACACAGAAGTTCAGATCCTTCTCCCCCTCTCCCTGCGCAGCTTTCCAGCATTTCGGTTGTCAGCCAGCTCCATGTAATCTGACACCAGCCCAGCTTCCTCCGTTTGCAGATTAATCCAAGTAGCAAGGAAATAACTCTGTAAACTCCACAGGTCTATTCTACCTGTTCATTTACTTTAGCAAGTAATATCCTACAGAGTATACATTCCTAGTTACAGTCCATGTGCAGAGTACAATGCATAGCAAGCATTTAATCCAGTGGAGCAAGTAGTTTACTCCACTCAGCAAAGACGTTACATGATTGCATTAGTCCAGCAAGCACTAGTCAGAAGACAAGAGTGAAGAGAGTGAACAGTCCTGTTCCTCTCTCAACAACAATGGCTACAGACAGAAAAACAAGTCAGTACGTCACCAGAAAGCATAAACCATGTGACAGGCTCATACTGTTTCCCATACACTCTAGTAACCCCTGCGAAAGCATGAGATTCATAGAAAGGCATAACAAACTTGTTTACCGCCAGTCTGTTCCTTCCATGATGTCAACAATGTGCTCCAGCTTGTGAATGTGATACATATCACAACATATATATACTGGAAGAAACCATACATTGCATTCTAATTACAACAAATATCACATAATGAACCCCGATAATGAAAATGTACTCTCAAAATACAGTGGCAGGACACTCCCTATACGGTTCTGTGGAATAACACTTGGATAGTTATGTACCTCTATGGATTTCAGATCCTTGATGCTTGCTTGTGCAGATTTGTCATCGATTGGAGCGGCAAAGCTGGAAGGCAGCAACATCGCAGTGCACAGGAGTATCACAAGCCTCATGATGGAAATGATCGAACAGACAGTACTAACAGAAGAAACTCTTTGGCCTCTGATGCCTTGCAGCCCCAGAGGGCAAGCTTATATAAGCCTGATCTGTGACATGTTGTAAAAGCCCAGGTGACTCACTTTATGGCCGTTGCCTGCTTTTTTTGTGCATGTTTCTCAAATATTTTCTATTCTTCAAGTGTCACAATTCCAAGATGGCTACAAGGAAGCATTAAATTATGTCTCCCCCCCCCCTTCTGCTTGTTGACATTTCCACTGATGTCATTCCAGAGCAGGAGGTACCTTGTCTCTCCCCCCCCCCATCCCATCTCTCCTTTCATCTGAAAAACCCACAGGATATAGGGAAGTTGGCTCCTCTAAATTCAGCCTGTACGCCTGCTGTACAACCCCACCTTCTTTCACTTGCCCAGTTTTCTTTGTTTGTCATGTAGGACTCATTGCAACATTCTCTCCTGTGTAGACAGCTGTGTAGGTACAGCCATGCAGAGGTGGTGACTCAATCACAAGTTGGGCTGTGGGGTGAAAACTGTGCAAAATGGCACATTTTCTAAAACGTTTCTGTTGAAAGGATTCTGTCTGTGGATCCACTGCCTGGTTTGTTAAGCTCTTGGAAAGCTGTAATGGACTGGCTGAATTCATGATGTCATATGCTTCCTCCCAGGGCACATGATTTGGAGGAGGGGGAAGTCAAGCGAGTTGAAGCTATCTCCTATTTTTGGTGCAACACACACAGTGGCATTTGCTAATTGCTTTGCATTATATTATGTTCCTTTTGTATCTGGTGCATCCTCAGTGCACCCTCCATAGAGACCTCCTTTAAACATTCTTCAAAGGGGACCTAATTTAAGCTATTGCTTTGTTCTAGGGGACTGCTCCCAATGCAAGGCTTAAAGCAGGGGTCCTCAAACTACGGCCCGCGTGCCACATCCGGCCCGCCGGGTCTTTTCATCCGGCCCGGCGGCCGATCTAACTTGTGAGGGAAGGGGAGGGGGGGCGGCTGAGCCGGCACGGGGGGGCACGGGCTGCCTGCCCGCTCGCCTGCCACCCTGCATCTCCTGCTGGGGGGGGAAGGGGAGGAGGGGCGGCTTAGCCGGTGGCAGGGTGCGGACAGCGCCCATCCTCCTCCCTTCTCGTCCAGCCGCGCAGGCTTACTTCATCCGACTTGCCGCCCGCTGGTCCCGTCGCATCCATCCTGGACCCCACCCGTGCTGTTTTTCAAAACTGAGTGCGGGCGGAGTCCAGGATAGACGCGACGAAGCAGCTCCAGCGGCGGCAGACTTGGGTGGAGGCGGGGTGGGGGGGGTCTGGCAGCAGCGGCGGCGGCAGTGGGGGGCGGCGGGGCAGTCCTGCGGCAGGGGGGCGGCAGGGGGGGCAGCAGGGCGGTCCTGCAGCGGCGGCGGCGGGGGGCGGCCGGGGGGTGCCTGCAGCAGCGGGGGCAGCAGCGGGGGTGGGGTCCTGCAGCGGCGGTGGGGGCAGCATGAAGGAGGCGGCACGGGAGCCGAGGGCCGCCACCAGCTGAGCTGCGGCAGGGCCCTGGGGGCGGGGGCGGCCGGTGAGTCAGTGAGGGACAATGAACTGGCCTCCGTAACCCACCCCCGTCTTACCTGGTCCCCTGCACGCTGCTCCTGCTGCCGCTGCCTCCACCTGAGCTGCTCCGTCGCGTCCATCCTGGACTCCGCCCACGCTCAGTTTTGGAAAACAGCGCGGGCGGGGTCCAGGATGGATGCGACGGGACCAATGGGTGGCAAGGCAGATGAGGTAAAGGCCCCCGTGCCACCGCCACCCCCACCACCATAACCCACCCCTACCACCCCCCACCGCCATAACCCGCCCCGCCCCCCCACCGCCATAACTCACACCCCGCCGCCGCCCCCGTCCCCGCTGCCATACTACCTGGTCCCCTGCACGCTGCTGCCGCTGCCACTGCCTCCACCCGAGTCCGCCGCCACCGGAGCTGCTTCGTCGTGTCCATCCTGGACTCCGCCCGCGCTCAGTTTTGAAAAACAGCACGGGCGGGGTCCAGGATGGACGCGACGGAGCAGGGTCTCGTCGCGTCACTTCCGCCGCGCCGGAAATGACGCGACGGGACCAGCGGGTGGCAAGGCGGATGAAGTAAGCCTGCGCGGGTGGACGAAAAGGGAGGAGGATGGGCACTGTCCGCACCCCGCCACCGGCTAAGCCGCTCCTCCTCCCCTTCCCCCCCAGCAGGAGATGCAGGGTGGCAGGCAGCCCATGCCCCCCCGCCGGCTCATCCATCCCTCCTCCCCTTCCCTCACAAGTTAGATCGGCCGCCGGGCCGGATGAAAAGACCCGGTGGGCCGGATGTGGCCCGCGGGCCGTAGTTTGAGGACCCCTGAGCTCGAGGTATTACAAAGAAGATATATAAAATGATTCAGAAATCAGAAGAGCAAGCGGAAAATCTTAAGATACTTTGGGATACAGAGTTTGAAGAGGAAATAGCAAAAGAAGAGTGGAATAAGATATGGGATAGGCGAATATTGAGAAATATGTCAATAAGGATAAAAGAGAATTTCTATAAGTTAATTTGGAGATGGTACCTGACTCCGGTGAGAATAAACAAAATAGATAATAAATGTTCTCCAATGTGTTGGAGAGGTTGTCAGGAGCTGGGTACGTATGCTCATATGTGGTGGAGTTGTCAAAATGTATTGGATTTTTGGAAAAATTATTTTTGAAGAAATATCAGAAATTGTTGGTATTGATTTAGAAGTTTGTCCTTTGGATATATATTTTATTTTTATATAAGACAAACATAATATCAAGCATATAACAATAAAACCAAACAACAAATACATACATAACCCACAACAACACAAAACTAAGATAGACTTCCAACCCCTATTACAGCAATATAAGCATTTCTTATATAAAATAATAATAATTTCTATACAATAATTAATTCTAGTTATGGCAAAAAGAAACCACTAGAGGTCTCACCCTACATATAAATCCTAACTCAGCCTTCTATTAAAAAACCCAAAGGAAATAAAATTCAATATTCTTTTTTCAACAAACCAACATAATTTTAAAAGCAATCCGTCCACCCCATTAACCCCCCCTTTTTTTCTAGGTAACCCACTACAGATTTTAACTTCCAATCCAATATACAACCCACACATTTTTTTTTATTTTTTTTTAGCCCCCTAATATTTCCATAACAAAACTGATATATATAACAAAGTTAGCAAATGAAACAATATTCCCAACCCTTCATGAAAAACTCAGTCTATTCTAATACTCTGTGGGGCATTCCAATTAAAAAAAAAAAAAAAACAGAAGGAAATGCGTCAGCCATCTTCTTTCCAATCGTCCTGCATCCTACACATTTTCTGGATATATTTTCACCCTAATAATATATTTAACATATATATGTTAACTAATACATACTTAACCCTGATTCTCATTTTTCAAGTTCCAAATCAACCTAAAGCATAAAATTTTAAACTCCCAATACATTTATATCTTAATATTTAAAATCAGAGCATGTTTCAAAATCAGCCAATAAAACAATTTTCCAAACCCTTTATCTTGCCCAGTAAATCCAAAACTGTCTCTTTCATATCCCCCTCCCCCTATCAAATGGAAATCCCTTAAGAATCAGTCCAAAAGCGAAGAATAAAGTCCGTTTATTCTGTTGCTCTGAAGGTTCCTGCCCTCCCATTTGTATTGTTGAAAAGGACACGTCGTCCATCTTCGATCCAAAAAACTGCGTCACACGTATCTTGTGAGATAATATTTCTTCTTCAAAGCCTCTATGCAGATCTGGTAAACTTCCAAAATTGTTACTTACTTCTTTCTTCTTCCGTGACAGACCTGAGTAAGTATCCAATTTCTCTTGATCATGTTGTAATTCCAATTGAGGGTTAACACACCAAACATCCATTTTCAACACCATTTTATTCACAAACCTTGTTATCGAATTGCAATAATTTATCTCTTAGTCTCATAAACATTTCCCATGAAACCATCTTTTCTTGTAGATATTTTTCAAAGCACTCTCGGCCGAATTCCTTATTTCAAGCTACTGTAGATAAGATTAGGGAACCTCCTTTCAGACATTCCATCAACTTTTTTATTTTTGCCTCCCGGTTATATCTCTTGATGTACTCACATTAAATTTCAAGTCCAATTATGCTGTAGAGAGATTCCTTGCCGTTACAAATCCAGATGTTTCCATTCATTTTGGAAGCAAGCACGGACTTTCCTAATGATCGGTAAACCGACCTCCGAAATGCAGCGCCGTTTTCCCTCTATCTCAGATCACGCCGCAAATCTATCTGTCAACACGGCAGACAGAAAGCAATGTATGACCCTTGAGACGATTTGAGGGTAACGCCAATCTTATCTTCTTCCTTAAGAAGTAGATTTCCCGGCCAGAGGACGTCTCTGACCCAAGAAACGCTGCATTCGTATTCCCCACAGATCTCTCTGTGAGTCTTCTAGAAAGCCATGTTTTGCCCGGAAGTGATTTAGAAGTTTGTCCTAAATTAGCATTGTTATCAATAACCGAAAAGGTGGCTGGTCCTCAAAATGTTAAATTTGTTAACGGCGGGTAGATTGATGATAGCAAGAAAATGGAAAGTTCAGCAAGTTTTCTCTATCACTGACTGGTATAAAGAAGTGTGGGATATGGCTTTAAATGATATGTTAACTTGTAATATCAAATGTAAAAGGGGACAATTAAAGAAAAACAATTTTAAGGATATCTGGGGTTTATTTTTGGATTTTGTGTTAAATAAGGGGAAAGGGAGTATGCCGTGTCAAGATATGTTGTATTTCTGGAATAATGAATAACAATAGATTATAGAGATAGACAGGGATGTTGAAGAGTCCTTGGTCTTGAGTCACGAGTCGAGTCACGAGTCTTTGGACCCGAGTCTCGAGTCCGAGTCCTTGGTCCAAAATGGTGACTGACGAATCACAAGTCAAGTCACTCCCAAAGATGACTCCACAAGTCCCTATTAAAATCAATGGGTTTTTTCCCCAACAAAATAAGGCTACTTCAGATGTGTGGCTTAAATAAATTCTAGGCACAAGTGTGCCTTTTTATTTCAAAACTCTGCAACTGATTTTGGCAAGAACAGATCACTGGAGTCATACAGTAAAATACTAAAAGCTGGTCCAGTGATGCAGCAGGTTCCATAGCATCAATGAAGGACTTCAGGTCTTAGTTGAAGGCTAGGGACAGTCACAGAGATGATTCAGGTTAGGGGTTTGTTTTATCAACTTCAGCCCAACCCTGACTCAGGGTAAGCTCATAATTTAGATAAAGCCAAATGGCAATTGTTTATAAACCAGAAACAGACAATCTTTGAACAATCTTGTGAGAACCAGACTGTTTTATTTATTCACGACCTATCAGGATGCATGAGAGAGCTTGGAAAATCCCTCCCTCATGAGGAAGTGCCAATGATTAAGTTACTTCAAAAGGAATAACAAGGTACCATTCTACTTGGTCTACTTTTGGTCTACTTTGGGAGAGTTAAATAGCAATGATTACACTTTACACTTCATTGTGCTATTTTATTCATAGATTTTAATGCTGCTGAAAATCTTTAAAAATGTGTACAAATCAATTGCACAAACACCATGAAGAATTATTCTTGCCTTCCCTTCAAAAGGGTGGTGTGACTGTAGCCACTTCGAAGACAAGTTTAATTCATGCAAAGCACTTTGGTGTGGGAATTCGTGTGGGAAGCCATGTGTAGGTTTCCGTACATACGATCAACATACTTGTGTGTGTATTTCACTGTGTGTATAAACTCTGGGAAGCTGCAGGTTACCCGGCATAAATATAGGGTTGAATCCAGAGTTGTGTGGACTGGAATTCGGCATAGAATCATAGAAAAGTAGAGTTGGAAGGGGCCTACAAGGCCATCGAGTCCAAGCCCCTGCTCAATGCAGGAATCCAGGTCAAAGCATCCCTGACAGATGGCTGTCCAGCTGCAGCTTGAATGCCTCCAGGGTGAGAGAGCCCACCACCTCCCTGTTCCATTGGTTCCATTGTCTTATTGCTCTGACAGTCAGGAAATTTTTCCTGATGTTCAGGTGGAACCTGGGTTCCTGTAACTTGAGCCCATTATTCCGTGTCCTGCAAACTGGGACGATCGAGAAGAGATCCTGGCCCTCCTCTGTGTGACAACCCTTCAAGTACTGGAAGAGTGCTATCATACTGGATGATCCCACAGGTGGAAGGTGGACTGGCAATTTTCATGTATTCTCCCTCCCCATCGCAGCCTACTATGCTCCTGAACAGCTGCTTTGGAGAGTTGGGGGACCTTCCAGGACAGTGTGCAACAAGGTGGTGCTGGGGGCTGCAGGGAAAAGGAGGAATCGGTGAAAATTGGCAGCCTGCCCCCCTTCTTCCAGAGATACATTTGCCTTATGCCTTTTTTTTTTTTGCTGTCAGATTCGCCCAAGACATTTTGTTGCCCGAGTCAGAGCAACCCATGTCCTCTCCCTCCCCCATCAATGTGCATTGTGTCAAGGGGTCTACTGTAAGTATGACTAAATGTGTATCCAACCCCTCAACTAGAGCGCAAGTTCATGTAGATGTATAACCACTGGGCAAATATTGGAATGCTGTTTTAACACAGTTTCACTGGATTAATCTGTTACAAAAAGCAACAGCATGAACCACACAGCTGTACAAATTAAAGACAAACACCAAGCAGGGCCCATACAAAGGGCTGCGAGGTTAGGGGCCATAGTGGTAGAGATCATACTTTGCAGGTGCCCTCTGTGTCCTCAGTGACATTGCAAGGAATCCTGGGATATACTTCAGGTCCTGAGCTCATGCAATGCTGTTTTTGTGGTAGGAGACCCTTTTGTGTTAGGAAATTATTATTATTTTGCTCTTCTAGCTCCAGCTCCATAATGTGCTGGTGTGTTTTTGTGCTCTAATGTAATGTAAAGGGTCAGTTCACGTGACTACTGTTATGATACTGCAACACTTTCCACATGGGGCTGCCTTTGAAAACTGTTCAGGCCCATGAATATATTTCCCTAGTGCTGAAAGACCTTCTCTGGCTTCTGGTTTACTTCTGGACACAATCCAAAGTGCTGGTTTTGACCTATAAAGCCTTAAACCTATGTATCTATAGAACAACTCGCTCCCATATGATCCTGCCCACCAATCAGTGCTGGTTCCAACTTCCAGGTTTTGGAGGGCCCTTGGGCAAAGCACCCTCGCTGGGCCCCCTCCCTCAGTAAGTTGACTTTCTCACCACCATGGTCACCAGCTGCTCTTGCTCCTCCTCCTCTTTCTCCTCATGGCTTTCACTTGCTTGCTTGACAGGCAGAGAGCCGGCGAGCAGGTAGGCAGTGGCATCTACTGCTCCTCCTTCTCACCACCACTGTTGTCTGGGCCAGAGCAAGAGGCAGGTGAGCAAGCAGTTTGCAATGGTGAAGAGGAGGAGCAAGTCCAGGGGGCTGGCCCGCTGTTGTCAGCGTGCTCCTGCTGGGGTGTGGGCCCTCAGCAGGTGCCTAATCATGCCTACCTTTGATGCTGGCCCTGCCACTGATTAAAAAACTTCATCTGAGGTGCACCTTATCTGGGTGCATCTTTCTTCAGAAGTTAGGTGGGTGGCTACCTGAACCTGGTTTCTTATTATTTGATATTATATCCATAGTTTTTAAAATCTGTTTTGTGGCTAAGAGAAAGGTGGATTAAGAAATGTTACAGTTTTTTAAAAAATAAATATATGTTCTTGGTGAAGTCAACCCATGTTGTTCTCCTCAGTCATTCTGGGTTTTTGAACCGGCCTTGTGAACGTTTTGGGTTGTATGTGTACTACGAATTGTCATACACTAGAATATCTTCCAAAATTGGAATGAAACAGAACTGGGTAAGGCAAAGTGAAGATACATGCCAAAACATTTACAGTATCAATCCACAGAGGCAAACTGACAACAGTTTAGGCTGGCTTCATTATATCATAACGTGTCCACCTACTACTGCACCAACCAACACAACATCACCTATCATGAATTTAGGTATACTGTGAAGATGTTATAGTGAGGACGGGCAGGCAAATTTTCCGTCTAGGGGTGACAATTTCTGTGCTCTTCAGTTCCTATCTTTAAAAGAAGCAACAGACCACTGCTTTTTTACCCTCTGTTCAGCAAATCCCTACACTGATATTTTATGTGATGTATTGTGGTTAAGAGGAAAAAGCATTAAGGGTATATCTGTATTTCACACTTCCCTGTATTTTATTCCATTTTTATTGTTATGGCTTTCTCCAAAGGCTTCTGGGAATTGTAGCTTGGTGAGGATGCTGAGAATCCTCTGTTAAAGAGAGCTAACACCCCTCCTCTCTTCAAAGAATGACAGTTCCCACGGTTCCCTGGGAAGGGGGAATGACTGTTAAGCCAAGGTGCCTTGTAAGTAAGCACTGAAAAAAGTGAGAGGAAATGATAAAGGCTTTTGTCTTGCCCTTCTTGACTGCAACTAGCACAGGCTGTATCTATATTTGTTTTTCATTAGCTATTAACATAAAAATATGAACTCATTTCCTTGACGTCAGGTAAAGCTGACCCAGACTCTTATTTCGTATTTAATATTTGACACGAGGTCTTGCAGGTTGCCTATTGTACAGCTTATTGCAAACTAATTTTTCAGGCTGGTGTGGCTGGTGATGCCTATGCCAGTGGAGCTCCTTATCCATGGCAGGTTTTATTACGCGTTGTATAGGAGCTATCCATGGTACCCCATGATGGTGAACCTGTTTTGGAGATGGAGTATCCAGGAAGCCATGGTGGAAGGATGGGGATATTCTGCTTTTCCCCATTTCCTGCACTAATCAGAGTGTACATTCTCAACTCTGGCGCTCAGGTTATAACCTCTCTCTGGATGCTTATTCACTTTGCACAGTGGTATACCTGACAGTTATATAATCTGTCTTTCGATTGTGGCAAACAGAAAAGCTAGAGAAGTAGACATGTTGGTGTTTTCTTGGATGGAAAAGAATAATAAAAAAACAGACCCTGGGTGACTTTAGATCAGAATGAAATAAAGTACCATTAAATTCACTGCATGCTGGTTTTATTGGGGGTGGAAAAGAGACGTAATGAAGTGACAGTCCACATGACCTTAGAATCATGGGAGAATATATCAGACATAAAATGAATCAGTAATTTCTTTTTGTCTTTAATCAGAAGTCTAGACTCAATGGGTATCCCTGAATGTGGTTAAGATATACCAAGATATATGTCGATGTTTAACGATGGACAACTGTAATAGAATGAAATGGGATGGCCGTAGATCACCAGACAGAATATATAACATTCATAAACTACCAAGGTAATTATGGGCTGTGCTGCAACATCAGGCCTACTAAATGTTTGTTGGGTTGTCTTAGTAGTGTAGTCAGAGTGAAGATACGTGTCTATACGTGAAGCGTGGATCTTCTTGCAGGACTGGGGTAATAGAATTTATTTGATTCATTGAATCAGATACAATGGAGGCAATCCTCCATACCAGCAATAAATCTGGTTTTCTGACACAGCAAATTCCGGGCATGGGCAAATAGATGTACCGGTATTACAAACATATAAGAGAAGGGAAACAGCTGGTGTCTGGAAGTGGTTTTGGGATGGAAGAGGGCGAAGAAGCTGAGACTTAATCCAAACTAGTTGGAGGTCCTGTGGGTAGGGAAACTGACCGGTCTAAATAGAGGCATCTTGGATGGGACTGCACTCTCCCGGAAGGTCCCAATGTGCAGTCTGGAATGCTCCTGGGCTTGGTGCTAACTGGGGAAGCTCAGGTGGTGGTGGTGGTGGTGGTGGCGGCCAGGAATATTTTCCTCGCCTTTTCTTAATCTTGGGGCTGCTGGTTTTATTTATAATCACGGTTTATAACGAATGTTATTATTTTGTATTGTAAGCCACCTTGCAAACATATTTGAAGGGTGTGGTAGATGCTTCTATAATAATTAATACATAAGTAAATAACTTTAATTATTTTTTGATTTTTTTATTGTCTTTCTATAACACCTTCCTGGAACCAACCATGGCGGTTTACAAAAAATAATTTATGACATTTTGCTTTATTAATAATATTTGGATAGAATATTTCTCAAAGAATAATAATATTTCTCAAAGAATAATATTCCTCAAAGAATAATATTTCTCCCGCCCAAACCAAATGTGACCAGCACAGAATATAAATACTTGATGCCGTTGAAATGCATAATGAGGTTCTTTGAGGGTTTCATTTCCTTGGTCCTGTGGAAGAAAAATAGGGATATTGTTTAGGAGAATAAATAAATAAATAAATATTCACCACCACCATTGTCTGGGCCAGAATGAGAGGCAGGTAGACAAGCAGTTGCCATGGTGAAGAGGAAGGAGCAACTCCATCGGGCTCTTGCCAAGGGTCCCTGCTGGGGTGTGGGCCCTCAGCAGGTGCCCAATGATGCCTACCCTTGACACCGGGCCTGATCTCAGTTAGTGGCCATTTACCACATTTTGCGGCAGTGGATTCCATGAATTAATTATATATAAATTATTGCGTTGGGTGCTAGTATTTCCATGTAATACTGTAAGTGCCCAATTAAAGAAAGGCAG
Source organism: Shinisaurus crocodilurus (assembly GCA_021292165.1). Lineage (NCBI taxonomy): Eukaryota > Metazoa > Chordata > Lepidosauria > Squamata > Shinisauridae > Shinisaurus > Shinisaurus crocodilurus. The sequence continues at coordinate 271,537,391 of CM037878.1, read as the reverse complement.
ATGGGTAGATCAGGAAGCAGAGAACAAGTACCTGTATTTTTATAGTATGACCCAAACATGCCTACCCATGAAGGCGTATGCCATGATAAACGTGTTAGTCATTACGGTGCCCCAAGACTCTTTGTTGTTTCAGGTCACCACCCTTATTCACCCTCTGTGACAACTTCCTGCTTGGACATTCAGTTTAATTTTCAGAACCCGTGTGCTCATTTCAAAAGATTGTGATTGGCCATGTGTGACTGCAGGAGCCAGGGGAGGGGGAAAGGGAGTTGCAACGGAGACAGCCAGGGAAGATCTGGGGGTGGCTTGACTGAACAAAGCTCAAAGAGCTTCAGGAGAGTCATAGGCAGCCTACCCACCAGATCTGGCCAAAACCAAAGTGCATTTTAGATTGCTGGCCTCCCACTGTGTCGTTTGATCCCTGGGATGCCGGGCGCTGTGATTGGCCATGGAGTTGTGCACTTCCCCAAGCAACCTCCTGTCCAAGGGACCTCCCACAAAGCTCTGTGCCAATGTAGGAAGCTGTGTTATGCCCAGCGGAGGATGGTGGCTCCAATGTCAGTGGGGCGGTGGTGTATCCACACTGGGTTTTAGTCTGAACTTTAAAGGAGCTACTCATGGTGCTGAACCCCATCCCCCAAATAGGTTCAGTACCATGGATCACTCCTTCAAAGTTCAGGCTAAACCCCGGGGTGGATACACCACCCCACTGGCATTAGAGTCACCAGCCTCCGCTGCTTATACCAGGTCACCTCTTTGTCTATCTAGCCCAGCCTGGTATTGCCTACAATTACTGGCAGTGGCTCTCCAGGTTCTCAGGCAGAGGGCCATCCTCATCCCCTCCTACCTGATCCTTCCAACTGGAGATGTCAAGGATTCATGACTCTATGACTCTATGACCCTGGGGCTGTCTACATGCAATGCATGCCTTCCCACAGAGTTACAGTGCCCTTCCTATTCTTCCTCCGATCCTCCAAGACAAAGGTATTAATTTCAGACCCGCTCCCCACCCCCTGGACCTCAAATCAGAAACATTCTCCTGGAGCCCAGGGGATATTGCTCCTATTTCTGTAGCCCTTGTTTTGTATCAGTTACTGCGCGGCGCGTGCTGCATGCGATGATGACCCCACCCTTAGCTCACGGTCGGCACTCATGATTTCACAACAGGCGACGAGCACCACCGGAGCCAACGGTACTGTCCACCTATCACATGGCCAATGCAGCCATCTCTGTGGGCCAAAGAAGAGAAGAGCCAAAATAAAATGAATCCAATAAACACTGTCAAGTGATTTTTTTTTTCTCTTTCCTGGTCCAGGATTATCTTGACAAGTTCTTCCCAGCATTTCATAAAGCCGGTCGTCGCATGGAAGAACGCCTTGAAGAAATGCAGAAATTCTTCCATTTGAATGTCACAGGAAAAATGGATAAAGCAACCATGGCGGTAATGAAGCAACCTCGCTGTGGAGTCCCAGATATTTGGGACCGGGTGGCCGGCCAGATGGGCGATTAATAAATATAATAAATAAATAAATATGCAGCGCCCGATGGCTGCACACACATCTCCTTTGCTACGTTGGGGTGAATCAACTTGGTTTTTGTGGGGGTTGGGGCCCGACAAAAATGTTTTTAATCATGGGAAACAGACACTTCACGTTGAAATTACCGTAAAGTCTCTGAATCCTTCGCGTATCATCATCTGGGAGCCTGAAGTCATTTGGGTTTTGGTAAGAATAGGTGGGGTACATCAGAGCCCCACGGACATTTGAATGGTCCAGTCCCATGGAGTGACCGAGTTCGTGCGCAGCAACAAGGAAGAGGTTGACCTCTAAAACACAGAGGAAGAAAAAGAAAGAGGTAATCAGATGAGTGCTAAGTATCTAATATAAAAGGTACGATGGACGTGTTCCCAGCCCTGCCATCTGAAATGCATTCACTGAAGATTTCAGAGGTTTAACCTGGGACTTCATCCCTGCAAAATGCATATTCAACCCCTGATGTAGGGTCCCAGGAACACACCCATCTGGCATACATTTCCATCTCATCATTTCCTGTGCACAGCACTTGGTACACGTCGTGGCATCCAAATCTGGCATACAGGAAACAGTCACAGTGTGATTGGGAGTTTTTCCTGACGATATCACAGCTTTCCTTCACGTGGACTGGGGCCCCTGGGCAAAGTCTACATTGTCCTGCATATGCAGTGTGGACAGGAGGAGAACTGGGATAGGTTGTGCGATGGCTCCCTTGGAACAGATGAACTCCTTGGTACAGTGCTCTTCCACCTTTGACATTGGGACTGAGGTACATATATTTCATGGAGTTCAATGGTCCTCTGGTAAATATGTGTAGCTGGGGTAGGGAAACTTTTTCAGTCGAAGGGCTGAATTCCAATCTGAGAAATGTCTTGGGAGCCGCATTCCCTTTGTGGGCATGGCTAAAGGCAGAACGGGCAGGGCCAAAATGCGATTCTTACTGATTTTCAGTCTACTCAGAAGTAAGCAGGACAAGCCTCTGCATGTCTACTGAGAAGTAAGTGGGACTGAAACACTCAGCAGCACTCTCAAATAGTGTCCCAAATACCAAGCCTCTGCATGTCTACTCAGAAGTCAGCAGGACAAGCCTCAGAAATCAGAACTGAATCACTCACAGATTCCTTCACAGCCCCCCCCCCCCACCTGTCAGGGAAAAGCTCTTATCTCTGATCAGCTCCTGACTGGAGATAAGAGATTTTCCCTACCAGAGAGAAGGGGTGGGGCCTGGGGAAGAAGCTGGCAGGCCAGGTGGGAAACCGGACATTGCCGATGCCTGGTATATACAATTGTACCCTTAATTTGCTTTTATTGTTGATTGCTGCTTTCAATATTTCAATATAATATATATTATGATTGGTGATTGTTTATGGCTTGTAGGTTGCCTTGGCTGTACTGTGTATTGAAAGATGGGACATAAATACTAAAAATCAATCCATCAATGAACAAACAAAGAAAAATACTACTTAAGTAATGGCTCACCTCTGTTGTATTCTGACCATTGTTCACTCTCATCGAAATGAGCATCTCCCCCTATGCCTCGTCCAGGAAAATAAGCATGAGCCAAAGTTGTTCCTTTTCCATCAAAAGGGCTAGAGTCACCATGGGCTAAATTTGTAAGGAAATATCGTTATTTTTCAGTACAGGACCCCGCAGTTACGTTAGGTGCGATATCTTGACATTTTCAGCCTACTCATGTAGCCTCATTCACCCTTTGTGACTATTTTACTGTCCAGTGGTCAGGAAATAGGGCTGGCCCAATTTGGTGCCTGAGACGAAGGACAAAATAGCACCTGTCCCCTTCCACATCTGGAAATGCACAGGACTGGCAGTTTATTTATTTTATTTATTTAAAATATTTCTTGGTTGCCTTTTGGGGCAGAAGCCCTCCCAAGGTGGCATACAGCAATCAACCACATGAAACAGTTGAATCATACTTCTGCACTGGTGGCAGGACAGTGCCCTCCATCACCGGGGATTGGCAGCAGTCTAGCTTAGTGGGTACAAGGCTAGCTGAATGGCACACACGCGGCTCTGTCCTTCAACAGAGTGGAGCAGCCAGGGACCTCAGGAGCAGAGGTGGTGTTAGGGGGTGGCCCACTAGGGCTGGAACCCTGAATTTTTCATGTGGAGCCCTGAATCTTGGGGAGCCAGGGAGGCCCTGACCACCACCTTGCTGTCCTGTCTTTCATGTGGAGCCCTGGATCTTTTCGGTACTTAGCACCACCCCTGCTCATAACGAATGTGTGTGAGAGTGGGGGATTGCCACTGCTTCCCCCCCCACCCTAGCAGGGGAGGGGGTGCCATTTGGGCTCTACTCAGGCAGCAAATTACCTTGGGCCCTATTTAAGGACAAAGAATGCCTACTTCGGGTGCAATCCTATGCAAGTTTAGACAGAAAAAAGAAAGGCCTACAACTCCCAGCATGCCCCAGCCAACATAGCTGGCTGGGGCATACAGGGAATTGTAGGCCTTTTTTTCTGTGGAAACTTGCATAGGATTGAGCCTTTAGAGTATGAACGGCGAAAGCATGCCAATCATTCTTATTACATACTTAGCTCAGAGACAATTCTGTGAGGGTAATGTTTCAGAAAAGGTTACATTCTCTGGCAGTGTGAAAAATGCATGCTGTTTTTCTTTTCTTTTTTGGGTGAGGAGAGAGAATAAATATAGGCAGCCTTACCACCATATTTAAAAGAGACTTCAATATCAGCAGGTGTTGAAATTCTCGTGAATTGCAGTGGGGTCACATCACTCCACACCTTGAATGCTCTTGCTAGCGCCTGAATCACTTTGGCTTTAGGCATATCAGGTGTGTAGTTATTAATCCTTTGAGCAAATGAGAAGAATAAGATGTTAATATTCAGGAAACAACACTGGTGATATTTCAGCTTAAGAAGAGCAAGCTAAAATAGAACTAACCTGTAAGTCAGTGTATTTGTCCTCCACTTTGATACTGGTGCAGCTTTGTGTTTTTCGGAGATATCTGGGACTCCACAGCGAGGTTGCCTCATTACGGCCATGGTTGCTTTATCCATTTTTCCTGTGACATTCAAATGGAAGAATTTCTGCATTTCTTCAAGGCGTTCTTCCATGCGACGACTGGCTTTATGAAATGTTGGGAAGAACTTGTCAAGATAATCCTGGACCAGGAAAGGAAAAAAAAAACACTTGACAGTGTTTATTGGATTCATTTTACTTTGCAAGGGACATTAAACAAGGCTTCCCCGATTGACCAGCCATGGTTTTATGGTTATAATCTGATTTTAAATATTTTAATGTTGTTTTTCTAATTGTGATTTATTCCTGTTATTGTTCATCATTCAGGAATCCTGTTGGGTGTAGAGTGGTATATACATCTTGTAAATAAAGTTGTTGTTGTTACATTGATATTCCGCCTTTTCTCCTCTTGCAAGGAACCCAAGACGGCTTACATGGTCCTTCTCCTGTCCGTTTTTATCCTCACAACAACCCTGTGAGGTAGGTTAGGCTGAGAGTCAGTGACTGGCTCAAAGTCACCCAGTGAGCTTCATTGCCAAGTGGGAACCAGAACCTGGATCTCCCGAGTCCCAGTCCAACACTCTCACCACCACACCACAAGTGGCTCTCATAAATATTTCATTTTTACTGGTGGGTGGTGGAGGTCTCAGATATACATTGTTATTCATTTTTATTATTTATAATATTTATAATTATATATGCATGGTTTTCTCACACACCCCGTTGTATTCTCACTATAGGTCCATAAGGGAGCATTGGCCTTGGGAGTGACTGGTTCAAGGTAACCAAATCCATTTCATGGCTGAGTGGGTCACTGAACCTGGGACTCCCCAGTCCTAATCCAAAACTCCAGTCTAGCCTTCCCCAACCTGGTGCCTTCCAGATTTGGTGGGCTACAACCCCATCATCCTTGGTGAGCACCACCATGATGGCTGGGGATGATGTGGGTTGACGTCCACCACTTCTGGAGGGCACCAGATTGGGGAAGGCTGCTCTACTCCAACGTATGTAGACCATTATATTCCAGCTGGTGAGTCATGGGGTCTACCACCTAGCCACTTCTGTCTGGCATAGGGAATCAGTGTACAGCATCCTGCTCCCCCTCCCCCCCATTTCATTTGATCATGCAGACATCGTGGCTTCAACATCATCTGCTTCCCCACCTCCCTTCCCCACAAGCTGCTTTTTGTAATGTCTTCCCTGACAAAGAGATCTGGAGATCTCAAAAGCTTGCACCTTTTTGATGACCTTTTGGTTGGCCTAATAAAGGCACTATGAGATTATAGAGACGTATGAATATAGACGCTGCTTACATCTGCTCCGTCTTGACATGATAGAATTATTTATTTAGTTATGATGTATCCAATTAGTAAGAAGAAAGGCAGGTAAAGGCACAGAACTAATGCATCACATGATGTCTACAAAATCTACATCCTGCCCACACAGAAACATAATAAATAATTACGGGCGCAAACCTGTGGGGATGCCGGTAACACTCTGAATTTGGAGGGTTACGGGCATCCTTTGCAGAGCGGGAAGAGCGGGAGGTGAAGGTCAGTTATGATTCCGGCTGTCTAACTGCCGCGCTGTGGATGGGGAGGGAAGGGGGCTGAGGCACCGGCAGGATATGTCATATCTTGTTTCGTATTGTTTCGAAATTGCGGAATTAGGCAAATTTGCATTAAGATGTGAATGAATTCCCCCCCCCTCCCCGCCCTCTTTCATGCCCACTAAACCCCTTCTCTGAGGTCACTTTGTGACCTTGGAGAAGCAGCTGGCGCAGTTCTTTCTGCACTGGGCGGGGTGGGGGGAATCCGAGCACGGATCCTCAGCTCCGAGGTTGGAGCGATTTTCCGACCTTGGAACCTGGAATCCGAACAATCCTATGTCCCCCTAGAAGTTGTCTAGGGGCCAAAGGATTGCTCCATAAATGATTAAATATAAAATGTCCACGAAAGAATAGCAGCAGTATAGTTCTTATGCGCCGTACAGTAGAACTGATAAATTTTGATGGTACATACCGCCATAAACTTGAAGTCCCCGACACTTGGTGCTGTATTATTCGGAGCTACTGGGATGGCAACACAGCAAGGCAGAAAAAGTGCAGTGCAGATTAGGATGTGCTTCATGGTGGACCTTACTGAAAGCTCTGCCTTAAAAGAGAAAGCCTTCTTTGTCCTATGATGTCCACCAACCAAAGAGGGTGAATTTATATAGAGGCATCTAGTGGTAGCCCCCTAATGACTCATGTTGTCACACTGTCTGTGGTTTTGCGAGTTTGTGTAATACTCTAGGTATTATAATTCTGCAATTTGTGAAAAAAACATAAACAAAAACATTTTAAAATGATTTATTCATGTCAGTTTAGCATAGGAAGTGGGTCTACATCCTTCCCCTTTACAATCATCGGCTAAAGCTGCAGAACAGAGCAGCTGACTTCCTTAAATTCAGCTGCAGACTACTTTTTTGCTAAGGGGACTAGTTCTCACTGAGGAAACCTCAGCCAGTGGTGGGAGGTGGTTGGTAATCTTTCCATGGTGTCTGAATGAGGTTCCCATCAGAGATTGTGGAAGGGGACTCTCTGATCTGATGAAAAAAGTGTGTGTTTGAGAGAGGGGGGGAGGGAGGGAGAGAGAGAGAGACACACACACACACACTCTATTTCTGTGTCCTTCAGGGCTCAATCCTATGGCTGCTAGGCACTGTCCAGATGGCCATAGGAAAGGTCAGAGTTCCAGCTCCGACCTCAGAAATGTATTCTGAGCTGGCACTCGGTCCTTGGGGGGCCCTCCCTCCAGCCTTGCAGCCGGCCCGGTTCTTTCTGCTCCGGCTGTGGCTCCGAAGATGCTGGGGGGTGTTCTGGGGGGCGGAGATGGGAGGAGTGAGGCACCGCCATCCTACGAGGAATCCTGGTGGTGTCTCCGGCTCCCCACCTTGTGAGCCGGTATAAAACACGTAGGCAACCGAAATCGGCTGTTTGTTTTGTAGGGTGAAGGAAGGGCGGAGGCGATCCTTGCCTCCGCGCTCCTCCTGCCCTCAATAGGATGCCCATAATCCTCCACATTCAGAGGGTTATGGGCAGCCACGTTGGATCGCGCTGTCAGTTTCTTATTTTTTCCAGTCATAACTTCAGTTCATCGCCCAATTTTGCCCAATGCACACATATTTTTTTTTGCCAGCAATCTTCCTAATATCATGCTTTTTTTTTGAAAGTTATATTCAATGGTATATGTATTTTTGCATTCAGTTTCCACCAATATACACGTGTTTGTTGTACACATTTTTTTTTCCATTGGAAAACTCCACCGCAAAATTCGTAGAAGTGCGAGTTTCAAAAGATAAGTGAGCCTAGGTTCACGTATTGTTTTGAAATTGCGGAATTAGGCAAATTTGCATTAAGATGTGAATGAATTCCTCTCCCATCCCTAAGACTGTCATATACGGAGAATGTGTAAGGAGCTAGCTGAGGGCCGAAAGCAGCATGGGGGTGCAAGGCCTCTCTCTGGAGACCTGATGTGTGGCTGTGGGCTTGCTGCCTAGCAGGAACACCTTTGGTTTGCCTCCACCGATGTTCTGCTTGTATATTTGTAAATACAACAAACACTGCAAAGACCTGTGAACACAGCACAATCCTAGGGCTGCTGGACAGCGTCTAGATGGCCATAGGAATATTCAGAGCCCCAGCTCCTACCTCAGAAACTTGCTGGATTTTGTGGGCGGTCCAGGGGGTTGGGGAGGGGAGAAGACAGACAGGCACCGCCATGATACGAGGTATCCTGGCGGTCCCTCAGCCCCTTCCCTCATGCTCTGAGGCACCACACTTAGAGAGCTGAAATCGGCCTCCACGCTCTGTTGGTGTATTCTAGCAACAGACTAGGGAGTTGGACTGGGACTCGGGAGATCCGGGTTCTAGTCCCCGCTCGGCCATGAAACTCACTGGGTGACTTTGGGCCAGTCACTGACTCTCAGCCTGAACTACCTCACAGTGTTGTTGTGAGGATAAAATGGAGAGGAGGAGGAGGAAGATTATGTAAGCCGCCTTGGGTTCCTTGCAGGAAGAAAGGCGGGGTATAAATATAATAAATAAATAACTAAATAAAATGATCTTGAAACAGGTGTGTCCTTGAAATAAGTCGACCTCCTCCCCTATCTACAGCTGTCTTTGATCTGGGTATGCCTGAGGGAGGCTTGTTTTTCTGTTTAAAGCCTGGCTCCTTAACTCACTCTGGCTTAATGGAGCAGAGAGGAAAGAATGCTCTGAACATAGTTATGTTTTATCTCCTTACGTTATGTAATAAATACTTTGGAAAGGACCTGGAGGGGTGAGGTATTTATTCCTTCATGGAACTTTACCTATGGAATGCTGGATGGCTGCTGCTGCTGTTTCTGCTGTGAGGTAATGAGAAGCCCTAAAGCAGTGTTCTCCAACCTTGGTTCCCCAGATGTTTTTGGTCTACACCTCCCAGCATGCCCCAGCCAGCATAGCTGGCTGGGGCATGCTGGGAGGTGTAGGCCAAAAACATCTGGGGAACCAAGGTTGGAGAACACTGCCCTAAAGGATTAGCCAGCTGCAACGCCAACACGCTCCTCCCGCCTTGCATCGGGTGTCTGTAATTCTCTGAGTTTGGACAGCTATGGGCATCTGGATTGGATTGCGCCCTAAATCTACAGTGGTCTCTCAACCAAAAGAAATACAACCCAAATTGCAATTTTGTAGCGCTCAGGGAAGTGGGAAATTGGTGGCAACAACAGTACATCGGAATCAGGATGGTCAACCGATTAAAGGGTGAATTGATGAACTGGTATACAGGGCTGGGCCAGGCCAAGACATTCTTCTGCGTGAGGCAAAGGACAAGATGCTTCCTCCCCATTCCACATACAGAAGCCAACTGGACTGGCAGTTGGATCCTGTTCCAGCACTGGCAACAGGATGGCATCCTCCGCTGTACCTGAGGGCAGCAGGCTAGCTTAGGAGGCGCCGAGCAGGCTGTGTGGCACACACAGCGGTGTCCTCTAATACCTTGCCATTGCTTTGCATCTGCCACCTGAGGCAGCTGCCTCGCTGTGCCTAATGGGAGGGCTGGCCCTTTCTGTCTGTTACCAAACCCTTATTGTAGGTGCCTTTTTTTGAGGCATTGAAGGAAGTATGAGATGGCTTACACTGTTATAAGCTAAAAGCTAATATTCACAGAATCATAGAATAGTAGAGTTGGAAGGGGCCTATAAGGCCATCTAGTCCAACCCCCTGCAGGACACGGAATAATGGGCTCAAGTTACAGGAACCTAGATTCCACCTAAACATCAGAAAAAATTTCCTGACTGTCAGAGCAATAAGACAATGGAATCAACTACCTAGGGAGGTGGTGGGCTCTCCTCTGGAGGCATTCAAGGTGCAGCTGGACAGCCATCTGTCAGGGATGCTTTGACCTGGATTCCTGCATTGGGCAGGGGGTTGGACTCGATGGCCTTGTAGGCCCCTTCCAACTCTACTTTTCTATGATTCTATAATCCCCCCCCCTTTTTTTGCATTTGCTTCAATCAAGCTATATATGTGGGTGAAAACAGGTGAGCTACTGTGTGCATGGGAGGGACCTCCCTCCCGTCTAGGTGCAGCAGTATGCATGTGAAAAGCCCTTTTAGAAAACTGCCCACGAGAATTCCTGGACGGCGTTGCGTTACTGGCACAATATCCCATTTCCAGTTAAAAGAATGTGCAGGTCTGCCAATTGTCGACGTTAGAGGGGCAATCAAGGATACACAGACTTCAAGCCTATTTGGTGATCATATCACTGTAAGCATATCACTGCCGCACGTAAACTGATTGCAAAATACTGGAAGAAGCAGAAGTTGCCATCTAAGGGAGAATGCTGCTGTCTGCAGATGACTTCAGCAGTTTCATTGGCCGATCGGGGACATTTCCCATTATAGTAACACAGAGGAACCAAAACAGTCTTTTAAAATAACCAAGAATGCCCTAGCTCTTATCCCCATCAATTAAAGTTTGGCCCTCGCTAATTAGAACTTTCCTCCACCAGATTGATTGGCTCGAATTTTGGGCGAACAGCACTGCAAGTGAAACCAGACATGGTGTGTGAGTTCTGTGATTGGAGCACCCAACGCAAGTGGTGCATCTAGGGCTGGATGGGACCTTGGGGCCAAAGTCCAGGGCCCCACAGTCCAGGCCTCCCCCACCCCTGACTTCTTGTTCTTTTTTTAAAAAAAGCCGCCGCTGTGGGATTTGGATTCGGACCAAGGCGCAGGGGGCGGGGCTAACTCTTCCCCTTGTGCTGTGACCCCAATCCTATTATAGTCTTCTCCCAGACCTGGTATCAGCCACAGACGTACAAACAAATAGGCACAATATGCCTGTTTGAGGCTGGATCAGACAGATTTCCATAACACTGCCAGAAATGTTGATGGCAGCTATCAAGGGTATGGAAATATTGGAAGCCTTATGGGAAGACATCACATTCTGGCTCTCACGTCACATGTTACACAGGTACCACACAGTATTTCAGGGACCCCAGAAGTGTTTTTAAGGTGCATTTGTGGGGGACTCAATGCAGTTGAATATGAAATTAAAAATTAAATTAAAAAGGGATGCCAACGGCACTGGAAAGACACAGTTCATGAGTGCTACAGAATGGCAGAAGAACGAGAAGCTCATTGTTTAAGACTCAACGTCTCTGCTCTCAATCTCAACTCTGTCTCCTTCTCTGTCAGGCTCTCAGCTTTGCCTAGGTTACCTTGGCTCCTCCATCCACAGCAAAGCTCCTCTCCCAAGGCACAGCACGCAAGACGGAGCCGTTAGACAGATGTACAAGAACGGTGTTTCTTTTAGCAAATCATGTGAATGTGTTCCGTTCACAATCTCACACGCAAACGTGAGCAGGAGCATTTCCCCCCCAAGAAATGTTCGTGAGTCCTATATTTGCAATTGCATTTGAAAAATGTGTTGTGGGTTTTGTTGTTTTTTTAAATGCCCACTTCAAAATGTTTGGTGTTTTTCACATGGAAAAATACATATCTTCACGCTTTAGGCCATGTGGGGGGTGGAGGAAGTGCACAAATTTGAAAAATACACACATACACGCGCAGTTTCCCCGTTCAAAATGCACCATTTCCCACATTTGAACAGGCCAGAAACAGGTCGAAAATGAACATGGGAGCAAGCTGAAAGGAGCTTCAAGGTGATTTTCAGGAAATTTAGGCCCTCTTGAAAATGTGGCTGGTTCTCCTTTCCCTGGGTGCAGGTAGTTCAGGGTTTGAGAACACAGACTGCACCTCTTCCTCTTTTCTTTTGTTTCTTTTAAAAAATATATATCAATGAACCCTTGAGTATAACAACATTTTTATTTTATTTTTGTCTGATCATTCAGAGGTGGTCAGCCCCACTGCCTGCCCACTCTATCCCCTTCTTTCAGGGTCCCTTGCCAAGTGTAATGTATCAATGAACTGGCTCTGAATCTGAATTAAAAGTTAGCAAGTGCCTGGGGGCACTCACCTGCAGAGGAGACATTTTAAAAATCTGTCCTTTACAAATAATTGTCTAGGATTTATTTCCATATGTAAATTTGCCTGTGTGCCTTCTGGAAGCCAGAAAAGCAAAGACAGCTGGGTTTAAAATTGGCTGGGGAACAATCCCACTCATTTGCTAGTTCAACATTTTGAAACCGATTACAAAATGGGAATCCTTTGGGTCATTTTGTCACCTTTTCCTCAATCAATTTCCCAGGAAATTGTGGAAAAACTTCACGTATTATGCCTTAATTCCACTATTATGCCTTAATTCCACTATTATGCCTTAATTCCAATATTTACTCACATCGCTAATAAATTAGTCTTCCTCACAAATTCATTTGAACATGCGGTCCCACCTCAGACCTCCACATGTTTAAGCTGCATAGTCACATGGAGTCTATTTGCATACACCTGAACATGCAGAGGATTCTGTAGGCATGCTTTGGAATGCATCTATTTCTTCAGGTTTACTGGACTGTGTATACAGGGAACCTATGTGTATTTGAGCATATGCATGCAGGCTCTGCGCAAATGTTCACCTTAAACGCTGAGATTGTTGGGGGCAAGAGAAGGGGATACAGCCTCAAGCGATCACTCCCCTCCATTAGCTCAAATGAACAACTGAACATGGCCGTCGTAAAGTCTGCACTCTGAGAGGCTTTAAGGGTTGCACGGCAGAGAAAAAACTGCACGCCACATCTTTCCCCCTCATTACAACACGATGGAGAGAAAAGCCACACCTAGTGGTGGGCAATCCTCCCGGCACCCAACTCGCGGCGTGCTCAGTGAGCAGTGCCGCTGCGCCTGCCGAGCAGGGCCAAAAGTGAGCGCCAGCCGAGATGCTCGCTGGACTTCCAGGTTCCCCCCGGAGCGGTTTTTACGTAGAAAATGGTGTAAGATATGTTAAAAGCGGCCACACTTGGCGTAACGTGCACAAATCGTGGCCATTTTTAACGTATCTTACGCCATTTTCTACGTAAAAAGCGCTCCGGAGGGAACCCGGAAGTAGCTTCCCTGACTTGGCTTGGCTTGGGAGAACGTGAGCCGAGCCAGGAAAGCAGGTAGGTCGAGCGGAGCTCGGGGGGGGGGGTCAAGCCCAGTGAGTTCGCTGGACTTCCACCCCCCGAACGAGCTCTGCACACATCCCTAGCCACACCTAGTGACATTCTCCCATATATATATATATATATATCAGGTCTGACCCAAAATATCTGCTGCCTGAGGCAAAAGTAAGATCGCTCTGGAAGCTGGAGCTAGTGCAGAATGCAACAGGTCAGGTATATATATCAGGTCTGACCCAAAATATCTGCTGCCTGAGGCAAAAGTAAGATCACTCTGGAAGCTGGAGCTAGTGCAGAATGCAACAGGTCAGGTATATATATCAGGTCTGACCCAAAATATCTGCTGCCTGAGGCAAAAGTAAGATCGCTCTGGAAGCTGGAGCTAGTGCAGAATGCAACAGCTCGGCTGTTGTTGGGAGCTGCCCCTTCTCAGCATGCAACTCCTTTGCTGAAGGAACTGCCCTGGCTACCTATTCGCTGCTGGGTCAGGTGTAAGGTTCTGGTACTTGTGTGCAAAGTCCAAAACAACTTGGGACCAGGTTTATTTATTTATTTATTTATTATATTTTTAAATCGCCCATCTGGCCGGCCACCTGGCCACACTCAGGTTACCTGAGAGAGCGCCTCCTTCCATACCAAACTTGCCTGGTCACTGAGATCATTAGATGGCATGCTCCTGGTGGTTCCTCATGGACCTTTGGCCCGATTGGAGTCCACCAGGAAAAGGTCCTTCAGTGTGGTGGCTCCATTTCTGTGGAACTCTCTGCCTCTGGAGGTCAGGCAGGCTCCAACATTGTGCTGCTTTCAGTGCCTGCTGAAGACCTCCTTGTTCCAGGAAGCCTTCTCTCCAACCACCACTGGAATTGTTACTTTGTTTTCAATTTATTTATTTATTATATTTATACCCCGCCTTTTTTCCTGCAAGGAACCCAAGGCGGCTTACATAATCCTCCTCCTCTCCATTTTATCCTCACAACAACCCTGTGAGGTAGGTTAGGCTGAGAGTCAGTGACTGGCCCAAAGTCACTCAGTGAGTTTCATGGCTGAGCGGGTACTAGAACCCGGATCTCCCGAGTCCCAGTCCAACACTGTTACCACTACGCCACACTGGCGGTTTTGTTTCTTTTATCTGTTTTTGTCTTTTTATTGTTCACCGCTCCGGAATCTGCTTGATGTGGAGCGGTATACAAACAAACAAGAAAGAAGCCACACCCACCCACCATTCCATGTCAGGAAGCTGACTGGACTGGCAGTTGAATCTTACTTCAGCATTGGCAACAGGATAGCATCTTTTACCACACCTGCGGTCAGAAGGCTAGTTTAGGGGGTGCAGGACAGGCTGTGTGGCATGCACAGCTCCATCCTCTAAGACAGCATTCTCCAACCTTGGGTCCCCAGATGTTTTTGGCCTACAACTCCCAGCATGCCCCAGCCAGCTATGCTATGCTGGTGCATGCTGGGAGTTGTAGGCCAGAACATCTGGGGACCCAAGGTTGGAGAACACTGCTCTAAGAGAAGGGAACGGCCAGGAGGCCAGTGCAGGAAAGCCAATGGGCTGACACCTTTACACCTCAGCATCTGCATTAGGGCTGCATCGCTCTGCCTAATGGTAGGGCCAACCCTGTATATATCAAGTAGTTCACGGATCTGAGCTTTCTAAGTAATGGCTCCACATTTTGTAACAGCTTCCCAAGGAAGGCTAATCAATCATCATCACTCTCCACTACATTAAAAGTGTTTATCCTCCAGCAAAACATACCACTCCAGGGCTCTCCGACCTTGGGTCCCCAGATGTTGCTGGCCTACAGCTCCCAGTATACCCAGCCAGCATGGCTAATGGCAAGGGATTCTGGGAGCTGTAGTCCAGCAACATCTGGGGACCCAAGGCTGGAGAGCCCTGTACCACTCGGTATAAAAACTTTTAATTACAAACAAACAAACATTTTATTTGATATGACCGTTATTTTAAATCTGCTGGCTTCTAACACTGGAATATTTTATGGTTGCTCTTATTGATTTCTTGTTTTTGGAGTGGTTATAATTTTGCTCTTATATAAGTTAACAGCAAAATCCTATCTACCTCTACTCAGAGGTAAGTTCTACTGAGTTTGATGGGTCTTACTCCTAGGTAAGCATGTGTACAGGATTGCAGTCTTAACTGCTGATTTTACTTTGGAATATTTTGTTAAGGCATCTCTTGAGCACTTTATGGAAAGTTGGAAGATAAGTACAAGTAAACCAATAAGATCAGAAACACTTCACATGCCAACGTGCCGTGAAATTTAAATACAAGAATATCATCATGAATAAACCTTTGACTTTATGTGGTCTCTTGGTGCAAAGTTGAGTAACTGCAGCTACCTCTTGGCCACAAACCAGGAAAAAATATGCTAGTCTTTTGTCCCCTTAAGTCTCAAATGGATTTCTGCCTTAATGATTCATAAAGAAGTCAGTTTATTTTAGAACCATTTCAAGCCTCTCACCAGATCCTTGCAACAGATTTCATTCCTTTCTAGTAGCTTCATGATTCTAACTGTAAGCTAATCGAAATGGGTAAAACATTGATGCTGGTGTTTACCTTAAATGCCCTAAACAGTTTTGGGACCAGGTTATTTCAAGGACCATCTGCCTGGGTTTTAAAATCAGCCACAGAGGCTCTGTTCGCAGGCCTGCCTTCAAAGTTAATTAGTCTGGCGGGAACACGAGGGAGGACATTTTCAGTGGTGGCCCCATGTCTGTGGAACTCAGTTCCAAGTGACACATGTTTGGCTCCTTCCCCATCTATTTTTAAATGGGTCCTAAAGACCTTATTTATTTCAATCTAGTTTGAAGTAAAGATGCTAAGCTGGATTTTTCATTGTTGCTATTCTCTATTTTAAACCATGTTACATTCTTTAATTTGGATTGCTGGGCTTGGAGGGCTGGTTTTTCTGCTGCTCTTTGAGTTTAAAATCTTACGGCTTGTTTTATATTTTAAAATAATTTTTCTGATAATGTTTGTGAGCTGCCTGGAGATGGCTTCCCCACCCACCTGAAAAGTGACATGAATGAACGAATGACTAAGCAACCCCCCCCTCCCCAAGGCCTGAAAAATTTGACTTCACAGTATAGGCCACAATCCATCCTAAGAAAAGTCCTGTTTATGGCCAGGTGTCCAACTTTACAGAGGACAGTCCTCTATTTGAAGGGCTGTCAGAGGACAGTCCTCTATTTGAAGATATCCTCTATTTGAAGGACTGTCCAGTCCACGTCTGATTTAAAGATAAAGAGCCATAAGAAGGGAGAGTAGGGGGCTTGGAGTTGCCCATCAACTGTTAGCCCCACATAGGACACCCCACATAGGTCACCTTGTCCCAGTCTTCCCCACTAGGGTGAGCAGCCATATTGTATCTATTTCTATTCGTATTCCAGCAATGATTTCTAAATTGGCATCTCTTCATATAAATTAGCATATGCAGCTTGTATGCAAATCGGGTGTCCTCTTTTTGGGTGAGGGATTTCCTCTTTTTGGTCGATGTGTAAATGGCCACTCTATTACACAACCAAGGAGGGCAGATTAGATGCAGGCCATTGCCCGTACATTCATTGCCTCTTCTGCTCAGAGTCTACGCGCATACAAGCTGTCTGTGCGCATAGGCTCCATACGTACTATCTTCATAGGTGGGGTCCCTGATTATAGGAACAGATTTCTGTGTTAAGCAGAGCTGATGAATGTGTCGAGGTCAAAATTTACCTACCGCTTTAATGTACTTCCGCAAGAAATCCCACTTAAAAGGTTTAAAGTATGGCAAAATAGGATAGAAAAAATTATCTTTAAGAGTGAAAGACCACGGACAGCAAAGATCTTTAGATATAGATATATGCAAGAAGAAGGATGGGGCACACCACATCTGAAAACATATTATGATGCGTAGCCACTAAGGCAGTGTTCTCCAACCTTGGGTCCCCAGATGTTTTTGGCCTACAACTCCCATGCATGCTGGGAGTTGTAGGCCAAAAACATCTGGAGACCCAAGGTTGAAGAACACTGCACTAAGGCATACACTAACAATAATAAAGGAACAGGCAAGGGTATAATGGATAGAAACAGAAAGGGAATTGATGGAATTACAGGTTTCATATTTTGTTGTAAACCGCCCAGAGAGCTTCGGCTATTGGGTGGCTTAAAAATGTATTAAATAAATAAACATATTAAAAAGTATATAAAACAACACATAAGAAACAAAGGAAGCACAATAAAAGGATTATTGAAAGCATGGTATTTTAGAAAAGAGAAATTAATGCCAGGGGTTTCACCACTAACCAATTTGGGTGCACCCGGATTTTGATATAAAAGGGTAAGCAATTCGGGAAAAAAGTAATAAAGAAATAAGATTGATCCAATTAACTGGGCATGGAACTGGGCTTGGGAGGAACCAAGCCATTTCCGGATTTTGGGAGCAATAGCCTGACAGGGAGACTTACTCCCATCACAACTTTCTAACAGTCCCCAAACTAACACAAAATGAGGGAGAATCTGCTGTGCTTAAATGACTTTTCGTCCTGCCAGCTAGGATTCTATAAAAAGTTGGTTCATGTACATTTGTTTTGTACGGTGCCTGTTGCAACTTTCCCCTGACAAATTAGTGTTAGAGGTTGTGGCACAATCCTTGTTAAATTATATAGTATGAAAGAGCCTTAAAGCCTCAGGACTGAGTGATATTGCATGTGAGAAATGAAGGGTGCATGTGTTCTAGTCCCCACTCGGGTCTGCATTCTCTTTTCTTGCAGTGTTGGGATGAGTTAGCATACAAGTACTAGGAGTGGAGATGAACAGAATGCTGAATTGATTTGTCGGCGGGCATAATTCTGCTGGGTGTTTCACCTATCATCACCTTGGTTTCTTACTTGATGAATCACAGCTGAACGGTCTCCACCAGAAAGCATTTTTCTTAAAGTTGAGGTGAGGTGAGGTGAGATGAGATGAGATGAAAGTTCTGTCTGTGGTGTTCGATCTGTGCCGGCTCATTCCAACAACACACACAGTCACCACTTGATGCTACAATCATAGATAAACATACTGTGTGAACCTGTCTCTGGTCTTGCTTGAGAATCGTTATCTCAACCAATTCCCTAGGTCATGGGTACACAACCCACAGCTCAAGGGCTGCATGCAGCCCCCCCAATGTGTTTTGGTGCCTCCCCATGAGACCCTGCTGCTTTTACCGCTGCCCCTGAATTTACTGAGAGCCAGTGTGGCATAGTGGTGAGAGTGTTGGACTGGGACTCGGGAGACCCGGGTTCTAGTCCTCACTCAGGCATGAAGCTCACTGGGTGGCTTTGCGTCAGTCACTGACTCTCAGCCTAACCCACCTCACAGGGTTGTTGTGAGGATAAAATGGAGAGGATGATGATGATGATGATTTAAGCTGCCTTGGGTTCCCTGCAGGAAAAAAGGTGGGATATAAATATAATAAATAAATAAATGCTGCCTCCACCACTTTCTCCCCATCCTGCTGCCACTCCTGCCGATTATATAGCCTGCTCATCCACTGCCGCTTATCCCCAATTCCCCATCCCTTGCTGCTGGTCACCACCACTGCCTCTAATGACGGCGACATGCTGGGAACTGGTCGCAGAGGGCCTGCTGCCAGAGGGTCTCAGAGGGAGGCCAGCGTGTCTTTTAGGAGACGCTTTGGCAGTTGTTCTCAGAGGGCTCTAAGACCTCTGGCCTTGGTATTTTAAATTCCTAGTTTAAAGACGGCTTCCATGATAGCAGCTTGTTTTTGCGATATTCTTTTTATCCCACACTGAAGATGTATTCTGTCTCATAACTTAGGTGTTGGAATATGCTGTCAAGGTCCTTGGCATTCATTTCAGCTGTCATATGACTCAGCTGCTTTTGCAGACGTTCCCTGAAATGTCCCTGCTTGCTCAATAAACCAAGAATCAGATGGAGATTAAGAAAGCATTTCTCCCACTCATGCGCTCGCTAGCACACAGCATGCATCGCAGAGCAGAAAAAAGAATCTCAACAGCACCCTCCCGCTCAACTTCCTCAGCCTCTGAATACTGGAGGTAGCTTATAACCATCAGGACCGGTAGCCTTCTCCTCCATGAATGTGTCCAATCCCCTTTTAGAGCCATCCAAATTGGTGGCCTTCACTACATCTTGTGATAGTGAATTCCATCGTGTGCGCTGTGTGAAGAAGTCCTTCCTTTTATCTGTCCTGAATCTCCCACCAATCAGCTTCATCGGATGACCCCATTGGGTTCTAGTATTATGAGAGAGGGAGAAAAATGCCTCCCTACCCGCTTTCTCCACACCATGCATCATTTTGCACACCTCTATCATGTCTCCCCATACTCGCCATTTTTCTAAGCTAAACGGTCCCAGATGCTGTAACCGTTCCTCGTAGGCAGTTGCTTCAGTCCCTTGAGGTAGAGAATTGGTGGGACTCTATCTGGGCTCTTATATAGCTTGTATAGCATTTGAAAAAATGATCCTTCAATGCCAACTTCAGTGGACCAGCCTATAGTCCCAGAGCTATGCCACACATACCAAAATAGGGACTCCTAAACTCAGCGGTCATGGAGGACACTATGCCATCTCCGGTGTTGAAGTAAGATTCAGCTGCCAGTCCAGTCAGCTTCTGTATGTGTACTGGGTGGATCCTTCAACGCCAACTTCAATGGACCGGTCATGTTGTTTGAATGTCTGACTGCCATCTCCCAAAGCAGTTACTTTATTCACAACTCAAGGATGGAAAGAGGAATATTGGTGGTCAGCATAAGAGGTTTAAAGATGTTCTTAAGGCTAATCTAAACAAATGCAATATAAGCATCGAAAACTGGGAAGCTCTGGCCCATGAACGATCTAACTGGAGGTTGGCCTTTCACAAAGGTTCCATGGACTTGAAGAAGCCCGAGTGCAAGGTGAAAGGGAGAAACGTGCTAAGCGAAAAGCACGTCAAACGAACTCTTTACAGGACCATCTTCCATCTGGTAACCTGTGTCCTCACTGTGGGAAGCTGTGTGGATCTAGAATTGGCCTCCACAAGTCACTTACGGACCCATCGCTAGAGCCTACACAATTTTTTTAAGAATTTCCTCCTTTTAAAATTTTCTTTTTGTAATTTTTATCCTGGAAGACAATCTTACTCGGTCACAAGTGATCGCCTACTATAGCTTGCTAACAGCCGTTTCATTTCTAAAAGTGCTCAAGAGATGGCCCAGCAATGTTCTGTTATCTCATCCTTGAAAAATAACAGACTCGTTCGTTTCAGCGTCTTGCCTTGGCTTGTCTGAAACACAAAGGACTGCGAAAAACAATGAGGTCAGTAGACATTTTCCTGAGGTTCCGCCTGGTAAATTACTGTTTATATGTCTACATTTGGAATATACTCCAGAGAATCTGGCAGCTCCTGCTGGGGCTATGAGAGAAATGGGAACTTTGATCGAACGTAAACATTCATAAAGGCAGCTTTTAATATCTGGGTTGAAAGATCAAACCAAGAGGGACCTTTATCTCTATGCAGTGCACTTTAATGACCAGGGCTGGCTTTTGGAGCTGGGTAGCCTGTAGGTTTTTCTGGAATTTGCACACACGGCACAATCTACAGGTGTCTGAAACCCATTTAAGCTAGAAAGGTATCATTTGTGTTCCATTGAACACAATGAACTTTACGGTAGACACATGGTTTGTGGTTAAATATGATTGCGGTATAGAGACAAGATAACATCACGGGACAGGCTTTTGGTTAGGGATCCTTCAACTGCTATCTGGAAGGAAACTTTCTTCCGTATGGTATGATGTTCGCCCGGCTGGTCATTTTTACAGTTTCCTTTTAGATCTTCTAACCAGAATGTAAGCAGGGTCGCCTGCGCACTGCCCTTACCCCAAATAAACATCTGCACCCAGGAAATAAAAATTCTGCACCAAAATAAGCTGAATATGGCAGCTTGTAGAAATGATGCAAGTAGGGATAATTTGTATAATCCTTTCCCATTATTCTGCAGCTTTACTATTCTGCATAATTTACAGCTCAAAAATACATATAATTTCTTAGAATTAAGCCCCATTGCGTTCAGTGGGACTCACTACCAGGTCAGTATGCACAGGAACTGCAGCCTTATTTTGGTTTTGGTAGTCATTGGGAAAGCTCTGGAAATTTTATTCAACCCCCATCCTGCCCCCAAGGGCAGGCCTGTGTCCTCTTTTACAGAGGACAGTCCTCTATTTGAAGGGCTGCCAGAGGACTCTTCTTCTCTATTTTGAAGGCATCCTCTATTTGAAGGGCTGCCCAATCCATGTCTGGTTTTAAAATAAAGAACCATCAGAAGGAAGAGCTGGGCCTTGAAGTCGCTCATCAACAGCACCAGGACAGCAGACTGAGCAGGCACACAGGTTTCCCCCACTATGGTGAACTGTACTGTATTTCTATCTATATTATAGCAAATCATTTCTCAGTTTTCATCTATATGTATCCATTAGCATATGGAAATTTTGTGCAAAGTGGTGCCTTCTTTTGTCCTCTTTTTTGGTGATGCAATTCCTCTTTTTTTGGCAATTTGTAAGTGGCCACCCTACCCCCAAGCTTCTGAGATTGCAATAGGCATGTAAACATTTTGAAGCATATCATTGCAGTCATAAGGGCTAGAAACTTCCCCCTTCCCCGGTTTCCCATTCTCTCCCCTGCCCCCAACAGTCAGTCAGCATTCTGTGGCTGTATATACACCCAGCCACCCACTTCTGCAAACCTTGGAGTTTCCCCAGCCTGTTGATATACCTCCCTGCTGAGACTAATAAAATGGTACCCTTTTGGCTGCATGAGGATCCATACTTGGAAAATTAGTTTGCTGTTAGTAGCAAGGATATGTACTTTTTATTAACTGCTCCTTTGTGACATAGATATGTACTGTTATCAGCTTCAATCCAGGGAGTAATTTTAGCTGCATTCAGGGGCTTCCAGGAACACAGTGGGACTTCTACTTTCCCTTTAGAACAGCTTTCTCCAACTGTGTGCCTTCCAGGACCGGCACAAGACATTTTTCTGCCTGAGGTGGAACAGCAAATGGCACCCCTTCTCTCACCAAGTCCAGGTGCACAGTAGTACCCAAATCCAGCCAACTTATTTTGGCACGTGAGGCAGAAGATCCATACCCTCCAACATTTCACAGATGAAAATGGGGACACACATCTGAATTTGTAAGAGGTATGGTAAACTTAAGCAACATGAAGGTGTAATCAAGAGGGTGTGTGGCCAGGCAACATGAGGGCATGGCCAAGGGTATCGCCGGGCAACCAAAGGGCATAGTCAGGTACAAAAGTTATTAGAGGAAACACACAAAACTGCAGTATTTTAAGCACAGAAATATTTGAATTTATAATAATATTTAACATTTAGATATCTCTGAGTATGCAAAGTGGTTCATAGGTCCACCCTACAAGCTCCTATTTTCTCCATTCAGAAAAAAACATGTGGGCTCCATTGTACTTTATATATATAAAAAAACAAGAACAACAACACTGTGATTGAACAATAATGCCAAAATGGAATGATGACGTTTGTTGCTGCTATTTGTTTCCAGCAGGGGACTGGAAACAAGGCCCTATGAGGAGAGACTGAAGGAACTGGGCATGTTTAGCCTTCAGAAGAGAAGACTGAGGGGAGATATGATAGCACTCTTCAAGTCAGTCAGACGATCACTCGTGACCGAGTAAGATTGTCTTCCAGGATAAAAAAGAAAATGTACAAAAAGGAGATTTTAAAAGGAGGAATATTCTAAAGAAAATTGTGTAGACTCTAGCGATGCGTCCGTAAGTGACTGTGGAGGCCAATTCTAGATCCACACAGCTTCCCACAGTGAGGACACAGGTTACCAGATGGAAGATGGTCCTGTAAAGGATTCATTTGACGTGCTTTTCGCTTAGCACGTTTCTCCCTTTCACCTTGCACTCGAGCTTCTTCAAAGTCCATAGAACCTTTGTGAAAGGCCAACCTCCAGTTAGATCGTTCATGGGCCAGTGCTTCCCAGTTTTCGATGTTTATATTGCATTTTTTTAGATTAGCCTTAAGAACATCTTTAAACCTCTTATATTGACCACCAATATTCCGCTTTCCATCCTTGAGTTGGGAATAAAGTAACTGCTTTGGGAGATGGCAGTCAGGCATTCGAACAACATGACCAGTCCACTGAAGTTGGCGTTGAAGGATCATTTTTTCAATGCTAGTAGTCTTTGCTTCTTCCAGTACACTGACATTTGTTCGCCTATCTTCCCAAGTAATTCGCAGGATTTTCCGGAGGCAACGTTGATGAAATCTTTCAAGCAGTTGGAGGTGACGTTTATAGATAGTCCATGTTTCACAGGCATACAATAAAGTTGGTAATACAATGGCTTCATAAACCAGTGTTTTGGTCGTCTTACAAATATCCCGATCCTCGAACACTCTATGTTTCATTCGAGAAAACGCGGCACTTGCGGAGCTCAGACGATGCTGGATTTCACTGTCGATGTTAGCTGTAACAGAAAGATAGCTGCCAAGATAGAGAAAATGATCGACGTTTTCCAGTATTGTCCCGCCAAGCTGGATAGATGGCATCACCAAAGGGTTAGCTTGCACTTGCTGATGAAGCACTTTGGTTTTTTTGATGTTAAATGAGAGACCAAGTTTTCCGTATGCTTCTGCAAAAGCATTTAGGATAGTTTGGAGATCATCCTCTGAATGTGCGGAGACCACATTATCATCAGCATACTGAAGTTCCACCATGGAGGTTGTAATTACCTTACTTTTTGCTTTCAGCCTGCTGAGATTAAAAAGCTTTCCATCTGTTCGATATATAATTCCCACACCAGTGGGAAGTTTCCCCTAGGCAAGATGTAAAATCATGGCGATGAAAATAGCAAATAACGTTGGGGCAATAACACATCCCTGTTTAACACTTGATACCACTTTAAATGGAGCACCATGAGAGCCGTTGTTGTCCAAGACCGTAGCCGTCATGTTGTCATGGAGAAGTCGCAAGATATTCACAAATTTATTGGGGCATCCAATTTTCATAAGGATAGTCCAGAGAGCTGTTCGGTCTACAGTATCAAAGGCCTTAGCAAGATCAATAAATGCCATAGAAAGGGGTTGATTTTGCTCCCGGCATTTTTCTTGGAGCTGACGTGCAGTAAAAATCATGTCTACTGTCCCTCCAGAGGGGCGGAAACCATATTGAGTTTCAGGGAGGATCTCTTCTGAAATAGATAGAAGACGGTTTGCGAGAATCCTGGCAGATATTTTACCTGCGGTAGCTAAGAGAGAAATGCCCCGATAGTTTCCACAGTCTGTTCTATCACCTTTCTTCAAGAGGGTGATAATTATGGCATCCCTGAAGTCTTCTGGGATCTCTTCTCTTATCCAGATTTTTTCGATGAGTTTATGAAGATGTTGTACAAGTTCGGGGGCCCCTTCTTTAAAGATTTCAGCAGGAATCCCATCTGGTCCACTAGCTTTGTTATTCTTCATTTGATTAATGGCTTTTTTTTACTTCATCCAAAGTGGGGAGTATTGCAAGTTCCTCTCTAATTTGTTTTTGCGGGATTTGTGAAAAAATCTCATTATCCACCTTAGATTTACGATTTAAAAGGTCATAATAATGCTCTTTCCAACGCAGTGCAATAGACTCTTTGTCTTTTAAGAGTTTGGTGCCATCTTTTGATTGTAAAGGGTTTGTACCATAGGTTTTTGGTCCATAAATGGCCCTTGTGGCCTTAAAAAAGCCCAGTGCATCATGAGATTCTGCAAGTTGTTGAATTTCTTCAGCTTTCTTTTTCCACCAGGCGTTCTTAAGTTCTCTTGTTCTTCTTTGGACCTCAGCCTTTGCACTAGCGTAGATTTTTTTCTTGGCAACGCAGTTAATATCATTTTGCCATATTTGGAAGGCTTTCCTTTTTTGGTCAATTATATATTTAATCTCATTATCATTTTCATCAAACCAATCCTGATGTTTCTTAGTTTTGTATCCAATAGTTTGTTCACAAGCTGGAGTAATGGAGGTTTTCATCTTAGACCAATGGTCCTCAATGTTGTCAGGAGGTTCCGTAGGTAGATGTTCCTTAAGAAGTGATTGAAGATGGGTTTGCTTAATAGGATCTTGAAGGGTGTGGATGTTCATTTTACGCCTTGGTTTCCTTCCTTGAAGCCTACGTTGGGGAGCAATGTTGATAACCATAGTGGACTGGATTAGTCGGTGGTCTGTCCAGCAGTCGTCGGCACTCACCATGGCCCAAGTACTTGAAAGGTTGTCACACAGAGGAGGGCTTGGATCTCTTCTCGATCTCTTTGACCTGGATTCCTGCATTGAGCAGGGGGTTGGACTCGATGGCCTTGTAGGCCCCTTCCAACTCTACTTTTCTATGAATCTATGAGAGCGGAGATGAGCTGGAATGAATGAACAAATGAACAAATGAATGAATGTTTTGAGCCACCTCAGAAATTACAATGGAGAGGTGGAGCTATAACTAATTTAAATAAGAAATAAATACATAAAATATTTGTTCACTCTTGGGCTACGCTGGAATTCTGTAAAGCACTCAGCAAGATTTGGACAAATCAGACAACTAATTATTTATGTATTAGCAGGGATGTTGAAGAGTCCTTGGTTTCGAGTCACGAGTCGAGTCACGAGTCTTTGGACCCGAGTCTCGAGTCCAAGTCTGAGTCCTTGGTCCAAAATGGTGACTCCCTGAGTCCTGAGTCACTCCCAAAGCTGACTCCACAAGTCCCTATTAAAATCAATGGGTTTTTTCCCCCCAACAAAATAAGGCTAGGTATTTCAGATGTGTGGCTTAAATAAATTCTAGGCACAAGTGTGCCTTTTTATTTCAAAACTCTGCAACTGATTTTGGCAAGAACAGACCAGGCAGACAAACCCAAAATAACCAGGCAGGCAAAGGAGGCAGGGAACCCCAAAGCAGGCAGGCAGAGGCCTTTGTCTTGGACAATTCAAACTGTGGAACTGGTCAAGAAGAGACCACACAGGCAGAGGAGGCAGGGAACCCCAAACAGGCAGGCAGAGGCAGCCAAACCCAAGATGTCTGAAAGGTTGCATTTTAGGAAAATGATTTTAAAAAATAAACTTGCTGTACTTCCTAAAACCTATCCATGTTGCATTTGAGGAACACGATTTTGAAACACGAGTCCTTGGTCTCGAGTCCCGAGTCGAGTCTCGAGTCCCATTAAAAATATTGGGACTCGAGTCTGACTCGAGTCAGAGGGGGGACTCAGTCCGACTCATGAGTCGAGTCCTGGAGTCCGAGTCCCCATCCCTGGTGTATTAGACCCTGAGGTAGATTTTTCCTTACCATTGCAAAAAATGAATTCAGGCTGTGCCCTGTCTTCTGGTCCATTTCGCAATGGCAAACAATGATAAAATCCAGAGTGTGAGAAAATGGAGACTGTACCCAAGTTAGGCTCCATATCCCCTGATGACAATTTCCCTCTCTGATGGTATCTGATAGCCTCTTTGGAGTTGATATACTCTTCCCAAGAGCGACTTGTGTGTTTTTCAGATATGTTGAAATCCATTTATGAGCAGCTGGGATATTTAGGGAATGACAAGACGATCACAAAAAGGATCAAAAGCTTGTAAAGGAAGGAGGTTGCCAGTAACCTCACAGGATCTTAGTACATGCTAATGACCTGAACTTGCTTTAAAATGCATGAAACAGGGAGATAAGGAGAGCTTTCACAGATGTGAGGTAGTGAATACCAAATGATCATTACCTGACTCCTGCATAGTAACCTAAATCAATGTGGGTTGATTTTTTTTATCATTTTTGGAAAGGCAGGGCCCATAGCTCAGTGGTAGAGTGTACTGAATGCTGAATGCAGAAGGTCCCAGGTTCAATCCCTGGATTATATTTATACCCCGCCTGCATAGAGGTCTGTGGAATTACACGGGAGAGGTAAAATAAGGAATTTGGTTTATTTATCTTGGGGAAGAGAGAGATTGATGATCATCTTCAAATGAAGACTTGCCTAAATATATATATATATATATATATATATATATGTATCAGTTCTCCTTCTCTGCCAAGAACAATGTAGGAAATAATAGGAGAAAACAGACTGTTTAGGATGGGCATTAGGAAGAACTTTTCAGCTGTACAAGGGGTGGGGTTCTGGGATAGATTGGATAGGTGTCTCTGCGGCCTTCAGGCATCATGGCTGCGATCCAATGTGGAAGAGACCATAGCACAGTGCAGGAACGGTGCAGGGCTGTTTGGCGCCCTAGGCCAAATTATATTAGGCGCCCCCCCTCGTGCCGTGGGGGGGCCCTCCGGAGCAAAGCAGCCCTGCTCTGCAACATCCCCCCGCGCGCCCGTCCGCCAACCACCTACCTTCCCCCCGCCCCCGCTGCTGGCTGCTGCTGCCGCCGCCGCCTCCTCCTCCTCCGACGCGATGGGACCCCCGCTTTAACGAAGGTAGGTAGTGGTTGGCGGGCGGCGCGCGCGCGGGGGGGGTTTGCGGCGCGGCGGCAGCGGCCGGCAAGCGGGCGGGGAGGCGCGCGGAGGCGCAGGCAGGGCAGAGCGCGCCGGAGGCGAGGAAGGGCGCAGAGTTTGCGCCCTCTTCAGCCACGCGCCCTAGGCAGCCGCCTGGGTCTGCCTAGCGGTAGCGCCGGCCCTGGCACAGTGGCAGTGGAGTCTGGTGGTTCCAATGTCAGTGGGGCGGTGTATCCACTCTGGGTTTTAGTCTGAACTTTAATGGAGCTATCCAGTGTGCTGAACCCTAGCCCCAAAATAGGTCCAGCACCCTGGACAGCTCCTTAAAAGTTCAGACTGCAGCCCGGAGTGGATACACCGCCCCAGTGACACCGGAGCCACCCTCCTCCGCTGCTCAGTGGTGTGGCAACCATGCGTTGCATGCAGGAAGTTCCATTTCCCAGCATCTCCAGTAAAAAGGACCAGGTAGCAGGTGATGGGAAAGAGACCTCTGCCTGAGACCCTGGAGAGATGCTGAGAGTTGGAGTAGAAGATACTTGGCTAG
The DNA here is from genome assembly GCA_021292165.1 of Shinisaurus crocodilurus. NCBI lineage: Eukaryota > Metazoa > Chordata > Lepidosauria > Squamata > Shinisauridae > Shinisaurus > Shinisaurus crocodilurus. The sequence continues at coordinate 271,509,263 of CM037878.1, read as the reverse complement.
ATGGACTAATAGTCTGAACTGGTGTAAGGCAGTTTCCTAAGCTTCTAAGAAGGGCAGGCTAAACAGAGTAGCTTTACAGCTCTGAATGCTTTTAAGCAGGCACTGAAGATTTTACTGTTCTGGCAGGCCTTCCTTTTATAGTATTATATTACACTTTTATGGAACTTTTATGGAATTTTTATTTTTTTATGCATAATTGTATTAGTTAGTTTCAATAGTACTATATTATTGTATATTTGTTTTGTTTAAATTGATCATGATCTTGTATGCTGCCTAGGGTATTTGTGTATAGGAAGGATATAAATTGAATGAATAAATAAATAATACAGATCAGGGCATAGTCTGAAGGCAGATGAGGCAGCCACTTGGCTGAAGCTAAGCAGGTCTGGATCTGGTCAGTGCTTGGATGGGAGACCACCTACAAATCCCTTGTAGTCGCCTTGAGTTCCATGTTAGAAGAAAGGTGGGAATATAATAATCATAACAACAACAACAACAACAACAACAGCAACAGAAAATGCAAGAGTTCCTCTCTGCCCATTGTGCAGAAGCTTCACATCTTTCATATCCAGGCAATGCAGAAGCTCCTAATGTGCATTTCTGACATTCACCTCTGCAACCCTGGCATGCCCAAAGAAGTTCATAAGCGAAGCATATAACGCGAAGCTTAGAGAAGAAATAAATGGTCTCTTGCAACAAAGATAATAATGGAGGGGGGGGGAGAGAAAAGGATTGTGTGCTGTTTCTAGGGAAGCAGCTCCAATTTAGGGCAAGTCTGTGCTACACATTTAGGCCAGTCTTAGACCTGCGTAGTCGTGCTAATGACGGTCATGGCACGAAGGCATGTGGGAATCAGTGCTTGAGACTGTACATCAGAAGCGTCAAAAGAGGATCCACAAGTCAACTGCCATCAACGTTTAGGCATTTCCTGTAATGTATGAAACTGCCACCAGGAGTCCTGAGCAGATCTGAAGGGGCCCTCTAGCTCAGCCCGCCCCAACCTCATGCCCTCCAGCTGTTTTCACCTATAAAAACCTGACCTCACCCCAGGGGTGGTGCTGGGTACAGAAAAGATCCAGGACTGAGGCCCACAGGACAAAACACACACACACACACATGCACAACTTTGCATATGCCAATTTATATATGCTCTAAAGTCTCTCTCTCTCTCTCTCTCTCTCTGTATTTGTCTTTATAGGGCTCTGTCTCCTAAGGATGCCCCTGTTTGTAAAAAAAAAAAAAAAAAAAAAAAAAAAAAGGAATGTATGGTTAGGGGAGAGAAAGGCATTTCTCTCCCCTAACCATACCTCAGGCAGAAAGAAAGACCTCAGGCAGAAAGATTGGGGGGGGGCAGTAGGAGGTGAAGCACGTGCGGTTAAAAAGCCAGCTAATCCAGTGGGATCTGATGCAACAGAGATCATCAGGGTGCCTGTACCACCACCACCACCACCATCATTTCTATACTGCCCAATAGCCAAAGCTCTCTGGGTGGTTTACAACAATCAATAAACAATACAATACAATACACAATTTAAAAAAAAACCAATACAATACAAAATATACGCAATAAAAACATTATAAAATTTTAAAACCAAAATTAAAAACCCACACAAATAGCTACAACAACGTGACCAGTAAAAAAGTTTAAAAAATAACCACCCCACCATGCGCCATAATTAGAGTTGTTAAAAGCCTCAACACAGAGGGCAGTCTTAACCTGGCACCAAAAAGATAGCAGAGTTGGTGCCAGGCGGGCCTCAGGGGGGAGCTTGTTCCAGAGTTGGGGGGCTACCACAGAAAAAGCCCTCCCCCTTATTGCCGCCCTCTGAACCTCCCTCGGAGGTGGCAGTCAGAGGAAGGCCCCAGATGCTGAGCAGGACCGGTGCAGGGCAGTTTGGCGCCCTAGGCTAAATTATATTTAGCGCCCCCCCTCTCATGCCATGGGGGGGCTCAGGAAAGCAGCCCTGCTCTGCAACCTCCCGCCCCCCCCGCCGCCACCGGACCCCCCCGCACGCTGCCACTGCCGCCCCCCACCTACCTTCCCACGCCTCCTCCGAAAAGGGACCCCCGCGCTCTGTTTTTGGCCGGGGGAAACCAGAGCAACAGGGCTGTTTAAGCCCTGTTGCCCTGGTTCTTCCCACCAAAACAGAGCGCGGGCGGGGCTCTGGAAACAATGCGGAGAAGGTAGGTGTCCGGGGGGAGGCGGCGCGGAGGAGAGGCGAAGCGAGGCGAGGCGAGGTGGGGGGGAGGCGGCGCAGAGGCGAGGCGAGGCGAGGTGGGAGGCAGCGCGGAGGCGAGGCAAGGTTTGGGGGAGGCGGCCAGGCTCGGCCCCACCACTACTCCGGGCGCAATCCCCCGCACTGACCTGGCTTTCTCGGAGAGGCGGGCGGGCGGGCAGGGCAGGAGCGCGCCGGCAGCGAAGAGGAGCGCAGCGTTCTGCGCCCTCTTCCGCTACGCGCCCTAGGCGACAGCCTAGTTGGCCTAGCGGTAGCGCCAGCCCTGATGCTGAGCATAGTGTCTGGGTAGATTGTGGTTGGGAGAGGCCTTCCATCAAGTACATGCCCCCCCCCCCGGTTTTCATAAGTATACAAAAAAATCTTTAGGACCCCCCCCCCTTAGGCAGGACCCTCTGCCAAACAGCTCAATGAGGACTGAGCACGAACAGTGGACATAGAATGCTCACTGACTGCTGGCTGTGGGAGGGAGAGGAATGAAAAACCAAGGCTGGGGGAGAGAGAATCCTGAACAAGAGCATCCCATGCTGCGTTGTTTTGCTGCAGGTGCCTCTTGTGTGCAGTACTAACATGGGACAGAAGAGAATGCCTTTCTCCACACCTGCCAATTTCTCGGCAATCACCCTCTTGACCTGCACATCGACACGTACCCAGGTAGCCAGCTCATCAAGCATCCATAACCCAAACAATCTGACTACGCCGTGAGAGGCTCATATCAAATGTCTCAAAAACGGAACCCCAAGATCAGGAAATGCTTCATTAAAAAAAAAAAAAAAAAGATTTTTCAAAATACAAGCCAGCATTATGAACTGTCCTGTCATGGCCAGCACTTCCTTTTAATCCTCTGTTCACCCTGAGGCATGGGTGCGCAGACTGGGGCCCTCCAGAGGTTGTGGGACTACAACCATTGGTCATGCTGGTTGTGGCTGACGGGAGCACAATCCAACATCTCATGGGTCCCCACCTCTGTCCTAAAAAAAAAATCTTTTAAGGTGCAATCCTATGCAAAGATCCCCCACCTAATTTTTTTAAAAGGTGTAATCCTATGCAAGTTTCGACAGAAAAAAAGGCCTAAAACTCCCAGCATGCCCCAGCCAGCATAGCCAAAACAGATGGCTGGGGCATGCTGGGAGTTGTAGGCCTTTTTTTCTGTCGAAACTTGCATAGGATTGCACACTTAAACTGTTAGGTGGCAATCCTATGCATGCTTACTTAGGAGTAAAGCATGTTGAATTCAAATGGGGCTACTTCTGAGTAAGTGTACATAGGATTGGGGGTTCCAATGTGCTTATGTATACGGTTGGCTTATAGGGGGCTGTGTGGCTGTACAGAAAGAGAGAGAGAGAGAGAGAGAGTGGTACATCTCTGCAGCTTGGGTAAGGCTCTCATGTTCTGCTTTGTGGTTTTCCTCAAGTGTTTGCTTTCTTAATCATGATTGCGCAACTTGATCTTCAGCTTAAGAACACAGTAGTTGAGGCTGCAGTCATTGGGCCAGTTTGCATGACAGAGTCGGCTCACGGTGGGTTATTTAACCCATGGGGAGCCGCAGCACATGCCGGATGACATTTTGAATATGCAACCCCCAAGTGGGGGTTGCCATGTTGTGCATAAACAACCCTTGTATAACCCTACAACAAACCGACAACAAATACAACACATCTGAAGGTTAAACAACCCTCATATAACCCTCGGTGACCAGGTTCATACGACATGACAACCCTTGCTCGGGGCTACATATTCAAAATGTCAGCCAGTGTGCGCCAGGCACATGTCATGGCTCGTTGTGGGTTAACCATCCCCCAGTGAGTGTTAACCAGGTCATTGAGAATACTCTGAGGGGAGCTTGCTCATAACAGTCATTGTTGTTGTTCTTATTATTCTGAACACATCCTGTACTGGGTTACTTTCCCAGCCAAATGAGCTCTCAGCATATACATTAGAAACTATGGAGGAGTAGGTGCTTTTCAAGTGCCTAAAGGCACAATCCTATGCAGCACATTTAGAAAGACAAAAAAGTTCTACAACTCCCAGCCAGCCATGGATGCTGGGGAATGCTGGGAATTGTAGGACTTTTTTTCCCTGTCTAAACATGCATAGGATTGTGCCCTAATAAACTATACAATGAGCCTGGGAATCTAGATTTTATCCATTAAGCAGTATGGCCCTCCTCCTTTCAATTTTATCTTCACCCCAGCCCTGTGAAGTAGGTCAGGCTGAGAGTCAGTGAATGGCCCAAAATCATCCAGTGAGCTTCATGACCAAATGGGGACTAGAACATGGATCTCCTGAGGTCCAGTTCAACACTTTAGGGTGGCCATGTGCCCTCTTTTACAGAATACCATCTTCCATTTGAAGGGCTTCCAGAGAACTGTCCTCTATTTTGAAGGTGTCCTCTATTTGAAGGGCTGCCCAGTCCAAGTCCGGTATAAAGGTAATGAACCATCAGAAGGAAGAGCTGGACCTTGAAGTTGCCCATCAACAGCACCTGGACAGTAGACTGAGCAAGGCACACAGCTCACCTGGTCACTGTCTTCCACACTATGGTGAGATGGACTGTATTTCTATTTAAATCATAATAATTTCTAAATTTGCACATATATGCAAATTTTATGCAAACCAGCCTCCTCTTTTGTCCCCCTTTTTGACATTTCCTCCTTTTCGCCGATTCACAAGTGCCCACCCTAAGAAACAATGAGTGGTGAAGGATGATACAGCTGAGTTTCAGGACTAAATGTGGATATGAGCCCAAATTTTGCTGGTCCTAACCACTACACCACCATGCACCAAACTTTAATATTTATTTAATAACATTGAATCAGAAGGTACACTCAAACGACAGCAAACATTTTTGACTCATAAAGGCATAAGGCACATAGGCAGTTGCAAAATACTATCCACTTCCTCCCAGCTGCAGTGAAGTAGATTCAGCATTGTGTGGTCATCATTATCCAAGAGGGTGAGTAACTCCACTTTTATCCCAATCACCCTCCAAGGAACTCAGGCTGGTGTACATGTTCCCCCTGTTGAGGTAGGCTAAGAGATGGTGGCATGAATTTGTACCCGGGACTTCCTGCTCCTAGTAAGGCGTTCTATCCACTAGACCAGGGCTCTCCAACCTTGGGTTCCCAGATGTTGCTGGACTACAGCTCCCAGAATCCCTTGACATTAGCCATGCTGGCTGGGTATGCTGGGAGCTGTAGGCCAGCAACATCTGGGACCCCAAGGTTGGAGAGCCCTGCACTAGAACATACAGGTGGTAACAGTGACTAGTAATAGTTCTTCAACATAGCTCGACTAAAACCCTTTATTTTGCCACACAAATGAGCTTTCTACATGCATTCATTTATGAGATATCACATATCCACATCGATGTGTCAGCCATATTGGAAATTGCAACTACAGAATGCATGCACCAGAATGGGCATGTCGACCCAAGTGAAATGTGTACATTTGTGGTACAGCCAACAAAGGACCTAGCTAAAGCCGTGGTGGTGGCAGAAACAGGATTTTTGTAAAACAGACACCTGAAAACTAGAAGTGTATATATCACTTTTAAAAAAAACTGTTGGCCCTCACATACATTAGGTACATGATCTGAAATTTAAGGAGCAGGTTTAATTAGCTGGGGCTAGATTCTCAGCAAGGCCTGTTTTGGGACATATTGAAGGTTAAATTGCAAAAAAAGGAAGAAGACGACAGCAGTCTGGTTTAGGAGGATTTGTTGTGGTTATCTTTTTATAACTTGTCATAACTACAGCAATGTTATAAAGACAGGTAAAAGAGTAAGCGTGCAATCCTATACATGTTTAGACAGAAAAATGTCCTACAACTCCCAGCATTCCACAGCCAGCTGTGGGACTTTTTTCTGTGCTAGACATGTATAGGATTGCACCCCAAATCACTTGTTTAATAAGCAAGGGGTTTGGGGTCTTTGACACCCATGTAAGCACATTAAATTATTCATAAACAATAGTCACTATAGGAATAATCCAGCTAAAGTGAAGCACTTTTAATTTGCCATTGATTTTGGTGGTAGACGGTTTATTCATTAAGGGTGCAATCCAATGAGGCTGCCCATAACTCTCTGAAGTCGGAGGATTATGGGCATCCTATGCATGGTGGGAGGAGCGCAGAGGCGAAGATCGCCTCCGAGCTCCTCCCACCCTGCAAAACACTTAGACAGTTGATTTTCAGCCATCTAAGTGTTTGGTCTCGGAGCGGGCGGGAAGGAGCATGAGGGGTACTTTGTATGCTGGTGGAACCTGCTGTCTCCTCTCCTGCCCGCCTCCAAAAGCCCATCTCCGAGCTCACTCTTGTGACCTCGGAGCCACAGCCAGTGAAGTTCTTTCTGTGCTGGCTGCGAGGGCAGGGGGAGGAGGACGCTCCGAGGTCAGAGTCCCAGCTCCGACCTCGGAGCAAGTTTCCAAGGTTGGAGCTGCGACTCTGAAAAATCCTATGGCGGTCTAGACTGGCCATAACATTGTGCTTTTATGTACCGGTACTCATTCATTTGTTTCCATAATTTACATACTGCCTTTAACAAACAAACAAACAAACAAACAGGTGTTCCCAAGATGGGTCAAAAATAATAAAATAATTTAACTCCCCCCCCCAATAAATCAATATAAAACATTTTAAAAACAGTTTAAAACAAATTCAGAGAAGCAGTCAAGAAGTGGACTCAATTCGCAAAGGCCTGGTGAAACTAAAAAGAAAAACTATGGAAAAAAAGTATCCAAAAAGAGACCAAAGAGGATAGAGTGACCGTGTGTTCTACTTTACAGAGGGCAGCCCTCTATCTGAAGGGCTGTCAGACAGTCCTGTATTTGAAGGTCTCTATGTCCTCTTTTGTCCTCTTTTTTGATGACGCATTTCTTCTTTTTTGGTGATGCCTAAGTGGCCACCCTAAAAAGAAGAACCTAAATGAACCTCTGGAGGGAGAACATTCAACTGCTGTAGAGGCACAACTAAAATGGCCCTGCTTCTCTTGGAAACTCGGCTAGGGATGGGGTGAGCACTCAAATTGGAGTTGGAGGCTCACAAAAAAGTCTGGATCGATCCATGAAATGGCTCACAAATGCCCTTGCCCCACTTGCAAGTTCTCTTCTCCCCTTTCACAAGCAACCCGCCCCAAACATACCTTTGCTTGCGAATGGGGAGCGGCCATTGTTGTGAGAGAGCTCTTGGCTCCCACATGCAAGAGGCAGGCAGGTACGCTGGCTCACAACAGGAAATGACAGTTCTTCTGAAAATGTTCTAAACTGTCATTTCCTGCTGGGATCATGAGCCTTCTTGGGGGAGAGTATTCCACAGCTTTGGAACCAACATCGAAAAGGTCCTGGTTCTGTTAGAAACCAATTTCAGCTCTCGAAAGGACGGCATCTGGACCTAATCTTAAATCAATGCTCTGAAGGGGAGAGTGTTCATAGTTAGGCTACCAAAGTCCATTAGACTTAGAAGGCCTTCATGTTGACGGTAGCATGCCCTATGTTTGTAGAACAAGTAACAAGGAATAGGTACCCCTTAGGAATACTAACCTGTGATCTGAAACCAGGGCTGAGTGAAAATGGTTCCCAGAGATTTGCCACCGCATTTAGAGGTGGTGAATCGAGGGTGGTGGTGCAATTTGGAGATTTGTTTGGGGTGGGGGGTGAAATTATTTGCCAGTTTTATTGGTGTGGGTGGGATCTTACTGGGTTAACATTTGTACAACTACGGAAAGCCTTCACAGAATTACGACTAAATATGATGGATACTGCTTATAGAGATGGGAGGCATAGATGGTATCCCAGTCAATGAACATACTTGCATTGGCGGTTGTTCTGAATTAGAGGATCTCACTCATTATATTTTGTGCTGTCCTGTCCCTTATACAATGACCCAAGGGAATGGTTTTTGGTACCCTTAATTGCAAGTTTCCCTAGCCAGAGTCCCTTGGATATGGCTTTCTATCTCTAGCAGACATGGATAAATATGTGACCTGGTGTGTAGCTCTCTTTGCTGCTAAGAAGATCAGAAAGAAATATATTGCAGAGATAGCTATCAATTGCAAAGGAGATGACCATATTTGACTGCATATTATTATATCACATTACTGATTATTTCTTTTTTTAATGTTTGTATATGCCCTCCTTTTTAAATTGGCTTTTATCTTTATAAAATTTTAAAATTGCCTTTTCTCTTTATAACATGTTAGTGTATTGTTTTTTAAACAAATGGTTCATATTTGAATTTTAATTCATTATGTATTTTATTGTTTTATTTTTTGTTTGAATTGTGGTGGCCTATGGCTTTGAACAATAAAGTATTGATTGATACTGGGTATCAGTGGCAGTGGCTCTTAGTGCTATTATTTTTCTTATCGCTGCCACACAGGACCGGCACCAGTGCTGCTATGGACACCTGCCAGTTTACCTCCCCTGCCATTTGTGGCTGCCATTTTACTTCCCCGCCCATCGTGCCCTCTCAGAGCGAGGCTGTGCCATCACTATGCCAGGGCTTAGCGTTGTTCAAGGGGCATTGTGAGGAACGGCACAAAGTAATGATGTAGTGTTGTTCTGAGGGGGTATTATGGGGTGGAATTGCAGCTGCTGGAGGGGCATGTGGGAGGTACCCCTTCCCTTTCTACCCTCTGAACCTATCAGACAGACTTATAAAAGCTGAGTTACTCATACTACAAGGGCATGCTCATCACAGGTTGAGGAATTTATTATGCTATCTGAAACGCTATTGTGATGATTATTTGAATGTGTTATTCTCTCTCTCTCTCTCTCTTTTTTCTTCTTCTCTAGACTTGACATCCCTTGGTCACAGTTCTTCTGAAGACAAAGCCAGAGGAGAGGCAATGTGCTGGCTGACGTGCTCCACGTTTTCAGTATTCTCTTGCTCATTGTGATCATCCAGTGTTTACTTGTGTTCAGCAGCCCACCCAGGAGCCGGATTTCACAATATTAACCACATCTTCCTTTTCCTTGTCATATTTATAGGCTTTGGGGCCTGAAAAGAAGTAAATGAATCCTAAAAAAAAAAAAGAAAAAGAAAAAGGAAAGGGAAGCAAAATAGGAACTGTTAATCTGAGGGCATGGGGTTCACTATAGACTTCTGTTTATGATCTTTGCATGTGATCTCTTTACTGTCATCCACTAACTTATTATTTATTTATTATTTGCATTTATTTATTGCCCACCTGGCCGGCAAACTGGCCACCCTGGGCAATGTACATAAGATAAAAACAGGATAAAATACATTAAAAACAGTATAAAATTTTAAAATCTTAGCCCACCCCATATTCTCGCCTGAGCAGCCAAGTTTTTAGTGTGCGGCGGAAGCTCCGCAGAGAGCTTTATTCATTTAGGGTGCCATCCAATCGGGATGGCCTGCAACCCTGCAAACTGAGAGGATTATGGGTATCCTATGGAGGGTGGGTGGAGCATGGAGGCGAAGGTTGCCCCTGCCCGCGCTCCTCCTGCCCTGCAACCCAGCTAGACGGCTGAATGTGGCCCTTCGGAGTGCTCCCGCCGAGGTGCCGAGGTGCCACCGGGATGCGTCATACCTTGGCGATGCTGGCCTGCTCCCCTCCCCACCCCCCTGGAATGCTCCCTGAACCCCATTTTTGAGGTCGCTCTTGCAATCTCGGAGATGCAGCCAGCATGGTTCCTTTTTGCACTGGCTGCAGCGGGGGAGGGTGCAAGCGCGCGGAGACCCAGCTACGAGGTCAAAGCAAATCTCTAGCCTGATAGCTGGGTTTCCCAAAAATCCTATGGCCATCTAGATGCTATCTAGCAGCCATAAGATTGCGCTGCCCCCTATTTATTTAAATTAAATCTGTGGAGAGAAAGCCTGATCACACACTTTCTGAACCCTGACACACTTTTTCCCTTTCCACTGCCCACCCATCTCCCTCCATCTGTCTGCATAATCCCCACCCTAGGCAGAGGAGACACAGTTCTGGGCAGACCGGTTTCACATGGCTACATCTGCATCTACTTCAATAGGGCACATATTCAGGGCCGGTGCTACCATGAGGCCAACTAGGCGGCTGCCTAGGGCGCCGGGCTAAAGGGGGCGCCAGGAGCATAGGGCTGGAGGCGCTAAATATCTGATCTTGCCTAGGGCACCAAACTGCCTTGCACCGGCCCTGGGCACATTTATGTTTACCCCCAGGTTAGGGAAGGCTGATATAAAACAACACAGACCACATAAAAAGCATCCAGGAAAACTGGAATGCCCAAAGTTTGTCAGAACAAACATGTTTTTTTAAACAAGCCATCTAAAACTGTAGAGATGCAGCTTAACAAACCTCCAGAAGGACAGGAGTATCACGATTTTGGTGACACCACTGAAAGGTCAAATTTCAGATGCTCAAGGAATTTTCCATGGGGCTAGGGATGTTCAGCTTTTGTTAAATCCACCCCATCTGTGTTTCACGGATTGTCAGGTACCTTTCGTACTGTCGTCCGATCGTTGACGGAATTGGATTTTTTCAGAGATGTACAAGAATTTTGTTCCACTTGTGCAAGTGCGCATTAGTGCTAATGTGCATTTGAATAAGCATGCATTTGCGCAAGTGTGAATTTGCACAAATCCTCCCCCAATGTAGAAAAAAAACCTGGTCTGCAAGTCCACAGAATCCACATGACTCGGGAAAAGCCAATCCGCTGCAAAATCCACATAGAAATCTGAACTTATTTCAATCCGTTGCAGATTTCTCTGAGATGGGCAAGCGCAAAGAACCCTCCAGAAGGCTTCCTTAGATGCCCTTGTGAGGGCTTTTATTTATTTATTTGAAACATTTTTATGCTGCTCTTCAGCCAAAAAGGCTCCCAGAGCGGCTTACATATAATCAATTAACAAGACCATCTCCTTTTAAGGGAGAAGGTGTTCTGTAATTGGTATAAATAACGCTTCTCACATAGGAATAAATAATTCCTACATAGCACATAACATTTTTTTCAACTCCTAGTTTTATCTCACTTTTATTAAACCAGGAAAGCCCAGAAAGGTGGGAGATACCATCGTATCACTGAATTTCTCATTCAGACCAGAAGAAGTTGTGATATACCAGGTGAGACTATCCATCTATCTAGCCCAGTATGGTCTACCCTAACTGGCAGAAGCCCTACAGGATATGAGGGAGAGGTCTTTCCAGGGGAGGCTGGTGACTCCTCTGTCAGTGGGGCTCCTTATCCATTGCAGCATTTATTCTGAGCTTTATAGGAACTATCCATGGTGCTCCATGGTGGTGAACCTATCTGGGGATGGAGTAGCTCCTATGGATAGTTCCTATAAAGCTCAGACTAAAAGCAGCATGGGAAAAGGAACCCACACTGACACAGGGGTCACCAGCCTCCCCTGGGTCTTTCCCATTGCCTATCTGATCCTTTTAACAGGAGAGACGAAGGATTGAAGCTGGGACCTTTGGCACACACAAAATGTAGCTGTCTAGAGTGCCTTTTTTTTGTAGAATGGTGGGGTGGAAATAAAATAAATAAAATATTTTTTAAAATTTGCTCTACAACTCATCTCTAATCTGCCAGATGGGGGCCAGATGTGCTGGGAATTGCTTGGAGACTATCACTTTGGAATGGGTCAGTTCTTTCCCAAGTCCACGCCATCTCATCAAGAGATAGTAGTAAAAAGCCATGTCTTGAGAAGATTTGGATACATGAAAAAAATATACAGCCATACTCATTACCTTATTGAACTTATAACTGCACGAGTGACTGGATTTCTTATTCTAAGGGCATGCAAATTAGTTAGAGGACCAAAATCCCGATATAATAGGTGCCTAGGCACTCACACCCATATTTGTTTCCACTGAAAAATGCCAGTTCCAGTTCACCACCATTACTGCATTGAACTCCACACTCTGCAAAACCAGTCTTCTAAGGCCTGACTTAAACACGACGTGGGCCATGGGCAAAGCATTTTCCTGTCTAAGCATTTCACATGACTCTTGTTTTGTTCAAAGGCACTTATCATGTGCCAAAACCCATGTAGGTGTAGCATTTGCACAAAAGCGGAGTACCCTCCAGAACCACAGATCGCTAGTATGGCAATTGTGTACCCAGACGGGCCATCAGAGGTGCTGACTGCATTTAAACTAGGCAAGCTATGTGGAATGCTTACGTGTCCAAGGGCTTTGGCCCATGGCCCATGATGTCATGTTTAAATCACACATGATTGAGAAGGAATGGGAGCAAGCTGATGCTTTGACATACAGGAGCAGCCATGGGTGAGTCAGCCTCTTTGCCCTACTAAGGTAATCTAGTTTGAAGACAGTTCTATCAATTGAAGCATGGTGGGTGTGTTGTATACTCTGGGCCACAGTACAAAACAAGGCCACATGTCTGATGCTGATGCTTTATTCAATGATATAAAGATGTTTTGAGGCATGGCTGTCCATGATGTGGCCAACACTCACCATTCACCTCTACCGCTGCATCTATTCTGCCGTTGATTCCTGAGAACTCATCCTCAATGCTCTTTGGAAAGTCCTTCTCCATTTTTCTTTTTGCTTCATCATAGCTTTTGAGAGAAAGGAGTGTCATAAAAGGGAACTTCATAGCTATATGTAGCTATAGTTAGGTCTCAAGCCACCATAAAGTGGTTTATTTATAAAATAGGAAAAGTAGTTCACTGTAATGATTGCAATAGGTTTAGAAGTGCTGATTTATAACTACTTCTGACCATGTGTAAGAACTGCCTTGCTGGATCAGACCTACTTAGTTACTTTAATAATCAAATATTTTAATTAATGCTATTTTAATAATAAAATAATGAATAATTTGGAATGTGTCTGTCTGTGCAGTTCCTCCCATTTATTACACTATTTTTTCCCTTTCCCTCTTGCAGGCAAGCCATGCACATATCAGAACCATTCCCCTAAATGTTAGTTAATGAAAAGCCTGTGAATTAAAATTAAGCTCCTGTGCCATCCTGGCAAATCCCCTGCTGAGAAATGTTTACTGGGGAAAACAAGTTGCCTGGATTGCAGAATAATGTCAGAAAAGGCCAAGCTGGTTGTATAGATTCATCCTCATTCAGGTAAGAAATCTGCTGCTGAGTACACATCCAAAAGTGTCTATTAACCTAAAGTAAGACATACATACACAACATTGAAGGTAATTTCCATAGCTATAAGCTTGTGAAAACAACAACAATGAAATTGTGCCCTAAGGCACATAGCAGGGAATATATGGTGCATGTAAAAGATAACAATTCTGAGCATTTGGGGTGTGTATGGGCTTTTTATTTAATCATGCAATTATGCATACAGTTGCATCTCCCGCCATGCATTGACTAAATGTGTGAAGGGAACAGCTGAGAAGGATCAGCAGCCTTGCCCTAATTGGACTACAACTCCCATCATCCCCAGGCAGTGTGTTCAACACATGTGGAGGGCACCAGCTTGGGGAAGCCTGGCCTAGCGCTTACAGTTAATCAGTTGTGAACATATTCTGATCACCTTTACTGGGTGACTCCAGGACCAGGTATTACCAGAAAGAGAAAATGTTTCTTTTTCATCTCTCTCCATTTCAGCACTAAGGAATGAAGTCCTCTTTCATCATGAGTGACTTCAAAAAAATGTTTTTATTAGGAGGCAATAATAAAGGAACCTGTAGTATTCATCTCCTACAAAGAAGAGTGTCTTCTTCTCATCCCTCAGGTGGACAGCTGCATCTATGTGTAGCACATTCCTAGGAAACCCAAAGTCTGCAATGGTCCGAGGAGGACCCTGCATTTGGAACCCACGGGTTGTCCAGTAATGCGGGCCTGACAAACAGAAAAACACACACAAATGATACATTCCCTAGCAAAATGATACATTTTGGCCTGACTCTCCCAACATATAATACATGGATCTGTGCCTGATTCCATTAAAAGAGAAACCTAATAGACTCATCCATTGGGAGTATGTTTGGTCCATCAACAGTGCAAACCAATGAGGCTGCCTGTAACCCTCCAGACTCAGAGGATTATTTATTTATTATATTTATACCCCGCCTTTTTTCCTACAAGGAACCCAAGGCGGCTTACATAATCCTCCTCCTCTCCATTTTATCCTCACAACAAGCCTGTGAGGTAGCTTAGGCCGAGAGTCAGTGACTGGCCCAAAGTCACCCAGTGAGTTTCATGGCTGAGCGGGGACTAGAACCCGAGTCCCAGTCCAACACTCTCAGCTGGAGGAGGGTGGGAGGAGCATGGAGGCGAAGGTCACCTCCATGCTCCTCCCGCTCTGCGAAAAAATTTGATGGCCAATTTTGGCCATCTAAGTGTTTCCCCCAGAGCACAAGGAGAAGAGGTTGGCTGGACACTATGGAAGCTGCAGTCTGAACACACCTGGAGGACACCAGGTTGGGGACGGCTGGTGTAAGGAGTGGGACTGAGTCAAAATGCCCCCACCCATTTTTATTGCACTATTCACAAGGGACAAAAATAGAGGGTGAATTGGGCCATGGGTAGGGAGCAGGCTGGGACCATAATTGGGAGAGTGCAAAGTTATTTATGGCAGCAAGAGCAATACTCCTTTTAGTGGCTATTTTGATTTTCCAGAACTCACTCTGAGCAATGCTTAATCATGATGCAGCATTGTTCCAAGGGGGATTGGGAAATCAAAATTGCAGTCTGCACTGGTGACATTTTTTTCCTCCAGAACCCCTTTCAGCAGGACACAACATCATGTGATCCATTAAGCTCAAGGAAGCCCACCAGGTAGCTATGGTGGCTTCTCAGTGGCTTGATAAACCTGCTTTTGCTTCCTGCTGGGGCTTGAAAACACCTGGAAGGGCTTGAAAACACCTGGGAGGCCCCAATATATGGATAGTGGGTTGTGTTGGCTTATAGGGTCACAGCTTATAGTTTTACAATTATCCACTGGTTTTCAGCCTGTAATGGTGTAAACTGTGGTGGCGTTTGAGGCCTGGTTGACAGATGCAGCAAGCAGAATGAAGTGGAAGAATGCACAAATGGTAGAACAGGATGGACCACTTCACACTGCAGATGATCAGATTTTTGAATGCTCCACTCTGTTAAAAACTCCCTGCAAACAGAAAGATAGCACAGCGGAAAAAGGGCTAAGCTGATCTCTTTGTCTTCATTTTTTAATTCCCAGGGAGTTTCTCATGTGGGACAGCATCCAAAAGGGGTATCTCCCAACCAGCGCCAGCGCCAAGGGTAGGCATGGTTGGGCACCTGCTGAAGGCCAACACCCCAGCAGGAACCCACCGACAAGAGCTCCTCCTCTTCGCCATTGCAACCTGCTTGTTCACTTGCCTCTCTCTCTGGCCCAGAGAACGGTGGTGATGAGAAGGAGGAGCACTGCCTACTTGCCCACTGGTTCTCTGCCTGCCTGCCTGCCTGCCTGCCCAGCAAGCAAGTGGTAGCAACGATGAGAAAGAGGATGAGGAGCAATAGCAGCTGGTGACAATGGCAGGTGAGCAGGCAGAGTCACTGAAAGAGGAGGTGGCCCATGGAGGGTGTCTTGCCCAAGGGCCCTCCAAGACCAGCACTGCTCCCTCCTGACAGGAGAAGTGGTACAGTCCGTTCTTCCACCTCAGCATTCTGCGTCATTTTCTACCTTACC
The DNA here is from genome assembly GCA_021292165.1 of Shinisaurus crocodilurus. Lineage (NCBI taxonomy): Eukaryota > Metazoa > Chordata > Lepidosauria > Squamata > Shinisauridae > Shinisaurus > Shinisaurus crocodilurus. The sequence goes on along the minus strand of CM037878.1, from coordinate 271,493,444 downwards.
CTGCTGCAGATGTAGACCCAGCAGGACCAGCTCAAAATTCAAGGGGATCCCTGGGCAAAGTGCCCTCCGGCGGGGCCCCTCTTCCATGGGTGCGCCCTGATGGGCTTGCATAGCAATGGTGGCAGGCAGCAGCAGTGCCCCAAGCTGCACTGGGTGGCTGGGTTTAGCCAATCAATGCTGCTTGGAGAATCAGATGGGGGGGCGGGGGAGGGCAGGCCATGGCAGGAGTCAAAGATAGCTGCCAGGTGCTGACACCAGCCTTGGGACCCAGCCCGACTGGCTTGGTGAAAAATCTTCCACACTCCCCATCCATTAAAAAAATATATGGGGGAAAGTAATGATCTTTCTTACAAGGTTGTTTTGGGGATGAATAAGAACCTCAGGAAAGCCCAAAACAGAAATTACTTTAAATCCTCATCAAGTACCTATGTTTTCCCCCCTTCATTTTTACTATTGATTAGGTGCAGGGCCCCTGATCTGGATCAGGACCATAGTGTGGGGATTAAGGGGCTTTTAAGATCCAGATTGGGGGCCCTCAAGCTATTCTAGAGTAAAAATGAAAAAAAAATATGTAGCTGCTAGATGTGGATTTAAAGTACGGTAATGTGTGTTTTGGGCCGAACTGTTGCCAATCTAGAAATGACGAATAATCCTTGCTATACGCAGCTTCCCTCCCTTAAACTCCAGAGTCAGATCGTAAATGTTTCAAAAGTCACCAACCCTTGAAAAAATATGCAACTCCTCTCTCAGACGCTTCATAGGCAGCATCTACATTTGACATGAGCTGAGGGAAAGAGCTCGTGATGGCGAGCGGCTGGACATTTGTCCTTAGCTGAGTCTGCCTTCTCCAGAAGAGCCTGTTTTTTGGAGTGGGGGGGGGGGAATAAAGAAAAAGGAGCAAAACAACAAGGAAAAAAAAACGTTACTTCACAGGATATTTTCAAATGATAGAATTCACTACTACTGAGTAGTCTGCAGTTAGGCTTTCCAATCAGCCAGAAACAAACCAACAATAACTAGCCTGGCCAATATTTTTGTTCTCAGGTCAGTTGCCAGAAAAGCAAGAAGCAAGGACAGATCCTGTGCCCCATTATTATTACTTTTTAAGTTATACATCTGAGGCGAGTAGTGAGCTTTTACAATGAGCTGGCAAAAACTGCTGGGCTTTACCACAGGACCACTAAAATGCTGGACTTTGTTGTTAGCGGCCTGAATGGAGGGATATAAATGCTTTGGGTAAATTAAATAAACATAAGTAAAAATAGTGGGGCCTATATGACGGCAGCTTCCCACATGACGTTTTGCACAGGTATAAAAACACCTGGGTGCAAACAGGGCTGGCCCTATACCATTAGGCAGAGTGAGGTGTTATGAAGCAGTTCTCTTTTGAGGGACTCCATTTTGAGACAAAGCTAGTAAGGGTGCAATCCTATGCAAGTTTAGACAGGAAAAAAGGCCTACAATTCCCAGCATGCCCCAACCAGCATAGCTCACTGGCTGGGGCATGCTGGGAATTGTAGGCCTTTTTTCCTGTCTTAACTTGCATAGGATTGTGCCTTAAGCCAGGCATCTTCATTTCCAGCTTTAGCAAAGGTGAGGAATAGGCACAGGAATGGGGTTGAGCACCATCACGTAAGGCTAGATCAAGCAATTCAGTTTCTAATGGACTTCCTAAAATGCATATCCCAAAGGCAAAGGTGGGGGTAAAAATTGAGCAGAACATGAATGTGCTAGTTGAGCAGAACATGAATGTGCAGAGCGATATCTGGTAAAGTAGGTGGTCAACGTCCTGCATTGCGCTCCAGTTACCGCAATCCAGCCTTAACATGTGCCTTTAAGACACTCGTTGGCATTAAAGGTCATTTTTGTGGGGACAGGATGGAGACAGCAGGAAGGACCAAGCAGGCCTTTTGCTTCCAGCAACTACAGCCATCATCCCCAAGCACCCTCTTTTGTTATAGGGGATGAAGGGGTAGCCCAGTCTTTGTCCCCTAGCAAGTATCACCATTACAGTGCTTGTGAGCTGTGTCTGGTTCATCAAAATTGTGATGTCACAGCCTTTCTCTGAACTGTATAAAAAAGACGACAACCAGGTTTGGGGCAGCCAGGGCTCCTCATTCCCAAGGCATGGGGACATGCTTCTGAAATCACTAGGTACCTCATCCCCCCCCCCCCCCCGGTAAGGTGCCATGCTGCTGCTGAAATCACCCAGAGTCTCTCCTCCCAGAGGAAAGGCTCCATGCTCAAATCACTGAAGGACCAGCCTCCTTCCTGCTGAAATCACATGGCTCCTTGCTTGCCAAAGCAAGGTGCCATCACTGGGTGCCTTGCTTCTCCTCATAGTCAAGGCTCCCTGCTTTCCTTCCTCTTCACCTGAGACCAGATGTCGCAACGCTCACTAGTTCCTGTCTGCAGGAGAGGGCTTCGGTGTATATGGCTCTTGGAGGTTCTTAGTACAATTTGTAGCCTCCATACCCCCTCTTTCTCTCTGTGTGTATGCTTCAAGCCTTGGGAAGAAGACTCCTTCCTGTGGTGTCAAAAACTACTTTTAGGCCTGGAGCCCAGCTTTGCCAAGTATGCAGCTAATTTCTCCATCAAGGCAAAACTCTTGGTGAAGGCTGGAGCATCCCCAACTGGTGTAAGTGTTTAGAAATCTGTTTGTACAGCTAATTCCCACAACTTCGGCTTGTGCCTTTGAATCTCTGTAAACCTCAATAAATGTGCCATTGTGGTGTTATCCTCTTCAACAGTGTCTGACAGTCTGAGTGTATATCTCTTTGGGTGGGAATCACCTTCTTAGCCATAGACGCATTCTTGCCAATGTCTAAAGATTCCTTCCTTATAAGTGGGTATGTGGGTCTCGTTGGTACATGCGTGGGTTTGTACATGGGTCTAACAAGAGCACATCATGTGACAGGTGGAAGATGCTCAGGGAGCGCAACAGCGGTAAGGTGTTGGAGTTTAGAGCTGTGTGTTCCACGTGGGCTGCCCCATGTCCACTTACCTAGCCTGCTGCCCTGAGGTGTGGTGGCAGATGTTGCCCTTTCACCAGAGATGAAGTAAGGTTCAACTCCCACTCTGGTCAGCAAGATGGCGTCCCCACCTCCATTGCCCCATTCCATGCACAAAAGTACATGGAATGGGGCAGTGGGGGGTGGGGACGCCATCTTGCCCTTTCCCTCGGGCAGCAAAATGTCTTTGGCCGGCCCAGGTTACAAAATACGTTCTCAAAATATCATTCGGTATTTTGTATATTATTCTCTGCAAATTATCTGGAAGCAGTGACCATGAAAAATGGGAGCCATTGACCTTTCTGGAACAGGCAAAACTTTGTGTGGGTCCTTATATCACCTTCCCCTCTCTCAGCTATGCATGAGCTACCCCTGTGGCAACAAAGCCAAGTCATTCCAAAGCGGGAAGCAAACAAAGCAAAAACGGAAAAGAGTTTTTCAAAATCAAGAGCCGCATGTGAAGCAATGCAGTCTTGCTAAGCGATATGCTGCGGTTTTTCCAAAAAAGGGAGTTTGAACTGAATTGCTATATTTGGCTAGCATAGCTAGGAGCTGCTGTAAAAAAAAACAAAAAACAGAATCAAAACATTGCCTATGTTTCTTTTATAAAATGAAACCTCTAATATACTGTTGTTACTGACATTTGACAAACTGGAACACTTACCGATCCTTGAAGAAAAGAAGTTCTTTCCCCAGCACTGTAACAGCGTCAAATGAAAATCTGGAGTCACAGTGATCTGGATTAGTTGCACTGGGTGGTTTGGGAACAGGCTGATGTGGTACTTGGGGTAACCTGGATCCGGATTGCCGTGAGCCTAGAATACCACACACAATCTATTTGACTGAGAAGTGAAATCGACACTTAGGCTGCAATTCTATACATACTCGCCTGAGAGCAAATCCCACTGATCTCAATGGGACTTACTTCTGAGTAGACATGCCTAGGATTGCCTGTAATTCTGGACACGCTTCTTTGGGAGTCAGTCTCCCACTGAAGCACAGTAACTGCTCTGCAAAGGGGCAGCAAAAATGGAGGGGGGGGAGTCAATATCTCCCCTTTCTGGAGTAGCTGGAGAGTCAGGGAAGTGTTGAAACAGTGGAGGACATTGAGAAGCGTCAGCTCAACACTTAAAAGTGAGAGGATCACATGGAGAAGTGGAAGGTATTGTCCTCCCCACTTTAGGTGCACTTATGCCTTTGGCTCCCCCCCCCCCCATTTTCGGTGCTTCTGAATTGTGCTGCTGGGTCCCTCTTTTCTCTTACTATTATTTCTCCCTCGGTCCATCACAACTGTGCACAAATTAGCCTATATGCATCCTCATCTTGTCATTTTCCTTGAATGTTACCTACTCCATTTTCCAGTCCCTTTGACAGCTGAAATATACAAAGAAATTGACCGGGCAAGACAACACATATTGGACAGCCTTAAGTGGACAGCCTTGCAAAAGACTGACAATAATAATGATAATTACAAAAAAAAATATGACCCCATTTGTGCATATTTGAGGCATCAATTAAAATTTTTTTTTTAAAAAGCTGGGGAACGAATGACTGTCCTTCCAAAGTGATGGTCCTTCGGCATTGGTGGAAGGGCAGCCTCTGGTGAGGGCAGCTGGAAGAGCTGCATAGGCTTTTTTGCCACTCTTGCCAAGCAGATTTGTAGCCGATCGTGGCAACGCATGATAATATCGGTCTCCTGGGTTCAGACGACACGACAACCCACCATGGTATGAACAACCCTACAACAAGCCATGGGTTCTCTGTGTGGCTTGTTCATGAAAAATAAGCCACCCTGTGGAAAACATGCTGGGTTAGGATGATACGACAACCAACCATGGCTGGCTGCCCACGGTGGGTTGTTGTGTCATGTGAATCCAGTCAGTGTTGTATTGTAATGTATTACAATTACAACTATTGTTACTAGTTTTGTGAACTTCTCTGAGCACAATGGATTGCGGAAAATGCACTTTACAAATAAATTGACTATGACTAAGGCTATGCACATAGTAAGACATCATGGTGGATATAATATGTCCTCTTTGCCTGTGCATTCCAGGGATGGAGAGGGAAGGGCATGAAATTTATTCATAAACACAAAAGGACTACGGGCACAATCCTATACAAGTTCAGACAGAAAAAAGTCTTACAAGAAGTTGTAGGACTTTACCCCCCTGTCTAAACATGTATAAGATTGCACCCCAAATGCAGGATAGAAAGAAAGAAATTAATCAACTTAGGGAAAATAAAAAAATAAAACATATGGATCAGCAAGAATTTATGTTTATGTTATTACCATATAGTGCCTGGATTCCTTTCACATCATCTTTGGGAAGACGGAAGCCAAATGGGTGTTGGTATTTGTATGTTGGATACATCAAAGCTGATGGGTCAGTAGAATGGGCAAGGCCCAGTGCATGGCCGAATTCATGAGCAGCAACAGTGAATAAATTAAAGCCTGCACAACACAAAACAATATGTTTCATATAAGTGGATACATCTGGCTGGAATATAAGCAGAACAAGCAAATAACTCAGGTCATGTTCACAGCATGTTGTCAACATTAGTAAATTCTGCACCACAGTCAAATTGTATTCTTGCTTGCTATTGATAAATGGGCGCTAATAGCTCAAAGATATTTCCTGAATGACCTACAATGGCTTGTGGTTAATACCAGCCAGGCTGGGCCTGAAAGCAGTGTGCTGTAGTATGTGTATGTGGCAAAGCAAAACAGATTGGGCAAGATGCAATGTAGCCAGTATTGGGTTGTATCTAATGTTATTCCTACTTAGAGTAGAACCATTGAAATGAATGGAGCTTATGTTAGTCATGATTAATTAAAATTAGTCATAACTAAATTAAGTCCCAGTCATTTCAGTGGGTCAACTATAAGTAGGACTAATGCTGGATGCAACCCATTGAATTTGATGCTGGATGGAAGAAGGAATCTTGAGGGACTCAATGCAGATGTCATTTGCTTTTGGTGGAACTGAGCTTGTTTTACAGCCTAGTAGTGTCTGTCTAGATGTCTGTCTGCTCCTCCATGCTTAGCATACATTTTTGTCAATAATCAGGTATTTCCAGAAGGCCACAAACCTCCAGTACTCTTTCATTCAAAACAAAACCCTTTAACATTGCTCCTGGAACTTCTCACTGTTTGGGGAAGAGGGGCAAGACAGAACTATATTTTTATTTAGGGCTGTTGCAAAGCAGGTTTGTGTGTCTGTGAGACGTGCACTAGACGCCAGATCCTGTTTCCCCAAAGGCATTTTCACATGGCTTAAACTGCCTTTCAGCTTCTCTTGTGCTTCTTATCTGAATGCATGTCATTGTTCTTGCTGAAGTGTGAGTCATTTGTTAACTGAGTCGCTAAACCAGTGGCAAACTGCCTGTGGATCTTCACCATCGTTAATCTTCTGGGGCTGGCAAGCATCTATGGTTGGGCAAAGAGGACTTGCAAGTACTGAGTCTACTGCGATCCAAAATTGATCTCAGTTGAAACAAACTCCATGCACTGCAATATACAATGATGGTTCTAATTCTCAAGGGTCAAGAGTTTGAGTGGTGATTTCATCTAAGTAATGATAAGACCTCTTTTCATAGAACCACAGAATCATAAAGTTGGAAGGAACCTCAGAGTTCATTTAGTCCAACCCGCTGCTTAATGCAGGCTCTGCACTTCAGGGTGCAGCTACAGCATCCCTGGCAGATGGCCATCCAACCAACTTCTGCTTAAATACCTCCAGTGAAGGAGTACCAACCACCTCTTGAGGCAATCTGTTCCATTGCTGAACAGCTATCATTGGTAGGAAATTTCTCCTAATGTTTAGCCAATATCTGGTTCCCTGCAATTTCCACCCATTGGTTCTAGTCCTGCCCTCTGGAGCAACAGAGAACACATCTGCTCCATCTTCTGCATGGCAGCCCTTCAAATATTTGAAGACTGCTATCATGTTTCCCCTTAATCTTCTCTTCTCCAGGCTAAACATATCTAGCTCTTTCAGCTGTTCTGCGTAGGACTTTTGCTTCCAGACCCCTCATTATTCTGGTTGCTCTTGTTTGGACGTGCTCCAATTTGTCAATGTCCTTCTTAACATGGGATGCCCAGAACTGGACACAGTACTCCAAATGCAGGCTGACTAATGCAGAATAGAGCAGAACTATCACCTTCTGTGATCTGGAAGCTGTGTGGATCTCAAATTGGCCTCCACAGTCACTTATGGACCCATCGCTAGAGTCTACACAATTTTATACAATTTCCTCTTTATATAATTTTCTTTTTGTAATTTTATCCTGGAAGACAATCTTACTCGGTCACGAGTGATCGCCTACTATGCTTCTGTTAATGCAGCCCAAGATTGCATTACATTTCTTTGCTGCTGCAGTAGTAGTAGGCGATCACTCATGACCGAGTAAAATTGTCTTCCAGGATAAAATTACAAAGAAAATTATATCAGATTTGCAGATGACACAAAGTTGGGTTGATGAGGATCAGCTAATACTCTGGAAGACAGAAACAAAATTCAAAGTGATCTCGATAGGCTGGAACGCTGGGCCGAAAACAACAGAATGAAATTTAATAGGGATGATCTATGAAATCTATGAAATGCCAAGCGCTGCACCTAGGGAGAGGAAACCAAATGCAGAGTTACAGAATGGGGGACACTTGGCTCAACAATACTACAAGTGAGAAGGATCTTGGAATGGTTGTAGATCACAAACTGAATATGAGCCAGCAATGCAATGTGGCTGCAAAGAAGGCAAGTGCTATTTGGGGCTGCATTAATAGAAGTATAGTTTCCAAATCACGGGAAGTGATAATTCCCCTTTACTCAGCACTGGTTAGGCCTCATCTTGAGTACTGTGTCCAGTTCTAGGCACCACACTTTAAGAAGGATGTAGACAAACTGGAGAGGGTTCAGAGGAGGGCAACAAGGATGATAAAGGGACTGGAAACAAGGCTCTATGAGGAGAGACTGAAGAACTGGGCATGTTTAGCCTTCAGAAGAGGAGACTGAGGGGAGATATGATAGCACTCTTCCAGTACTTAAACGGTTGTCACAAAGAGGAGGGCCAAGATCTCTTCTCGATCATCCCAGTTTGCAGGACACGGAATAATGGGCTCAAGTTACAGGAATCCAGATTCCACCTAAACATCAGGAAAAATTTCCTGACTGTTAGAGCAGTAAGACAATGGAACCAACTACCTAGGGAGGTGGTGGGCTCTCCCACTCTGGAGGCATTCAAGATGCAGCTGGACAGCCATCTGTCAGGGATGCTTTGACCTGGATTCCTGCATTGAGCAGGGGGTTGGACTCGATGGCCTTGTAGGACCCTTCCAACTCTACTTTTCTATGATTCTGTGATATAAAGAGGAAATTATAATTGTGTAGACTCTAGCGATGGGTCGGTAAGTGACTGTGGAGGCCAATTCTAGATCCACACAGCTTCCCACAGTAAGGGCACAGGTTACCAGATGGAAGATGGTCCTGTAAAGGATTCGTTTGATGTGCTTTTCGCTTAGCATGTTTCTCCCTTTCACCTTGCACTTGGGGTTCCTCAAAGTCCATAGAACCTTTGTGAAAGGCCAACCTCCAGTTAGGTTGTTCATGGGCCAGAGCTTCCCAGTTCTCGATGTTTATATTGCATTTTTTTAGATTAGCCTTAAGAACATCTTTAAACCTCTTATACTGACCACCGATATTCCGCTTTCCATCCTTGAGTTGGGAATAAAGTAACTGCTTTCGGAGACGGCAGTCAGACATTCGAACAACATGACCGGTCCATTGAAGTTGGCATTGGAGGATCATTGTTTCAATGCTAGTAGTCTTTGCTTCTTCCAGTACACTGACATTTGTACTGCTGCATTGCATTGCACTGCTGGCTCATATTCAGCCTGTGGTCCACTAAGACACCTAGGTCCTTTTCACATGTGCTGATGCGAAGCCAGCTCTTGCCCAAAGACTTGTGTCCTTGATTCTTTTTGTACATATGGTAAATGCAAGACTTTAAATTTATCTCTTAGATCTCATCTTGTTAGATTTGGCCAAGTGTTCCAGCCTTTTTAATCTTGATCCTGTCTTTTATGTTGTTGGCTATCCCTCCTAGTTTTGTGTCATCTTCAGATTTGATAAGCAAACCCTCTACACTCTCATCCAAGTCATTTATAAAAAATGTTTAACAGCACAGGGCCTAGAACGGAGCCCTGCAGCACTGCACTCGAGACCTCCCTCCAGGAGGATGCCGAGACATTAATTAGCACTCTCTGAGTATGGTTGTTTAACCAGCTGTGGAGCCATCTAATTGTAGTATTGTCCAATCCACATTTTACCATCTTGTCAACAAGGAAATCATAGGAAACCTTCTCAAATGCTTTGCTGAAATCAATATATACTATGTCTACAGCATTCCCATGATCTACCAATCTATTAATTCTATCAAAAAAAGGAGATAAGGTTGGTCTGGCATGACTTATTCCTGACAAACCCATTTTGGTTCATTTACAATTGCCTGTGCATTTCACAGTGAACTTCATCTTACTTATTTCTGCTGCACTTGATTAATTTGGGATGAACTGCCCCTTCTGGGTGAATTCAGGCCATGATGTGGCTTTGCTCATACCATTCATCCCCATCGTCCACTTCTCCGCGTTGTCAAAATGAGTGTCTCCACCTAGTCCTTCCCCAGGTGCGAACGCATGTGCCAGGGTCCCCCGTGGCCCATCAAATGGGTAGGAGTCCCCATGATCTAACAGAGTACAAGAAGATAATGAGACTTCATAATCATGACAGTGTAGTAACAGTGAGACTATCAGGGTGAGAATTGTGTGATGCTTTCTGATTTGATGTTAGCATTCTGCAATTCCGCCATCATGGCATTTGGCAATTTTTGCAAAACAGCTACCAAATGTGCCAGCGACTGGAGGCAAAGAGCAAACAACCATTTCTTTTCAGGATGATATCTTGGCAAATAAGGCCCAGTTGCCTCTAATTTGCCTTTCGGCTTTTTAACTGGTGCTGTCTGTCTTAAACAGGCATGGGATCATTAATAGAAGTTTGCGAATTTCATGCAGTTCCTATCTCCCAGACAGTTTCCCCCCAAAGTCACTCACTCCATCCATTTCCCCAGTGCTTCTTCCACATTTCACACCATTATATTAGACCCTACCTATGTTTTTATAAAACCTACATCCTCCACAAACAACTGCAGTAATTGAGTATTTAATCCCATTTATCTTGGCATACCCTTGTCTTTTCCTTCCCATCTTTCTGTTATTTCCCCAATATAAGAAAATAAAATAACCCCCTTTCTTTCTTTCTTTCTTTCTTTCTTTTTCTTGTGTTGTGCATGTTGATGGCACTGTATCCATAAACACATACATAGATACCTAAAACCTAGAGGTTCTAATGCTATGCCTTTGGGGATAACACATATAAACTGTGAACCACTGTAGGCCTTACAGGTATATTCTGTGCACACTGAGATAGTTTGGGAAAGGAGTACCTCCCAGAGCATCATTTTATAAGTGTCTGGGGATGATTGTGTCAAGTAGGAAACAGATTGCTTGTGATGATTAGTTTTTGCTAGGGATGGATGAAACTGTCAATTTTGCTTTCCTATTTTCCCAGTCTTAAATTGGGCTTGTCATGTTTCTAAATCAGTTAGAGAATTTTATTCTTAAAAGTTTGCATGTGCACACATATGCATTTTTGTGTGCATTTCTCCCATTACACACCTTTTCGTATGCAATTTTGCCTAATATATGCACTTTATGGCAAGCCATTTCCAAATATAATTGATTTTTAAAAATTATATTCCTTAATATGTGCATTGATGTCTGCACTTTCCCCTAACATGTGCATTTTTCTGCACATTTTTAAATTGTAGAACTGCATTGCAAAATTTGGAGAAGTGCAAACTTTTAAAGGATAACTGGGTTTCAGTTTGCTTATATAGGTTCAAAACTACAAAATCAGGTCAGTTCACTTTAAAATGAAAGGCGAACAAATTCCTCCTCCATCCCCAGTTTTAACATATATTTTCTACAGCCCTCTGACTATACGTTTCCTGCCCCTTATGGATCTAAAAATACCTGCAGGGTACTACCTCTCTCACTTCCTTGAAATCCTTCCTCAAGCCCCACCTGTTCAACCCTCAAGGTATCCCCAACAGTAACAAAGCCAAATGTGTTAATGTATACCAGTGTTCTCCAACCTTGGGTTTCCAGATGTTTTTGGCCTACAACTCCCAGCATGCCCCAGCCAGCTATGCTGGCTGGGGCATGCTGGGAGTTGTAGGCCAAAAACATCTGGGGACCCAAGGTTGGAGAACACTGCTGTATACACTCACATATACCGGTACTCCTGTTACACTTGTCTCCCCGCCCCCAATTCTCTCCCTACTGTACTGTAAGCTTCTTGGGACAAGTACCTATTTCTTTTGCTTATGCTATAAAATGCCATCTATGTCGATGGTGCTATGTAAGTACTAAGAATATAAGAAGAGCCCTGCTGGATCAGACCAAAGCCCAGTCTAGTCCAGCATTCTGTTCTCATAGTGGCCAACCAGCTGCCCATGGGAATCCCACAAGTAGGACATAAGTGCCATAGCACCTCCTGCTCATCTTCTCCAGCAAGTGGTATACAGAGGCCTCGGATACTGGAGTGAATAAATAATCATCACGACACTTAGCCACTGATAGCCTTGTCCTCCATGAAGACTGCTGCTATTATTAATATTATGTTATATGTATGTATGTATGTACGTATGTATTTCTTCTGCTGCTGTTGCTGAGGACTGAATCTTGACCTGTATGTGTTGTTACACGGAGGGTAGGCTTGAAGAAATAAAGCCACCATCGGAGGAATTGGGGTGTCTGTATATAGATGAACCACATGGCAAGCCCCGTGTCACACAAACGGCGCCTTCATGCGATCTCAGTGGTCGTCCTCCTGAGGCATTCTCAGGTAGAGCTGTGTGTTTGCTGTTGAATGTTTTGAAGGCAAAATCTGAGCTTGCATGTCTGTTCAGATGTTCTTTGAGATGCCAGCCCTTCCCCTTTTGCAGCCATTGTTCCCTCTTGCTGCAGTGGTTGGCGGCACCATATATATATTTTTTGTCTAGGGCTTCCTTCTCATTCCTGGAGATATCCCAGGCAACCTGCCAAACTCCACCAGTGCCATTCATCTACTTTTGAGACTTCCCCAAATATCACCAAAAGCGGGCGTGTGCTTCCCCCCCCAGCAGGTAAAGGGTTTATTAAACAATACCCCATATTTCAGTCCAGCTGTACCCATGGCACCACATGTCGAAACCAGTATTTAGTTGTTATCATCTCATAGGTTAGCCTTCCCCAACCTGGTTCCTTTCAGATGTTTTGGAGTCTGGACTACATTTCCCAGAATTCCTGACCATTGGCCATGATGACTGGGGCTGATGAGAGTTGAAGTCCAAAACACTGGGAGGGCTCCAGATAGGGGATGGCTGCCATAGTTAATATGAGTGCCATGATTTTATCCAGCTTATCTCAAAGGATAAATGGACGTACCCTATTAATAACGACCAACGTTTGGCATCTAATGGGGTAGACTTTAGCTATGACAATTACCTCCACTTTCAAACGATATCATGATATCGGCTTCTCCTGAATTTGCCTTTACAAAGTTCAAAGGGGTAGCCATGCTCCATGCTTTCAGCCCCATCTCCACGGCCTTGTCAACTTCTGCATGACTTAGGTTGGATGTATATTTTTTTACTCTGGGGGAGGGAAAAAGGCACATTTCAGGATGTATATATGCAATTGTGGAAAGAAGAGGAACCAGATGGTAATGTAGCTAGGCTGGGGAAAGTTTTCCAATACACACAAGGAAGAAAGGATCATAGGTGGACCTTAAGCTTTGGAACAGGAGATGAGTTGCTCATAAAAAGAGCAAGAATAAAGGCCACTTCCCATGGAAGAGCCACTCCATGGAAGTCCCTTGAATCCATATTGAGGGCTCCATTTTAGTGGAGAGCAAGAGCAGTTCCAGCTCCAGGTTTGGGAGACTCCTGGGCAAGATTGGACTCCCTGAGTGGGCACATGTCCTTCTCGCTGCTGTCATCACTGCTATTTCACATACCCAACTCTCCATAGATTTCATAGATCTGATAGAGTTGGAAGGAGCCTACAAGGCTATCGAGTCCAACCCCCTGCTCAATGCAGGAAACTAGAGGAGGGATCTCCCATCCAAGTAACAACCAGGCTTGACCCTGCTTAGCTTTCCACACTCAGACAAGCTGAGCCAGCGTAAGCCACAGGCCTGTATGATATGTATGTAAGGCCTGGATCCCTTAGGTCCCAAACCACACAGCTACTCAGAGTGAGAGGGCAAGGTGTGTGGAGGCTGCTGCCCCTTCTCTGTTCTCCTGTCACTTCACCTGAACAGGCAGAGGAAGAGCAGAGACATCTGTGGGCCCCCTGCTAGGGTGTGAACCTCAGCAACTGCCCAAGGATGCTGGATCCTGATGCCAGACATGGGCAAGACTCAAAACAAGGCACATACATAGGCCTTGTCTTGAGTATATTCAAGGGCTGCATTTTAAGAGCATTTGTTGTGCCATTGCCATATACACTGTCAACATAATTTGTGTCTTTGTACTCATATCTAGTACAGGCAGTCCCCGAGTTAAGAACATCCAACTTACAAACAACCCATACTTAAGAAAAGACTTCTGGGCTCCCCGGGAGTACGTCGTTTACATAGAGTACATAGCGTAGTACACGACGCAATTCACGTATAGAACACTATGCTGTTCCGACTTACATACAAATTCAACTTAAAGACATTCTTAAGAACGGAACTCATTCGTAACCTGGGGACTGCCTGTATATATAGACTCACCTAATTGTTTATAATAATAGTCACTATTTATAGAACCAGTGAACTGGTCAGAAATATAGGCATTTTTGAGGAATGTGGTCTGAAACATGGGTGGGGAGGAAATGTGTCCCACCCCCCTGAAGCTGCCTTCCATAAATGGCACCCTTGCTTGCTCCACATGGTAGATGCTCAACCTAGTGATATTCCTCCCTCCCCTATATGTACCAGTGAATCCCTACAGATTGGCCTTCAACCATGTGATCTGTCGCCTTAGCAATCCAAGCAGATGCCAGGCATTTTAGGCCAGGAGCCAGAGGAATGACCACACTGGCTTCGTGCATGAGTCAGCTTGGCACGTGGATGTGTTATCTTGCAGCAGTAGTTTCAGGCAGGCTCCAGTTGGTGGTGCCTCTGTCATTCATGAGATGGGGACCTAAGATAGACCAGGAACGTACACAAATTTTGTTTCAGTTCGCAAATCACCCAAAATTGCCCTGTTTGTAACCCTGAACATGAATGTGAACTGGAGTGCATTAAAAAAAAAAAAAAAAGTTTGCGCATTCCCAAACTTGTGATTTTTGTTTGGAAAAAAAAATGCATTAAAAAAAAAGCGCACTCTGAAATGCACATTCTCCCCTCCCCCCCAAAAAGCATTTTTATGGTTGTCCAATTTTTTATTTCTATATAAAACAAACACATAATATCAAACATATAACAATTAACAAAACAAAATAGACCTCCGTTTTTCTTCTACAGCAAATACAGGTAACAATAATTTTTCTTACTCGATAATCCAAATGAGAAATCTCTTTCTTCCCATTGTCCCAGATTCACTTATTATTCCATAAATCCACAAACAAACAAATCATTATTTTCCAGTCTCTGCAAAAAGTCAATTAGAGGTTTCCACCCAAAAAGCATTTTTATGGAGAAAGTGCACACTGCTGAAAAATGTGCACAGAAATATACACTTTTCCTGTTTGAAATTAACACTTTCCTCCTGAAAACAGGTTGCAAACGAAAACTGGAGCAAGCCTAACGAGCTTTGAAGTGCAGTTTGGAGAATTTCACTGTGCCCAAACATCCTTGGTTCTCTTATCCCTAAGACAGACTAAGCTTGTTGATATTTCTCTGTCTACTTCAAAACAAAATTGAATTACTCGAGTAATTTTGCATTTAGAAAATTAGATGCAACATATATACAAGAGAGCCAAATAAATTCAGTAGAGAAATTGCACAGGCTGAATGCTTTGAGACACTGAAGGTGTTTCCAGATGGGGCTTTTATCATGCAATTGTCCTGCTTCATTTGTAGAATTTTATGCGGGGGATGTTTCCAGATGACATTGTCCCCCACTTGTAATCCTCCCAAGTTTTCCTACTGCTTCTTTCATCTTTTTGCTTTCCTCACAAAAGACAGAATAGCTGCACAATGTCTTTTGTTTGGTAGCGCTAGGAGCTGTCTGTCTAGAAGCACCCTAAGTAGAATTTAATGTTTATATTTGGGAACTAAATTGCTACAATGCACTCCATTTAAAGGAACACTTTGGACATAAAAAGAATTTGTTTCCATTAAAAAAGCTTATGAAAATGAAGGTAGCACCAGATGTTTATTTATTATATTTCTGTATCCTGCCCTTCCTACAAGGAGCTCAAGGCAGCTTACATGGAAGATTTTATCCTCACAACAACCCTGTGAGGAAGGTCAGGTTGAGAAATTTATTTATTTGCAGTATTTTTCATCCCACCCTTTAGCTAAAAAAGGCTCCTGAGGCAGCTTACAAAGATAAAAAATAAGACAGTCCCTGCCCGCAGCCTTACAATCTAAAAGACAATGAGATAATGAGTGGCCTAAAGTCACCCAATAACCTTTGTATATAAGCCAGGATTCAAACCCAGAACTCTCCTGTCCAACTCTCTACTTAGACCACACTGGTTCTACATGACATGAATGCACCATGAAGAGGCCTTATTACTGTTAGGGTTGCTTTTATTTTTTTTATTATCATAAACTGCCTTGAGTTTGATTTGTCAACTAAACTGTAGTTTAGTGTTATGAGAACGAGCCACGCTGAGTCTTGGGGTCAACCCCCCCCCTCTCCTCTCGTCCTCTGGTGGCTGTGAGGGGGAATTTAGAAGCTTCTGCTTCTGGATTAGATTAACCACAGGTTGTCATGTCAGCCAAATCATGGTATATGAAGCTGGCTTGTTTAAATAAACCATAGTTAATATAAACCATAGTTTAGGTTTTGGATGACAGACTGTACTGCAGAAAATTGAAATCAGAAGTGAATGCTTCTGAACTTCTCCTCATGGCCACTTCAGAGGCGAAGAGGGTGGGAGTGCATGATGTCGAAATGGGGCCTATGTGTGAGCCCGATCCTGGCCCACATAACAGTCTTGCCCCTTCCCCACATGTGATGCATGTATAAGTGTATATATCTTTAAGAAGGATACGCAAGTCTTAGTTTCCTTTTGGGAGGCCTGGGTGAGGCCTCTCTTCCCTCTCTTAGCACAGGCCTTGGAGCTGAGGCAGTGTGGCGTGCAGCTCCTCAGAAGTAAGGCTTGTCTCCCATGTCATGTGTTAAAGCGGGATGCAGAACCTCTTTCAGCCTAAGGGCTGAATTCCATTTTGAAGAAGCCCTCAGGAGCCAAATTTCAGCGGCGGGCAAGGCCAAAGGCCAAAGGCGCAGGGCCCCAAAGCCAAAAATACCAGCATATTGTAGCTGAAAGCTCTTAGTGTTAGTAGCTAAGCCTTAAGGCAGGGCCGGTGCTACCATTAGGCCAACTAGGCAGCTGCCTAGGGCGCAAAGCCAAAAATATCAGCATATTGTAGCTGAAAGCTCTTAGTGTTAGTAGCTAAGCCTTAAGGCAGGGCCGGTGCTACCATTAGGCCAACTAGGCAGCTGCCTAGGGCACCAGAAACGCCTTGAAAAAAAATACAGCGCTCTCAAGTGGGAAGGGGGGGCACTAAATATCTGATCTTGCCTAGGGCACCAAACTGCCTTGCACCGGTCCTGCCTTAAGGAGAGGCATTTCAAACATTTAGAATGAGGAAAGAACTTCACAAATGTCTGGAAACCACCAGAGGATTGGTGGTTGCGCTAAAGGTGGTGTGGCCAGGGGAAGGAGCATGGCCTTCTGGGGAATGTGGCTCACGCTGGCTCAGCTTGTCTGAGCGTGGAAAGCTAAGCAGGGTCAAGCCTGGTTGTTACTTGGATGGGAGACCCCTCCTCTAGTTTCCTGCATTGAGCAGGGGGGGTTGGACTCGATAGCCTTGTAGGCTCCTTCCAACTCTATGATCTATGAAATCTATGAATCCCTGAGGGCAAGATTGGGACACCAGGTGGGCTGGATTTGGCCCCTGGGCCTGAGTTCTGACACCTCGTTGTTAAAGCCTCCCTAGCCACCACAACAGGGTCCCAATCTAGATTGGAGCCCTCATACTGGTAATTAATGGAAAAAAAACCCCTAAAACCCTGCACCTGAGGGCAGAACTATGACATTAAGGTCATATGTAGTTTATTTATTTATTTATTATTTTATTATTACATTTATATCCCGCCTTTTTCCCTACAAGGAACCCACGGCGGCTTAGATAATCCTCCTCCTCCTCCTCCTCCTCCTCTCCATTTTTCCTCACAACAACCCCGTGACGTAGGTTAGGCTGAGAGTCAGTGATTGCCCCAAAGTCACCCAGTGACCTTCATGGCCGAGTGGAGACTAGAACCTGGATCACCTGAGTCCCAGTCCAACACTCTAACCACTACGCCACGCTGGCTCTCAAGTTTGGCCCTTGGGGAAAATCCTGCTGTCTAAGAGCAGTTGTTGAGCCCGTCCAGAGACAATAAAGAAAGTGGGAAATATTCCCCCCAGCCCACTGCAGAAAGGTACTAGATGTGGATGTCCCTCAGTGAATCTACCACATGTAGATTACTGAACACTAAGAAGAAATCTGAACTGTAGAGAAGAGGGGATCACTTAAATTTTAAACATATAGATTTTATATTTTTTAACATTTATATTTGCCTTTTAAATATTTCAGGAACTTTAAATATCTCAGTTGATGTCAACTCATTACCTGTATGTCAATGTACTTTTTTTCCATTTTGGTTCTCCTGGGAAAAGGCGATAGTTTGCCACATCAGGGACGCCACACCGAGGCCTCTTCATTACATCCATGGTGCTATAGTCCAGCTTCCCAGTGACCCGTAAGCCAAAGAAGGCCTGCATTTGCTGAACCTTCCTTGTCATGGAATTGCTGCCACTTGTCAGTTCCCCCACCTGGTGTCCTCCTTGCAGTGTGTAATATTTGTCGAGGTATTCCTAAAGGCAAAGAGAGGCAAGGAAGTTCGGTGGCCACTTGTACATCATGAAAAAAAGAGAAAGTGCATCACCAAAAAAAGGGGGACAAAATACGGTGCAGTTTTGCATAAAATTTTCATGTGCTAATAGATGCACATTTAGAAATGATTACTATCATTTAAATAGTGGGGAAGGCTGTGACCAGGTGAACTGTCTATCTGCTCAGTCTGCTGTCCAAGTGCTAACTGTTGATGAGCAACTTCAAGGCCCTTCTTCTCTGCTCTCCCTTCTTAGGGTTTTTTACCTTTAAATTGGATAGTCCTTCAAACAGAGGAGGCCTTCAAATAGAGGACTGTACTCTGACAACCCTATAAATAGAGGAGTGACCTCAGTAAAGTTGGACAGATGGTGGCCACCCTATAAGGAAACCATTTTATCCCAAATTTTGTTTTGATATATGTACTTATTAAAGCCAGAGCTGGACTGAGACGTTTGACTCCTGAGAAGGAAGATCCATGTACCGCCTTCTCAACCCCAGTATTGTCCTATGCATGTCTATTGGGAAGTAACTCCCATTGACTTCAGTGGGACATACTCCCATGTATGTATGTATAGGATTACAGCCTAAGTGATCCTTAGGCTGTAATCCTATACACCCAAACACAACACTACATATGCACAATCCGGGGTATTTACTTGCTGATGCTGGAAGACTTGGCATTAGGCTCTATGACAAAAACCAAGATGAAAATGTCATAAAAATGTGCATCAGACCAAAGGCACATCTAATCTGGCATTCTGCTTCCAAAAATAGCCAGTCAGATGCTTCTGGTAGCTAAAAATCAGGCCAGAAAGATGATGGTTTCACCCTCTTGTTTGTCCTCAGCATCTGGTAGCCACTTATGCGGAGGTTTCACTTAGCTAAGAGCCGCTGAAATTCCTGTTCTCTGTTAATTTGTTGAATACTTTGGAAAAGGCATTTAAGTCAGAAGCCCTGACCACAACTTGTATCTGCAAGGAACATGAATTATACTGCATTGAGCAGGGGGTTGGGCTCGATAGCCTTGTAGGCTCCTTCCAACTCTATTGAAATCTATGAAATCTTTGCACAGCTGCTAGGCTTTATTTTGGTTTTTATTTTTATTTTATACTGTAGTTTTTAACTTTTAAACTTCTCTCTCTCTCTCTGTGCATTTTTAAAAGGTGGGCTTAAGCAGGGGAGAGAGGCAAGTCAGAGTACTGCGACAGCATTTGATCAGCCGAGGCTGGTAGTTCCAATGTCAGTGGGGCTGTGTATCTGCTCTGGATTTTACTCTGAACTTTTAAGGAGCTATCCATGGTGCTGAACCTTTTTGGGGGGGGGATAGGGCTCAGCACCACGGATAGCTCCTTAAAAGTTCAGAGTAAACTCTGGAGAGGATACACAGGCTTGCTGACCTTGGAGTCATCAGCCTCCACTGCATTTTATTTGCTGATTAGTATGTCGGTCAAATGGATTGCCAAGGCAGGAGGATGCTGGCCTGGACTCAAGCTGCATGAAGACAGAAGAGCAGGGAGCCCTAACTGCAAATTATGTCAACGTTCAGCCAAAGCGTGGAAAGAAAAGCACAACAGGGGACAATGTGGTAACTGGCTGCTTAAAATTGCATGCACTACATACTTATTGTAATTCCTGTCCAAGTTGTAAACGCAGGGTGACATTTCCTCCCCCTGCTTCTCCAGATTTGTTGAGGTCCATAACACTGGGCTTACCAATGGCCAGATTCTACGGAGGGTCATTGCAACTACAGCCACCGTATGGTGAGATTTAAAATGATTGTCAGTCTGTTTCCACCCTAAGAGTGCAAATCTCAAGAACTAAAGAATTGACAGTGTCATGAGCCCAAACCGTCTGAGTACCTTAGACAAGCAAATAGCAACAGGCACACTTGCCCACCAGTTCCTTACCACTGCAAATATTGGCAGTGGTACCATCAGGGCAGGACTTCAGGGCAGAGGTTTGGGGCCCCCATACAGCAGAATGAGCAGTCTACACAATTTTATACAACTCCCAAACACAGCAGGGCTGGCTTACCACATTTTGAACTAAGTGAAGTAACATACATTACAGTCTAAAGACACCCCCATGCCCCAATAAGACTGTTATGTCCAGAGTATAAAATTACCTAACTGCACCACTAAATATTGGTTCAACCTTATAAAGCCCAGTCCAAAACTCCATTCTATCCAAAGCGAGCCCTACTGATGTCAGCAACGCATAATTTAAAAAAAAGTCTCCTTAGCCTTGCAGCCTCACAGTCCAATCCTATGCACATTTCAGTTGGAAAGTAAGTCTCGCTGAATTCCGTGGGACTTACTACCAAACGAGTACTTGTGGGGTTGCAGCCTAAGTCATTAAGATGATGCAAAGGTGTCACCAACCTGGGCGATATAGAGGTCTCTCCAGTTGGACGTCTGTGACAAGGCAAAAAGCGCGGGAGCAGCAGCCAGATACTTCATAGAAAGCACGAGAAGTAAAGGTGGGCAAAACATAGAAAGGAGCTCCATTTCTTCCCAAATGCAAAGGGTGGCTGGACAAGGGCAGGCAGAAGGACCCGGTGCCCTCTTTTATAGAGGAAAGCTGGTTTAGGAACTAAGAAACAAGGTGACTCATGTCTCGAAAGGTAATTACACAGCTTAAAGTTTTGATGAAAGGGTAACATACTAGTACTTATTGTAGATAGAGGAAAAGTTGGATTCCTCTGAACTTATAAAAATCACCAACAGGAAAGAAATGTATGGTGCTCATGAAATTCCATTGGTGCAACGGGGCTTTTCTGCCTCCCTGTTCCCATTACAACCACTTTCGCTTCCCCTGAAGAGCTGCGCCTGAGGATTGGGGTACCTTCTGGAACAGCATGCTATGAAGCAGCAGGCGGTGGGCCCTGCAACTATGAGAGGAAATTGGCAGAAATGAAGGGGCCACATTTATTTATTTATTTATTATATTTATACCCCGCCTTTTTTTCCTGCAAGGAACCCAAGGTGGCTTACATAATCCTCCTCACAACATTTTATAATAATCCTCCATTTTATGCTCACAACAACCCTGTGAGGTAGGTTAGTGTCAGTGACTGGCCCAAAAAGCCACCCAGTGAGTTTCATGGCCAAGCAGGGACTAGAACCCGGATCTCCCAAGTCCCAGTCCAACACTCTAACCACTACGCCACACTGGCTATGTTCAGAAAACACAATCACCCACACCCAAGGGTTGAGTATGATTTGTCATTGAACCATGGGTTGTTGTTGAAACATGGGTCATTGTGTTGTCTGAACCCAGCCACACTAACAAACCACAGTTTGTTAACCATGAACAACCCATGAAGAGAACCCATGGTTTGTTGTTGGTCTGTGAACTGTGGGTTGTTCATCATGGCTTGTTGGCATGGCTGGGTTCAGACAACACGATAACCCACATTTCAACGACAACCCATGTTTCAGTGACAACCCACACTCAACCCATATGCAACCCTTGAGTGTGGGTTTTCATGTTGTCTGAACCCAGTCATTGTGTGGACAGGATCAGGAGTGTCTTGTGCTCATGCACAAAGCCCTCTGTATCCTGACCAGTAACCATGGCATTCTATAAATTAGCAATATACAAACATTTAGGGGGCAGTGCCATAGCTCAGTGGCAGAGCACATGCTTTGCTTGCAGAAGGTCCCAGTTTCAATCCCTAGGTAGTGCTGGGGAAGGCCCCTATCTGAAATCCCGGAGAGCCACTGCCAGGCAGTAATACTGAGCTAGATAGACCCATGATCGAACTCAGTAAAGGTAGCTTCCCATTTTCTTCAAACAAAGCACCTCATGATCACAACAGATACAAAAACTTGTAAGACGAAAGGATGACTGGCCTCTATGGATACATCAGCCATTCTCCGTGCCATTACCAGGGCCCGGCTGACCGTTAGGTAGAGTGAGGCAACAACCTCAGACAGCAGATGCTGGGGGCAGTGTTGGCAGTCCCCCAGCCATCCCTCCTGAGCACCCTCCTCAGCCATTTCCCTCTCTTGAAGGACAGCCTTCTGCCCTCTGGTATGGCAGAGGACACTCTCCTGTTGCCAGTTTCAAAGTAAGATTGGACTGCCCGTCGAGCCAGCTTCTCTCCATGGAATGGAAGGGGTGCCATCTTGTCCCCTGCCTCAGGCAGGAGAATGTCTTGGGCCAGCCATGGCCATTACAGCTACGCATGTCTACTGGATTAGTGATTCTGCTTTCTGCTATTCAGCAATATTCATTCATGTGGTACTTGTATTACAGAGAAAGGCAGGTAAGTGTGTTTACACTGTTAAGAAATCTGAAGACTGTCAAACTCCTACTACTGTTAATTATCCCAAGTGCAAGCTTACTGGGTTATATATTTTGAAAGGTGTTCGTGAACAACCATGACAATTATAGCCTGGTTTGGGTGTGATACGCAAAATCACAACGAAAGCACATATTGGATGCATGGGCAAGCTGTCAGGGTGATTTCACTGTGTCAGTCTACTAAATTACATGGTACTTTGGCACATCAATCAGCATTTTCTCTAAGTGAAGTTAGCTTTTCTCTGAAATATCTCCAGCAACGTTTAAGCTTATAAGGTTGAAAGAAGCTATTTCATAGCAGCTCCTGGGAGGGCAGCTCCAAGGACAATCTCTACTTCTCTCCCCAACTCCAGGATGGAGAGTAGGTTGGGCCATGGTGTCGTGACTGGACATCATGAGTTGAAATGGGAGGATCTGCCATTGTTGGTTTCACCCAGTTTCTCATTTTTCCAACCTTAAGTTCGGTTTGTCCTGTTTCTGGATTTAAACAAAAAAGTCTGTACAAAAATTTGAATGCATTTTTAATGCATATTTCTCCTAATAGACACATTTTATACGCACTTTTCCCTAATAGGTGTAAAAAAATTTTTGCAAGCCATTTCCCTTAATATAATGTGGCTTTTGTATGTTATATTCACTCATCTGCACATTTTTGCGGGCACTTTCCCCTAAACTAACATTTTGTACACATTTTTGATTGACAAACTGCATCACAAAATTTGGAGAAGTGTGAATATCGAAGTAGAGCTGCATTTTGGCTTGTTAATTGGTTCAGAGGAAGTGCAAGTTCGGTACATTCTCGTAAAAACGTGAACCAAATGAATTTCTCCCCTTTCTCCCAGCATGAGCATGATAAGCAGGATCGTTGGCTCCTGTAATAGGAGTATAGTAACACCAGCACATTTTACAGAGTGCTTTTAAGAATGACTGCGATAATATTTGTGATGTACTTAGGAAAAGCACTCTATAAATACTTAGGACATAATCCAGTGACCTGCTGAATCCTTCCCTCTCTGGTTGGCCTCTATTGTTGAAGTTCTGTCCTGCTGGAATTTCCCACCCGTCCTCCTGTGGGCCTCCCACATGCAGAGAGCTGCACATGCGGGAGAGCTGTGTATAGTGCATAGTCCGAGCCATGCCCTAAAAATATTATGATAATCACTATAATATAGGTGGTTTTTCACTGCATGTGTACATGGCATACATGAAATGGGAAGGCATGGCCAATGAAAACTTCCCAAAGCATGTACATGAAATAGGTTGTATCCAATGTATGTTAGCCTAACTCAAGTCCCATTCATTTCAATAGATCTGCTCTAAGTAGGACTAACACTGGATACAACCTAATGGGGGAAAAAAAACTTGTGCTCATGGCTGGCCACATAATGTTGTGAACGATCATGCTATCTATCTGTCTATCTTTATTTATATAATTCCATCAGTGTGCATGGTACTTGATAGAGTACAAGCAGCCAGGTCCCTGCCTCAAGGAGCTTACAAACTAAAATCCTACACAGGGAAAACCACAGAAGATGTGGGAGTGGGGAGAAGAGACAGGGGCAGACAGGAAAGAATATGCAGTTACACGTGGTTGTGCTTGGTTACCGGTTTCGTTGCAGTAGGAGATAAATGGGATCTAGCAGGTTGAGCCAAAGGCGGGTTTTGAGGATGGATTTGAAGGAAGTGAGAAATCACATAGGGTTTCAGCAGAGAAACGGGTACACCGGGATTGCACACCCTGTTTCTCTGCAGAATGTAGTTGCCAGCCTGCCAAAGGGCTATTGAGATCCCCATTCTGCTGGGAAACAAGGAGCATGCTCCCTGCATGCCTTGTCTCCCAGTAGAATTGCTGAGGTTCTGGTCACACGGCCACTCCTGGCAGTGGTGGGTGCAGAGGCAGGGAAGGGGAGCTGCCCCTGTGGGGTTCCAGAGGGGCCAATGCAGCCTCCCAGCCCACCAAAATTTCCCACCCCTGCTCTAACTGCTCTGAAACATATAGGCAGTATCTCCAGTGTCAAGATATACTTGCTGTGTGTATAATCTGCAGCATCCTCTTGATGACACCGACGGGCTTATTTTGATGTTCTAAACGTGGGTGTCAGTCTTCTGTCTGCATCCTACTACTTATATACTCTCTCAGCTCTTCTCAGGTGGCATGGCTAAAAAAGCAAACAAATTGACAGGTTATCCGTTCCAGTGGTCCATTTTAGGCATTCTAATTATACCTTGGAATGTGTTTGTGTTAGTGAACCACAGGTTTACTTGTTATCATGTGCCCTCCTAGAAACACCAGAATAGATCAAAAATATTCAATAGTGTATTTTGTTCATTTGTTTTCATTAGGGGAAACCCCTGTATATTAAAGAGAGAGAGAGAGAGAGAGAGAGAGAGAGAGAGAATAACATATGGACACTCACAGTTATTTATTTATCTATTTATTTTGACCGTGTGTAGCCCCACTCTTCAATCCCTCAGAGTAGCTCACAAAAATTAAAGGAGCAATAAACCCACCACAGACAATAAAACATTTTAAAACTGCAGAGTAGCATTATTTATTTATTTCATACATTTCTAATCTTTAACTAAGGACTGGTGCCTGAGTTTTGCATTCTTCCTCCTCCCTCCCAATCCCTTTTCCTTTTGTGTCATCATGTCTTTTAGATTGTGAGCCTGAGGGCAGGGACTGTCTTATTATTAATCTTTGTAAGCCAATCTGAGAGCCTTTTCTGGCTGAAGAGTGGGGTAAAAATGCAATAAAAATAATAATAAATAAACTGCCCAATAACTAATGTTCTCTAAATGGATTACAGCCAGTTACAAAACACTAAAATGCCATTTTAAAACACAAAAATATAAAATGCAATACAAATATTTAAAATAATAAAATACAATATAAAGAAATTTAACTCAAAGCCAGTGTCACATTAAATTAACAATGCAAATCTAAAACTGAACAAAGGTTCCATGGACTTTGAAGAAGCCCGAGTGCAAGGTGAAAGGGAGAAACGTGCTAAGCGAAAAGCACGTCAAACGAATCCTTTACAGGACCATCTTCCATCTGGTAACCTGTGTCCTCACTGTGGGAAGCTGTGTAGATCTAGAATTGGCCTCCACAGTCACTTATGGACCCATCGCTAGAGTCTACACAATCTTCTTTAGAATTTCCTCCTTTTATCCTGGAAGACAATCTTACTCGGTCACGAGTGATTGCCTGATGATGATGCTTATTTTTAATTTAGCCTTTAAGGGCACAATCCTATGGAGATGATGATGATGATGATGATGATGAAGAAGATGATGATTTATTTTATTTCTATACTGCCCCATAGCTGAAGCTCTCTGGGTGGTTTACAACTATCATAAAACACAAGTGGGCTTAAGTTACAGGAACCCAGATTCCACCTAAACATCAGGAAAAATTTCTTGACTGTTAGAGCAATAAGACAATTGAACCAACTACCTAGGGAGGTGGTGGGCTCTCCCACTCTGGAGGCATTCAAGGTGAAGCTGGACGGCCATCTGTCAGGGATGCTTAGACTTGAATTCCAGCATTGAGCAGGGGGTTGGACTCGATGGCCTTGTAGGCCCCTTCCAGCTCTACTTTTCTATGATTCTAAAATAACAATAAAAACATCATAAAATGTCATTGCAGAAGTTTAAAAAGCCAAATTTAAAAACTGAATTTAAAATGACTTAAATAACTAAAACAGGCTAATACAGCTAAGCTCATGCTCATCCAGTGCAGAGTGAGAGGAGCAGTGGAGGTGATCCTTGTCTCCCTGCTCCTCCTGCTCTGCATTTTTGCTAGATGATCATTTTCGGCCATCTAGCAATGGTGTTTCGGAGGGGGAGGGAAGGAGGCTGGAGAGGCATCAGGATAACTCATATCCTGGTCTCTCCAGTCTCCTCCCCTCCCTGCCCCCTTTTCCCCTACTCCAAGGTCACTGTCCCGACCTCGGAGAGCAGCTGGTGTGGTTATTCCACACTGGCAGTGAGGAGGTGGGGTTGGAGTGGGTGTCGGAGCTCCAAATCCCAGCTCCGAGGTGGAGCACTATTTCCGACCTCAGATCTCGGAATCCAGACTATTTTATGGCCCCTCAGACAATGTCTAGGGGTCATAGGAGTGTTCCCTAAGTTATGTAGTTGTTTTAAAGTCTGACTGTTTTTTGTGTTGGTGTTTTTTTTAAATTGTGTTAATAAGGTTTTATTGTTTTAAATTGTTGTCCACGGCTTTGATGGCTTTTTAGCAAATAAAGTGGCATATAAATGATGGTGATGGATGATGATGATGATGATGATGATATCTACTTTGACTGCTAACAACTCTCCAGAGACACAGGCAAAGAACTTTCACATCATCTGTAAATTGATTCTTCTAACTGGAGATTAGAAAGGATGGAACCTGGGATCATCTGCATGCAAAGGGTTGTATCCAATGTTAGTCTGACTTAAGTCCCATGCATTTCAGTCAGTGGTGCAGCTCGATAATTTTAGACCCTGGACTGAATGGTCTATGGGACCCCCTTTGAATGGTCATGAATATTACTTCAGTTGAGAAGCACACAATTGTCAGGATCTGCTCAGCTTGTGCAGCTCCCCCTGGTAGCCTGATGGAGAACGCAGGCAAGTCCACCTGCAAATACTTGCAGGACTAGCACTGGACATGTAGGTGCTCGCAGGGTTAGAGCAGTCCCCTCATGAAGACCAGTTGCGAGCCACAGGAAGGCTGTGCCACAGCAACACGAGTCGTTGTGGTGGCAGAGTTGTGCTCATGCCTTGGTGCTTGCTTCCAGTCTTGCTGCGCTTTGCTGGTATACGACCCTCGCCTGTCTTTGAAATTGCCTTTGCCTCTGGTCCTGCTACTCTGTCCTGATAGCCGACTTCTTGCCTGTCCTCAGTGCTGCCTTTGGTCCTGTCATGCCTTGCTGGTATCTGACCCCTTGCCTGTTCCTGCCGCTGCCTTGCTTCTGGTCCCACCACACCTCACCGACACCCAACGCTTGCCTGAGTAAACCTTGGGTCTCCATCTACCTTCATCACTCCTGGCCCTGGTGTTGCAGTCTAAGATGCCAGCTGCTCATGTCCTGGACCTGACAACTCACATTTCTCTTCGCCCTGCTGCCCAACCACCATTCCATGCTTTACAACAACAAAGCTGTTTGCCAGCCCTGATTTTTTATTTTTTATTTTAAAAAAATAATCCTCTCAGCATGTGCGGTTTCGCTTTTTAAACTCACTTAAATCATAGCACCATCATGAGTACAGAAATAATAGAGTTTGCTTCTGCTGCCACTCTCTGGGTGGCCATTTTGGGGTTGCTCTGGGTTGCAGACCCCTGGAATTTGGCCTCAAGGGCCAGCCCTAACTCTGCCACTGATTTCAATGGCTCTGCTATATGTAGGAATCACATTGGATGCAACCCAAAGTCTGTGCTCTTCTGTTGAGTTTTGGTTCCTCTCCCCTAGGCCCCTTTCAGAAGACCTAAAAGTCCTGGGCAAATAAAAAGACCACTTGGTGCTGAAAAGACATCTAGGTTGGTGCCAGATGAGACTCCCTGGGAAAGACATTTCCAAAACAGGTCACCACCATGGAGAGTGCCCCATCCCAGGTAATCACCCATCCCTTCCGAAGGTGGGAGGAACCCAATAAAGGGCATCAGAGGGACAGGTTCAAAGCAGCAACTTGAAGAAATGGACCAGGAGCCAGGACAGTTGCTTTAAAACTGGCAAGATATGTTCCAGTCGGCAACCAGTGTGGTGTAGTGGTGAGAGTGTTGGACTGGGACTCGGGAGATCCGGGTTTCTAGTCCCCACTCGGCCATGAAACTCACTGGTTGACTTTGGGCCAGTCACTGACTCTCAGCCTAACCTACCTCACAGGGTTGTTGTGAGGATAAAATGGAGGAGAGGAGGAGGAAGATTATGTAAGCTGCCTTGGGTTCCTTGCAGGAAAAAAGGCGGGGTATAAATATAATAATAATAATAATAATAAAAAAACCCTAGTTATTCCAGTTTGAACTGATTGCAGTTTCTGAGCAGCCTTCAAAGGCAGCCCCATGTACAATGTATTGCAGAAATCCAAATGGGATGCATGTGACCAGAGGACATGTACTGTACTCTAGTGCACACGAAACAACACTGATTCTCTTACATAAGCTCTCTTAAGCCACACTGTTAGCACATGTGAGAGAGCTAATGCTCACATTTTATTCTCCAGAAACCCTCAACCACCTCAAACTTGCCCTTACTAATGGTTACACCCCGTCCATTAAGTAGTGGGGTTTCCTAATCTTATTGCCCCCAGTTCAATAGTGGAGATATACACAGGCTGGCAGCTTCCAAAAGTTCATTTCCATCTGCATTGAAATGTGGATGAAAATGCTCACCCCCAGCCGTGATCTCGGGCTGCATGCATGCTTCTCCATGAAATTATATCTGGACTGGGGACAAGACATTTATTTATTTTATTTACAAGATTTATATACCACTCCATATACCAGCACGGAGATTTTGGAGTGGTGAACAATTAAAAAAAAACATAGCACATGAAAGAATAAAACAAGATGTTAAAAACAAGATCAATAAAATCGTATCAATAAAACTGTGGCTGGTTAGATCAGGAAGGCTTCCGGAAATAAAAGTGTTTTCAGGAGGTGCCGGAAACAATACAATGCTGGAGCCTGCCTGACCTCCAGAGGCAGGGAGTTCCATAGAAAGGAGGCCACCACACTGAAGGCTCTTCTCTGGGTGGACTCCAATCAGATCACAGGTCCATATGGAACCACCAGGAGTATGCCATCCAATGACCTCAGTGACCTGGTAAGGGAGAAGGTGCTCTCTCATGTATTCTGGTCCCAAGTTGTTTATACACTAGTACCAAAAGTTTAAACCTGGCCCGGTAGCAAATAGGCAGCCAGTGCAGTTCCCTCAGCAAAGGAGTTTCATGCTGAAAAGGGGCAGCTCCGAACAATAGCCGAGCTGCTGCATTCTGCACTAGTTCCAGCTTCCGGACCAGCCTTAAGGGCAGCCCCATTTAAATTATGCCCATCCTCAAATGGAAAGGGGAAAGATGAGAAAAGAATATGGAATATGTCTGGGGTGTGTGGAAATCAGCGGAATCCAAGCCACTGAGATTCTCTGAGTTCCACCTTGAAGTGCAGTCCAATTCAAGTCCATATCAGATTGTGAGCTCCCCCCTGCCCACTTCTTTTCATGTGAAAATTGTGTACTTGGGTGTGCATTCAAAAGTATGCAGTCTTCTGTTGGTTAAAGTGTGCTTGTGGACACTTTCCTAAAGGTACATATTTTTTTCATATATTTTTTTTCCTACTGTACTCGTTTTTGGAACACATCCCTGCACCCCTGGCAAACAGCATTGCATGCTCAGGAATTGTATGAGCTTTGACCAGATTGGGTACATGTTCAGATTCAGGAGGTGTGTGACTGAAGTAAATTCTGGTCATAAACAAAGCGAAATGAATTTCTCATACATCCCTTGCTTTTTCGAATGCACAGCGATAATACAGAAAAGGCTTGTCCATGTTTCAGTGAAAACACCGGACAGAAAAACTTTACGCTGGAGAACCTCATTCTTGCAAATCCAGAAAATGACTTAATTATAGGTTTGAATTTTTTGCTATCTCTTCTTTTCCCCTCTATTTTCATGTTTACCTATTAAAAAATGCTGATTGATGATGTTCATGTCTTCATTTCCCTTGGGGTGTACTTTTTCTGACATGGAGTTACATAAGCATCTCACAGTGGAGATAATCATCAACCTTTTCTAACAATAGGAGCAAAACCACCAGGGCAGGACTTTGAGGCAGAAACCCAGGGCTCCACTCAACAGAATGAGCAGGAGGGCCCCCAAATGCAGCAGGGCTGGCTAGCCCCATTTCAAAACAAGTGATGTAGTACACATTACAATCTAAAACAGGGTTGTCAAACCTCTTTCAGCCTGAGGGCCAAATTCAATTTCAGAAAAGCTCTTGGGGGCTGCATTCCAGTGTTGGGTAGAGCCAAAGGCAAAAAGGGTGCGGACAAAAGTACAGAGCCAAAAATAGCAAAAGTACCAGCATATTTTAGCTTCAAGCTCACACTGGCAGTACTAAGCCTTAGTTGCTTAGGAGAGGCTTTTCAGCCTTTTAAAACGGGGGGGGGGATTATTTATTTGTCCATTATATTTATATCCCACCATTTTTCCCTCTTGCAGGGAAAAAACAGCGAACATGCTCCTCGTCCTCCATTTTACCTTCACAACAACCCTGTGAGGTAGGTTAGGCTGAGAGTCAGTGTCTGGCCCAAAGTCACCCAATGAACCGAGTGGAGACCCAGATCTCCCGAGCCCCAGTCCAACACTCTAACCAGTACACCACACTGGAAATGACTCAAAAGCTGGGAAACCAGCAAACTATCAGTGGTTGGGGGAGTGGAACTGGGTGTGGCCATCTGGGTGACTGGGATGGAGTCGGCCTGGACTGGAGTTAACACCCGATCTAAAAAGCCCATGCCATAAGGTAATTAATTCCAGAGTCTCAAATTACCTCACTTCACCACTAAGCAAAGCACACAGAGCAAATGGCTATATATGGGAAATTGATATGTGCGGAATCTTAGATCTATGTACTGCCACACTATATGGCAAGCCACCAGAGTTGCCGGTTGGAACGTTTGACGAGTGGTTCAAGGTCCCCAGGCATCCTCTTTCTAGGAAAGACTACATAGGCTTCCTGTTCAGGGTGGGACTTTTCCTAGGGAATAATGGTTAGCACTGTTGCTTCTGACAACTCTGGGGAAGAAGAAGAAGAAACAAGGCCACAAACTGGAAGAAGATATTTCTTATGGTGATGAATATGTCCAATATATTTTGAGTGATTGCATTCTTCAGGGGCAAGTGATGAACATCTGAAGCTGCTTTCTGCTGAGTCAGACCGTTGCTCTATTGAGCCCAGTATTGTCTGCTGCCCTCTCTGGCATCTCAGGCCGGGCTGTTCCCCAGCCCTGCCACCTGGAATCCTTTATACAGAAGGTACCCCAGATTCAACTTGGGACCTGTTTTGCATGCCAAGCAGGTGTTCTATGCCCCTTCCACATAATTATATGCAATCCTATTTCACTGTCTTGTGCCAGTGATTCACTTAGATCTTGTTGTGTCCATTATCATCCACCATTCCCTCTAAGAGTGAATTCAGGTGCTCAAGTGAGAGAGAGCACCTTCTCCCTTACCAACCTGCCCAGTCACTGAGGTAATCGGAGGACATTGTCCTGGTGCTTCCACATGGGCCTGTGGCCCAACTGGAGTCCACCAGGAGAAGAGTCTTTAGTGCGGTGGCCCCACTTCTGTGGAACTCCCTGCCTCTGGAGGTCAGGTAGGCTCCGGCACTGTGTTGTTTTCGGCACCTGCTGAACATGCCTGTCTTCTGGGAAGCCTTCCTTGCTGACCAGCCATGGTTATAATGTTATCCTATTTTTAAGGCATTGTTTTTATTCTCTTATCGGTTTTATCTTTTTGTTGTTCACTGCTCTAGAATCTGTTTAGATATGGAGCAGTATACAAATGCTGTAAATAAATAAATAAATAAATAAGTGCCAAAGTGTGAAGGAGAAAGCAGGCCACCCAAAGCTGCTGTATGGTACTGTTTTTTGTCTTTTTTTACATAATTGGGAGGCTCTCTATGTATGCAGAATAGATTGATGTTTGCTGCAGCAGAGGGAGATGAGAAGCTGTGCCATTCCAACAGCTCTGCTGAAAGACTGGCTCCATCAGGCTCCTCGTTTCCCTGCACTGTTTCCATTCCAGCTGGTTATTATAAGAACTAATCTTTAACATTAAGAATTGGTGTCAGCGTTGGCTTTTTTTGCTCTTCCCTCCCCCTCTCTTTCTCCTTTTGTGGCCTGCCTTTTTAGATTGTAAGCTTGCAGGGACTGCCTTATAGATTTCATAGAGCATAGAGTTGGAAGGAGCCTACAACTAAGGCCATCGAGTCCAACCCCCTGCTCAATGCAGGTAAGTAGAGGAGGGGTCTCCCATCCAAGTAACAACCAGGACTGACCCTGCTTAGCTTTCCACGCTCAGACAAGCTGAGCCAGCATTCTTTGTAAGCTGTTCTGGGAGCCGTTTCAGCTGAAAATCAGGGCAAACAGTACTGTGAATAAATAACTACATAAAAACATTTAAAAGAAAAAGGACATTTGTAAATGCCCCCCCTTTCTAAGGCCCCCATCTCAATAAGGATCTGTGAGCTTTCAGAACTTACTGAATGTTCAGCAAGGCAGTTGGGAAAGCTGAGGAGGGAGCAGAAGGGAAATTGATCTGCTTGAGCCCCCAAACAGTTTATAAAATTATGGAGGTGGAAATTAGGATTGGGGGTGGTGGTGATGCATTCCAAAAGGCTGAAAACTTCCCCCATCCCCATGCAATACAGAGAAGTTTCAGGAGGGTGGAAAGGGGGGGGGGGGCTTTTCCCTTTCTCACTATCTAGGACCCCCCCCCCCCGCCCCCATGGCTATTCAACAATAAACCATTCAGATTTGTTGCTGGCAGCCAGTCCCAAGCCTGACCCTTTAGCAATATCACATAAAGTGCAGTGTTTCAGGAAGGAGAACCCTGAATGGGGCTCCTGGACTCCTGTTCTAACTTTGTTTTCATTCGTTCCCATGGAACTCCTTATCTGATCATCACTACTTCAGATTTTGCATTTGGAATTCATTTGCCAAATTAAGCATGTACAAATGTACCTAAGCTGTATTCTTTATTTTGATCACAGAGTACAATCTTTTAGAATTGAAGCATTCGGGGGAAGATTCAGAAATATGGACTTTCTGCCTCTGGACGGAGCGTTCCTTGTGGCGTAGTTTGTCCAAATGACGGAAGCCTTTTGAATCAATGGAGTCCACTAGGTGGCGGCAGTAGATCTTCATATTACTTGGTAGAGCTTTCTGAAAATCACCCAGTTGTCTTAATATTCATCTTTTACATGTTAAAATTCTTGACGTCAGTTCTGTCTAGTAGTATTTTTGTTCTTGAAGGTGTAGTTGAGTTGGTGCTTTCTTCTCAAACTGTACAAGGTTTTCCATATACAGGCCTGTGGCTCACGCTGGCTCAGCTTGTCTGAGCGTGGAAAGCTAAGCAGGGTCAGCCTGGTTATTACTTGGATGGGAGACCCCGCCTCTAGTTTCCTGCATTGAGCAGGGGGCTGGAATCAATGGCCTTGTAGGCCCCTTCCAACTCTATTATCTATGAAATCAAGACCAAGAAAGGCATTTGGGATCCACATGCTTACATGTTTGGTGGTCTGGATTATTCTGTATGGGCTTCTGTGGCAAACTGGTATATCTGCACCTCCATTGCAACCTATCCTACCTGTGAGGTAGGATAGGTTGCAAGACACCCTTTTGTTTGTAATCCTCAGAGGTAGTGCCACCATCACTCCCATGTCCTTTTAATATGCGTCCTCTAGGGGAAGACAGGCTTATTTATTTATTTATTATATTTATATCCTGCCTTATTCCTGCAAGGAATCCAAGGCAGTTTACATAGTCCTCCTCCTCTCCATCTTATCCTCACAAAAACCCTGTGAGGTAGGTTAGGCTGAGAGTCACTGACTGGCCCAAAGTGAGCTTCATGGCCAAGGGGGGCTAGAACCCAGAGCTCTCGAGTTCCAGTCCAACACTCTAACCACTATGCCACATAACTCTCTTATGGAGTTTATATATGGAGGAGGATAGGTCTCCTTTCCAGAGCTTCCTTTAATCTCCTTAACAACCAGGTTAGTGTGTTTGCCGAGTATTCCAGCATAATGGTGGGCCAATCAAATCAACTTGAGTTTTCAGTTAAATTTATTTATTAAAAGACACCACAGGGAGAAGTTGAGAAATAAAATGAAACATCAGACTAGCTCACTAAACTTTACCTATCAAGACCCTAGACATAACTCACCAAAAAAAGGGAGTGGGGTTTCCCTGGGCCTCCAGAGTGTGGAAGAGTCTTGCCATGACTCTTTGCCCACCAGTTGAAAAGAGGACAAGATTCCGCAATGCAGATGTTTCTATGGGGCTGGGCAGCTCCCAGAGAGGGAAACTAGCCCATTTCTGTGAGCTATGCCTCCAGACACACTAAGATGAATCAGTGAAGGTGACAGGAAAAAACCCAACACACTCCAGTATATCAAACTCAGAAAGCAGAATGTGGGTGGTTTCCACATTATAGTCACCAGTCCCAATCGGGGTCGCTAACATGGTGCCCATGGCCACTTCTCTTAGCACCCACCAGGCTGCCAGCCACTCCTTTTTATTCTGTTTCTTAATATTTTTAATTAATTATTTTTAACTGGGACACTGCAAAGCGAAGTGCTGCCTTCCAGTGCCAACCTTATTTGGGTTCAAAAGAGCGGTGTTGCGTTTTGGAGCTCAGACCCCACCTCTGCCTTGTCCCTTGGGGTTCTTGGGCAAGTTACTTTTCTTTCAGTCTCACCAGTTTACCTTCTGGGAAATGAGTGCTTTGTGACCAGCCACACCCACCATGGTAGCCATTTTATGAATGGGCAACCCCTCCAGGCAGCCATTTTATGAGAGCACCCACAACACTCTCTCAAAATTCCTAATGTGCCCACCGACCCATGAAGCAGCTACACCTACTTAAAACTTGGCTACAATTGGGTATGAGGATTTAAGGAAAAAAGTCAAAGGTTGTGCATGACTAAATCCCATTTAAACCAGTTCCATGGTTTAAATGGGATTTAATCATGACTAACTTTAGCTGGATTGGGACCACCGTGTCTCCAATGGCATGAACATGCATAGCTGTTACCACGCATGATATACATAGTGAGCAACTGGCTGGCCGTGCGAATCAGTGTGTTGTCAGGTAATGGCATATACCGGTAAGTGGTCCTTCTCAGTACAGGCAACTACCCTTTGGAACACTCTCCCACATGTGGTTTGAATGAAAGGCAGAAAGTGTGGTGAGCTTAAAACACCTCTTGGAAATGCGTTTTGTTCACTCATTCTTTCTCTGACTTGCAAGCAATCTCGACACTTCTTTCTTTCTTTCTTTCTTTCCTTTACTGCTTTTGTTGCAATGCTTTTAAGGTATTTGTTTTATACTGTTTTTATATTGGTTTTTGTATTGTGTTGTATGTGCCTTTATGTAAACCGCTTAAGGCACAATCCTATGCAAGTTTAGACAGAAAAAAAGTCTACAGCTCTCAGCATGCTGGCTGGGGCATGCTGGGAGTTGTAGGTATTTTTTCCTGTCCAAACTTGCATAGGATTGCGCCCTTAGAAATCTTGGGATGTCAAGTGGTACAGAAGCAGCTTAAATAAATATAACGGTACGTAGCTCACTTCATTGTAGTACCAGCCACATAGAATGATTTAATTACAGTGGTTCTCTCTTGTGGTACCCAGAATATGTAAACTGGTTCATGATCAACAGCTGTGAATGATGCATTTGCCTCAGCAAAGCTTTTTTTTGGAGGTAAATACACTCCTACTGCAGTCAGTTTTATCAACGTGTGTCAAGTATGTAACCTTTTACTCAAACGTGTGCATTTTAATCAACTTGGAGCTTGAAGACAGGCACTGAGGCTGACGTTTGGTGAGCCCTCCCTATCTACCTATGATGAGAATGAGATGAATCAGTCCTTAAAACTAGGGATGTATGAGTTTAGTTTCAGTTTGGTTTTGATTGATATATACCCAATTTACCTCCCAAACCCGAACACAGACCAGAACGTATTTCCAAGCTTGTGATGCGATCCACGCGACGTCGCAACAATAAGATACGTTCAAAGATGGTGTGCATTTGAAATACATGTGTGAAAAATATGCCCACACTTCAAAATTGATGTGGACATTTGGGAAAATGTACACAAAACAAAACTGGATTCAAATTTTCGTGCGACTCCCATACAAAATTCACAATCTGTTATGGGCATGAGTGTTGAGGTGGAAATCGGAGAACATTGACGAGCTTGAATTTTGCTGATCCACAATCCCTACTTAAAACATACAAAAGCAATTAGACATTGTTCTACAGCAGCCTTCCCCAACACCTTCCAAAGGTGTTGGACTGCAACTCCCAGAATCTTCAAGACAGCATAGCTGGCTGGGGGTTTCTGGGAGTTACAGTCCAACACCTCTGGAAGGTTCCAGGTTGGGGAAGGCTGTTCTACAGCATGTCTATTAAGGTAGTTATTCTGTGTTCGTACAGAACTGTACTTTCAGCCTTCCCTATCTATACTTTTCCCATCCTCTTCTCTGCTATAATTTCCCAATACAAGCCTTATTGCTCATACGCATAAGCTACCACAAGATATAATGTCCTATAATCTTAACATCTTTTTCCTTTTAACATTTTTTAAAATTATGTAATTCATGTATCCTGTATTTCATGTGAGAACTTGTGTAATATGAGTTGCTTCATACATTGTTTCTGAATTTTAAAAGGCTGTCAGAATTTGGTTGCTTCACATTTTTTCCTCTGCAGCTCACAAAGTCTCAAACACAAGTTGTACCGGTGAACAAAGGCTTTATTGCTAGCCCAGAATGTAAATCAGAGATGGGGAACATCCAGACTTCAGGCCAGATGTGACCCATGGGAAGTCCCCATTCAGAACCTGCCCATATCTTGTATCAGAGAGAAGGGATTTCCCCTCTTCCCTGCCATGGTGCAAGTGAGACTTTTTAAAAGCATCGGTTGGTAACAATGGAGGCTTCTAAAAGTTGCAGTGTGCCAGAGTGGTGAGAGTGTTGGTCTGGGACTCGGGAGATCCAAGTTCTAGTCCCCGCTCGGCAATGAAACTCACTGGGTGACTTTGGGCCAGTCACTGACTCCCAGCCTAACCTACCTCACAGGGTTGTTGTGAGGATAAAATGGGGAGGAGGATCATGTAAGCCGCCTCGGGTTCCTTGCAGGAAAAAAGGTGGGATATAAATGTAATAAATAAATACAACAATAAAGTACAGCATGAGGGATTTTTGGGGTGGAGGCATTATGAGTGTGTGTGTGTGTGTGTGTGTGTGTGAGACAGAGTGATCCTATGGCCTCCTAGATGCTGTTAATTTAATGGGACATACTCGCAGGTAAGTGTGCATAGGATTGCAACCTAAGCGCTGTACAGTACTGACAATCTTGCTACTGTTTATCGTTTCATGAGTACACAGAAAATTGATTAGATGCAGGCTTTATTTATTTTTTTAAGACAATTTATTTTGTAGCTACAATGTACTTGATTGCATAGTTCTTGGTGCATTAACAGAAATATACTTAAAACATTTTTCTTTTGTTACAGGATTTAAAAAAAAAATACTAACAGTTAAACCAGCTGTTGCTCTTCATTACACGAACCACTCTCTTGGCATTCAGATCAAACTCCCACTGCCTGGAGCCATGGAAAAAATAAAAGAATCCTGGGAATAAAGGAGATCATGTTATTCTAGCAGGTTTCTATTACTGAAGATTGGTATCAAAACAGGAGAGTCAGCATGCCATAGACTTCCTCCCAAATACTTCTGGGAATCCGTTTGGCAAGCAACACACATAGGGCACAATCCAGTCCCATGTGGATGTGGTGCCTGTGTACAGAACTATTGCCACAGGGCCTAATAAGGGCCATTTTCTCTCCTTCACCTGGTACTGCTGCACAGAGAGCATGCCAGGGCGCTTTGGGGAATGGAAAGTTTGTACACAACTCTTGTATTTCTATCCAGTCATCCTCCTATTAGTGGCTCTGGAGCTTGTAAAACTTGACTGAACAGAGAGGAAGGGTTGGATGGGGATATTGGAGGTGCTCGCAGCAGAGGCATTGCTAGTTACCGTACTTAAAATATCTAGGGAACAGGCCCATAGAGGCAAATTTGCGTGAAACTTGCATATGCTGATTATACCAGCTCTTCTTCAATTATTTCCCCCCCAGTTATTCCCTTGCCAATTATTTTCCCAAGAGATCCTGCTCCAATTAAATTAATGAATTACCCTAGTCATTACCCCAAACCACCTCATTTCCCCCCAAATATCCAACCCAGTATCCCTGATAAGTCACCCAAATCTATTTCACCCACATTGCCCAGCTCTTACCCAAATTGATTCCTCTCCTCAATTCACTCATTTCCCCTCTGCCCCCAGCTCAAAAGAAAAGAAAAGAAAGAGAGAGAGAGAGAGAGAGAGAGAGAGAGAGAAAGAAAGAAAAAGAAAAAACTAAGGCTTGGCAATCGTCTTTCCTCACTTCCTTCGGACTTTCCTTTCAAACAAAGGTGGGAAATAGATTTCCCCCAACACACAAACTCACCTGAGCACTCCCAACCAGGCAGTGATCCTATCCATTCCTCCTTCCTGACGTAGCCTATTAAAAGGAGCTGGCATGCTGCAAACCTTTGAGTTTAGTTTCACTTTTAGAGAATCTTGGCTTAGCATTACATTTGATCCAGGGATCCTGGTTTAAAACAAACTGGTAGTTTCATAACAAATCGGCTTCAAACCATGAAGCTGGCTTGTTAAACTAACCAGACTTTGTTTTAAACCAAGATCCCTGGTTCAAATGTAATGCTAAGCCAAGATTCTGTAAAAGTGAATCTAAATTCTGCTGAAGTTGTCCTCCTGGCTGTGTGGGAGGAGGTGAGAAGAGGGAAAGCACACAATGCTTTGCTCAGGTTCATCCATGTAGGACTAAGCCATGGTTTAGCATTACATGCGAACATGGCCATTCTCTCTCTCTCCCCCCCCCCTCTCCCTCACACACACCAGCTTCCAAACTACTGCTGTGGTTGCTACATCTGAAGTGTCTATCTTCAGAATAGATTTCATAGATCATAGAGTTGGAAGGAGCCTAAGGCGATCGAGTCCAACCCCCTACTCAATGCAGGAAACTAGAGGAGGGGTCTCCCATCCAAGTAATAACCAGGCCTGACCCTGCTTAGCTTTCCACACTCAGGAGAGGTTGGAGTCCCAGCTCCAACCTCGGAAACACACTCTGAGGTTGGAGCTGGGAATCTGACCCTGGAGCGCCCTCCCTCTGCTCTCACAGCTGGTGCAATTGTTTCCACACTGGCTGTGGCTCCAAGGTCACTAGACCAACCTCGGAGCTGGCGTTGGGGGGGCATTCCAGCGAGCAGGGAGGGGATAAGTGAGGCTCCACCAGGATACAATGTAGTATCCTGGCAATGCCTCAGCCTGTCCTCTTCGTGAGCAGGGGCAAAAGACTTAGATGGCCAAAATCGGCCATCTAAGTGTTTTGCAGGGCAGGAGAAGTGAGGAGATTACCTTCACCTCTGCACTCCTTCCACCCTCGATAGGATGCCCATAATCCTCCAAATTTGAAGGGTTATGGGCAGCCACATTAGATCACATTGTTAGAGGACCAGTTCCTACCCACCCCAAATGTGTGGTGATGTTTGCAGTTAATATGTGAAGAGGTCTGAAGCAGATCAAGCCTGACAGATTTTGATGCCACCAAGTTGTCAGAATCAGCAAGCATGGTGTCAGGGAAAAAAGATCTTTCCCTGAATGCCATTACCCTGAATGCTGCTATGAGAGAGAGAGAGAGAGAGAGAGAGAGAGAGAGAGATATGTTGTGGGGTGTGGGGGTGGGATAATCATCCAACTCCATGATCCAGGCCCCTGACCTGCACTGTTTGATATAGAAGCTCAATTCCCCCTTACCATTATGCTGAAAAACAGCATCAACCTTGTGGCCAACTGCAGGAAAATCATCCCTTATTTTTCTTGGGTAGTCCTCATCCATAGATTGACTGTTCTCATCATACCTGAACAACATAATTTGAGGAAATGAATTAGGTGCTGGATCTGCCTAATGCAAGTTCAGCACACAGTCCTAAAGATTTCAAATGAAAGACGTCTCTTATGGCATTTTGAAAATGGACATGTTGGCAAATAGGACCTTTGCTGCCTTTGCTCATCATTTGCCGCAGCAGCAGAAATACCCACACCCACCAAGCAAAACATGGAGAAGTGACTGATGTTCTCTGAACAATCTTTTATGGCAGAGATCAGAGTATACTGTCATCCATATCCAATATGTTGCATTCTAGGACAGCGTGAGATATTTCAAATATCACTCCTCTCACAGACATACATCAATGATATGGCTGGCAGGCTTAGTGCACTAACGCAATCTGCAAGTATAGCTCCAAAAGAAAATAGAGGTACTGAAAGGAAATGGCATTGGTCACACTGGTAGATGACGACATACACCAAGGGTAGGCAACCCAGTGTAGAGTACAGCTCCACCCCTGGTCTAAATGGTTTGGGACCAGGGTATTTAAAGGAGCATCTCCACCCATATGATCCTGCCTGCCAAAAAGATAATCAGGAGAGGCTTCTGATGGGCTACCACCATAAGACATTCTGTTGGTGGGCATGCAGGAAAAGGCCTTCTCTATAAGTGATGCCCAGACTCTGGAACTCCTTGTCTAAGAGACCTGTTTGGCTCCCTCCATAATGGTGTTCAGTTGCCAGGCAAAGACATAAGAAGACCCATGCTGGATCAGACCAAGGGTCCATCTCATCCAGCATTCTGTTCCCTTTTATCTATCCTGAATCTCCCACCAATCAGCTTCATGGGATTGACCCCATTGGGATCTAGTATTATGAACGATTCCGTTTCACTGTGCTTATGGCAAACCTGATTTCTGAGCCCTATCCCTTCCAAAATTGTTCCGTTTGCAGATTGTTTTCTTTGCTTCTTACTGCTTGTAACCTAT
The DNA here is from genome assembly GCA_021292165.1 of Shinisaurus crocodilurus. NCBI lineage: Eukaryota > Metazoa > Chordata > Lepidosauria > Squamata > Shinisauridae > Shinisaurus > Shinisaurus crocodilurus. The sequence goes on along the minus strand of CM037878.1, from coordinate 271,452,206 downwards.
GTTGCTTGCAAACTTCCATAGGCATTTGTTGCATATGATGAAAAGATCAATATTTTGAATGAATGAAAGTCAACACATTTCACCATATCAATGCAGGTGAAAATAATGTGAAGTGTCTCCCAGTTTATACTGACATTTGCTTTGAAAACTGAAATGCATTATTTCATACAAGCCCTAGATTGTTGAGTGAATTAAAAGATTACTCTTTTCTTCTTTTTGGGGTGTGTTTTTTTGGTGGGGGGGGGATGTACACACTATCCCCCTCAAAGCTTCTCAGAAGACAGAATGCATGATCTTCCACTATGTGCTTGGAAAGATCCTCATAGGACTCAATGGAGCTCCATTTCTCCCCTCTCACCACTCTCTTGGTATGTACAGGATAGTTCACAAGCAGCTTACCTGGGAAATCTAGAGAATATGGCCCATTGTATTTCTTCACACAGCACATAGTTAAACTATGGAATTCACTTCCACAGGATGTAGTCCCGACCACCAATTTGGAAGACTTTAAAAGGGGATTGGACAAATTCATGGAGGAGAAGGCTATCAATGGCTACTAGTCCTGATGGCTATCTGCTACCTCTAGTATCAGGGACAGTATGCCTATGTTGCTGGGGAACATGGGCAGGAGGACATGGTGTTGCAGTCATGTCCTACTTGTGGGTTTCCCGTGGGCAGCTGGTTGGCCACTGTGTGAACAGAATGCTGGACTATATGGACCCTTGGTATGATCCAGCATGGCTCTTTTTATGTCCTTATTGTGCTGCCTGTGCATGCAGGTGTTAAATAACGTATTTCCCAGAGACCTTACCTCCAATACTGGTCACCAACAAAGAAATAGGTTTTTAGAGTATTTTTATCAAAAACAGCAGCATCAATTTTCTTAATGTTTTGTGGAAAGCCCAAATTGTCAATGGTTTTGGGGTAGCCAGGCTGCATCCGAAATCCACTAATCATCCAGAAGTGATTGTCTGTTCAAATAGAAAAAAGTGTTGTCAAAGAGTTTCTGATTTCATTTAATTATCCCTACAAAGATATATTACTTTGTTGCAAATCAGTGTGAGCTCAGTTCAAGGTTTTCAGCCCTAGCCAGCATAGCCAATAGTGTGGAATGATGGGAATTGAAAGCCAAAACATCAGGAGGGCCACAAGTTGCCCACCCCTGCTCTAGATCATCCTTTGCCAAACTGCTTGCCTGCCTGATGTGTTTGACTACAGATTCTATCATCCTCAGCTCTGAGATGATGGGAGCTGTACTCCAACACATCTGAAGGGCACCAGGTTGGTGAAGAATGCTCTAGAGCAGGGTAGCACAACCTGTATCACCCCCAAGGCTTTTAGTGTGGCCCACAAGGGTGCCCTGAACCTCCTACCACCACTGAATTCCCCCCACTTGTACTCTCTACTCTTTCCCACAGAGATCCTCATACAGTTCACTCTTTCCCTGCCACTGCAGGGATGAAAAGCAACCTGTATCAGGATTGCTGGGATGTGTGTGCATGTAGCCCCCAAGCCAGCATCACATGTGGCCCTCAGGGCCAAAAAGGTTGTGCACCCCTGCTTTTAGAGCAATGGTTTCTAGCTCACACAGCAAAATGCTACCCATAGCTCAGCCCTGACAATGCCCGAGAAAATGTCCCAGAATCCTCTGCAGCACACAAGGATTCTGTGGCAGATACTCAGCAATTCCTCAGTGGAGATGGGCAAGCTCTGCAAAGCTAGGGAAAATGAGCAAGGAAAATAAGCCACAGTTTGTTTGTTCGTCTGCAAGACAATTCACGTCTAAAGCAACAAACCATGTTGACATAAACCGACCTTCCCAAACTGGTACCTCCAGATGTTCAACCCCCGTTAGCCCCAGCCAATGGTTAGGAATTCTGGGAATTGTAGTCCAAACCATCTGGAGGGCACTAGGTTGGGGAAGGCTGACATAAACCACAGCTTAGCATTTTTGTGTGAATGCAGTCGGTGTGTGTGTGTGTGTCTGCGCGCGCGTGTTGTCAGGAGCTGCTGGATTTGTGTGCAGCTCCCTCATGTGGTAAACCATTGGACTGTTGGTGGCAGCTTCTCAATGATTCACCTTCAGGACCTGGACTGACTCTGCCCACCCAGGCTAGCCATTGGGTCCTTCCGGGCAGGAAGGCGTAAAGGCCTTCCTGTTGCAGCTGAGCCTTGACTGAGCACAAGGTCTTCCTGTATTCTTAATTAATCTTGGTCCTGCCTCCTTGCTTGGCATTTGGATCTTTCTTAAGTCCTGGCTTGCTTCTTGACTCTGTCTCTTGATTTGCCCTGTGATTCTGACTTTCCTTTCAGTCCTTACTACTAGCTGGTAGTAAGTACTATTTACTTAATACCACACCATGGCTCCTGGTTCTCAACAAACCAATCCAAACCATGGCTTAGCATTACGTGCAAACCAGGCATGTGGGGCCTCACCATCAACTGGCATTAATCAAATGTGCACCCTAGAGCACATCCAACCCTCTCCTGTAGCCACAAAGTTTGGAGGAAGATCAGTAGTGAAGCAGCAGCTGCTTTTCAGGAAACCTTGTCCAGCCAGCATGGCTAATGGCAAGGGATGCTGGGAGCTGTAGTCCAGCATAGTATCATCTTATTTATTTATTTTACTTCTACACTGCCCAATAGCTGAAGCTCTCTGGGCTTTTTACAACAGTTCCTAGACAGGACCATGATACAATAAAAACCATTAAAAATGTTGTTTTGCCACAGGATCCCCAAGAGGGATTGGCAAAGGTTCTTTAAGGAATTTTCATGCCACAAATACTCTTCTGGGAAGTCAAAGCCAAACATTTTTATTGTAAAGCTGAGCATAAGATGCAACAATGCTATCAGCCTTCCCCCAAGTTCCCTGGTGGAAGTCCCACCCCTTAGCAACACAGCCACTGTGCTCTTTCTAACCAACCAAAATGCAACATCCAGCAGTTCTCCACCTGGGTGTCAGCTTCCAGCGCTGGACTTCAGCAGGGCTCTTCAAACAGCTTCTTCTGCTCCTTTTCGCGCCTTCCAACTTCAGCACACCACCAGGAACTGCACAGCACCCATCCACCACTCACACAATCCACCACATTATATATCATGAGAGCAGGCAACTACGTGAGCAGCAGATCATGCACTTGAATGATTACAGCTGTGATTCTTTTTTGCAGTGTCATTCTGTTGGCCAGCAGCCAACTCACAGGCTAGCAATTAAAGCAATATGGTGCGTGCCTTGCTACTGCAGAGCAAGATACAAAGTATACAGAGCATCGAGGCAGCACTGCTGTGCAATGCACTACACTCCTCGCCGTCTTCCGCGACTCCCATTACAATGTCCATAATGCAAAATTTAGAAACAGTTAAATTTAAAAACAGCTAAAAAAAAATTAAAATAATTTATCAGCTAAAATGGTATTTAATATAAAATAGTCTTATTAAAAACACCAGACCTGGATACCACTATCATGCTAATAACCTTAAATATCTTTAAATGCCTCAGTGCAGAAGACTCCCCCAAAACCGCTAATTGAAATGATAGGAACAATAATTCCTTACCTTTGAAAAAGAAAACTTGATCGTTCATATTTTCATAAACTGCCTGGATGTCAGAAGGTAGGAAAGGCCAAAAGGTAGAAATTGATTCAAGATCAACTTGAGAGTGACTAGGGTACACTCTCCAGAGCTGCCTGAAATTAATGGAATGTGCATTGCATTACTAATTACAGTCATGCCTTGGATTGAGAGCATAATTCGTTCCGGAAATGTGCTTGTAATCCAAAACACTCTTATATCAAAACGAAATCCCCCCCAAAAAATTTGTACAGAGATTTTTAATTTAAGCCGTACTACAGTACTTGTATTGCAAGACATCGCTTGTATATCAAGTAATTTTTTAAAAAATAAATATTTAAAAATTTGCTTGTCTTGCAAAACGCTCTCAAACCAAGTTACTTGCAGTCCAAGGTATTACTGTACTCACAATGTTCATGTAATTAATCTGGAGAACCAAGAACATCGAAATTAAGTTTACATAGCCTTGGAGTTATAAATAGTGGTTAGAGTGTTGGACTGGGACTCGGGAGCTCCGGGTTCTAGTCCCCACTTGGCCATGAAGTTCATGGGGTGACTTTGGGCCAGTCACTGACTCTCATGCTCACCTATCTCACAGGGTTGTTGTGAGGATAAAAGGGAGAGCAGCAGGAGGATTATGTAAGCTGCCTTGTGTTCCTTGCAGGAGGAAAAAAGGTGGGATATAAATGTGATAAATAAATGAATGCAATAAATAAATGTGGGAAGACAAGGAACATAGGTCATTTTCAGCACAATCCTGTGCGTGTTTACTCAGATGCAAGTCCCACTATGTTCAATGGGGCATTCCTCCTTACTACGAATGTGTGTAAGACTGCAGGCTTTGAGAAGCAAGGTGTAGCTCATAGGGATTCTGTTTGTATGTAATTCTGAGCTTAAAATCTAAATTAGCCTTCCCCAGTCTGGTGCCTCTGACTGCAACTCCCATCATCCCCAGCCAGAATGCCATGCTGGTGGGAATGATGGGAGTTGTAGTTCAACACATCTGGAGGGCGCCAGATTGGGGAAGGCCAATCTGAAGTCTATCTCGCATAATAAAGTGGCTAAGAATGTGAATCAGGCAATCACTGGCTCAAATCTTGCCTCTGTCATGAACTCACTTAGGTTTAGTTCATCCTCAATGTGGGGGGAAAGAACTCTGCCCTACCTTCTCTGACATGATGGATAATGAAGCCCTTGGAACACATGGAATGTGCGCTGTATAAATCTATATATATAAAAGAAGTCCTGACTGACTGACTGACTGACTCATCAACGCCCAGATCAAACAGTTTAATCTAGGAACGTGAAATTTTGAAGGGACATTGTTTTTATGACGTAGACCCCCACTAAAGAAGGATTTTGGGAAATTCTGTCCCTAAGGGGGTGAAAAAAGGGGGCAAAATTGTTCCACTCTTATATCTCCTATGGGCAAAACAACAGGAGCAGTTATGCAAATCGGCCTCACCTCATAATTGCTGCAGAAGCCAATAGGAGAAGTTCTGCAAATAGCCCATACGACACTTAGAATGTTCGTATGAATTCCTGCAGGGGCCAATAGGGCTGGGTATGCAAATCTCCCCTAGGCCATTTAGAATGTTTTCTAAGGGGGTGAAAAGGGAGGGAAACTTTTTAAATGACTGACTGTTGTGTGTGTGGCGTCATCACATAGGCTCCATCACGTTTTGACGGATCTACCCCAAACGTGTCACGGTCACTCTTCATCACCTGTAGACTCTCAGGATTAACCTGTTTTTTCTTTAAGATCAGATATTTCTGTCAGAAAAGATTTCTGCTGCCAGCACCCAGCCTAAACGTTACACTTTCAGTCAGTGACATTGTATCTTTTCCATACAGCTCTCGCAGGCCTTCAAGGAGAAACAACCAAAGAAAAAACCCTTTTCATTTTTAAACCCGTTTTTTAAATTTTTTCTTCTACTCCATAAAAAACCCTCCTAAAATCCATGCGAGCGAAGCCGCAGGCAACAGCTAGTATTACATATCTGTCAGTCAGTGTCACTTGACCACTTTTTGACACACACTCATTCACTGTAGTGTGTGACCAAGGATCGGAATGCGAGATGGGGTGATACAGGTAGGAGCAGGCTTGATCCTCAGTGGACAGGATCGCCAATGGAAAGCATCTGACTCAGTTTTATGCAAGTGAATAGATACCATTTACTCCTTAAAGGAGAAAGACAGTACTGCATCCGAGGGCAAAACCTGCCCTCCCGAGAATGGGTGGCTGAATTGCATCTCCTGGAAGTCCTTGCAATATTCACATGAACGTGCGCGCACGCACACACACGCACACACACACACACACATGCAGGGGAGGGTGGTGACGCCTATGCCAGTGGGGCTTCTTATCCATTTCAGCTGTTACTCCGAGCCTCATAGGAGCTATCCATGGTGCTGAACTCCACCCCCAAAGTAGGTTCACCACCATGGAGCACCATGGATAGCTCCAGAATAAAAGCTGAAATGGATAAGGAGGCCCACTGACATAGGCCTCCCCAGCCTCCCTTGCACACTTGATATAATGACAGGCATTTGCTGCTAAAAAGAAGACAAATCTTTACAACTGTTCATCGATCTGTCAATCAACCTACGGTAAAGACAGCATAATATTCAGGCAGTGGGGAAAGTACAATACCCCATTCTTAACAGATACCAGAGTGTTTTGTTTGAAGGGCTTACCTGCCCTTAAAAAATATGACTTCTCTTCGCAGTGTAGTGATGGCATCAAATGATAACTTAGGATCACAAGTCTTGGGCAATGTTGGTTTCACTGGCGTATTTGGTGGATTGCGTGATGGTCCTAGAATAAGCAGATTACAAGGAATATTTTAACCTCTTCCTAATGAAAATATACCAGAAGTACGTTTTAATTATAAAAATATTAGCAATAACACTGATGTCCCACCTACCCTCTCCAAAGAGTTCAAGGTGGTATACATGGTTTTCTCTCCCCACCCTCACTATTTTATGTTCACAACTATCAGGTTGCACTGATAATGTCTGGCCCAAGACCATCCAGTGGGCTTCATCATGGGGATTTGAGAACCTGGGCTTCGTCCTGTCACCCGTTATCCAGGCAAAGAAGTGCCCAGGAATGGGCAGCTGCAGCAGCATGACCAAAGGAACTTGGGGTGTAGCATACAATCTATTCCATTGCACCAACCAAGCAAGGTGTGTTCAGGTGCTACTATGCTGAGTCAGCATCAGCCCCTTTTTATTTTATTTATTTATTTATTTATTTATACCCCGCCTTTTTTCCTTCAAGGAACCCAAGGCGGCTTACATAATCCTCCTCCTCCTCTCCATTTTATCCTCACAACAACCCTGTGAGGTAGGCTAGGCTGAGAGTCAGTGACTGGCCCAAAGTCACCCAGTGAGCTTCATGGCTGAGCGGGGACTTGAGTTGCTGCGGCCATGTGAATCAACTTTACATTTGTACATCCTGGAACCAAACGCAGACCCGAATGCAATCTGTGGTGTGAAGTCCATAGAACATCCGAGCTTGTGATGCGATTAGTGCAACAACAAAAAGTACATTCGAAAAATGTGAATGAAAAATGCGTACGTTTGAAAATGTGTACAAAAACTCTTTAGTCAATGCGAGAAAATGACTGGGTTCAGACAGCACGAGAACCCACACTCAAGGGTTGAGAATGGGTTGAGTGTGGGTTGTTGTTGAACCATGGGTTACTGTATTGTCTGAACCCAGCTGAGATAACAAACCATGGTTCACAACCCAGCAACAAGCCATGGGTTCTCTTCATGGGTTGTCCATGGTTAACAAACCATGGCTTGTTAGTGCAGCTGGGTTCAGATAACACAGTAACCCACCTTTCAACAACAACCCTCACTGGAGGAAGTAAATTTTTGTACACATCTTTTTGCCTGCCTAGACCTCCTCTGATCATCAAAATTGAGGTCTGCATAGGGACAATTCTGAGCACCAATCTGTACTACAGAGGTTAGGGTTGGGATGTTTTACAATAATAGAGATACTGATTTTTGGCTGTATTATGGGCCCTTTTAATTTTCCCCCCTTGATTATTATTTTGTTACCATTTTTTTTTGAGGACTTGTCTCTTCTTACCGTAGATGGCCTGAATGCCAGTAATATCATCTTGGGAGAGTGGGAAATCGGTAGGGTCCTCCAGGGGTTTATAATTTGGGAACATCAGTGCTCTTGGGTCATCAGAATGTGCAAGACCAAGTGCGTGGCCAATCTCGTGAGCAGCAACCAGCCGCAAGTCGAATTCTAAATAAATAAGTAAGTGTATAAAGACAAGTTCCACATAGACCCTGATGTGTACTCAGAACTTAGTTCCACTGAGTTCCGGGGGGCTTACTCTCAAGTAAGTGTGCATAGGGTTGCTCCACCATTCTTTTGTGAGCTTACATGGAGAAAAGAACAAATATTTAATACATGTACATAATACATAACAGAACTTCCTGAGGATTCCAGTATAATCGTTCACCTGTGCAAAGGCCGTTATACAAATTCTCAAGTTTCAGATTTTAAGTGCAGCAGCTACCTTTCAGAGCAATCCTGAGTGGGCAGACCTACCACCTCATCCCCATTCCTACTGGCTCACACTGACCAGGGCAGAAGGAAGCAACAGTTTCACTAGGCTATCCATGCATTTAAAATCCCCCCCCCTCCAGTAACAGCAAAGAAAGTGGCTTAGATACTCCAGCTCCAGGGCTGGTGTAGTTTATGGGCCAGTCTAGAGGAATGGTGTGGTTTTGGATCTAGTAGATCCAAAGCTGGGTCTCTCTGCCCCCCTCCTCCCATGGAACACCCCATTTCAGGGCTTTCCACTTGCTACCACTGGCAGGAGAACCGTTGCTGGCAGCTTTCTGCTCACCCAGACACAGCAGCAGGTTCCTCTGAGGCAGAACCCCCCTCGGGTGGTGCTCCTCTCCACCAACGCAGGCCAGCAGAGAGGTACAAATTTTATCCTAACCCACTGAAGCCATCAACATTGAGGGGCTAGGATTGTGATGTAACAGAGTTTTCATTAGGATGAGAAGCTAGGGTTCTCTCATGTATGCTTCATTTCAGGGTTTCTCAGATCTTGAAGGGAGGAATAGACCTTTCTTGTATCCTCTAGGGAAGCCTTTCCCAATCTGACACTGTCTAGAGGCCATAGGATCACTCTGTTGAACTAGTGTCCCCAGAATGCCACAATATAGTTTTTGTTCAGTACAAAAATTATTTATTTATTTGCTGCCGTATAACAAAAAAATTCTTCAGGCAGCACACACAGTAAAATCCTCTCTTGTATCTGCTTTGCTTAATGTGATAAAATGGTTTCTCCATTACTGTCATCATCTCAAAAATAAATAAATAAAATAAAATAAAGCTTGCACTAAGCTATCGTTTCAATTAGGGACACTTCTGCAGCTTACCAACAGTGGTGTAGCGGAGAGGGGATGCAGGGGACTGCAGCTCCGGGACTTTTTTCAGAGCAGGAGTGATGACATCATCTGTCAGTGTTCTGCGGTAATTGTCAGCTTCTCCTTGTTCTGGCAAGTGAATGAGGTGATAATGAGGCTTTCAAGTCTGGCTATTGTTTGTGACAGATTAGCACAGAGGAAGCCAAAGAATGAGGGAAAGGATCAAGCGGAGAGTACATACCGTACATCTTTCCTTACCTTTAATGGGCTTCCTACTCCATGTTAGTGATGAGTTTGGTGACACTTCTTTGTAGGCCTGTTTGCATTTCTAATGAAAAGCTGAACGTTTGTCTTTCAGCCAACTGAATCTTTTGTAAAAGCTCAGTGTGTTTTATTAAGGGTGCAATCCTATGCATGTTTAGATAGAAAAAAGTCCTACAGGCCCCAGCATGCCCCAGCCATGCTGGGCTGGCTGGGGCATGCTGGGCATTGCAGGATTTCCCCCCCCCCATCTAAATATATACAGGATTGTGTCATAATTGAATTTATGTTGTCAGAAGAAGAAAGCACCACTGTGTTCAATGGCGCTTACTCCCAGGGAATCATGCGCAGTATCGCAGCTATGCTGATCCTAATAAAATGGGCATACTGCTCTGTACTGCTGCTCTTTGGCATGTGTGTTACACATACGGGCCTTTATTGATTTATTATTAATATTTATATACCACCTTATCTGCTAAAAAGCCATCAAGGCAGTGTACAGCCACTTAAAACTATAAAACCTTGAAACAAGAAAAAACAAGAACATTAAAAAAGTGAAAAATATTAAAACACTAGAGCTACAGATTCTAAAAGACTAAATTGAAAAGATGAATCTTTGCACCCTTTCTAAAGGCCAAGAGAGTGAGGGTCAATTGTAATTCTTGAGGGAGGGCATTCCATAGTTGAGTAGCGACACAGGAGACAGCCCTTTCACACAAACGTGCCTCTCTTGTAGATCTTAATCAGGGCTGGATTAAGGCCAATGCCCTAAGCCAATGTTCTCCAACCTTGGGTCCCCTGATGTTGTTGGCCTACAACTCCCAGCATGCCCCAGCCAGCAACGCTGGCTGGGGCATGCTGGGAGTTGTAGGCCAACAACATCTGGGGACCCAAGGTTGGAGAGCCCTGCCCTAAGCACAGCCCAATACTGGTGCCCCCTCAGCCCTTCCATATTGCTTAGCTGGCAAGACATTAAATCTCAATAAGTGCTGAAGGTGAAATAAGACATTAAAAACTCAGTTTTCTTCAAGGCCATCCCCCACGTCAGAACTATATTAAATATAAGTTGTTTTTTTTAATTATATTTATTTAACACTAAGTAGCAGCCAAGCAATATAAGCCAATTACTTACTTATAAGTAGGGCAACAGAAAGAAATACTAATTTTCATCACTGTTTTATGCATTTAAAAAATAAAATAAAACTGTTATAAAGGAAAAAATGCAAATGCAAACATTTGTGGTAATCTGGTGGTAATCTCTGTGATGCGCCCCTTCCCTTGGTGCCCTTAGCACGTGTTTATATTGCTTAGTGGTTAATCCAGGGCTGATCTTAATACTCGGGCAGCTTCAAAGTGGGAAAGGTGGTCCCTTGGATACCCAGGTCCTACGCCATTTAAGGCTTGAAAGGTTAAAACTAACATCTTGAATTGCACCTGGAGGGCAATTGGCAACCAGTGCAGGTCCTTTAGGATAGGTGTAATATGGTCCCAATACCATGCACTGGTTAGCAGCCCAGCTGCCACAGTTTACACCATTTGAAGCTTGGGGACACTTTTCAGGGGTAGCCCCTCATAGAGTGCATTGCAGTAGTCTAAGCGTGATGTAAACATGAGAGCCAGTGTGTGGCGTAGTGGTGAGAGTGTTGGACTGGGGGCTCAGGTGATCCGGGTTCTAGTCCCCGCTCGGCCATGAAGTTCACTGGGTGACTTCGGGCCAGTCTCTGACTCTCAGCCTAACCTACCTCACAGGGTTGTTGTGAGGATAAAATGGAGAGGAGGAGGAGGATTATGTAAGCCATCTTGGGTTCCTTGCAGGAAAAAATGTGGGATATAAATATAATAAATATAATAAATAATAACTAAATAAATAACCAAGGCATGCATGGATAACTGTTGCCAAGTCAGACCAACTCAGGAAGGGTCACAGCTGGTGCGAGCAAGTGTAAGTGCAAGCACACTCCTTGCCGCCGCCACCTGAAGATCCAGGGACAGCGTAGGACGAGTCCTTGCACGCCAAAATCTACCGTGATACCATTGCTTACCGACTAAATTGGCGATCCAGTTTTCATCCTCATCGAAGTGGACATTTCCACGGAAGGGATGGCCTGGGGGGAAAGCATGTCCGAGGACTCCCAGAGGCCCATCAAACTGCCGAGGGCAGGGTGGATGCACTAAGCAGCGACAGAGGGAGGGTTGATTACTGACACCATTATAGTAATGCAGGGGTGTGGAACCTCTTTCAGCCCGAGGGCTGAATTCCATTTCGGGGAAGCTCTTGGGGGCTGCATTCCAGTGGTGGGCAGGGCCGAAGGCAAAAAGGGCAGGGCCAAAATGCTAGCAAGTGTTAGCTTAAAGCTCTTACTGCCAGTCACTAAGCGGAGGCATGTCAACCTTTTAGAATGGGGAAAAACTGCAGAAAACCCGGGAAACCACGAAACAGAGGGTGTTTGGGAGAGTCAGTGTGGCGTAGTGGTGAGAGTGTTGGACTGGGACTGGGGAGATCCGGGTTCTAGTCCCCGCTCGGCCATGAAACTCACTGGGTGACTTTGGGCCAGTCACTGAGACTCAGCCTAACCTACCTCACAGGGTTGTTGTGAGGATAAAATGGAGAGGAGGAGGAGGAGGAGGAGGAGGAGGAGGAGGAGGAGGAGGAGGAGGAGGATTATGTAAGCCGCCTTGGGTTCCTTGCAGGAAAAAAAGGCGAGGTATAAATATAATAAATAAATAAATAAATAAATATAATAATTAAATAATAAATGGAGTGGGCCCAAGGGAAGAGGCTGAGGCCATCTGGGGACCCCTAGAGGGCTGGATTCAGCCTCCAAACCTGAGGTTCTGCACCCCTGTAGTAATAATTGGAGCTCCATGAATCTTAAGGCTTGTGGTGATATCAATATACTACCTCTAGTTGCAAACCCAATTGTTATGTCTGCTCTTCCCTTACGAACCCTGCTGAAAGTCAAAGGAGTCACTGCACTCCAAACCTCAAAGGCCTTTTGGATGGATGTGTCCACATCAGCTCGTTTCATATCAGGTGTGTAATTCACAATCCTAGAAGGATAAAATGCAGGAAAAGGTTCACCCTCGTCACTCTCATTATTGTCACTGTGGCAATTCATGACGTGCACTTCAGTCACAAAGACTGGGTTATAACTTATAACCCACACTCAAGGGTTGAGTATGGGTTGAATGTGGGTTGTCGTTGAACCGTGGGTTGTTGAAATGTGGGTTATCGTGTTGTCTGAACCCTGCTGAGATAACAAAACATGGCGAACAACCCACAGTTCACAATCCAACAACAAATGATGGGTTCTCTTCATGGGTTATTCATAGTTAACAAGCCATGGCTTGTTAGTGCAGCTGGGTTCAGACAACACTGTAACCCATGGTTCAACAACAACCCACACTCAACCCCTGGGTGTGGGTTATTATGTTGTCTGAACCCAGTCAATAATCTGCCCAGTGAACATTAGTTATTGGGTGGATTAGAAATGTAAAACATAAATAAATAAATGCAGAACTGAAAATGTTATTAAAAACAGAAATCAGATAGCGGGCTGGAGGAGGAAGCTGCCACATTGCTTTTGATTCCTGCCAGATCTCAGTTTTGAGCAGTTCCAGAATATGAACCCAATTTACATAACTGTTTGTTTGTTTGTTTAATCAAATGTGGTGAATTTCAACTGATTTCCCCACCCCGCCCTCAGACATTTTGTTCCAGTTAATAGGTTATATAAATGTTCCAGTTTCTGATTTACTAAGGTCTGATGCATCCCACATTTTGAAGATTTCCCGGGATTAATCACCTGTTCCTGTGTATGTTTAATCAGAAGCAAGCCTCACTGAGTTCAATGGAACTCACTCCCAAGTAAATGTGCATTATTATTGCAGTCTTATTGCTCAATACACCCAAAAGCCATGGGCTAATTAACTGCATCCATTCACAAATGCATGGATGCATGGATTGCATGACAAGCTACAACGGCAGAGAGTCCCGCTTCTACACTACTATTAAAAGTGCAGGAGACCGCTTTTCACCTGGCCACCCTAGCAGCTAGGATTCAAGTGATGCCAAAAGCCTGCTGTCTGGTAACCAGACAGGGCTGGTCTGGAGGCAGAGGCGAAGCCCCTCCCATTGGTGTCACTATTCCAGGAAGCCCTGTCTGTCAACCAAGAGGAGGTACTTCCCAAAAGTAATACTGCCCCACTTTGGGACCCCTGAGAATGGACATTTACAGTAAATTGATAGCTTCCTCTCTGTGCCAGATATATAGTATAAATAAAGCAGTAACTGAGAACACACAGAACACACATTGCTCCGGGGCTGGTACTGGTTTTCCACAAGTCTGTCTAGCGTGATCCTGAAGTATTGGCTATTAAATTTCAGCCTGTGGACAGTTCTGCATACAAACCTATATATTTATATATATATAAAAGAAGGTGTCCCGACTGACTGATTGACTGACTCATCAACGCCCAGCCAGGACCGGTGCAGGGCAGTTTGGCGCCCTAGGCAAAGTTATATTTAGCGTGCCGGGGGGGGGGGGGGCTCCAGAGCAAAGCAGCCGGGAAATGCCCTGACTGGGGACCAGCCTCCCCCCACGCCCCCAACCACAAGGCAGGAGCGTGCCTGCCACGTTCATGGAAGAGATCCAGGCAAATCGAGGCAGCAATGGCCGCGCGGTGGGACAGCAAAAGGGCAGCTGTGGGGAGCCGCAAACCAAACTGCGAGCGGGGTGGGGTGGGGTCACTGGGGCGTCTCTGCCAGATTTCCTTCGGGGTCTTAAGGCCCGCCCAGGCCAGTTCGGCGGATGAAAATGGAGAGGGGCGGAGGACAGGCAGTTGCGGGAAAGAAGGCTGGGGGCGAATGGGAAACGGGGTGGGAACACTTTGATTTGAGCCGCGGAACCTGCTTCCAACGTCCAGCGTGCTCAGCCTTGGGCCCCGGGGACGCGCCAGCTCACGGGAAACGTCCGCGTGCCTGTGAGCATGTGCAAAGCGCCCCTTCCCTCTGAGGAGCCATGAGCATCCCCGACTGGAAAGGCTTCCCGGGGAGGCGCGGCATAGGCTGCTTCCGGAGCTGGTCCCCGTCCGTCTCCCACACTCACTCACCTGAGCAGGGCGCCCAGCAGGAGCCACTGCGCTCACATCCCTCAGCCGCGTGGCGTCCCCTGCCGGCGAGGGGGGCGGAGGCGGGTGGGCGGCGAGAGTCGCAGCGGTGGCGTGAAAAAATGAAGATAAAACAAAAACCCTACGTGGCGTTAAAATAATTTGATATTTCGGATCAATTTTAGATAACTAATACGCATTTTAGCGCAGTATTTTTTTTCAAGGCGTTTCTGGCGCCCTCTTTAGCTCGGCGCCCTAGGCAACCGCCTAGTTGGCCTAATGGTAGCACCAGCCCTGCGCCCAGCTCAAACCGTTTAATCTAGGAACGTGAAATTTTGAAGGGACATTGCTTTTATGACGTAGGTAGACCCCCACTAAGGAAGGATTTTGGGAAATTCTGTCCCTAAGGGGGTGAAAAAAGGGGGCAAAATCACCCCACTCTCATATCTGCAGTTCTGCAAATAGGCCTCACCTCATAATTGCTGCTGGAGCCAACTTGCTGCAAGAGCCAATAGCAGCAGTTATGAAAATAGCCCATAGGACTCTTAGAATGAATTCCTGCAAGGGCCAATAGGGCTGGGTATGCAAATCTCCCCTAGGCCATTTAGAATGTTCTCTGAGGGAGTGAAAAGGGAGGGAAACTTTTTTAAATGACTGACTGACTGTTGTATGTGGGGCATCATCGCATAGGCTCCATCACGTTTAGACGGATCTACCCCAAACTTGGCATGCTCACTCTTCATCACCTGTAGACTCTCAGGATTAACCTGATTTTTCTTTAAGAACAGATATTTTCTGTCACAAAAGATTTCTGCTGCCAGCACCCAGCCTAAACGTTACACTTTCAGTCAGAGACACTGCATCTTTTCCATACATGTTTCTTTTAAAAACAATTGTACCAAATCCTAAAATCCACACAAGCGCAGCCGCGGGCAACAGCTAGTTCCATGTATAACGAGTGAGGTTCTCCCTCATTGTAAGCACCAAATCCTATGCATGTTTACTTGGAGGAAAGTTCCACTGACTTCAGTGGGACTTATGTCTGAGTAAACACACACAGAAAGCAGACTCCCCCAACCTGGTGTCCTCCAGATGTTATGTACTGCTTTTCAGACCACTGGTCATGCTGGCTGGGGCATGCTGGGAGTTGTAGGCCAAAAACATCTGGGGACCCAAGGTTGGAGAACACTGCACTAAATTATTTATTACCTGTATGTAAGCTTGGTTTTTTTCCATCCAGGAAGAGCCAAGACAAACTGTCCAATATCAGGTATCCCACATCTGGGTTGCTGCATAACTTCCAATGTGTCAGCATCTAGCGTTCCAGTTACATTGAGCCTAAAGAATTCTTGCATTTGTTGGATTTTGTTCACAAAAGAAGAATTCCTGTTTTTCCAGCCTCGCTGCCCCGGTCCAGTTTCTTGCTCATAAAACTGATTTAGATATTTCTAAGAAAAATGGAAAAGAATACATTTATTACAGGATTTGGGAGAAGTTTTGCTATAACTTTTTTTTTTTAACTCAATGGTTTCTGCATTGAGATGAAAAAAGTTTGGCATTTTCCAAGCAATGAACCACTGTTTTTTTAGAAATATGGGCATATAGACAATAAATCTTCTTCCCCATTTGTTACTTAACAATTCTTCATGTCTGTCAATTTTCTCTCTGTTTTCTTCCCCCCAATGTGCATGCATGGCTATTTCAGGAATCTTTATTGCATCAACCTTGTAAATAAATCCCCAAAAGATACTACCCTGAATTTATTTTAATAGCTTCTTCTATGCTGGCTGTGGAAGAGAGGAAGCTACCAAGTAAGAACGCAATCCTTTGCATGTTTAGATGGAAAAAAACCGTACAACTCCCAACATTTCCCACCCAGCACGGCTAGCAGGGGAATGCTGGGGGTTGTAGGCAATTTTTCTGTTTAAACATGCATAGGATTGCACCTTAACTATGCAAATTTAGACAGAAAAAGAGCCTACAACTCCCAGCATGCCCTAGCCAGCCATGCTGGCTGGGGCATGCTGGGAGTTGTTGGAGTTTTTTCCTGTCTAATCATGGATAGGACTGTGCCCTAAGTGTATTAATGCTTAATGCTTATTAAGGCTTAGATCATTCTTGTATTTAAGGATTTGCTTGTTCACCATAGGCGACTTGGAATTCTATGCAGGTGAGTGAGTGGGCTTGGATGCCCTTTCCCTCCTCTGCCAAATCCACTTATTCACCTGCATAGAATTCCTAATCGCCCATGGTGACCTGGCATGTTCTTAAATACAAGGCTGTGTTATACAGTAATTATTTCTTACTATTTCATTTTTAACCTGCCCTATCTCCAAAGTGTCAGGATAATAATGATCTCATATTGATACCAGATAAACTGTTGAGGCCACAAGTTAGATTTTTTTAAAGTTATGTTTTCCGAGGAACAACCCCCCCCCCCACACACACACACATTGAATGCAGGTACAACAGTGGTACAAGCAGAAATACTGTGAACCAAAGGCAAGCATTGCTCATAACTTCACGGTGCGCACCGTAGTAACAACTCCACCCCTCCTTCTGTACTGTGATCCCTGTTGAATTCAATCCTCCTCTCCCCTGATCAAATGGTACAAGTAGAAAGGAAGGAAGGAAGGAAACAAGGAAAGAAGGGAGGGAGGAAACAGGAACTGTTGCTTTAATTGTTAGTTGTGGTAGAGAAGGATATCTAAGGACACAATCCTATGCATGTTTAGACAGAAAAAAGTCCTAGAACTCCTAGCATTCCTCAGCCAGCATGGCTACCTAGGGAATGCTGGGAGTTGTAGGACTTTCTTCCGTCTAAACATGCATAGGACGGTGCCCGAAGCATCTCTACCACAAGGTCCATGACCACAAGGCCACAGTGCCTTGACTTCAAGAGGCTGAGGTGAGATTGAATCAGCCCACACGTTTATCTGTTATGTTACATTCACTCTGGACATTTAGAAGTAAGTAATGGATTGGACACACAAGCATTTTCTTAAAATCCGCCACTAAAACACACACACACACACACACACACACACACACACACACACATTCTTAACATTTGAATAGAGTTTTCAAGTGTTCAAAGCACTTCACATGCATTATCCTGTTGTCATCATTACAACAACCCTACCAGGATAGTCAGTATTATTATCTCCCATATTGCATATGAGGTCACCAGGGATTTGTCTCCCTGAGGACACTTCCTGAGTTGATGACAGAGGCGACGTTTCAACACAGCACTTCCTGAGTTGTAGCTCAGCCCTTTACCCACTACACTGCACCAAAAGAAGCCCCCTGTTCCTGCTCATCCCCCAAATTCTTGCCCCTTCCTTTGTAAGAGCTACCAGAAAGATCCTCCAGAGGAAAGGCCCCATCATTAGATAAATCCGGAATCTGAAAGGCATGCAGGTAAAAGGCCTCAAAGTTTCCCACAGGCTGACCTCATTGTTACCTGTGCAAGCTGCATGTTTTGTTCTTTGCTTCTTTCCCCTGAAAAGACGGGGAATGCATAAGAAAATGCAACAGAGAACAGCAAAAGCAGAAGGCCCTTCATCTTATTTCTGGGCTCTCTTGTTTTGTAGAGCAGGGAAGACTCACACTCTGCTATTGCAGGAATTCCAACTTTCAAGATTCTTTGTGCTTTTCTGTTTTATAAAGCCAGCTGTGGACTGACTCACAGTTTATCATAGTCCAACAGAAAGCATATGCTGCAGCAGAAGGTGTCACAATACAAGTCAACTCAAAAACCCTGATTTTGTAAGCCATTGCAGCTGAGAAATAACATTTTCTTTTCCTTTAAAAAAATATATCTTTCTGGCATATCTTTAAAATGTCTGCTCGTATTTGCTCCCCTACTGGGACTCGGGAGATCCGGGTTCTAGTCCCTGCTCGGCCATGAAACTCACTGGGTGACTTTGGGCCAGTCACTGACTCTCAGCCTAACCTACCTCACAGGGTTGTTGTGAGGATAAAATGGAGAGGAGGAGGAGGAGGATTATGTAAGCCGCCTTGGATTCCTTGCAGGAAAAAAAGGCGGGGTATAAATATAATAAATAAATAATAAATAATATTTTAGCTGTTTAACATCCTAATACCAGGTGTGGGCAACTTGTGGTCCCTCAGATGTTGTTGGTTTGCAACTCCCATCAACACTAGCCAATGGTGGGGGATAATGGGAGTTGCCATCCAAAACATTTGGAGGTCCATAATTTGCCCACCCCTGATTTATCCAGAGGTAACTGCTTCCAATTAGAATCATAGAGTTGGAAAGGGCCATTTAAGCCATCGAGTCCAATCCCCTGCTCAGTTTAAACTAAAGCATCCTTGACAGATGGCTGTCCAGTCTCTGCTTGAATACCTCCAGTTTATTTATTATTTATTATTTCTTGCAAGGAATCCAATGTGGGAATAGGCAGTGGGGTAGGGTCCGGTGATCATCCAATGGTACCTTTTAGGTGACTGGCGAGACCTGAGGCTTTCCGCACTGAGTTTTGCGGCTCAATTGTGGGAGATAAGGATCGTCTTTGAGGCCAACTCACCTCACCCGCATCGGAGTTGTGCAGCCCCGGGAGTTGGTGACAGTGGGAAGACCTCCCAGCACCATGGTGGTGTAAAACTGGAGGGGGGGTTAGTTGCAGCGCCACCCCTTGGGGTTGGATATTTCACCTGGGAACACCTCCACTGGCCAAAGGCCGGTTTAGTTAGTACCCGCACTTCTTCCCTTCACAGATCCTTGTTATTCAACAAACTTTCTGCCTGAGGTCCCCCCCCCCTGAAATCAAATACCCTCCTCTCCCCTGTCCATACATCCCTTTTTAGAAATAGGTGTGTCCTTAGGAGACAGGGTCCTGTATGCATGCATGCACGCATGCACGTACACAAACTTTAGAGCATAAGTAAATTAGCATATGCAAATTTGTGCATTTTTGTTGTTGTTGTCCTGTGGGCCTGAGCCCTGGATTTTTTCAGTACCTAGCACTACCCCTGGTCTGCATTACATGCTATTCTGCCTGCATAGTAAATTGTATCTGTTTCTTCTGCATAGCCTGTCTGTACTAGATTTCAAAAGCCAGGCCAACTAATATACTGACTAGAACAGTTTCCTTTTAGCAGGGAGGGACGTTTAAAAGGTTTATCTCATACTTAGTATAGAACAGCAGCAGGTCAAATACGTTGGGGAACATTTACTATCTGGCTAGGTCATTACTGGAGGCAGGAAAGGAAAGGACTTCTGCGTTCCTGTGGGTGGTTTTGCATCCATGTGCATCAGAGTCAAAATGCATCCACTGCTACAACCACATGAGATGTGCAGTGCAACCTGTGAACAGAGTTCAGTGAGATTTATTCCCAAGTAACAGTATACAGGATTACACCCTTAATTTCTAGAAGGAAAGAGAGGGCTGACACCAAAAGAAGTCCATCGTATGCAGGGCCACCCCTACCATTGGGTAGAGCGAGGCACCTGCCTCAGGAGGCAGAGGGTGGGTGTGGCAGGCCGTGACACCAGCTTGGCAGAGCAGTGAGTGAGCAGTGGCAAGGTGTTGAAGGCCAGAGCTGTGTGTGCCACGTGGCCTGCCTTGTGCCTGCCAAGCTAGTCTGCTGCCTGCAGATGTGGTAGAAGTTGCTGTGCCATCACCAGCATTTAAGTAAGGTTCAGCAACCGGTTCAGTTGGCTTCTGTGCATGGAATTGGTGGTGGGTAGGGGTGGGGAACTATCTTGTCCAGTAAAATGTCTTGGGCCAGCCCTAATCGTATGTTGTATGAACACGGAGGATTTTTTTTAATTTTTTTTAAGGAATCCTCTAGATGTCTCCAGAATGCAAAATAGGGACAATGATTGACCAGGGATAGGTACCAGAAATCAAGGACTGCATGTTATAAAGAGGGACAATTGCAGAAGAGGTTGGTGACCCTTATGCCAGTGGGGCACCTTATCCATTACAGCTTTTATTCTAAGCTTTATAGGAGCTATCCATCGTGCTCTATGGTGGTGAACCTATTTTGGGGATGGAGTATAGCACCCTGGATAGCTCCAATAAAGCTCAAACAAAAAGCTGCAATGGATAAGGAGCCCCACTGACACGGTACTCACCAAGCTCCCCTGGACAATTGGAGCTTACAGCATCACAGAGCTGGGGGGACCTTGGAGACCATCTAGTCCAACCCCCTGCTGAATGCAGGACCTGCAATGCAGAATGCAAGTACCATGTCCCTGACAGATGGCCGTCCAGCCTCTGCTTAAATGCCCCCATCTTCTCTTGATCAGGTCCTCCTCAGATAGCTCTTCATTTGGCCTGGGAGGCTCCCTAGGGCAAACTTTGAAAGGGAGGGAATGAATTAGAGTTTTACATATGTAAGAGGAGAACTGTTGGATCAGACCCAAGGTCCATCTAGTTCAGCATTTTGCTTTCCCAAAATAGCCAACCACCCACTCCCCCAAAGCTCACAAATATGGCCTTAGAGCAATCCAACTCTCCTGCTTTTCTCTTTGGCAGCTGGGACTCATTTCCTAAAATTCCACCATTAACCACAAGTTGCTGACATTTCCTCTGTTGAGTAATTTTGCAAATTATGTCTCAAAAAATCTCATCCTCTGTCATAAGTTGTTGCCAACAGGGTGGTGTCTGATCCTGTATGGCCTGAGTACTCTCAGGGTGCTACATGGCGAGAAGAAGCTCTCAGAACCTCAAAGAGATGGGAAGGAGAGAAATTGGCTTCCTCATCTGCATCATTGCTGGTTTACTAAATTTCCTGTGGCTTTCAGGAAATGAAACTCTGACGCAATGCTTGTTTTTTGAAGTTCTTGCTTAACCATCAGTCTATTGCCCTGGAGTGCAACACAATTTTTAATGGTATAATGTGACTTGCTGATCATCAAATCAAAGGGGCTAGAATGCAGCCAAATCTAAGCTCTTACCCGCTAGGTGGAATCCTTCATTGATTAGACGCACCCTCACCAGGTGAAGGCTTTCTTCAATCAGTGTCAAAATGGTGGTGGTGGTGGAGGGTTTATGAAGGCTTGTCCAACCTGGTGTCCTGCCAAGCAGCTCTTTGGTGGACTGGGGAGGGAGTGTGATCCTGCAGAGAAACAGAGCACACGATTCTCATCTCTGCTGGGAAACAGGACATGCGGGGAGCGAGTGCTTTGTTTCCCAGCAGAATCTCACTTTCCCCTGGCCCGCCAAACAGCTGTATTTCTGTACAATAAATAATGCCACGGTGTACTCTGTCATGTGTTGTTGTTCATCTGAGGTTGTCTTTACCTAATTTTGAGATCTGCTACAGGCCCGATTATTTTTCTTCTGTCCTGATACGTGGAACCATGGAACTCGAGAAGGGTGTGCTTTCTTCTTCACATGACTGTAACATAAGAATATAAGAAGAGCCCTGCTGGATCAGACCAAAGGTCCATTTAGTCCAGCATTCTGTTCACACAGTGGCCAACCAGGTGCCCACAAGATCCCACAAGCAGAACTTGAGTGCAACATGTTCCCCAGCAACTGTGCTGTACAGAGGCATACTGCCTCTGATACTGGAGGTAGCATATAGCCAATCAGGACTAGTAGCCATGGATAGCCTTCTCCTCCATGAATTTGTCCAGTCCCCTTTTAAAGCCGTCCAAATTGGTGGCCATCATCACTACATTTTGTGGAAGTGAATTCCATAGGGCAGTCCAGTCCATGTCCGGTTTAAAGATAAAGAACCATAAGCACGGGACCTTGAAATTGTCCGTCAGTGCTTAGCATCTCCACAGCAGACAGAGCAGGCAGACATAGAGGCCACTGTCTTCCCCACTAGGATGTATTCTATATCTATTTAAATTATAGTTATTTCTAAATTTGCATCTCTGTGTATAAATTAGCATATGTAAATGTTATGCAAATTGATGTCCTCTTTTGCCCTCTTTTTTGTTGATGCATTTCCTCTCTTTTGGAAGTGCAGAAGTGGCCACCCTAGGATCAATACATGACAACTGAAGCGTGGTATCTTTTAAAAAATATTCCAGTGTAGAATATTTCAGCCTAGAAGAGAGATGGGCAACTTGTGGCCATCCCAGTTGTATTGGCCTACAAGTCCCACCATTGACTGGTGAGTTGGGAGTTGTAGGCCAAAACATATGGAGAACCACAACTTGCACACCTAGAGTCATAATCTATGGGAAGGTTTCATAGGTTTCATAGATCATAGAGTTGGAAGGAGCCTACAAGGCTATCGAGTCCAACCCCCTGCTCAATGCAGGAAACTAGAGGAGGGGTCTCCCATCCAAGTAATAACCAGGCCTGACCCTGCTTAGCTTTCCATGCTCAGACAAGCTGAGGTGATGGCTCATTGGTAGAGCGCCTACTTTGCATGCAGAAGGTTCAGTGCCTGGGTTCTCCAGGTAGGGCTAGGAAAGAATCTTGTCTAAAAACCCTGGAGAGCCGCTGCCAGTCAGTGTTGACAATACTGGGTTAGATGGACCAGGGGTCTGACTTGGTATAGGGAAGCTTCCTGTGTTCCTAATCATGGGAAGGTTTTTTTGGGCCAGCGATGTTCTAAATCCCTTACCTCAATGTCCAGCTTTCATTAAATAAAAGTAAGCCTATTGCCCTTTAACTAATTAGTCCAGCGTATGCTAAAAAGGGATAGCCGCAAGATGCGGTGTGTTCTCCACACTGATGCGTATCCCAGGATTCAAACTGTCAAGGAATTTACCCAGCTGACATGGAGTAATGTCACAATGGCTGCTTGCAAATGCGATAAGATTAGACAACAGTCCTTCATGCTGTGTCATTACCTTCCTGCTTCAATTCCGACTAGTCATGCAGAAAACCACAGTTTCATGTTACCAAATCCCTTGATTTCCCTGCAATTCTCTCCCCACCCCACTAGTTCTTTTAGTGGTTTGTTTTCCACTTAGTCAGGCTC
Source organism: Shinisaurus crocodilurus (assembly GCA_021292165.1). Classification (NCBI taxonomy): domain Eukaryota; kingdom Metazoa; phylum Chordata; class Lepidosauria; order Squamata; family Shinisauridae; genus Shinisaurus; species Shinisaurus crocodilurus. The sequence goes on along the minus strand of CM037878.1, from coordinate 271,428,938 downwards.
CAAAATTGGAAGTGAGCCAACACAGGGATTCATGGCCTCAGGGGGCCTTTGCAGAGTGGAACTGGCAGGTACAGGAAGGGTGGAATCTCCCTCCTGCCCACCCACAAATCATCCCAGTCCATACATTCCTGTTATTTTAGCAAATGCTGGGTTGAGACTAGGAATGGCTGATCATTTCATTTAGGGTTTGTTTGTTTGTTTTGTAGACGAACTTCCCAAAATGCCCCTTTCCCCCATTAAGTGGTTTGACATTTTATTTTAACGAATGGTGGAGAAAGCAAAACTGACACATTTGTCCATCCAGGCACAGAGTTTTTTGAGTGCTTAGCTCTTAATAGTTTGGGATTGAATCCCTGAGTATTCAGCCATGTTTGTGGTGCTGAATGAGGGCTGTTACCTCCTTCCTTCCTTCCTTCTTTCCTTATTTCTTCCTGAAATGAAGGCAGGTACAACAGCTGCCCTTGGGCTTGATTCAGAAGCTGCAGCTAGTGCAGAATGCAGCAGGGATGGGGACTCGGACTCGGGGACTCGACTCGTGAGTCGGACTGAGTCCCCCCTCTGACTCGACTTGGACTCAAGTCCCAATATTTTTAATGGGACTCGAAACTCGACTTGGGACTCGAGACCAAGGACTCTTTAACATCCCTGGGCTGTGCCAGAAGGAGTGGAGAGAAGTGCGATCGCCAGCAAAGATTTTATTTTTTAAAATCATTTTCCTAAAATGCAACCTTTCAGACATTTTGGGTTTGGCTGCCCCTGCCTGCCTGTTTGGGGTTCCCTGCCTCCTCTGCCTGCCTGGTTATTTTGGGTTTGTCTGCCTGGTCTGTTCTTGTCAAAATCAGTTGCAGAGTTTTGAAATAAAAAGGCACACTTGTGCCTAGAATTTATTTAAGCCACACATCTGAAGTAGCCTTATTTTGTTGGGGAAAAAACCCATTGATTTTAATAGGGACTCGTGGAGTCAGCTTTGGGAGTGACTCGGGAATTGGAACTCGGGAGTCACCATTTTGGACCAAGGACTCGGACTCGGACTCGAGACTCAGGTCCAAAGACTCGTGACTCGACTCGTGACTCGAGACCAAGGACTCTTCAACATCCCTGGAATGCAGCAGCTGGGCTGCTCGCTGGGACGCCCAGCTATGCTCACATAAGATCTGTATTAAAAGAACTGCACTGGCTGCCTATTAGATACCGAGCCATGATCAAGGTTATGTTATTGTCATACAAAGCCCTAAACAATTTGGGACCAGGATACTTAGCAGACCGCGTTTCCTTATATATACTTAATTGACCTTTAAGATCATCAGAGGAGGCCTAGCTGGTCATTCCGAAATTAACGGGTTTCATAGATTTCATAGATCATAGAGTTGGAAGGAGCCTACAAGGCTACAGGAGCTGCATAATACCTCAATGGCGGGCCTTCTCAGTAACGGCACCCACCCTTTGGAAAACCCTTCCTCGTGCGGTTCAGGAGGCAGAAAATGTGGCATCTTTCAAACACCTCCAAAAAATGTACTTGTTCACCCGGGCTTTCCCTGGCTAATCATGCTGCTCCATTTTGCTGCTCCTGTATTGCTCTGTATTGTTGTTGTTGTTGTTGTTGGAATTGGCATTGGAATTGTTTTTAAAATTATACTTTAAATTGTACTTTAAAATTGTACTTTAAATATTAATATTTTAAATGTGATTTTAATATTTTTATGTAAACTGCTCAGGGATTTTATTATACTTAGCGGTATATAAAGACTACAAATAAATAAATAAATAAATAACATGGTCCTCTCTACCCTGGGGCTAGCTGTACCTATTGAATTTGGCTGGTTCCAATGGGTGAGAATTTCAGTTCAGTTTGTATCTGTTGAGAATTTGCCAAAATCTTCAAAAACGGCATGGGGAAACCCGCCCTGCAATTTAAGAAACTCAAATGCAGGAGTAAGTGAAACTGACAGATCATAGTTTGCACGTGCATATTCATGACTTGATGACTGCAACCATATAGATCTGATGACTTGCACGTGTGAATGAGCCAAGTCCTTCAAAGACATCATGGTAGTGCACGAGAATCTGTGCTTTTGATATTCCACCTTGTGTTTTCCCCCAGTGTCAAGGTTCTGTTGGTTTCTGTTCTGACTGTGTGGATGTCTTGTGAAGTATGCAATGTCACTAGTTCCATACGTTCACTTGTGCTTGCTGAGAGGAGGGGCTTTTGCCTGGAATTCTAGCTTTAGTCACTACTACCAGGCCTCTGTCTTCTTTGGGCATAGAATCCACAACTAAAACAAAGACAGGTCCAGTCCCCGCTTCGAGCTGGGCCAAACTCAAATTGGAGTTCAGGTTTGTTCCTCCACCCTCCCTGCCAGTTGTCTCTTGCCCAGAAAAAAAAGGCTGTGCTGGCTAGGGCATGCTGGGAGTTGTAGGCCTTTTTTCTGTCTAAACATGCATAGGATTGCACCCTAAGATAAGGGATACATTTTCGGCACTGGATATCTTCACATAAATCTACATTAATAGTTTGCTTATTTATACATCAGTTTAGTGTGTATAGGACAGCACCAAGCCATGAAACTGCCCCCATGGGATCTTTGTTTAATGCAAGGATTCAATATTGAAAATTATGAAGTAAGAATAGAGTGCAACAGAGCATGTGGAAAGTGTACTTCCCTTGCCAGTTAATAACTTCAGAGCAGGAATTAGTGGGGAGGGCTTCCAAAAGTTGGTATTTCCAGATAATCTGGAGCCCCAGTTTCTCTTTTTCCCAAAATGAATAACTGGCTATCTAGTTCTGGAAGCGCTATGTGACTTCAGCTGTGTGTGTGTGTTATTATAACGGTTTATATGACCGCTAAAAAAAATGCATCACCCATGGGACCATTCCTCTCATTACCTGAGCCTATTTAAAGTAGGGATGCAGGAATCTGTCAATTTTGGTTTCTCGCACTTTCTCATTTTTCCAGTCATATATGCAGTTCATCCCATTCTCAGACCAGCTTGAGAATCTTTTAAGAACCATTTACACAAATATTTGTATTTATTTTTGTGCACATTTTGCCATATACACCCATTTTTGTACACAGTTTTGCCTAATACAGGTTCCCTGCTGGTCTAGTGGTTAGGATTCGGCACTCTCACCTCCACGGCCCAGGTTCAATTCTTGGTCAGGGAGCACCTTTTGAAAAGACATACTTTCAAAATAATATGATTACTTCTTGAGAGCCAGTGTGGTATAGTGGTTAGAGTGTTGGACTAGGACGGGAGATCTGGGTTCTAGTCCCCACTTGGCCATGAAGCTCACTGGTTGACTTTGGGCCAGTCACTAACTCTTAGCCTAACCTACCTCACAGGGTTGTTGTGAGGATAAAATGGAGAGGAGGATGAGGATTATGTAAGCCACCTTGAGTTCCTTGCAGGGAAAAAGGTGGGATATAAATATAATAACTAAATAAGTAAATAATATAGGCATTTTGGCAAGCATTTCTCCTAAGATAATGCATTTTTCAAAGAGATATTCCCTAATATACAGTTAGCGAACTGTTTACAGTTAGGGAAATGCAAGTATGTAATATACACACTGTCCCCAAATATGTGCATTTTTGTACACATTTTTCATTTGGAGAACTCCACAAAATTTGGGAAAGTGCTAATTTTAAAGGTTAACTGAGTTTCGATTCATGTATAGCTTTGAAAGTACGAAATTAGGTAAATTATGCAAAACAGATGAATTTCTTTCCATCCCTAAATTTTAAAGGAACTAGACTAAATCCTTGTGTGTTTTAGAAATCCACAGGATGTATAAGAATGGTGAAGCCACTGCTGTGACGTGTGAGACATGGCAGAGTGCATAGCCAGGATAGTCAGTGCATAATTCAGGCTACTTTAACCATACTTTCATACTCAGAATCAGGATGGTTGAAGGTCCAGTTCACAGTTTGCACATGCATGTTCATGACTTGATGACTGCACCCATGTAGATCTGATGACTTGCACGTGTGAATGAGCATCACAGATCAAACATCACAGATGAAACTTCCCTAGCACCTCACATTATTACAGATGCAATGCTTTTGCATTTGAAGTTCATGTATTCAGCTGTGAGTTGTCCAGTGTGGTATATAATCAAGTGATGACAAATGGAGGGATATGCATGTCAGCGTGTGAACTTCTTCCATGCTTTCAGAGAAGGCTTATGGGTTGAGTAGGGTAGTCGTAATCTTTTTAAAAATCTAGCACAGCAGTTATTGTGGATAAATTAACTGAGAATACAAAGATATGTCTTGTGTATGAAGCATTTGTATGGAATAATAACAAAAGAAACACACAGAGATATGTCACCCATTGTAAGTACTTTATGGAAGAGAAAGAATCAAACATGTTACAAAGCATAATGGATTACATAAGCATGTAGAGCTAGAGATGTACAGTAATACCTTGGATTGCAAGTAACTTGGTCTGAGAGCGTTTTGCAAGACAAGCAAATTTTTAAATAAATTTTGACTTGATAAACAAGCGGCGTCTTGCAATACAAAGCTCTCTGAGCTGTTCACAACAATTCACAAAATGCAATAGAATAAAAATACCATAAGAAATGCATAAAAAGAACATATTTTCCCCCTCAATTTACAAAATTTAAAAAGCAATTCAACAGCCAAAACAATTCCAGTAACATATTGGGGTTATTCAGCCAAAACTGCTTTAAGTTTGCGTGAGAAAGCAATGCTACGTTTCACTGCTGAATCCTCAATAAAACTTGATGCTATCAATGGATCAGGACCAGGCACAACAGTAGTACTAATTAATAATTAGGCTAGTACTGATTAAATGTTTTAGCAATTCAGCCAGCTGTTGCTCTGCCGACTGGAATCAACAACACGTTTGCTGTTAGGGTCAAACTGGGTCACCCGGGTTCCCTGGAAGAAATAGATATACCCTAAAAAAAGAAACAGGAATAAATGGGGGGGGGGGAAATCTCTTTCTTCCAACAAATCAAAACACAGCCTCCTCTATGTAGATTTAGAATCTGGATGTAAGGAAGATTTGGACTGTATATGTAAAAAAAAACAAAACCCAGAAGTTTAAAATGATTAAAATTATGCTTCTATGTCTGTCCCTAAGCTCAGATAAAATTGTATAAACAGATCTGGTCTTAGGCTGTTTGGTCTTAGGATATGTTTGCAACAGGGACAAAGTTCCTATATTTTTATGATAAGCATAACGTGGTGTCATGTTGCAAGATTATCTGCTCACTCTGACTGCTGCATTGCACAAGGTACGTCAGCCTTGCTGGACTCCTACAACGGACCTCTGCTTCTCTACTCCTGGCACATATCCACTGTACGCTCCCTTCCTGAGTGTTTGGGGAAACCTGTCTTCCCTTCACACTTCCTTGGTCGCCAGAATTTCATTCTGCTTGTGCCAATTTGCATTAGCACTAATTCACATTACTGCAAATCCCCCCCACCCCCAAAAGTGGAAAAAAAAATAATGGTCTGCAAGCCTGCAGAATCCGAATGGCTTGGGAAAAGCTGGTCCACTGCAGAATTTGCAGGTCGGATTCACAGAAATCCAAACTCGTTTTGATCCATTGCAGATTTCTCTGACATCCTCAGTTTAATACCCCCTGCCGGAGTGCCACAGCCCTGATTTGCATCTGAATTGGGGCCACATGCACTTACAGGAGAGTAGGGAAAGCTAGCATGCATAGCTCCACTACATGTGCTTTACTGGATGTTTAGTTTGCCTCACAGAAGCCCACAAGCAGAACATGGGCACAAGAGGGCCCTCCTTCATGTGTTCCTGAGCAACTGGCATTGAGGGACATACTGCTCCAATCCTGGAGGCAGCATATAGCTATCATCATGACTATTGCCCATTGATAGTCTTATCCTCCATGAGTTTGTCTAATTCTCTCTTAAAGTCATCCAAGTTGGTGGCCATCGTTATATCATCCGGTAGCAAAATCCATTGTTTAACTATGTGCATGTGTGAAAAAGTACTTCTCCTTTTATCTGTCCTGAATCTCCCACCATTCAGCTTCATTGGACAACCCCAGGATAAACTGTCAATCAGGAACGGTGCAGGGCTGTTTGGCGCCCTAGGCCAAATTATATTTAGCGCCCCACCTCTCGTGCCGTGGGGGGGCTCCGGAGCAAAGCAGCCCTGCTCTGCAACCCCCCCCCCGCGCCGCCGCCGCCCCACCACCACCTACCTTCCCCCCGCCCCTGCTGCTGGCTGCTGCTGCTGCTGCTGCCGCTGCCGCCTCCTCCTCCGACGCGACGGGACCCCCACGCTTTTTTTTTTTGCCGGGGAAACCAGGGCAACAGGGCTGTTTAAGCCCTGTTGCCCTGGTTCCTCCTCCCGCCAAAACAACACCGGCGGGGCTCCAGAAACGACGGGAAGGTAGGTAGGTGGCGGGCGGGCAGGCGCGCGCGGGGGGGGAGGTGCAGCGGCGGCGGCAGCGGCTGGCAGGCGGGCGGGGAGGCGCGGCGGAGGCGGCAGGCGGGGCAGGAGCGCGCCGGAGGCGAGGAAGGGGCGCAGAAACGCTGCGCCCTGTTCCGCCACGCGCCCTAGGCAGCCGCCTGGGTCTGCCTAGCGGTAGCGCCGGCCCTGCTGTCAATAGTTTAAACTGTTTTATTGAAACAAGCCAGGATCAAATTGTGGTTTATAATCCTGGTTTGTTTCAACAAATCAAAGTTTAAACTAACCAGAGTTCCCAGTTTGGACATAATGAGAAACTCTGGATAGTTTAAGTCAGGAAGAGGAAACCTCCTGTCTCCTTACAGTCATGGCAGAGGAGGAGACAGGAGGGGAAACCACATGAGCCTGAGGCTTGAGCAAGCTCATTCATGGAAAGTTAAACTATGGGTTAGCATTACATCTGAACTGGAGCATTATGGGGGGGAAAGCCTTCTGAAAACGGTTCCTCCAGATTGTCCCTTCCATACTCCTGCATTCACAGTATAAGTTCCTCAAATAAGCATTTTAATAATACATTTGTTTTATAAGAACTTTCTTTAAGCCATATTGGAATCCTGATTAACCTTATTTCTCTAATGAATATTATACCAATCCATTTCTTTACTTACCCTCATGCTTTAAAGCAGCATCAATGTAGGGCTTCACTCCTCGAAAACCTTTGGCTATAAATTTTGGGTAGCCTTTTTCCATGGATTGTTTGATTTCATCATATCTGAACAAAGATAATATATTGTCACTTGACAATAATTATTTTTTAAAATGCCTTTAGCATAAGCAAGTTTTATTCACCACTCAAGCAAATGATAAAAGTCTCATTATTATCATCAACTTTGTGAGCTTAATTGGTTGAAAGAGAGAAAAACAAATGGAATGCCACATTAAATTAAATTAATTCAACAGCATATTAATATCTACAATTACATGGCATGAGAATAAAATGACATGATAGCAAAAATTTGATAGTTCATTTCCTTTGCAGCAATATATATATATATATATATATATATGAATGTATTTTTCTCAGAATTCATTTACAAATTGTGGAAGTCCAGCTGCCCTAGAAGTTTTAAAATCATTGGTGCCATTCAAACGGAAATACATTTTCATATAAGCAGGACAATTGACAACCTTTTATCCAGGAAAAGTGACTAACCATGTCCTCTTTAGAGTTCTAGAAATGGACAGCACAATAAATGCTATGGAAGACTTTCAACTGCACACAGTCCATTTATAACCGCCTTCCCAGCTGGCATACTACAACTCCCAGCATGCCTCAGCCAGCCATGGCATCCTTGGGAGTTGTAGTCCAACAGAAATGGAGGGTGCCAGGTTGGGAGAGGGTGACTTATGCAGATCCGAAGGAGAGCCTGCAGGGCAGCTCACTGAGGGGTTAAAATCCCATAAAATCCCACACATGAGAGCCAGTGTGGCGTAGTGGTGAGAGTGTTGGACTGGGACTCAGGAGATCCGGGTTCTAGTCCCCGCTCGGCCATGAATCCCACTGGGTGACTTTGGGCCAGTCACTGACTCTCAGCCTAACCTACCTCACAGGGTTGTTGTGAGGATAAAATGGAGAGAAGGAGGAGGAGGATTATGTACGCCGCCTTGGGTTCCTTGCAGGAAAAAAGGGTGGGGTATAAATATAATAAATAAATAAATAAATAAATAAATAAAAGTAAATGTCCTTCTCCTATGCAGTAACCATGTAGCAAGGATGACATATTAGGACTACAGGACATTCAGCCTTACCTCCAGTACTTGTTTCCTACGAAGAAATATGTATTCCCAGATTCTGGGTCACTAAATGCGGCATCAATTTTCTTCACATTTCTGGAGAATCCCAGATGGTAGATGCTCTTAGGATAGCCAGATAGGATATCATATCCATCTAGAACCCAATATTTGTTTCCTGCAGAGAAAGTTAAATTAATTTACATTCCATTTAAGTTAAAATGTCCTTCCAACAAAAAATAAGTCTGTCCGAAGTTTAAATGTATTAATTTATATATACTTTGTTAGTTAGCTTAGAAATATTTAATTCAGAGCTGGGGTATAAATATTTTAATAATGAATGAATGGGTACTGCTGGGCATTCTCCTATTATTGTATCCAGTGTAGTTTGGTATTGAAAACCTGCTTGAAGTTCAAACAGTAATTTACTGCTTTTTCTCCCGAGTGAGAGGGAGAGAGAGAGAGAGCACATGGATTGGTCTAGAATAGAATTTAACTCCTACTGTCCTACTGAGCAGAAATAAGGGCTCAGTATCCTCCGTTTTCCTTTACTCAATGCAAAGGACAACAATGCGGTGGCCAATATTACTCTTCTCCACTTAGGAGAAAAGCAAAGACAAACAACAGCACTTTCATCCCCCTGTAATGGAGGTGCAAACATCACCCAAGTGAAGTACTTTACTCCTGAAGGGAATGTGGATGTAAGCTTCAGCAGTAGCGATTATTCAGCGATAATCACTGTTCAAAAACCTAAGTGTGAATACTGGTTTTAAGGCATGGAAGAAACTAATTTATAGCTAAATTATTACACAGCTAGCATTTCTACAGCCCATGGGTTGTGGCTTTTTCCAACAGTAAAGAGCTTAAGGGCACCTGTGTTGGTTTAAGATCTATATTTTAAGGTCATCTTTGGAGGCTTTCCTCTCTGGGTTGCCACCAAGAGCAGGAAGGTTGGTGGGCACTAGAGATAGGGCCTTCTCAGTGGTGGCCCATATGCTATGAAATCTCTCTGGCTTTTAATTGCAAGCTTTTGTGTTATTTGCTGCTGATGGGTATTTTGAAATTGCATTTTATTGAAACTGGTTTTATTTAAAATTGACTTTGCTTAATACACTTATATTAGTATGTTTGTATGAAGTAAGCAGCCTTGGGAAGACCATGATCTTGAAAGCTAAGGAATGGATTTCATTCTTGTTATGATGGATGCTTTTTATGATTTAATCATCCCTCCTAGTATGGAAGAAATAATTAAAGAAATGTTTAGTCAACAAGAAATGTCTGACTAGGGGGTAAAATACAACAGAACAATGAAGAATTAGGTAAAGACACGTAGGCAGTTTTACTTACTCATCTGAGCAGCCCTCTCCTTTCTCCATAAGAGAAAGTGAAACAAGGGAATCAAAAGTATAAGAAGTGGGGTTTTCAAGTATGGAAGCTAGCTCTCTCTTGAAACTCACCCTTGCCAGCAACATGACACCACACCAAGGATCAGTCTCACTGGATGCAGTGAAGAAGATGGGTATGGCTTATAGGGTTTGCTTACTTTTTCTCATTGTTAGAATGGCACTCTGGTCCCCCCCCCCCGCTCTATTACTTTCCATGGGCTGTCAAGGCACATGAGCTTAATTGGTTGAAAGAGGGTGAATGTGAATGGGTTCATGGTTGCTGCCTTGCTACTTAACTGTAACTTAAGCATAAGAGAATTGTTAGTAAGGAATCTGAATCTGTTCTGTCTTTCATGCAGGGAGGGCTGGTGACTGCTTATTTCGGTGGGGCTCCTTTTCCATTACAGGTTTTGCAGGTTTTATTTGGAGCTTCATAGGAGCTCTCCATGGTGCTTCATGGTGGTGAATCTATTTTGGGGGTGGAGTTCAGCACCACGGATAGCTCATGTGAAGCTCCAAATAAAACCTGCAATGGAAAAGGAGCCCCACCGAAATAGGAGTCACCAGCCTCCCCGCCTCTTTTATTTATTTATTTATTTATTTATTATATTTATACCCCACCTTAAAGTATTCTTTGTATTTCTAAGTGTGTCAGTGTGTTTCGTATAGGATTAAGTTGGGAACCTACATTCAAGGCAATGCACATTATAACTCTAGCAAAAGATCTCAAACCTCTCGGGGGAGCATGGGGTTGGCACATATAATACATAGGGGTGCCAACTCAGATGCTACCCAGTTGTAAGATCATCATCATCATCATCATCATCGATCATTGCCCTACTTTCCTCCATGGGCTTAGTGTTGCTATGATGTCATGGAGAGTCTTTGCTAGGCTGCTGGGTCCTCATGGTGGGAATGTGGGAGAAGTTAGAGCATGAATGCCACACTGCACAAGCAATTTTTTTTCACTGAACTCAATGGGGCTTATTTCAGAGATAATAATAATAATAATAATAATAATAATAATAATAATAATAATAATAATAATCAGACTGTGTATCACATATTGCTCACATGACATATGTTTTCAGATGGCACCCTAAAGGTGCAAACTTGTTGAACAGCTTCAGAGGCTGTTAAAGAAAATTATTTGTCACAGACAGGCAATATTTAAAAGGTACTTATATATGTGATCAACTTGGTGTACTGACCAAATTTCTTTAAATGCATATTCTGCAGTAGTACTCCCAGCTATTTTCCAAGGAAGCAGGAGTCAAAGAGTTCACCACTGACCTTTAAAAAGAAGAACTTGGTCTTTTTGCTCATTTTCATAAGCAGCGTCTATTCCAGATGGCAGAGTTGGCCAAAAGAGGGAGATGAAATAGAGCTCTACTTCCAACTGAGGGTGTCTACGCCAGAAATTCCTAATTTTAAAATGTAAGTGGCATATTAGAACATTCAGCATTTTTCATAGAAAAGCAGCTTACATTACAATAGGTAAAGTGAATACATCAGGAATTTGTGAAAGGGCCATAGCTCAGTGATAAAGCATATGCTTTGTATCTGGGGTATCTAACCTGGTGCCCATGGATACCAATGTGCTCACGGATATTTCTCTTGGCATCCACTAGGCTCCCCACCTCTCCTGATTTGTACAGTAATACCTTGGATTGCAAGTAACTTGGTCTGAGAGTGTTTTGCAAGACAAGCAAAAAAATTTAAAATTTTTTGACTTGATAAACAAGCGACGTCTTGCAAGACAAGTAGTGTAGGGATGTAACCGCTCACCTTGAGCGGGAGTAGCGGGCCGAAATCAGCCCTGCTCACGCCCGCCAGAGACTTGCTTTGATATAAGAGTGTTTTGGTTTACAAGCACGGTTCTGGAATGAATTATGCTCTCAATCCAAGGTATTACTGTATTTTATTTCTTAAGTTTATTTATTTATTTATTTATTTTTAAAAACCTAGGAGGTTGATGTATTGGAGGCTGGCATATTGTAAAGGAAAGAGCTGCCTTCCAGTACCATCTTTATTTGGGTTCAAAAGAACGTTTTTGTGTTTCAGAGCTCGGACCACATCTCTGCCTTGTATTTAGGTTCTTGAGCCAGTTACTTTTCTTTTAGTTTCACCAGTTTGCCTTCTCGGAAGTGGCAGCCATTTTGTGAGAGCACCCATGACACTCTCCCATAATTCCAGCTGTGCCCACCAACCCAAAAAATGTTGGGGACCCCTGCTTTGCATGTAAAATGTCCCAGGTTCAATCTCAGGTATCTCTAGGTATGTCTGGGAAAGGCACCTGTCTAAAATCCTGGAGAGCTGCTGCTAGTCAGTGTAGACCAGTCTTCCCCAACCTGACGCCTTCCAGGTGTGTTGGACTACAGATCCCATCATCCCCAACCCGGTTTGACTCTGTGCGTGCGAGCGAGTGAGCGAGAAAGAGAGAGAGAGAGAGAGAGAGAGAGAGAGTGTCAGTGAATTGCTTTGGCATAATCATGTGACAATATCAAACTGCTATGCCTGGCAATTTATCTGAGTTGCACCAGGACAATTCTGGTGCCTCTGCCATACTGCATTTTTGGACGAGGGGAAATTTAAAGAGCATCTTGGTTATTCATAGAGGGGGACAGTGAGAAGGGAAGAGGAGCACCCTCTAAAAGGAAAGTGCAGGAAAGGAATGGTCTCCATGCTCCTTTCTTTCTATGGGTTTTTCTTTGTTGTGGGTTTTGTGGTGTTGAGGCACCAGTGGGTGGGTATCTATTTCATTCTATGCTTGCTGGTTTTAATTTTACCTGATTTTCCTAAATAGAAGAAAACATAGGGAAAGGCATAACCAATATGGAAAGTGGACACTAAAAACAATACTTATATGAGAATTCAAATTTCAAATTGGAGTTTGAGTGGCCAAGCTCAGCACAACAAAAACCCTCCAGCAGCAACATCCATAATGATTAATTATTGAGAAATTGCTGAAAATTTCTAATCTCTCCTTTTTGTGCTGTGGTTAGGAACATAGGAAGCTGCTTCATACTGAGTCAAACCCTTGGTCCATCCTGCCTAGTACTGGCAACACTGACTGGCAACGGCTCTCCAGGGTTTCAGGCAGGATTCTTTCCAAATGGGATAGAATCATAGAATCGTAGAGTTGGAAGGGGCCTATAAGGCCATCGAGTCCAACTCCCTGCTCAGTGCAGGAATCCAAGTCAAAGCATCCCTGGCAGATGCTGCACCTTGAATACCTCCAGTGTGGGAGAGCCCACGACCTCCCTAGGTCATTGGTTCCATTGCTGTATTGCTCTAACAGTCAAGAAGTTTTCCCTGATGTTCAGCCGGAATCTGGCCTCCTGTAACTGAGACATTTTGCATGAAACACATGTGATCTACCACTGAGCTATACCCCCTCCCCTAGGTGAAGTCAGTTGGCTATAAAGCGTGGATCTACTTTCTTGGTCCATCGGAGTTAATGTGAAGTTTGTATGTCACTGTTTCTGCCCTCCACCCCCAATAGAGTTCCAATCGTTGGTAGTTGTGTATGTGGCAACTTGTGTCATATTGTGTTTTGTAATATCTGGATTTATTTTATTTTATTTATTTATTTACACAGTTTGTATACTACCCTACATCAATAAAATATCTGACCAGTGAACAATAAAAGGGAGAATAATAATAATAATAATAATAATAATAATAATAATAATGAATTAAAACCTTTAAAATCAGATTTTGCCATGGCTGGTTAGTCAGGGAAGGCTTGTTTAAATAAAAATGTTTTTAGCAGGTGCCAGTTACAAAATCTTAGTGCCTGCCTGACATAACACACTTGTTTGTTTAATATATTCTCCATTTTATGACTGGTTATCTTTATCTTTATTTTGTCTCAGAAGGAAGCAGATGTAGGGTCTTACTAGCTCTTCATACTACACAATCCTAGTGTGAAATCTGGATATTCCTCCCTTAGGACTCAATATTGAATCATTTGCTCCTATCCAGCAGTCTATTGCAGGGAAAATGCTCTGATCCAAGGGTTTTCCAATCATTTGGACCATGCAGAGAACTCTGCCTTAGCTCCTTTGCATATTTCAGGGCTGGTGTATCCATTCAAAATAACAGGGAAGCCCACTCTTATAGGAGCACGATCGGGCTTCTGGGTCACCTTGACTTGAATCTCAGTTTCCTTAAGTCCTGTTTAGATGCAGAAAGTTGTCCAAACTGGTGTTTTGTTTGTTTTGTTTTTAAGAAAGCAATTTACCTGCCCTTAAAGAACATCATTTCTCCACGGAGGGTGGCAATAGCATCAAAAGTGGTCCTGGGGTCGCAAGCTTTTGGTGTTGTGGGTCCTGTTGGTTGGATCGCGTTATCTGATTTTCCTAAATCACAGACAAACTGAATGAAACCACTAATTAAGTGGACACTAAACACGATCCTAAATATGGGAGTTCAATTTAAAAAAAAAAAAAAAAAAGATGTACAGGAGAGCCAGGTTCAGTTGGGGTGGGGAATCTTCCTGCTGCAATGTAAATAATGAGTAAGCCATTTGATCTTTAGCAAGCAAGGCTATTTTTCATGCAGAAATACGTGGGCACAATCTTATCAAAATATTCTCCTGTGCAAGTCATTTGGAAATGAATGAGAACTGTGGTAAAGTACCATTGGATGGTACACATTTCCCTTGAAATGTGAATATATACTCCAGTACGTTGTAGTTCAGGATGTAGAAGAAATTCATTCAATTCATCCTGTAGCTGAAGCTACAGCTGGTACAGAACGCGGCGGTTCGCCTGGTTAACGGCAGTCGCCGACGGGATCACATCGCTCCAGTGCTCAAGGAGCTGCACTGGCTACCAGTTGCTTGCCGAGCCAAATTCAAGGTGTTGGTTTTGACCTTTAAAACTCTATACAGCTCCAATCCAGTCTATCTCAAGGAGCATCTCCAGCAACACCAAGTAGGCCGCTCAACAAGATCTGCCACAGACGGCCTTCTCCTTGTCCCTTCAGCCAGAGCAGCTAGACTGGTGGGGACTAGGAAGAGGGCCTTTTCTGTGGCGGCCCCCGTACTGTGGAACTCTCTCCCGAGTGACCTCCGCCATGCCCCCTCTCTGCTGAGCTTCCGCTGCTCACTAAAAACTTGGCTGTTCAGGAGGGAATATGGGGTGGGCTAAGATTTTTAAATTTTATACTGTTTTAAATGTATTTTATCCTGTTTTTATCTTGTGTACATCGTCCAGGGTGGCTGGTTTGCCGGCCAGATGGGTGATAAATAAATGTAAATAATAATAATAAATAAATATTTCAATTATAATGTGAACTTACTCAATTTCACATTTTCAAACCACTGTGTGAACCAAAGCACAATACAATTATCCTTTGAAATGCACACTTCTCTGAGTTGTGCAGTGGACTTGCTCAGTTAAAAAAATGTGTACAAAGATGCATATATTAGGGATAATGTTCCGAAATACATTATTCTAGGAAATTTGCTTGCAAAAAAATGTATATGTTAGGCAAAAAACACATACAAAAATACATGTACAGTCATGGCTTGGATTGAGAGCATAATTCGTTCCGGAAACATGCTTGTAATCCAAAACACTCTTATATCAAAATGAAATCCCCCCCAAAAAATTTGTATAGAGATTTTTAATTTAAGCCGTACTACAATACTTGTATTGCAATATGCCGCTTGTATATCAAGTAAAAAAAAAATTAAATAAATATTTAAAAATTTGCTTGTCTTGCAAAATGCTCTCAAACCAAGTTACTTGCAATCCAAGGTATTACTGTATTAGGAGAAATGTGCACAAAAATGCTTATAAAATTTCATGCAATCTTTAAGAAAAATTCTCAGTTTGTGGGAAGAACAGAATTTCAGAATGGAACAATGAGAAACCAAGAAAAACTGACTTTGACAGTTTTGCCCATCCCTAATTGTAGTCAAACTGAAAAAGAAATGGTTTTTGTTAAAAAATATACTGAATTAAACTTAAGCTTTAATTTTTCTTAGCCTTACCATAGATGGTTTGGATGCCATCGATATCATCCTGAGGAAGTCGAAATGAGCTAGGTTCTATGTAAGCGTAGGTGGGGTACATCAGTGCCCCAGGGTCAGTGGAGTGAGACAGACCCAGAGAATGTCCAAGCTCATGGGCAGCAACAAGAAACAGAATGCGGCCTAAAAAATAGACAAGAATGTTTAGTTTTCATTAGGGAAAATAATAAGAAACAGAAGGGGGTGTTAGGGGGTGGCCCACTAGGGCTGGAGCCCCGAATCTTTCATGTGGAGCCCCAAATCTCCAGAAGGCCTTCTGCCCCACCACCCTGCTGTCCATTGCTGAAATAAAGGCACAGGGGCCCTGATGGTCTCTGTTGCATCCAATCCCCCTGGTTTAGCTGGCTTTTTGCCCACATGTGCGTCACCTCCTGCTGCCCCCACCCTGACTATTTCTGCCTGAGGTTTTATTTCTGAAATCAAAAGCCTTCCTCTCCCCTGTCTATACATCCCTTTTTACAAATTGGGGTGTCCTTAGGAGACAGGATACTACACACACACACACACACACACACACAGACTTTAGAGCATATGTCCTTTTTTCTTTTTTCTTTTTGGTCCCGTCGGGCTGAGCCCCAGATCTTTTTGTTACCTAGCACTGCCCCTGATGAGAAATGTGTTGGAGAAGAGCAAGAAGGTGTCAGAATAAAAATGCACTGATTTAATAAGCTACAAAGGACCGTGGCTCAGAGGCAGAGCATAGACTATGCATGTAGAGATCCTCAGGGATAAGCCAGCAAATTTCAGTCGTAACTAAAGACCAAACTAGACATGATTAAATGCGTAAATGCATTTAATATAGCAAGTTCACCCCCACCTGCAAATAAAAATAAGGGGGGAGGCCTGGTCAGGATTGGGACCATGACATATGAGGAGGTGGAGTTCACCCTTTCCCTCCAACACAATCCTGATGAAAATCACCCCAACCCCAAAGCTATTATTTGGCAGGGAAGGAAAGCTCTCATTTCAATTTTTTCAATTTATTAAATTCATATCTCGCCTTCTTTTCCTTCCTGGAACCCAAAGCAGCTTACATAATCATCCCTCTCCTCTCCATTTTATCTTCACAACAGCCCTGCTGTGAGGTAGGTTAAGCGGAGAGTCAGTGGCCATGACAATTGGTGCCAACAGAAGCTTCCCTCCTGGAGCTAAAAGTGATTGGAGATAATAACACAGAGTTTCACCCACACAGCTCAGCCAGGGCTTGCAGGAGACCGTACTGCAAAAGCTGGCTGGCGAGTCCCTCTCTCCATGCAGAGCGGGGCATGTAGCTCCATGCCTTTCTCTGCACAGGAAGGACAAGAAGGTGGGTGGGGTGGATGACTTCACAGGAGGGTCTGGGGCTTTGGGGTGGGTCCCCATCACCTTCACATCATCTGGCCTGCCAGCTTGGTCCGAGGAGGCAATCTGGTCCCTGGATGAACAGTAGTTGCTTTCAATTTTTTTTTTTTTTTAAATATAGTGCTTTCAAGTGTTAAGTGAAAGAGTCATCTAAGTGTACCTCTTGAACCTTCTTTTGTCCAAAATTCTTCCTCATCAAAATGGACATCTCCACCAATGTACTTTCCTGGCTGAAACGCATGTGCCAGTATCCCATCAGGCCCATCGAATGGAGAATTATCACCGTGGTCTGGATGGAGAAGAACGAATGAGCTCAATCAGGTTTTAGAAAAACTCTAAGGCGGTGCAGTTACCTCTTGCTTGAAAACAGTGCTCTGATGCTGTGCTCTCACCTCTTGTTTCAAAAGACATCGTTATATCTGCTACTCCATCATGGAGTCTTCTGAATGTCAGGGGGGACACATTGCTCCAGACTTGGAATGCTTTCTGGATTGCTTCGTCCACGTAGGATGGGTGCATATCTGGGGTGTAATTCACGATCCTTCAAAAGGAAACAATGAGTAAAGTAATTCCTTTGGGCACCCTGAATGCAGAACGAGATGCTAATTTTGGATAGACAGGCCACAATCCTGAGAGCTCCTTTAGGCACGGACGAAGACATACATCTGTGTAGAGCAGGCCCGTGTGTGTCTCCCAATCCAGCCCTTTGGGGTATGTGTGTCCCAATCCAGCCTTCTGGGGTTCTTCAAAAGGCCATGCCCCTTTCTCTCTCGACCACTAGTTGTTTGGCGGTTTCCCTGCTCTTGCACATTCCCGCCCCCCTCTATTCTAAAAGGTTGAAATGCCTCTCCTAAGGCTTATTACTGGCATTAAGAGCTTCAAGCTAAAAGATGCTGGCATTTTTTGGTATTTTTGTCTTGTTTCTTGGCCCCTCCCTCTTTGCCTTTTGCCTCCACCCACCACAGGAATACCCCCCCAAAAAAACTTCTGTGAAATTGAATTCAGTCCTCTGGCTGAAAGAAGTTCTGCTGCACTTCTGGTGTAGAGGTACATCTGAATGTTCTCTTCCCCCTACAAGTCAAGCTAGACTTGATGTTAAATGCGTCTTTGCTTTTAATGTGCCTGTTTTTTTTTTTTTTTTTGTTTTAAAATGGAAATAACAGCTGCAGGGAGGTGCTGATAATTATCAGGATCACAGTTAGCAGGGCGGCGGGGGGGGGGGAGTTTAACCCTTTTCTCCACAGCTGTGGTCTTGATTAAAATGGCTCCTTTGAAGTTGCTATTTGAATGGCCAAGCAAACAAACATGGACATTAAATGCAAAGATGTCTAGTTTGGCCCTAGAAATAGCCCCCATTCCTGGTACTTTCCTGGCACAGGCTACCTTCAGAGCTTGCTCAGTCTGATGGCCAATATATACGGTATACCATCAAGAAAATCAAATGGTAAGCTCTTTACTGAGCTGTTTCAATGCTTCCTTGTGATTAAACAAAAAAATCCTACCTCTAGAAAAACCAGCAAGTCATAGAGGAGCTAGGCTGGTCCTTTATCCTTGACATGCTAGATTTCTTTGTGCAGGGAAGAGGGCATTAACACATTTTATCTGCTCCTGCTATCTGCAGTCATATGATTGAAAAGCTTTTATCACCTGATTTTTCTTTTTGCATATACTGCCCTCAGCGGCCTCTGTAGTGTGCGTGCATGCGCGCATGCATGCGCATTCATACTGCTGTCAGAAAATGTCAGAAGCCTGTTGCACACGGAGACCACACTATATGGCTTATGAAGAGTTAGGTGATCCTACTCCCCATTGAAATCAATAAATGCCAAACTCAGTCTGCATAGAATAGCAGCCATAAAGTCCTAAGAATTTTAACAGGATTTTCTCATGAGTAAGTACACTGAGGACTAGAGCCTTTAAAAGTGATGTTTATCTATTGTTCCTTAAGCCTGTACCTCCTCAGAAAAATCCTGCTTAAACTTTTACCTGTATGTTATCTCGTTGTTCTCCCATTTGGGTCCATCAGTGAGAACAAATGTTCCAAAGTCAGGTACGCCACACCTGGCCTTCTTCATCACTGCCAATGTCTTAGCGTCAGCTTTCCCAGTTACTTGCAGTCCAAAAAAGCTCTGCATTTTCTTGAGCTTTTCAGTTAAAGTGACTCATGGTCGAGCGTAATAGAAGGATGTGCACATGACCTCAGCTTCAGGACTGATTAGAAGTTAATTAAATATTTCGGACCAGGGGGGAAAAAATGAACAAACAAAAAGCATTGAAGAAACCAAAACCACGGGATTATCAAAAATGAATACACCTAACAGTTGTCTCTGTGTATCTTGTATTCCAAGGTTAAGCTCTGCTTTTTATTCCTTGATGAAATGCAGTATAATGAAAAATATCCTGCCTTTTTCTTTCTTAATGATTGAGTCATTACCTTGAACCTTCTTTGAGGAGCAATGGAGCAGTATATTACTGCTTCTCTTCCATGCCAATTATAACAGTGAATCAATTTTGTTCATTGGCTAGAACACTGGGAGGCTGGAGCAGGCTTAATTCTGACTAAATAATTGGACAGATTGTTGCCTGATACTGCTTGCCTGTTTTCCTTCCACCTTTAAGTATGAGGACTAGAGACTTGATTTTTAAATGGAAGCTCAAAAACAACAACACACAAATGCACAAAATAGGCTTTGGGTGGTGTGCTTAGATTCCAGGCAATCCCTAGACTTCCCAAGCTCTATAACAGGGCTCTCCAACCTTGGGTCCCCAGATGTTGCTGGCCTACAGCTCCCATCATACCCAGCCAGCATGGCTAATGGCAAGGGATTCTGGGAGCTGTAGTCCAGCAACATCTGGGGACTCAAGGTTGGAGCGCCCTGCTCTATAACAACCCTATGAGCAGAGCCAAACATAAGGTTCCTAGCACCAACACAAGGAGACAGCTTGTCCCCTAGTGCTGCTGAGCTGGTAAATTTCTCCGGCACCCATCTGGGATGATGGTGCCATGCCAGGACATGGCACGTTGCTGCAGTAAAGGCAGAAGAGAGTTGGGGAAGGTGTAGGTGTGCTTCCTACCCAGTGGAGCCTGGTGGCTCCAATGTCAGTGGGGCAGTATATCCACTCCGGGTCGCAGTCTGAACTTTCAAGGAGCTATCCATGGTGATTTTATATTGCTGTCCATTTTATTTTATGTTCTTTTGTTTTTAAGATAATTGTTTTTATCCTGTTTCTCTTTGTAAACCGCTCAGGGAGCCTTTTGGCTGATGGGCAGTGAACAAATATACTAAATAAATAAATAAATATCCATGGTGCTGAACCTATTATGGGGACCGGATCCAGCACCATGGATAGCTCCTTCAATGTTCAGACTGAAACCGGGAGTGGATACACCACCCCACTGGAATTGGCGCCACCAGCCTCCACCGATCCCAGACATGGAAACATAGACAGGCTTCAATATAAAGACTGCTTTTTATTTTAGAAACCAGTTTATGTGTGCTCATATAATCCTCTCTTACACAGCTACCAAGGCAGCTTTTACCCGTACGATAAAATTTGTTCAATTGACCGCCACAAGGGGGAAACCTGGTACTCCAAAGACTGTAGCCAAATTCCTTATCCTCTAACATAATGTTGTTTTGGTCTTTCCAATTTCAGAGAACACTATCCACCTGACCACCTCAATGTGGCTGGCTGCCAGGAACTCTTGGAGTTTGAGGACAAGTTCCAAGGCATTCACTCAATTCACACAGGGCTCTTCTTAGCTACGCCTTTTGTGCCCTGCCAATATCTCACACAAACTGACCATGCAGTTTACAATACACCCGACACATACAGATAGGAGGGTGGGGGGAAGGAGAAGAAAATCTAAAACATTTTAATGCTACAAACATACACAAAACTGTTCAATGCATATAATCATAGGGCAGCATCCAACACTGCCATTCCACACACTCAAATTGCACTTGTGGATCTCCGCCAGATCTTTCTGTCACACAAGCGGTTGTGCATTATTGTTTGCACAACCAGCTGGGGAAGCGTGATGTGCAACCAGTTGCACAACTACTTGTGCAAATGTAGCTTTAGATTCTCGTCGTGTCCATGGTTCAGAACCTAGTTTCCACTAGCACAATGTTGTTCGTGCTAGGGGAATGACATAGCTGGATATGGCCCATAAACTACTTTTTTTTAGAACCAATGTGCAGGTGGGTTTCCAAGCATACACAACACTTAATATGAAGTTAAGATAGTCTCCTAAACAATGAAGCTCAAAGTTAAGAGTCCAATACATCAGTCTTAGGATGTACTGTAGCTCAATGGTAGAACCCATGCTTTGCATGAAGAAATTCCCAACATCTCCCCATGTGGCTTGGAAAGACCACCTGCTTGAAGCCCTGTAGGGTCACTGCCAGCCAGGATAGGCCTGGCTTCCCCATCCAGATGTTGTGGACTTCATCTCCCGTTAGTCTCAGCCAGCATGGCTAAGGGTCAGGAACCCCCAAATCAGTGGTTAGATTTAGGGGAGGATTGGATGTAAAGATAATATGGGAGAAAACACCTGTATGCAGCCCAGATCACTTTTGGGAAGAAGGATTGGATCTAAATGTAGGAAATAAATAAATTAGGTGTAGAAATCACTGTTTATTTATTTATTATATTTATACCCCACCTTTTTTCCTGCAAGGAACCCAAGGCGGCTTACATAATCCTCCTCCTCCTCTTCTCCATTTTATCCTCACAACAACCCTGTGAGGTAGGTTAGGCTGAGAGTCTGTGACTGGCCCAAAGTCACCCAGTGAGTTTCATGGCCGAGCGGGGACTAGAACCTGGATCTCCCGAGTCCCAGTCCAACACTCTCACCACTACGCCACACTGGCTCTAGAAATCACTGTTATGCTTTTTTGAATTAGTCCTGGTATAGCAAGAGAGAAGTTTGGGTAGGGGAAAAAAAAATGATAACGCAAGAAAACACATTTTTTTTCAGTTGAAGTTTCAGCAGTTCAGGGTAAATATTTACCTTAACAAAATTCAAGTCGACATCTTTGCTGCCTGGATCCACTGGAGCAGCAAAAGTGGAAAATGTAAAGCTCATTAGCATAAATTGCAGAATTGAGAGACCTTTCATTCCTGCAATCACAGCAGTGTCTTCCCTGTCCATACAATGTTTTCCACCCTAGTCTGCTTGTGTTTGGGGCATCCTCTACTTATATAGCAGTTGATGGATTCTCTCTCTTCTGATTCATATGCTACCACACCCTCTGATTAGCAACCAGACAGGGTTCTTTATTGGGCAATAGCAGCAGAATGGACATTTTCACAACTGCTTGGATTAATAATCAAGGGAGATGTTTTTGCACAATTTCAGAACACACTTTCATAATAAAATCTCTTTGGTCATCCTTATTTTCCCATGGGAGGGTTCCATGGTTGAAAGTTAAAAATGCAAAAGAAGCACAGAGTTTGCAATATAGGCCATGCTACTACTGCTGAGCTGAAATGGGACGTATTTTGCGAACATTTTCTGTCCCCACAAAATCAACCCCCATTTCACTGATTTTGAGGCAAGGTGTGGAAAAGGTTACAAAAATGTTCATGGACCCCCCACAACCATTCAAACCCCCTCTCCCCAGTTTATCACTCTCAGACAGTCTTCGACCCAGGCTGAAGGTCATCCTAAATATAGAATGAAATGGTAACTATAGCCCTGTTCAGGCGTTTAAGAGAATGTGAGTAGAACTCTCTGTATGATCACAGGGACAACTGCACTGAGTGTTCTACGTGTGTTCAAGTAGAACTCCTGTTCAGACTTAGTTCGTTCAACACAGCAAGCTTTTGGACTGAGGGGCTGGTGCTGGTGCTGGTGCACCTTGGAGAGCTAGAGCTTTTCTACATGAGACTCTTAAACGGCTGTTAATCAGCAGTATCTACTTTTTGATGTCGTCGCAGAATTGAGATCTGAGCACCACACAAGGAGCTTTTCTTTTCCTGCTTTACACTACATAACCTCTAGGTGACACTGTGGTGTAATGGAATAGCTCAAATACATGAGAGGAAATCACATTTTCTTTAGCTTTCACACTTAAATGCCACATTTTCCCTGCTCTAAAAAAAACAAAAACCCTCACCGAAAGTGCTGGTTAGACAGAGAAGCAAAACTGGAAGGTCATGACATCCTCTAAAGAACCCGTAAACTACTCTGAGTAGGGAATGATGATGAGCGCACAATAAATGCCTCATGTAGAATAGTGTACCCATAGTGTACCCACCCAGATCTTAAGTTCATTGTCTGAGGCCCTCTTCGAAGTGTTCCTCACAAATGAGGCAAGGTAGGTGGCTACTCGGGTGGTTACTTACACATCACCCCAAAAGAGGAGATGCATCACCAAAAAAGAGGATGAAAGAGGACAGTGGTTTGCATAAGATTTGTGTATGCTAATAGAGGTGTACATGCAAACTTAGAAATACACTATCATTTAAATAGAAATACAATACATCTCACCACAGTGGAGAATACTGCAGCCTGTGTGCCTGCTCAAGCTGCTATCCAGATCGACGGGCAATCTCAAGAAGGCTCCGCCTGCTCAGCCTTTTTAATATGGTTCTTTATCTTCTAACTGGACTTGGACGGGTCTGCCCTTCAACCAGAGGACACCTTCAAATAGAGGACTGTCCTCTGACAGCCCTTCAAATAGAAAACACCTTCAAATAGAGGACCATCCTCTGACAGCCCTTTGAATAGAGAGCAGAGGATTATCCTCTGACAGTCCACTAAATAGAGGACACCTTGAAATAGAGGTCTGTCTTCTGACAGCCCTCTGAATAGAGGACATCTTTAACTAGAGGACAGTTCTCTGACAGCCCTCCAAACAGAGAGCACCTTCAAATAGCTGACTGTTCTCTGACAGACCTTCAAATAGAAGGCACCTTCAAACAGAGGACTCATATCTGTAAAGTATGACATGTAGCCACCCTTACAAGTGGGGAGCACTTCAGTGGTGGTGTCCCATCTGTGGGATGCCTTCCCAGACACACTTCCCTGGTGCCTACATTATGGTACCAGGTATTTTAGGAACTGTTTTTAGTGCTTTTAGATCTTCATATTGTTTTATCCCTGCTACTGATTTTACATATACATCACCCCGAGAACTTTGATTATTAGGCAGTTTAAAAACGCAATAAACAAACTTGTCTGTCAAGGGCATTAGCCCAGTTCATAGAGACTACGGCAGAGTGTATAGTTAGGATGTTTGAAATTCCAATTATTTATTCCACAACAGTCTTTGGGTGCTTTGAGATGCTTTTGGGTGCTTTCCTAGTGCTACAATCAAAAGCCATTGTGCAGCTGTTCCATCTTTTCTTCTTTATAGATTCTTCTGTGGTAGGAAAAATTAAATAAAGTTCAGATGAGGTAGTGGGAAAACATGGAAGATGACATTGCCTGGATCCTTCATAAAATTCCAGGAATGAGGCAGGGTGGTTGCATGATAAAAGCTACATCTGGAAGCACCCTTTTTCTGTTTCAAGTTCAGAATCAGGGTAGTTAAGGGTCCAATTTACAGTTTGTCAATTGATGACTACACCATGAAGTGACGTTTCTCACTTGTGAATGAGCCATTGCAGGCCCACCATTACAGAGGGGAACATAGGAAGCTGAGTCAGAGTATTGGTCCATCTAGTCCATTTGTCAATGTGACTGGCAATGGCTCTCCAGGGTTTCAGGCAGGGATGTGTGAGGAATTCATTAGGGGGGAGAAAAGCCATTCGGTTTTCATGATTTGGACCCCTGGATTCTGGTTCGCTGGCCACATGCTGGCGCCGCCTTGCAGCAGTGTGAGTTGAGCCAGCTCGTGGACTTCCATCTGTAAGACGGATTGCAGTTTACATTTTTTTAAAACCACCAATGGAATTTGTGCAAACCGGCACCCGAAAACCACATGGTTTGAACATGACTTGCGGGATTTGCGCAAATCGTGCCAAACCACGTGTTTTTGGGGAGCTGTTTTGTGCAAAACCAGCTGTTTTTGTGCAAATCCTCACCCCCAAACCACAGAGCTCTAGCATGATTTGTGCAAATCATGCATGTTGCATTAAAACCAGCTGGTTTTCAGGTGCTGGTTTGCGCAAATTCCATTGGCGGTTAAAAAAAAACATGCACAAATCGCAGTCCATCTTACAGACAGAAGTCTGTGGAAAAAAACTTCAACTCAGCCTGCTTCTGATCATTGGATTGGAATTGGGCAGGAAATCAGGCAAGCTATAATGAGTCAGATCTCTGCTTCAGTACATTCCTAGTTTCAGGCAGGATTTTTTCCTGCCCTGCCTGAAGATGCCAGGGATTGAACCTGGGACTTTCTGTATGCAAAGCAGGAGCTCTGTCTACCACTGAGCCTTTCCTGGGACTTCCATATCACCTCATATCAATATAAATGCTGCACTGTTTTCCCATGGAGTCATTAATTCAGCTGCGAGTTATCCAGTCCAGTGAAATCATGTTATGAGTCATGATCATCTGGCCTCACAGGGGAGGCCACAGCAGGCCCCAACAAGAGCCTGGGTAAGTTTGGGTTCAGGAGAAATGAACAGCTTCAGCCGCTGAACTGGCGCAGAGGATGCAGATGAAGGCCTGAATGGAGCGTGATTTGAGAACCTGATGAATGAATAGGCAGTGGCTGAGAGTTTCAGATGCTTGGGTGCAGTCACTGCTAGAAAAAATAGCCAAGATCCATATGAGTGCAGCCATTAAGCTTGCTCAAGCACAGCAAGCTATGGACAAGGGACTGGGCTGGGTATGCAACCCGTGCCAATGGGAAGAAGGACAGGCAGCGATGTATAGGATAGGGATGTGCGCGGATCTCGACTGGGGGGTGGAAGCGGGGCAAACTCGCCCCACTGGCCCCCCGAGCCCTGCGGAACTTACCTTTCCCCGGCTCGGCACATCTCCTCAGAGAGGAGCCAGGGGGAGGTACTTCCGGGTCCCTGGTGCTGCGTTTTTCACGTGAATACCATAGAAAGCCACCTTAAATGGCTGCGAATAACAAATCGCGACCGTTTGAAGGTGGTTTTCTATGGTATTTAAGTGAAAAACGCAGCACCGGGGTCCCGTCGTGTCACTTCCTGGCACAGCACCAGGTCCCGTCGCCTCACTTCCAGAAAGTCTGCCGGGAGCCTCGTTGCCACTGCGAGAGGTATCGCGTGGCGGGGGTGCTCACCAAGCACCCTGCGAGCACTCCAAAGAGGTGAGTGTACATCCCTAAAGTGCAAGAACATGCCTTAGCACACAAATGGGAAGGGCCAGCTTTAATTGTAAACAGAGCCTGTCCTGCAGTCTACCAGGTAGAGATCCCAGTGGGCAAGAAGGGCAAGGCATGGAAGAAATACTTCCATTGCCCACAGTTAAAAGAATGGAAAGGAAAGCCTCCCGATGCAGGCGCAGTGGATCTGAGCACAGCAACGGAGCAATAAATCGGCATTCTCTCGGCTTGTATTCACAGAATGGCCCAAACCTCAGACTGTAGATGCATAGTTGAAGAAATTACCCAAGGTTCTGTAAAGGAACAAGACGCAAGCATTTAGCCTCCTTCTTTCGGAATCACGGCCACCCAACTAAGATCGGGTATGACAACTACTTCGAAGAGGGCAAGCGGCACCCAGTGGTGTCTGGGAAAGCCTCCTGGCTAGCCCTACAGGAAAGGGAGATCGAACAGTTGGTGGTGAAGTTCTACTGGAACCACACATCAGTGTGGCAGCTCCATTTCATGGAAGGGTCTCCCTGGGAGTGTGAGAGCAGGACTGACCCGGGTTCAAAAGCTTACCCAGGCAGTGACTCCCAGTCCCACAGACGGAAGGAGGAGAGAACAGTTGTTATAAAGATTAAAGAGTTTATTCATTGTAGAACCCAATTACATGGGATTAAGGCAAGCAATGCAGGCACCTCTTACGCAGAAGAGATGATTCTGTCTCACTACATGATTGCAGAGACAAAGTCCAGTGAAGCTCCCAAGTCCAAGTGAGAAGTGGGAAGGCTGAGATGAAGTGAAGTGACTGTGATGTGTGACAAGACAACATGTTGTCTTACCCCAACCTTTATAGGAAGAGCCTGTACCTATAAATAGGATATTACTCACCAGTTATATAACCTATTTTTCACAACATGTTGTCTCCAACTTGCCCCATGATTCTGACTCATAGACCTTGACATTATGTCTGGTGACTATCAGGAGACTTTTTGCACACCACCTCAGGAGACATCCTCCATGTCAGGTGACATCCTGTTCTGCCCATGCAAAACCTAAGAGGGAGTACCGAATGCAGCAAGCATAATTGAGCTACAAGGAAGGATGCATCTTTCCCATCCTGGTCGCCAGACCACTCAGTGCAGTCAGCTGGGTTTCGAGGAATTGCATAGACTTCAATCTACTGATTGGAATGGTAGTGGACGAAGATTGAAGGAAGTCCAAGATTGTCTTGTACGTTGTGTGTAATCAGGCATATTGGGCATGCCAAAACCTGCTCTGTTGTTTACCAGCATTGGCGGATCCCAGCGGAGGGTTGCTAGGGAAGGGGGCACCTTTTGACAAGTTCCCGAGGACAGTACGGGAGGTGGAGCCGTACTGCCCCAAAGGGAGGGTCATGAGGTTTCAACGCTGACTGCGCTTGTGAACTGAGCAAGACATGGAAGTAAATACCAGAGGGACAAGGGCTGCCCACATGCAGGGGCAGCCCAGGCAGGGAAGGGACATCTCGGCATTTACCAAATGTCTTGGCCAGCACCACAAATGCAGCGAGCATAGGTCCCCCATTACGACTAGGGTATGCACCCAAAATAAGAAAGCCAGAATCCAAGCGGGAATCCATCACTCACAAGATCATTTTTGGAAACAGAGAGCAACCCCAAAGGAAAACAAAAAATGGCTGCAATCAAAAGAGACTCTACCGCAATTGGCACCAAACCAAAATTCCAAGAGAAGCAACCCAGAGAAGCCCGATTTAAAGAAGGGTCACGTCCAATCCCAAGAGGGCTTTGCAAAGCCTGTTTTGCATAGAAAAATAAGCGGGGGAAGAGAATTAGGGAAAAACAAGTCCTCAAGCCTTTGTCCCACTTACTGGAATCGATGATCCTAAAGAAACAGGGTGTTCGAGAAGCAATGATGAGGGGAGGTCAACACGAGAACTTAGCACCAAAGGGGCAGGCTTATGTAAATCGGGAGCCAATTGGGCATCGCCAAACCAAGTGGGCAGGGGAGTTTTGGAACCTCACAGTTTCCCTCTCTTTACCCTATGCAGCCAGCATGTGGAAAACCCTAGTTCACTGGGGAATCTTGCAAAGAGTCGTGGGCAACTGGGAAGTCACCAACAGATGGAGGTGCAGCCAAAAATCGAGATGGCATGCAAGCTGACCGACCTAATCTGGGAACAGGTCCCAAAAAGGCATTAAAATCCTCCTTCTAGGTGAACATGCATCACGATGCAGGTTGCGAGGCAGAACATGGGATCCACTGTACACACTGGTGGGGTGGAGATCCAGACCACCTTCTGCTTTACCTGAGATCGTGAGAGCTCCAGGGCACAGTTGCAATGCGCACATTTTTTCAACGCCATTCGAGGGGTGGATGTTTCCATAGATCCTGTCGGCCACATCGTCCTAGTCACTGCGGCAACTTGGACATCCTCAGGGATTGGGCAGAGGCTTCTAGAAATAGATCCTCTGATAAAAAAATGCAACAATCCTGTCCAAATTGGAGTACCCGATAATTGGGTTGCACCGCCTGTGCTCAAAATGAACCAATTCCAGGAAGTGATTTGGCAACCAAAAAGATCCCTGAAACAGGTCATTATACCACTCCATCAATTCAATATCTCCCAAGAGTTTCCATGTGCGCCATACCTGACCACGAGTAAGCAGGGATAGGGAAAATAGGAAGACTTATGGCAAGGAGGTCTGGGAAGGCCAGGAACACCAGGAGCATTGGAGAAGCCTTAAGCTTGGGTGTAGGCTTCTTAGATGCAGGGGACATTGAGATTGTAGACAATAAACTAAAGTATGCCACTGAATGGATCGAAGAACTGGCAGAGCCCATCACCAGGGCACTGGCACACACGGTGGAAGTGCCCTGGGTCATTTCTGCAATCCGTCCATTGTGGGAGAGGTTAATAGAAAAGGACAATTTCAAGATTGTAAATACAGTTATGTCTTTGCAACAGAATGTCTCTTTAGCAATGTCGTGTATGCAAGCACAGGGGCTAGCCCAACAACTAGCAATGTCTTTGATTCACATGACTAGTACTAATCAGGTAATCCCCCAAGAGGTCAGAATTACCCCATACATGTCCTAACGGGAACAAAGTTAGACAAATGGTGGGAGCTCAGAAAATGCCACATACAGCAGCAAAAGCCAGGAACTAACACTGTTCCTAGCCACCGTAGAAGCCAAGGAAAAATGAAGGTTTTTCCAGTTGTTCCCTTAGGCATCCCAATCAGCAAAGGCATGGTTATGTAAGCACAAGAAGAACAGCACTGGGCGCACCTCAGGGCAGGAATCTGGGAGACCATAAATGTCAGAGGGTGTCAACATCACCCAGGGTTAGGCTTTGTGTGTGAGGACCAAACCTTTGAGACTCCATGCAACTGCTTTTCCTATGGGACAAGAAATGCATGCTGCCGTTTATTTATTCTCAAGAAAGAGTCCAGTTCAGCCGTCGTGTACACACGCGAGGGTGTGTGTGTATAAGAACCAGTTATGCATATGTCATCATTAACAACCAGTTCATTCAGCCTATGGTTAGATATGTAAATACAGTAATACCTTGGATTGCAAGTAACTTGGTCTGAGAGCGTTTTGCAAGACAAGAAAAAAAAATTAATTATTTTTTTACTTGATAAACGAGCAAGGTCTTGCAAGACAAGTAGTGTAGGGATGTAACCGCTCTCTTCGAGCGGGCATAGCGGGCCGGAATCGGCTCCTCTCACGCCCGCCAGAGACTTGCTTTGATATAAGAATGTTTTGGATTACAAGCACGGTTCCGGAACGAATTATGCTTGCAATCCAAGGTATTACTGTAGATGTTTTTGTAACATAGTTAAGATAATAGGTTGCGATTTTGAATTTTAGTGGGCCAGCATGGACTGTGCAAAGGATCCAAGAACCCATAGGGCTTTACCCTACACTCACACCAGCAAGTGTAGCTGTTCCTTGGAAGCAATAAGAAAAGAGGAAGGAAAAAATATAAGTCAGCTAGTGAAGCTGTTCCTTCAAGTAATGAGTGTTCCTGGGTCATTGTTGTCACTGTCCGCCAGTGTCTGGGAAAAAGATTGTATGCGTAGACACCCTAGCAGTGGTGGTGGGGGAAGTGGTAAACTGACTGCCTGGGAAATGCGAATTGGGCAATTGTGTTCCTGGAAAGCCAGCCAACAGACACTAGATCAGTGTTCTCCAACCTTGGGTCCCCAGATGTCTTTGGCCTACAACTCCCAGCATGCCCTAGCCAGCTATGCTGGCTGGGGCATACTGGGAGTTGTAGGCCAAAGACATCTGGGGACCCAAGGTTGGAGAACACTGCACTAGATCTAGGAATGGCAAGAAGCACTCTTGGACAGCTGTTTATGTTGGGGATTTGTATTTGCGGGCCTCCTTGTCTGGAAGGATCCTAAGCATAAGCAAAGTTTAGGTGACTTTTGAGGTCTGTCTGGACCAGTCCTGCATTTGGTGAAGAGAGAGAGTGTGCTCCTAATCAAAGAACATTTCTCTTCAGATCTGAACTTTTCCAAAAAGAGGGGGGGAGGGAATCATTTGTTGGTGGCAAAGTGTCTTTGCTTTGTTGTGTTAAGAAGTAGCACGTGGTTAGTTTTCTAAAGCTTGGTTTGCCTTGTTAAAGATTTTTTGAGTTGTCAACCCCTCCTGATCCTCTAGCAACGAACAGGCAAACCTCATGTTTAAAAAGGTACTCTTTCCCCCCTGCATCCCCCTTTCCCCTCCTTTTGTTTTAGTAACTAAGGGTGCAATCCTATGGCCTCCTGACCTTGCCAGGGGCGGGTCATAGGATTATTTGGAGCCACAGCCCCAAGGTCCTGCGAGCTCGGAGCTGGGACTCCGAATGCTGAGCCGCCGCCCGCATGGAAAGAACTGCTCCAGCTGCCTCCCCGAGGTTGCAAGTCAGCCTCGGAGAGGAGGGAAGAGTGGCTTGCCAAGAGTGGGGAGGGAAGTAGGCTGGGGCAGATGCCAGCAACATCTGGGGACCCAAGGTTGGAGAGCTCTGCTCTAGACGGCCAAAAGCGGCCATCTAGATGAAGTTCAGGGCATGAGGCACGGGGTGGTGAAGGTTGCTGCCGCCATTGCTCACGCCTTGCATTGGATGCACGTAAGCCTCCATGTTTGGAGGCCTATGTGCATTGTGTTGTGACATTTAGCAAAACAACAGCTGTGGCACAATTGTTTTCATTTGGAAAGGTACAGAAAGGCTAGAAAAACAAGTCGTGTTGCGTCTGCCGCTTACTGTTCTGTTCTCATGGGAAAGTAGGTGTGAACGAAATACGAGCTGATCACATGGTTTGTACTTTCTGATGACGTTGTATGATTTGTTAGGTTTCGTTTTCTGTAGCCATTTTAGTAGAGAGATGGATTGCTTCTTTGGTTCTTCTCTCTGATGCTCCGACTATTGAATGCTGGACTTATTGCAATCATGTAAAGTCAAATGCTGGGGTGGACTTGCTCCACTGGACAAATGCTTATCTGCAACATTGTAATGTAGGAGATTGAATACTCTGTAGTGTTTACTGATGTAGAAATAAACAGGTAGAAAAAACCTGTTGTAATCTACGGAGTTATTTCCTTATTACTGAAAGCATGCTGGAAGAGCTGCGAGCTGGCTGAAATCCGAGACGCTTGGAATGCTGCGAGGGGGGAGAGACAGGATCTGGAGCTCTGTGTGTACTTCATGGGCCAGTTACACACACAGAACAGGATCTAAATCTTCCATCTCATGCTCTGCTTTTTTCCACGAGGCCAGCGGGCCTACAGGGTGGATTGTAAGCCTTCAGGGTGTAGCCATTGCTCCCTTCACATTGGGGGGGCGGAGCGCATTGGGTCACAGGGCGTTGGATCGTGCTGTCCGTTAGTCCTCCTATTTGCCTCTTACTGGCTGTTGGGTAGTACTAAGTTTAAATAAACTCATTCCAGCAAAAAGGAAAAGAGAAAGGCTTCTGAATTGTTTCAACTGAAGTTGCTTTAGAACCAAAGAATGCCCTTTCTAAGCTAGAGAAATGGGTAAGACGGCTCCAGATCCAGTAGCCACTCCAAAGGGGCGTTACGAAGAATTCTGTACAGAAAATTACAGAAAATTTATGTCTAAGAAATCTAAAAAAAATTTTTAAATAGAATACTGTGGACAATCTTGGGTGCTTTGCTAGACACCAAAGATATGCTATATGAGCATGAGTTGTAAGAATGCAAAGAACAATATAAAAAGAGACTTAGAGAGTGTGAGGAGGAATATAAGACTGAGTCACAGGTCCGCAAGGAAAGAGAGTGCATGAGTTAGAAGCAGAGGTAGATGCATGGGAGGGAAAGGAGAGAAAGGGAGAGAGAGAGACTGGATTTTGCCTCTGAAGATATAAATGGGTTTCTTGGGTGAATGACGTACAAATAGGAAAGGGATTAGGCTAAAATGGGAGGTTAACTTAGCAGAAAGAGCAGGCTTTTCTTGAGGAACGCTTAAAGAAGCCCTTATGGCAGCACAGACACTAGAGACACCTAAAATAAGGATACTGTAATTTCTGGGTTAGCGAAAGTTCCCCAATCACGTTATTTATTTATTTATTTTAATTTCTATACCGCCCCACAGCTGAAGCTCTCTGGGCGGTTCACAACAGTCTATACAATTTATTTATTTATTATATTTATACCCCACCTTTTTTTCCTCCTGCAAGAAACACAAGGTGGCTTACATAATCCTCCTGCTCCTCTCCATTTTATCCTCACAACAACCCTGTGAGGTAGGTTAGGCTGAGAGTCCGTGACTGGCCCAAAGTCACCCAGTGAGTTTCATGGCAAGCGGGGACTAGAACCTGGATCTCCCAAATCCCAGTCCAGCACTCTCACCACTACACCACACTGGCTCTCAATGCAATAAAATCAAGATAAAACCAACAATGAAAACAACATTGTAATTAAAACATTTAAAATCAAAATTAAAAACGCAGTTTAAAATATACAATTCTAAAGGTTAATACAACTAAGTCTACAGGCCACCCCCTGCCCCCTCCCATGTGCTATTTTGAAGAGATTAAGTATCGAATGCCTTGGCATAGAGGGAAGTCTTAACCTGGCGCCGAAAAGATAGTAAGGCTGGTGCCAGGCGGGCCTGAGTGGGGAGCTTATTCCATAATTGGGGGGCTACCACTGAAAAGCCCCTCCTGTAGATGTTTTTCTGATGATGTCATAGATTTAATTCAACTAACACATGCAGCAATTGTTCATTTTGACTCTGCTCATTTAAAAACAAGAATCAGTATGATACATTTGCAAACTGTTAAGGCAAAAGGAAGAATGAAAAACTTTTTCATCTTAGACAAGGTTTGTGAGGACTGTTCCTTTCAGAAAATAAAAATCTTTCAGAGGCCCTAAAGCATATTTATAAGCTGGCCTGTTGCTAAAGAGTTTAAGTTCAAATGGTGTCTCTAAAGAGAACCCCAACCAGAAATGTTTCTCATACAGAACTTCCAGCCACGGGGTGAGTGTGTTGAAATAAAGGACTACCCATCATTTTAATGGTAATAAAAAATGTTAAAAACAGTACATGAATAATCTTCATTTTACGTTCTGATAGGGTGGGTGCTGTTTATTTTTTTATTATGATTATTATGTTTTTAATTGTGCTTTAAATGTACTTATTTTTATGATTGTTTGAAATACGTTTTGGTGGAAATGAAGGGTATAAATCAAATAAAGGAAGGGATGATCCTATGGCCCCTAGACATTGTCTTGGGGCGGGGGATAGGATAGTTCGGATTCCCAGCTCTGAGGGGCAGCACTCCAACCTTGGAGCTGAGGATCAGAGCTCTGATCCCCTCCGCTGCCCCCACACAGCTGGCGCGGTAAGAACTGCACTGGCTGCTCTCCGAGGTCTGGAAAGCGACCCCGGAGAGGGGGTAAAGGGGATATTATGGTGGCAGGAAGGGGAGGAGACTGGAGAAGCCAGGATACAAAGTATTCCGAAAGCCGCTGCAGCCTCCTCCCTCCCCTCCCCCTGAGATGCCATCGCTAGATGGCCAAAGATGGCCGTCTAGCGACAAATATAGAGAGGGAGGAGCGGGGAGGCGAAGATCGCCCCTGCCACTCCTCCCACTCTGCACTGGATGTGCGTGAGCCTCCAAGTGCAGAGGCCCCCACTCATCTCAATAGGATCTGCACCCTAAATAAATGTATTGCTGATATGATACCTTGTTATGTGCGTGGTTGTTTT
Source organism: Shinisaurus crocodilurus (assembly GCA_021292165.1). Lineage (NCBI taxonomy): Eukaryota > Metazoa > Chordata > Lepidosauria > Squamata > Shinisauridae > Shinisaurus > Shinisaurus crocodilurus. The sequence goes on along the minus strand of CM037878.1, from coordinate 271,394,510 downwards.
GAGACAGCGGTTGTTGATGTATTTTGTTATATAAAGCCTTGGGTACCTTTGTGCAAAGAAATGATTCATACATTTTCAAATGAACTAATGCTGAAAACCTTTCTCACAGAAACCATTATCCTTTAGGAGAATATTCGAGTGGGTGTTCCTTATAAAGGCACTATTGTCTCCTTTGGATGTTACTAAGAGCTTCACGGATTTTAGGTCATCCCTTTAGACAGAGACAGTGTTGCCCATGGGCATAGATTATGCTACAATGCTGTTGTACACCTTGAATCAGCAGAATTAATTCCCTGTAGTAAAGAGAACAACAACCCTTCTGGCATGATACACACCGTGTTACACATCAATGACTTGCTCTCAGACATGGATGGCCTCATTAACTGAAAGCAGCTGGATTGTCTACAGGATAAATAAAGGAGTGCCACATTGGTACAAGCCAAGAATCCATTTCCTGACTAAACAGTTTACCTGGATCTGATACGTTCTTATTGGCACACTTCACGCTTTTGCCTTTTTGCTGAATTCGAGAGGGAATGTTATCCTCTGTGTTTTCTGAAAAAACATTCTGTAGGGAAATGGCTTTCTAAACTGGAGCTGAACTGAATATATTCACAAGACAGGGCTGCAATCTTGTACCCAAAGGGTTCAGAGAGCTAAAATTCTGGCAACTATTGTGCATTTGAAGACTTGCCCATAGTCTGAACAGGTAGCCCTTGTCAAATGGCCTCTTAAAATTTCTGCACTACATTTCACCACATTTCTCCAGGTGGGGAAGAAATTCCTCAGCACTTTCTCAGGGATGGGGCTCGCCATTAGCAGCGGCAGGAGCACAGCTTCGTTCTTTCTTTTCTCCTGTGTGCAAGGATGTGTGAGGAATCTGATAAAGGGGGTGAAAATCCGATGGATTTTCTTGACTCAGCCCTCGTCTGGTGCCCACTCAATCTGACATAAGTTGAGCCATCATGTGGACTTCCATTTTGAAAAAGGGGCCACAATTTACATGATCTTTTTTTAAAAAAAGCCTGGAAATTTGCACAAAATTCGGGCCTCCGCTCTGCAATTTGTGCCAATTGCTTAAATTTGTGCAAATTGCAGAGCAGAGGCCCAAATTCTGCACAAATCTGAAATTTACTGTCAGAAAATTTGAGGTGGTTGAGGTAGAGTGTGTGCATATGCAGTGGGAGGAGGAGGCTTCCATGCTTCTCATGTTCAATGCTACAACAAGAACAAGAACAACGACTTGAATCTAATGAGTCAGCCCCAATTTGCACAAATTGTGCTAGAGATTCGTCGCAGTTCTCACTCCAAATTTGTGCAAATATTTTGAGCAATTTCGCAGAAGCTGGGAAAAAAAAACACCCTGCCTTAGCCCGCTTTTGGCCGTCAGGTTGGAAATGTGTAGAAAGTCTGTTGAGCTCAAATGGAATGAGTCTTCCAGTGTCGCACATCCCTAAGTGTGTGTGTGTTGTTGCTGTTGTTGTTTGCTGCTGCGACAAGGCCCTATGAGGAGAGACTGAAAGAACTGGGCATGTTTAGCCTTCAGAAGAGGAGACTGAGGGGAGATATGATCGCACTCTTCCAGTACTTGAAGGGTTGTCACACAGAGGAGGGCCAGGATCTCTTCTCGGTCATCCCAGTTTGCAGGACACGGAATAATGGGCTCAAGTTACAGGAACCCAGATTCCACCTAAACATCAGGAAAAAAATCCTGACTGTCAGAGCAATAAGACAATGGAACCAACTACCTAGGGAGGTGGTGAGCTCTCCCACTCTGGAGGCATTCAAGGTGCGGCTGGACAGCCATCTGCCGGGGATGCTTTGACCTGGATTCCTGCATTGAGCAGGGGGTTGGACTCGATGGCCTTGTAGGCCCCTTCCAACTCTACTTTTCTATGATTCTATGATTCTAAGTGGCAGCAGCAACTGTGTTGATGGCCCAGCTGCTATTTTACATCCTGCACAGTGCCCCTGACCTAGTGTTGTGCCAGGGCATTGTGTGTATGTGGGATAGTGACCAGTGCAACAAAATGGTGGAGAATATTTAGAGAAAAAGCCTGCAGAGTGGCCTTCTTTTTCTAGTGGGGTGGGGTGAGAAAAAGAAAAATCAACATTTTTCAAGAAAAAAAACATTTTCTAAGATATTTCAGCTCAGCTCTAGAGTCAATGTTTTTCAAGCAGATTGAAAATGTACACAAGTATAATCCTGCTCTTTTAAAACTAGTCTGTGGATTTCCAAAAGATGGGCTGATTGGATGAAACCAAATACCTGTAGTCACTCTCTTTCCTTCCACATTGGACTTCTCACTTAAGTTACCAAAAAGCCACTGGAGATATATTTGCCTGATATTTTCCTGATACTAGACAGAGTCACACTTTTCCTTTTTCATTTTTTTTAAAAAAAGAAAGAAAGAAGGTTCCTGTATGTTTCATTAAGTGATAACATACAACAACATAGCGATTGAGGTCTTTTTCTAATATTCATTTTCATGGCATCTGAGATTAATGACAACAGAGCCAACTCCAACACGTGCATTTAATTGTCAGCACAAACACAACCAATGAATAGAAAGTTCCACTCTGCATGAGTGGCTCTGGCAATACATTGGTGTTGAACATTGCTAGGAAGAGAGAATTATTTACTGGATCACTTCTAGTATAGAAGGGGCCAATTCATTATCATTTGAAAATTGTCAGCTGAAAATAGAACATCACTCTAGAACATCTGTCACTTTTTATCCAAGTTCATTGGGTTTGGATGCTTTTGTTTAAGAAGTATTATTTCTATTCACCAGAGTTAACAGTGGATAAAATTTTATGAAGGATGTCACACACCTTGGTAGTTTCTTCTGGTTTCACAATCTATGTGTCTGCAAAAAAAACAACAACAACCCAACCCTCTGCTTTTTAAATACTTTTGCTGAATGGAAGTTCAACATCCTGTCCAGCTATTCAGGGGATAAAGAACCTATTCAGTTGTTTTGGCCAGTGGAGACTGCTGGCTCCAATGTCAGTGGGTAGTGTATCCACTCTGGGTTGCAGCCTGAACTTTCAAGGAGCTATCCATGGCGCTGAACCTATTTTGGGGCTAGGGTTCAGCACCATGGATAGCTCCTTTAAAGCTCAGACTGAAATCCAGAGTGGATACACCACCCCACTGACATTGGAACCACCAGCCTCCACTGGTTATGGATCATGAGTATACGCAAAGATGATCATCTTAGAGATGAGCAAAGATTTTTAGTCTGCCTTTGTCCATAAGCAATACGATCCATTTCTGATTTACCCACACATATACTCACTCCCCACTTCTCTTCTTACGTTGTCTCCCATACTGCAAAATCTCTGTAATTTTTTTTACTATCAGACGCAGTAAAGCACCATGTATATTGTACCACTAGTAATGATACTAATACTGCTAATAATAAATATTAGCAACTAGAACTACCAAGGATTACTTGCAGCAGCCTTGTAATGGAATGTGGATATGGAAAGTAGATTTTGGTTTCAGGATGTGGTCAGAAGTCACGTGATAAGGGCCACCTTGCTGAAGGTAAGCAAGTCTGGTCTGGCTCTGGCCAGTTCCTGGATGGGAGACTGCTTGGGAATCCAATGTATGCTGCCTTACATTTCATGATGGAAGAAAGGTGGGCTGTAAGTGTAACAAATAAATATGCTACCACTAACCTATGGCCATCCCACACTCATCTGTATAGGGGGTCTTCTAGATGTTACCTGGGAAGCTTTCCTCCCTCAATGCATCCACCCTGGTGTAAGTGATGTATGTGCTAATGAAAGTTGATAGCATTCAAGAATTGGAGGGGTCTTGTAGATGATCTGTTTCAACCCCCTGTGCAATGCAGGAAATCTGGAGCTAGAGCATCCTCAACAGATGGATGTCCAGCTTCTGTCTGAAGACTTCCAGTGAGAGAGAGCCCCGCCCCCAAGAATTGGTTCCATTGTAGAACTGCACTTACCTTCAATACGTTTCTCCTAATGTTCAACTGATATCTACCTTCTTGAAACTAAAGCCCATTAGAAATAGACCTGCCCTCTGGGGCAGCAGAAAACAAGTCTTTCCCCTCTTCGGTGTGACAGCCCTTCAGGTATTTGCAAACACGTCCACCTTCAGTCTACTCATCTCTAAGTTAAGCATGATCCTTTCCATGACACAGATGGTGGTGAGGAGAGTAGTGGTAGGGTCAATTGATGACTGCTCTCTAGCTCTTTGACCCAAAGCACTTTAGGACGCCATTCATCATGGAGAAAATGCAAGAAAACCAATGATATTTCAAAAAACAAAATCTACTTTATTCATGAATTATCAAACGTAAAAATGTGAAACTCGTACACACAAACAAACGTTTGTGCTAAATCCAATCCTGCCATTGATGGACTGCTAAAGATATAATGCATTACCTGTGGTCAACATATGCAATAAAGATGATGAGGATTTAATAAAAGTTTTATACATGAAGTTCACAGACTGAAAATTCATGCGGAAGTCCTACTCAGCACTGTTGTACCCAACACTGGTGGAATTCCATTGAAAGTGACAGACCAGTTGGGCAAACATTGGCCTGAAAACGGCTCATTGGATGTTTTTGTCAGGCAAACTAGGTTAGAAAAACAGGAACCTATTGTGCCGCACAGTTTTTTTTTGTTTGTTTTTTAAATCACTGGCTGAGCAATGGTTTTATTCATTTTGAAAGCTTGCTGTCTTTGGTTCAACAATGACACATTTTATATGAAGCATTTTGGACCCTGTCTGATTAACGTTGGAAATTATTTCATTTCACTTCATTTCTGTTCTGCCCAATAGCCAAAGCTCTCTGGGTGGTTTACAAAGATTAAAAATCTTAAAAATACAGTGTTGGGCATAATATAAAAACAGTTTAGCTACAAACATATACAACCAGAGCAGACACCCATACACACACACACACACACACACACACACACACACACAATATCCCACAACCTAATTAACAACCTATCACATGACAGTTACTTATATCAGGTAACTGTTTACTTAGGATTACAAAACCAGCCTGTAGTCTTATAAAGCTATGCATAGTAGAGACCCCACACATGTGACCAAAGTGCAGGGCTAGCCCAAGACATTTTGCTACCTGAGACAAGATGGTGCCTCCCCCTATTCCATGTACAAAGGACAACTAGACTGGCAGTTGAATCATACTTCAACACTGATGACAGGACAGCATCTTCCACCATATCAGAGGGTAGATGGGCAGCTTAGGGGTGCCTGGACAGGCCATGTGGCACACACAACTCTGTCTGTTCCCTGTCCCTCAGCATCTGCTGCCTGAGATGTTGGCCTCGCTCTGCCTATTGTTAGGGCCAGTCCTGAAAGAGTGGTCCTTGAAGTTTCTGGTGCAGCTGCTCTTGCGGTTGAATAGAAAAGCCAATTATTGGGCTTGTCTATTCAACTATGTGAGCAGCTTACATCACAATCCTATATGTCTGCTCAGAAGTAAGTCCCGTTGAGTACAATGGAGCTTATCTCAGATACATGAGTACAGGATTGCAGCCTTAGTAATTAATAAGAATAGGTTGTCATATACATACATGCATGATATTTTACCCCCCAAAAAAATCAGTATTAGACATCACTACCTAACAGGGGCTATTTATAGAGAACCAGTGCTAGTATTAGAATAAGGCAACCTGAGTAATTTTCAGCTGTGTTTTCTATATCTTCAGTGGTTTAATTTTCTCAGCATGAAAGCCAGCTATTGGCTTTTAAGATCCGAGTAACTCTCCTGGTGTTAGGGTCAAACTCATATTGATTTGTTCCCCTGAAGAAATGCAGTAGGCCTACGGAAGAAAAACAAAAGAAAAACAAAGTGAAATCAGTATAATTTCACATATTGCAACAAATACAGGAAGAAAAACATCCACGGGACAGCATGGATACAAATTCAAAAGTGTTTGGACACTTTAGCTAGTGCGAAATGTGGTAGCCAGGATGCTGGCTATGTGGGAACCATTTCGTGGGGCATATTTCTTCTGTATTATTCCAGCTGCAAAGGTAAAGAGAGATGGTGGGATGTGGCATTTGCCATTCACCATGACCACTGTCAAGCTAATTGCTACTTCTACATAGCACTAAATTACAGCGGAGAGAAGTCTTCTGGCAGACAATGGCTCACGCTTCCACTCACAGATAAGTAATGCTAGCACCACGTGTCTAAATCTGTCTACTCATCTTATGATAATAGAACAAAATAATATCCTTAGACCTGGAACTAATATGCAAATGTCAAACAGTGATTTTAATTTAATTTAAATAAGTATTAAAATCTGAGATGTTTATTTTGAAAATCCAGCCTTGGGAGCTAGTCATTACTATGGTGCTCTTTATATTGTTATGAGTTTGGCAGTCTTAATTAGCATCATATATTCATAGATCATAGAGTTGGAAGGGGCCTACAAGGCCATCGAGTCCAACCCCCCTGCTCAATGCAGGAAACTAGAGGAGGGGTCTCCCATCCAAGTAATAACCAGGCCTGACGCTGCTTAGCTTTCCACACTCAGGCAAGCTGAGCCAGCATGAGCCACAGCACAGGCCTGTAATCAATAGGCCGAACCTACAGTTTTGCCTGGAAAACCTGATGGACGATGGTTAATGTTTTTTTTTAATGTGCTCAAATCGCTCTCCAGCCTTGGGAATGAATGAGACACCCATCAGAATTAGGGGAAGAGACAGAGAAACAGGTAGAAGCAGATTGGCAGTTCTGAATTTGGATACAGAGAAGCCCTGTTTGGGTGCTATGCCTGAACAGGAAATACCAACTTCTGTAAGGGGCGAAGGGGCTGCTGGGCTGGCCCGGCCCTGACATCCTTGCACATGCCAGCCAAGCCAACTGCACTCAGAAGCTCCCTTCAGACCTTCACATTCAGTGCAGGGAGGCTTTAGGTGGAGTGGGTGTGGACAACGATATTGTGGGTGGAGCCAATGTGCAAAGCCCTGTGCCCCATACATGACTGGAATTTCCTGTTCAATACCTGAACAGGGCTAGAGAAAAAGGAGAAAGGCTGCTAACAGAATATCTGAGCTTTCACTTCCATGGGTCAGGACAAGATCTTCCCAACAGCTACTGGCTAGTAATCACCCCAGTTATGGAAACAGCCTGCCATAATGTGTAAAGGACACCTCACTTAATTAGTTTTTCTACACCCCTTGATGGAGTTTGTCTCCTTTTTATGAATGGATCCAGTGAAACAACAGATAGTTGGGTAGTCTCTGAACCAGACCAGTATCGGACCAAATTTCCCGATTCAAAGCTCTGTGCACATCATAGGATTCTCACAAGGCTGCAATCCTTTCATGTATCCTTATAAGATACGCTTACCATTATGCTGGAAGGCAGCATCAATCTTCCCTTGGATACCTGGGAAGCCGTCTCTTATCTTTCTGGGTTTCTGTTCCATGGTTTGGCTGCTTTCGTCATAACTGAGGGGAAAAAGGAGGCATTGGTACATAAACCAACCAATGGTTGAGGCAGCAATGGCTTCTGTCCAGAATTATACTTTGGAAATAAAACTTGTGAACTCCTGAGCCGCATGCCTCCTAGGCCTATTTCCTCACATTACTGGAGCACTTCCCCATGGTCCAGTTTCACATTGCTTCAGGCATGTATGTAAGAAAGACCTAGGCGGGACAGCCAAAGGATACAGTTTCTTTCCTAGCCAGGGCTGTCCCTCCTGTGAAGGAAGAATCCGCATACTGTATTCCCCTAATCCACGATCATTACTACAGCATCATGGGACCAGATCAAAAGATGTGATTTCCTCTTAACACTGCTCTGATACTGTGTAAAAAAAAACAAAACGGGGGGGAGAGATATTTGGTTCTTGTTGAAATGCATCTGCAGAGGATGCTCCATCAGCCCACATGGCTCCATCAGTCACAAGGTCATGGAGATGACAGAGGGACCCCAGCACTCTACCCATTCTGTACAAATTTCATTTATTTATTTATTTACTTACTTACCACTTATTTATTCATTTTCCATACCACCTAATAGCTGAAGCTCTCTGGGCAGTGTACAACAATCAATTAAAAAGTACAATAAAATGCAATTAAATATAAACAATAAAAACATTATACAAATTTTAAACCAATTTTAAACCAATTGAGAGCCAGTGTGGCGTAGTGGTGAGAGTGTTGGACTGGGACTCAGGAGATCCAGGTTCTAGTCCCCGCTCGGCCATGAAGCTCACTGGGTGACTTTGGGCCAGTCACTGACTCTCTCAGCCTAACCTACCTCACAGGGTTGTTGTGAGGATAAAATGGAGGGGAGGAGGAAGAGGATTATGTAAGCCACCTTGGGTTCCTTGCAGGAAAAAAGGCGGGGTATAAATATAATACATAAATAAAATAAATAAATATCACAAAAACTAAAAACAAGTTCCTGCCCCTTCTTCCCTCCCCATTACTTTTTCCTTGTGTGTCGTGTCTTTTTAGATTGTAAGCCTGCGGGCAGGGACTGTCTTGTTAATTGCTGTAAACCGCCCAGAGAGCTTCGGCTATTGGGCGGTATAAAAATGAAATAAATAAATAAATAAATAAATAAAATGTATTTATATCTTGCCTTTTTTGCCGCAAGGAACCCAAGGCGGCTTAGATAATCCTCCTCCTCCTCCTCTCCATTGTATCCTTACAACAACCCTGTGAGGTAGGTTAAGGTGAGAGTCAGTGACTGTCCCAAAGTCACCCAGTGAGCTTCATGGCCGAGTGGAGACTAGAACCTGGATCTCCTGAGTCCCAGTCCAACACTCTAACCACTATTCCACACTGGCTCTCAGAATTGAGTTCCTGTATTCCCGGGGTTGATAAATGTCTGCGGATCAATTTGCCTCCACCCCCAGAACCCACCAGAAACCACATTCCTGCCCCTCACCACACTGCTGAAATTTGGCAGTGGTGGCAAAAAAAGGTGACGATTTGCCACTAAAATTCTGAGGCAGGGCAGCAGGCGAAAAGGGTCAATTTAGCTCCAAGTTAAGGCATGAAGAAAGTGGCGAACCACCACTTTTTTTGCCACTCTTAAGGCAAATTGAGCAGCGGGGGGCACACAAAAGAACAGGGGGTGTATATGGACAGTGGACTGCGTGTTGCCTACCTCTGCTGTAGTGAGTACTAGGGTGCCCCGAGGTAAAATACTCTCTCAGGTGAATCCGAGAGAAATCAGCTTTCCTAAAGCTGCTCAGTGAGTTTGTTGTGGATGAGGCAAGATATGGCCCAGTGACTTCCTCACAGTGCAAGCTGTTCAGTACTGGAAGAGGCTGCCTCAGGAGGTGATGGGCTCGTGCTGGAGATTTTTAAGCAGAGGCCAGACAGCTCTTGGTCAGGGATACTGTAGCTGCATTGTGCATAGAGCAGGAAGCTGCAAAGTCCTTTCCAAGTTCCAACACTACGATTTGATGACTTTTCCAACTTCAGCTCCCTGTCACTGTTCATTAGACATACTGACAAATTCTTAGTGCATTGGGATTCTGTGCTTAGCTTGTTTGGACACTTTCACTGCATCCAAGTTATTTTCGTTTCAGAAACCCAGATTTATTTACTTTTTTTTCATTTTAACAGGCAGTCAAGCAATGCCAGTTGCCACCATTGGAGGGCACTGGTAAATGCAGAACTGAAATGGTTCTGTACTATTTAGAGTATGTTGTGCGATGATGCAATGTGCTATTACTATCTCACAGCACTTCAAAATATAAATAATTATAAATACTCTACACCAGCTTAGAAAATGGCCTTCTGCCCAGGGTTCAGGCAGGTCTGCCTCCAGGGAAGATGCAGATATCTCCAAAGGTCTAGGGGTCAAACTATACATGATGCTAAATGCATCTTTGCTTCTAACATGTAGGTTTATTTATTTATTATATTTGTACCCCACCTTTTTTCCTTCAAGGAACCCAAGGCGGCTTACATAATCCTCCTCCTCCTCTCCATTTTATCCTCAAAACAACCCTGTGAGGTAGATTAGGGTGAGAGTCAATGACTGGCCCAAAGTCACCCAGTGAGTTTCATGGCTGAGTGGGGACTGGAACCCGGATCTCCCGAGTCCCAGTCCAACACTCTCACCACTACGCCACACTGGCTCTTTTAATCATGCAGTTAGCATCAGCTGAGGGGATGAGCATAGGAGGGGGGGTTCCTCCCAGTGCAAATACTATATTAGGCAACTCTGCAGTCAATCCATGCATAAAATTATACACAGAGTTAAGCAGTCTTCCATACTGACACGTGGAAGTAGTAGTAACCTCGGACATTCACAAATAATAGGAGGCTGAACCAGGGCCTGCCACACTCATGCAAATCACTGCTGTTACTCCCTCCACATAATTGCATCCACAAGCCAATCTTCATGAAGGAGCTCCAGACATCTGAACTGGCCCATATATATGTGTGTGTGTGTGTAATTTAATCCAGGAGGCAATCCATAGGAAGCATCCCCCTCTGCAAACTCTCCTGAAATGAATGCAGTGTGAACAATACAATAAATTGTTCCTCTTGTTTCTAAACAGTACAGTAAATGTGTGTGTGCATGCGTGCGTGCGTGTGTATACATTCCTGCATTGAGCAGGGGGTTGGACTCAATGGCCTTATAGGCCCCTTCCAACTCTACTTTTCTATGATTCTATGATTCTATATTTATAGGCTGTAAAACCAGATACAAGTCTTTTCAAGTTGCATTTGGTGATATTATTTCATACCTCCAGTATTTGTCAGAAGAAAAGTAGTATGTCTTTTTTTCATTTGCACTGTAAAATGCTGCATCGATTTTCTTGACATCTTTTGGGAAGCCCAAGCTATGAATACGCCTGGGATATCCAGGAAGCCTAGAATCACCTTTCACGACCCAGAACTGGTTGCCTGTAACAAAGCAGGTGATGCAACATATTTTAGCTATCACTTATCAGTGGGTGGCACCAGAAACCCCCCCCCCCCGAAACATATATTGGGGAGGGCACAGAAAAGAGAAAAGTGCATTTCAGGAGGTGGGGAGCATATCAGGTGACAACTTATGAATCACCAAAGAAGATGACAAAAATAGGACACAGGTATGTATCAAATATGTATATGCTAATTTATATGTATAGATGCAAATTTAGAAATAATTATTATAATTTGAATAGAAATACAGTAATTCTCACCATAGTGGGACTATGTGACCAGGTGACCTATGTACCTGCCTGTCCAGTCTGCTGTCCAGATGCTAAGAGCTGATGGGCAACAGTTCTTATGGTTCTTTATCTTTAAAATAGAATGGGACAGGACAGTCCTCAAATGGAGGATGCCTTCAACTAGTCCTTTGGCTGCCCTTCCAATAGAGGACTCCACTGCAAAAGAAGACACATGGTCACCCTAGCTGAGCATGTGAAAAGTGCCTCTCCTTCAAGTAACGACAAAGGTCCAGCAACGAGGGAGGCAGGTGGGAGGCAGCATGTGCCCTGCCCACGTCGGGCGCCACCTACGCCACGTACATAAGCGAGAGTCCAAACGTATGACACAGTAGGCCTCAATCCTTCTGCTATAGTAGGTATTTATCAATGCATGGCCTTTGCTTCCTTGTTCTTGACATTTCTAGGCTTCAAGATGGGAAGCTAAAAGTTAAAATGAATAAATACATACCAGCATTCTTATTTTTTTTATTGTTTTTTGCATACTTACCTTTAAAAAGAAGTGCCTCATCTTTATCATTATTTTCAGAAACTGCATCAACACCAGACGGTAGAAATGACCAGAATTCAGAAATTAAACTAAAGTCAATATTTGTGTATCGGGGGTGCTTCCGCCAAAAATGCCTGTAACAAACGTATATATTTATTTCATTTTATGTGTCCACAAAAATATTTCTTTGCGCTTGCAGCATTTGAGATAGAAGGCATGACAATGGACATTTTCCCATTAGATGGAGAGGGGAGGGGTTAAAACAGGAGAAAGGAAAAAGCTGTGGGGATGGGGAAGTGTGATAGAAGTACCATAATGAATCTAAGAACATAAGAAGAGCCATGCTGGATCAGACCAAAGGCCTATCTAGTTCAACATTCTGTTCACACAGTGGCCAACCAGATGCCTATGGGAAGCCCACAACCAGGACATGAAGCAATAACACCCTCTTGCCCATGTTCCCCAGCAACGGTTATTCAGAGGCATATGGCCTCTGATACTGGAGATAATATATAGTCATTGTGATGCTTCACAATGTGGTGAGTCGGTGTGATTGGGAGAGTAGGATGTGGCTTGGTCATGGGCGATTTTACTTCAGGCATCTAAGATTTCAATATAGAAGAAGATTTCAATCTAGTGGAAATCCCATTGAAATCAGTGGGGCAAGTTAATTTATTTATTTATTATTACATTTATATCCCACCTTTTTCCTCCTGCAAGGAACCCAAGGTGGTGTACATGATCCTCCTCCTCCATTTTATCCTCACAACAACCGAGTGAGGTGGGTTAGCCTGAGAGTCAGTGACTGGCCCAAAGTCACCCAGTGAGCTTCATGGCCGAATGGGGATTAGAACCCAAATCTCCAAAGCCCCAGTCCAACATTCTAGCCACCACTACACCACACTGGCTCTAGTTGTGCCTAACTGAAGTCCCATTAATTTCAATGGGATTTAGGCATAGCTAATTTTGGATTGCTGCTTAATTTTATTTATTGACTGTTAACTGGGGGGGGGTTGTATGTGGGGTTGTTTCCTGCTGCTTTTAGCTTGTTAACATGTTTTAATGATTAGTTATTATTTGTTCTCCTTCGTGGGCATAAAGCTCAGCAATTTTCCAGCATACGAAGGTCTCTCATGCCTGTGGTTTGTTTTGGTTTTTAACTACTTTAGGGCACAACCCTAATTACCCTATTTTTTGGGGGGAAATACTCCTACAACTCCTAGCATTTCTGTCCCAGCATGGCTGACTAGGAAAAGCTGGAAGCTGTAGGACTTTTTTTCTGTCTAAACATGCATAGGACTGTGCCCTTAGGCCACAGTCCAGTCTGGATGCCCATAGCCCTCCGGACTCAGAGGATTACGGGTATCCTATGGAGGGCGGGAGGAGCACAGAGGCGAAGGACTCCTCCATGCTCCTCCTGCCCTGTGAAACACTTGGATGTTTAAGTGTCGCACCTTGGAGCACAAGGGAAGGAGGCTGAGGCACTGCCAGGATACCTCGTATTGTGGCAGCACCTGTCTCCTCCCCTCCCAGCCTCACCCCAAGGAACACCCATAAAACTCCTTCTCTGAGGTCACGTTTGAGACCTTGGAGAAGCAGCTGGTGCAGTTCTTTCTGTGCCAGCTGTGAGGTGGGGAGGCACTCAGAGCTCGGAGTTCCAGCTCCGTCTTTGGAACAAGTTTCCGAGGTTGGAGCTGGGACTCTGAAATATCCTCTGGCCACCTAGATGCTGTCTAGAGGCCATAGGATCGCACTGTTACAGAATCTAAATTTGGAATCAGTATTCACAGTGTGTATCTCCTAGTTCCAAGGTGTGTGTGTGTGTGTGTGTGTGTGTGTGCGCTATTACTTCCCTACAGGGAGCTGCTAATGGTTGTTTAGGCTTGGTTCTCATGGAAGTGCTAGATCTATGTTTGTGCTGTACCACTTCAGTCAGTAGGTAGAAGAACACATGACTGAACACTCTTCTATACAAAAACAAAATCCTAGTTCTGGTCTCATTATTTATCCTGACTTGCTAGTTTTCTGTGTCCCATAAAAGTGTTATTTATTTATTTGTATGAAGGAGCTTTCAGTTATTTGAGCCCCCAGCTGCAGTCTAAAGTGGTACAGTCCAAATAGTTTTACCACCCCAACATGAGGTCTTATTTGAGGAGCCTCAAATGCGGTTAGGACTTGAAGTTTACACCGTCCAGATCCAAGGCCAACTCACTAGCCACCAAATCACAACAGTTCTCTCAGTGGTCAATGAACCATCCTCTAACTATCTGTGGGAATGGAGCTGAGTAGGTGCTGAGATATGAGAGCGTTTAAAGATTATTAGCTTACCTGTTTTTAAAGAACAGTATTTCTCCCCGAAAAGGGGAGACAGCATCAAATGCCAAACGAGGATCACAAGCTGAAGGTAATGCGGGTTGGGTTGGCCTGACAGGTGTCCTTGGCTTGTCATCTTCCACTGGGTCTTGAGGTGGGTTAGATGATGGTCCTAAAAGAAAATGAAAAGCATGAAATTAGGAGAAAATAGTCTTCTTCCTCTGAATCGCGATATAAGCACACTTAAACTGCTCCGTACAGAAACAGTTGGCTAGAAAGGAGTGCCTATTTCCTTAACTATATTTAGACATGAGACTGCACAAAGGAGGCAGGAGTTTTAGGACTACCGAAGGGGAGAAATCAGTTCAGTTCACACTTGAATGTGAAGTTACCTGATTTCGCACTTTTGAACTTATATGCAAACAGAAACTCAGTTATCCTTTAAAATTTGCACTCCTCTGAATGTTGCTATGGAATTCTCCAACCAAAAAAGCTGTACCAAAAATATGTATATTAGTGCACATATACATTTATATATTAGGGGAAATAATGTTCTAAAGGCATTATGTTAGGCAAAATTGCATACGAAATGCAGGTATTTGGAGAAATGCTCACCAAAAACATATCCAGATTTTTGAGCAAGCTTTTTTTTTTTTAAATAAAAAATCTCAAACTGATGTTCAAACAGTTGTAATCTGAATTTAAGATTGGAATTTGGTTGAATGATTAGTGGGATCCTAATAATGCAATAAAAGTTAGAATAGAGATGGCCCAGAATAGCTTTTTTAAGATGAAAAATGTAATATGTAACAAAAACTTAAAATTAGCCTTGAGAATGTGCATTGCACGGTGTTATGTATTTTCAATTCTACTGTATGGCATGGAATTGTGGACTTTAACACAGACTGCCATAAGAAAAAGGTAAAAGCACTTGAAATGTGGATTTCTCACAGGATGTTACGAATTTCATGGGCTGAGAGGGTTTCCAACAAAGAGGTATAAAAGAGAATGTACGAAGATCAAGAAATTATAAAATATGTAAAACGCAGAAAACTAGAATATTTTGATCATATAATGAGAAATGAAAAATATAGACTGTTGCAGCTGATTAAACAAGGAAAAATAAATGGGAAAAGAAGTGTAGGAAGAAGAAGAAGGTCTTTGGTGAAAAACCTTAAACATTTGTCTGGGGACAACACAACATCATTGTGTAGAGCAGCCACATCTAAAGACAGTTTAGCCATGAACAAGGAGAAGAAGAGAAAAACCAAAATTAACAGATTCATCCATCCCTAGCCAGGACTAAGATCAATGCACTCTTTGGAAATGCACGATTAGAGTCCTATTTTTTTAAAAAAAATAAAGGCCTCAATTGGCCTCATTGATGTCTGTAACGAATAAGCAAGAATTAAGTCCAGGCCAGGGCATCTTAAGTCCATGACACTGGTCTTAAAGTTTTCGAGAAGACTGTCAGACATGGGTTAGATTCAGCAAATGTCCAGGAACTTGTCAGAGCGTGGCATGGTATGTAGGTTGAAGAACACCAGTACAAGGTTCATGGAGGGTTCAAGGTGAGTAGGAAGGTGGGTTCTCCTGAGGAAGGTAAGGCAGGTTCAGGTTCAACCAGGTAAGCAGCAAGGATAACAGTGCAGTGATGAGAGAAGTGGATGCAGATAACCTGGTAACCACGGGCTCCAGGAGAGAATGGACCCTGCATTAAGCACCCACTTCCCTTTGGGTGCAAGCAATCCTACGGCTGGTAGATGCTGTCTGGCCAGCCGTAGGAAAAGTCGAAGCCCCAGCTCTGAACTCGGAAAAGGACTCCAAGCTGGGACTCCGACCTCAAAGCACCCTCCCTCTGCCCTTGCAGCCAGCATGGTTCTTTCTGCACTGCCTGTGGCTCCAAAGACAGAAGACTGACTTCAGAGTTGGCCCTGGGGGGGCATTCCGGAGGGGGGGGCAGAGAGGGGAGGAGTGAGGCTCCACCAGGATATGAGGAATCCTGGTGGTGTCTCAGCCCCGGCCCCCTCCTCCTCGTGAGCAAGGGTAAAACACTTAGACGGTCGAAATCGGCCGTCTAAGTGTTTTGGAGGCCGCGGGAAATGCGGAGGCAATCCTTGCCTCCACCCTCCTCCCACCTTCCATTGGATGCCCATAATCCTCTGGGTTCAGAAGGTTACGGGCAGCCAGATTGGATGGCACTGCCCATCTCCCAAAGCTACTTTCTTGCCTGTTTTATTATGTATTTAATTGTAAGACTTGCATGTTGCTTTTCCAACTGAAAAAGAATTACTCTATGCAATATATATAAAGATTATAACCATCATAAAAACATGGATGAGGGCTGCAGTTCTAAGCACACTTATTTGGGAGTAAGCTCATGGGATTTGACTTCATGTTTAGGATTGCACTGCACAAAGAGAACATGGAGACAACTATTGAAAGCAGAACATTAAAAAAAAAAAAAAAACAAGAGCAGCAGCATAAAACCCCATTCTTTCATAAAGATTTGAGAAAGTCCAGCAAATATTTGGGAGTATAGGAAAGTCTTCCAGTAGATATAGAATGTATACTACTAGGAGAGAGAGATGTTTAGAGATTCCTCAGAAGAGCAAAATATAGAGAACTGACTATATGTGAGGAGTCATCCATGAAAACATATCATAACTTCCATTTCACAAAAGTTGATAGGCTACAATATTTTAGATTATTAATTAATTAATTAATTTCTTATATTTATTAATCGCCCATCTGGCCGGTCACCCGGCCACCCTGGTAACCTGCACTGCCTGTGGCTCCAAAGACAGAAGACGGACTTCAGAGTTGGCCCTGGGGGGGGGCATTCCGGGGGGGCAGAGAAGGGAGGAGTGAGGCTCCACCAGGATATGAGGAATCCTGGTAATTTAATATTGTTTAAATTACCATAGAGGTGCTGGATGCCTTCAATATCATCCTGAGAGAGGATATTTTGACTGTGTTCAGGATAGTTATACACTGGGAACATCACAGCCTTAGGATCTTTGGAATGGTAGAGTCCAAGTGAGTGGCCCAGTTCATGAGCAGCAACAAAAAACAGGTTGGAACCTAAAAGAAAGACCAAAAAAAGCATCATGCTATGGATTTGCATATCCAAATCTTGCATACAGTCAACACTGCTTAGTCATTCAAGGTGTTGCTTCCATGCTGCTCCCACAAAATTAGAAACATGGGGCAGTATCCAACTGTGCCATTCCACTACTGCAAATGAGATTGTGCTAGCAGAAGCTGGGTTCCAATTTGCACAATGGAAAGATTTGGCAGAGCTCTGCTAGTGCTATTTGAGTTTGCAGAATAATGATAATGCCCATGGATTTCTTTTAAACAAAAATTGATATGATCTGTCTACCCATTTTATGTCTTGCAATGTTGCTCAGCAGATTATAACAGCTCTGCAGCTCTCAAGGAAATATGGATTAGGCGCAAAGGGAGGCAACATGGTGCCCACAAGATATTTTGGATTATTTATTTTATTTATTAATTATATTTATACCCCATCTTTTTTCCTGCAAGGAACCCAAGGCGACTTACATAATCCTCCTCCTCCTCCTCCTCCTCCTCCTCCTCCTCTCCATTTTATCCTCACAACAACCCCGTGAGTTTCATGGCCGAGCGGGGAATAGAACCCAGATCTCCCGAGTCCCAGTCCAACACTCTCACCACTACGCCACACTGGCTCTCCATGGCCATACTGGGTGGGGCTTATGTGATTGTAGTCCAAAACAACTGGAGGTCACCAGGTTGCCTACCCCTGGATTAGAATATTGCCTGCTATAGTAACTTTACATTTCTGAAAACAGATGATAGACGTAGGCTGTGATCAAATTGCCCATGTCCATGTCAGTATACATATTACTGCGTATAACCATAGCATGCTTACAGCTGTCGGCTGCTGGTAGCCATAGGTCATAATAACAGATTGCGGTAAGAGCTACCATCATGTGGTGGTAGCCTCTAGCCAAATGTCACTGTAAACATGAGAGTGGAAAATCAACTGAGTGCCCGTGTGGTGTAGTGGTTAGAGTGTTGGACTGGGACCAGCAAGATCCGGGTTCAAATCTCCACTCAGCCATGAAGTTTACTGCAGGACTTTGGGCCAGTCACTGACTTGCAGACTAAACTATCTCACCGAGTTGCTGTGAGGGTAAAATGCAGGGGAGGCTGGTGACTCCTACGTCACTGGGGCCCCTCATCCATTGCATCTTTTTTGTTTGAGCTCTGTAGGAGCTATCCATGGTGCTCCATGGCGGTGAACCTATTTTGGGGATGGAGTTTAGCACCACGGAGTGCTCCTATAAAGCTCAAACACAAAGATGCAATGGATAAGGAGCCCCACTGACATAGGAGTCACCACCAGCCTCCCCTGGTAAAATGGAGAGGAGGAGGACCATGTGAGCCACCTTGGGTTCCCTGCAAGAGGGGAAAAAAAAGGCAGGATGTAAATGTAATAATCAAATAAATAAACATCCTTATTTATACTTCCGTGTCTATTTGTTCTTGGAGACAGGGATACTTAACAACAGAGCTTTAATATGGACAAACAAAGCTGTTATTATGTTTTCCAGTTAAACAAAAGTACCTTGTAAGCCCTTGGTCCAGCTTTCATCTTCATCAAAATGGGCATCTCCTCCAATGCCAGTGCTTGGAGCATAGGCATGGGCGACCGTGCCACCAGGCCCATCGAAAGGATTGAAATCTCCATGCTCTAAATACACAAGAAGATAAAATAAATATTTTGCTGCCCATTCCCAGATATCTCTATTATTATTATTATTATTATTATTATTATTATTATTATTATTATTATCATCATCATCATCATCATCATCATCATCATCATCATCCTGCTCCATATCTAAGCAGATTCCAGACTGGTGAACAATAAAAAAGATGAAACAGATAAAATAATAAAAACAAGTTATTAAAAACAAGGTATCATTAAAACTGTGTCAGGTCAGCAAGGAAGGCCTCCTAGAACAAAGACATCTTCAGCCGGCACTGAAAATAACACAGTGTTAGAGCATGCCTGACCTCCAGAGGCAGGGAGCTCCATAGAAGTGGAGCCACCACACTGAAGGCTCTTCTCCTGGTAGACTCCAATCGGGCTATAGGTCCATGTGGAACCACCAGGGGAATGTCCTCCAATGACCTCAGTGACCAGGCAGGTTGGTAAGGGAGAAGACGCTCTTTCAGGTGTCCAGGCCCCAAGTTGTTCAGGGCTTTGTACACTAGTTCCAGAACCTTAAAACTGGCCCGGTAGCAAATAGGCAGCCTGTGCAGTTCCTTCAGCAAAGGAATTTGAATGTGTAGCCACTGAGCTGAATTCTTCCTTGATCTTTGTGCATTCTTTCTTAAATTTATCCTTATTCTGGGGTGTTGGAGTGGAGCGTCATCAGTATTCTGATCTCACCCAACTGTATAGCCCTGGTCAGATGTTAGCAAGCTCTGTATTGTAAACCTCTGGGGACAGGAGCACACGAGCACTGCCCGTCCCCATTGCTGTTTCCATTGCTCTCTAAACATGAAAAGGGATTTTCTGAAAGGGAGAATCTCCTCTATCAGTGGGAGCTCTCCACATGATTTGGAATTATAGTTTATATGTAATGGCTTTATTTTATTTTATTTTTTTACCTCTGGAACCAAAAGAGATCAGTATATCTGCATTGCCTTCCAAAACCCTGGTGAATGTCAATGGTGAAACTCGGCTCCAAACTTTAAAAGCATCCTCAATGCCTTTGTTCACATCAGTTTGTTTCATGTCTGGTGTATAGTTCAGTATCCTTTGAAAAGAATACAGGACAAATTAAAACAGAACTTCTTAACATACAAATAATAGCAGAGGTTATTATTTCAGGCTGTTGTCATCTCTACAATTGTGTGAACTTCACCCTTAAGAACCAGTAGTGTGTGGGGGGGAATACCTGTAGGTCAGATCTTTCTTTTGCCATTTGGGTTGTCCTGCGAAGAAGGCAAATTGTCCAACATCTGGATTTCCACACCTTGGTTTCTGAATCGCCTCCAGCGTATGAGGATCCAAACTGCCTGTCACCTCTAGTCCAATAAACCGTTGCATTTCTCTGATTTTTTTGACTATACGGTTGCTTGTCTGTTTGTAGATTGTTTCCCCATCTGATGTGAAGTTGTAATATTTTTCTAAGTAGTTCTGATAAAGGGAGAAAAAGATGCATACATACTTGAGTTAATTGTTTTACTTGATGACATTCTAGAATTATTAGAGGCCTCCAGGCAAAGATTGGGCTCATTATTTCAAATCAATGTGACTGAGAACATCAGCTTTCTCAATCTCAACCCCCTCCTTTACTTACTTCTTCACTTCTCCTTTCCTAAGCTCTTCTGTCTGCACTGCCCATGATCATGATCCTATGACCATGGCAGTTCAGGTAAGGGAAGCCACGGATATAGCTAGTTCCCTTCCCTGTCCTTTGGTGGCAACAGAGCAGCTCAACCAGAAGCATTGCCATCACCACCACTGCCATGAAACCCTTTTAATGCAGCCTTCCCCAGCCTGGTGGCCTCCAGATGTTTTGGACTCCAACTCCCATCAGTCCCAGACAGCATGGCCAATGGTCAGGAATCCTGGGAGCTGTAGTTCAAAATATCTGGAGGGGTAGCTGTGAAGAAAAGCATCAGAGTCTCCTGCACCACACAGGTGTAAACAAGTGTAACCCCAGCTGGAGGCAGGGGACCTCATGCAAATGTACATGGCTTTCTTTGATGACTCTGTGGCGACTCAGAGTCTCTCATGTATTTGCATGCAAATGCGGCCCAAGCACTCTAGTCATGATCAAGGAGCCACCCCTCCCCTGCCTAGCCCAGATGAAGTTCATCCTGATTGGCCAAGGAGGACAGCCAAGCTACCGAAAGGAGGGGTGGGGGGGAATTGATACTTCGAGCTGTGGTTTCTGGTTTGAGTTGTTGTCTGGACGCGAAGCAGCGCGGAGTAGGGCTTTTGCTGAGGCAAGCCCTAAGAAGACCAACCCCCCAGGCAAAGAGTACCGTAAGTGCCTGGGTGTTTATACAGTAAAGGAACTAGTTTTGTTGTTTTGTAGCTCTACTTCTGTATACCAAAGTGTCTCTTCACCTTTCTCCCCCTTCCCTCATTCCCCACCTTTTGTTGTAATCTGTTTACCTTAAATAAACTTTCCTGGTTTTACCCCACACGGTGTGTGTGGTTCCTCTGTGGTTCAGTGCTAAATCCAGTGTATAGACCCAGGGCCAGGCCCTGAGAGAATCAGTGTCAAGACGGCAGAGCTAAGGCTGGCAGTTTTGCACCTTTGATCTCTCGTCTTGAGGAAAGGACCGGTTTGGCATACCTTCACAGTAGCCGTGTTAGTCTATTGCAGAAGCAAGAATCGCAGGGAGGCTTGTGCCACCAGACTCTCTGTGGTTTTTCGTGCGTTACAATGTATTTCCTTTCCCCAATCTAGCAAAAGTGATTTGCAAGTGGAAAGAGGTGTCTACCTGTGGATCTCCCTGGCCACATGCACAAAAGGGTGCCACAGAGGAAGTGGGGGGGGGAATCTCACATCCAGCCCATGTGGTGCGGACACAGCAGTGACAGCACTCCCCACCGTGTGTTCTCTGCCTAGTATGACCATATTGTTAAGTTCACCCCAGTTCTCTGAGAAATTCCAGGGGCACGGCGTTTACCCAGGTTCTGTTCCCTTTCGAAGGAGGTGCCACTGGAGGGTTGTGGTGTTGTGCAATATTTGAGTTTATTTACAAACCTACAGGTTGAGCATAGCCAGAGGCACAGCTGAAACACTCCAACTGGCAGCAAATCCCACTGCCATGAATCAGATCTCCAGAGAGAGAGAGAGAGAGAGAGAGAGAGAGAGAGAGAGAGACCCCTGCATCTGCAAAGGCTGTTAGCTTAAGGAACCGCCAAAACTCAGTGCTTGGCGTGTGTCTTTTTTCATCCACAGCCCTAGATTATATCATTCTCTGTTAAGGGAGAATGAGTACCCTCTCCCTCCTTGATCTGTCCGCCCCCCCCATCCGGGACATTCCAGAGTGGCCCTGTACCAAGAAGCAATATTCTCGCAATTAGCTCCCATGGAGACACCTCACCTGGATATCCCAGGCCATTCTTTGTCAAGTCCAAGATTCAGGCCAGGAATTGCCTTAAAAGTTAAGGCGAACCCACAGTGAGAGTCCTATTCACAGATAATTACAATATTTTGGAGGGGAGGGGAAAGTAGATGCCAAACTCAACGAAGTATCTGTGAAGTTAGGGGCAAGGAGGAATGCTGAGACCCACAACAAATTTGCAGTATATCCCTGGTAGTCTCTGTGTCAGTGTGCCTGCTAAGTTATTTGTCCTCCCCTCTAGTATTTATTTATTATTACAATTATATCCCACCTGTCTTCCATTGTGGAATTCAGGGTGATTATGCTGGATTCCCAGGTGGTTTCTCCTCCAAGCGCTGATGACTAGACCCAGACCTGCTTAGCTTCAACAAGGCAGTTGCCTCATGTGCCTTCAGGCCATGCCCTGGAACTAGTTGCACGCCTTATCCCATTGAAGTCAGAGAGATTACCTATTCTCTGAAAAACTCCCAGCAGGAACAATGCGAAAATAGAACAAAGAGGGTGTGGGTTGGGGCTGCTGGGCCTAATATTGGCTCCTGCAGCCCCGCCCCCATGCTGACTAATTACCTGCGTCAACAGGTAAGCCTCGACTCTCCTCCCCCACGTCCGCAAAGTTTCTCCCCGCCCACAGCTGCGCGTGCTCGGGGGAAGGTCCTTTTGTTCCCCATTGGCAAAGAGTTGGTATGCATTATTACAGCCTTCCCAAACTTGATGCCCTCCAGATGTTTTGGACTACAACTCCCGGCATTTCTGACCATTGGCCATGCTGGCTGTGGCTGATGGGAACTGAAGCCCAAAGCACAGGACCATCTGTGGGCACCAGGTTGGGGAAGTCTGCATTATTATACTGAATTATATTGCATTAACAATTTTATGTATTTCATATAGTGCTTTACAGTATTTTGTCACCTGGGATAGGGCAGGGCATCTCCTGAAATCCATCATACGTATGCGCGCATAACATTTTCTTTACAAATTCTTTGACACAGAAATAAAAAGGACTGTTAACAGCAGGAAAAGCTCACATATTCCTGTTTCATAGAATTCTTTAGGGTGCAATCATACGGGGATGCCCCATAACCCTCTGAAGTCAGAGGATTATGGGCATCCTATGCAGAGAGGGCGGAGTGAAGCCCTACTCCGTGCTCCTTCCACCCTGCAAAACAGCCAGGTAGCTGATTTTGACTGTCTAACTGTGGCAGTTCGGAGGAGGAGGAGGCGGGAAGGAGGCTGAGGCACTGCCAGGATGTGTCGTACAATACATCCTGGCGGTGCTGGTCTCCTCCCCTCCCCGCCCCTGGAACGGCCACTAAACCCCTTCCCCGAGGTCGCTTTGTGACCTTGGAGAAGCAGCTGGAGAAGTTCTTTCAGCACTGGCTATGAGGTGTGGGAGAGGAGGACCAAGCGCGGATCCCCAGCTGCGGCCGGAGCAATTTTCTGACCTCGGAGCTGGGATTCCAAACAATCCTATGGCCCCGAGATGCTGTCTATGGGCCATAGGATTGCTCTGTTAGGAAATGTCCTTTTGGCATCATTACATTTCACCGCAATGAGCCAGCTATAGCTTCAAGCAAACACTCCAAACACTCATTTTCCTATATCGTTTTTCGAGATGGCTGGCTGGGGAATGCTGGGAGTTGTAGTAGGATTATTTTTTTATGTCTAAACATACATAGGATTGCACCCTTAGTCACACTTTAAAGTTTAAGTAAACCTATTGAAATCAGCTTAAGTACCTTTGATTTCAATGGGCCTTCTCTAAGTATGGCTAAGTCTGGATCTCACCCAGAGAGATTATGAAAATGCAGTCGTGGGGGAAAAAAGTAGGCAAATGCAGAGGATTCTATATACTTCTAGAGGGTAAATTAAGGCTGCGACCTTAAACACCCTGGGCTCGATCCAGGACTAAAGTGTGACTAACTCATCCATCCTGGTTCCAGCCCACTTACTAGGAAGTAAGCCCTATTGAACACAGTGCACCTTATTTCCAAGTAAACATGTATAAGATTGCAGTGTAATGGCACAATCCTAAATTGGCACAATTCTCCAAAGTAAGTCCTATTGAGTTCAATGGATAAGTGTGCATAGGATTGCAGCCTAAGCCGCATTTTCCAACACCACACATACTGAGCCTATCAACATCAGAACCTCTGATTATTTTCTTCATTAAGGCCTTTTTGATTTCTAAGTGAAGGCAACGATTTGCATCCAATTACAGAAACATCCTTACCTGAATCAGCTCCATCTTTTCTTCTTCACTTCTTATCGGTAAAGCATAAGAGACGGCCGCACAGAGCAGCACAAAGCATATGCTCCTCATTCTGAGTCTTAGTTTGCAAAGCCAAGTCCTACTAGCCTCTGTTCGCTATGCACCTCTGCTTATATAGCATTTTTGTGCTTCATAAAATAAGCTGTAGCTTGACTCAGTTCAGAATTACCCAATCAGCCTGAGGACACATGGAAAAAACAGTATATTTTGGCCTGAAGAACTCATACTTTATGCACGCTCCACTTTGGCAGATGTTGCAATCTTACATGTTTCAGGTCTAGGAAACAGTTACCATCAATGTTCTTCCATTAATTAAGCTGTAATGATGCTGACGACATGATTCCGGGTGATCCACCTTTCTCGTCTATTCCCTAGTCCCGTCCCACCCCCCACTGCCCGACTTGATTCATTTTATAAATTACGGGGTACAGGGTGTGCTCGTGTGCCCAGCAAGATTCAGCTCCGGACGTCAGACGATCTGTAATCCAGAGGTCAAAGATAGGCTCACAATTTTTATTTAATTTGATTCATTTCAAATTGTAGCCCAGAGATCATTCCTAGCATGAAAATGACGAACAGTTTTAAAATGACATGAAACACAGAAGCACATGAATAAAGACTGGGAGGGAAATATTTCTAGCTCAAAATGTCACCAACATATAATCAGATGCATTCAGACTAGGGGGAGAAGGGGGTGGCTGGATTAGTTTTATGAGTTTGCTGCTACCATGAATGGGTCATTATGCTTTTGCCCTAAAGTGATGCCTGATTTGACAAAACAACATGTTTACTCGGACATAAGCCTCCCTATTTTCAGGGGGGCTTACTCCCAAGTAAGTATGCCTAGGAGTACAACCCTAACTGACTGTAGATGGTTCCCCTAAAGCAGGAATGGGGAACTCGTGCCCCTCCAGATGTTGTTGGACTACAACTCCCATCACCTCTGCCCATTGGCCAAGCTGACTGGGACTGATGGGAGTTGGGGTCCAATGGCATCTGGAGGTTCCCCGCCCCTCCTCTAAATTCCTAAATTCACCCACCAGAGTCTGGGGGCTGGGTGGATGCTCTGCAGATGTGTGAGCAAGAAGAAACAGCAGCTTTTTGCAGTTGAAATGGGCAGTGTGTGAGAGAGCAAGAGGAGGGGATGAAACGGGGGTGGGGGCAGCCTTGCAGGAAGGAGCATCTCTTACTATCTGGAGAATTTTCCTCCTGCAGGAGGAACACCTGTTTGCTTCCACTGATGCCTTGCTTATATATGTGCAAACAAAGCAAATATTACAAGGATACTTTGATGTTTCTCATCCAAAGGAAAGTACCTAAGCTGATATTGATGCCTGGCACTCTTTCTACTTATCCACTACTTTCCACTGTTATCCGCCCAGTCCCAGATAATGAGAAAAGGAAATTCAAGCTATCTGAGATTATGTTGCCTCTGACTACTATTCAAAGTCCTGAAAAGTGTTCATTCTTCGTAGATCTCCATTCTCAGCATCATTGTGGGGAGGCAAGATGGAGTCCAGATGATCAACTGGAAGGTGGAGCAATCCTTACCCACTGCTTAAAGTCTTTGGCATGTTTGTAGTATTGGTTAGCGAAACCTCCTTCCTTAGGCTCTCCCCCCACCCTCAAACTATTATTGGTGGGAAAGCAGTATCCTGGCAACTGGCAAGAACATTCCTTTTCCCCCACTCCCCTTAGAGCAGGGCTCTCCAACCTTGGGTCCCCAGATGTTGCTGGACTACAACTCCCAGAATCCCTTGCCATTAGCCATGCTGGCTGGGTATGCTGGGAGCTGTAGGCCAGCAACATCTGGGGACCCAAGGTTGGAGAGCCCTGCCATAGAGAACAGCACGTTTTGCTTTTGTATGGTGCCAGTTTTGGGGTAGAGTGGCCACTTATGCGTCACCCAAAGAGGGGAAATGCATCATCACCAAAAAAAAAAAGCAGGACAAAAGGTGAGATAACCAATTCGCATAAAATGTGCAAACACTCATTTATATGTATAGATGAAAACTGAGAAATAATGACTATAATTTAAATAGAAACAGAATACATTTCACCGAAGTGGGGAAGACTGACCAGGTGACCTGTCTGCCTGCTCAGTCTGCAGGGCAGTTGCTACCGATGGGCAGCTTCAAGGCTCCTCCTGCTGCTCGCTGCTCTCCTTTCTTTGGGTACTTTATCGTTAAACCGGAGTTGGACAGGACAGCCCTTCAAATAGAGGACCGCCCTCTGTAAAGCAGGACACGTGGCCACCCTGTTTTGTGGAGCGGGCGTGGGAGATGCGCAGCCTAATGCTGGATCAGGCTTCAGCATCTAAAACAACAGAAAATCTACAGTGGATTGTCATGTGATGAATGGATACGGAACACCAGCTGAGGAACATGAATCTTCAGTGATGGAGGGAGCAATCCTATGGTGCCTGGGCAAGCATCCCAGGGACCACAGGTTGGCTCAGATGACTCCCTCTGCGGTCAGAGGCAGGGACCTCAAAAGGGGGAGTCGGAGGTCTGCCCCTGCCCCCTCGCAGCCGGTGCAGAGGGAACCCTGTCGGCTGCCTCTCCGAGGTTGGAAAATTGATTCGGGGAAAGGGGGCGTTCCGGTGGGCAGGGAGAATACGACTTATCCTGAGTCTCCTCCTGCCTCCTTCCCTCACCCTCTGAAGTGCTTCTCATTAGTCAGGCTGAGAAGTCTGTCTAGTGGGAAAGCAAAGACTGGAGGATGGGGAGGCAAAGATCGCCTCCGCCACTCCTCGCACCCTGCTGGCTTCAGTCTGGTATTTATTTATTTAATACATTTTTATACCACCCCATAGCCAAAGCTCTCTGGGCAGTTTACAAGAGTTAAAACCATAAAATACAAAGGACATAGGAATCCCAAAAGTCTCCAAGTTCAGGGGCTTCCAAGGAGCGAGGGTGCAGTTCTTAGGATTGTGCCCTAAGTGTCCTTACAAATATATTTGTAAGGACACTTACAAATATCCAAATATATTTGTAAGTGTCCTTTGTCTTTGAAGTATATCTCCACACTTAAAGAGCTAGAAAGTTGTTGCTGATAACTTTTAACAATCTGTCAGACTTTTAACAATAGACAAGAGGGTCTTTTGCCAACCCATTTTAGGGTTTGATTCCACATCTATGAGGTCTAGTAACTTAATTTTTAAAAAGCTGTGGAATTAGGCTAGTTTGTTGCAATGTCTGGCCGTGGGGGGTGGGGGACGTGCTTGGAACTGTGAGGTATTCCCTGATTTCTAGGCAGTGTGCGGTCAACTTGCCAAAAGGACCCAACAAATCCAGGTGACAGAGTTTATTATGCTTGATGTGATTGAGTTGTTACCAATGTGCCTAAAATACCTTTTGAGTTGTGGAAAATCCCAAGTGAATCTCTTACTCATTCTCAGGGAGACTTTGTGCCAAAAATATATATGCCAACATACCAAGATTGCAACAGAACCAAGAACATGGCATTGAACAGCACATGCCTAATACTGACTAACAAGTGGGGACCCGCTACAATCTTTGCAGATTGCTTACTTAGCACCCATCTTTCAGCTGTGTGTGCATAGTAGTACTTCTCACTTACCTCTCTCATTAAACTATTTTTTTAAAAGCACATTTAAGAATTAATTAAGTTGGCATAGACTGTTCTACAGGATAATAAGTTTGGCTGAACAATAACAAACGTGTATCAAATTGCATATGTCAAAGTTAATTATGTATTTGACCCAACATTTTTCAAAGCGGTCACATGCATCCAACAATCAGAACTGGGGCCTGCCTTTGCCTTTCTTCCTTCTCCCTCGCCATCCCTTTCCCTTTGTGACCTCTTTTCCAGGGTAAGCCTGAGGGCTGGGACTGCCAGGTTGCTTTTTATTGAGGTAAAGGCCACTCTGGAAGCCCTTTTGGGTTGAAGAGTGGGATGAACAGGCTTAAAGAAATAAACAACTTGTCCTATGATCCCAGCCGGAGCATTCAGCAGAACCTTTGGCCAATTCTATTTAAGCATGTACTAAGAAACATCAGTCCTTTGTATGTAGCCTTGCTACAAAGAAAGGAGAGAGAGAATGATTTGGATGCTGATTTATTCAAGGTATTTATATACTGCTTTTCAAACTGAACTCACAAAGCAGTTTACATGAAATTATTAAAACAATAAAATCAATAAAATTATGCAATCAAACAAAAAAGACAAGCAATTATTTGTCTTGGAGAAGTTGATTCTGGTTCTCCTCTCCTCAGGGCAAGATGGGAGTCTGCATGCCAGTGTGCCACCCTCCAGTGGAACTTGGAAACTGGGGCAGGGCTACGGTGCCCATGAAATCCACACACAGATTCCCCACACCTGCTGATACTTAGAGAGGTCTTGACTCATCCACGGCCATTCTACTCCAGGCAAAATTCTGTGGGGCACCTTTGATGCGTTGCTCATAGAACAGGGGAATGATAGAATTCTAGAGGCGGAAGGGGCCATTGAGGTCATCACGGACAACCCCCTGCTCTGTGCAGGAATCCAGTCTCAAGCATCCCTGACAGATGGCTATCCAGACTCTGCCAGAAGACCTCCAGCGACAGAGAGCCCACCACGTCCACAGGCAGTTGGTTCCCTTCTCTGACTGCTGTGATGGTTAGGACGTTATTCCTGAGGTTCAGCCGAAATCTGCCTTCCTGTAATTTAGGCCCCTATCTCGTGTCTTCGATGACAGAGGGCACGTTGCAGCCTCTTCTCTGTGACAACTGTTTAGGTACTTGGAAAGCGCTAACATACCCCCTCGGTCTTCTCTTCCGGAGGCTAAAAATACCCCGTTCCATCCATCTTTCCTCATAGGACTAAGTTTCTAGTCTCCCGATTATCTTTGTTGCCCTTCTCCAAGCTCATTCCAACTTAGATGAATCCTTCTTCAAGCGTGGGGATCAAACCAGGACACAGTATTCAAGGTGTGCTCTGACTCGAGCAGAGGACAGTGGAAGCATCATTTCCCATAAATTTGTAATTATGCTTCCATTAATGCAACCTAAAATTGCATTTGCCTTATTTGCAGAGCACTTGATACTCCTTTACTGTATTAGCTTTCACACTGCCTGTTCTCGAGCAACAGCCTCTGAGGACTTGCCAATTTCAGATGACCTCTCAGTGCCTCGACTGGCACACCCCACCCCCGGGGACTTGCGACTCCTCCTGCCCTAGATGAGATGACTTAGGCTGCCTGGACATCCCACTGGTTGCTCTCCTATGGTGGTTTCTGGAGGTGTCCCCTCTTCTCCTCTGTGCCCCATTGATCTGCCTCTTAAGGGCACCATCTCTGTGTCTGGTTGAGCCTGCAAGTGGGCAGAGAGTGCTCCTAGTGGTGGGTGATCCTCACACACCCACTGGGAACAAAACATACCCGAGTAGTGAAAAAGGCTACCTCACGAGCCCTGCCGCTTATTCAAATGTGACAGATGGTTAACTCCACCCCTGTCGGATGTCCGACTCCATCCCCAAATGTCCTACCTCCGGAGGCCCTGCCCCGGAGGGAGGGATCACTCGTCATGCAACTGTGGACCCATACGCTGAGGGTTTATGCTAGGGATGCCGGAGGAAACCAAAATGGACTCAAATTAGTTCGAATTTCAAGAATCTGACCCACGGATTCTGCACCAGACTGTTTCTTCCAGACTGGTGGGGATTCCGTTGAAGACTGTTATTTTTACCTTCCGTAATTTGGAACAAATTTTGTTGCAGGAAAATACGGAAAATAAAAGAAGAACTCCCACCAAAAATGCACATTTCCCCTATAGGCGAAATCATACAAATACACGTTAGTGTATGTTGGGCATTTTTGGGGAATTTGTGAATTTGCGTACGAATGCATTTGTGCAAAATCCAATTCTGTCAATGCGCAGACGATGCAACAAAAGCTGCCTGAACATCTGCAAAATGTAGACGGAATGGATTTTACAATCTCCGTACATCCCTAATTAGACCCCCGCCGTACATGTGTGGGACTGGAAGTGACTACACGGGGGTCATTTCCAACACCATGCAAAGAAGCCCCATCTCTAGAGGTCCTGCCCCAGAAGGAGGGATCACCTGATGGGATCATGTGACCCGTCCACAAACTCATCATGCCACCCTGAAGCAATAGAGAGAGGTTTCAGACAACTGCTTTTGATGGGGGAACAAACGACTGCACATAAAAACTAGTTTTCTGCAGAAAAAGAAGAAAAAAAGGCAGTGCTGCTAAATATGATGAACCTACAACTCTCTATCAAGAAAAAGGGACTTGCTCTTTTCTTTCTCCCTAGACTTGTTTCTGTGTTGATTAGTGCCTAAGTATCTTCTACATCTCAAAGGGAGATCCGTGATACAAAGCCCACATTTAAATAATGGGAAAACCACCTTCCTGTAATTTATTTCAGGTCTCGCAAGGCTGCTCTGGGCCAATGCCAATCCAGGAAGGGTTGGAAATGACCCTGGTGGGGTGCTTTCTTTCCCCGTGTACAGCAGCTGTCTAAAACCTCTTCCTGTTCAGCCAGAGTGGCATGCTGAGTTCATAGAGGGGGTCACATGACCCCCTCACGTTTCCCCTCCATCCGGGGCAGGACCTCCGGATCTGGGACTTCCAGGGATGGTGTTGCATATGAATCCTGTGTGGTCACTTCCAGTCCCCCGCATGTATGGCAGCAGGGGTATAAACCATCTTCATATGGGTCCATCTCAGCTTGACGAGTCCCTAGAGGGCTGAAATGACCCCCATCCGGGTGATGCCTTCATCCGGAAAGGGCGTCTGGAGGTGGGACTTCCAGGGGATGGGTTGGGACTTCTGCCAGGAGCAGGGCTAAACCACCTGTCACATTTGAATAAGGGGCGGGGCTCAGAGTTAAATGTGAGGTAGCTTTTTTCAGTACTCACGTGACCTTGGCTCTCCATCTCCCACAGCAGGCTCACCAAAGTCCAAGTCCGAGCACCTTTCCTTGTGCTTCACGTGGCTCCAGTCCAGGAGGGATGATGGAGATGTTCCTAGGACTGGATAAAAAGAGGGTCTCTAGCTTCTCAATTCTCACCCTGAAGCGTTAGGAATGGGCAGGTCCTAACACGGCAGGAGGCCAATGGGAAGCGGTCTGCACACCATATTCAGTGCCTGTTCTGGGCCTCACTAATCAACACAAGGTCCACTTTGGACAAAGCGGGAGGCAAGGCTGGACCCTTGAGAGTGCACTGTATGAGATGCTGACTGGAAGGTTCTCCCCTGAGCAGTGTTCTTTCTGGTGAGGGATCACAGCCATCTGAGGCCTTCACACGGCTGGCAGGGCCTCTGAGGATGCTTCAGTATCAGCTTGCCTCTCACTTCAGCTGGTGCCCTAGATCTCCCTCCAGCCCTACAAGAGATGCCGAGGCAGCCTGAGCCAGCCCATTAGTTGCTCTCCCTTCCTGGATTCTGGAGCTCTAACTCCTTCTCTTCTGTGCCCCATTGATCTGCCTCTTAGGGGCACCATCTCTGTGTCTGGTTGAGCGTGCAAGTGGGCAGAGAGCTCTCCTAGTGGTGGGTGATCCCCACACACCCACTGGGAACAAAACATACCCGAGTAGTGAAAAAGGCTACCTCACGAGCCCTGCCACTTATTCAAATGTGACAGATGGTTAACTCCACCCCTGTCGGATGTCCGACTCCATCCCCAAATGTCCTACCTCCGGAGGCCCTGCCCCGGAGGGAGGGATCACTCGTCATGCAACCGTGGACCCATACGCTGAGGGTTTATGCTAGGGATGCCGGAGGAAACCAAAATGGACTCAAATTAGTTCGAATTTCAAGAATCTGACCCACGGATTCTGCACCAGACTGTTTCTTCCAGACTGGTGGGGATTCCGTTGAAGACTGTTATTTTTACCTTCCGTAATTTGGAACAAATTTTGTTGCAGGAAAATACGGAAAATAAAAGAAGAACACCCACCAAAAATGCACATTTCCCCTATAGGCGAAATCATACAAATACACGTTTGTGTATGTTGGGCATTTTTGGGGAATTTGTGAATTTGCGTACGAATGCATTTGCGCAAAATCCAATTCTGTCAATGCGCAGACGATGCAACAAAAGCTGCCTGAACATCTGCAAAATGTAGACGGAATGGATTTTACAATCTCCGTACATCCCTAATTAGACCCCCGCCGTACATGTGTGGGACTGGAAGTGACTACACGGGGGTCATTTCCAACACCATGCAAAGAAGCCCCATCTCTAGAGGTCCTGCCCCAGAAGGAGGGATCACCTGATGGGGTCATGTGACCCGTCCACAAACTCATCATGCCACCCTGAAGCAATAGAGAGAGGTTTCAGACAACTGCTTTTGATGGGGGAACAAACGACTGCACATAAAAACTAGTTTTCTGCAGAAAAAGAAGAAAAAAAGGCAGTGCTGCTAAATATGATGAACCTACAACTCTCTATCAAGAAAAAGGGACCTGCTCTTTTCTTTCTCCCTAGACTTGTTTCTGTGTTGATTAGTGCCTAAGTATCTTCTACATCTCAAAGGGAGATCCGTGATACAAAGCCCACATTTAAATAATGGGAAAACCACCTTCCTGTAATTTATTTCAGGTCTCGCAAGGCTGCTCTGGGCCAATGACAATCCAGGAAGGGTTGGAAATTACCCTGGTGGGGTGCTTTCTTTCCCTGTGTACAGCAGCTGTCTAAAACCTCTTCCTGTTCGGCCAGAGTGGCATGCTGAGTTCATAGAGGGGGTCACATGACCCCCTCACGTTTCCCCTCCATCCGGGGCAGGACCTCCGGATCTGGGACTTCCAGGGATGGTGTTGCATATGAATCCTGTGTGGTCACTTCCAGTCCCCCACATGTATGGCAGCAGGGGTATAAACCATCTTCATATGGGTCCATCTCAGCTTGACGAGTCCCTAGAGGGCTGAAATGACCCCCATCCGGGTGATGCCTTCATCCGGAAAGGGCGTCTGGAGGTGGGACTTCCAGGGGATGGGTTGGGACTTCTGCCAGGAGCAGGGCTAAACCACCTGTCACATTTGAATAAGGGGCGGGGCTCAGAGTTAAATGTGAGGTAGCTTTTTTCAGTACTCACGTGACCTTG
Source organism: Shinisaurus crocodilurus (assembly GCA_021292165.1). Lineage (NCBI taxonomy): Eukaryota > Metazoa > Chordata > Lepidosauria > Squamata > Shinisauridae > Shinisaurus > Shinisaurus crocodilurus. Next base: position 271,360,998 of record CM037878.1, on the reverse strand, counting down.
GCTCTCCATCTCCCACAGCAGGCTCACCAAAGTCCAAGTCCGAGCACCTTTCCTTGTGCTTCACGTGGCTCCAGTCCAGGAGGGATGATGGAGATGTTCCTAGGACTGGATAAAAAGAGGGTCTTTAGCTTCTCAATTCTCACCCTGAACTGAAGCGTTAGGCATGGGCAGGTCCTGACACGGCAGGAGGCCAATGGGAAGCGGTCTGCACACCATATTCAGTGCCTGTTCTGGGCCTCACTAATCAACACAAGGTCCACTTTGGACAAAGCGGGAGGCAAGGCTGGACCCTTGAGAGTGCACTGTATGAGATGCTGACTGGAAGGTTCTCCCCTGAGCAGTGTTCTTTCTGGTGAGGGATCACAGCCATCTGAGGCCTTCACACGGCTGGCAGGGCCTCTGAGGATGCTTCAGTATCAGCTTGCCTCTCACTTCAGCTGGTGCCCTAGATCTCCCTCCAGCCCTACAAGAGATGCCGAGGCAGCCTGAGCCAGCCCATTAGTTGCTCTCCCTTCCTGGATTCTGGAGCTCTAACTCCTTCTCTTCTGTGCCCCATTGATCTGCCTCTTAGGGGCACCATCTCTGTGTCTGGTTGAGCGTGCAAGTGGGCAGAGAGCTCTCCTAGTGGTGGGTGATCCCCACACACCCACTGGGAACAAAACATACCCGAGTAGTGAAAAAGGCTACCTCACGAGCCCTGCCACTTATTCAAATGTGACAGATGGTTAACTCCACCCCTGTCGGATGTCCGACTCCATCCCCAAATGTCCTACCTCCGGAGGCCCTGCCCCGGAGGGAGGGATCACTCGTCATGCAACCGTGGACCCATACGCTGAGGGTTTATGCTAGGGATGCCGGAGGAAACCAAAATGGACTCAAATTAGTTCGAATTTCAAGAATCTGACCCACGGATTCTGCACCAGACTGTTTCTTCCAGACTGGTGGGGATTCCGTTGAAGACTGTTATTTTTACCTTCCGTAATTTGGAACAAATTTTGTTGCAGGAAAATACGGAAAATAAAAGAAGAACACCCACCAAAAATGCACATTTCCCCTATAGGCGAAATCATACAAATACACGTTTGTGTATGTGGGGAGGTGGTGGCATTTTTGGGGAATTTGTGAATTTGCGTACGAATGCATTTGCGCAAAATCCAATTCTGTCAATGTGCAGACGATGCAACAAAAGCTGCCTGAACATCTGCAAAATGTAGACGGAATGGATTTTACAATCTCCGTACATCCCTAATTAGACCCCCGCCGTACATGTGTGGGACTGGAAGTGACTACACGGGGGTCATTTCCAACACCATGCAAAGAAGCCCCATCTCTAGAGGTCCTGCCCCAGAAGGAGGGATCACCTGATGGGGTCATGTGACCCGTCCACAAACTCATCATGCCACCCTGAAGCAATAGAGAGAGGTTTCAGACAACTGCTTTTGATGGGGGAACAAACGACTGCACATAAAAACTAGTTTTCTGCAGAAAAAGAAGAAAAAAAGGCAGTGCTGCTAAATATGATGAACCTACAACTCTCTATCAAGAAAAAGGGACCTGCTCTTTTCTTTCTCCCTAGACTTGTTTCTGTGTTGATTAGTGCCTAAGTATCTTCTACATCTCAAAGGGAGATCCGTGATACAAAGCCCACATTTAAATAATGGGAAAACCACCTTCCTGTAATTTATTTCAGGTCTCGCAAGGCTGCTCTGGGCCAATGACAATCCAGGAAGGGTTGGAAATTACCCTGGTGGGGTGCTTTCTTTCCCTGTGTACAGCAGCTGTCTAAAACCTCTTCCTGTTCGGCCAGAGTGGCATGCTGAGTTCATAGAGGGGGTCACATGACCCCCTCACGTTTCCCCTCCATCCGGGGCAGGACCTCCGGATCTGGGACTTCCAGGGATGATGTTGCATATGAATCCTGTGTGGTCACTTTCAGTCCCCCACATGTATGGCAGCAGGGGTATAAACCATCTTCATATGGGTCCATCTCAGCTTGACGAGTCCCTAGAGGGCTGAAATGACCCCCATCCGGGTGATGCCTTCATCCGGAAAGGGCGTCTGGAGGTGGGACTTCCAGGGGATGGGGTGGGACTTCTGCCAGGAGCAGGGCTAAACCACCTGTCACATTTGAATAAGGGGCGGGGCTCAGAGTTAAATGTGAGGTAGCTTTTTTCAGTACTCACGTGACCTTGGCTCTCCATCTCCCACAGCAGGCTCACCAAAGTCCAAGTCTAAGCACCTTTCCTTGTGCTTCACGTGGCTCCAGTCCAGGAGGGATGATGGAGATGTTCCTAGGACTGGATAAAAAGAGGGTCTCTAGCTTCTCAATTCTCACCCTGAACTGAAGCGTTAGGCATGGGCAGGTCCTGACACGGCAGGAGGCCAATGGGAAGCGGTCTGCACACCATATTCAGTGCCTGTTCTGGGCCTCACTAATCAACACAAGGTCCACTTTGGACAAAGCGGGACGCAAGGCTGGACCCTTGAGAGTGCACTGTATGCGATGCTGACTGGAAGGTTCTCCCCTGAGCAGTGTTCTTTCTGGTGAGGAGGGACCACAGCCATCTGAGGCCTTCACACGGCTGGCAGGGCCTCTGAGGATGCTTCAGTATCAGCTTGCCTCTCACTTCAGCTGGTGCCCTAGATCTCCCTCCAGCCCTACAAGAGATGCCGAGGCAGCCTGAGCCAGCCCATTAGTTGCTCTCCCTTCCTGGATTCTGGAGCTCTAACCCCTTCTCTTCTGTGCCCCATTGATCTGCCTCTTAGGGGCACCATCTCTGTGTCTGGTTGAGCCTGCAAGTGGGCAGAGAGCTCTCCTAGTGGTGGGTGATCCCCACACACCCACTGGGAACAAAACATACCCGAGTAGTGAAAAAGGCTACCTCACGAGCCCTGCCGCTTATTCAAATGTGACAGATGGTTAACTCCACCCCTGTCAGATGTCCGACTCCATCCCCAAATGTCCTACCTCCGGAGGCCCTGCCCCGGAGGGAGGGATCACTCGTCATGCAACCGTGGACCCATACGCTGAGGGTTTATGCTAGGGATGCCGGAGGAAACCAAAATGGACTCAAATTAGTTCGAATTTCAAGAATCTGACCCACGGATTCTGCACCAGACTGTTTCTTCCAGACTGGTGGGGATTCCGTTGAAGACTGTTATTTTTACCTTCCGTAATTTGGAACAAATTTTGTTGCAGGAAAATACGGAAAATAAAAGAAGAACACCCACCAAAAATGCACATTTCCCCTATAGGCGAAATCATACAAATACACGTTTGTGTATGTTGGGGGAGGTGGTGGGCATTTTTGGGGAATTTGTGAATTTGCGTACGAATGCATTTGCGCAAAATCCGATTCCGTCAATGTGCGGACGATGCAACAAAAGCTGCCTGAACATCTGCAAAATGTAGACGGAATGGATTTTACAATCTCCGTACATCCCTAATTAGACCCCCGCCGTACATGTGTGGGACTGGAAGTGACTACATGGGGGTCATTTCCAACACCATGCAAAGAAGCCCCATCTCTAGAGGTCCTGCCCCAGAAGGAGGGATCACCTGATGGGGCCATGTGACCCGTCCACAAACTCATCATGCCACCCTGAAGCAATAGAGAGAGGTTTCAGACAACTGCTTTTGATGGGGGAACAAACGACTGCACATAAAAACTAGTTTTCTGCAGAAAAAGAAGAAAAAAAGGCAGTGCTGCTAAATATGATGAACCTACAACTCTCTATCAAGAAAAAGGGACCTGCTCTTTTCTTTCTCCCTAGACTTGTTTCTGTGTTGATTAGTGCCTAAGTATCTTCTACATCTCAAAGGGAGATCCGTGATACAAAGCCCACATTTAAATAATGGGAAAACCACCTTCCTGTAATTTATTTCAGGTCTCGCAAGGCTGCTCTGGGCCAATGACAATCCAGGAAGGGTTGGAAATTACCCTGGTGGGGTGCTTTCTTTCCCTGTGTACAGCAGCTGTCTAAAACCTCTTCCTGTTCGGCCAGAGTGGCATGCTGAGTTCATAGAGGGGGTCACATGACCCCCTCACGTTTCCCCTCCATCCGGGGCAGGACCTCCGGATCTGGGACTTCCAGGGATGGTGTTGCATATGAATCCTGTGTGGTCACTTCCAGTCCCCCACATGTATGGCAGCAGGGGTATAAACCATCTTCATATGGGTCCATCTCAGCTTGACAAGTCCCTAGAGGGCTCAAATGACCCCCATCCGGGTGATGCCTTCATCCGGAAAGGGCGTCTGGAGGTGGGACTTCTAGGGGATGGGGTGGGACTTCTGCCTGTAGCAGGGCTAAACCACCTGTCACATTTGAATAAGGGGCGGGGCTCAGAGTTAAATGTGAGGTAGCTTTTTTCAGTACTCACGTGACCTTGGCTCTCCATCTCCCACAGCAGGCTCACCAAAGTCCAAGTCCGAGCACCTTTCCTTGTGCTTCACGAGGCTCCAGTCTAGGAGGGATGATGGAGATGTTCCTAGGACTGGATAAAAAGAGGGTCTTTTGCTTTTCAATTCTCACCCTGAAGTGTTTGGCATGGGTAGGTCCTGACATGGCAGGAGGCCAATGGGAAGCGGTCTGCACACCATGTTCAGTGCCTGTTCTGGGCCTCACTAATCAATGCAAGGTCCACTTTGGACAAAGCGGGAGGCAAGGCTGGACCCTTGAGAGTGCACTGTATGTGATGCTGACTGGAAGGCTCTCCGCTGAGCAGTGTTCTTTCTGGTGAGGAGGGACCACAGCCATCTGAGGCCTTCACATGGCTGGCAGGGCCTATGAGGATGCTTCAATATCAGCTTGCCTCTCACTTCAGCAGGTGCCCTAGATCTCCCTCCAGCCCTACGATGCCGAGGCAGCCTGAGCCAGCCCAGTAGTTGCTCTCCCCTCCAGGATTCTGGAGCTCTAACCCCTTCTCCTCTGTGCCCCATTGATCTGCCTCTTAGGGGCACCATCTCTGTGTCTGGTTGAGCCTGCAAGTGGGCAGAGAGCTCTCCTAGTGGTGGGTGATCCCCACACACCCACTGGGAACAAAACATACCCGAGTAGTGAAAAAGGCTACCTCACGAGCCCTGCCGCTTATTCAAATGTGACAGATGGTTAACTCCACCCCTGTCGGATGTCCGACTCCATCCCCAAATGTCCTACCTCCGGAGGCCCTGCCCCAGATGGAGGGATCACTCGTCATGCAACCGTGGACCCATACGCTGAGGGTTTATGCTAGGGATGCTGGAGGAAACCGAAATGGACTCAAATTAGTTCGAATTTCAAGAATCTGACCCATGGATTCTGCACCAGACTGTTTCTTCCAGACTGGTGGGGATTCCGTTGAACACTGTTTTTTTTTACCTTCCGTAATTTGGAACAAATTTTGTTGTAGGAAAATACAGAAAATAAAAGAAGAATGCCCACCAAAAATGCACATTTCCCCTATAGGCAAAATCATACAAATACACGTTAGTGTATGCTGGGGTAGGTGGTTGTGCATTTTTGGGGAATTTGTGAATTTGCGTACGAATGCATTTGTGCAAAATCCGATTCCGTCAATGCGCAGACGATGCAGCAAAAGCTGCCTGAACATCTGCAAAATGTAGATGGAATGGATTTTATAATCTCCGTACATCCGTAAGTTAGACCCCTGCCGTACATGTGTGGGACTGGAAGTGACTACACGGGGGTCATTTCCAACACCATGCTCAGAAGTCTGTGGCTCACGCTGGCTCAGCTTTTCTGAGTGTGGAAAGCTAAGCAGGGTCAGGCCTGGTTATTACTTGAATGGGAGACCCATCCTCTAGTTTCCTGCATTGAGCAGGGGGTTGGACTCGATATCCCTGTAGGCTCCTTCCAACTCTATGACCTATGAATCTCTGAAGGTCCTGCCCCAGATGGAGGGATCTCCTGATGGGGTCATGTGACCCGTCCACAAACTCCCTGAAGCAATAGAGAGAGGTTTCAGACAACTGCTTTTGATGGGGGAACAAAGGATCCCACATAAAAACTAGTCTTGTGCAGAAGAAGAAGTAAAAAAGGAAGTGCTGCTAAATATGATGAACCTACAACTCTCTATCAAGAAAAAGGGACCTGCTCTTTTCTTTCTCCCTAGACTTGTTTCTGTGTTGATTAGTGCCTAAGTACCTTCTACATCACAAAGGGAGATCCGTGATACAAAGCCCACATTTAAATAATGGGAAAACCACCTTCCTGTAATTTATTTCAGGTCTGGCAAGGCCGCTCTAGCAGCAGTCTAAAACCTCTTCCCGTTTGGCCACAATGGCATGCTGAGTTCATAGAGGGGGTCACATCACCCCCTCACATTTACCCCCCATCCGGGGCAGGACCTCCGGATCTGGGACTTCCAGGGATGGTGTTGCATATGAATCCTGTGTGGTCACTTCCAGTCCCCCACATGTATGGCAGGGGTATAAACCGTCTTCATATGGGTCCATCTCAGCGTGACGAGTCCCTAGAGGGCTAAAATGACCCCCATCTGGGTGATGCCTTCATCCGGAAAGGGCGTCTGGAGGTGGGACTTCCAGGGGATGGGGTGGGACTTCTGCCAGGAGCAGGGCTAAACCACCTGTCACATTTGAATAAGGGGCGGGGCTCAGAGTTAAATGTGAGGTAGCTTTTTTCAGTACTCACGTGACCTTGGCTCTCCATCTCCCACAGCAGGCTCACCAAAGTCCATGTTTGAGCACATTTTCTTGTGCTTCATGGGGCTCCAGTCCAGGAGGGATGATGGAGATGTTCCTAGGACTGGATAAAAAGAGGGTCTTTTGTTTTTCAATTCTTGCCCTGAAGCGTTAGGCATGGGCAGGTCCTGACACGGCAGGAAGCCAATGAAAAGTGGTCTGCGCACCATGTTCAGTGCCTGTTTTGAAAGAAGGATCCACGTTGGTCATGCTTGGAGGCAAGGCTGGGGGCAAGGCAGGCCCTTAGAGAGCACACTGCATGAAGTGTGGAAGCAGGGAGAATTTTCAGGAAGCTTGGCAGGCAGAGATGGAAAGCCACAGGACTGATGATGTGGGTCATGGGAAATTTATCCTCCAGTTTTTGACGAAGGTGTTCAGTTTTGAGTTATTTTGTGGAGAGCCAAACATTATCATCTATTTGCTTGGTCCAGGAGACCTTGTGGTCCGAATATACATCGAAGGTAGAGTTGCACTTTCCCCTCAGCTGTAGAAGAGCCTTTGCAGGGTACAAAATTAGCCATTTGGGTAAAGGCATCAACTACCACTGGGATGGCTGAGTATTGTTGAGACAGAGGTAGCCACGTCATAAAGTTCAGGGTGGTGGTTTTCCATGGTCCAGCTGGAGTCAGCAAGGGATGTAGCAGGCCCTCTGGTTTCCCAGACTGATCCTTCACATTGGCACACTTTTCACAGGAAGTAACATAACGTTGTGTGTCTTCCCTCATGCATGGGCACCAGAAATCCCTCATGCGTGGGCACAGAGACCACTGGATTTTCTGCCTGTTGTATTCTTTAGCTGTTTGAAGGTGCTCAAGATTGCAATGATCGGTCTGAACTGCCACGAGGTACTGGCTGCCTGTCAATAAGGGTGCCAGGCTTCAAAGGCTACCTTGATAGCTGGTAGCCCCTTCTCCCAAATGATACCATTGCATTCCCATGAGGTCAGGAAGGAAGATAGCTTGTTGTTCTAGCAATCAGCCATTTTACAATTCCGAAAGGAAACAGCAGTCAATCTGGTAAATTCCACATGGCAAAATAAATTCAAATTCAAATAACGGTTAAAATGAAGCTATTACATCCAAAAAGTCTGATTTCTCCTAGAAAGTAGAGTCTCATGGGCTAAGTGCCCAGCTTGTAAACAAAACAGATTATTCAGATCAGGTCTTTGATCCTGTTACTTTTGGATGCACTTTCAAGGCAAATCCAACACATTTTGCTTTTCTGAATGTGGTCTGTCTGTCCTAGTCAGAGAGCAAGTACATCATTACATGGACAGGGAGGTTCTGTGTCCTGTCCTGGCCGATATCAAATGGCTCCAATGGCCACACTGGATGCATCTGCCTCGACAGTAGCTGGTTTTCTCAGGTCAGGGTAAAGGATGACTGGAGCTGGGGTGAACTGCTTTTTTGGGGTGGCCAAAGGCAGCTTGAGCCTGAAGGGTCCACTTGGAGGCTATCTGGGCTCACAACAGGTCTGTCAATGGAGCTGCTATACTGGAAAACGGGAGATAAGGCTAATGGTGGGAGGTTGTGACGCCTAGGAAACTTCGTGTGTCCATCATCACATCCTTTGGTGGAGACCAGTCAAGTGCAGTCTGTACTTATTGAATTCTGTCCAATGTAAAGTCTTCTAGGCACAGAAGCTCCATGTAAACCTGAGATTGAGCCACAACACTGGAAAACATCCCTGGACATCCACCAACTTTTTGTGGGGACTATCTGGACATCTTCCCCAGTACGGTGCGGGGGCAGGTGCAACTGTGACAGTTTTGGTAGCCTTCAGTTGAGTTTAAAGTCTCAGTTTTTCAGCCAAAAGTTGGGCCACTGAAGCTCACAACGTCTGGTTTCCAGGCAATAAAGCCTGATGCTCAGCTGTGAGAGCCTCCATTCCACACGTATGGGCTGGAAAAAACTGTCTTGGCCCGGCGTGAGGCCCAGGGGAAGCCATCTGCGCACAGTGTTCATGGCCTGTTCTGCATCACACTGAGCAAGGCAGGGCCCACATCACACAAGGCTGGAGATGAGGCTGGAGCTTGGACAGCGCACAGCAAGAAGTGCTGACTGGAAGGTTCTGCCACAAGGAGCTGTTGTTCCTGGGAAGGACTGCATTCAACCAAGGCCTTCTGAAGGTGGGCTAAGCCTGGTCTTCCAGAGGCTCCAGGTGCTGCGGAGCTGATGGGGGGCAAAGGAGTGTGGCGGCCTGCCATGTGTGCCCCCTTCAGCAGGGCCGGGGATGATTCAACCCAGCAGTGGAAGTGGGGGGAGGGGCGCTGATGCTGAAAACTGGCAGTTAATCTGCACCACCTGCAGAGCAGGACCAGTGGCCAAGGCAGCAGTCTTCTTGGTTGGCGAGCAAGCAACACTGACCACGGATTCTTCTGTGGGTGGGTGATCCTCCGAGAAGAGGGCTGTAAAGGAGTAACTCCAAGATCTCCCTAGTGGCACGTTTGACGATGGAGTTTTAACATGGGCAGCTTGAAACCTTTGAGAAATCCTCCTTGAAGATAAAGAAATTCCAGGGTACTTCACAATTGCTGCGGCCTTCTATGTTGAGGGGAGGTGTGTTGAAATTGTCCGGGATCTCTTGACAGGTGGGTAGAGCACGGAGCTGGAGGCAGCAGGGGCAGGCGGGTGGGTGGGTGTCTCCTTGTCTGTTGTGCCTTTTGCTTCACGAGTTGCTGCGATCTGTTCCGGGGCTCTTGACAACAGCCCTGGCTTCTGGGTCCCGGCACAATGAAGCATCTTCGAGGAAGCCTCCTTGAAGAACTGCTGTCCCCCGTCTTTCTCAGAGGGAGATGCCTGGCATTGCTTCCCTTCCATGAAGAGTCGAGAGAGACTTCCCATGGCCTAGTTCTGGGGTGTCGCTGCCATGCTCATGCAGGCATGGGCTGTGTCGAAGGGCCAGTCAAGTGTCTCCAGGAATAGAAGGTGGAAGTCTCTATCTCTCTCCCTCCTTTTCTTCCTCCTGGGTGAACCCTCTTCATCCATGAGAGGAGCTCCTTCTCTTCTTCCAAGGGCGGCAGGCAACATCGGATCAGTGCCCCCGCCCCAGGTCAGAAGGCAGGCCGCCTCCCAGCCCTTCCAGTGTGCTTGCCTTCTTCAGGGAGGACAGGAGGTTTTTCGAGTGGTCGCAAGCTGGAGAAGGAGCCCCGCGTTGTGTCAAAATGATGCTTCTGAGAAATGTTTCCCTAAAGTATGGAGAGATGGAGGCAGCATTTAAATATTCTTCGGTTTTGCCTACAGAACGCATTCGATCACTTCTGCAGAGTCAAACCAGGTGGGTTTCTGGTTTGCTTTTTAAATACAGAGTAAGCCCACAATAAAACAGCACCACCCTGTTAGAAAAATGGACATGGTGCATATACAAAGTGCAGACAGGCGTATTAAACAGGCCCAGGTACATAGCATGCATTGTAAAGATGAAATAAAAAGCCTTAGTTTTAAATAAACAATTCTACTGCTTCACACCCGCCCCCTGGCCAGATGCCTGCAAAGTTCTCTCAGTCGGTGTCCATCCTGCCTCCCCAGCCCCAGAAAATTCCATTGTGACCCCCACAGCAGGGCTCACAATGGGATGTGCCATTGCAGCAATCCCCCTGACAACGGAAAGTACCATTGTACAGCTCTCCCTCTGCTGATATGCAAATAGACATCCCACATAAGGAAAAGGGCTTACCCCTGAGTAAGTAATAGTCAGTGAGTGATGCCCACTTATAGAGGCTTGTAGAAGTGAGCAGTATTTCTCTACCCGCCAACATTTAACTCCTGTTTTTTTAAATTAAAGCTGTCCATCCATAGGAACATCGGGATCCGGCTTATACTGAGTCGGACCCTTGGTCCATCTAGCCTAGTGCTGTCGACACTGACAGGTATCCGCTCTCCAGGGCTTGAGGCAGGATCATTTCCCAGCCCTACCTGGAGGTGCCAGGGATTTAACCTGGGACCTCCTGCGTTCCAAGCAGGGTCTCTACCCCTGAGCTACGGCCCTTCCTATTGCTGGATGATGGTAACTAACAGCAGCAACCAAAACAGGCCCAGATCCCTTCCTCTGCAGCCACGGGAACCCGCTTTTCTCAAAGACCTGGGTGAAGAGAAGGAGAACAACAAATCCTCTTGTTTGTTTGTACAAAGTCCTATACGGTCCAGAACGTCTCTTGCCCACCACCCTCCCCTGCTGGAGAATTCCCCAAGACATGTTCTGGGTGGGGAAAAAGAAGAGAGAGGAAAACCAAGATAGGAGAGGGAAGAAGAGGAAAAGAAGAATGGAGATTGGAATTGGAGGGGGGGGAGAGCGAATTCCCCAAGCCAAGGGGCTCCTTTCAGAGGGGGAGCACTTCAGAGGAATTTGGGAGGGTGTGGGAGAGTTGCACAAACTTAATTACCTCTATGCGGAAGGGTGGCCGAGGGTCTGTTCCTTGCATTTTTGAAACTGTAAAACCTATTGAAAAGAAGCCCCAGCAGTGGCACTTCCTGGATTATGACATCACGGAGCCCCAACCCTCTTTTTGGTATCATCTGCTGCCTGTGGCTAGATGGGTGCAATTAAGGGGGGCGGGAGAAAGAAGCTTGGGGTGGCTGGTGAAATCCTTTGCTATGCTGAAAGGACTGAAGTTCTGCTGAAGCCAAAGGATCCAGTTTGGGGTAGTCAAGTCAGGTGCCAGGATTTCACAGGGAGCTCTTCTGGCCCTTCCCTCTCCCGCTTCACCCTTTCATGGCAAGCAAGCTCCAGCAGTGGAGATTTAAAAGCAGGAAGAGAGAAAAATCAGGGAGCAGACTGCGGAAGGAAACATAAGGCGGCCGTCTCCCCTCTGTTTCGAAAGGCCGGTGCCTTCCTGCTGCACGCCTTCTTGGTCTGCTGAGGGAGGGAGTCCTGCGCTCGCCTAGTAACTGCAAGGCTCCTGAGCTCAGCGGGAAGACGCAGGCCTCTATTAAGGCAGATGACGGCAACTGGGGCAGCTCGGAGGATCCGGGCCCCACCTAGGCCCGCCATGCCTAGGTGGGCTCTCCTCTAACACTGCCTCTGCCCATCAGCCTCAGGCAGCCTTCCAATGGCCAGGAATGCTGGCAATAAAACAGCACCACCCTCCCTATCTGTTCTGGTCTTTGGCTGAAGTGCCCAACTGTCCATCCTGCCTCCCCAGCCCCAGAAAATTCCATTGTGACCACCACAGCAGCAGTCACAACAGAAAGTACCATTGTACACCCCTCCCTCTGCTGATATGCAAATAGACATCCCAAATAAGGTAACGGGCTTACCTCTGAGTAAGTAATAGTCATACAGAGGCTTGTAGAAGTGAGCAGTATTTATCTCCCGCCAACATTTAACTCCAGGAATGCTGGCAATAAAACAGCACCACCCTAATCTCAATACTAGGGTAGGTACATACAGAGAGAGGCGGTCCCTCACATATCAAGGTCCCAAGCCATTTAGGCCTTTACGCATCATCACTATACCTTGAACGCTGACCAGAATCATATTGGCAGCCAGTGCAATTCTTTAAAGCTGGTGTTGTATGCTTTCTCCAAGCTGTTCCTGTCTGCAGTCTAGCTGCCGTATTCTGCACTACCTATAGCTTCTGTGTCATCCTCAAGGGCAGCCCCATGTATTGTTGTTGTTGTTGTTGTTGTTATTGTTATTTTATTAATTTTATTTATATACCGCCCAATAGCCGAAGCTCTCTGGGTAGTTTACATCAATTAAAAAATGCAATATAAAATACACAATAAAAATACAATAAAAAATTTAAAACCAAATTTAAAATAACACAAATAGCTAGAACAATTAATACGTGACCAGTTTTTTTTTTAAAAAAGTTAAACAATAATCACTCCACCATGCACTATTTAGAGTTGTTAAAAGCCTCAACATAGAGTGCAGTCTAAACCTGGTGCTGAAAAGATAGCAGAGTTGGTACCAGGTGGACTTCAGGGGGGAGCTTGTTCCAGAGCTGGGGGGCTACCACAGAAAAGGCCCTCCCCCTTGTTGCTGCCCTCCAAGCCTCCCTCGGAGGTGGCAGTAGGAGGAAGGCCCCAGTTGTTGAGCATAGTGTCCTGGTAGATTGTGATTGGGAGAGGCGTTCTGTCAAGTATTGCGGTTCCAAGTCATGTAGGGCTTTAAAGGTCAAGACCAGCACCTTGGATCAGGCTCGGAAGCATACAGGCAGCCAGTGCAAGTGAGCCAGAACTGGTTTTATGTGTTCGGAACTTCTGGTCCCAGCAATGAGTCTGGCCACTGCATTTTGCAGAAGCTTCAGCTTCTGAACAGTCTTCAAGGGTAGCCCCATGTAAAGTGCATTGCAGTAGTCTATCTTTGAGATTACCAGAGTGTAGATTACTGAAACCAGGCTATCCCTGTCCAGATAGAGGCATAGCTGGGCCACCAGCTGGAGCTGGTAGAAGGCACTCCGTGCCACACCGAGGCCACTTGAGCCTCAAGTGACAAAGATGGCTCAAGGAGAACCCCCAAACTTCAAGGGGAGTGCTACCCCATCCAGAACAGGTTGCACTCCCTTCATCCAGTCAGAGGAACCACCCACTAACAGCATCTCAGTCTTGTCTGGATTGAGCCTCAGTTTGTTAGCCCTCATCCAGTCCATTGTCGTAGCCAGGCACCAGTTTAGCACATCCACAGCCTCACCTGCTGAAGATGAAAAGGAGAACTAGAGCTGCCTGCGTGTCATCAGCGTACTGATGGCAACACGCTCCAAAACTCCGGATGACCCCACTAAGCAATTTCATGTATATGTTGAATAGCACAGGGGATAAAACCGACCCCTGTGGAACTCCATACTGGAGAGTCCACGGGGCTGAGCAACATTCCCCAAGCACCACCTTCTGGAGCCTACATGCCATCCAAGTAGAAGCGGAAGCGGAACGAAATGAGAATTGCAAACCATTTAAATCTATTATTATTATTATTATTATTATTATTATTATTATTATTATTATTATTATTTATTATATTTATACCCCGCCTTTTTTCCTTCAAGGAACCCAAGGTGGCTTACATAATCCTCCTCCTCCTCTCCATTTTATCCTCACAACAACCCTGTGAGGTAGGTTAGGCTGAGAGTCAGTGACTGGCCCAAAGTCACCCAGTGAGCTTCATGGCCAAGCGGGGACTAGAACCCGGATCTCCCGAGTCCCAGTCCAACACTCGAACCGCTTGCGCCACACTGGCTCTCTTTTCAGCAATGTAAAGTTTCTCTCTCTCTTTGTGTAGTGGGGACTCAAGCCATGCAGAACAAGGATGTTAAAAGAACATGGGCCATTCCCCTTTTCACCAGTATATGCTGGATTGTGGGGTGTGTGGTTCATCGGCCAGGAGGTGTCATTCTTCTAGGAGGTCAAACATGTGCCCCGCTTTCAGCTGTAAAGGATTAAAGGAACCTACCCATACGCTATGCTCATCATCTAAGGCCCTCCTCCAGGTGCCTGCCCCGAGGGAGGTTTGGAAGGTGGCAACAAGGGAGAGGGCCTTCTCGGTGGCAGCCCCCCTAATTCTGGAATGAACTTTTCGGCACCAGGTTAAGATCCTTCTCTACTCCCAGGCATTTGGCAGCTTATGATAGATTTTTAATCAGGTCATGGGATATTTGGATATGTGGAGGATGCAATGTAAGGCCTAGTTTGTGCGTGTGTGTATATATATACATGTGTGTGTGTGTGTGTGTCAAATTGCTTTACTAGTAGTTGCTTTGTCAATTATTCTAATACAAATCACTGCTACTCATATTGCACTGTTTTTATTATAGTTATTCATATTGCACTGCCTTGTTTGCTTTTTATTTGCATTGCTATTTTAGTCCTAATGTATTCTTTTTCTTATGTAGTCATTTGGGCCTACAATACTATTTTCTTAATATTTCTGTGTTGCTAATTAAATATGAATAAATTAATTTATTTCAGTTACAGTCACGACAGTTGCACATTCAAACAATTTAAAATTGTTTTTAGATAGGTGTGTGTATCTCTGTGTTGTATGTTATATGTTTGTATGTATATGGTTTTTATAATGTATTTTCAAGATTTTAATCTTTGTAAACTGCCCAGAGAGCTTTGGCTGTTGTGAAGAATAGGAATATAATGAATGAATGGATTTGTATGTGTGTCTGCTCTGTTTATATGTGTGTAGCTAAACTGTTTTTCTATTATACATACATAATATTGGATTTTTAAGGTTTCTAATCTTTGTAAACCACCCAGAGAGCTTTGGCTATTGGGCGTTATAAAAATGTAATAAAAGAAAAGAAATGAAAGGAGCATATGAAGAAACATGTAGGATTTGATGATGTCAAAGTGGCAATTTGATATTTATTCTTTTAAAAGTCACATGAAAAGAAGACGGCCTTCCTCGATACTGAAATCATACAGCTACATCATCTTTTAGAAGCCTCTTTCCCAGGGAGTAGATGTACGTTGGCAAACACGAGCATACAATAATTCAATTCACTGGCTAGTAGCAGTTTCCAGCTTCGCGCTAGTCTCGCTTCATAACTGCAGCTGCTGAAAATAAACACAGAAATGTAAACCTTTTGATAAAGTTTCCCTCTTAATGCAAGAGAAGATAGATGAGTAATGGTCAAACAACCCTGAATTACAAGTGCTAGGAGCTCCAGATCCATCACTCTTGAAGGGAAGATTCCAGATATTTCTGCCAGGAAGGCACTTCTCCTCTGCAGGGAATGAGAGTGTTGGATATTTCAGGGCTTATTTTTAAAGCCTCAGGTGGTTTCAACTTACCTAAAGGACCACTTTCCTCTGTGTCAAACCTAAATTTAGGGTTAGGGAAACATGTGATGTTCAAGCATGTTGACGTTCTCCAAATTCATCCTCGAAGTTCAGTTTGCCTCATTCGTGTTCCAAGATGCAAGTGTCTTTTCTCCCCAGATGTGCATTTTTAAAAGTGCACATTTTGCCCAATCAAAAAATGTGTATCCCCCCCCCCCCCATATGCTAAAGGATGAACATGCAGATTTGGGGAGGAAATACACACTTGTGTAAGTGTGCACTTTCAAATGTGAACAGAAGTTCAGAAAATTGCAACCATTTCCCGAGAATGGCATTCCTGCTCATTTGCTTTCAGGTTTGCAAATGGGACATGTTCACATGATTTGTGAATAGGAATGAACTTCTCATACATCCCTCCCTAAATTGTGAGATTTTCTTCCACTGCTGGTCCACTTTTCCTCCCCTCTGCCTGTTTTCTGCTACCTTTGTATTCAGAAGAGCTTGAGCTTTCAATTTGCCTGTTTAGAAATGTTAATGTGGATGTTGTTGCTTTTAGTCAGGGGTGAGCAACTGCATGCAGCTCTCAGTCTAATTTCAAAATCCCTTTGCATGCAAACAGTTCAGACCTCTGGCAAGAGCGATCAGTCCTTTCCCTGGCAGCTGAAACGGTGGGAACTAAGAGGGGGAGACAGAGAGAGAAAAGAATGGCAGAAAGAGAAAAGGGGTGACCCACTTTCGGCTCTGTCGCTGTCTACCAATGTTTTTGGCCCCGTTCACCATCAACATGTGGCCCTCAGTGGAGAAAAGGTTGCCCTTCCCTACTTTCGGTGTTTTTTAATCTGCTGTGACTGTCTTTGCTTTACTGATGCTCTCCTTATGAGCCATCCTGAGTGCAGTTTTAACTGACAAAAGGTGGGATATAAATCCTCTAAAATAACTGATTGTCCTATTGAAATCAATTGTATTTAAGACCGTTTTGATTTTGGCAGGATTCTGCCCCAGGTTATTATAAGATATGTCATTTTTGTTCAGCTGTTACGTTGTTTGATTTAAGGCCGATAGAGAAGACCAAATTAGGATTTTGAAAACATGGGTTGGGTGGATACATATGGAATTCGATATGTAGTGAAATGATTTACCCGCTTCTCATGGTAGAAATCATGAGGTATGCACATGGCAAAGCAAACCCTACATATGGTTGTTTATGCATGCAAGTCAGCATCAAATACACCATCAGAACAAATCAAAACATAGGAACATGACTCAGTAGTTCTAAGAAAACAGCTCAAGGATCTCTGATTTAATTAACGTTCAGATAACCCCTGGGGCTACTGGACCTATGTTGTTTCATGCCTGCTTCCTTGTATTTTGCAATTGCCTTTGTGTTGTGTTTTCATATCTCCTTTGAGTCATCTACTGATCTTGGGATAAAGACTGAAAGTTGAAGCTTCAGGACATATAATACTAACCTTCTCATATATTTCTATGTTCTCATTCATTGGCCAGAGAACCAAGGGCCACTGGAAAGCTGCACCCCCTCCCTCCCAGGAAGAACATTGTGGCAAGGGGGAGACCAACCTAGCCCCATACATCAACCATAGAAGCAGCAGCAAGGAGCTTGTTTCATCCTTCTCTGCGAGAAAGGACACCTATAAGAACTTTGAAACTAAGAACTGGTGCTTGAGTTTTGCTTTTTCTCTCTCCTCCTCCTCCCTCCCAATCCCTTTTCCTTTTGTGTCATGTCTTTTATATTGTAAACCTTAGGGCAGGGACTGTCTCATTATTAATCTTTGTAAGATAATCTACGAACCTTTTTTTGGCTGAAGACCGAGGTAAAAATACCATAAATAAATAAAATATAAAAGTAGAAATTGCATCCAGGAAAAGGGAGTAATGTATTAATGACTTCATCACTGGGCATTTGTTCCTTTTCTCTGACATGGCTATCCTTGGCTCAAATTACAGACAAGACACCAGAATAAAGGCCTGTTTTGTTTTGTTTTTAACTTATTTAAGCTCTATAAATAATAAAAGTGAGATTTCAGATCCAGAAAAGGGTGGGGGGAGAGAAAGGGAAAATAATGCCAAATGCAAAAGGATGCCTATAACTTATAAATAATATTCGTTCATATACAGAAGAGCATAAAGAAGAGAGATAAGGTCATACAGTAGTAGGGTGTATATGCCTTACATAAAATTTCCAGAAGTCTCACCCTAATGAATGATTTACGGCCCCCGTGTCACTCAAATACCCACCCCTGAACTCTGCAGGTGGCCATAAGCCCTGCCCCTCAGGACCAACTGAGGACTGGCTAAGCAGGGCATCCCTCCTCCAATCAGAGAAGGCCATTTCCAGCCCTGTCGAGTATTAATTAAGTGCACTTTAGAAAACAAAGGAATAATGAAATCCTTATGAAATAAATGCAGCTGGTGACAATGGTGGTGAGAAGGTAGACTCATTGAGGGATGGGGTCCATGTGGCGTAAGTGTAACCCCACAATTCAGTTCCCTGGTGTATGTCTGCTTTAGTATATTTAGTGTGTCTAGAATGTTGAATTGAGTGGGTGTGGTTTATGATGTCTTGGAAAAGGTGGGGGGAGGAGTATATAAGGAGTGTTTGAGTGATGTCAGAGTTAGTTAAAAAGTCGAGTTAGTTGAGTTGAGTGTTATGGGAGTGTGGAGTTGAGTTAGAGAGTTTTAGGTGGTTGGAGTTAGTGTGATATGGGAGAGTGTTTGGAGTGTGTGGGGAGAGTTGGGAGTTTGTGACTTAGGTTAATTACAAGGTGTTTGGGGTAGGCAGGTTTTAAGTTACTTTCTGGAACTAAGATTTTGAGAATTAAAATAAACTTACTTTTATTTTGTTTGCTACCCAAATCCTACGTGTCAGCTTGGCATTATTAACCTGCATTACTTTTAAATCTACACACACACCTTTGTTCCCACAATATCATAAATTTTAAAATAGATCCTAATAACCAGTATTAATCTTTCCCCTTATTGGTAGGGGAAAGGTTTCATTTGACCCTCCCCTCAGGTTTTCAAGTGTTGATGCTTGGCCTGAGAAGGGTTTGTGTGCGTGGTCCTAAAGTGTAAGGGACCGTGTCGTCGCAGTCCATTGGGGGTGCCTTGACTCAGGGCCCTTCAAAACCTGGAGCCAGCTCTGCCTGCATGGACTCATGCACCAACTGTCGGCCTTTCTGGTTATGAAGCCCCCTGCCCTGCAAGCCTTTTTTTTGTAATCCTTTATCTATCTTCCTTCTATGACTGCACTGCCACCATTCTAAAAACAACTCATTATTAATTATTGTTTTGTATGTTGCATGTGAAGAACACCTCCTGCTTACCATTCTGCTGGTAAGGCGGTATCCACTTTAAGGCCTATTCTAGGAAAGTCAGCTTCTTTGGAGAACCCTTCTCCATGGAATTGTTGGTTTCATCATATCTAAAGATAGAAATGGGTTGGAAAGAGCTGCAAGGATATTCTTCTGGTACTGTAATTATAGGTGACACAACAACACTAGAGAATACGGCACTTAATGCTGTCACATGTGCGCCTGTGTGGTAAGGATGGAGCATCATGCAGTAGCAAAAAATATGGCATTTTGCCACATCTAGGGAATGATGCCAATCTATCCTCTTGGCTTCTGCCCTAGCAAATACTGCTTAACTTGGTTTTGGGTGGGGATTTGTTGGGTACATCCAATCCATTCTGCTATGTGTTTGGGACAGAGAAGTCTCATTTCCCTGAAGAGGAACGCAAGACCTTGTCCTATAATTGAGTTAGGACACTACTGGGGCCATTGTGCATGTGGTGCTACCTAGTTTTATTGTTAATTTTGATTTTATCATTGTTTTCATCATTGTTTTTAATCATTTTTTTTGTAGTGTAATTGTTGTTATCGTGGATTTATTATGTTTCATGGTTTGAAGTTCGGTTGTACATCACCTTGGGAACGTTTAGCCTAAAAGGTGGTTTATAAACTTTCTAAATGAACAAATTAATTGTCATAAGAACATAAGAAGAGCCATGCTGGATCAGAACAAGGGTTCATCTAGTCCAGCATTTTGTTCATGGAGTGGCCAACCAGCTGCCCACGGGAAACCCACAAGCAGGACATGAGTGCAGAAAGTGTTGGGATGGTCTGATTGAAAGTTTCAGTGACCTTAGCCTGTCTCTTTTGGAACACTGTACAGAACACTGTAACTTGCTACTGCTGTGTAAAGAGGGTAAGGACAGTCTTAAAACAGGAGGAGCAATGTTCTCAGCTCCATTTGCTGGCAATGATGAGCAATGCATTGCTGGCAGCTCTGAGCAGCCTCCATTTCAATGACAGAAAACAAACTCTGATGAGCTCTGGCATGTGAAGCAAACCAGTAATATATTTCATTCTAGTAGATGAAATATAGATGTCTTTATCAGTTCCAAATGAATCTTCAGGACAGTCTGAGGACTTCCCCTTACCTCCAGTACTTGTTGCCAGAAAAGAAGTCTGTTTTCTCTGGTTTTCGTCATAAACAGCCGCATCAATTTTCTTCACATTTTTTGGGAAGCCCAAGCTGTAGATGCTCCTTTGGGTAATCTGGCTCTACAGTAGTCGCCCTTAAAGCCCAGCGCTTCTGTCATGTTAATCTAAGTAAGCAAGGAAAGGCTGAATGGGACCTGTGTGGTGATTAAAGAACCTTTGTATACAAGCGTTCAGGCCTCCCAGTTCCAAATTCCACAATATTCCAAGAGATATCAGTGAGCTCCTATGAAAACGGCCCTCCATCCCTTCAGAGCTATGGACATTTGGAGGAGGGGGGGAAATCAATTTGTGACTTCCCTGTAGTAACTGTGCATTACTATGGTTAGTTTGTGTGGAGAAAACAAACTACGCTGGCTGGGGGATGCTGGGAGTTGTAGGCAAAAACATCTGGGGACCCAAGGTTGGAGAACACTGAGATAGAACAATAACAGTTTTCTAATCTAGAATCTCCAGGAAATCCACTATTTTGGATGTTCTTTTTCTTTTCTTTTTTTAGATTAACATCATTAATATATAAACTTGAGATGTTCATATTATTCACTGGCTAGGAAAGCCTTTCCCAACAGATGCCTGGATCTCTATACTCAAGGTTGCAAAGATAAATCATAAATATTGAAGTCAAACGTGATAATATATCAATATGTATATGATAAAGGGACTGGAAACAAGGCCCTATGAGAGACTGAAAGAACTGGACATGTTTAGCCTTCAGAAGAGGAGACTGAGGGGAGATATGATAGCACTCTTCCATTACTTGAAGGGTTGTCACACAGAGGAGGGCCAGGATCTCTTCTCGATCATCCCAGTTTGCAGGACATGGAATAATGGGCTCAAGTTACAGGAACCTAGATTCCACCTAAACATCAGGAAAAATTTCCTGACTGTCAGAGCAATAAGACAATGGAACCAACTACCTAGGAAGGTGGTGGGCTCTCCCACACTGGAGGCATTCAAGGTGCAGCTAGACAGTCATCTGTCAGGGATGCTTTGACCTGGATTCCTGCATTGAGCAGGGGGTTGGACTCGATGGCCTTGTAGGCCCCTTCCAACTCTACTTTTCTATGATTCTATGATTCTATGATATTGGAGCCAATGAAATGAAATGTCATACAAACCTTCTCATAATGCATCCAACAAAACTCAACTTTATTGGGGCTCTTGTCTTCCTCCTATAATCAAAAATACCAAGAACAAAATCTATAATTCCAGTCTGTGAATGCAGACAACTCATGTTTCCCAGAGTTTTGATAATGTATGATTAGCCTTACCATCTACTACAGTAGCCTTCCCCGACCTGGTGCCCTCCAAATGTGTTGAACTACAACTCCCAGAATCCCCCAGCCAGCAGAGTTGTTGGTGTTTTAGAATAAAGGAATACAGTGTAGGACATGTGGGAGTTCTGACTTCTGTATTTGGGGCAGGGGAAAATTATTTCTGTCCCATGGTTGCAAGTTATTTCACAAGTGGGAAGGGAACTGAAGAACTGGAAGGATGTTGAGTGATGGATGAAATCTGAGTCACTTTCTGTCTATATTTTTCTTTTAAAAAAAATAATGCTCATATCTGGATAAAAATCAGACTCATGGACACCCATTACTGAATGCCAGAAAACTGTATCTACTTCCTCTTCCTTTCCATTCTTTATCTTCTGCAGCCTATTCCTGTTTATGAAGAAAATGTGATGTGGTGAGCAGAGGCAGCATCTCAAGACCTCAATCCTTATTATTTATTTATTTATTACATTTCTAAGCTGCCCAATAGCCGAAGCTCTCTGGGTGATTCACAACAATTATGGTGGCATTCCAGCAGGATCTGTTGTCTCAGACGCTGTTCCTCCCCCACGGATTCTCTTTCCCTCATCCTTGTTCTGCCTTGTACTTTCCTGTTCCACTCTAGTATTTCTACCATTGTATTTTCAAAGCCATATAGCTGGCCATAATTCCACCCACCCATCCAAAGCATTCTATGAACGCCATCTAATTTTAGTGTATATGTGTACACACACACACACACACACACACACACACACACACACACACACTATATAGCTTATTTCCCCCCCATCACTCTTACATCCCAAAGTATAATCAACCAACTTTTCACATTTGATACATGTGTCCACATTTTAGCTATATAGATTATCACTGCTACAATAATAAGTTGAGTTAAATCTTGATCTTCATATCTCACAGTGCAGTGAATAATCCTGAGCAATAACACTTGCAGGATATAACCAGTAATAACACTGGTTATCTCACTGAAAGACCTCGATCCAATTCTTTTTCACTTGTGGCCCACTTCACCACATGCACCACACCCTTCTAACATGTGCCAGTTCCTGTAACTTCTTTCAGACTGCATAGTGTGATATACTGGATTGGAACCAGACTCTGCTAGTTCAACTCACTTGATAGAAATCAATGGGATAAGTTAGTGATCGGTTTCAGTGGGAACTACATTCAAGCACAATCCTATGTATGTTTACTCAGAAGGAGGGTTCACTTAGTGCTAAACAGGGATGTTGAAGAGTCCTTGGTTTTGAGTCACGAGTCGAGTCACGAGTCTTTGGACCCGAGTCTCGAGTCCGAGTCCAAGTCCTTGGTCCAAAATGGTCACTCACTAGTCACGAGTCACGAGTCACTCCCAAAGCTGACTCCACGAGTCCCTATTAAAATCACTGGGGTTTTCCCCCAACAAAATAAGGCTATTTCAGATGTGTGGCTTAAATAAACTCTAGGCACAAGTGTGCCTTTTTATTTCAAAACTCTGCAACTGATTTTGGCAAGAACAGACCAGGCAGACAAACCCAAAATAACCAGACAGGCAGAGGAGGCAGGGAACCCCAAAACAGGCAGGCAGAGGCCTTTGCCTTGGACAATTCAAAGTGTGGAACTGGTTAAGAAGAGACCAGGCAGGCAGAGGAGGCTGGGAACCCCAAACAGGCAGGCAGAGGCAGCCAAACCCAAAATGTCTGAAAGGTTGCATTTTAGGAAAATGATTTTAAAAAATAAACTTGCTGTACTTCCTAAAACCTATCCATGTTGCATTTCAGGAACACGATTTTGGAACATGAGTCCTTGGTTTCGAGTCCCGAGTCGAGTCTTGAGTCCCATTAAAAATATTGGGACTCGAGTCTGACTCGAGTCAGAGGGGGGACTCAGTCCGACTCACGAGTCGAAGTCCTGGAGTCCGAGTCCCCATCCCTGGTGCTAAACATAGGTAAGACATAGACATAAGTCCTGCCTTCCATACATTTTGCCATAAATGCTCTTCAACATTAGCTACCTCTTCATCTCACTGTTTGATGGAATTCATTTCTTTACTATTAAAATTCACGGGAGTTCTATATGTCCTCAATATATTCCCTATTAAACCAGGTTTCAGCAACATCTGTTGTTTAAATATAGTCAATCTTCAGAACTCTTTCTGATGGATCTTTCCTATTTCATAGTGCGTATCTTGAAAACACTGAAATAGAGGCAGTTTTTGACCCATTCCCCCCCCCCCCCTGGAATCTCTTGATAACCTTTAAGGTACTCCCTTACGTCTTATTGAAGTTAGCTTACCCAAGTATTACTGTTGCCCCAAAGAACTCATGAGTCAAAAGCTTTCATAAACAAAACAGAAGGAGAAGCTATATTTGGGCTAAGAGCATGCCTAAACTGATTCTTTAACAAGTCACTGACTGGAATATTAGTTTCTCATTCAAATTTCTTATTATTCTCGTTAGACCATATCATATAAATTAAAATGCTAAAAAATGTTGTTCCCTCTCTCTCAATTGAAGATTACTACCCTCCAGAAACCAATTGAGCCAAGAATTGTAATTGACAGTAGCCTGTGGAAATATTGACTAGCCCCAAATCCCTTTCTTTCGGAGCAACTAGTTCGGAACATCCAAGATGGGTTCAGGCTTGTGTTTGTTGAACAGAAACCCTCATGCTACATAGTAACCATTTTTGAAAATGAATTTGTAGTATGGCTGTAGTGTATGGGTTATGGTTGCTGATTGATTGGCTTGCCTGCTATCCGTTGCTCCTGTTCGTTTGCTCTGTGCTGCCAACAGGCGGTTCCAAGCAAGCATTTGTTTTGTGTGTTTGTTCAGTTCTGTTCTGGAAGCTTCTTATAAAAGATGTGTTATGAGGAACTCTAAGCTTGCCTCCAGGCCCTCTATTTAGATAAATAGTGAGGACACTACAATGGCGACGAAGGTGGGATCTAAGTGTGGAAGCCCTCAGGCCTGGCCTCATCTCCAGAGAGAGAGAGAAAAGATGCTACAAATAAACAAATACAAAAAAATAAATAATAGACACAGCGGGATGGCTGGTCGTATTGGACAACTGGAGGTAGTACAACAGATTACTGGACATCAAATACAGAGTGACTTGGACAATATTTTGAAGCAAATGAGATAGCTGCTGAAAAGCCAGTGCCAGTGTTAGCGTTATGGGTGACAAAGCATACTGCTTATTAAGGAATTTAACTGTTCCACAAAACCCCTCCCAATTCAGCTTTGCAGAATTAGTAAAAATAATGCAGTACCATGTGGCACCCAAACCATTACTGACTGCAAAACACTTCAGATTCCATAAACGGATCCAGCAGGAGGGAGAACCGATTGCAGCCTATGTAGCTCAACTTAAAGGGTTAGCTGAGCATTGTCAATTTGGCGAGGGGCTGAATGATGTCTTGAGAGACAGACTGGTCTGTGGAATTATGAAGGAAGGCATTCAGAAAAGACTCTTAACAGAGGCAGGTTTAACATTCAAGAGAGCAATTGAAATTGCTATATCCATGGAAACTGCTGCAAAAGATGCAATAGAGTTTCAAGCAGGAGTGAAGGCAAATGTGAATAAGCTTGCAATAACATGCAGACAGTAGCAGGTCCAAACAAACCGTGCTATTGTTGTGGCAGAGGTTCCCACACTCCAGCCCAATGCAGATTTAAGGGTGAAACATGCCGAGAATGCAATAAGATAGGACATATTCAGAGAGCCTGTTGGTCAGAGAAAAATCAACCATTTGCTAATGACAGAGATAAAGATAAATGACCAAGGCACCACGTAAGAAAATGTACAGAGGTGCATGCTATAGATGAGGAACCCAATAATGAAAGTAAAATAGGGCTAGCTAGCCTGGAAATTTATAACATAAAGGCTGGAGCAAGACAAGCAATATGGCTTACAGCAGACGTGAATGGCCAAGTTATATCAATGCAGTTGGACACTGGGTCTCCTGTGTATCAGTCATATCACAGCAGGAATTTGAGAAACATTTTATACACGCTTAACTAAGGTCAGCAGAAATACAGTTGATAACTTACACGGCCAAAAAGATTATCCCCATTGGAATGGAACCCATTACTATGCAATATAGTAACCAGGAAGTGGTATTGGACTTATATGTTGTGAAAACAGGTGGACCCGCACTCTGGGGTCATGACTGGCTGAGGAAGCTGCAGCTGGATTGGAGAGACATCAACAGACTGCATGCCACCCTCCCCATGTTGGAGTCAACTGAGAGTAGGCTGAAAAGAATATTGGATGATGCAGAGACTGTGTTCAAAGTTGGCACTGGCACACTGAGGCACATCCAAGGCAAGATAGTGTTACAGGAGAATGCCACCCCCAAGTTTCACAGGGCATGCCCAGTCCCATATGCTATACGCAAAAAGGTGGAAACCAAGCTGAATCGCATGGAAGCTGAAGGGATTTTTTCAAAAGTTGATTGGAGCCCATGGCCACACCTGTGGTCCCCGTAGCCAAAAGGCGGGAGCTGTCAGAATCTGCGGTTATTTTAAGGTTACCATTACCATTGCCCAGGATTGAGGATATTTTCACTAACCTAGGTAGGGGACAATTTTTTTTAATTGCATATCGCAATGCAGTTCATGCAACTACAAACCAGACACCTGCAATTTTGTTCTTGAGTCGTCCCTTACATTCAGGGCTGGAGCTTCTCAAGCCTAATCTGAACAAAAGTGTTCAGGACAAACAGCTGAAACAAGCTGAGCAATCTTCCCATGGAGAGGCACAGCACTTCTCCATTGGACAAACTGTACTAGCAAGAGACTATAGGGGAGAACAGAAGTGGATATCTGGAACCATTAAAGAATGGACTGGACCTCTCTCTTATAATGTAGAGATTGCTCCCGGCAAGATTTGGAGACGACACATTGATCAGCTGAAGAGATCAGAAATACCACTCGAAGAAGTAGCACCAGCTGCGGCATGGAGCCTCGACAGAAATTTCGGAGTTACCACCACCAACACCTGCCCCAACAGTGGACAGTCTAGCAGTGGTTGCTCCACAGTTACCCGTATCACCAGAGAGACAGAGGCACTTTTGCCGGTAGTGACAGACGTTATCCCACTCAAATAAGGAAGTCACCACAGCGCCTCAGTTTGTAGATATACTGTGGAATATATCTAGCGGGGAGGAGTGTCATGTATGGGTTATGGCTGCTGATTGATTGGCTTGCCTGCCATCCATTGCTCCTGTTCGTTTGCTCAGGGCTGTAACAGGCGGTTCCAGGCAAGCATTTGTTTTGTGTATTTGTTCAGTGCTGTTCTGGAAGCTTCCTATAAAAGATGTGTTATGAGGAACTTGCCTCCAGTCCTCTATTTAGATAAATAGCAAGGACACTACAATGGCCTTTGGACATGTGTCCACTTTTCACCAAGAGAAATAGGGTTCCATCCAACATTGCACAAACAGAAATCCTCCAGGTCCCCCAACCCACCGGAACAGCCTGGGGATGCGTACAGGTAACTACAAGAAGAAATGGACAAAACTGGCCATTTTGCTTTCTCCCACATTCGGTTTTTGTTTTGTTTTTAATCTCAAGCTCTTTCCATCCTGTTTCTGAAGTAATTTGTGATTTTTGGTAAGTTCTTATTTAAAAAAAAGACCCAAACAAAATCCTCACCCATCTGCACCAGCCAAATTCAATATGTACAACTATTCTCAGCATGGAAAGCCTCACATCATCCCTTCCTGCCACGTAGCTGTTAAAGGTGAGGAGGGAGTCTGTCCAAAAGAAGGAGGTAGCAATTCTAATTCAACTCCACAAACAAGGTTGAATGCACAGGGATTCAAGCCTAGGCTTTTAAGAGCTGAGCGCGCAGGGCCCTCTGCCTGGATGGACCAATGTGTCCGTTTTGCTTTCTCCTAGACTTGCTTTTTTAAAATCTCAAGTTCTTTCCATCCCATTTCTGAAGAAATTTGCGAGTTTCGGTAAGTTCATCTACAAAAACTGAACCAGACATTCTCACTGCATGGGAGAAGGGAAATCATCTGTTCCACCAGAGGTGTCTGTTCTGCTGGCATAGAAAGAAAACCCTGTAGAAACAAAATCTCGCTGGACTAATGCAACCTTCATAACTTTTATGCTCGGCTACCTGCATTATATGCCACTCTTTCCTTTGAAAGGGATTAGGGTCTGTCCCCCCCGCCCTGTCTATTGCTTAGCTTGATACATCAGAGGATATTACAAGTTGTGAGTCAGGCTCCTGTCTGTTCTTTGGAACTGAGAAGCACCATATATATACGAGCACAATCCAAGCTCATGGACAGATCCATCAGGAGAGACTGAGAGGAATTCTGCAACTTGAAGGCTGCGGCACCAAAACGAAGGCAAAAATGAAGAGCTTCCTCCTCATGATCATGCTCTGTGGAGCATTTCCATGTGCACTGTTGAACATTCTGCAAGATAGGTAAGATTTTACTTATTTTATTTATTTATTTAATCTACATCTTTCCTTCCTTCTTCTGCTGCTGCCCAACCGCATGTTAAATGAGAAGCAATTCCCACTAATTTAAATGCAGCTTCCCCCCAAGTAGGTTGGTGTGTGTGGTGATGCAGCTGTGAACTCCTATGTAACTTTGGGATGCAAGAGGGATGGATAGAAGAACTTGCTTCCAGCCTGCGGGCACTGGCACCTGCCTAGTGTGAGGTCTATATAAAGTGGCTGCCTATAGGAAGCACTTTGGGTAAAAGAGGAGTGCCTGGTAAAGCAGGTTCATATGTGAGTAGTGTTTCTTGGAGCCGTTGCAAACATGAAGGTTCTCTTTTACTGATGCTACGACAAAACCATATATTCTCAGAAATCTGATACCTGCTTTCACAGATTCAAATTATAGATTTTAGTTCTGGTACTGAAGTTGAATAGGAGAAATGCCCTGATACCACAACACTGGTAAAAGAAATGCCCACCTCGGATAACACCATGGATTGAGGTCCTCATGTTGCTTTCAATATTTGAATGGGTGTTTTTTAGATCCCACCTGCAGATGGATATTTGGCCCACTTTTTCTGAAGGTTATGCACAATATGTTTCTATTGATAGCTGTATTATCATATACTTACATGTATTTATGGACATACGTTTCATACACACCTATTGTAAGTGATTTATTTTATTTTCTGTAAGAAAATTGTATTTTTTCCTTCTTTTATATGGTTTTGTTTGTTCTGGTGAAATTCACATTAAAAACATTAATTAAAAAAAGAAAGAAAAGGAAATGCATGAACTCCAAACAATTTTGCTATATAACTCCAAGGTCGGTACACAATTTCAATTAAGGCTCCAAAATATGATGCTTTGAATCCAAAACCTTAACACCCCTAAATAAAACAACAACAACTATTAACCAACCGGGTGGGCTTTTGTTGGAAAAGGTCATCCTTCCTGCCCAACGAATGACAATGAACACCAGGACTGGTGGCCTGCTTGGTTATTCTAGGGTAGAAATCTGCTCTGTCTCAAGATGTGTTCCTTTTTACATCAAATACTATTTCAGAGATGCTGATGCCGACACACCGTCAAGAAAATTGTGTGCAGCTCGCCTGGCTTTTGATTCTGTCACCAGCCTCCGAGGTGAAATCCTGTTCTTTAATGACAGGTAAATGAGTTCTTAGAGAGAACATGGAGGGCCAGGTCTCACAGTAGGGTGCTGCCTTTGTCGTCCGTCCCCACCCCACCCCCCGTACAAACTGTCCATGGAGAAGCTTGTTGTATGAAGCCAGTAGTACGCAGATAGGCATCGGGCAGCTTTAGGCATCACTTCAGCAAGCGTTGGCTCCCAATCAAGTGTTTACTAAATCATGAATATTGGGGCAGGAGGAATTTTCTGGTAGAAGTGGTGGTGGTGGTGGTGAAAAAGATGGGGTGGTGGTGGTGCTATCTTTCCTTCAGCCACCCCATCGTTTTTCTTCTTGAAACTTTCCATCCAGAGCATTCCTCATCCCAAGCAGTCTTTTCCCCATTCTTGGTGGTTGCTTGGATCCAGATTTAGGTGCATGCAACTGCACTGGGCAGAAGAGGACTTCCCTGCCCCCTCCTTCCCATGAAAGCCCCCCCCAGCCCCACACAGCAGATCAGGGGACCCTGCCAAATGGGGGTATGCTGTGATGCAGGGTGGGAGGGGGGAGATCCCTAAAAAATCAGACAGAGGCACTTTCTGTGGGTGGAGCCCTTCCACCAACAGAAGACAGATCCTGGATCCAACCCTCCGAGTCTGGCTGGGGGGGCGGGGGAACCCTAGCAGGGTTTCAGGACAAAAGTGGCAGGCAAGAGAAGCATTCAGTAGCATTTCCCCGACTGCTACCCATCCCCCCTTCCTCATATTCAAACCCAGGGCGGAGAGGCTACAGCTGCTGGAGAAATGAATATTTCTGCCCTAGCAATGGCAACACCCAAAAGTGCAGCTCTGATCATGAGAATCACATTCGACTGTAACCATGTACTGCTGGGGTTAACAATGGCAGTGTGGATTCTCCCAAAACCAGGGCTCTCCAACCTTGGGTCCCCAGATGATGCTGGACTACAGCTCCCAGAATCCCTTGCCATTAGCCATGCTGGCTGGGTATGCTGGGAGCTGTAGGCCAGCAACATCTGGGGACCCAAGGTGGGAGAGCCCTGCCCTAAACGAATTACCATGATCTGGAAGTGTAGTTACAATGAGCTCGCAGAGGGGTTGGCTGAACAAGTTGCACTGCTCTGCTCGATGGGCCACTGTGCCAGAACAAATGCCAGGATAATGTGACCGAGGGCCTACGCACGCTCAGCACCAAAGTGCAATCCTGTCTCTCGTGAAGCATGCATAACTTGGGGTTGGGATCAGTCTGTTTATTTCCCACCAAGCACAAGACATCAACAACATTTGATTTGATGCTTATGAAATGAATGTGATGTGTGTGTTTTTTGACAGGAAGGTCATGTGTATAACTACATACCCTACCATGTAGCTATATTTAGTCCTAACGGTGTGCCAGCAGGGACTGTGTGGTGGTTTTGTGGGTTGGTCTCAGTCTGTACAGGATGCCGAGGCATTGCATCCAAATTGTACACACACACACACACACACACACACACACACACACACACACACCTTTGCCTGCCAAGAACTCAAGGATAGCTTTCTCGGCCTTTTCTGTGCTGTTGATCTTTGAAATGCTGCTATAAGGTGAATAAGAATTATTTTTTTCTCTCTCTCTCTCTCTCTCTCTCTCTTTTTGCCCCCTCAGATGGTTCATTCGGAGGAATCTTAGCAATCCAGATATTATGAATATTTCCATTTCTGCATTTTGGCCAGCTGTGAGTTATCACATAGATGCTGCTTATGAAGTTGGAAACCTAGTGTTTTTTTTAAAAGGTAATTATTCATGAAGCAATCTGACCGGTGGGTGGGGAACGAACTGAAGTTGGAGGAACTGCCTTATCCAGCAGGAGTGGTGTTTTTTTCCCTTCCTGGCTTCTTTTTTTGGTGTGCGTGTGTTCCATTTCTTTTATGATTCCTCACACACACACACACACACACACACCTGGTTGCTGTGGAAGGAAAATTGTGTGACAACTCCAGGGCTGATATATAATCCCCCCAATTCCAGGGATGTGTCGGAGAAAATTACTTACTTCTTTATTTATTTCATTTGATTACTGTAATTAATTCACAGAGCAATCCTATCCTATAGCCCTCTAGACAGCATCTAGAGGGCCAGAGGATCCTTTGGATTCCCAGACCCATGGTTGGGAAAGAGCTCCAACCTCGGAGCTAGGGATCCGTGCTCGGATTCCCCTCCCCTCCGTCTCAGCCAGTGCGGAAAGAACCACACCGGCTGCTTCTCTGAGGTCGTAAGAGTGACTTCAGAGAAGGGGTAAAGGGGGCATTCCGGAGATGCAACGTATCCTGGTGGCACTCCAGCCTCCGTCCCTCCCCATCCAAAGTGCCGCAGTTAGGCAGCCGAAATCAGCCGTCCAGCTGATATGCAAGGTGGGAGGAGCACGGAGGCGAAGATCGCCTCCATGTTCCTCCCACCCTGCATAGGATGCCTGTAATCCTCCAAGTTCGGAGGGTTACAGGCATCTCCATTGGATTGCGCCCTTAATTGATTGATTTATAGCCATCCATTCTGCCAAAAAAAGAGCACTCTTGCAGATCATAGAATCATAGAATAATAGAGTTGGAAGGGGCCTATAAGGCCCTCGAGTCCAACCCCCTGCTCAATGCAGGAATCCAAGTCAAAGCAGATCCAAGATTTCCCCCCCAATCCTCCCCCAACACACCCATGGAATGCCCTCTTTTTGTCTCTACTGACATCAGGCCTCTGATGTCGGAAAAGGCAAGGGCTGCTGAAGTTTCCACAGCGGCTGGGAGAGGGGTTATGAGGTCAGACCTCTCTCTCCATCCTCAGAGGGGGAGATCCAAAGCATTATGCTGAAAGGCGGCCTCCACTTTAGGGCCAATTCCAGGGAAATCTGCTGCTATCTTTCTTGGATAGCCTTTCTCCATGGAAGTTTTGGTCACCCTCCCAGGGACCATTGGATTGGTGTCTCAGGAACCAATACATTTATTTTTACTTTGAACCAATTAAAAGATATGAATGGAGGAACATTCCTATGCACATTTCACTTTATTTACTTACGTATTTAGAAGGATTTACGTCTCACTGTAGTGGAAACCCAGAAGACCATTGTCATTTTGAGGAGTTAGTGGTGCATCAGTTGCTCATCCTCATGTCTAGTCTTCCAGTTGGGCCTATTGCTGTACTTGCTAGCTATGCTTCTTCTCATTATTTCCCATGAGTTAGTTATCGGTACAGCATGAGAGGCTAGTAGTTAAGCCTTTGGTGAGATCTCAAGGTTAGGCCACTTGTTGCTGTAAGCCAAGTAGCTGGGATGGGAGTTGTCTATGTCGGCTTCTTGCCGAACATTCCCGAAGTCAGCGGATCACAGCCAGAATAGGAGGGACCAATGGGATAGTATGTGTCCCTGGGACCCAATTCAGAACCTCGACACAGGCTGATTTGGAAAGTGCTGCGTAAGCCAGGCCGTTGGAGCACGTTCATCACCAATTCTAAGGAGGTTCTCAGTGACTGAAGGGACATATTCAGCAATCCAGAAATTTGGATATTTCAATTTCTACATTTTGGCCAGCAGTGAGGTATCAGAAAAATGCTGCTTATGAAGTTGGAACCCTTTATTTTAATTTTTTTTTAAGGAAATTATTCACAGAGCAATCTTTCCAGTTGGTGGGGGGAGAACTGGAGCTGAAGGAACTGCCTTATCCAGCAGGGGGAAAGGGACAGAAGAGTGGTGCTTTTTCCCTTCCTTGTCTCTTTTTTTGAGGGGGCATTTTTTAGTGATTTCTCCCCCCCCCTCCTACACACACACACACACACACACACACACACTTGACTGCCATGGAAGGAAAATTATGTGACAACAATTTTCAACAATTTATGATCTTGTTTTGAAGTAGATTGCTGCAGTTATTGTGTTCTGCCTTCTTCTGTTTTAATTGTTCTGTTAATCTGCTTCTGTTCAATAAAATCTTCAGCCTTCACCCATTAGTGTGTTCATTGTATTCTGAATCCTAAGAAGAATCGTTGCCTATTGGCAACACACTGACCCTTCAAACAAATTATTCCAGGGTGGTTTTCCAACACA
Source organism: Shinisaurus crocodilurus (assembly GCA_021292165.1). Taxonomy (NCBI): domain Eukaryota; kingdom Metazoa; phylum Chordata; class Lepidosauria; order Squamata; family Shinisauridae; genus Shinisaurus; species Shinisaurus crocodilurus. The sequence continues at coordinate 271,328,092 of CM037878.1, read as the reverse complement.
TAAAAACAAATCAATAAAAGTACACCAGTATCGAAACTAATTTAAAAAGCTACATGAAACCAATTTAATCAAAATTGTTAAAGTCCTGGGAAAATAAAAAAAGGGGTTGCCTTGTATGGAAAAGATAGCAAAGTACACTCCAGGCAAACCTCCCTGGGGAGAGTATTCCAAAGCTAGGGCACCTGCACCACCACGAAGAAGGCCTCTCTTGTTGCCACCTAGTGGAAGGAAGAATTCAGAAGAGGACCTCCAGATTTTTACTTATCGGCAGGCTGATGTGTGCATAGAAGATGGAAATGGAAAAGAAGGTGGGCAGACACAGACAATCCTGTACACACTTACCTGGGAGTAAGTCTCATTGAACTCAGTGGGACTTACTGCTGAGCAGAATTGCACTGTCAGGATATTTTCACATCTCAGGCTTAAGGAGCCATAGTTCAGTAGTAGAGCACCTGCTTTGCATGCAGAAGGTCCCAGGTTCAATTCCCGGAATCTCCAGGTAGGGCTAGGAATGAAAACCTGGAGAGTTGCTGCCCGTCAGTGTTGACAACACTGGGCTAGATGGACCCATGGCCTGACTCTGTATAAGGCAGCTTCCGATGTTCCTAAATGTTCACTTGTAAGGTATTATACAACAGGCATTAGCTTTTAAACAATGCTAGTTTATTCCCCTCAGAGGACCTTTTCAGCATTTTATTTCTCACTTTGCTTAACAGGTCAGCAGTACTGGGCTTTCAGTGCAAATATTGATCAGCCGGGCTTCCCAAAGAACATCCGCAACTTGGGTTTCCCCAAAAAGGTGAAGGAAATCGATGCCGCTCTTCATGACAGAAACACCCAAAAAACATACTTCTTTTCAGGCAACCAATATTGGAGGTAATGGTGTGTGTGTGTGTGTGTGTGTGTGTATTTATGGACAATCCTGGAAGCTAATTCATTAGTTACCTATTAATGTATTACTATTATTTTCTATTCTACCGTTCAGGATACAAAGGTGGCTTACACAAGCAGTGGAGGCTGGTGGCTTCGAGGTCAGCGAGGCCGCGTGTCCGCTCTGGATTTTACTCCAAACTTTTAAGGTGCTCTGCATGGTGCCAAACCTATTTTGGGGATAAGGTTCAGCACCTTAGACAGCTCCTTTAAAGTTCAGAGTAAAATCAGGAGTGGATACACAGCCCCGCTGAGTTTGGAGCCACCAGACTCCACGGCTGGCAAGTAACATCAACATTTTAAAAAACAAACAAACAAACAAACAGCCCCACAGGGCAATTGCTGGAGGGGAGCCCTCTGGGGGAAGTGGAGAGTGCAGTCGGAGCAGGCCCAGATGCCTTTTTGACCTGCTTCTCTCCCCCTCCCCCTTCATCTCTCTCTCTCTCTCTCTCTCTCTGTCCCTCTCTCTCTCTTGGAATCCTTCCCACCTTTTTAATCCCTTGCATGTGTATATCATTCATCTGCTAGAGTGAATTACTTTTCTTGTTGTTGCTGGACATCTCCAAATCAGTCATGTCCACCATTAGCTGCTTGCAGCGCATTAGTGTTAGCTGTTAGCACGGCATCGCTAATAACTGTCTATAACTGGAGCCAGGGCCGGCGCTACCGCTAGGCAGACCCAGGCGGCTGCCTAGGGCGCGTGGCGGAAGAGGGCGCAAACTCTGCGCCCTTCCTCGCCTCCGCGCGCCTGCCCTGCCTGCCGCCTCGCCGCTCCTCCCCGCCCGCTTGCCGGCCGCTGCCGCCCGCAGCAAACCGCCCGCGCGCGCGCGCGCGCCAACCATACCTACCTTGTCCCATCGCGTCGAGGAGGCGGCGCGGGCAGCGCAGCAGCAGCGGTGGGCGGTGGGAAGGTAGGTGGTTGGCGGACGGGCGCGCGGTCGCGCCAGCGCGGGGGGGTGTTGCAAAGCAGGCTGCTTTGCTCCGGAGGCCCCCCCACGGCACGAGGGGGCGCCTCCTACCTAATATAATTTGGCCTAGGGCGCCAAACAGCCCTGCACCGTTCCTGACTGGAGCTGAGGAAATTGCCCAGACCAGAAACCTCCTTGATCCATTATTGGCAGCCCAGGCTAGTGCCCAGAGAGCCTGAGTTAAATCCAAGCTCCTCCTCCTCCTTTAATAATGTTCTCCCTCTTCAGAGCAGTGGGAAGTCACAGCAGTGTTCGAAAAGAGACAGGCTACCCTCAGCAAGGGATGGAACTATGTCATGGAATCACTTTCAGCAAGGCGATCCCAGCCTCTTCAGCAGTGTGGCAAGGACCGGCATGCAGAGTCAATGTTAGGGGGCAGCCCACTAGGAGCCCCAAATCTCCGGGAGGCCCTCTGCCCCACCACCACCCTGTTGGCCACGGGCACGTGCTGAAATAAAGGGACAGGGGCCCTGCCGATCTCTGTTGCATCTGATCCCCTGGATTAGCTGGCTTTTTGCCCACATGTGCTTCCCCTCCTGTTGCCACCCCTTGAATCCTTCTGCCTGAGGGTTCCCCCCCTGAAATCAAATGCCCTCTTCTCCCCTGTCCATACATTCCTTTTTACAAATAGGGGTGTCCTTAGGAGACAGGGTCCCTTAAAGGCACACATGCACCACACACACACACACACACACACACACACACACACACTGAGTTTAGAGCAGTGTTCTCCAACCTTGGGTCCCCAGATGTTTTTGGCCTACAACAGTTGTAGGCCAAAAACGTCTGGGGACCCAAGGTTGGAGAACACTGCTTTAGTACTGGTATATGTAAATAAGCATATACACATTTGTGCATATATATTTTTTGGTCCTGTGGGTCTGAGCCCTGGATCTTTTTGGTACCTGGCACCACCCCTGCCTGCACGTTTCCATTGATCAGCTTCTCCCAACCTGGTGTCAATGGCCATGCTGTCCGGGATTGATGGGAGCTGTAATCCAATGAATCCGGAGGGCCCCACCAAGTTGGGGCAGGCTGCTGTTGAGAACAGTGAGTCTTCTCTGCCAAGAACACATCGATCCACTGTACTCTCTTTGAAGCCTCATCCACAATCACGTTGAGCCAATATTCTTCAATTGAAACCAGCTCAATGGTGGATTCATATCATTCACTGGATGGAGGAAAATCTCTCCCCCCTCCCCCGCAATGCATGATGCTGGTCAACACACAGGTGAACATGGGGAAGGGTTCAAGTGATCATCTATAAGAATGTGGGTGAATCAATCTCCAATCCGTTTCTTTCTTTAGGTATGATGAAACCAAAACTTCCATGGAGAAAGGCTATCCAAGAAAGATAGCAGCAGATTTCCCTGGAATTGGCCCTAAAGTGGAGGCCACCTTTCAGCATAATGGTAAGTAGAAGTGATCTTCAGGTGCAGCGAATTGAAGAAAGATGGCTGTCGGGTGATCATAATAACAGCCAGGTAGATGAAATATTAGTCAATATCCTTGCAGGCCATGGGGATCAGTAAGCAGAAGTGCTACAGCTGGTACCATAGCCAAAAACCCATGCTGGAACATATGTGAGCATTAAAAATTACACAGGCACCCAGTTTGTGAGATGGGATAAAACACAAGGTCTAGGAGGATGCTACCTATACAGTCCTTGAGAATTATTAGTCAATATCCTTGCAGGCCATGGGGATCAGTAAGCAGAAGTGCTACAGCTGGTACCATAGCCAAAACCCCATGCTGGAACATATGTGAGCATTAAAAATTACACAGGCACCCAGTTTGTGAGATGGGACAAAACACAAGGTCTAGGAGGATGCTACCTATACAGTCCTTGAGAATTACATAGGTTATTCAGTGTCTGTGCTGCGAAAGCTGGTGTATCTACTTATTACATTTCTATTAAGCACCCAATAGACAAAGCTCTCTGGGTTGTTGGCTGTAAAAGTCCCTTCAAGCCATGCGTAGAGAGAAATATTTCAGCGTGCAGATTGCAGGGAAAAAAATGTGGACATGTTATAATGTTGAGAATGTACTATGCCAATTAAAAGGCTGCTTTACGTGAAAATCTTTACCCATCTTCTCCTTATTCTTTCAGGAAAGTTCTATTTTTTTAGCGGCCAGCAACAGTATGAGTTTGACATCATGCGCAAAATGGTTACTAAGAAAATGAAGAACAACAGCTGGCTTGGCTGCCAGTGATGTCAGAAGAGGAAAAGAGCAAAATAGTCGCAAGAACAAAGGAATTTCTGCCTGAACATGCATTAAACATTAGCCATATTGTTGTCCTGTTTGGCCATTTGGGTTTTGTGGCTGCAATCATTAATCTACTTTAATAACAGAAACGGTCAAAGTAAACAGACTCAGTCACACACAAAGCACATTTCAATATAGGCCTTTACATTTTCTCCAGCATTTAACAGAAGTGTATTATTTCTTTTCTTAGTGCAGTGCGCCGCTCTGTCGTTTAGCAGCACTGGAAAACTGAAAGACATCCAAACACAGCAGTGTGTAAGCTGAACATCACATTAAAGCTCTTGGGGAAACTGGCTGAACTCGATGCCATATTCCAAGCTGAGTGGGTCACTTCTTCTTTTTTTTAATTCGATGTTATGCAACCTTCCGCAACATTATACAACCCTTTGCCTTTTATTGGCCTACTTAATTATTGTGTCATTTGGCAATTTATGCCCTACTTTATGGCTGCCTAAGTATGATTAAATTGTTTGTAAATCACATCCAACCTCCTGAATTCTGATTCATCTTTTTGATTGAGCCGAGCACAGGTGGCACGTGGCAGGCACAAACTTCCAGTGGCGCCACTCATTGATGTGCGGTTCCCTTTACCAGGATGACATCCCCATCTTACATGAGAAAAGGACTACTCCAGCATAGCTGGCTGGGGCATGCTGGGAGTTGTAGGCCAAAAACAGCTGGGGACCCAAGGTTGGAGAACACTGGAGTACTCTATGCTTTGAAGTGTAACCCTTTGGTCTTTATTCCAAGTAAACAGAGACAGGCAGCACAAATCCTATGGCCACTAGACAGCATCTAGATAGCCATAGGATTATTCGGAGTCCCGGCTCCAACCTCAGAAAACTGCTCCGAGGTCAGAGCTGGGACCCTGAGCTTGGAGCACCTGCCCTCTCTGCACCAAGGAAAGACCACACTGGCTGCTCCTCGCCACCCAGAGGGGAAAGGGACGGGAGACACCGCAAGTGAAGCTGGTGGTCCCCCACCTCCTTCCTCGCAGGGCGGGAGCCGTCCTCCCACCTGCAAATGCAATCCTCCCAGAGTCAAGGGGGATCGCAATCACTCAGAGAGGGATTGTGGCATTCTGGGAGGTGGAGACAGGCGCCACCAAGATATGAAGTATCCTGGTGGTGCCCCAGCCTCCTTCCCTCGCAGGGCGGGAGGAGCACGCTCCTCCCACCTTGCATAGGATGCCTGTAATCCTCCCAAGTTCAGAGGGCTACAGGCATCCAAACTGGATTGTGCCCTTAGATGCAGCCAAAGAGCAACTGCAAAATAAGACAAAGTTGGCATAAAGCAACATTGTTTATTTAAGAGCCAAAGCCTCTCCGGGCAGTTCACAACAGTTGAAACTAGAGCTGTGCACATATGGCCTTGCAAAATTCTCCTCTCTATTTTGGGCAAAGAAATGGGGGGGGCATGATATCACTGAATTTCTCCAAGGGGAGGAGAAATTCTCCAACAGTTTCTCATAGGTAGGGCTCACCATTGGCGGAGGCTGTAGCACAGCTTCTTTCTTTTTTTCCCCTAAGGGTTTTTGGGGTTTTGCACTGCCACTGCAAATTATTATTATTATTTATTTACAGCAATACCTTGGATTGCAAGTAAATCCAAGGTACTGGTCTGAGAGTGTTTTGCAAGACAAGCAATTTTTAAAATAATTTTTGACTTGATAATCAAGCAACGTCTTGCAATACAAGTCGTAGGGATGTAACCGCTCGCCTCGAGCGGGCGTAGCAGGTCGAAATCGGCCCCGCTCACGCCCGCCATAGACTCGCTTTGATATAAGAGTGTTTTGGATTACAAGCACGGTTCCGGAACGAATTATGCTTGCAATCCAAGGCATTACTGTATTTATTTATTTATTTAATTTCATTCATTTCTATACCCCACCCCGCAGCCGAAGCTCTCTGGGCAGTTCACAACAATTTATACAATAAAATCTACATAAAAACCAACAATAAAAACATACAATATAGTTTAAAAGATTAAAACCAAATCTAAAAGCGAAGTTTAAAATGACAATACAAAAAGTTAATAAAACTAAGCCTACAGGTGACAATCCCCCCCCCGCCGCCCCCCCATGTGCTATTTTGAACAGTTAAATATTGAATGCCTTGGCATAGAACAGTGTTCTCCAACCTTGGGTCCCCAGATGTTTTTGGCCTACAACTCCCAGCATGCCCCACCCAGCTATGCTGGCTGGGGCATGCTGGGAGTTGTAGGCCAAAATCATCTGGGGACCCAAGGTTGGAGAACACTGGCATAGAGGAAACAGCACAAATGGAAACAGCACCAACTATGTTGGCAGCCTACCTCCTAGTTTGCATCCTCCAGAATGCCCCATACCTTGCATTGTTCTGGGGCACTGTGGGGAGGGGGAGAGGGAAGTCAGCTACCATTAAAAAAAAAAAAAAACAGTGGAGAAGATTTGGAGACAATTCCTCAAAGTAGCATTTTTTTCCTGATGAGGCGGAGGAGTAAGAAAAAAAAATAATCTCAGAGCTTTTCTGAGAAAAATGTCTTCTGAGAGGGCATTTTATACTTTATTTTGAATTTCTTTTGGCGGTGTTTTTGAGCTTACCTAATCCCTGTGAGGTGGCCAAGGGTGCGGCCTGCGCTTCCTGACCTGAAAAAAGCCCTATGGGAGGAATGACCTCATGATGTCTTCCCCTGGGCTTTAAGGGACACGTGGGAAGCCAAGGAGGCTACAGGCTGCCAGAGAAATGATTGCATAACGAAAGAGAGGGCACTCACACACACTGCTCAGCCACTTCATAAGCAAGCTAAGCACAAGAATGCCCAACCCCACCCATGAGAATTTCTCTGAAATTCTCTTCACCTTTGGATTTCTTTTCGAAAACAATTTATTTTCTATCAAATTGAATGAGAATGATCGGGGGGGGGAATGTGGGATAAATTTTTGGCACAGCACTAATTAAAACCATAAAATACAAGATGATAAAATACAATATAAAAGTTTGAAACTACAGTATAAAAGATTTTAAAAAACCAAATAGAAGATAGCAGCAGTGTAAAGATTGAAAATACAATACCAGATTTAAAATAGAAACTGAGAAACTAAAATATGATCTCAGTAGCCCAAGGGTCCTGTTGACTTTAATTACGGTATATCAAAGATCTTCAAGGCTGCTTTTCTTTAAACTCTTCAGCCACATTCCTATGATTTGGTTGGTACTGAAGACATATTTGATGTTTACTTGGCTGTGTAAATTACCTGTGGTCTGATTGTTTTGCCAAATGCCTAGCCCATGATAGTTACTATTTTTAAAAAAATATATCACAGGGAGACACAGATTAACAAATTTGTAGTGGCATAAACTTTCTTGGACTGAAGTGCACGTTGTTCTCCTAGGTATTATGTAGGAGCAACTACTGAAGCAGAAGCAATTCCATTATTTTATTTTTATTTATTTTATTATTACATTTATATTCCACCTTTTTCCCCCTCTTGCAAGGAACCCAAGGTGGCTTACATGGTGCTCCTCCTCCTCTCCATTTTATCCCCAGTGAGGTAGGTGAGGCTGAGAGTCAGTGACTGGCCCAAAGTCACCCAGTGAGTTTCATGGCCGAGCGGGGACTAGAGCCTGGATCTCCTGAGTCCCAGTCCAGCACTCTCACCTCTACACCACACAGGCAATTCCATCACTCTAGGCACATGTAAGGGGGCTTTTGTCAATGAATCACAGAGTTGCAGGGGCCTTTTAGGCCATCTGACTCAGCATCCGACTTGATGCAGGACATCCAGAGCTCAAGCATCCCCTACAGATGGCTGTCCAGCCTCTGCTTGAAGACCTCCAGTGAGGGAGAGCCCAACATTCCTCTAGGTAATTGGTTCTCTTGTGATGTGAAACTGCTCTTACCATTATGAAGGTTTTCCTAAAATAAAACCAAAACCTACTCCCCCATTAGATTTAGTTCTGCTCTTTGGGGCAGCAGAAAACAAGTATTTGCCCTTTCTATATGACAGCCTTTCAGGTATTTGAAGAGTACCATCATGTCCCCTACTCAGTCTTCTCTTCTCCAGGCTAAGCACACTCAGTTCCTTCAACCTTTCCTCATAAGACTTGTTCTTCTCAGGGATGGGGACTCGGACTCGAGGACTTGACTCGTGAGTCGGACTGAGTCCCCCCTCTGACTCGACTCGGACTCGAGTCCCAATATTTTTCATGGGACTCGAGACTCGACTCGGGACTCGAGACCAAGGACTCGTCAACATTCCTGCTTGATGCCACCTGCAGGTGCTGCCTGGACCCAGTTGCAGTAACAATCCAAGTTTATTTTTTAAAATCCTTTTCCTTAAAATGCAACCTTTCAGACATTTTGGGTTTGGCTGCCTGTGCCTGCCTGTTTGAGGTTCCCAGCCTCCTCTGCCTGCCTGGTCTCTTCTTAACCAGTTCCACAGTTTGAATTGTCCAAGACAAAGGCCTCTGTCTGCCTGCTTTGGGGTTCCCTGCCTCCTCTGCCTGCCTGGTTATTTTGGGTTTGTCTGCCTGGTCTGTTCTTGTCAAAAATCAGTGGCAGAGTTTTGAGATAAAAAGGCACACTTGTGCCTAGAATTTATTTAAGCCACACATCTGAAGTAGCCTTATTTTGTTGGGGAAAAACCCCGTTGATTTTAATAGGGACTCGTGGAGTCAGCTTTGGGAGTGACTCGGGACTCGTGAGTGCACCATTTTGGACCAAGGACTTGGACTCGGACTCGAGACTCGGGTCCAAAGACTCGTGACTCGACTCGTGACTCAAGACCAAGGACTCTTCAACATCCCTGTTCTTCATAACCCTGGCCATCTTGATTGATTGATTGATTGATGATACAGTAATACCTTGGATTGCAAGTAACTTGGTTTGAGAGCATTTTGCAAGACAAGCAAAATTTTAAAAAATTATTTAATTTTTTTTTACTTGATATACAAGCGACGTCTTGCAATACAAGTACTGTAGTACGGCTTAAATTAAAAATCTCTGTACAAATTTTTTTGGGGGGATTTTGTTTTGATATAAGAGTGTTTTGGATTACAAGCACGTTTCCGGAACAAATTATGCTCTCAATCCAAGGCATGACTGTATTTATATATAATGCAGGAAAAAAGGTGGGGTATAAGTATAATATAATATAATAAATAAATATCCTGAGGGAACTTTGCCAAATGCTTTCCTGGAACCCAGATAAATTGAACCCACAGCATTCGCACAATCACACTAAGGATGCTATCCTCTGCATGTTTAGACAGGAAAAAGTCCTACAACACCCACCATTCCTGCAGCCAGCCATGGCTGGCTAGGGAATCAATCAATCAATCAATCAATCAATTTATTTATTATGGTCATAGACCAGCAGGACTGGCTAGGGAATGCTGGGAGTTGTAGGACTTTTTCCTGTCTAAACTTGCAGAGGATTGTTCCCTAAGCTAGTAACCAGATAAAGAGAGAGAGAGAGAGAGAGAGATGATTGGTCTCATAGGATTTATGGAGCATTTATGACGATGCATAAATGCACAAAGCAGAACGAGAGAAATACAATTGGCAGCATGACATGATTAGCACCCAGTAGTCCCAATCTTTATGTTCACATTTCATCAGAGATTCTCACGGTTGTGTGTGTTGTTAAACATGTCATATCCCCGTGGTGTCTTGGGTCTTGATGGCATACTTTTATGTTCAGCAGGTATGTGAATTTCCTTTTTGAGTGACTGTGTACCAAGGTGTCAGAAGCATTTGTGTGCGCCTGCCATGTGTGGTGAACAACCTGAAATGCAGGTGACAGCAGGCTCTGGACTGAACTGCAGAGTTCTTTCAGGCCCTGGACAGACTTTGCCCACTCAGGCTGGCCACTGGATCTTCCAGGGCAGGAAGGAGTATAAAGGGCTTCCTGTTCAAGCTGAATCATGCTTGAGCAAGAAGATCTACATGAGCTCTGTTATGTTCCCATATCCTTGGTTATTGTTTGGTTTTCATTTCTGGTTTTCTCTTTGACTCTGGCTACTGGTTTGCCCTTTGGCCCTTACTGCTGGCTTGTCTCATAGCTTATTCATCATTGCTTGCTCTGGGAAGACCCTCTGGTATAACCTCTCTCCATTCTTTGATACAGTCTTGAGGACACCTTGAAAAGCTCAGCCACCCCACAACTAGAATGCTTGTGTTATTCAACCATGCGGTGTGTCTGATGGGAGTTGCAGTCCAACACATTTGGGGGACACCAGGTTGGGGAAGGGTCCTCTATGGTGCGGGTATAATAATAGTGGACTTTATATTCATCAGCAGGGTATTTTTTTCCATTAATTTTTTATTGTGAAATTCAAAAATCAAAACAAAAACAAAAACAGAAATAAAAAAAAAAATAAAGAAATAAAATAAAATAATGTACAGTTTTCTTACATGGGATTTAAATAAATCTATTACAATGAATACATATGCCATATGTACCCCTATATAGTTTATGTATAGCAAGATATACTAATATTTTAGGCATAGTTATGCATAGTGCTTCTAGGGCATTATCAAAGGCAGGGTAGTAAAAAAATATTCCCAAATTTCATCCATCTGCCTTTTACAGTTTTCTTGCTATAAACCTAACCCAGAAATCTCCATAAGAATAGCAGTTTATGGGATATTTTGTACCCTGAACAACTGAAACAATTATGGGGGAATAGAAGGAGGCCATCCACAGGTCATCGTATTCTCTTCTGTTAGCCAAGAACAATAGCAAACACCTCCTTCAAATGGAAAAGAAATCCATTGAGGGAAAGCTTTGTTATGATTATAAAGTTTACAGGCCTCAGGCCTTTTTCAGGCTTTTGTAATGCTAATTGACTTGCACTAGGCTGGGCTTTTTTATATTAATCGCCTGGATTTACATTGCTGCAGGAAATATTAAGTCTTTAGTTACCTGATTAAGTAGCTGAAACCTGAAACTTTGTGACTGAAAGTTCTCTTACCCTCAACCTTACTTTTTATGAAACCTAGTGTTCCTTGCATTTGGGGTCCAGCCAAACACCACCACCACCCCGTGCCTCTGGCAAGGCAAATTGTGCACATTAAAGGCTTTTGCTTGACTTAAAGTTTCCCTCAGGCTGTTAGGATCAGAATAAGAATGGATTCAGCTTCTCTGTCCAAGTCTGCCCAACAAATGTTTTCTTACCAATCTATAAATCTGGGTTTCCCCATATGCTTACGAAAATGGATCAGACTGTAATTGACGTGATATTATGTATGCGCCACACCTCTCTTACTGCTTTAACTGTCTGAGGCACCCTATCTGTTTTAGTATATAGAGAACCCAATGCAGGCCACTGGTGGCATCACAGACTTGTAAATTGGTACTTGCCTGGATACCTGTAAGAACAAGATTCACTTCACAATAGTTGCTTTTTTGATTAGTTAGTTGTTAGGGCACACATGGCTGACAACTGACAGACTTTACATGAAGGTTTATATGAGTTACATTTTTGTTCAAATATGGGGTATCATTTCTAAAAGAGACATACAGAAAATGACTAATTTGCAATCCATCGCTTAACATCCTGCCAGTTTTTTAGTTCCTTTCACACTCGTGATGAAGTAAGAATTTAGAATCATGGGGCTGAAATCATACAAAAAGCCAATCAATCAAAAATACAGAAGTCCATCATCCCACGTATCTTACACTTTCATATCTCATCACTGTACAGTGTATGCAATCTTCCAAGTCCCTGTTACTCGGCTTCCACCCAAACAGTGCCCCTGAGAATACATGTGTACTTCCCACAGGTAAATGAAAGGCTGCCATTTACACAACTAGAGATAAAGTCAAATGCTCCGCACACAAGGCACTACATGGCCTGCCACCACTGAAAGGTGGCACACAGCCTGTGCACCACCTTTCAGTGGTGGCAGGCCATGTAGTGCCTTGTGTGTGGAGCATTTGACTTTATCTCTAGTTGTGTAAATGGCAGCCTTTATATATATATATAGCTTAAATGTAATGCCAATTAATAGGAAGAAAAAGGGCGGGAACTCAGTTCTGTGAGTTCACAGAAAAAATAGCCCTGTTATATATAGTCTATATAGTGAGAGCCAGTGTGGCGTAGTGGTGGCGTGTTGGATTGGGACTAGGAGATCCGGGTTCAGTCCTGCTCGGCCATGAAACTAACTGGGTGACTTGGGCCCGTCACTGACTCTCGCCTGACCTACCTCCCAGGGTTGTTGTGAGGAGAAACCGAGAAGAGGCGGATTATGTAAGGCCGCCTTTGGTTCCTTGCCGCGAACCACGGCAGGGTCTAACATATAATCAATAAATAGAATAAATAAAGAACTCAGGATCACTGGATGAAATAAATTGATGCTAAGCTCAGAAAAACTGACAAATAGGGTGAGTAATTAAGGGAGCAATCCTATGGCCCTAGACATCACCAGAGAGGCCATAGGATAGCTCGGATTCCTAGATCCCAGTTCGGAGATTGGAGCACCGACCTCCCTACCTCGTCCCTTTGCACCCGACAAGAGGAATGAACCACGCCGGCTGCTCCCCAACATCAGGAAAGCACCCTTGGAGAAGGGGGGAAGGGGGTGTCTCAGGGCAAGGAGGGGAGAAGACTGCAGAGGCCAGGATATGAGCTGCCCTGATGCTTCCCCAGTCTCCTTCCCCTCCGAGGCTTTCCAGCTAGACGGGCAAAAAGCCCATCAAGCAAAAACTGCAGGGAAGGAGGACAGGGAGATGGAGATCACCTCCACTGCTCCTCCTGCTCTGCTTTGGATGACCGTAAACCTCCGAGTTCGGGAGCTTATGGCCATCGCCATAGAATTGCGTTCTAACTCATAGAATTCACAGCTACAAGACGCAGTGATGCCCACTAGCTTGGATGGCATTTCAAAGGGTTAGAGTCCCTGAATGCTGTTGGACTACAAATCCAGTCATCCCCAGCCAGCGTGGCCAAGGGCCATGGATGGTGAGTGTTGTAGTCCAACAGCATCTGAGGGCCCTCGGCTGGGAAGGGCAAATCTGTGGAGCACAGGTCTAAATAGCCATTATAGCTAAAGAGAACTTGCATGGAGAGAGGCAGTTGACCACTGGAAACTAAGACTTGCCCCCTCATTGCTTGCTTTACAGTGGGCAGTTTGAACGTATTTGTTTTGCTTTGCATTTAATGGTTGTTAATGGGGAGATAATAGCCAGTCCTGCTCTCTGGACTGTTCTGTTGCTCTTTTTTAAATTTCAGTTTGTCTTTTTAAATTGTTTTACACTTTTGTATTGCACACCACTTTGAGGGCCTGTTGGCTGAAAGCTGGTATAAAAAAATATTTTAATAGATCAATCAAATAAAACAGAATGCTGGATTACAGGGAATTTGAAGAGCAAGTTCTCACAATGCTGTGAGAACCTAAGCATGACTGGCTTAGGTTGACCAGTGTGGGAATGAGGGGCATGTGTCTTTTGGACAAGGAGTTAGCGACATGGTTCTTTTCTCCTTTCTTCTGTAGGATGCTGTGAGTTTATGCCTGCATACAAAGAAATAAGGCAAGACCACCATATGTGGAAAGATAAATCACTTTATTATTTATGTATTAAGACATATTTTGATACTGCCTGTCATGTACAGCATATCCAGGTGGTTTACTGTAATAAAATTAAAATGCAATAAAATAAAATAAATTAGGCTGAAACAAACACTATGCAATATTACTGAATAACAAACACATTAGCACATAGTTGGATGTATTTATTTATATTAGATATATCTTCATATTTGCACTTCCCCACTTACTAAAAATGATCAGTGAAGGCAAAGGCCACCGATCAATACGATAGCGGTGCTTGATGCAGGGTGAAGCAGGGATTCTGTTCTTCTGGCTCCTTCACTCTTTCTTACTCCCACGTCACCGGCATTCAAACCAGCTGTTGCTCTTCTTTTTTACGAGAAATCTTTTGCTTCTGCTGTCAAACTCATACTGATCTGAACCACTGAACAGATTGAAACGTCCTGAAAGAATAATGAGAAGGGTAAAGTTGGTGCATCTAACAGGTGCAGGCAGCTGTCAAAACCTGCAACGAAGTTTTCATCTTTCACTCTTGTTTTCTTTTCATTTTTAATGTAGCCTTGCCTGTATCACCAGGGCACATCATAATTAAAACCGGAAATGTATGAAATATACTAACTGGCCATTCTTCTCAAGTGATACACTACTGCAAAACCAGTGAAATGAATGGAACCATGCAGTAGTGCAACAACTTGTGCAAAATAGCCACAGAGGTCTATGAAAAGGAGGTGTTAAATACTAGAATAGTTCTTGGTGATTTGTTGTACATCTTCAAACCACAGGTTCAGAAAATCGTACAGGCTGTTATCTGGGAGTCTGGGGCATGCAAACTGCTGTTGAGAGTTTTTTCTTTCCTTGATGCCCAGGTTGATGAGCCACATTTCCCACTCTGCCTACGACTACAGCCATATGGATGAAGTATGGGTGAAAATGCTGTTAAGAACTTCTCCTTACCATCATCTAGAAAAGCCGCATCCACCTTGGGGCCAATTTCATGGAAGTCAGCTGTTATCTTCCTTGGATAGCCTTTCTCCATGGAATTCTTGGCTTCATCGTATCTAAAGAAATTAATAGGGTGAAAATGTTTGCAGCTGCAAGGCTATATTGACTGGTTTGGTAACCACTGCTGTTTGCACCACCAGAAATAACTGCATCTAATCCCTTTACTCATGAAACATGGGGGCGGGTGGAGCGCTATGTCTTCAAAGTCATGATGACTCCAAGTCGTACTGTTGTTGTGTAAGGGTGCTGGGGTTTCTTTTTCATTTGCAACCTAACCCTAAACATGTTTTCTCTCAGGTACGTGCTCTTGTGTGTTCAATGAGGCTTACTCCAAAGACAGTTTGTACAGGACTGCAGCATGAGGCTCAGGGCAAAGGTCTGAGCTGAAAGTGATGCAATAGGGTTTTGGTTGGGGTGATTTTCTCAGCTCAGTGGCACTTATGAGCTGCACATTTCTAGTAGTGGCCATGAACAGCCCTTCTCTCAAGGGGGAGAAGCACAGACTCCCGGAGACTGAGCACAATGAAAATTCAGATGTGATCAACACAAAAGCCCACAGTTGATTTGGGTGTGTGTGTGGTAAACCAGCAAGGAGAATGTGCTACAATCTTTATATTTCAGTTCTAAGGGATGAAAATAATTGATCAACGTGCTTTCAGGATTGTCTAGTGTGAGCAAGATAATTTCCCGTTACCTCCAGTAGTTGTCGCCTGAAAAGAAGTATGTTTTCTTTGAGTATCTGTCATGCACAGCTGCATCAACATTCTTAACCGTTCTCGGGAAGCCCAAGTGGTGGATGCTCCTTGGGAATCCAGGCTCTATAATATTTCCCTTGGTAGCCCAATACTTATGTCCTGTGAAAGGAAAGACAGAAAAGGCTGCATGAAGATGGACCAAATGCTAATTAGATACACTGGGTTCTCCAAAGGGAACATGGAGATGATATCAGGTTGTACATTGTGTATACAATGTTGCACATTGCAGGCACATGATGACACCACTTTGTTGAAGCTAGGCAGGTCTGAGTCTGGTCATTGCCTGGATTGGAGACTACGAGCACCAAACTGTATACATATTTTCATGTGGACTTTTTAAAAATTTGCAGACTGGAGCAGAAACAGGACAAAATGAACAAAGGATTCAAAAAAAGAGGAACTGAATGAAACCAAGTTTGACAGATTCATCCATTCCTAGGATACTGAGCCCTGTTGACCCAATGTTATACATTTTTTTTTGCACAATTTTAGAAATGCTTCTTGTATTCCTTTTCTGAAATGATTTCTTAAAATGTGTATAGGGGAGCCACTAAAAGCAGCCCAGAAATTTGCCCTAGTTTAGCAGCACAACATATTGAAGTTGAACGGCTAGGCTTTGTTGAATAATATTTTGTAGCCCCAATGGCCCATTCTATTCAATAACAGGACATCCTTCACGCTTTCCAGCCTCCTTAGATTCATAACTTTGAGTTCATCCAAATTAAAAAGGAATGTATGAGAGTTAGAATAGTTACCTTTGAAAAGAAATAGTGTGTCATCATCTTCAACTTCATAGGCAGCATCGACTCCACTGCTCAAAGCTGGCCAGAAAGCAGAAAGAGGGGTTTTTACAAGCTCTCTTCTCTGGGGAAATTTTCGCCAGAAGAAACTGGGGGGAAGGAGAGAGGGAAAGAGACAACTTAAACATTTACTGAGGAAGGACAGTTGCTCTGTGGTGGAGCCCATGTTTGCATAGAGAAGATCCCAGGTTCAGTCGCAGATAGGGGGATGGATGGAAGTGAACGGGTTCAGGGGTCTGAACCTAATCTACCTGTCTTTAAAGAACATGGTTTCCCCTCGGAGAGTAGTAACAGCATCAAGAGTCAGATGAGGGTCACACATGTCTGTTGATGGTGCTTCTGTTGGAATATTTGCTGGTGGTGCAGGGTTTCCTGATGAACCTTCGTCATCTTGAGGGGATCCTTGAAAAACAGGTAAAGAGAAGAGCTGAAGGACAATGAACATATAGAAAGATGCAGACCAGGGACATTGCAATAGATTTTGTTCTAAGATGATGAAGTGAGATACATAATTCTCAGTGAAGTTCTGCCTGATACAATCTCATATGGTAAATTAATATTTGTCCTGGCCTAGGAGGACCCAGAATCCAAGTTAGGAATGGGCAGGAAATGCATGGCCCAAATCTATGACTGTTTGTTCCAAATCAGTAGCATTGGTTGAGTTCAATAGGG
The DNA here is from genome assembly GCA_021292165.1 of Shinisaurus crocodilurus. NCBI lineage: Eukaryota > Metazoa > Chordata > Lepidosauria > Squamata > Shinisauridae > Shinisaurus > Shinisaurus crocodilurus. Next base: position 271,311,163 of record CM037878.1, on the reverse strand, counting down.
CTTACTCCCCAATAGGTTTGTGCCAGAGCAGGATTTGGAGTATGCTATTGAGAAAGACAAAGGACAAGGCTGCATCTGCTGTTCAAAATGTATAGTTCCATAGTAGACATCCCTATGATCAAACATTAGATTTGCCAGGTTCATCCGCAAACATTAAAATAACTTGATCTCATAGAATTAAAGAAGTAGATAAATTCCAAGGGTTGCAAACTTCTGTTTTCCAAAACTCTCTTACTTAGCAATGAGTTCATCTTGCACCCTAATGCTACATAGAGGAATGGGGGACCCTGCTGAATGGGGTAGGCTGTGGTGAGGGGGAAAGAGGGAAACCCTGAAAATCAGGCACGGCACCTTCGGTGAGTGGAGTGTGGTGGTGGACAGGACTGCCATGGGGAAGAGGGAGTGGGGATCTCTGTTTCCACCAGCCCAGTTGCATATGTCTAAACCTCGACCCAAATGCTTGTACATGGAATCAATCCACACATTCATTCGGCTGAGCCTCCGCACTTACCATAAAGGTATTGGATGCCTTCAATGTCATCCGTATGAAGGCTGAAGTATTTGGGGTCCCAAGGTTGGTAATGTGGAAACATCAGAGCCCCCAAAACTCTGGAATGCCCGAGACCCAGCGAGTGGCCAAATTCATGGGCAGCAACAAGAAAAAGGTTGATTCCTGAGGGGAAACAGGGAAGGCATGAGCGCTTACGGAATTACTTTTGTGGTAATATAGAGAAAAAGCACATATCAGTTGGGATGCTTGAGGAACTCAGTCTTTACGAATTCCAGTATGAAGGCCCAGTCTACACCTGCTGAGCTAATGTGCAGATCGTAACTTCGCTGTCCATCAGATTTTTTCCACATACTGTAGCACGTTAAGCGCTAACCCAGTTTAGATCAACTGATCATTGTCATTTTTGCCCAGTCAAGTTCAGCTGCCTGGTAGCAGGCCCCCCCCCCTGCAATGAAGGATGAGCTGTCCATGGATAAAGGGTGAGTTACATTCAGCATGGCGGGTCAAATGCTGCCCAGCCTGGGACCCAATTTCAATATCACCAATTTGATTGGACCAAGACTGAAGATCTTACAAAGAATTGATACCATAATACGCATAAAGACCATAACACCAAGAAATGACTTTCAGCGTTGCTTTTGTATAAGTAAAATACCCCCACCCAGTTTATACCATGAGACTTGAATGTTCCCTATGTCTCGATAAGTTGCAGTAAATGTAGCTGAGAACCACTTAGCAGCCATAACAAATATGTGCACAGATGAATATATTAAAGAAGAAATACCTTTCAAATCCCTTGTCCAAAATGCAGCCTCATTAAAATGGGCATTTCCACCAAAGGCAGGAGAAAAAGCATGAGCCAGCTGTTGGTCGGGGCCATAAAAGGGAAAAGCATCACCATGATCTGAAAAGGTCAAAGATCACAGATATCAGCCTCCCTGCCAGGACCTTGGATGAATCTACCTATGCTTAATTTTTATGTGATGTACTTACCACCAGCAGCAAAAGAGATCTCTATATCTGCAGGGACCCCATAGACCCTGGTGAAGGTCAGGGGGGTCACTTCACTCCACACTTTCCAAGCTCTCTCGATGGCATCATCTACGTCAGAACGATGCATGTCTGGTGTGTAGTTCTGAATACTGTGGAAAGTCAGTCAGTCAGTCAGGCGATCACTCGCAGTAAATGAAATGAAATGATGGTTTCAAGTAAACAGTATCATGCTGCTTCAGATACAACTGGGAGAGATTCCCAACTCAGACTCCGTGAGTAAACTTTTAAGCAGTGCATTGATTGGACAAAGTTTTGGGCTTCATCCAGGAAGATCTGGCTTTTGTTGTTGTTTTCATTAGTTTTTATTGTGAGTTTCAATAAATCAAATAAAAAATTAAAAAATATAAAACGATGATGAAATGAAATAAAATAAGATGAAGTATTACAGTTTTCTTACATAAGATTTGAATAGATCAATTACGATAGATACATATGCAAAAAAAAACCAAGTTTCTTAACGCTTCTTCTAGCATCTAGCTATGAAATGAGAAAAGGGAGGGATGCGGCCTGACTTCTGCATCCAAGCTATGGGTATCCCACAGCAGGGATGTTGAAGAGTCCTTGGTCTCGAGTCCCGAGTCCCGAGTCACTCCCAAATCTGACTCCACGAGTCCCTATTAAAATCAATGGGGTTTTCCCCCAACAAAATAAGGCTACTTCAGATGTGTGGCTTAAATAAGTTCTAGGCACAAGTGTGCCTTTTTATCTCAAAACTCTGCCACTGATTTTGGCAAGAACAGACCAGGCAGACAAACCCAAAATAACCAGACAGGCAGAGGAGGTAGGGAACCCCAAAGCAGGCAGGCAGAGGCATTTGTCTTGGACAATTCAAACTGTGGAACCTGTTAAGAAGAAACCAGGCAGGCAGAGGAGGCAGGGAACCCCAAACAGGCAGGCAGAGGCAGCCAAACCCAAAATGCCTGAAAGGTTGCATTTAGGAAAATGATTTTAAAAAATAAACTTGGATTGTTACTGCAACTGGGTCCAGACAGCACCTGCAGGTGGCATCAAGCAGGGATGTTATTATTATTATTATTTACATTTATTAATCACCCATCTGGCCAGCAACCGGCCACCCTGGGCGGTCAAAGAACACAGATATGTTGATGAGTCCTTGGTCTCGAGTCCCGAGTCGAGTCTCGAGTCCCATTAAAAATATTGGGACTCGAGTGCGACTCGAGTCAGAGGGGGGACTCAGTCCGACTCACGAGTCGAGTCCTCGAGTCCGAGTCCCCATCCCTGTCCCACAGTGGGACTCACCTGTACTTGCCTCTCTGTGCTCCTCTTCTCTTTTCTTTCTTTCTTTTTGGTGTGTGTGTGTGTGTGTGTGTGCAATGTTTCTGTTTCAGCAGCCTTCCTAAACATTGTGCCTTCCAGATGTTTTGGTCTTCAACTCCCATCAGTGCCATACAACATGGCCAATGGACAGAAATCCTGAGAACTGTAGTCCAAAATATCTGGAGGTGGGTATCGGGCTAGGGAAGGCCACGCTAATATCCTGCTCTCATTAGGAGCTGGGGGAGTGGCAGTAGTAAATATCCAAATGGCATCTTGATTTCAGGAAAAATTGAAATCTTACCTGTATGTCAGGTCTTTCTTTGACCACCTAGGAGACATGGGAAAGGTGCTGAATTTCCCTATATCAGGAACCCCACACCTGGGTTTCTTCATTACATCCAGAGTGCTTGGATCTACTTTGCCCGTCACTTTCAGTCCAAAGAATTCCTGCATTTGTTGTATTTTATCAGCAGCGATTTGACGTATTTTGCTTTGCTTGACACGTGTTGAGTCTGATTCAGGATAATATTTTTCCATGTATATCTGATGAGAAGATCAGACACATACAATTGGAATTAATTTCACATGCAGTCAGTCCTCAGATCTGAAAATATTCATTTCAAACATTTCTATCCTGCCTTTCAAGCTTGCTCGTTATACAAAGAAACGTAATATCATACAATACTAATATAAACACCACAATAGCCAACCACAATAATTAGTACGACTCCTTCAGGAGGGACAGTCCCCGATTCCATCTATTTTACAGATGCAGGAACTGAAGCCAACAGTCATTAACTCACCCCAAGCCAGTCTTCCTCCACCTGGTGCCACTCCTATTAAACCAGTGTTGGCTGGGGATGATAGGAGTGGTAGTCCAACACATCTGGAGGGCACCAGGTTGGGCAAAGCTGCCTAAGACAACCAGCAACCTGCGGTGGATCCAAGGATCAAATAGGGGCATGTGAGCATTTTTTTCAATTCATTTCTTTTGTTTAATAGGATAGGAACATGCCAAAAATAGCCAATTTCTTCATACACAGAATAGGGGGGAAAGTCCAGTTCAATGTGGGAGAAAGTGAAATGGACAGAAATAGTGCATCCCTAGCTTTGAACCTAAATATCTCTACTCCATGACCACACAGAGATGTGGAAACTGACACTCCGGGTGTCAGTCTCCCCAATGTATTGAGTTATTGACTACCCAGTCAATCTGCTGGCTGCATTCAATTTCTCCCTTGCACTACCTTCAGCCATTACCTTAGCAAACTCCATGTCCTTTTCTGCAATGTGTTCGGCTTCTTGGACTATGGGCAAAGCACAGGAAAGTGCTCCGCAGAGTGCAACCATCAGTAGGAAGCTCTTCATTTTGACTTCTCTTTCTGTGTCCCAGTCGTGGAGTCCCAGAACTCTTCTGCCTTTGTCAATGGATCTGTCCATGTGCCTCAAGTCTCCCTCTATATATACTTCTTGTTCTGTAGCACCAACAAAACCATGACTCAAGATGCCCACCCACTTTCCAATCACATTTCCTGAAAAATCCCCATTGAGCAGGAAGAGCACAGGAAGCTGCCTTGTAAGGAGTCAGACCATTGGTCCATCCAGCTCATGGTTGTTTACACGGACTGGCAGGGGCTCACCATGGTTTCAGACATGAATCTCTTCCTGCCTTCCATGGAGACACCCTGAATTGAACCGGGGACCTTTGGCAGGCTGTACCTCTGAACTGTGGTCCTTCCTTCCTTAGCATGGCTGGAATTGACCAAATGGGAATGTTTCACAAAAGAGAATCAAATTCATCCTTGACAAAAAGTGGGACTTGTCCTCCCAAGCAAACAATGGGCAGGGTTCACTGACACAACAGCCCCCCTGTGGCCTATAGGCCACCCAGTGCGTGTCCTTTGCCTGTGGCCCTCGATGTGCCCAACAGAGGATTGGGTACAGCGAGGGTCTGGACCCTCTCCCTCTCCCCTCGCTCCTCCCTCAGGTATCCCAGGGGACACCACGGGAGCACTGGGGTTTCCCAGAAGCCACCGCAAGCCATTTCGGGCTCCCTGCTGCTTGCCCTTTTATTTTTAAAACAATTGTTTTTGAGATCACAAAAGCCTCCTCTCAGGGCAATTTTTGCGATCCCCGTTTTTGGCAGCCATGAGCTGCCCCCTCAAGGAGCCCCAGCAGTACCTTGGAGGGGCTGCCCGTGGCCACTCCCCCCCAGCCCTTTAAAAATAATTTTTAGGTCTGATATTGAGCTCAAATAAGTGCGCTTATTTTTTTTTTTTTAAAAAAAACCCCAAACAGCCCAGTTTGAACAAAAATCCAGCAGGCACCCACCTTGTGCAGTGCCTACCCCAGGCTGCAGGTAAGCATTCCCCCCACTCCTTGCAAGGAGTTGATAGCTCTGATTTTGACAGGTCCTGGGCTGTCATCTACTTGCAAAGAAAGCCCTGGGAGATTGTGCTTTGTGAAATGGTTTTCTTTCCCCCTTTTCACTGTGCAATCCCCTGCTTTGTTTGGGGGAGATCAGGTGTTCCTAGTGTCCCCTCCCATTTTGATAGTGCCTCCCCCCCTCCGCTGGGAGCAGCAGGCAAACCATCAAAACTGGATGCGGATTCCCACTGACAGGAGGGAGGCTTGACACACTTGACAGTTCAGGCGAAGTTGCATACTCCCGGCAGTGTGGATTCCCCCTAGTTTTGCCTCTCCCCAAGGTGCTGTCAACTCGGGGTTAATGGAATAAATGAAGAGACCATTGGCACTTCTGATCACTCCCCCTCAAACCCCTGGGATCATGCTGGATATCTCTCCCCCGTCCAGTTTCCATGCCAAATTTGAACATTGTTGCTCTTTACAAACCATACTTTGCAAGTGCTTCAGAAAAAATGGGGGCCCCTCAAAAGCACCCTTTGCAGCAGAATCCTTTTGAGGTGCTCATGTGCCCCTGGGCTGCCCTCACTTTTCCATGTGTGGATAACCCAGGGGCACTTGAGGTCTTCCGAAAAAATCCCAAGGATCCGGTCATGAAGGGTGCTTTCAGGGCCATCCCTTCATTTCCTGCCCTTCCCAGTATGATCCATGGGTTCATTACATTTTGCCTGTGTGATTTGACTGGCTTATGTTAACTGATACACAGAACATTTCAAATGAAGTGGGGTAGATCCAGACATGGTTATTCTTCGTGTAGACCCATTGAAATTAACGGGACTTCTGTCATTCTTGACCAACTTGTCCCATTGATTTCAACGGGTACACTCAAAGCATGGCTAAATCTGGAGCCAATCAAGCATGAATTACAAATCAATAATTATTCCAGCAATATATGATTGATAAATTAATAGGGAAAAATGAAATATTTTTTAAGAAACAGCATTATCTGTGAAAAATGGGCAAATTGTGAAGGTATATTCTTGAAGGTAAATTCATTGTAGAACAATGGGATATGGTATCTCATCCTCACTCACCGCCACCCCGATGAAGTTATGTTTACATCCGATTCAGTAACTGGTTGAGGTTTGCAGACAAGCAATTTTAAATTATTAATTTTTTTGACATTACCGTCGCCAGTCCTGCTCCAATGTACTGAACGTTTGATCAAGTGTTGCCAACATTCCATGCCTCACCCAAAGCTTGCATATTAGGCAAGCCACCCTGCTGCTTTCCCATTGCAAAGTAACCCTGAACTAGGATGGTCAGATGCAAAAGAGGACAGACTTGACCCTTGAATTATAGTATAGGGGGGAGGATTTCAGCATCCATAGTTTGCTAGGCAAAGATTGTAGTCCCCTTCATAATCCGTGCCCCCTTTTCTTATACATGGAAATTCCTGACTGTATTCCGCTCTGTATGTTTTCTTTCTTCCTATCTTCCTTTCTTTTTGCTTTCTTGCCAGTGTTAACACTTTTTAAAACCCGGACTCTGATACCACTGCAAATGCCACAGTGAAACAAAACCCCAAAAGAACAGCACGACCTATGCACGTGTACATGGAAATAAGTCCCACGAGTCCCATGGCGCTTACTCCGAGGTAAGTGGGTCTAGGATTGCAGTGTTTGTCTGCAACCCTGTAGGAAGGCTTACATCCCTGGAAGTGGACTTCCGCACTTCTGTGTAGATTCCTGAATAGAGATGCACAGGGTCACCAAATATTATGCAAATTTGCACTAACCCTTTTAAAACATAAACTGTTATTCTTCCTCATCCGTCAGGGTCGGGTGTTAGGGGCTGCAGCGGGGGAGGGGTAGTACGATCTAGATCAGAGCCGGCTCTGTCATGAGGCAAAGTGAGGCCGCTGATCTGAAGTGTTATGAAAGGCCAGCAATGTATTAGCTATTTAATTTACTTCTGCGCATCAGACAGCAAAACGGTTTGGGGCAGCCCTGCCTGTCTCAGATTAGGAGGGAAAGAGGAGAGCTAGAGATTATCATGCCGGGTGGGGTGGGATTTTAGGGAGCTGGAACGTGTGGAGTTGGCAACCGTAAACTTACCTCAGGCATCTGAAAGTGTGGACTAGTCTGGAGAATCACAAGAGCGGGGTGTCCCTTTCCTCCATACAGCATATGCGGCCTGGCCCCCAGAAAGGCAGCCTAGCTTCTTCTGACTCCAACTGAAGACCCCCGTGAAAAGACGAGGGGGGAATCTTTGTAGGACCTTTCCTTTTCCACTGACACAGTGGTGTGACCTGCCTTAGGATTTGAGGGTGGGGGTCAAGCAAGGGGGATTCACTTCAATAAGTACCAGGGATGTTGAAGAGTCCTTGGTCTCTCGAGTCACGAGTCGAGTCACGAGTCTTTGGACCCGAGTCTCAAGTCCGAGTCCTTGGTCCAAAATGGTGACTCATGGGTCACGAGTCACGAGTCACTCCCAAAACTGACTCCACGAGTCCCTATTAAAAACAATGGGGTTTTCCCCCAACAAAATAAGGCTATTTTGTGGCTTAAATAAATTCTAGACACAAGTGTGCCTTTTTATTTCAAAACTCTGCAACTGATTTTGGCAAGAACAGACCAGGCAGACAAACCCAACATAACCAGGCAGGCAGAGGAGGCAGGGAACCCCAAAGCAGGCAGGCAGAGGCCTTTGTCTTGGACAATTCAAACTGTGGAACTGGTTAAGAAGAGACCAGGCAGGCAGAGGAGGCTGGGAACCCCAAACAGGCAGGCAGAGGCAGCCAAACCGACAATGTCTGACCGTAACCCTAACCCCCCCACAACAACACATCAATCAAAATAAATCTCAACACATCGTTGGGGCTGCGCTCCTGCTTAGCTGTCCATAGTGGCCGAGCAGCGGCGCGCCTCGCTTCCATGCGCTTTTCGCCGGCAATCACGCTCCTCTCCACTCCTTCTGGCACAGCCCAGGGATGTTGAAGAGTCCTTGGTCTCGAGTCCCGAGTCGAGTCTCGAGTCCCATTAAAAATATTGGGACTCGAGCCCGAGTCGAGTCAGAGGGGGGACTCAGTCCGACTCACGAGTCGAGTCCTCGAGTCCGAGTCCCCATCCCTGATAAGCACCATACACTTTTGCCCGCAGGAAGGCAGAGGATGATATGCATGTAACCAAGGTCAGATGCAGACTTTAAAGACTATATGCAGTTCCTACAGCTTGGCCTGTTGTGTGTCCCTCACGCTCTGTGACAGAAATAACATCTATTGCAGCTATTTTAAGGCACCATCGAACAACCCTGAGGCTCCAGACTGCACATGGCTGCTTCAAGGGTAGGGGATGTTTTATTTTTGACTCAGGAATGCAGCTAATCACACACTTCTGTCCTTCCCTTCAGTACTGCTGCTCCTGTCAACTCCATGTACCCACCCAACTGCATCCCCCTCCTCCACGTACCCACCCAAAAATAAATAAATAAAATAAAGAGCCAGTGTGGCGTAGTCGTGAGAGTGTTGGACTGGGACTCGGGAGATCCGGGTTCTAGTCCCCGCTCAGCCATGAAACTCACTGGGTGACTTTGGGCTAGTCACTGACTCTCAGCCTAACCTACCTCACAGGGTTGTTATGAGGATAAAATGGAGAGGAGGAGGAGGATTATGTAAGCCGCCTTGGGTTCCTTGCAGGAAAAAAGGTGGGGTATAAATATAATAACTAACTTACTAACTAACTAAATAAAACTGCATCACCCTCCCCCCTGCAGCAAAACAACAAAACAACAGGGCACTGGGCTACACAGCAGGGTTGTCGTACACTACTCTCTCTCAGCCAGCCTTCCCAGAATTTGGCCAGAAAAATACTGGGCTGAGGCGGACATAATCCATACTTGTTCAGTCCCAATAGACATCCCCTACCAGCCTTCCCTAACTTGGTGCCCTCCAGGTGTGTTGGACTACAATTCCCAACATCCCCAGCCAACATTGCCGCACCAGGTGATGATGGGAGTTGTATTAGAGGGCACCAGGTTGGTGAAGGCTGCACTACAGTATGGGTATTGTAATGGTGGTGGACTTTATTTTTATCAGCAGGGTATCATGTTAAAAAAATATTACAAACTCAAGGGAAAAGAATCTTCTTTTTTTGGCATGAAATAAGGCCTGAACTCCTTTGCTTGACCATGAACTCCTTTCTTTGCTGCTACCTTTTGTTTTGGAGTAAATATGCTGCTTGCCAATCACATCTACAAAGCAGTTTACAAATGCTGAATATTTTACTTCATCGTCAGACCGCTTGTAAAAAGCAGACTTGTAAAGTGATACTTGCCTGGATACCTGTGAGAACAGGATTCACTTCACAATAGTTGCTTCTTTGTTTGTTTGTTTTTAGGGAAAACATGTTGACAACTGACACTGTTTATGACTCACTTGCAACCCATCACTTAACATCCTGCCAGTTTTTCAGTTCCTTTCATGCTTGTGAGGCAAGAATTTAGACTAATTTGGGCTCAAATCATGTTCTTCCTATTACAGAAGTCAATATTCCCACGTATCTCACACTTCCATGTCTCATCACTGTACAGTGTATTGAGTCATTCAAGCCCATGTGTTCTTCCTCTTCGTTACACTTCAGAGCAGGGCTCTCCAACCTTGGGTCCCCAGATGTTGCTGGCCTACAGCTCCCAGCATACCCAGCCAGCATGGCATATCCAGCAACATCTGGGGACCCAAGGTTGGAGAGCCCTGCTTTAGAGCTTTTCTACCGAAAGCATTTATTATGCACTTGTCATTCCTTACTCACGGTTGTTTATGGGTTCTTTAGAAGATGATGTGACCTTCTAGTTTCGCCACTGTGGCGGACGGTACCCCTCGCTCCAAAGCCCACACCCTCGATGTGTACTTCGCTCTCACCAAGTGCCCCCTTGTATTGGTCACTTCAGACTTCAAGCTGTCTTTTAAAGTTGCGTTAGGCAATTATGTGTCTTAGGTCTTATATGTAGCTGTTCACCCACGTTTATTTGTCTTTATTAAGCAGTTTGTTTTATTTGCTTACTTGAAGCAGGGTGCCCCCAGGCTGCAGGTAAGTCATCTCCCAAGGTGATGGCAGCTCTGATTTGACATGTCCTGGGCTGTCATCTCCTTGCAAAGGAAAGCCACGGGAGATCATGCTTTGCGAAAAGGGGCTCTTTCCCCCTTTTCGCTGCATGATCCCCGGTTTTCTTTGGGGGAGATCAGGTGTCCGTAGTGGCCCCCCAGTTTGGAACATCTCCCCCTGCTGTGAGCAGCTGGTGGATCCTTCAAAACTGGACAGGATTCTGACGGACAGGAGGGAGACTTGATACTTGACAGTTCAGGCAAACTGACAAGTAAGTAACACCTATCCCCGGCAGGGTGAATTCCCCCTGGTTTTGCTGCTCACCAAGGTGCTGTCAACTTGGGGTAAATGTCAAAACCAAGGGGACCATTGGAGCTTCTGATCACACACCCCCAAACCCCATGGATCATGCTGGGTATCTCCCCACAAGTGCCCATGCCTAGTCTGAACATTGTTGCACTTTGCAAAACATACTGTGCAAGTGCTTGGAAAAAATGGGGGGGGGGTCCTCAAAAGCACCCTTTGCTGAAGAATGGTCTGGGTTTTTTTGGGGTGCTCATGTGCTCCTGGGCTGCCCTCACTTTTCCAAGTGTGGATAACCCAGGGGCACATGAGGTCCGCTGAAAAAAACCTGAGGATCCAGCTGAGAAGGTTGCTTTCGGTGCCACCCCCTCATTTTTTGCCCCCTTCCCAGCATGAAGAGGATACCTGATCTCCCTCAAAGAAAGCAGGGGATTGCACAGCAAAAAGGGGGAAAGAGCCCCTTTATGCAAAGCACAATCTCCCAGGGCTTTCCTTTGCAAGGAGATGCCAGCCCTGGACCTGTCAAATCAGAGCTGTCATCTCATTGCATGGGGGGCAGAATAGTTACCTGCAGCCTGGGGTACATGTTTTGTGAGCAGACACCCAACCTGGCCAGTACCTACCTCAGGGTCTCCCCTGCACTACCTCGACTGGCCCGGTTTGTGCAAACCGGGCCACTCGGGTTAAAAAATAAAATAAAAATTGAACGCACTCATTTTGTGCTCAGTATCAGAACTAATTTTTTTCCCCCCAAGAAAGAAGGGTAACCAAGGTACTGCTGCTCATGGCTACCAAAAATTGAGATGTGTGTTTGTTCAAATATGGAGTATCATTTTTAAAAGAGTCATACAGAAAATGACTCACTTGCAGTCCAACACTTAACATCCTGCCAACTTTTTAGTTCCTTTCACACTCGTGATGAAGTAAGAATTTAGAATCATGGGGCTGAAATCATACAGAAAGCCAATCAATCAAAAATACAGAAGTCAGTCATCCCACATCTCTTACACTTTCATATGTCATCACTGTACAGTGTATGCAATCATCCAAGTCCCTGTTGCTCAGGCTTCCACCCAAACAGTGCCCCTGAGAATGCATGTGCACTTCCCACAGATAAATGAAAGGCTGCCATTTACACACCTAGAGATAAAGCCAAATGCTCTGCACACAAGGCACTACATGGCCTGCCTGCCACCACTGAAAGGTGGCGCACAGACACAGAGTGTGGCCCTTGGCATTCTAGGCAAAACATTGGCAGTTTGCTAGTAAAATACAACAACAACAACAGCAGCAGCAGCAAATTTGGACATCGGTAAAGAAGTGCTGAGTGAGTCTATGTTATCTGTCACTGCATCATTCCCAGGGGAAGGGGAGTGAAGGTGGCCGCCCCCACTGTAGCAAACCCTGAGGGAAATACTCCCGCCTCCTGGGCATGGCTGCCCAGCGGCCTCTTGATTGGTCCTCTAAACAAGGCACGACTTTCTGCTCAGGCTGCGGATGGAATTGCAATTCTGCGTCCGTCCCTCTTTCCTCCTCCTCTTCCTGTGTCAGAATAAGGCTGGGCTGGGCAACATACTGCCTGCGGGCTGCATGCGATCCACCATGATGGCTTGCACAGCCCCCCCCCCCCACACACACATGCTTTTCCCCATTCAACTTCCTTTTTCCCTCCCAGAGCTCAGAAAATCTTTTTCTTTCTTTCTTTTTTTTTACAGAATGGAACAGCTGCACAAGCTACCCAGGTGAGGAGGTGCATACAGATGTTCAGTAATGATTTTTGGACACTTATTTGTTTATTATATTTGTTTAGAGGATCTCTACAAGGAGGAGGTTGGGGTATACCATATTTAAAAACTTATTATGATGCATATCAATTAAGACATATGATGACAATAATCCAAGTCCCTGTTGCTCAGCTTCCACCCACCAAGAGCCAGTGTGGTGTAGTGGTGAGAGTGTTGGACTGGGACTCGGGAGATCCAGGTTCTAGTCCCCGCTCAGCCGTGAAACTCACTGGGTGACTTTGGGCCAGTCACTGACTCTCAGCCTAACCTACCTCACAGGGTTGTTGTGAGGATAAAGTGGAGAGGAGGAGGAGAATTATGTAAGCCGCCTTGGGTTTCTTGAAGGAAAAAAGGCGGGGTATAAATATAATAAATAAATAAAATAATGAAGCAAGGGGTGAAGGTACAATGGATAGAAATAGAAAGGGAATTGATAGAATTACAAGAAGAAGAAATACAGAACATGTTTTATATTAAAAAAAATGTATAAAGCAACAAATTAGAAATGAAAGAAGTACAATAAAAGGACTGTTGAAAGTATGGCACTTTAGAAAAGAGAAATTAATGCCAGGGGTCTCACCACTAACCCCAATTTGGGTGAACCCAAATTCTGATTTAAATGGGAAAGCGGTTAGGAAAAATAAGTTAAAATAAATAGGATTGACTCAAATGAAAAAAAATCATGAAGAGCAGTACCCTATAACAGAAGAAATGGGGAATAATCGGGCACAAAATATAGGGGTGTCATGGTTATCATTGATGCAAATTAATAAATTTATTAGAACCAGAGAGATATTAAGGCAAAGCACAAGAGATTTAACTGAATGGGAAAGATGTATAGACAAATATGAATTAGGAGATAAGGGTACAATATCCAAAATATATAAAATGTTAATAAAACAAGAGATAAGGGGGACTGCAATAATAAAACAGATATGGGAAAGATATATTGAAGAGGAGATAGAGGAAGAAGAATGGGGGCAAATTTTTGACAGATTTCCCTATCAAACAATATAAACTAAAATAAAAGAGGGTGCATTAAAATTGGTTCAAAAGTGGTACCTGACACCAGTGAAGTTGGCAAAAATAAATAAGAATTTATCACCTTTGTGCTGGAGAGGATGTGAAAATAATGGAACACAAATACATAAGTGGTGGGAATGTAGGAAGGTAAACAAGTTCTGGTATAAGATAAAGAAATAGAAAAAATTACTGAGCAAGAGAGATGTAAAACACCGGAGCTGGCTTTATTGAATATGTGAGTGAATGAGAATAGAGAGATAAGAGAGAAAGCATTAACTGGTTTTCTGTTGACAGCCGCAAGGCAATTAATAGCAAACACTTGGAAGACATCTCAGATGCTGACAATATCTACGTGGAAAAAGAAAATATGGGATATTGCAGTTAGTGAAAATTTGACACAAAAATTAAGAATGTATGGAGGAATAAAGAAACAAGATACTTTCAAGAAGGACTGGTGATTATATATAGATTACAGTAATACCTTGGATTGCAAGTAACTTGGTTTGAGAGCGTTTTGCAAGACAAGCAAATTTTTAAATATTTATTTAATTTTTTAAAAAACTTGATATACAAGCGACGTCTTGCAATACAAGTACTGTAGTATGGCTTAAATTAAAAATCTCTGTACAAATTTTTTGGGGGGATTTCATTTTGATATAAGAGTGTTTTGGATTATGAGCACGTTTCCTGGAACGAATTATGCTCTCAATCCAAGGCATGACTGTATATGAAAAAAGATTCAAATAGATTAATGCTGACGGAAGAGTACGGGAAGTTGTGAGATTCTTGAAAAAAGTTGTTTATAGAGAAATGAAACAGGATAATTTAATGCAGATTAAGTTGGTGGAAGGATTGGGGTGGGGCTATTAGTATTGATATGTTTTATGTGGTCTTTTCCGCATATATTTTTCTTTTGGAGAAAGAAGAAAATATTACAATATTACAATTTCCAACACATACATCTAAAAACAATTTTCAACCATCAAGAAGATAAAATTCAAGACCTGATTTCACCTGGGCAAAAAAGATAAAGGTGGCACCAGGTGGGCCTTGTCAGGGAGATCATTCCACAATTGGGGGGGACACCACTGAGAAGGCCCTCTACCTCATTGCTACATTCTGACCCTCCTTCCCAGGAGGCACTTGGAGGAGAGCCTTAAGTTCATGAGCAGAGAGGCGCCCCATCAGGTTTTTTTCAGGGTCAAGAAAGGGTTTAACTCTAGGCATTCCAACAGAGGGCAGCACCACACAGCGTTACACACACTCATGCACACATGTTCGCAGACACAAACACACATAACTATAGCAGGAAAGGCCAACTGTGAGTAGACAATGTAACGGCAACCGATGAGGCAGCAGCAAGGATGTTCCTCATGTAAACAGGTTCATTAGATGGATGAAGAAGGATTAATACGATGCTAGAGCTACTAAAAATAATAATGAGAGAATGTGATCATGGAACCCCTTATCCCAGGATTTACTGGGGCCAGAAAAGAAGAGTTGACCCTGGGAACACTTGGGGTGCCGCACGGCAGGGGTGCTTCCTCACTCAGCTGCCAAACACATCTCATGTCAGCCTTTGCTCTCATTAGCAAACACGAGAAGAGGGCAGGGAGAGAAAGGTATTCATAAGCCTCCCCTCAGTCCTCAAATGTTTGCATTTCTGCTCTGGGCCAAAGCAGGCCTCAGGGGAAGTGGAGATGGGTGGCTCCAATGTCAGTCAAGCACTGTATCCCCTCTAGAGTTTCCTCCGAGCTTTTAAGGTTCTATCCATGGTGCTGAACCTAGTTTGAAGATAGTTTTCTGGACCATGGACAGCTCCTTGGCCGTCATGGACAGCCGAAAAGAACAGAATGAAATTTAATAGGGATAAATGCCAAGTGCTGCACCTAGGGAAAGGAAACCAAATGCACAGTTACAGAATGGGGGACACTTGGCTCAACAATACTACAAATGAGAAGGATCTTGGAATTGTGGTAGATCACAAACTGAATATGAGCCAGCAATGCAATGTGGCTGCAAAGAAGGCAAATGCTATTTTGGGCTGCATTAATAGAAGTATAGCTTCCAAATCGCGTGAAGTGATCATTCCCCTTTACTCAACACTGGTTAGGCCTCATCTTGAGTACTGCGTCCAGTTCTGGGCACCACACTTTCAGAAGGACGTAGACAAACTGGAGAGGGTTCAGAGGAGAGCAACAAAGATGATAAAGGGACTGGAAACAAGGCCCTATGAGGAGAGACTGAAAGAACTGGGCATGTCTAGCCTTCAGAAGAGGAGACTGAGGGGAGATATGATCGCACTCTTCCAGTACTTGAAGGGACGTCACACAGAGGAGGGCCAGGATCTCTTCTCGATCATCCCAGTCTGCAGGACTCGGAATAATGGGCTCAAGTTACAGGAACCCAGATTCCACCTAAACATCAGGAAAAATTTCCTGACTGTTAGAGCAATAAGACAATGGAACCAACTACCTATGGAGGTGGTGAGCTCTCCCACTCTGGAGGCATTCAAGGTGAAGCTGGAGGGCCATCTGTCAGGGATGCTTTGACCTGGATTCCTGCACTGAGTGGGGGGTTGGACTCGATGGCCTAGTAGGCCCCTTCCAGCTCTACTTTTCTATGATTCTATGATTCCTTTAATGTTCAGACTAAAATCATGAGTGGCTACACTGCCCTACTCGCATTGGAGCCACCAGCATCCACCCTGCCCTAGCAGTGGTTGCCAAAGCAGCAGCATCTCTCATGAGGCAAGACATCTTCACTCAGATGGCCAGAGATGTCTCCTACAGGTTCTGGCTGCCGGAGACAGATGCAGGGAACATGGTGGGAGGTGTTTCCCAGCCTCCCCGCAGTCAACAGATATTCCTACTGCCATGCTCTCAAATATCTTTCCTCCCCTACTTAAGAAAGAGGTTCTCTCCTCGATTCAAGAACATTCCAATTATTTCTTACTCCTGTAAAATGGATCTACAGCCATCTCAGATGGCCAGGCCTGGGGATGTTTTCAGCAGTAGTCCCCAAACTTCCTTATATTCCAAGGAAAGCACAGTTCTTAGTGCCTAAAGAATTGCACCACTGGAAGTCTATGCTTGCCTCTGACTCAAATCACAGAAAGGACACCAGAGGAACGGCCTATTTTTTAAAAATCTTCTGCACACTGTAATTGGGGCAGCCATCCCAGCAAACGGAGTACTCTCAGGTCAGTTCTGGTACTGAAAACAAATTCCAGGGCTGAGATGAATGTTTTACAGCTCCGGTGTTTTACATCTCTCTTGCTCAGTAATTTTTTCTATTTCTTTATCTTATACCAGAACTTGTTTACCTTCCTACATTCCCACCACTTATGTATTTGTGTTCCATTATTTTCACATCCTCTCCAGCACAAAGGTGATAAATTCTTATTTATTTTTGCCAACTTCACTGGTGTCAGGTACCACTTTTGAACCAATTTTAATGCACCCTCTTTTATTTTAGTTTATATTGTTTGATATTGCTCAGAGGCACTTTTTCTCCTTAATTCAAAGAGGGTGTTGCCCCTTCCTGAGCCACAATTATGCACCTGGCTGGCTGATCTCAAAGTGACTAGTAAAAACAAAACAAAAATAAATTCTTAGATTTTTCTTTCTCTCATGCATCACCCCACAAAGAAAGCAGTTGTTGAATTTTCTCCAAACCTTCTCCACAATGTTTTTGTGGCAGCTGCCCTTGTGCCCCTGCCCACACAAACATGAGTGTCAATTTCCTCCATTTTCCTCCGTTCCCCTTCCTCAAAAAGCACAGAGTGGTTCCTCCCTTTTACCCTCACAACAATCCTGTGAGGTGGGTTAGGCCCTGATATATGTCAGTTGGTTCAAGATCATCCAGTGATCTTCCCAGCTGGGCAGAGATTTGAACCTGGGTCTCCCCAGCCGCAGTCTGATACTCTAGTCGTCTTAACACTACTTCACACTGGGCCCCCTTGTTCATTCTTAGTTTATGTTCCAGAACGCACTACATGTTGTACAATGTGGGTACAATCAGAGGTGGCCTTTTTTCCTCCTATAAAACTAGAACTCAGAACCACTGAATGAAATATCTTGATAGTAGGCTCAGAAGAGTAGACAAAAACTATGAGTAATTAAGGGAAAACTATATGGCCTCTAGACAGCATCTGAGGGGCCATAGGATAGTTCGAATTCCCAGATCCAAAGTCAGAGGCATCACTACCAACCTCCGATCTGGGAATTCTAGCATGGGAAGGAGTCTGGAATGTGGCTTATGCTGGCTCAGCTTGTCTGAGCGTGGAAAGCTAAGCAGGGTCAAGCCTGGTTATTACTTGGATGGGAGACCCCTCCTCTAGTTTCCTCCATTGAGCAGGGGGTTGGACTCGATAGCCTTGTAGGCTCCTTCCAACTCTATGATCTATGAAATCTATGAAACCACAACGGCTGTTCTACGAGGCTGGGAAAGCAACCTCGGAGAGGGGGGAAGGGGGTGTTTCAGGGGTGGGAAGGGGAGGAGCCTGGAGAGACCAGGATATGGGCTATCTTGATGCCTCTCTAGCCTCCTTCCCTACCCCTCTCCTGTCTCCTTCACTCCAGCTAGATGGGCAAAGAAGCGCACCAAGCAAAAAAAAAAAAAATGCAGGGCAGAAGGATGGGAAGGCAAAGATTGCCTCTGCCACTCTGCATCAGAAAACCCAACAGCCTCCAAGTTCAGGGGGTTACAGCCATCGCCATAGGATTGCGGCCTAACTTGTAGAAATCACAATTACAAGATGCAGTGATGCCTGCTAGCTTGGGCACCATTTAAAAGGAGTAGAGTCCCAAAATGCTGCTGGACTACAATCCACATCACAGCAAGGGGGAGACCAGCGTGACCCCTTACATCAGCCGGAGAGGGAGCAGCTAAAGGGAGCTTATTTTGCCCTTCCCTGCAGGAAAAAAAAAAAGAAAGAAAAACCTATAAGAACCTTTTTAACTAAGAACTGGTGCCTGAGTTTTGCATGCCTCCTCCTCCCTCCCAATCCTTTTTCTTTTGTGTCATGTCTTTTCGATTGTGAGCCTGAGGGCAGGGACTGTCTTATTATTAATCTTTGTAAGCCACTCTGGGAGCCTTTTCTGGCTGAAGAGCAGGGTATAAATGAAATAAATAAATAAATAAATCCCCATCAACCCCTGCCAGCATGGTCCATGGTCAGGGATGGTGGAAGTTGTAGTCCAACAACATCTCGGGACCTTTCACTGGGAAAGGCAAATCTGTGGAGGGCAGCAGGTCTCCTTAGCCATAATAGAACTTAATAGTAGAGCTAGAGAACCTGCAATGGAGAGAGGCAGTAGAACACTAGAAACTTAGACTTGCACCCTGATCGCTGGCTTTTCGGTGGGTGTATCTGTATTCGATGTATCTGTTTTGCTTATCATTTCATGGAGTTGGCTAGATGGTCTTTTTCTCCTTTCTTCTGGAGGATGCTGTGAATTGATGCTTGCATACAAAGAAGTAAACCAAGACCACCATATATGGAAAGATAAATTTACTTATTTACTTATTTATTTATTTATTTATTTATTTATTTTTATTTATTTATTTATTACATTTATACCCCGCCTTTTTTCCTATAAGTAACTCAAGGCGGCTTACATAATCCTCCTCCTCTCCATTTTATCCTCACAACAACCCTGTGAGGTAGGTTAGGCTGAGAGGCAGTGACTGGCCCAAAGTCACCCAGTGAGTTTCATGGCCAAGCGGGGACTAGAACCCGGATCTCCCGAGTCCCAGTCCTAACACTCTAACCACTACACCACACTGATAATAATCACTTTATCATTTATTTATTCATAAATATGTTAATACCGCCTGTCATGCACAACATATCCAGGTAGTTTACTCTAATAAAATTAAAATACAAATATAAATTAGGCTAAAACAAACACTATGCAATATTGCTAAGCAACATGTACATTAGCACATAGTTGGATGTAATAATTTATATTACATATATATTCAAATTTTCACTTTTCCTCTTGCTACAAATGATCAATGAGAGCAGTTTTTATGGGCTCAGAAATATGGGATAGACCGAAAAAGCCAACCATCAATTGGCTTTTGCCAGAATAGTGGTGCTTGATGCAAGGTGAAGCAGGGATTCTGTTCTTCTGGCTCCTTCGCTCTTTCTTACTCCCACATCACTGGCAGCCAAACCAGCTGTTGCTCTTCCTTTTTGCGAGAAATCTTTTGCTTCTGCTGTCAAACTCATACTGATCTGAGCCACTGAACAGATAGAAACGTCCTAAAGGAATAATGAGACAGGTAAAGTTGGTGCATCTAACAGGTGCAGACAACTCTCAAACCCTGTAATAAAGTTTTCATCTTTCTCTCTTGTTTTCTCATCATTTTTAATGTAGCCTTGCCTGTATCATCAGGGCACATCATAATTAAATCCGGAAATGTATGAAATATACTAACTGGCCATTCTTCTCAAGTGATACACTACTGCAAAACCAGTGAAATGAATGGAACCTGCACTAGTGCAACAACTTGTGCAAAATAGCCACAGAGGTCTATGAAAAGGAGGTGTTAAATACTAGAATCGTTCTTGGTGATTTGTTGTACACCTGCGAACCATGGGTTCAGAAAATGGTACAGGCTGTTATCTGGGACTGGGAGTCAGGGCATGCAAAACTGCTGTTGAGAGTTTTTTCCTTCCTTGATGCCCAGGTTAATGAGCCACATTTCCCACTTGTCATGGATGGTTTAAATACTTCATCTACCTAACAATTACAGCCATACGGATGAAGTATGGGTGTCAATGCTATATTAAGAACTTCTCCTTACCATCATCTAGAAAAGCCTGCATCCACCCTGGGGCCAATTTCATGGAAGTCAGATGTTAGCTTCCTTGGATAGCCTTTCTCCATGGAATTCTTGGCTTCATCGTATCTAAAGAAATTAATAGGGTGAAAATGTTTGCAGCTGCAAGGCTAAATTGACTGGTGTGGTAACCACTGCTGTTTGCACCACCCTTTACTCAGGAAACATGGGGGGTGGGGTGGAGCGCTATGTCTCCAAAATCACGACCTTTGACATGTACAGGCGACTCCAAGTCATACTGTTGTTGTGTGTGAAGGCAGTGGGATTTCTTCTTCGCCTCCAGCCTAATGCTACACATGTTTGCTCCCAAGTAAGCCCTCTTGAGGCTTACCCCAAAGTCATTTGGGGCTTACTCCAAAGTCATTTTGTACAGGACTGCAGCATGAAGCTCAGGGCAAAGGCCTGAACTGAAAGTGATGCAATAGGGTTTTGGTTGGGGTGATTTTCTCAGCTCAGTGGCACTTATGAGCTGCACATTTCTAGTAGTGGCCATAAACAGCCCTTCTCTTCAAGGGGGAGAAGCACAGACTCCCGGAGACTGAGGACAATGAAAATTAGATGTGATCAACACAAAAGCTGACAGTTGATTTGGAGGTGTGTGGTAAACCAGCGAGGATAACGTGGTACAATCCTTATGTTTCAGTTGCAAGGGATGAAAATAATTGATCAATGTGATTTTAGGATTGTCCAGTGTGAGCGAGATAATTTCCCCTTACCTCCAGTAGATGTGGCCTGAAAATAAGTACGTTTTCTTTGAGTATCTGTCATGAGCAGCTGCATCAACTTTCTTAACCATTCTCGGGAAGCCCAAGTGGTGGATGCTCTTCGGGAATCCAGGCTCTATAATATTTCCCTTGGTAGCCCAATATAAATGTCCTGTGAAAGGAAAGATAGAAAAGGCTGCATGAAGATGGACCAAATGCTAATTAGATAAACTGGGTTCTCCAAAGGGAACATGGAGATGATATCAGGTTGCACATTGTGTATATAATGCTGCACATTGAAGGCGCATGATGCCACCACTTTGTTGAAGCTAAGCAGGTCTGAGTCTGGTCATTGCCTGGATGGGAAACTACCTGGGAAACCCGTGTACGAAGCTTTGAATTGCATGATGAAAGAAGGCAGAATATGAATCTGCTAAATAAAGATGGGTGAATCTGATCTCACTTGGCTCTTATTTGGGGCATATCTTGAGCTGAACAACAGCTGATGGCCTAGCAACACTGGTTCCGTTCTGCACAGTCCTTTAGCACCAGGAAAGGGCTCTTTAATCCTTTCCAAGTGTGAATTTCTACCTTAATGCCCTGTGGCTGCTTGCTTCTTTCTCTTTTTCTACTTCTTGGCTGAGGTAAGACATTGAGGTGTCTAAGGAGAGATATGACCAGGGACTCTGTCACTGATACCGCTGGGGAGAAGGGGGTTAACATGCCATTGTCTGTCTTGCATTCTGAGGGGCAGAACCACACAATAAGGGGAGACCACATTGTGTGGTCTATGTTCACACTGAAGTAAAATAGTTCTTTGTCAGACAGTTCGTTACAGAAGAAATCTTGTTATGCACATATTAGAAGGGGCATTGGGATTGGGGTAATGATGGGGTCCAGAAGAGAAGCCCCAGTGATGATATATATCGACAGGGAAAAAATTGATTCAGCTGTCATATTAATATGAAGGTACGTAATTTGCTTGGAAATTATGTCTGCATTAAGCAGCCATATGTACAAAAAGGCCTATATATTAGGAGAAAAAGCACCAAACTTTGTACATATTTTTGTGTGGACTTTCTAAAAATTTGCAAACTGATGCAGAAACAGGACAGAATTAACACAGGCTTCGAAAAATGAGGAATTGAATTAAACCAAGTTTCACAGATTCATCCATCCCTAGGATATTGATTCATCCATCCCTATTTACCCAATTTTATTCATTATTTTTTTTTTTGCACAGTATTATGATATTTACAAATGCTTCCTGTATTCCTTTTCTGAAAGTGATTCTATATATGGGATCCACTAAAAGCGGCCCAGAAATTTGCTCCAGTGTAGCAGCGCAACATACTGCAGTTGAACGGCTAGGCTTTGCAGAGTAATATTTCATAGTCCCTGCCAACAGCCCTTTGTATTCAATAACAGGACATCCTCCGCTCTTTCCAGCCTCCTTAGATTCATAACCTTGACTCCCCATCCATATTAAAAGGGAACGTGTGTGCATCAGAATATTTACCTTTGAAAAGAAATACTGTGTCATCATCTTCAGCTTCGTAGGCAGCATCGACACCACTACTCAAAGCTGGCCAGAAAGCAGAAATGGGAGTTTTTTCAAGCAATCTCCTCTGAGGATTCTTTCGCCAGAAGAAGCTGGGGGAGGAGGGAAGGGGGGAGAGAGACAACTTGAATATTTACTGAGGAAGGACTGTTGCTCAGTGGTGGAGCCCATGTTTGTATAATGAGATTCCAGGTTCAATCACAGGTAGGGGGATGACCAAACGTGAACGGGTTCAAGGGTCTGGACCTAATTTACCTGTCTTTAAAGAAAAGGGTTTCCCCTCGGAGAGTAGTGACAGCATCGAAGACCAGACGGGGGTCACACAAGTCTGCTGATGGTGCTTCTGTTGGAATATTATTTGGTCGTGGGGGGGTTCCCAAGAGACCTTTCTCATATTCAGGGGGTCATTGAAAAAGAGGTAAAGAGAAGAGCAGAAAGACAATAAGCATTTGGAAAGATGTGGCACAGGGACATTGCAAGACACTTTGTTCTAAGATGGTGAAGTGAAATACAGCATTAAATTGAATGAGTTCTGCTGGACACAATCTCATATGGTTAATTAACATTTGGCCTGGCCCAGGAGGAACCGGTATCCATGCGTATGCCTAAACCTGGATTCAACCCAACGTTTGTACATGGGATCAATCCACACATTCATCTGAGCATCTTCACTTACCATAAAGGGACTGGATGCCTTCAATGTCAGTCGCATGAAGCTTGAAGTATTTGGGGTCCCAAGGTTGGTAATATTCATACATCAGAGCCTCCCGAACATCGGAATGCCTGAGACCCAGTGAATGGCCAAATTCATGGGCAGCAACAAGAAAAAGATTGATTCCTAAGGGGAAACAGGGAAGGCATGAGCACTTATGGAATTATTTTTGTTGTAACATATAGAGAAAGCACATATTAGTCGGGATGCTAGAGGAATTCAGTCTTTACGAATTCCAGTATGAACTGACCCAGTCTACACCTGCTGAGCTAATGTGCAGATCGTAACCTCACTGTCCATCAGATCTTGCACTTCTCCTCATATTGTAGCGCCTTAAACACTAACCCATTGTATATAAACCAATCTTTGTTGGTTTTGCCCGGTCAGTCCAGCTACCTGGTAGCAGCCCCCCCACCCACCGCGAGGAGGGGTGAGCTGTCCCTGGATGAAGGATGAGTTACATTCAGCATGGTGGGTCATATGTCATCCAGCCTGGGTCCCATGATCGATATCATTGATTTGCTAGGGCCAATGACTGAAGATCTTGCAAAGAATGTATACTGTGATACACAAATAGACCATAACACCAAGAAAGGACTTTCAGGGTTGCTTTTGTATAAGTCCAAAAAAACATCTTCTATCATGAGACCTGAATGTTTCCTATGTCTCAATAAGTTGCAGTAAATGTAGTTAAGAACCACTTAGCAGCCATAACAAATACATGCACAGATGAACTTATTAAGGAGAAAATACCTTTCAAATCTCTTGTCCAAAATTCAGCCTCATCAAAATGGACGTTTCCACCATAGGCAGGATAAAAGGCGTGAGCCAGCTCTTTCCCAGGGCCGTCAAAGGGAATACCATCACCATGATCTGAAAAGGTCAAGAACACAGATATCAGCCTCCCTGACAGGACCTTGGGTGAATCTACCTATGCTTAATTTTTATGTGATGTACTTACCAGCAGCAGCAAAAGAGATCTCTATATCTGCAGGGACCCCATAGACCCTGGTGAAGGTCAGGGGGGTCACTTCACTCCACACTTTCCAAGCTCTCTTGATGGCATCATCTATGTCAGAACGATGCATGTCTGGTGTGTAGTTCTGAATACTGTGGAAAACATAGACGTAAACGAAATGAAATGAAGGTTTCAAGTAAACACAGTATCATGCTGCTTCAGATACAACTGGGAGAGATTCCCAACTCAGACTCTGTGAGTAAACTTTTAAGCAGTGCATTGATTGGATAAAGTGTTGGGCTTCATCCAGGCAGATCTGTTTGTTTTGTTTTCATTAATTTTTATTATGAGTTTCAATAAATCAGAACAAGCAAACAAAAAACCATAATCAAAATAAATAAGATAACGTATTACAGTTTTGTTACATGAGATTTGAATAGATCAGTTACGAGAGATACATATGCAAAAAAAACAACCAGGTTTCTTAACGCTACTTCTAGCATCTAGCCATGATATTAAAAAAAAAACATGGGGATGCTGCCTGACTTCTGCATCCAAGCTATGGGTATCCCAGAGTGGGACTCAACTGCACCCACCTCTCCCTGCCTCTGCTTCCCTTCCCTTTCTTTCTTTTTGGGGTGTGTGTGTACGTGTGCGTTTCTGCCATAGCAGCTTTCCTCAACCTTTTGCCCTCCAGATGCTTTGGACTTCATCTCCCGTCAGTGCCACACAACATGGCCAATACTCATAAATGCTGAGAATTGTAGTCCAAAACATCTGGAGGCGGGTATGAGGCTTGGGAAGGCCACCCTAATATTCTGCTCTTTTTAGGAGCCAGGGGAGTGGCAGTAGTAAATATCCAAATGGCATTTTGACTTCAGTGGATTGAAATCTTACCTGTACGTTAGGTCTTTCTTTGGCCATCTAGGAGACATAGGAAAGATGCGAAATCTCAGTATATCCGTAACCCCACACCTGGGTTTCTTCATTGCATCCAGATTGCTTGGATCTACTTTGCCCGTCACTTTCAGCCCAAGGAATTCCTGCATGTGTTGTATTTTGTCAGCAGCCATTTGCCGTATTTTGCTTTGCTTGACAGGTGTTGATTCAGGATAATATTTTTCCATGTATTCCTGATGAGAAGATCAGATACATGCGATTGGAATTAATTTTACGTGCAGTCTGCCCTCAGATTTAAAAATATTGACTCAGGAACTGAAGCCAACAGTCATTAACTCATCCTAAACTAGTCTTCCTCCACCTGGTGCCACTCCCATCAGCAGTGTTGGTTGGGTTGGGGATGATAGGAGTGGTAGTCCAACACATCTGGGGGGCACCAGGTTGGGCAAAGCTGCCTAAGACAACCAGCACCCCTGTGATGGATCCAAGGACCAAATACGAGTGAGCGAGCTTTTTGTTCAACTCATTTCTTTTTTATTAGAACATGCCAAAATTGGCCAATTTCTTCATACACAGGATGTGGCGGGGGGTTGAGATTTTTTAAAAAGTCAAATGTGGGAGAAAGCGAAATGGACAGAAATTGTGCATCCCAGCTTTGATCCTAAATATCTCTACTCCATGACCACACAGAGCTGTGGAAAGTGACACTCTGGGTATCAGTTTCCCCAATCTATTGAGTCATTTGCTACCAAGTAAGTCTACTGGTTCCATTCAATTTCTCCCTTGCACTACCTTCAGCCATTACCTTAGCAAACTCCATGTCCTTTTCTGCAATGTGTTTGGCTTCTTGGGCTATGGGCAAGGCACAGGAAAGTGCTCCGCAGAGCGCAAGCATCAGTAGGAAGCTCTTCATTTTGGTTTCCCTTTTTGTGTCCCAGTCGTGGAATCCCAGAACTGTTCTGCCTCTGACAATGGGTCTGTCTATGTGCCCCCACTCTCCCTCTATATATACTTCTTGTTCTGTAGCACCAACAAAACGATGACTCAAGATGCCCACCCACTTTCCAATCACATTTCCTGAAAATCCCCATTGAGCAGGAAGAACACAGGAAGTTGCCTTGTAAGGAGTCAAACCGCTGGTCCATCTAGCTCATGGTTGTTTACACTGAGTGGCAGGGGCTCACCATGGTTTCAGACATAAATCTCTTCCTGCCTTCCATGGAGACACCCTGAATTGAACCGGGGACCTTTGGCAGGCTGTACCTCTGAACTGTGGCCCTTCCGTGCCTCAGCATGGCTGGGATTGACCAAATGGGAATGTTTCACAAAAGAGAATCAAATTCTACCCTGACAAAAAGTGGGGCCCTTCCTCTCAATCGAACAATGGGCGGGTTCACCTGACACGACAAACCCCCCCCCCCGTGGCTTATAAGCCACCCAGTTCATGTCCTTTGCCAGCGGTACCTTGGAGGAGCTGCCCGTGGTCGCCCCCCTTTAAAAACAAAAGAGGACCAATATTGAGCTCAAATAAGTGAGTTCATTTTTTTCTTTTCTTTTTTTCCTGACCAGCCTGGTTTGTGCAAACTGGGCCAGACGGGTTAGCGCAAAAAGGACGTGAGGGAGGGTACTGGCCAGGGTGAGTGCCTGCTGGCAAAATACAGGAAGCACCCACCTGATGCAGTGCCTACCCCAGGCTGCAGGTAAGTCATCTCCCAAGGTAATGACAGGTCTGATCTGACATGTCCTGTAATCTCTTTGCAAAGGAAAGCCCTTGGAAGATAGTGCGTTGTGAAAAGGGGCTCTTTCCCCCTTTTTGCTGCGGTCACCTGGCCAGATGGGCGATTTACTGGCTTTTAGTGGCATATGGGGGGGGGTACGTCTGCTGTGGTCTACTTTATTGAATGTATTCTATGTGTTTAATTGTTACCATGGTTTTAATTTCTGTTTTTAATTTTTATATTGAATTTCATGCTGTTTTTATTGAATTTGTACTGTATTTTAGTGTTTTGTATATATTGTTGTTAACTGCCCAGAGAGCTTTGGCTATGGTTTCCTGCTCAGGTTGCGAATGGAATTGCAGTTTTTCAGCTCTCCTGTGTCCGAATAAGGCTGGGCAACACAGAGCCTGCGGGCTGCATGCATTCCACCATGATCGCTTGCACAGGTCCCCACACATGTTTTCCCCATTCAACTTCCTTTCTCTCTCCCCCCCCCCCCAGAGTTCAGCAAACCTTTTTCTTTCTTTTTTTTAACATAATGGAACAGCAGCACAAGCTACCGCAGTGAGGAGCTTCATACAAATGTTGCATAATGATTTTCAGACATTTATGGCTCTATATGGATTGCTCTAGCTCTTTCCCTCTTTATGGTCTGTCCTCCCTCAGTTGTCTTACACAGCCTGAGTTGGCACACCTCAGTGGAATCAGTGCTTCCTGCTATGATGTTTTGTTCCAGAATCTCAATAGAGGAACTATGATGGCTATGAGGCTATGATGATCTGTGTGACCTTGTTTGCATCTATCATTGATGGTTGGGGAGAAACCATGGAAACTTTTGGATTGTTTGATATTACCCAGATTAGGCAAAAAAATATATCATCATTTTATTTATTTATTTATTTCTTATATTTATTAATCGCCCATCTGGCCGGCCATTTTATTTTCACCAAAGATATCCTTCCTATCGATGAACTCTTGAGCTCGGAGGTCATCCATGTGCCTCCAGCTTCAGTTTCTGCATATGAGCAAGATCTATAGGCTGCAGTCCTAAACAGCTGCTAGGGAGGTAAAATCCACTTAAAACCATTTGAGTAAATGGATTTGAGATCAGGATATTTCTGTGTTTTCCATCTGCCTAATTCAGACAAACCACCGCATACATTAAATTACAATTGGTCACTAACTCTTTACTGCTCTTTAATAACGTAATACTACATGGTAGAAAATGTCTGGGAAATAACATAATTCCTTGTTTGCTGAAGCATATGTAGCATATGAAGCTGTGTACGTTGAAGTATGTAGTGGCAATTGCAAAGTGGAAAGCTAAATAACCACTAAAGACACAGCGGTGAGATCATAGCAACACTGACAGATACACGCGCAACTCCTGTGGTGACACAATTGCTACCCAAGAGCCACAACAGCATCAGGCACTTGCAACTGAGGATGAGGGAGAGATCGGTTCAGTTTGCATTTTTATTATTCATTATTATTTACTTCATTATTTCTTTAATGTATGTTGACATTACTACAAACCGACCTATTTTAGACTTCTGAAAACAATACATTTATCAAAAAACAGTTATTCTTTGGTATTCATATTACTCTGAATTTTAGGATGCAGTTCCCCAATCAAAAAATGTGCCACAGGACTCTGTTAGAGAAAATTGTGATTAGAAATATGTAGATTTGTGAAAACAGTGTTCAGCTATGCAGTATATTATGGGAAATGGCTTGCAACATTTTGTATTTTAGTAGAAGTATGACATATTCCTGATGGGTTTTTGTGTCCATTGCTACTAGTGGTTAGTTGTATGTAGTTCTAACAGCTGTGTGAAGGTTTTTGCCCAGCCTCAGGGCATGCCGGATCCCAAGCCATTGCATCCTGACTATACACAAACAAACTTTACCATACAAGAACTAAAGCATGGCTCTAAGTCTCTCTTTACTGAAGATCCTAGAATAAATGCTACAATATGGTATATATGGTCTCCCCCCCCCCCCCATTCTTCCCCTCAGCTTGTACTTGCGGAAGGATCCTTTTATGGGAGAAGTTAGAAATGTGCCTCTGCAAAAGCGTTCTGGATTTTCGGAATAATTTTTTTGTAGAAATTTCAGAAATAACTGGTTTAAATTTGGAGGTCTGTCCCAAATTAGCATTGTTATCAGTAACGGAGAAACTGGTTTGTACCCAAGATATAAAGGAACTTATTGTAAACTTGTTAACAGCTGGGAGATTAATGATAGCAAGGAATTGGAAAGTCCAACATGTTTTTTCAATTGTTGATTGGTACAAGGAGTTACGGGACATATTCAAATTCTCATACATTTCTCTCTTTTTTGAACAAGAAACAGAAGGAGGAACTTTCCCCTAGTGACTTTTCTTTGCGTATCTTAGGGTATGGAACATGACGATGGAAAAGAAAGGTGAGGGTCCAAGAAGCACTGCTAAGGGCATTTTCACGCATGAACGTTACAGGGAAGACAGGCATTTGTAATCTGAATGCACATCTGGCCAATATTGGGTTCACACCCCTGAA
The DNA here is from genome assembly GCA_021292165.1 of Shinisaurus crocodilurus. NCBI lineage: Eukaryota > Metazoa > Chordata > Lepidosauria > Squamata > Shinisauridae > Shinisaurus > Shinisaurus crocodilurus. The sequence continues at coordinate 271,281,800 of CM037878.1, read as the reverse complement.
TGATGCAGAAATTACTTTATGCCTTATGCGTGAAAAATCCTTAAGAATTCCATTGTGAAGGTGGCACTATCTTCATTTCTTCAACCAACATGCAACATATTATAAAATAGCCATTAGCCCTGATTTCTGCCCAAAATTTCCATAGCTCTGAAAGTGAAGTGAAAGTCTTCCTCACAGGTTGCCCCTCATATCTTCTGAATACAGTGGGATGTAGAACTGACTGCCCCCCCAGCACTTTCAGTGAAAGGTCCTTTAAGGACCACCATGCAGGTCCCTTTCAGTCTGATCTCCCTTATTTTGCTCAACAGGAGAGCAGTACTGGGCTTTCAATGCCAAATGTTGAGGAGCCAGGGTACCCAAACAGCATTAAGAGAATTGATGCTGCTGTTTATGATGAAAATTCAGAGAAAACATACTTTTTTTCAGGCTACGAATCCTGGAGGTAAGAGGAAATTGTCACACAGTCCTGAACATTCACTGATAACCCCCTTTCATCCTTTCCAGCTAAAACAGACACATATATTCCCCGGTAGCAGTGCCAGCTCCATTTTCTGAAGGGCCCTTGGGCAAGACCCCCCAGTAGCCTCCTTCCTCACTGAGTCTGCCTTCTCGTTGCTAGTATTACCAGCTGCTATGGATCTTCATCCTTTTCCTAATCTTTGCTAGGCCTTGCTTGGTTGACGGGCAGAGGGGCCAGTGAGCAAATAGGCCATAGCATCTTCTGCTCCTCCTCTTGTAACATAGACATGCATAAGAGCGAAATACATCGCTGTTTTGGTGCACATCCCAGACTCCATCGGATTTCCATTTCCTACAGTTTGAAGCAGAGGCTGCTTAAACTTGCACGCAAGACACTGGAAACTGAGAAATTAGCCCCTCCCCTTTAAAGTGAGTCCTTATTTGTTGTAAGCTAGCCAGGAGTCACGTGATTCCAATAGACGGGCTAAAAAAGTCAGGGCAGGCACACAATGCCCATGGCACACATTGCAAAGGTACAAGGTATCAGTACCTTTGCAATGTGTACTCAGTGAAAGTGTGTGAAATTCTGTAGAAGGGAAGGGGCCATGGTAGAGCACCTGCTTTGCATTCAGAAGGTCCCAGGTTCAATCCTGGCATCTCCAGGTTGGACAGGAAAAACTCTTGCCTGAAACCCTGGAGAGTCACTGCCAGTTGGTGTTGACAATACTGGGCTAGATGGACCAATGGTCCAACTCAGTATAAGGCAGCTTCCTATGTTCCTATCCCAACCTCTTCAGCACTATAATAAGGATGAGGGGAGCCAGGGGTCCTATTGTACAAAAGCCAATCCTCCGATCAAAGGCCTGCCTCTGTTTGTAGGGCTGTCCAATCCAAGTTTGCTGTTGGGAGTTACATTAGTCACTGGATTCAACAATCCTTTTTCAGTAGATGATGCCCCCCGCCACACAGGTTTACCTGTGAATGGGGCGGAAGTATTTATTTCTCGTGGTGCTTCCATCTCTGTTCACCATGCCAGCAAAAGCATCCTTGCAACTTAGTTTAATCTTCAACCTGTTTCCTGCTTCATAGATTTCATAGATTTCATAGATCATCGAGTTGGAAGGAGCCTAAAAGGCTATCGAGTCCAACCCCCTGCTCAATGCAGGAAAATAGAGGAGGGGTCTCCCATCCAGGTAATAACCAGGCCTGACTCTGCTTAGCTTTCCACACTCAGACAAACTGAGCCACCGTAAGCCACAGGCCTGTATTCAGATATAATGCAGCTAAGAATTCAACGAAGGGTTATCTGAAACAGATAGAGGCTGACTTCCCTGGAATCGGGTCCAAATTGGAAACTGCTGCTCAGCATTTAGGTAAGCAGAAGATGGTCTTCCGCTGCAGGACATTAATTTATTTTGTAATGCTGGCTATCCAGGCACAATAGTCTGGCAGATAACATCTTAAACAGTATTGTTTGGGGTGTGGGGCTCTGTAATCTGAGGGCCCCAGAGATGGTGCCTGAGCCCATGTTGGGACATGGGAGAGCACTGAAGCGTGACGTAGTGGTGAGAGTGTTGGACTGGGACTCGGGAGAGCCGGGTTCTAGTCCTCACTTGGCCATGAAGCTCCTTGGGTGACTTTGGGTCAGTCACGGTCTCTCAGCCTAACCTACCTCACAGGGTTGTTGTGAGGATGAAATGGAGAGGAAGAAGAGTATTATGTAAGCCGCCTTGGGTTCCTTGCAGGAAAAAAGGCAGGGTATACATATAATAAATAAATAAATAAATATTTGGACCCTGTCTGTGAGATTAAACAAGAGACTGTACGCTATCAAACATCACTTGATAATAGACCAGCCTTCCCCCACTTGCTGCCCTCCAGACGTTTTGGTCCTCAACACCCATCAGCCCCAGGCCACATGGCCAGTGGTCAGTAATCCTGAGAGTTGTAAACCAAAACATCTGGAGGGCGCCTGGTTGGGGAAGGTTGTAATAGACTTTGGGGAAGTACTATGCTGATGAATAGTCCATTCTTCGATGCAAAGATCTTTAACCATTTCCTCTGTAGTCTCTCAGAGAAGTGTGTGTGTGTGTGTGTGTGTGTGTGGTTTAGTGATTCATAAAATTATGAGTATGATATCAAGCAGAAGAGAGTTACCACGGCTTTTTAACAACAAGCTTTTATTCTGTCATTCTTTCTGTGACTAAGACTATTGTTTCATTGGTGCTTCAGAAGGAGGCACCAGTTTCCCATGGGGCTACTTACTGCACTGCTCCTTTACCAGGAAAATATCCCTTCCATATACTATTGTATGCCTTGAAGCACGGCCTCTGCTGGCAGTGGCAAATCATTGCACATGAAGTTTGCTACGAAAAAATCACAAAGAGTCCTATGACACCAAAAGACTATCAAAATTAATTGTGGCATGGGTTTTCATGGAACAGAGTCCACTTCTTCAAAAGCATTATCTTCAGTTGGCAGATGCAAGAAGCATGATCCTCAGGGTGGTGGTGGTGGTGGGCGGGATAGTTCATATATGTAGCTCCACATTCCCTCTGAGTACCCTGATGGGGTGGTGGAAACCATGGGACCTGGGTTCCTACAGATGGGTGGGGGGAGAAAGACCCCAAATTAATGTGCGGTCCATTCACCCCACCAAGAGCCCTGAAAACAAGTGGATGAAAAACCAGTGAGCAGCTTATGAAACAAGAATCAGGATTTATTTAACAGGGAAGGAGAGGAGTGAGGAGGAAGCAAACAAACCCTTGTTCAAAAGAATAAACACTTTAAAGTAAGTCTCTAAACAATAGAAAGGAAGGAAGGGGGCCAATCAGTGGAGACTGGTGGCCCAAATGTCAGTGGGGCAATGTATCCACTCCAGGGTTCAGTCTGAACTTTAAAGGAGCTATCCATGGTGCCGGACCATTTTGGGGCTAGTGTTAAGCACCATGGATAGCTCCTTTAAAGTTCAGACTGAAACCCAGGGTGAATACACTGCCCCAATGACATTGAAGCCACCAGCCCCTGCTGGGTCCAGTATTTATATGGCAGGTTATTTCTTCAAACCTCTCTCTAGCTGTGCAGTCCAGGACTCAGAAGTAACTGTAGGCCTCAGTTACTGACACTTTTGGTTGTCAAGCATATACCAAGAGGGACTGGGGGGGGGAGCAAACTATATGGCCCACTAATGTCGGCAATTTCCTAAGCCCTGTCTCTGGCTGTGCAGGCCAATACTAAGGAGCTAGCTGTACTAGGCCTCAGCCACCAACCGTTGTTTATGGACAACCACTGCTCCATAAAAGGGGAGCTGGGGGAAGGGTGGAAGGGTATTCCTGCTGCCGCCGCTGCCGCTGCTCCCTTTCCCGGCCTTTTCTCAGCCTCCTCAGACCTCTCTTTTCTGTCTCTGTCTCTCCTTCTTCAGAACCTTTCTTCACAATCTTTCTCTCCTTTTTTTTCAGTCCCCTCAGAACCTCTCTCCTCTCTGGGAACCAACCCTTTTTGCTCTCCATTTCATTTATTACATTTCTATACCAGCCAATAGGCACAGCGCTCTCTTGGCAGTTCAAGAAGATTGAAACCTAAAAACACATTATGAAAACCATATACTGTACATACAAACATATAAGTGTACAATAGAGAGAGAGTCAGAGAGACACAGATACATCTAAAAACAATTTTAAACAATCAACAAGGAAAAATTCAAGAATTTATTAAAATCTCATCATATACTGCCAAATGAATGAGAGAAGAAGGATTTAAGCCTGCGCCAAAAGTTAACACAGTTGGCCCCAGACACACCTCATCAGGGAGATCATATCAAAATTGGGGGAACACCACTGAGAAGGCCCTCCCCTTCATTGCTGCCTTCTGAGCCTCCCTCGCAGGAGACACTTCGAGGCGCGCCTTAGATGATGACCGTAGTGTACGGGTAGGTTCATGCTGGGAGAGGCGCTCCATCAAGTATTTTTGGGGTCAAGAAAGGATTTAGCTAACTCTAGGCATTCCACCACGGAGCAGCACCACACATAGAATGAGATCATGGAACCCCTTACTCCCAGGATTCAGTGGGGCCAGGAAAAAAGAGTTGACCCTGGGAACACTTCGGGTGCCACACGGCGGGGGTGCTTCCTCACTCAGGTGCCAGAACACACTACGTGCTGGACAACGTGGGTACAATCAGAGGTGGCCTTTTGATTTAGAGGGCTGGGGGAACTATTTTCAGAGGAAGTATACACTAACAACCACATAGAGAGGGGAATATTTTTATTCCTATAAAACTAGAACTCAGCACCACTGAATGAAATATCTTGATAGTAGGCTCAGAAGAGTAGACAAAAACTATGAGTAATGAGGGGAAATGCTACGCCCCCTAGACAGCATCTGTGGGGCCATAGGATAGTTCAAATTCCCAGATCCGAAGTCAGAGGCATCGCTCCAACCTCAGATCAGGGATTAGGAGCTCGGATCCCCCTCCCAGCCCCTTGCAGCTGGCATGGAAAGAACACAGCGACTGCTCTCCGAGGTTGGGAAAGCAACCTCAGAGAGGGGGGAAAGGGGGTGGGAAGGGGAGGAGCCTGGAGAGACCAGGATACAAGCTATGTTGATGCCTCTCTAGCCTCCTTCCCTACCACTCTCTTGCCTCCCTCGCTCCAACTAGATGGGCAAAAAAGCCCACCAAACAAAAAAAATGCAGGGCGGAAGGATGGGGAGGCAAAGATCGCCCCTGCCACTCTGCATCAGAAGACCGACAGCCTCCAAGTTCAGGGGCTTACGGCCATCACCATAGGATTGCAGCCTATGATATATGCCAATTGGTTCAAGATCATCTAGTGATCTTCCCAGCTGAGTGTGGATTTGAACCTGGGACTCCCCAGTTTCAGTCTGACATTCTGTCATCTCAACACTACTTCACACTGGCTCCCCTTCTTCATTCTTAGTTTATCTTCTCGATCATCCCAGTTTGCAGGACACAGAATAATAGGTTCAAGTTACAGGAACCCAGATTCCACCTGAACATCAAGAAAAAGTTCCTGACTGTTAGAGCAATAAGACTATGGAACCAATTACCTAGGGAGGTGGTGAGCTCTCCCACTCTGGAGGCATTCAAGGTGAAGCTGGACAGCCATCTGTCAGGGATGCTTTCTTTGACCTGGATTCCTGCATTGAGCAGGGGGTTGGACTCAATGGCCTTGTAGGCCCTTCCAACTCTACTTTTCTATGATTCTATGTGCCAGAATATACTAGGTGTTGGACAATGTGGGTACAATCAGAGATGGCCTTTTGATTTAGAGGGCCGAGGGAACTATTGTCGGAGGAAGTAACTGTTGTAAACCGCCCAGAGAGCTTCGGCTATTGGGCAGTATAAAAATGTATTAAATAAATAAAAATAAATAAAATAAATAAGTATGTATTATGAACCACATAGAGTGGGGGAATATTTTTCCTCCTCTACAAGAACTCAGGATCACTGGATGAAATATCTTGATGGTAGGCTCAGAAGAGCTGACAAATAGGATGAGTAATTAAGGGAGCAATCCTATGTCCCTAAGCATCACCTAAGAGGCCATAGCTTGGATGCCCTGATCCCAGTTCAGAGACCGGAGCACCGACCTCCCTACTCCGCCCCCTTCCAGCCGGCATGGAAAGAACCACAACGGCTGCTCCCCAACATCAGGAAAGCACCCTGGGAGAGGGGAAAGGGGGTGTTTCTGGGGCAAGGAGGGGAGGAGACTGCAGAGGCCAGGATATGAGCTGCCCTGATGCCTCTCCAGCTGCCTCCCTCCCCCGAGGCTCTCTATATAGAAGGGGAAAAAGCCCCTCAAGCAAAAAAGCAGGGAAGGAGCACGGGGAGGTGGAGATCACCTCCGCTGCTCCTCCCCTCAGCATTGGATGACCGACAGCCTCCAAGTTTGGGAGCTTACACCCATCGCCATATGATTGCGCCCTAACTTGCATAAAACACAACTACAAGATGCAGTGATGCCTGCTAACTTGGACGCCATTTAAAAGGATTAGAGTCCCAAAATGCTGCTGGACTACAATCCCCCTCAACCCCTGGCAGCATGGCCTATGGTCAGGGATGGTGGAAGTTGTAGTCCAACATCTCGGGGCCTTTCATTGGGAAAGGTACATCCGTGGAGCACAGATCTAATTAGCCCGAAATGGCTAAAGAGAACTTGCATGGAGAACTTGCAGGAAACTCAGACTTACCCCCTGATTTCTTTCTTCTCAGTGGGCAGTGGGAACGTATCTGTTTTGCTTAGCATTTCATGGAGTTGGCTAGATGGCCTTTTTCTCGTGTCTTCTGGAGGATACTGTGAACTGATGCTTGCATACAAAGAAATAAACCAAGAGGCCACCATATATGAAAGATACCGGTAAATTTATTTATTTATTTATTCATTCATAAATATTTTAATACCGCCTGTCATGCACAACATATCCAGGTAGTTTACTCTAATAAAATTAAAATGCAAATATAAATTAGGCTAAAACTAACACTATGCAATATTACTTAACAGCATACACATTAACACATAGCTGGATGTAATATATATTACATATATAGTTGTATATATTAAATATATATTCAAATTTTCACTTTCCCTCTTACTACAAATGATAAATGAGAGCAGTTTTTATGGGATCAGAAATATGGGATAGACCGAAAAAAGCCACTGATCAATACAATAGCGGTGCTTGATGCAGGGTAAAGCAGGGATCCTGTTGTTCTGGGCTCCTTCGCTCTTTCTTACTCCCACATCACTGGCAGCCAAACCAGCTGTTGCTCTTCCTTTTTGTGAGAAATCTTTTGCTTCTGCTGTCAAACTCATACTGATCTGAGCCACTGAACAGATAGAAACGTCCTGAAAGAATAATGAGAAGGGTAAAGTTGGTGCATCTAACAGGTGCAGGCAGCTGTCAAAACCTGCAACGAAGTTTTCAGTCTTTCTCTCTTGTTTTCTTTTCATTTTTAATGTAGCCTTGCCTGTATCACCAGGGCACATCATAATTAAAACCGGAAATGTATGAAATATACTAATGGCCATTCTTCTCAAGTGATACACTACTGCAAAACCAGTGAAATGAATGGAACCTGCACTAGTGCAACAACTTGTGCAAAATAGCCACAGAGGTCTATGAAAAGGAGGTGTTAAATACTAGAATTGTTCCTGGTGATTTGTTGTACGTCTGCGAACAACGCGGGTTCAGAAAATAGTACAGGCTGTTATCTGGGAGTCGGGGGAATGCAAACCAGGGATGTGTGCAGTGGAAGTCCAGAGAACTCACCGGGCTCGACCCCCTGAGCTCTGCTTGACCTACCTGCTTCCCCGGCTCGACTCATGCTCTCCGAAGCCGAGCCAGGGAAGCGACTTCCGGTTTCCCGGAGGAGTGCTTTTTACATAGAAAATGGCAGAAGATATGTTAAAAATGGCCGCAATTTGCGCAAGTTACGCAAATAGTGGCCACTTCTAACGTATCGTACGCCATTTTATATGTAAAAAGCACTCCTCCGGGATCCTGGAAGTCCAGCGAGCAGCTCTGCCGGCATTTGCGTTCAGCCCGGCTCGGCAGGTACAGCAGCACTGAGCGCCCAGCAAGTCAAGTGATCGGAGGATTGCCCAGCACTAATACAAACTGCTGTCCATAGTTTGTTCGTTCCCCGATGCCCAGGTTGATGACCCACATAACTTTCATGGATGTTGTGAAATACTTCATCTAGCTAACAATTATAGCCATACAGACATACAAATGAAGTATGGGTGCCAGTATGATTAAGAACTTCTCCTTACCATCATCTAGAAAAGCAGCATCCACCCTGGGGCCAATTTCATGGAAGTCGGCTGTTATCTTCCTTGGATAGCCTTTCTCAGTGGAATTCTTGGCTTCATCAAATCTAAAGAAATTAATAGGGTGAAAATGTATGCAAGCTGCAAGGCTATATTGACTGGTGTGGTAACCACTGCTGTTTGCAGCACCAGAAATAACTGCACCTAATCCCTTTACTCGTGAAACATGGGGAGTGGGTGGAGCGCTATGTCTTCAGAGTCATGATGACTCCAAGTCATACTGTTGTTGTGTAAGGGTGGTGGGGTTTCTTTTTCACTTGCAACCTAACCCTAAACATGTTTTCTCTCAGGTACGTGCTCTTGGGTGTTCGATGAGGCTTACTCCAAAGACAGTTTGTACAGGACTGCAGCATGAGGCTCAGGGCAAAGGTCTGAGCTGAAAGTGATGCAATAGGGTTTTGGTTGGGGTGATTTTCTCAGCTCAGTGGCACTTATAAGAAGCACATTTCTAGTGGCCATAAACAGCCCTTCTCTTCAAGGGGGAGAAGCACAGGCTTCCGGAGACTGAGGACAATGAAAATTAGATGTGGATCAACACAAAAGCCCAAAGTTGATTTGAGGGTGTGCGGTAAACCAGCAAGAAGAACGTGGTAGAATCCTTATATTTCAGTTGCAAGGGATTCAAAGAATTGATCAATGTGCTTTTAGGATTGTCCAGTGTGAGCGAGATAATTTCCCGTTACCTCCAGTAGTTGTCGCCGGAAAATAAGTATGTTTTCTTTGAGTATCTGTCATGAGCAGCTGCATCAACTTTCTTAACCGTTCTCGGGAAGCCCAAGTGGTGGATGCTCCTCGGGAATCCAGGCTCTATAATATTTCCCTTGGTAGCCCAATACTTATGTCCCGTGAAAGGAAAGACAGAAAGGCAGCATGAAGATGGACCAAATGCTAATTAGATACAATGGGTTCTCCAAAGGGAACATGGAGATGATATCAGGTTGCACATTGTGTATACAATGCTGCACATTGCAGGCGCATGATGACACCACTTTGTTGAAGCTAAGCAGGTCTGAGTCTGGTCATTGCCTGGATGGGAAACTACCTGGGAAACCCATGTACGAAGCTTTGAATTGCATAATGAAAGAAGGCAGAATACGAATCTACTAAATGAAGATGGGTGAATCTGATCTCACTTGGCTCTTATTTGGGGGCATATCTTGAGCTGAACAACAACTGATGGCCTAGCAACACTGGTTCCGTTCTGCACAGTCCTTTAGCACCAGGAAAGGGCTCTTTAATCCTTTCCAAGTGTGAATTTCTACCTTAATGCCCTGTGGCTGTTTCTTTCTCCTTTTCTTCTTCTTGGCTGAGGTAAGACATTGAGGTGTCTAAGGAGAGAGATATGACCAGGGACTCTGTCGCTGCTACCACTGGGGAGAAGGGGGTTAAACATGCCATTCTCTGTCTTTCATACTGAGGGGCAGAACCACACAATAAGGGGAGACTGCATTGTGTGGTCTATGTTCACACTGAAGTAAAAGAGCTCTGTCAGACAGTTTGTACAGAAGAAATCTTGTTATGTGCATATTAAAACGGGCATTGGGATTGATTCTTCCATCCCTATAAAACCCAATTTTATTCATATATATTTTTTGCGCAGTATTATGATATTTAGAAATGCTTTTTGTATTCCTTTTCTGAAAGTGATTTTATATATGGGATCCACTAAAAAGCGGCCCAGAAATTTGCTCCAGCGCAGCGCAACATACTGTAGTTGAACGGCTAAGCTTTGCTGAGCAATATTTCATAGCCCCTGCAAATGGCCCTTTGTATTCAATAACAGGACATCCTCCGCTCTTTCCAGTCTCCTTAGATTCATAACTTTGACTCCATCCATATTAAAAGGGAACGTGTGTGCGTCAGAATATTTACCTTTGAAAAGAAATACTGTGTCGTCATCTTCAACTTCATAGGCAGCATCGATGCCACTGCTCAAAGCTGGCCAGAAAGCAGAAATGGGAGTTTTATCAAGCTCTCTTCTCTGGGGAAATTTTTGCCAGAATAAGCTGGGGGGAAGGAAAGGGGGAGAGAGACAACTTGAATATTTACTGAGGAAGGACAGTTGCTCAGTGGTGGAGCCCATGTTTGCATACAGAAGATTCCAGGTTCAACTGCATGTAGGGGGATGGCCAAACGTGAACGGGTTCAAGGGTCTGGACCTAATTTACCTGCCTGATAAGAACAGGGTTTCCCTCGGAGAGTAGTGACAGCATCGAAAGCCAGACGGGAGTCACACAGGTCTGTTGATGATGCTTCTGTTTGAATATTATTTGGTCGTGGGGGGTTTCTCGTATTCAGGGGGTCCTTGAAAAACAGATAAAGAGAAGAGCAGAAGAACAATCAGCATTTGGAAAGATACAGCTGAGGGATATTGCAAGAGACTTTGTTCTAAGATGGTGAACTGAAATACAGCATTAAAGTCACTGAATTTCTGTTGGACACAATCTCATATGGTTAATTAACATTTGGCCCAGCCAAGGAAGATCCAGAATCCATGTTAGGAATGGGCAGGAAACGCACTACCCAAATCTATCATTGCTTCTTCTAAGTCAGTACCATTGGTTGAGTTCAATAGTGCAGCTTACTCCCCAATAAGTTTGTACCAGAGTAGGATTTGGAGTATCTTATTGAGGAAGAAGACAAAAGACAAGGCTGCATCTGCTGTTCCTAATGGACTGTCCCAGAGTGGACATCCCTATGTCAGACATTAGATTTACCAGGTTCACCCACAACCACTAGTTGATCTCATAGATCACTTGATCTCATAGAATTAAACAAGTAGATAAATACCCATGGTTGGCAACTTCTGCTTTCCAATACTCTCTTCCTAAGCAATGAGTTCATCTTGCACCCCAATGCTACATAGAGGAATGGGGGAACCTGCTGTCACATGGGGGAAAGGGGGAGAACCCTGAAAATCAGGCAGAAGCACCATCTTTGAGTGGAGTGTGGTGGTGGACAGGACGGCCATGGGGAAGAGGGGGTAGCAATCTCAGTTTCCACCAGCCCAGTTGTGTATGCCTAAATCTGGATGCAACCCAACACTTATACATACAGCTGAGCATCTCCACTTACCATAAAGGGACTGAATGCCTTCAATGTCAGCCATATGAAGCCTGAAGTTTTTGGGGTCCCAAGGTTCATAACCTGAAAACATCAGAGCCCCCCAAACATTGGAATGCCTGAGACCCAGCGAGTGGCCAAATTCATGGGCAGCAACAAGAAAAAGGTTGACTCCTAAGGAAAACATGGAAGGCATGAGCACTTATGGAATAACTTTTGTTGCAATATAGAGAGAAGGCACATAATAGTCGGGCTGCTTGAGGAATTCAATCCAATATGAACTGACCCAATACACACCTGTGCAGATTGGAACCTCAATGTCCATCAGATCTTGCACTTCTCCACCACATATTGTAGCACCTTAAACACTAACCCACTGTATATAAAACAATCTTTGTTGGTTTTGCCCAGTCAGTCCAGCTGCCTGGTAGCAGCCCCCCACCACCACGAGGAAGGATGAGCTGTCCCTGGATGAAGGGTGAGTTACATTCAGCATGGTGGGTCATATGCCATCCAGCCTGCAACCCAATATCGATATCACTTATTTGCTTGGGCCAATGACTGAAGATCTTGCAAAGCATGTATACTGTGATACACAAATAGACCATAACACCATGAAATGTATTTCAGGGTTGCTTTTGTATAAGTCCAAAAAACATTTTATACCATGAGACCTGAATGTTCCTTGTGTCTCAATAAGTTGCAGTAAATGTAGTTAAGAACCACTTAGCAGCCATAACAAATACATGCACAGATGAATATATTACAGAAGAAATACCTTTCAAATCCCTTGTCCAAAATGCAGCCTCATTAAAATGGACATTGCCACCAGAGGCAGGATAAAAGGCGTGAGCCAGCTGTTCACCAGGGCTGTCAAAGGGAATACCATCACCATGATCTGAAAAGGTCAAAGAACACAGATATCAGTCTCCCTGCCAGGACCTTGGGTGAATCTACCTATGCTTAATTTTTATGTGATGTACTTACCACCAGCAGCAAAAGAGATCTCTATATCTGCAGGGACCCCATAGACCCTGGTGAAGGTCAGGGGGGACACATCGCTCCACACTTTCCAAGCTCTCTCGATGGCATCATCTACGTCAGAACGATGCATGTCTGGTGTGTAGTTCTGAATACTGTGGAAAATATAGCAGTAAACAAAGTGCCCTGATTGGATGAAGTGTTGGGCTTCATCCAGGCAGATCTGTTTGCTTTGTTTTCAGTAATTTTTATTATGAGTTTCAATGAATCAGAACAAGCAAACAAAAAAACATAATAAAATTAAATAAGATAAAGTATTACAGTTTTGTTACATGAGATTTGAATAGATCAGTTATGAGAGATACGTATGCAAAAAAACAGGTTTCTTAACGCTTCTTCTAGCATCTAGCCATGATATTAAAAACAACAACAACATGGGGATGCTGCCTGACTTCTGCATCCAAGCTATGGGTATCCCAGAGTGGGACTCAACTGCACCCACCTCTCCCTGCCTCTGCTTCCCTTCCCTTTCTTTCTTTTTGGGGTGTGTGTGTACGTGTGCGTTTCTGCCATAGCAGCTTTCCTCAACCTTTTGCCCTCCAGATGCTTTGGACTTCATCTCCCATCAGTGCCACACAACATGGCCAATACTCAGAAATGCTGAGAATTGTAGTCCAAAACATCTGGAGGCGGGTATGAAGCTTGGGAAGGCCACCCTAATATCCTGCTCTCATTAGGAGCTGGGGGAGCTGCAGTAGTAAATATCCAAATGCCATCTTGACTTCAGGAAAGTGGATTGAAATCTTACCTGTACGTTAGGTCTTTCTTTGGCCATCTAGGAGATATGGGAAAGGTGCGGAATCTCATTATAGCATCCAGAGTGCTTGGATCTACTTTGCACGTCACTTTCAGCCCAAAGAATTCCTGCATTTGTCATATTTTGTCAGCAGTGATTTGTTGCATTTTGTCAGCAGCTATACTTTCCCTTTGCTTGACAGGTGTTGAGTCAGATTCAGGATATTTTTCCATGTATTTCTGATGAGAAGATCAGACACATACAATTGGAATTAATTTTACATGCAGTCAGTCCTCAGATTTGAAAATATTCATTTCAAATATTTCTATCCTGCCTTTCAGGGCACCAGGTTGGGGAAAGCTGCCCTAAGACACCCAGCAACCTGCAGTGGATCCGAGGAGCAAATAGGGATGCGTGAGCATTTTGTTTAATCCATTTCTTTCTTTTTTAAAAAAATAGGAACATGCCAAAAATAGCCAATTTCTTCATACACAGGATAGGGGAAAAAGTAGAGTTGAAAGTGGGAGAAAGTGAAATGGACAGACATTGTGCATCCCTAGCTTTGAACCTAAATATCTCTACTCCATGACCACACAGAGGTGTGGAAACTGACACTCTGGATGTCAGTTTCCCCAATGTATTGAGTTATCGGCTACCCAGTCAATCTGCTGGCTGCATTCAATTTCTCCCTTACACTACCATCAGCCATTACCTTAGCAAACTCCATGTCCTTTTCTGCAATGTGTTCGGCTTCTTGGACTATGGGCAAAGTACTGGAAAGTGCTCCACAAAATGCAACCATCAGTAGGAAGATCTTCATTTTGACTTTCCCTTCCGTGTCCCAATTGTGGAGTCCCAGAACTCTTCTGCCTCTGACAATGGGTCTGTCCATGTGCCCCCAGTCTCCCTCTATATATACGTCTTGTTCTGTAGCACCAACAAAACCATGACTCAAGATGCCCACCCACTTTCCAATCACATTTCCTGAAAATCCCCATTGAGCAGGAAGAACACAGGAAGCTGCCTTGTAAGGAGTCAAACGATTGGTCCATCTAGCCCATGGTTGTTTACACAGACTGGCAGGGGCTCACCATGGTTTCAGACATGAATCTCTTCCTGCTTTACCTGGAGACACCCTGGATTGAACCGGGGACCTTTGGCAGGCTGTACCTCTGAACTGTGGCCCTTCCATGCCTCAGCATGGCTGGGATTGACCAAATGAGAATGTTTCACAAAAAAGAATCAAATTCTTCCCTGAGGAAAAAGTGGGACCCTTCCTCCCAATCGAAATATGGGTGGGTTCACCCGACTCGACAACCCCCCTGTGGTTTATAAGCCACCCAGTGCGTGCGTGTCCTTTGCCTGCGGCCCTCGATGTGCCCAACAGAGGATCAGGTACAGCCAGGGTCCAGACCCACCTCCTCCCCCATCTTCCCCCCTCGCTCCTCCCTCAGGTATCCCTGGGGACACCACGGGGGCACTGAGGTTCCCAGAGCCACCACAATCCATTTCGGGCTTCCCGCTGCTTGCTTTTAAAAAAAAATAATAAACATTTATTTTTTTTGAGATCACAAAAGATGCTTTTCAGGGTGACATTCACAATCTCTGTTTTTGGCAGCCATGAACTGCCAGCACCAAGGATCCCGAGCAGCACTTTGCAGTGGCTGCCCATGGTCCCCCGCCCCCATTTTAAAATAAAAATTAGGTCCGGTATTGAGTTCAAAGTAGTGCAGTTTTTTTTTTTAGTTATTTTCTTTTTTGGTCATCTACTTGGAAAGAAAGCCCTGGGAGATTGTGCTTTGAGAAAATGGTCCTCTTTCCCACCTTTTCACTGTGCAAGCCCCTGCTTTGTTTGGGGGAGATCAGGTGTCCCTAGTGGGCCCCCATTTTGATAGGGATTTTAATGGGATTCCCACTGACAGGAGGGAGGCTTGACACTTGACAGTTCAGGCAAAGTGTTAAGTGTCGCATACTCCCAGCAGTGTGAATTCCCCCTGGTTTTGCCTCTCCCCAAGGTGCTGTCAACTTGGGGTTAATGGAATAAATGAGAGGACCATTGGCACTTCTGATCGCTCCCCCCCAAACCCCTGGGATCATGCTGGATATCTCCCCCCAAGTTTCCTCGCCAAATTTGAACGTTGTTGCTCTTTGCAAACCATACTTTGCAAGTGCTTCGGAAAAATGCCCCCCCCTCAAAAGTACCCTTTGCAACAGAATCCTTTTGAGGTGCTCATGTACCCCTGGGCTGCCTTTTCCATGTGTGGATAACCCTTGAGGTCCCCCGAAAAAAACCCAAGGATCCGGCCATGAAGGGTGCTTTCAGGGCCTTCATTTCCTGCCCTTCCCAGTATGATCCTTGGGTTCATTACATTTTGCCAGTGTGATTTGACTGGCTTATGTTAACTGATACACAGAACATTTCAAATGAAGAGGGGTAGATCCAGACATAGTTATTCTTCATGTAGACCCATTGAAATTAACGGGACTTCTGTAATTCTTGACCAACTTGTCCCATTGATTTCAGTGGATATACTCAAAGCATGGCTAAATCTGGAGCCAATCAAGCATGCATTAGTAATCGATAATTATTCTAGCAATATCTGATTGATAAATTAATAGGCAAAAAATGAAATATTTTCAAAGAAACAGCATTATCTGTGAAAAATGGGCAAATTGTGAAGGTATATTTTTAATGGTAGATTCATTGTAGAACGATGGTATCTCATCCTCAATTCACCTGCCCAGGGCCTCTCCAGAGGCAGATTTATGGCTGAAAGCTTCGTGTTGCCATATTCCAGTCCTCCAAAGTCTGCATATTAGGCAAACCACCCCACTGATTTCCCATGCCAAAGTAACCCTGAACTTGGATGGTCAGTGGAATTTACCACTGCTAATTCCACAGTGAAGCAAAACCCCCAAAAGAACAGCACAACCAATGCGTGTCTATACGGAAATAAGTCCCATGAGTTCCATGGCGCTTACACTGAGGTAAGTGGGTCTAGGATTGCAGTGTTTGTCTGCAACCCTATACATAGTCTAGCAGGCTTACATCCCTGGCAGTGGACTTCTGCTCTTCTGTGTAGATTCCTGAATAGACATACACAGGGCCGGGCGTGCTGTTAGTCACGAAACATTATGCAAACTTGCAATGACATTTTCGAACGTAAACTGTTATTCTTCCTCAGATGCAGACTTTTAAGACTATAAGCAGTTTGTACCACTTGATGTTTTGCGTCACACCCTGGGACAGAAATAATTGCAGCATTTTAAGGCACCATCGAACAACCCTGAGGCTCCAGACTGCACATGGCTGCTTCAAGGGTAGGGGATGTTTCATTTTTGACTCAGGGGAATGCAGCTTTCAGGGCTCCTAATCACCTCTGTCCTGCCCTCCGGTACTGCTGCTGCTGTCAACTCCATGTACCCACACAACTGCATCCCCCTCCTCCCTGCAACAAAACAACAGGGCACTGGACTAAACAGCAGGGTTGCCGTACACTGCTCTCTCTCAGCCAGCCTTCCCAGAATATGGCCAGAAAAATACTGGGCTGAGGCGGACATAATCCATACTTGTTCAGCCCCAATAGACAGCCCCTATCAGCCTTCTTCAACCTGGTGCCCTCCAGTTTGTTGGACTACGACTCCCAACATCCCCAGCCAGCATGGCCATGCCGGATGATGATGGGAGCTGTATTGGGAGGTACCAGGTTGGTGAAGTGTGGGTATCGTTATGGTGGACTTTATTTTTTATCAGTAGGGTATCATGTTAAAAAAATATTACAAACTCAAGGGAAAAGAATCTTCTTTTTTGGGCATGAAATAAGGCCTGAACTCCTTTGCTTGACCATGAACTCCTTTCTTTGCTGCTACCTTTTGTTTTGGAGTAAATATGCTGCTTGCCAATCACATCTACAAAGCAGTTTACAAATGCTGAATATTTTACTTCATCGTCAGACCGCTTGTAAAAAGCAGACTTGTAAAGTGATACTTGCCTGGATACCTGTGAGAACAGGATTCACTTCACAATAGTTACTTCTTCGTTTGTTTGTTTTTAGGGAAAACATGCTGACAACTGACACTGTTTACATGAGGGTTTACATGGTTTATGTTTTTGTTGAAATATGGAGTATCATTTTGAAAGAGATATACAGAAAATGACTCACTTGCAATCCATCACTTAACATCCTGCCAGCTGTTCAGTTCCTTTCATGCTTGTGAGGCAAGAATTTAGACTAATTTGGGCTGAAATCATGTTCTTCCTAATACAGAAGTCAATATTCCCACGTATCTCACACTTCCATGTCTCATTACTGTACAGTGTATTAAATCATACAAGTCCCTGTGTTCTTCCTCTTCGTTACACTTTAGAGGAAGGCTCTGCAGCCTTGGGTCCCCCGATGTTGCTGGCCTATAGCTCCCAGGATACCCAGCCAGCATGGCTAATGGCAAGGTATTCTGGGAGTTGTAGTCCAGCAACATATGGGGACCCAAGGTTGGAGAGGCCCTGCTTTAGAGCTTTTCTACCTGAGGCATTTATTATGCACTTGTCATTCCTTACTCTTGGTTGTTTATGGGTTCTATAGATGATGACGTGACCTTCTACCTTCACTTCTATTTTTTTGTGAGCACTTTCCCATTGTTATTTTAGTGTGGACAAGATGGAGTATTATTTCTATAAGGGAAAGAAAACATATTTTCCTACTTGTCTAATTGTGGTATTTTGCTACAGCACAGCGCCACCTAGAGCTTATGTAATGGGAAAGCTCCTTCTGTAGAGCTCCGATCTCAATTCTATGACTAAACTGAAAGTAGATATGATGGATTCACAGCCTCTTGTATAAAGGCTCTTAGTGTGACCAGAAACGGAACTTGGGGGAGAGATATCGTACCCATTCCCAGTGGGCCCCATACATTTCCATGAGACAAACAAAATGGGCTAAATTTTGCAGACCTATTGGAAGGGGAGCATCTGAGAAGAAACTGGGATCTCCAGGTGTGTGGATGTTAGCTTAACAGGGCTGGCCCTACCATTAGGCAAAGCCAGGCAGCAAACATTGGGTGACACCAGCAAGGTATTGGGGGAGAGAGCTGTGTGCCTTCCCTGCACCCCCTAACCTAGCCTGTAGCCTTCAGGTGCAGTGCAGGATGTTGCCCCATCATCAGTGTTGAAGAAAGATTCCACTGCCAGTCCAGTAGGATTCTGTACATGGGATGAGAGGGGGCCCCTTAGTCTTTGCCTCAGGCAGCAAAGTCCCTTGGGCCTGCCTTGTAGCTAGGCTTCCACACAAACAGTGACCCTGAGCATACATGTTCACTTCCTCACAGATAAATGAATGGCAGCCATTTACACACCTACAGATAAAGTCAAATGCTCTGTACACGAGGCACTACGTGGCCTGCCACCACTGAAAGATGGCACACAGACACAGAGCATGGCCCCTGGCATTCCATGCCATATATAGACTCTATGCTCAGCCCCATGGATTCTCCACTGGATTCCCATGGATTCTGCAGCATGGAGTTCCCCAGGGGTCAGTTTTGGCCTCCATGCTATTCAACATCTACAGGAGTTTGGGAGTGCATTGTCATCAGTATGCTGATGACACACAGCTCTCCTTTTCATCTCCATCAGGTGAGGCTGTGGATGTGCTAAATCGGTGTCTGGCTGCGATAATGGACTGGATGAGGGCCTAACAAACTGAAGCTGGATCCAGACAAGACTGAGGTGCTGTTAGTGGGTGGTTCTTCAGACTGGATGGAGGGTGATCAACCAACCTGCTCTGGATCGGGTGGCACTCCCCTTGAAGGAGCGGGTTCATAGCTTGAGGGACCTCCGTGAGCCATCTTTGTCACTTGAGGCTCAGGTGACCTCAGTGGCAATGGAGTGCCTTCTGCTGCCACCTTCAGCTGGTGGCCCAGCTATGCCCCTATCTGGACAGGGATAGCCTGGTTTCAGTGATCTATGCTGTGGTAATCTCCAAATTAAGTTACTGCAATGCACTCTAAATGGGGCTGCCCTTAAAGACTGTTCAGAAGCTCCTGCTTTTGCAAAACGCAGCAGCCGGACTAATAACTGGGACCAGAGGTCTGAACATGTAACATCGATCCTGGCACACTTGCTTTGGCTGCCTATACACTTCTGAGCCTGATTCAAGGGGCTGGTTTTAACCTATAAAGCCTTACACAGCTTGGAACCGCAATACTTGATGGAACACCTCTCCCAACCGCAACCTACCTGGACATTGCGCTCGACATCTGAGGCCCTCCCCCGAGTGCCACCTCCAAGGGAGGCTTGGTCAGTGGCAACAAGGAAGAGGGCCTTCCCAGTGGTGACCCCCTGATTATGGAACGACGTACCCAAAGCGGCTCGCATGGCGCCAACTCTGTTATCCTTTCAGCGCCAGGTTAAGACTGCCCTCTACTCCCAGGCATTTAAGGTCATTCAATGGCTTTTAATGGCATATGGGGTGGTGGTGTATGTATGTCTGCAGTGGTCTAGTTTATTGAATATATTCTGCGTTTAAATGTTACAATGGTTATAATTTCTGTTTTTAAATTTTATATCAAATTTTATGCTGTTTTACTGTATTTGTACAGTATTTTATTGTTTTGTATATATTGTTGTTAACCGCCCAGAGAGCTTCGGCTATGGGGCGGTATATAAATGAAATTATTCATAATAATATTAATATGGGCAGTTTGCTGGTAAAATACAAGAACCGTAGAAGCAAATTTGCATGTTGGTAAGGAAGTGTTGAGTGAGTCTACATTATCTATCACTGCATTGTTCCCAGGGGAAGGGGAGTGAAGATGGCCAAATTGGCCACCCCCATTGTAGCAAACACTGAGGGAAAGACTCCCACCTCCTGGGCATGGCTGCCCAGTGGCCTCTTGATTAGCCCTCCAAGCAAGGCATGGTTTCCTGCT
Organism: Shinisaurus crocodilurus; assembly: GCA_021292165.1. Classification (NCBI taxonomy): domain Eukaryota; kingdom Metazoa; phylum Chordata; class Lepidosauria; order Squamata; family Shinisauridae; genus Shinisaurus; species Shinisaurus crocodilurus. The sequence continues at coordinate 271,261,724 of CM037878.1, read as the reverse complement.
TAGGCTGCAGATGGAATTGCAATTTTTTCAGCTCTCCTTTTCTCCTCTTCCTCCTGTGTCAGAACTAGGAGAATTTCGAAAGTGCTGTTCAGCAAGCGCGAACTCACCTTGTTCTGCTCACGCGAGTCTGTTCACGAACGTTCTCCTTAGTTCAGACCCGGCTCACCGTTCCTGAATGGAAAAAACCCAGAAATTTGCTTTATTGAACCGTTCAGCAAGTGCGAACTCGCCTTGTTCGGCTCACGTGAGTCTGTTCGCAAACGTTCTCCTTTAGTTCAGACCGGCTCACCATTCCTGAACGCAAAAACCCCAGAAATTTACATCCCTAGCCAAGGTTGGGCTGGGCAACACACAGCCTGTGGGCTGCATGCAATCCACCATGATGGCTTACACAGGCCCCCAAACATGTTTCCCCCATTCAACTTCCTTGTTTTTTTCTTCCCGGAGCTCAGAAAATCTTTTCTTTAACATAATGGAACAGCTGCACAAGCTACCCCAGTGAAGAGGTGCATGCAGATTTTCCATAATGATTTTCAGACACTTATGACTCTATATGGATTGTTCTAGTTGTTTCCTTCTCTAGGGTCTGTCCCTTTTCTCAGCTGCCTCATACCACGGTCTGAGTTGGCACACCTCAGTGCGATCCGTGCTTCCTGCCTTGATGTTTTGTTCCCAGAATGTCAGTAGAGGAACTATGATGGCTAGTATTACCAACCACTGTGGCTCCTCATCCTTTTCCTCATCTTCACTAGGCCTTGCTTGGCTGACGGGCAGAGGGGCCAGTGAGCAAGTAGGCTGTGGCATCTGCTCCTCCTCCTCTTGTAACATAGACATGCATAAGAGCGAAATGTATTGCTGTTTTGGTGCACATCCCAGACTCCATCAGATTTACATTTCCTACAGTTTGAAGCAGAGGCTGCTTAAACTTGCACGCAAGACACTGGAGACTGAGAAATTAGCCCCTCCCCTTTAAAGTGAGTCCTTATTTGTCGTAAGCTAGCCAGGAGTCACGTGATTCCAATAGACAGGCTAGAAAAGTCAGGGCAGGCACACAATGCCCATGGCACACATTGCAGAGGCACGAGGTATCACCGGAACACTCAGTGAAACTGTTGAATTCTGTAAAAAGAAAGGGGCCATGGCTATACAGGAGGGGGCGTGGCTCAGTGGTAGAGCACCTGCTTTGCATGCAGAAGGTCCCAGGTTCGATCCCCGGCATCTCCTGGTAGGACAGAAAAACTCCTGCCTGAAACCCTGAAGAGCCACTTCCAGTCAGTGTTGACAATACTGGGGTAGATGGACTAATGGTCCAGCGCAGTATATGGCAGCTTGCTTCCTATATTCCTATCCCAACCTCTTCAGCACTATAAAAGGGATTAGGAGAGCCAGGGGTCCTATTTTACAGAAGACAATCCTCCATTTGAACACCTGCCTCTGTTTGTAGAACCGTCCAATCTAAAATTGATATTGGGAATTACATTAGTCACTGGATTCAACCATTCTTATTCAGTAGATGATGCCCCCCGCCACACAGGTTTACCTGTGAATGGGGCAGAAGTATTCATTTCTTGTGGTGCTTCCATCTCCGTTCACCCTGCCAGCAAAAGCATCCTTGCAACTTACCTAGTTTAATCTTCAACCTGTTTCCTTCTTCAGATATGATGCGGCTAAGAATTCAACGGAGAAGGGTTATCTGAAACAGATAGAGGCTGACTGCCCTGGAATCGGGACCAAATTGGAATGCTGCTGCTCAGCATTTAGGTAAGCAGAAGATGGTCTTCCACTGCAGAACATTAATTTATTTTGTAATGCTGGCTATCCAGGCACAATAGTCTGGCAGATAACATCTTAAACAGTATTGTTTGGGGTATGGGGCTCTGTAATCTGAGGGCCCCAGAGATGGTGCCTGAGCCCATGTTGGGACATGGGAGAGCACTGAACATTGCATTTGCACCCCGTCTGTGGGATGAGACCAGAGAGTGTAAGTTGTCAAACATCACTTGACAAAAGACCAGCCTTGCCACAAGAGAACTGGCCCTCTTTGGATGATTAAAGCATTGATTGATTATACACAACCTTCTGAATTTGAAGTTATTTTTCTTTCTTTTGCATGTGAGATCTCACTTTTACAGTGTATAAAACAAAAATAAAATAAAGGGTATTTTTTCCAACAACAAGCTTTTATTCTGTCATTCTTTCTGTGATTAAGACTATTGTTTCATTGGTGCTTCAGGGGAAGGCACCAGTTTCCAGTGGGGCTGCTCATTAGTGTACTGGTCCCTTTACCAGGAAGATATCTCTACCTTACACTGGAAAATGCCCATTTTCTGCCTTGAAGCCTGGCTCCTGGCAAATCATTGCACTTGAAGTTTGCTATGAAAAATCATGAAGAATCCTATGACACCAAGGGTGCAAACCTATGGCTGGCTGGACGTTGTCTAGCCGGCCGTGGAAATGCGGAAATACTCTGACAGCCCTACAAAAAATGCAGGGTGGGAGGACGGGGAGGCAGTCACTTCCTGATGCTCCTCCCACTCTACATTAGATGACTGTAAGCCTCCGAGTTCAGGAGCTTACAGCCATCACCAATAGGATTGTGCCCAGCTTGTTCAATTCACAACTGCAAGATGCAGTGATGCCCACTAGCTCAGACGCCATTTCAAAGGATTAGAGTCCCCAAATGCTGTTGGACTACAATCCCAGTCATCCCCAGCCAGTGTGGCCAATGGTCCGGGATGGTGGGTGTTGTAGTCCAACCATATCTGGGGATCTTTGGTTGGGAAAGGGAAATCCTTGGAGCACAGGTCTAATTAGCCATAATAGCTAAAGAGAACTTGCATGGAAAGAGGCAGTTGACCACAGGAAACTCAGACTTGCCCCTTCATTGCTTGCTTTTCAGTGGGAAGTGAGAGAGAGAGAGCATATTTGTTTTGCTTAGCATTTGATGGTTATTAATGGGGAACTAATAGCCAGTCCCACTCTCTGGATTTTTCTGTTGTTCTTTTAAAAAATAAATAAAAATAAATAAATAAATAAATTGACAGTTAAGTCATTTTTACAATTTTGTACTGCACACCACTTTGAGGGCCTGTTGGCTGAAAGCTGGTATAAAAATATTTTAATAAATCCATGAAATAAACAGAATGCTGGATAACAGGGAGTTCGAAGAGCAAGTTCTCAAAATGCTGTATAGAGCAGAGATAAAGAATGACTGGCTTAGGTTGATCAGCGTGGGAATGAGGGGCATGTGGCTTTTGGACAAGGAGTTAACTAGATGGTCTTTTTCTCCTTTCTTCTGTAGGATGCTGTGAGTTTATGCTTGCCATACAAAGAAATAAACCAAGACCATCTTATATGGAAAGATAAATCACTTTATTACTTAGCAACATACAACAATGTGTTAACAAATAGTTTAAGGCAATAATTTATATTAAATATATATTCAAATTTGCACTTTCCCTCTTACAGAAAAAGATCCGTGACTGCAGTGTTTTCTGTGGCTCAAAAACACAGGATAGACCAAGGAATGCCAGCAGCGAACACTATATTGTTGGTGCTTGATGAAGCAGGGATTCTGCTCTTCTTGCCTACTTCACTCTTTCTTAGTTCCATATCACTGGCAGCCAAACCAGCTGTTGCTCTTCTTTATTGCAAGAAATCTTTTGGTTTTGCTGTCAAACTCATACTGCTTTGAGCCACTGAACAGAGAGAAACGTCCTAAAAGAATAATGGGAAGGGTAAAGATTGTGAATCTGATAGGTGCAGGCAACTCTCAAATCCTATCATGAAGTTTTCATCTTGACTCCTTTTCATTTTGAACGTAACCTTGCCTGCATCATGCGGGCACATCATATTTAAAACAGGAAATGTATACAATATACTAACTGATGCACTACTGCAAAACCAGCAAAATGCATGGAGCTTACACTGGTGCAACAGCTTGTATAAAATATATTAAATAGACACACAGGTCAATTAAAAGGGCCCATTAAAAACCAGCATGGTTCTTGGTGATTTTCAAAGCCTCCAAAATTCTACATATAGCATAGTCCTCAAACTTGTAACATCTTCCCTCATCTGACAGACTGGATTCCTTGAGTAATTTTTAATGCTTTCTAAATCCTGATGTGGACATACTCCTGAGATGCCCTGGTTAACATAATCCTGAGATGCTGATGTTAATGAACCAGATACCTTTCATGGATGTTGTGAAATACTTCATCTACCTAACAGTTACACCCATACAGACATACGGATGAAGTATGGGTGCCAATACGATTAAGAACTTCTCCTTACCATGATCTAGAAAAGCAGCATCCACCCTGGGGCCAATTTCATGGAAGTCAGCTGTTATCTTCCTTGGATATCCTTTCTCCATAGAATTCTTGGCTTCGTCGTATCTAAAGAAATTAATGAGCTGAAAATTATGCAGCTGCAAGGCTATATTGACTGGTGTGGTAACCACTGCTGTTTGTACCACCAGAAATAACTGCATCTAATCCCTTTACATGAGAAACATGTGTGGGGGGAGCATTATGCTGCCTTCAAAATCATGATGTTTGACATGTACACATGACTCCAAGTCATTCTGCTGCTGTGTTAAGGTGGTGGGGTTTCTTTTTCACCTGCAGCCTGATCCTAAACATCCAGATCTCACTTGAGATCAGGAAGCCCTCTTGCATGTTCAGTGGGGCTTCAGGAAGTGATCTCACAGTAAGCCATCTTGCATGTTCAGTGGGGCTTACTCTGAAGTCAGTTTGTACAGGACTGCAGCATGAGGCTCAGGGCAAGGTCTGAGCCGCAAGCGATATGACAAGGTTTTGGTTGGGGTGATTTTCTCAGCTCGGTGGCAGTTATGAGTAGCACATTACTAGTGAGTATATTCAGACCTTCTCTACAGGTTCCCGGAGACTGAGGGCAATGAAAATTAGATGTGGTCAACACAAAAGCCCACAGTTGATTTGGGAGGGTGTGGTAAACCAGCAAGGAGAACGTGATAGAATCCTTATATTTCAGTTGCAAGGGATTAAAAGAATTGATCAATGTGCTTTCAGGATTGGCCAGTGTGAGCAAGATAATTTCCCCTTACCTCCAGTAGTTGTGGCCTGAAAAGAAGTATGTTTTCTTTGAGCTTCTGTCATAAGTAGCTGCATCAACTTTCTTAACCGTTCTTGGGAAGCCCAAGTGGTGGATGTTCTTTGGGAATCCAGGCTCTATAATATTTCCTTTGGTAGCCCAATACAAATGTCCTGTGAAAGGAAAGATAGAAAAGATTGTGTCTTGTATGAGGATGAACCAAATGCTAATTATATACACTGGGTTCTCCATATTCTAAATTTCCTACAGAGAGCATTACAGAATTCACACATTACAGAAAGCATGTGTGAATTCCTGCAAAATTCCTTCTGTCAAGGCAATTGCTGTGGCCCACAGAGCAATGGGCACTTGGAGATGATATCAGGTTGCACATTGTGTATACAATGTTGCACATTGAAGGCACATGATGCCACCACTTCAGTGAAGCTAAGCAGGTCTGGGTTTGCTTTGGGCCAGTCACTGACTCTCAGCCTAACCTACCTCACAGGGTTGTTGTGAGGATAAAGTGGAGAAGAGGAGGAGAATTCTGTAAGCCGCCTTGGGTTCCTTGCAGGAAAAAAGGTGGGGTATAAATGTAATAAATAAATAAAAATAAATAAATACCTGGGAACCCTGTGTACGAAGCTTTGAATTCCACGATGAAAGAAAGGCAGAAGATGAACATACTAAACAAAAAATGATGTCTATGGTCTCAACTGGTTCTTATCTTGGGTATATTTTGAGTTGAACAACAACTGATGGCCTAGCAACATTGATTCACTTCTTCACAATCCTTAGCACCAGGGAAAGTGCTTTAACCCTTTGCAGACCCTCACACTTGCCAGTGTGGATTTCTAATTTAATGCACCATAGCTGCTTCTTTCTACTTGTCTATTTCTTGGCTGACATAAGACATCGAGCTGTATAAGGAGAGAGATCTGACCAAGGCCTCTGTTGCCAATACCACTGGGGAGAAGGGGGTTAAACGTGCCATTATCTTTCTTTCAGAGTGAGGAGCAGAACCATACAATAAGGGGAACACATCATGTGGTTGATATCCACACTGAAGTAAAAGAGGCCTTTGTCACTCAGCTTGTGTGGAAGAAAGCTTGTAATGTGTATACTATATTAGAATGGGCTTTGGGCTATGATGCAGTCCAAAAGAGTAGCCCCAGGGATGATATTCATGGATGGGGAAGAAATTGATTTGCTTCGCATTTCACCGCAAACCACTTTGCACTTCCCAAACCTCTGTGCAAACTGAAACAGTTGCTTTTCAAGATTTGCACTTTTCTGAATTTTATGATGCAGTTCTCCAATTAAAAATAATAATAATGCAGAAATGCACACTAAAATGTGTATGCATTTGCATGTGGACTTTAAAACAAAATGATGAACTGATGGAGAAACAGTTCAGAACGAATATATGGTCAGAAAAAAATGAGACACTGGACAAAAGCAAAACAGACAGGTTTGTCCATCCCTAATATTTTCCAAGTTTTATCCTTCTTTTGCACAACACCATGATACTTCTTGTATCCTCCTCATATTCCTTTTCTGAAATCGGTTTCCTGAGATGTGTGTGGGAGAGCCACTAACAGCAGCCAAGAAAACTTGCTCTTCTGCAGCAGTGCAATGTTGAATGGCTGGGATTTGCTGAGTAATATTTCATAACCCCTGCCTATGGCCCATTCTGTCCAATAACAGGACACCCTTCACTCTTTCCAGCCTCATTAGATTCATAACTTTGACTCTATCCATATGAAAAAGGAACATATGAGAGTCAGAATATTTACCTTTGAAAAGAAATACTGTGTCATCATCTTCGGCTTCATAGGCAGCATCGACCCCACTCCTCAAAGCTGGCCAGAAAGCAGAAATGGGAGTTTTTTCAAGCTCTCTTCTCTGGGGATTCTTTCGCCAGAAGAAGCTGGGGGGAGGAGAGATAACTTGAATATTTACTGAGGAAGGACTGATCATTGGTTAGTTGTAGAGCCCATGTTTGCATATGGAAGATCCCAGGTTCAACTGCAGGTAGGGGGATGGCTAGAATTGAACAGGTTTGGGGGTTTGGGCTTACTTTACCTGTCTTTAAAGAACACAGTTTCCCTTCGGAGAGTAGTAACAGCATCAAGAGTCAGATGAGGGTCACACATGTCTGTTGATGGTGCTTCCGTTGGAATATTTGGTGGTGGTGCAGGGTTTCCTGATGAACCTTCGTCATCTTGAGGGGATCCTTGAAAAAGATGTAAATAGAAGAGCTGAAGGACAATCAGCATGTGGAAAGATGCAGATCAGAGACATTGCAAGAGACTTCATTCTAAGATGGTGAAGTGAGATACAGCAATACACTGAATGAAGTTCTGCCTGACACAACATTATGTTCTTTAAATCTCATACAGTGAATTAACATTTGGCCTAGTCTAGGAGAACCCAGAATCCATGTTAGGAATGGGCAGGAAACCCACAGCTGAAATCTACGACTGTTTGTTCTAAGTCAGTACCATTCGTTGAGTTCAGTAGGACTTACTCTCCAATAAGTTTGTGCCGGAGTAGGATTTGGAGTATCTTATTGAGGACGGCAAAGGACAAGGCTGCATCTGCTGTTCCTAATGTACGGCCCCAGAGTGGACATCCCTATGTCAAACTTTAGATTTACCAGGTTCCTCCACAAACATTAAAATAACTTGATCTCATAGAATTAAACAAGTAGACAAATTCCCAGTGTTGGCAACTTCTGTTTTCCAAAACTCTCTTACTTAGCAATGAGTTCATCTTGCACCCCAATGCTACACAGAGGATCGGGGGACCCTGCTGAATGGGGTAGGCTGTGGCACGGGGGAGAACCCTGAAAAGCAGGCAGGGCGCCTTCGGTGAGTGGAGTGTGGTGGTGGGCAGGACTGCCATGGGGAAGAGGGGGTGGGGATCTCTGTTTCCACCAGCCCAGTCGCGAATGCCTAAACCTGGATTCAATCCAATGCTTGTACATGGAATCAATCCACTCATTCAGCTGAGCCTCTGCACTTACCATATAGGGACTGGATGCCTTCAATGTCATCCGTATGAAGCCTGAGGTTTTGGGGGTCCCAAGGCTGATAGACTGGAAACATCAGAGCCCCCCAAACATTGGAATGCCCCAGACCCAGCGAGTGGCCAAACTCATGGGCAGCGACAAGAAAAAGGTTGGTTCCTAAAAGGAAACAGAGAGAACATGAGCACTTATGAAATTACTTTTGCTTTAAGGTAGTGAGAAATCATGTATTAATTCAGATGCTTGAGGAATTGAATGTTTATGAATTGCAATGCGAACTGACCCAATCCGCACCCCTTGAACTAATGTGCAAATCAGAACATTCCTATCCATCATATTTTGCACTTTGTGGCTCCTTAAAATTGAGCCAATTTTATGTCGGTTAGTCTTAAGGTGCCACAAGACCCTTGTTGTTTTTGGTGTAATAGAATATCATGTCTACCCTCTAGAAATTGTCATAATGTTGTGACACAGTTCTAAAAACAACATACCAAACTGCAATCTAAATTACCGGTATGTATTTTGAGATGGAATACATTTAGAGATGCAAAATTTGAGAGAAAATACATCTTTAATGGATATTTAAATGCAAATTTTTGTGCAGATTTGTTTTAATAGAAGATTGATGGGGAAACAGGATAGAACAGAGTTATGAATGAAGAAATGTGAAATTGTCTTCAGCTAGAAACAGACTCATTTGTTTGTCCTTGCATATTAGGATTTTAGGAAAGCCAATTTTAACAAACTCAGAACAATGATAAGTAAGGTCCCATGGCAAGCGACTCTAATGAGAAAAGGAGCCCAGGATGGGTGGGAGTTTTTAAAAAAGGAAATTTTAAAGGCACAATTGCAAACAATTCCCACAAGAAAAAAAGGCAGAGAGCAACAGAAGAAGCCAATGTGGCTTCACAATAAACTCAAAGATGACCTGAAAACAAAAAAGGACACATATAGGAAGTAGAAGGAAAGACATGCTACAGGGGAAGAGTACAGGCAGGTAGCACAGAACTGCAGGAATAGTGTCAGGAAGGCTAAAGCTGAGAATGAGCTAAGGTTAGTGAGGAATGCTAAAAGCAACAAAAAAGCTTTCTTCAGATACATGCACAGTAAAAGACAGAGGAAAGAACTGGTGGTTCAACTACGCAATGAGGATGGCAAATTGATAACAGAAGACAAGGAAAAGGCAGAAGTGTTCAATTCCTACTTCGGCTCGGTCTTCTCCCAAAACAGGGTCTATGACCCCCCCCCTGGCAAACCTGAAGAGCAGATTGAAGGGGCAGGATTACAGCTTGAGATTGATAGGCAAATGGTCAAGGAGCACCTGATTACTCTGAACGAGTTTAAATCTTAAACATTGGACTTTCATCTTATTCCTAAAAGAGCACACTTCCCTTTTTCCAGGAACATGGTCAGGTAGTCTAACCAGTGCTTTTTTTCTGGAGAAAAGGGTACCGGAACTCTTGGATTACATTTCCTCAGGAGTAGATGGCGATTAAATTGTAATGCAATTAATAGAAGAAAAGGTGCTGGAACTCAGTTCCGGTAAGTTCCACCAGAAAAAAAGCCCTGAGTCTAACTACATGAAACATGCTCTGAAGTATGTGATACACAAGTTGTTCCAGAGACTCTAGGTGCTCAGGAACATGGAAAAGTGTAAGCCACACCCTTTTTAAAGGAACTGGCATTTTGACAGGTAACTGTCAAAATGCCAGTTCTCATTAAAAGGGGTTCCTTTATTGCGCTCCCCATGGTTTCTTGACAGCATCATATGCATTCATGCCTGCATATGTCCCTGTGAAGAAACTATGGGGAGCCCTGCCAAAAAAACTTTTTAAAAGTTGCTGGGGGGGTTGACAGATAGCTGTCAAAACTGACAGCTCCTTTTAAAAGGGGGTGGCTCGCACTTTTCCATGTTCCCGAGGACCTAGGCTCTCAGGAACAACTGGAAAAGTGAGATCACCCTTGGGACACTCTAATGAAGAAAAAAAAAGAGGATCTTGCTGTGAAGGGGTTGTTGGCACTGGCGGGTGCCCAGGAAAGCTTGGCAAGAGCAGCAAGGGGGTTTTGCCGCTTTTGCCAAGCGAGTTGCTAGCCAGTTCCTGGTACCCACGATAGGGTCAGTCACCCAGTCTTTATGACACGACAACCCATCATGGGTACAATCCACCCCTACAACAAGCCATGGGTTGTCAGGGTGGCTTATTGCCCTCAAACAAGCCACCCTGCAGGAATCGGTTTGGGTGCACACGACATGACAACCCATCATGGGTAACAACCCACGATGGGTTGTCATGTTGTGCTAAACCAGTCATTGGTAGATGTATGCCATATACTTCATGGTACAGTCCATAGGAAGTGCCAGTACATACTAGGGTCACACTTTTTTGCTCCAATAAAAAGGTGTCTTTCCTGACTTTAATTTTCTTTATGAAAATATTCAAGTTATGCATTTGAAATGGATAAAAGCTAGATTTTGAAGGAAGGCTTTTCCGTAACTATGTAGTCTTCTGTTTGTGACCCATCGAGCTGAATACGGTCCATCACAACCCTCCTTTATGGCAGGTCACTCAGACCTCAATAAGCCTTTACAAAATGTGTGTGTGTGTGTGTGTGTGTGTGTGGGGTGGGGTGGGATTTTTCAAGCATTCAGCATGCCACAATACATCACGGTGAGCTGTGTGCAGCATGGCAGGTCATAAGTTGTCCAGCCTGGTACCCATCATCAATATCATTGATTTCATTGGGGCAATGACTGAAGACCTTACAATGACTTTATACTACGATACACCAATGGACCATAAGACCAAGAAACCAATTTCAGAGCTGTTTTTGTGTAAGTTAAAGCAACAACAACAAACATTTTACACTGTGAGACTCGAGTAGTCCTTGTATCTCAATATTTTGCAGTAGATTTACTTTAGATTTATTTTATTTGTTGCATTTCTATACTGCCCAATAGCCGAAGCTCTCTGGGTGGTTTACAACAGTGCCTGTTGTACATACCGTACAGTATGTATTGGCACTTAACTAAATGTAGTTAAGAAACACTTAAAGCCATAACAAACACATGCACAGTTGAATGTATTAAGGGGGGGGGGGAATACCTTTCAAATCTCTTGCCCAGATTTCGTCCTCATCAAAATGGGCATCTCCACCGAAGGCAGGTGAATAGGCATGAGCCAGCTGTCCGCCTTGTCCGTCAAAGGGAATATAGTCACCATGGTCTTAAGAAGTCAAAGAACACAGATATCAGTCTCCCAGCCAGAACTTTGGGTGAATCTACCTTGGGTTGATTTTTATGTGATTTACTTACATCCAGCAGCAAAAGAGATATCTATATCTGCAGGGTCCCCATAGACCCTGGTGAAGGTCAGGGGAGTCACGTCACTCCACACTTTCCAGGCTCTCTCGATGGCATGATCTACATCAGCCTGATCCATGTCCGGTGTGTAGTTCTGAATGCTGTGGAATACACAGTAGTAGATGAAATGAATGTTTGAAGTAAAAGTCATCCCATGGCTTACTCCCCATGTGAGAGTACACATCGTTTTACATCTGTTTGACTGCCAAGGAAGCTCAGTACAAAATCCTTGCCCATTCTGTTTCTAGGTGCATTTCTAGACACATCTACATAGGTGTTTAGGTACAATGACCAGGCCCATTGGTCTTCATACATCATCATCATCATCATCATCATCATCATCATCATCATCATCATTATCCCGCCTTTTTCCCAATATTGGGACTCAAGGCAGCTTTACAACATTAGAAATTTGTACAGTTAAAATATATAAATAGAGAAATACAAAAGTTAAAAATATAATTAAATCAGCAGTAGTATTAAAATTATATAAAATATCAGAGCTAAAAACAACAATAACCATAGGAATAGTGCAAATCCATCACTTTCTCAAAGGTCCAAATTTATTCCCCGAAGGCCTGCCGGAACAAGAAAGTAGAAACTGAGAATGCACCCTAAAATGCACACAGCATTTACCCCAGCAGCTCCGCATTGTAGAGAAAGATCAGCAATGGTGGACCAGCCAACTGTCAGGGAAAACCATCACTCCTCTCACCAAGGAATCCTAGGCTCACTATGAACACAGCTTGAAATTAGGTATGATCTGGAACAAACCCAGAGTTCAGGGTGCCAGCCAGCCAGTCAGCAAGCCATACCCTCTTCCAGAATACTCCATTCCATTGGCCCTTCCCCCATTATCCTTGCCTCACTCTTTCTATTATAGGATCCTGTTCCTGCTAGGAGCCAAGGAGTGCTGCAATACTAACCATCTTCATGTGGCATCTTAAATTCAAGAAAGTGGATTGAAATCTTACCTATATGTCAGTTCTTTCTTCCCCCATCTTGGAGAGTTGGGAAAGGTGTTGAATTCCCCTATATCAGGAACCCCACACCTGGGTTTCTTTATTGCATCCAAAGTGTTTTTATCTAGTTTGCCCGTCACTTTCAGCCCAAAGAATTCCTGCATTTGTCGAATTTTTGTCAACAGCTATACTTTTGCTTCTTACAACGGGTGTTGAGTCTGGTTCAGGATAGTAGTTTTCCATGTATTTCTGATGAGAAGAGCAAACACATTAGATTGCTTATAGTACTTTTACGTGCAGTTTTCACATTTCAAAATGGGCCTTTGTACAGCCTGCCTTTGTTCTCAGTGAGGAAGGTCATTCATCTATTGCGCCCTTTTTACAGATACAGGAACTGAAGCCAACAGGCATCAACTTACCCAAACCCAACCCAGCAGGGCTGCAGAGAAGGAGAGGCTTGAATCTAAATTTTCCCAGCCCGTAAATATACATAGGATCACATCAGGTTTCACATTGTACAATGCACTTAATAGTTGGCTATCTATTTCTGGTTAATCTGCCTGCAGCAATCTGTTTGTCTTCTGCTTCTTCTACATACTGCCTTCAAACATTACCTTGGCAAGCTCCATGTCCTTTCCTGCAACTTGTTCAGTTTCTGGGACTATGGGCAAAGCACGAGAAAGTGCTCCACAGAGTGCAATCATCAGTAGGAAGCTCTTCATTTTGGCTTTCACTTCTGTGCCCGTCTTGGTCTCCCAGAACACTGCACTCTCTGCCAGTGGATCTGTCTCTGTGCTTCCAGTGTCCCTCTATATATACTTCATGTTTGTTCTATAAAATCAACATAATCATGACTCACAACATTATAACATCCGCTGACTTGCCAAACACAGAAAATGCTCCTTTTAGCAGAGTGACACACAACACGGGCTGCTAAGTTTAAAAGCCTTGATTGGGAAATTACTAATAAGGTGGCTGGGATTAATCAAGTAGGACTTTCCCCCCAATAAAAATAATAATAATAATAATAAAAGTATGGGAATAACCCTTTCTCCTAAACAAACAACTCTTTCCGCCCTCAGACATAGTGTTGCCTTTCCATAGGAAATGGTCATTGAATTGGTTTTTATTTGACCGGCTCGCATTAACTGATATAAATTATGAATCATATTAGGAATTGAACCAATATCTGAATGAATCATTAATATGTAAACATAACATATTTTAAAATAAATACTATATAGTCTGTCAAAGCAGGACTACTTTTAAGGATATTTCTATTATAGGAAATTTTGGATAATTTTATTATCAGCAGAAGAGGTCAGCAGAAATGGTTATACTGTCTTGACACTTACCAATAAATCTCAAAGGCCAACCAAGTAGTCTTGTTTACCATTTGCTGATGCAGAATGACATCCCAGTTATAAATCTCCAAAATAAGCTTCTCAGTTCCCAAGAAAAAGTCAAGAAATACCAGGCACCTCAGGTAAATTAATTGTTGTAAACCACCCAGAGAGCTTCGGCTATTGGGCAGTATAGAAATGAAAATGAGGAGGAGGAGGAGGAGGAGGAGGAGGAGGAGGAGGAGAGAAGAAGAAGAAGAAGAAGAAGAAGAAGAAGAAGAAGAAGAAGAAGAAGAAGAAGAAGAAGAAGACTCGATGTGAAGATGACTGAACATGTTCTAGAGCGCATAATCGTGTCTATTGCATGTCAGTGCAGGCAGCAAAGAAGCTTTCCTTTGCTGCCTCCATTGTGTCCTTGAGTAGCCATCCAGTGGAACACTTTTGGGTAGTCTGGGGGCTGTTAACACTCTCTCCAGCAAACGGGGCCCTGGCCCCCTCTAAAGCCCACTGTGATCTTTTTGCATCACACTTTGAGGACACACTCGCTTGTCCTTCATAGTGAATTTGATGCTATTGTTAGCACGGCTCTAGTCGAGGTGTCTAACACCACCATCTACCCAATTTTGTGGGATCAATTTCAGTTGCCTTGGTATAATGAAGTGGATAAGGTAAGGTGCTTGCAGCACTGTGACTGACCACATGCCCTCTTGATCTTTGCCCCTCCTAGCAAATAAAAGCTAGCCAAGGGGGTATGACTAGGTGGGTCTAGGGAATGGTAAATGCATCTCTGCATGAAGGGGTGGTTCCTGCTGTTCTTAAGGAGGCAGTAGTGCGACCACTTCTGAAGAAACCCACTCTATTTGCTATCAATAACGGAAAAGGTGATCGGTCCTCAAAATGTTAAAGAATTAATTATAAATTTGTTAACGGCAGGTAGACTAATGATAGCAAGGAAATGGAAAATTCAGCAAGTTTTCACTATTACTGATTGGTATAAAGAAGTATGGGATATGGCATTGAATGATATGTTGACTTGTAATATCAAATGCAAAAGGGGTCAATTAAAGAAAAATATTTTCAAGGATATTTGGGGTTTATTTCTGGAATATGTGTTAAAAAGGGGGAAAGGGAGTTTACCCTGTCAAGATATGTTGTATTTTTGGAATAATGAACAATTATAGAGTCATTGTATTATTTGGTCCCATGGTGATGGGAGCACTATATTAGTTATATGTGTGTGTTATTTTCTTTGTATTGTTTAAAATTTTTTAAATAAAAAATATTTTAAAAAAAGAAAGAAAAAAAAAAAGAAACCCACTCTGGACCCAATGGTACTTGACAACTACCACCCAGTTGCAAATACCCCTTTCTTAGGGTAGGTGCTTGAGACGGTTGTGGCACTCTTGGAGAATACTGATTATTTGGACCCATTCCAGTCTGGATTTTGACCTGGTTATGGGACCGGATCAGCCTTGGTCGCCCTGATGGATTACCTTTATCAAGAGAGGGAAGGGGGAGTGTGACCCTGTTAATTCTGCTCCATCTCTGATGAGCTTTCAGTACCATCGACCATGGTATTCCCCTGGATCAACTCCATGGGATGGGCATTGGAGGCACTGTATTACAGTTGTTCCAGTCCGACCTGTGGGGCTAATTTCAGACAGTAATATTGGGTGACTTTTCCTCAGCTGCTTGGAAACTGAGCTATGGGGTTCCGCAGGGTACCATCTTGTCCCCAGTATTGTTGTTTTTTAATTTTATTTCTATATAAAACAAACACATAATATCAAACATATAACAATTAACAAAACAAAATAGAGTTCCGATTTTCTTCTACAGCAAATATAGGTAACAATAATTTTTCTTATTCAATGATCAGAATGAGAAATCTCTTTTTTCCCATTGTCCCAAATTCACATCCCCAATGTTGTTTAACATCTGTATGAAATCACTGGGAGTGGTCATTAGGGGATTTGGAGCCAAGTGCCATCTGACATCTATCAGGTGATGCTGTGCAAGTCCTGGATCAATGTCTAGACTCAGTGATGGGCTGGATGAGGGCCAATAAACAGAAGCTGAATCCTAGCAAGATGGAAGCCTTGTAGGTGAATGGTTCCCAAGACCAGGAGATAGACTCATAGCCTGTTCTGGATAGGATTGCACGCCCATTGAAAGATCAGGTTTGTAGTCTGGAGACACTCCTAAATCCAGCATTGTCACTGGAGTCCCAAGTGACGGCGGCAGCTCAGGCTGCCTTTTACCAGCTTTGTCTAGTTTGCCAGCTACAGCCTCTCCTAGACAGGAATAGCTTAGCCACAGTGGTACAGGTGCTAGTAACCTCAAGACTGGATTACTGCAATGCGCTCTTTGTGGGGCTGCCTCTAAGACTGGTCTGGAAGCTGGAGCTAGCTCAGAATGCAGCAGCTTGGCTGTTGTCAGAAGCTGCACCTTTTCAGCATGTAACTCCTTTGCTGAAGGAACTGCAGTGGCTGCCTATTCGCTACTGGGCCAGGTTTAAGGTTTGGGTAGTAGTGTATAAAGCCCTAAACAACTTGGGACCAGGATACCTGAGAGAGCGCCTTCTCCCTTACCAACCTGTCCAGTCACTGAGGTCATCAGATGGCATGTCCCTGGTGGTTCCTCATGGACCTTTGGCCCAATTGGAGTCCACCTGGAGAAGACACTTCAGCGTAGCGGCTCCATTTCTCTGGAACTTCCTGCCTCTGGAGGTCAAGCAGGCTCCAACATTGTATTGTTTTCAGTGCCTCCTGAAAACACTTTTATTTCAGGAAGCCTTTCTGATCTAACCAGCCATGGATTTATTGATTTTGTTTTTAATACTGTTTTATTAATTTTTTACTTGTTTTATCTTTTGTTGTACACCACTCCAAAATCTCCATACTGGAATATGGAACAATATATAAATTTTGTAAATAAATAAAGGAATGGCCCAATTCAGAATCCATCCTCCATTGCCATCTTTTAGCAGTAAATGTCAGAGGCTGGAGAAATACCCCAAACAGTAGAAATTAAACTACTTGTTCGATTAGCCTTCCCCAATCTGGTGCCCTCAGATACTTTGGACTGCAGCTCCCATCAACCCCAGCCAGCAGGGGCAATGGTCAAGAATGCTAGGAGCTGTAGTCCAACACTTAGCATAACATGAACTAAAAAGAGCCATTACTGTCTTGTCTTTTAAATCAATGCAGGACAGGCCATTGCAGCATAAATAGATACTGTGCAGACAGTGTTTTGGAAGGCTCTTGGGCAAGACACCTTCACTGGGCCCCTCCCTCTCAGTGAGTCTAGTTTCTCATCAGGATTGTTACCTGCTGTTGTTGACCCGCTTCCGCTTTCTCATTGTTGCTATCCCTTGCTTGCTTGGCAGGCAGAGAGCCAGTGAGCAAACAGGCAGTGGCATCTGCTGCTCTCCTTCTCACCATCACCATTGTCTAGGCCAGAGTGAGAGGCAGGTGACCAAGAGGTTGCAATGGTGAAGAGGAAGAGCAACTATAAGGGACTCTTGCCAGTGGGCCCCTGCTGGACTGTGGGTCCTTAGCAGGTGCCCGACCATGCCTACCCTTGATGCTGGCCCTGCCAAGCAGACAGGCAATAAGCAAGCAGGCAGTGGCATCTACTGCTCCTCCTTCACACCACCACTGTTGTCCAGGTGAAGGAGGTTCTTGTCCGTGGCCCTCCTTCTCAGCGTGGTCCCTCAGCAAGTGCCTGACCATGTCAACCTTTGATGCAGCCCTGTGTGCAGAGGAAGTGGAAATGAACTTTCGGCCATGTATAACAGTGAAGATGCTGGTGGAGGAGGGGGGAACACAGAAAGATCCTTTGTATGAGAGTAGGGCTGTAGAAGCATTCCCCTATATTCAACCTTGAAATGTTCCTTTGGGATTAAAACAAACAAACAAACAAACAAACAACAGGGTTGTCCAGGCTACAATACATGGCTGGTAGGCTAAGTTCAGCTTGATGGATCACATTTTGTTAAGGCCTGTTGAAAAGAGGGACTTTCTGTCCTTGTCCCTCTAGAAACTTGTGCTGCAGCATTTTCTGTGGTGGCCCCCAAGTTATGGAACTCTCTCCCCAGTGACCTCCGCCATGCCCCCTCCTTGATGAGCTTCCGCCGTGCATTAAAAACATGGTTTTTCAGGCGGGAATATGGGGTGGTTTAGGATTTTAAAGCTGTAATGGTATTTTGTATTTTGTTTTATTGTATTTTTTTATATATATTGTACATATATATGGCCGGGTCACCGGCAAGATGGGCGATTCAGAAATATAATAAATAAATAAATAAATTTGCTTGTTATCTTCTACTTTGTCCACATCCAACCCACCTACAACAGTCCAGAGGCATGGCAATAACTGAGGGATGGCCTGGAATACGACAGTATATAGCCCCTTGGCTGGGGTTCTGGGCTGGGCTGTACTGGGCAGGCTATCTCATCTGCGGAGAGGCCACCACACACACCTGCAGTCTCACCAAGCCCGCCCTTCTATGCTAGGGTGGTCACTTACACATTGCCTCCAAAAAGGGGGAATTGTGCCCAAAAGAGGACACCGATTTGCATAAAATGTGTGTGTGCTGATTTATGTGTATAGATGCAAATTCAGAAATAATTACTACAGTCTGAAT
This sequence comes from Shinisaurus crocodilurus, assembly GCA_021292165.1. Lineage (NCBI taxonomy): Eukaryota > Metazoa > Chordata > Lepidosauria > Squamata > Shinisauridae > Shinisaurus > Shinisaurus crocodilurus. Next base: position 271,243,303 of record CM037878.1, on the reverse strand, counting down.
AGAAACACAACACAACTCACCATAGTGGGGAAGACTGTGACCGGGTGGCCCATTTGCCTGCTGCTTAGGCCGCTGTCCAGGCACTACCTCTGTGGGTAGGGCAACTTCAAGGGCCCTGCTCTCCCTTACTGTATGGTCTTTGGATAAAACGCTATAAAGATGGATAAAACATGGACTGGGCAGTCCTTCAAATAGAGCAGAGGTGGGCAATACACAGCCCTCCAGCCTTTTTTGTGGCCCTTACTTGTCCCGCCAATACCCCGCCACCTTCGGGGAGGCCCTTCCCTCAGTACTTCCACCATCAGATGCATGTTTGGTGGGGACACACGAGGGGGCCTTCTTAGTGGCTCCTCCCAGGCTCTGGAGGTCCCTATTAAAGGAGTTTAGGTTGGCCACCTCTCTGTTGTCCTTCCACCGGCAGGCAAAGATGTTTTTATCCAGGCAAGCTTTTGGCATATAAACTGGTTGTGGCTCATGCTGGCTCAGCTTGTCTGAGTGTGGAAAGCTAAGCAGGGTCAGGTCTTGTTATTACTTGGATGGGAGACCTTTCCTCTAGTTTCCTGCATTGAGCAGGGGGTTGGACTCGATGGATGACCTTGTAGGCCCCTTCCAACTCTATATCCTATGTATCTTAATTAGTTGGTGTTCTTTATTTCTTTGATTGTTGTTTTTAACTGTATTTTTGATGTATTTGCTTTATGCTAAGTTTTAATTTAAATTTTGTAAATCTGGATTTTATTGTTAGCCACCTTGAGTGCCATTTTTTAGGCAGAAAGGCAGGACTGAAAATAAATAATAGAATAGAATAGAATAGAATAGAATAACAATTCAAGTGAAATCCAGCACTACCTGCCAGCCAATAGATTACACATTTTCAGCTAATCCTATCCATTCATTTTACACATGCATGCAACATAATGTTTCATCAGATGCATACACAAATACATATATACAAGTCTTCTTGTTTACTATAGGCATAGTTGTGGCTTAACGTAATATTCCACACATGGCAGCATGTAAACACAGGCCTGTTCCTGTAGGAACTGACTCAAAGAAACCGCTTTCTGACTACTCCATCTGCTAGGATGGGGCTGGGGAGTGAAAATCCGTTCCTTCCTCTGCCTGGCACACCTGTGCCGGGAAGGAGGGAGCAGGTGAGCCATTTCCGAGCAGCTGCAGTGAATGCAGGACTGAAAAGCAAAGCCTTGTCAGTCAGTCATGCACACCGCCTCCTAACAGCTGGCAACCTTAATCCGTACCTAGCAAATGTAAGAACAATTGTGAGAAGTCTTAATTAATGGAAATAAGTTCTTGTTGCTGGTTCCCAGAAACTGCATGACACAAAGGTACAGGGAAAGTTTCCTGGTGTGTGTATTTTTGTTTGCATTTTTGTGCACGATCTGTAAAAAAAACCCAACACCCTATTTTTAACAGATCCTGCCCCCCCCCCGAAGCAAACAAATATGTGGCAACTCTCTGAATAGCTGGCACTCTAGCCACCCTTTTAATTTCCCACAATGGCCTAGAGCAACGCTGAGTTGGGAAAAAAATTGTTTGTGGGCAATGTAAAGCATGGCTGACACTACTCGGAACGCTGACTCAGAAAAAAAAAGAGGAGGGGGGCACGGCAGACATCAGTAGTGGGCCCTATCAGGTTCATGGGGCCCTGGCAGCTGCCCGAGTGTTCCAGGTGTTGGCGCCAGCCCTGGCAAGGAGGCAAAGAGACAAACAGTGCTCCTATCCTTTGATCCAAAAACAGAACATTTTTTTAAAAAAACAAACAAACATTATTTACATAAATTAAATTAAATAATCCAGTCTCTCCAAACTATCATTGCAGTTCCAAAAAGATACAAATGGAAACCACATTTGGAAATATTTATGGACAGTGCCATTCTGTGCATGTTTACTGAGAAGATAGTCTGCTATGCTCAATGGGCTTACTGCCAGGGAGGTGTGCAAAAGATTGCAAGCCCTAAATCATATTTGGCCATTTCTGCAATTAATCAACTCCATCAGTCTATCGAAGCCACTTCAACAGGTTTTAATGATCAGCTTTTCCTCGTTGGCACCAAAAGGGGGTTTCAGGTGCGAGCAAGTACCATTTTTGCTGCAATCAATGGATTTAAAACTAGCTTCCGAGCCTGCCAGGTTGTCAATCCCTCCTTAAAAACAATGCAGAAGTCACATTAAAGGATTAAATTCAATCCTTTGCTGCATTGACAAAAAAAAATTATCTGGACTCCTTGGGGCCAGCTGCACAGTAGCACCAGGACATAGTACAGGTCAGCACTGGAAGCTGCACGTTTCCAGCATCTGTAGGTGCTGGCACGGCATGTTTTATCAAGCTTCTGCGGTGTCAAATCCCACCTATATAACACATTTGTATGAGTTGTATTTAATATGTGAGCTAATTCTTAATGCAGAATCAGTTTCTCACAGAGCAACAGCGCGCCTTTATAGCTCCCTAAGGGTGCAGAGCTATATTCGGCCTCCTGACATTGTCCGGAGGGGGCATCGGATTACTCAGAGTCTCAGCTCCGAGGTCCCAAAGACCACGGAGCTGGGACTCCGAACGTGGAGCCCCCCCGCCCCACCCACCTTGCAGCCGGCGTGGAAAGAACCACGCCAGCTGCGTCTCCGAGGTTGGAAATCGACCTCGGAGAAGGCTAAAGGGGCGTGTCGGGGGGGGTGAGGAGAAGAGGAGACTGGGGCTGACAGCTGGCACCGTATCCAAATGGTGCCCCCCCTTCCTCCCCCCTCCGTGGCACTTCATCGAGACGGGGGGGAAATGTCGAGTGCCTCACGCCCCGCACTGGATGCATGTAAGCCTCCATGTTCAGAGGCTTACATGCATCAAGCGCAGAGGACATTGGACCGTGCCCTCCGACTGTTTATCATTCTTTCAGCCAAACCATTTCTCTTTCTGTAGTCAGATCAACAACTGCAAAGCCATTTCTTTCACCCACCACACACACACACACACACACCATGCTGGTTTTAACACCCACCCTGATGGAAGGGTTAGGCCTGCACCAAAGATTCCGGGTGCATCAGTAACCACAAAACAAGCACCTTTGATTGCCCAGATATACACAAGTCCAAAGAAATGGTACTCTCTTGTCACTTGGCAGAATAGGCCAGCATGGCCATCACACACAGTATGTTTAGAGGATATCTTTTAGTAGACTAAGGACACAATCCTACGGCCACTAGACAGAGTCTAGACAGACAGCCAAGGGAGAAGTCGGAGTCCCAACTCTGACCTCAGAAATGCACTCTGAGGTCGGAGCTGGGACTCTGACTTCGGAACGCCCTCCCTCCACCCTCGCAGCCGGCGTGGAAAGAACCACACCGGCTGCAGCTCCGAGGTTGGAAGAATGACCTAGGAGCCAGAGTTCTCGGAGTTTTCCAACCTCGGAGTCGGAAGGGAGGAATCAGGCTTCGCCAGCATGGTAGTATCCTGGCGGCACCTCAGCCTCCTTTCCTCATGCTCCAGGGCAAAAGACTGAGATGGCCGAAATCAGCCGTCGATGTCTATTGCAGGGTGGGAGAAGCACAGAGGCGACCTTTGCTTCTGCACTCCTTCCACCCTCCATAGGATGCCTGTAATCCTCCAAGTTTGGAGGGTTATGGGCAGCCACATTGGATTGTGCTGCCCAGGTGCAATCCTATGCATGTTTAGACAGAAAAAAAGTCCAACAACTCCCAGCATTCCCTAGCCATTCCCCACACTGACTCGGGAATGCTGGGAGTTGTAGGACTTTTTCCCCCCTCCCCTATCTAAACATGCATAGGATTGTGCCCTAAGAGTGCAAAATGATGGACACAAGGCTTCTCTAGAGGCTCAATTAATGCATGCCCTAACTGCATTTTAGCTTGCACAAAAGGCCTGCAAATCTCCATTCAAAGACTATCGCACAATATCCACATCTACACACAGGAGAGCAAGGTAGAAGCTTTGCTTTAGTGAAATGCCCATATTGTTGTATACCTGTGGATGGAGGAGAGATTCGTTTTGTCTGTCTTCACAAAAATGTGTATATTAATGAAACATGCACAGAAAAATGTGTATCTTAGGTGAAAGTACATACAAAAACAAATTATATTGGGGAGAAGTCGCTCGCAGAAAGTGCGCACCCTAGGAAATTTAGAGAAATGCGTGTGAAAATGCTGATTCACAGACTGCTGCAAAAATGGGCTGAAACCAACTTAACAACTGGGAAAATGAGAAACTGAGCAAAACAGACATTGATTATATTTTTTATTATTATTTAATAGATTTATATACCGCTGAACATATTTAAGATTCACCCATTGCTACCCGTAACTCAGTTTCCTAGTACAATTCATCTATCATTCGAGCACTTAAAATGATTCCATTGATGGGGAAAACACCATGCCAGGCAGGGACTTTGCGATTTCCCAGTCTGACGCATTTGGAATTCCTGCTAAAAGTTCAGCTAGCAAACAAACAAACAAAAAAAAAAAACATCAGCATCTTGAAGAAACGGAAAGAATAATTCAACACTGACAGGGTCAAGTCTGTAGTGACAAACCCAGATTCACATTAAACTAGAAGAAAATGACATAATCTAAGAGGGATGCACAGGCAACGTCCATCTACAGAGCAGTGGCTCCCAGATGGCGACTCTTAGAAGGGCTGTAATGGTTATTATATTTTATGGACACAGGAGGAAGCTGTAGAGACGTGGTCACAACCAACAAGACTGGTTTATAAAAATAGTTGAGCCATAAGTAAAATCTAGGTTTTATATAGTACCATTCTTATTTATTTATTTATTTATTATATTTATACCCTGCCTTTTTTCTGAAAGGAACCCAAGGTGGCTTACATATTCCTCCTCCTCCTCCTCCTCTCCATTTTATCCTCACAACAACCCTGTGAGGTAGGTTAGGCTGAGAGTCAGTGACTGGCCCAAAGTCACCCAGTGAGCTTCATGGCCGAGCGGGGACTAGAACCCGGATCTCCCTAGTCCCAGTCCAACACTCTCACCACTATGCCACACTGGCTCTCTGGTACTATATAAAGCTGTGCGCAAATAGCCTCTTGAAGTTCTCCATCCTATTTGTGGGCAGAGAAATTGGGGAGAGAATTTCACCAAGTTTCTCCAAGGGGAGGAGAAATTCTCCAACAGTTTCTCACACAGGTAGGGCTCACCGTTGGCAGAGCAATGTGAGGGGCTGGGAGGTGGAGAGAAAGAGCAAGGCTAGAGAGGCTAGCCTAGGAGTGGGGAGGGACAGTGAGCTAAAGAGATGGGTGGAGAAATAATGAGGCTAGGGGCTAAGAAGAGAGGGGCGGAGATGGGAAAGAGAGAGAAATGGTGAGGGAAGGGGTTGGGAGAGAGAAGTGGAGAGGCTAGAGCAGTGTTCTCCAACCTTGGGTCCCCAGATGTTTTTGGCCTACGACTCCCAGCATGCCTCAGCCAGCATAGCTGGCTGGGGCATGCTGGGAGTCGTAGGCCAAAAACATCTGGGGACCCAAGGTTGGAGAACACTGGGCTAGAGGTAGGGAGTGAGAGAGAGCTAAAGGGGAAAAGCCTGTGTGGGTGGAAGGAGATTAGGTTGGGCCAGGAAGCAACTCTTTCCTTCTCTTCCTGACCACCTAACAGCTGATCAGCGGCAGGTTCAGAACAGGAAGGAGAACCTCACACCCCCATGTTCTTCACGTGTCGTTGTCGTCATCATCATAATCATCATCATTATTATTAAAAAATAAATTGTTGAAGGGGGCAAGGAGTGGAGAGCTCCGCAGGGCACCACTGAAGGTCCCCGTGTGTGCCGCATTGATTTGGAGAACCCTGCAGTAACAAGTCCCTGTCGGTGTGGAATTACACATTCTGTTGGCAAGTGCAGGTGCCCAATCCTTTGCTTGCCAAAGAAACAGGAACGTGGGCTTCGGGTGCATATTTCTAAGGACGTATCGTGGGATAGGGTTATTTAACAACTCCCACGTCTCCTATTTTTCTCCTGCCCCTTCCCGCTATCGGTCATATTTTCTCAGTCAAGCTGACTTCCATTTTAAGAGTCTGGCTGTAGGGTTTGTGGGGGGGAGGATAAATAGTTTAAAGTTGCAGCCTTTGCAGGGGTGATCAGGGGAAGATTTTAGCTCTGCCTGATTCATTTATTTTTTTTAATTTATTATATTTATATCCCACCTTTTTTTTTCCCCTGCAAGGAACCCAAGGTGGCTTACATGATCCCCCTCCTCTCCATTTTATCCTCACAACAACCCTGTGAGGTAGGTTAGGCTGAGAGTCCGTGACTAGCCAAAATCACCCAGTGAGCTTCATGGTCAAGTGGGGACTAGAACCCAGAGCTCCCGAGTCCCAGTCCAACACTCTAACCACTACGCCACACTGGCTCTCCCGATGAAGTACTTTTGGGGGAAATATGGACCCAGTGTAGTTCCGCTCTTAAGATTCATCTGAAGAAAGCATCTATGCACAATAGTGGACATGGGGGATTTTATTTCATTTATTTTTGGCTCAAGTAAAGGGTGGTGACTTTATCCTCAGTCAAAACAAATGCATAGTAATTAGCTTCAGCGTTCTTTGGGCTGCGTTTTCATGGCACTTGGAAAGGAAACGAAATGAAGGCGTCCTGGAAATTCCATGAGTAGGCACCAGGGCTTCCATTTGTCAGGATTTCTCCCCAAATTGGGAAAACAATCTCAGGTCCACGTGGTGGCCATGTACCTGGCATCTTCTGCCTTTGAAGCCCTTACCCATCACGGCTTTCCTCTTTTTGACTCTCTCTCTTCCCTTTACTTCCTCTGTAGTTCCCCCTCCCCACTTCTAAAATATACATTGGGTTGTTACTAGGCTTAAGACGCAATCTATGCAACTGTAGACAGAAAAAAGGCCTCCAACTCCCAGCATGCCCCAGCCAGCTAGTTTCATGGAGAATTTAGTGCGGAGCTCAACATTTGCACACACACACGCACGCACACACACACACACGCACACACGATCTTTAATAAGACCAGTGCCTTTCAACTTGTTCATAAAGGATCTCGAGTTAGTTAAAGATGGACAGATCTGTCCATTTCACTTTCCCCCCACATTCAGATGTTTTTAATCTCAAGTTCTTTCCAGCCAGTTTATGAAGACATTTCCAAAGTCTGGTAAATTCATATCAAACAATGAACCAAGCAAAATTCTCACCCATCTGGACCAGCACCATTCAATAGGTGCAGCTATTTGCAGCATGGAGAGAGAACCGTGTTGTACCTGCCTGCCATGGAGCTGTTAAAGACGTGGAGCCTGTCGGAAGAAGAGGCAGCCTACAAACATGGTGGAATACACACAGGGACTCGAACTCAGACCATTAAGAGCTAAGCAATCAAAACCCTCTGCCTGCGTGGACAAATCTGTCTGTTTAGCTTTCTCCAACATTCACGCCTGGGTTTGTGTTTTTTTTAAAAAATAATAATCTCAAATTCCTTCCATCCTGTTTATAAAGAAATCTGCAGATTTTGGTAAGTTCTTATAAAAATAAAAACAGAACAACAATTCTCACCCATCTCTGTTAGCAGTGAGCAGCGCAGTGGCCACGTTTGCTGACAACACCAGTTTATTCAGGATAGTAAAAACAAAAAGGGATTTTGAAGAGCTCAAAAAAACTGGGTGAATGGGCACTGAAACAGCAAATGCAGTTCACAGAGTGATCCTATGCCCCGCTAGATGGTGTCTAGGGGGCCATAGGATTCTTTGGATTCCCAGATCTGAGGTCGGAGACAGAGCTCCGACCTCAGAGCTGGGGGTCAGTGCTGGGAGCCCCCTCCCTTCCTCACAGCCGGCACAGAAAGAGCCACACCAGCTGCTTCTCTGAGGTCATAAGAGTGACCTCGGAGAAGGGGTAAAGGGGGCATTCTGGGGGCAGGGAAGGGAGGGGGACCAGGGCCACCAGGATATGAGGTATCCTGATGGTGCTCCAACCTCCTTCCCTCCCCCTCCAAAGTGCCCTTGAAGACTGTTCAGAAGCTGCAGCTTGTGCAAAATGCAGCAGCCAGACTAATAACTGGGACCAGAAGGTTGGAACATATAACACCAGTGCTGGGCCACTTGCATTGGCTGCCTGTATGCTCCCAAGCCCGATTCAAGGTGCTGGTTTTAACCTATAAAGCCCTACATGACTTTGGACTGCAATACCTGGCAGGGTGCCTGTCCCAACTTGAGTCTACCCAGACACTATGGTCAACGTCTGAGGTTTTCCTCTGAGTGCCGCCTCTGAGGGAGGCTCGGAAGGTGGCAACAAGAGAAAGGGCCTTCTCAGTGGTGGCCCCCCGATTATGAGGCCCGCCTGGCACCAACTCTGTCATCTTCTTGGCACCAGGTTAAGACTGCCCTCTTCTCCCAGGCATTTAATGGCATTTAAGGGTATTTAATGGCATGATGGGGCATTTATGCCAGCTGCTTTTAACAGGTCTAGTTGTTCTAAAAAATTGTTCTAGCTGTTAAATTGTGTGGTTTTTTTAATTTTGTATACTGGAAAAAATTGTTGGGTTTATACTGTGTTTATGCTATTTTATTATATTTGTGCACTGTGTTTAATGAATTGTTAGGAACTGCTCAGAGAGCTTCAGCTATTAGGCGGAATAGAAATGAAATAAATAAAATACATAAAACAGCACATAGTTAGTAGGCAACCGCCTGATGGAATAATAATGTCTTTACCAACCAGCAAAAGATAGCCGGAGAGAGGGGCTGTCCATGCTTCATGGGGCTGGCAAGGGGTTCTACAATATTGGTGTAGGCACCAAGAAGGCTGTGTCTCTTGTTGCCATCAATCATGTCTACACCATAGGTTGGACAAAGAAAAGGGTCTCTCCTTCTGATCTTAGGGATCAGGCAGAATGGTATGGCAGGATGTGGCCCCTCAGTTAGTGTTAGGGCTTTAAAGGCAATTACCAACACTTTGAATTATTCCTGGAAGCAAACTCACTTTGTAGGGTTGAACTTGCCCTAACAGTACCTTAATTCTTCATTGAATTACATTTTTACACATCACAGATAATTATTAACTCAAGCACACACCCTTAGTCAAATATTTCCAGGTGAGATATACTAATACGTGAGAAAGATTATCCTTCAGTGGAACACACACTCTCTTTTCTTCTGATTTCACCTTTCACCTTTTTACCTTTATTCCTCTCCCCTCACGCACATCGCCTACACTGTTCTCAGGAAATACCCTTTATAGATAATAGGGCAAGTCCAGTGGAAGCCAGTGTGGTGTTCTGCTTAGCGTGTCTGGGCAGTACTGGGCAGATTCAGGTTCAAATCCCCATTCAGTTACAAAGCTCAGTGGTGAATATGGGGTAGTCAGTACTAGTCACTATCTTTCTGTTGTGATATGTATCACATTCACAAGCTGGAGCACATTGTTTACACATGGAAGGGACAGAATGGCGGGTAAACAGGTTTATTATGTCTCTCTAGAATCTCGTGTTTTCGCAGGGGTTACTAAAGTGTGAGAACAGTATGAGCTAGTCGCATGGTTTAGATGTTCTGGTGACGTACTGACTTGTTTTTCTGTCTGGAGCCATTTTAGAGAGGAGCAGGACTGTTCTCTCTCTTCACTCTTTTCTTCTATTGCTTGCTGGACTTATGCAACAATGTAGCGTCTTTGCTGAGGTGGGGTAAAGCTCAACTTGCTCCACTGGAATAAATGCTTGCTATGCATTGTACTCTGCACATGGACTGTAACTAGGAAATGTATACTCTGTAGAATATTACTTTGCTAAGTAAATAAACAGGTAGAATAGACCTGTGGAGTTACAGAGTTTTTTCCTTGCTATCTGCAAACGGGGGAGCTGGCTGCTGGAGTCGGATTACAGGCTGGAAAGCTGGCTGGCTGATTGCAACCGAAATGCTGCACGCTGCACAGAGAGAGGGGGAGAAAGATCTGGATTTCTGTGTGTGGATAAATGGGCCTCTACACTCGAACAGGATTTTTAATCTCCCATCTCACACACACGGGGCTCTGCTGTCACTCACACGCCATCACTTTCAGTCTAGTCTACTCACAGGGTCGTTGTGAGAATAAAATGGAAGGGGGGAATCACTTCTGTTGCCCTTGAGCTCCTTGGAAGAATATATAAATGTAGTCAATTTCTCCCTAGAACTTTTCCTCCTCCCACTCAAGATGTCCCATGAGCCACCTGCCCTGCAGTTTTGAGAAGCTTGGTTTTAAAGGCTAGCAAATACTTTTATAGATTGGAGCCCATTTCAACCAGTGCACTCTTGCTAAGGCTTGGCTTTCACACATGCATGTTCATCCCTCAATGGATGTCATGTCAAATTATGACTTGCGCATGTGAATGGCTCATCGATGATCTTGCATATGAGATCCCACTTTCATCCTGCTTCCCATCACCTTGAATGGAGTACTGCTCAATGGAGTCCATTTGCACATTCAGTTGGCCATCATCGACATCAAGTGAACAGAAACCGAGTGAAGAGCAATCAAGTGCTGCACATGCATGTGTGAACCAGCCCTTACCTGGCTTTCATAGATTTCTAGCTGCAGGGGCTCCTAGTGCTTTACATTAAAATGTAACTGGCGGGTTTGCCATACTGTTATCGATTGTTATGTTTTGCTCTTTAATATTTCTTGTTTGGCCCATGTTTCTCCATTGTTACACTCCCTTCACTGGTTTTCATTGTCTAATCTGCTCCAGTTTAAGCTACTGCTTTTTGTTTTTAAGGGTACACAATCCTATGCCCGTTTAAACAGAAAAAAGTCCTACATCTTTTGCCGGGGAATGCTGGGACTTGTAGGACTTTTTTCTGTCTAAAAAAGGACACATAGGATTGCACCCTAAAACTCTTCATTCTTTGCCCAGCTCTTATCAACCTTCTCTTTCATAGATTCATAGATCATAGAGTTGGAAGGCGCCTACAAGGCCATCGAGTCCAACCCCCTGCTCAATGCAGAAGACTAGAGGAGGGGTCTCCCATCCAAGTAATAAGCAGGCCTGACCCTGCTTAGCTTTCTTTCTTTTCATTTTGACTTCACACCATCTTTGCTCTGCCAGCACTTTCCTCTTGGCTAGACCTCATGCTACATCTTCTATCTCACATCTCTGTCCTTTCTTTCTAACTGCCCTTCTTCTTGGGGACGCACTGCTTCCCGGCATCCCCACTTCTCCCTACCTGTAGTTGTCTAGACAGTGTTTGAAAATGTCTGTGGCCAGTATTTATTCCCTTTCATATAATTACTGCAGAGCATTAAGTTCTGTTGAGGGGTGGCAATGTGGTGGTGGTGGTGGTGGTGGTGGTGGTGATGATGATGGGGATGATGGTGTTGATTGAATATTTGGTTTAAATTAGCTATTGTGTTATCTAGTAAGCAACCTCAGGCATTGCTACTGAAAGTTTAATTAATTAATTAATGGAACATAACCTCATATCAGTCTCTGAGAGACATGGGTATTTCCAAATTCTAAACAGATGACATGGAGCTGTTCTAATGTGCATTTCCTGGCTTCTTCTGGCATTCCCCAAGACCAGATCCATGAGCCAGAAGGCTGTTTTGGAAAGAATATTGGCACAAAAGGGCTCAGTTGGCAATTTTTCGGAAACTTCCTTCCTTGACATATTACTCAGACATTTATGACAAAAACCTGTTTGATTATTAATGCCTGATGGATCTCTGAAATTTTGTAGATTACTGAATTGTCTGGGTTGGGGGGGTTTAGTGTGTGTGTGTTACCTTGCAACAATTATGCAAACATCTTTTATACCTGGATGAGCAATTCATTGCAGACTGATTGTTGGCAGGGTGGACGGCTTTCACATTTCTATATTCCTGGTAAGTGTGAATAGGACTGAAGCTGGAGCCACATTAAAATCAGTGATACACAAGTGTTTAACCCTATGGTTTAACTCCAGGATCACATTTTCAGGAAAAGAATCTCGCAGAATACAGATGTTTGCTGCGTGTCTGCCATTTTCCTGTACACAGAGCCCATGGAGGGTAGGCTTCCACCTCATTCCCTGTCGTGTCACTGGCCGTGAATCGTCCTGAACCAGCGGACGTCAATCCCCCAGCTTTGTCAAAAGTTCCAATAAACAAAGCTAAATTACAGTCAATTTAGGACCTGCTTTGCATAGTACGTTTATGTTCTGTTAAGTATCAGTTGCTCAGTTTCCTGCCTGGTTGCACAACCTAGCCAACAACAGGCTTGGTTAAAGTGCTATTGCTGAATCAGCAAGTTAGGTCATCGGGAAAAGCCAATATTTCAATTCTGAATACGATCCTTCTTTAGAAGGTTTCAGATGTACTTTTCCATGATAAAAAATCTTGGCTTTGGGGGAATGCATTCCTACTAGTCTAGGGATGGACAAATTTGTCGATTTTGGTTTCTCTCAGTTTCTGATTTTTCCAATCTTAAGTTTGATTGATCCCATTTCTATATCAATTTGAGGGTTGTTTTTTTTTAAGTTTGCATGAAAATTTGTATGCATTTTTGTTTACATTTCTTCTAATACACAAATTTTGGATTTATCTTTGCCTCACGTACACATTTTTGCAAGCAATTTCCCATAATATAAAGACTTCTGGGATTTTGTTTCACTAATGTACACAATTTTGTGTGCATTTTTTGATTGGAGAGCTCTATTACAAAATTCGGATAAATGTGAATTTTGAAGGATAGCTGATTTTTGGTTCGCATATTGGTTTGAAAGTGCAAAATTGGATAAGCTTGCATTAAAATATGAACCAAACAAATTTCTCCCCCATTCCCTGAGATAGGCCCGTTGGCAAGGGCATCAGCAAAAAAGGGCAGGACAGAAACGCCCTGTCCAGAGGAGCCATAGGTTGAGGGGCCGGTTTCCCTGTCAGGATCCACTCTCAGACAGTGACTCCTAGTAGTGCCTCCTCTCACTGTATATAAACTCGGGTAGTTCCACAGGCCCAACATAGGTGACAATGCTCCATCGTTCTGAACTACTTCCCCACGTCTTTGGATTTCTGGCATGTTTGTTGTGCTTTGGTGTGTGGACTTTGTACAGCACAATCGGGTGGTGATTTGTATTATTGGGCACGGATTGCCTCCAAGAGAGCAATTCACTAGTCAAGTGGATTGCACCAATAAACGACTGTCTCTAAGACTGATTGCCTTCTCGGGGGGGGGGGAGAATGGGACAATGTAGACGCATTGAAATCAGTTAGACTTAAGTGAGTCATTGATTTGAATGGGTTTACTCTAAATATGACTAAATCTGATTAAACTCTCCATCCATAACTCTCTGCTTAAAAAGATAAAATAAAATAGTCTCCATACAACCCATCCCCATACTCAAGACTAATACAAATTTAGGGTTGGATCCAGATTTAGTCATTCTTAGAGTAGATGCATTGAAATCAATGGGACAGGCAAGTAATGGCCAACTTATTGATTTCAGTTAGTCTACACTAAAGATGACAAAATCTGGATCCAACCCCTATTTTACAGTCCTACTTGGGCAGGTTATCTATTTATTCATTTATTATATTTAAGGAACCCAAAGAGGCTTATATAATCATGCTCTTCCTCTCCATTTTTATCCTCACAACAACCCTGTGAGGGAGGTTAGGCTGAGAGTCTGTGACTGGCCCAAAGTCACCCAGTGAGCTTCATGGCTGAGTGGTGACTAGAACCCGCATCTCCCAAGTCCCAGTCTAACCACTACACCACACTGGCTCTCAAGTGTAGGTTAAGTGTAGAAACTGTATGACCTTCCAAATATAAAATCAGAGGAGGTCAATTCCAAACCAGCTGGATTTCATTTCTTTTGCTGTTTTCTTAAGTTCTGCGTAATGAAAATGTCTCAAACTTTCTGCAGACATAGATTCCTTGTGTGCTGTTTGAAATCTTTCCACTACCTACCTACAATGGTTTTTGCAGCAATAAACAAGCAAAGCACACCTATAAAGTTCTATGGAAAATAGGCAGCAGCTTGTAATTCAAAATAAGGCAGGAGCATTACCTGGGCTATTTTGCTACAAGGTTTGGCTGTGTCAGGGGTCCCCAACCTTTTTGGACCTGTAGGCACTTTTGGGAATCTGAGAAACTGCTGTGGGCACTGCCACAAAATGCTTAATCAGCGGATTACTGCTTTGGTGTCTACCTGTTACATCTATGGATCTTAGGCTGCATCTTATTCAGCAAAAATGTTTGTTTCGTATCTCTTGGACACTGCAACATCTCTTTAATAAGGGATTGTTAATTCAGCTAATTGCAGGCAATGCAACAGTTAATGCTTCTTTTAAACATATGTTTTGGCAATGTCCAGGAGTTGATTCTTTTTGGGAGGAGGTTATTACACTGATAAATTTTGTACTGGAAGCAGTCTTTAATATTCACTGATGTACATGCTCTTTTAAATTATTTACTTCATGGAAATTAATGGATGGTCAGCGTAAATGGATTCTCCACGCCCTTTTGAGCACTGAAAGAATTATCTTACAACATTGGAAGGAGAAACACTCACCTCCTATAATGCAATGGATTAAAGACCTTACCATGCTTTCAATATTTGAACAGGTGCCATATAGACACCGCCGTTATTTGGACATTTTGTCTGCTTTTGTTGAAGCCCATGTATAATTGCTAGAAAGTTCTATGCATTTCATATGTATTCATTGCTATGGATATATACAAATCCATGTACATATATATATATATATATATATATATTTAAAATGGGAAAAATAATAAAATACAATAAGTTTTGTGGGGGTCCACAGGGTACCACGTTGGGGATCCCTTCATGGGCACCATTGGCGATACCCACAGGTGCCATGGGAACCTTTGGGCTACGTTATCTAGAAGGCATAGATAAATTGGCTCTCCCACTGGCTGGCCATGCTCCATTGGGAAAGTACTTGCTGAGCATATAAAGAAGCTTTTCTGCCATTGTGAATAGCAAGTGGGACCTGATTCTGATCGGGACCATGGTGGAACCAAAGTGTTAAAAACACACAGCCTCCCGCCCCAAACCAGGGTCCTGATATGGTTCAGGTCTCCCGCATCAGCTATTTGTTCAAGGAAAATCAACTACGCAAGGGCGAACTACGTGACAAGCATCACATCTAGCTTGGCCGTAAGAGGCTGAGTCACCCTCGTTCTTATAAGTGGATTAGCTTTTGAATTATTACACATTAAAATCTTAAACCTTCCAATCACAACCTATTTACAAGGAAGGCTCAGTCACTAGCTAGGTTCTCACTAGTCATCATTACACAAACAGGCAGATCCATGAGGACATAGGCAGTGATACAAAATAAACATGTCAGATAGGAATCATCGAAAACTGGAAATGAAATGATGGTACTATGAACTTCCACCACCCAAAGCCTTACCTTAACCTCAGCAGGGTATATGACCCTAAGTGGGATATTGATTTAAGTTCTCTTGATTGGGGTGATAAGCAGGCAATACTTGCGCTTGGTGAAGTGGAAAGAGTTCATTGTCCCACACCTACCAAAAACAAATGCAAATGCCAAAGAGAGAATATAACCAACAGCAGTATGAGAATATAAGCAGAGCCCTGCTGGATCACACCACGGGTGTATCTAGCACTGATTTAGTGGAGCCAGGGGTTGCAGGGTTGATGCGTTGGGGCTTTTTTATTAGTAGGGGTGATAACATCATCTGCCACCCCACCCCCTCAGGCTCCCATGTTCTGTCTCAGCTTAGTTGCAATCCTGCACTCCTAACAGTAGCTGGGGAGAAATGGAATTATGGGGAATGAGCACCTGCACTTCAGAATTTATCACTATATCACTGCTATCTATTCCAGCATCTTGTTTCTCAGAGTGGCCAACCAGATGCCTTATGGCAGTGTTCTCCAACCTTGGGCCCCCAGATGTTTTTGGCCTACAACTCTCAGCATGCCCCAGCCAGCATAGCTGGCTGGGGCATGCTGGGAGTTGTAGGCCAAAAACATCTGGGGACACAAGGTTGGAGAACACTGCCTTATGGGAAGCCCACAAGCAGGAGATGAGGTCAATAGCTTCCTCCTGCTGTTCCCCAGCAACTGGTATTCAGAGGCATGGTGCATACAGTCCTGGAGGTAGTTTATAGCCAGCATGACTAGTAGCTAGGGATGGCGGAGGAATCCAAAGTGGATTCAAATACGTTTGGATTTCTATGAATCTGGACTGCAGATTCCTCAGTGGACCAGCTTTTACTGAGTCATATGGGATTCTGCAGACTTACGTACTGGTTTTTCACTTTTGAGGGGGATTTGCACTAATTTGCAAATTAGCTCAAGTAGAATGACATTCGGGGGGGGGGGATCCGATTCTGTCAATGAGAGGATGACAGAACAAAAGATGCTGACGATCCGTAAAACACAGACGGAACCGATTTAACAAAATCTGTACATCCCTACGAAACTATTGATAGCCTTATTCTCCATGGATCTGCCTAGTCCCTTTTTTAAAGTATTCTAAGCTATCATCACATCTTGCCATACTTAAACGATGTGCTGTGTGAAGAAGTATGTACTTTCTTTTTTTGTCTTGAATCTCTCACCATTTAGCTTCATTGGATAACCCCAGATGATGATGAATAATTTCATTTCTATACTGCCCAATAGCCAAAGCTCTCTGGGTGGTTTACAACAGATTCTAGTATTGGGGAGAGGGAGGAAGGGTGGGAGAGAGAGAGAGAGAGAGATGTTTTTCTAACCCCTTTTTCCACACTGTGCATCATTTTATAAACCTCTATCATGTTTCTGCCCCCTTGCTCTCCTCTTTTCTGAACCAAAAAAGCCCCAAACATTGTAACCTTTCCCCCAGACCCCTAATTATTTTTGTTTCCTGTATCTGTACCTTCTCCAGATCTACAATATTATATTTCAGATGTGGTGGAACAGAACTGTACACAGTATTCTAAGTATGATTGTACTATAAATTTGTATAATTGCATCACTATAATTGTTTATTTATTTATATACACACACACACTATACACACACACACACACATATATAATTGTATAATTGTAATTTTACAATTATAATTGTATAATTATGTCAAATTACATTGGCAATTTTATTGTCAATTCCTTTCTTAATGATCACTAATGGGAATTTGCCTTTCCACAGCTGTTGCACACTGGGTCAACAGTTTCATTGAGCTATCCACCATAATCCAAGATCTCTTTCCTGGTCAGTCACTTCCAGCTCAGATCCCATCAGTGTATATGCGATGTTAGATTTGTATTTTATTTTTTTCAATTGTTCCATTGTGCATCACCGTCACTTTAGACATACTTACATCTGACTGCAATTGCCATTTTGTTGCCCAGTCACCCAACCTGGAGAGGTTCTTTTGGAGTTCATCATAATCCATTTTCATTTTCACTATAGTGAATAATTTGGTGTCATGGCCAAGTCACGTCTCACCCCAAACACCAGCAAAGAGCTGGAGTTTTTTCCAGATTGAGTATCTCCTAGTGCTACCAATCAAAAGACATTGTGCAGCTATTCCATCCTTTCCTCCTTAACAGATATTTTTGTGGAAAGAAAAGAAATAGAAGAAGCAGTGGGAAAACATGGGAGGGTTACAGGTGGAAGACATGTTGTTTGGACCATCATGAAATTCCATGTAATAGACAGAGCAATTGCATGATAAAAGCCTCATCTGGAAGCATCCCTCAGTTACCCCAAGTACAGTTAATATGCAACCCAGAGTTAATCAGAACATTACAACTCAGAATAAAGCAGATTCAACGTCAGGTGGGCTTTGTCCTTGGGGCAAATAATATCCTTTGTCAGAGGCTGACATGTGGCCAACCTCTTATGAAGAGGAGCTGGTTGCAAAGAGGAGTTTGTTTGTGATGAGTCATCAGTTGTTGAAGATTGATCACTGTACTGCTTAGTTCAGCCTTTCCTAACCTGTTGCCCTGCAGATGTTTTGGACTACAACTCCAATCAGCCCCCAGCCAGCAAGGTCAATGGTCAGGCATGATGGGAGTTGTAGTCCAAAACATCCTGATGGCACCAAGTTAGAGAAGGCTGGATTAGGTGGTTGATCTTTGATGTTCAGGGAGGAGGCAATACAGAGGTCTTCTCTGATCAGTGGTGACTTGCCACATCTATCTGCCATTGTGGTGATTCTCCTGAACTTAAAAGGGAATCATCACAATTATTTATGACCTGCAGAGCAGATAGTCCTTTAATGACAGGGATACCTGCCATCTCAAAGTTTTTGCAAACTAGTCCCAATGGACTTGAGTTTGATGTTTCCCATGTTTCAATATTTGCCACTGTCTAGTTTTCTTGGTGAGGACAGATGGACAATCAAGTCATATGGCGGTGTTGTCTTTGCTAATGTATTGGTAACAGCCTAAGATGATGAGCATGAACAGTGATAAAGTGCTTCTCCAGAACTTTGGGGAACTGGTCAGAGAGCCACTGCTGCAAAAATGCATTCTGTATCAACACCTTCTTCATGTTCTAGGACTCCAAAGAACTAGTTTCTTTAGTTCTGCTGAC
Source organism: Shinisaurus crocodilurus (assembly GCA_021292165.1). NCBI lineage: Eukaryota > Metazoa > Chordata > Lepidosauria > Squamata > Shinisauridae > Shinisaurus > Shinisaurus crocodilurus. The sequence goes on along the minus strand of CM037878.1, from coordinate 271,224,785 downwards.
CCAGTTCTCCAGGTTATCTATCTTGCTGTAGTCCCTTTCTGTAGCAGAAATTTTTGACATTCAGGACTGTGCCCTCATGAAAAATTATTTGCTGTCTCTCCCTCCTGCTCAGTAGGATTAGAGAGCTGCTGCTTAAGAGAATTCACTTGCAATGCCAGCTCAGACCAAACGTCCGGCAGCTTCTTAGCTGTGACTGAGAATCTCCTATATGTTTTCCTCAGTGCCACTAGACAGATTTACACTTCTGCTTACCTTTAGCAGCTACCATTTTGAGATCTAAGGGCAAGGCTGCAGAGGGAGATGCCCTGCACACTTTGAGATAATGTTTTCATACCTCTTTAGATTTACTGGCAGAAGCTTTAGCTTTGTGAAATGTGACACCCGGCATTTAGAAATTCTGATCTCTCTGCTCGTTACACTTTCAAACTCTATTGAAGGCCAACTTCAACTGTTGGCATTGTCAGGCTCCTGTCAATGCCCATGCCCCAGGACGGGGCCCACTGCTAAGCCCTTGTGGCCCCTGGTCCTACTTGTCCTTCCCTTACTGTCACTGTCTGTTCATCAGGGATGTTGAAGAGTCTTTGGTCTCAAGTCACAAGTCGAGTCACGAGTCTTTGGACCCGAGTCTTGAGTCCGAGTCCAAGTCCTTGGTCCAAGATGGTGACTCACGAGTCACGAGTCACGAGTCACTCCCAAAGCTGACTCCACGAGTCCCTATTAAAATCAATGGGGTTTCCCCCCCAACAAAATAAGGCTATTTCAGATATGTGGTTTAAATAAATTCTAGGCACAAGTGTGCCTTTTTATTTCAAAACTGCCACTGATTTTGGCAAGAATAGACCAGGCAGACAAACCCAAAATAACCAGGCAGGCAGAGGAGGCAGGGAACCCCAAAGCAGGCAGGCAGAGGCCTTTGTCTTGGACAATTCAACTGTTGAACTGGTCAAGAAGAGACCAGGCAGGCAGAGGAGGCTGGGAACCCCAAAGCAGGCAGGCAGAGGCCTTTGTCTTGGACAATTCAAATTGTGGAACTGGTTAAGAAGAGACCAGGCAGGCAGAGGAGGCTGGGAACCCCAAACAGGCAGGCAGAGGCAGCCAAACCCAAAATGTCTGAAAGGTTGCATTTTAGGGAAATTATTTTAAGAAATAAACTTGCTGTACTTCCTAAAACCTATCCATGTTGCATTTGAGGAACACGAGCCCTTGGTCTCGAGTCCCGAGTCGTCTCGAGTCCCATTAAAAATATTGGGACTCGAGTCTGACTCGAGTCAGAGGGGGAACTCAGTCCGACTCACGAGTCGAGTCCTCGAGTCCGAGTCCCCATCCCTACGTGTTCACTCGTCCCCGCTAAGCAGGTGAGCAGTGACAGCAGGGCTGGCCCTACCATTAGGCAGAGTGAGGCAGCAGCCTCCAGGTGCTGGGGGCGAGAGCTCTGTGCTCCATGGCCAGTCCCAGCAGGACCACTAAGTTAGCCTGCTCCCTTCAGGTGCCGTGGAAGATTCAACTGTGCCGGGCCAGTCAGCTTGTGTACATGAAATGGGGGAGGTGAACACTATCTTTTTTTAAAAAAAAAATTATTTAATTTTTTATCAAACAATAAAACAAATAAAATACATACAAGTCGTACAGTGCTCCACTATCTTGTTCTTTGCCTTAGGCAGCAAAATGTTTTGGGCCAGCCCTGAGTGAAGCCGCCAGCCAAGAGAAGCAACAACAGCAGCCTCTCCCTCTGGGTAGCAGTGAAGTCATTTATGCATCGTCAATAAAGAGGAAATGTATCACCCAAGAAGAGGACAAAATCATAGAACACAGATTTGCATAAAATGTGCACGTGCTAATGTATATGCATAGGTGCAGATTGAGAAAGAGTTGCTATAATTTAAGTAGAAATACAGGACTTCTCGCCATAGAGGAAGACTGTGACCAGGTGTCCCATGCGCCTGCTCAGTCTGCCGTCCAGGTGCCAAATGTTGGTGGGCAGCTTCAAGGCCCCCGCTGCTCTCCCTCCTTATGGTTCTTTATCTTTAACCTGGACTTGGACCAGACGGTCCTTCCAATAGTTGATGCCTTCACAGTACATGACGATCCTTTGACAGTCCTTCGAACAGAGGTTGTCCTCTGTAATGCAGGACAGATGGACACCCTACATTGGGCTCAAAGGGAGAGAGCAGTAGTGGCAGCACTGAAGAGGAGGGGGGCCCACTCAGCAAAGTGCCCACTGAGGGCTTCTCCCCATCAAAACTTTACACTGACCAGGAAAGAGATCTTGTGGTTGTGGTGGACAGCTCATTAAAAAATGTCGACCCAGTGTGAGGCTGCTGTGCAAAAGACAAATTCCATATTAGGCATAATTAGGAAAGTCATTGAAAATAAAACTGCCAAGATCATACTCCCCTTATACAAATCTATGGTGCGACTGCTCTGAGAATACTGTGTACAGTTCTGGTCACCTTGTAGAGTTGGAAAAAGTGCAAAAGAGGGCAACTAAAAGGATCAAGTGGCTGGAGCAACTCCCCTATGACGAAAGGATACAACATCTGGGATTGGTTAGCTTAGTCAAGAGGTGAGTAATGGGAGACATGTACATAATAATGCATGGTGTGGAGAAAGTGGATATGGAGACATTTTTCTCCCTCTCATATAATGCTAGAACCTGGGGTCATCCCATGAAACTGATTGGTGGGAGATTCAGGACAGATAAAAGGAAGTACTTCTTCACACAGTACATAGATAAACTACATGTGATGGCCACCAAATTGGACAGCTGTAAAGGGGGATTGGACAAATTCATGGAGGAGAAGGCTATCCATGACTACTCGTCCTGATTGGCTATATGCTTCCTCCAGTGTCAGGCAGTATGCCTATGTACACCACTTGCTGGGGAACATGGGGGGAAGGGTGCTGTTGCACCCATGTCCTGCTTGTGGGATCCCACGGGCAGCTGCCTGGTTGGCCACTGTGTGAACAGAATGCTGGACTAGATGGACCCTTGGTCTGATCCAGTATGGCTCTTCTTATGTTGTTATGTGCCTAGATACCAGTTTCCAGCTTAATTCTTATTCCTTTCCTTTAGAGCAGTGTTCTCCAAGCTTGATTCCCCAGATGTTTTGGGCCTACAACTACAAGCTGTGCTGGCTGGGGCATGCTGGGAGTTGTAGGCCAAAAACATCTGAGGACCCAAGCTTGGAGAACACTGCTTTAGAATCTAAAGTTTAGATGGAGTTGGAAGGAGGAAATAACACCCTGCAGCATGGCTTATAGGAAGCAAATGACCAAAAGTAAGTTGTTTCCCAGTTGTTCCTGTTTTTCTGTTTTGGGGTTGGGGAGGGAACATAATAAGTGGAAATCTTGTCCTGAAAGAAGGAGACCAAGTTGCATGGAGAGAGCCTTTGTTGTAGAGATGGAGAGAATTTTGGTTGGTCCGCATTTATAAGCGGACCAGCAAAGGAAAGTTAAAAAAAAAAAAAAAAAGTAAAAAAAAAAAATTTTTTTTTAAAAAAATCAGCTGTTCCGCAGGGAATCAGCTGAGAGGCGGGGGCTTGCCCCGCCCCACCCAGGAGCCCTCCGCTCTTCCCCGGAACAGTTGGAGGCGCGCAGAGGTAAGTAAAATTTTTATTTTATTTTTTATTTTAAAAAAAACAAAAAACAATATTCGCTCCATAAGACGCACAGACATTTCCCCCTATTTTGGGGGGGAGGGGAAATGTGTCTTATGGAGCTGAAAAATACGGTATCCTTTGGAATGCACACTTCACCAAATTTTGTGATGCAATTTTTGGTGTCTAAGACTGTAAATTAAGGAATATGGTATAGGGAAAATGCAGATATTAGAGAAAGTTGCATACAAAATATCAACGTTAAGAGGAAATTGTGCATAAAAATAAATGTGAATGTTCATGGATTTCAAAAATAATAATCACAGACTGATGTGGACAGTGGAGGCTGGTAGCTCCAATGTCAGTGGGGCAGGGTATCCACTCTGGGGTTTAGACTGAACTTTAAAGGAGCTGTCCATGGTGCCAAACCCTATTACCAAATCTGGTTCAGCACCATGGATAGCTTCTTAAAAGTTCAGACTGCAACCCAGAGTGGATACCCCGCCCCACTGACATGTGGAAACTGGACAGAGCAAATTCATAAATGCCAAGTGCTGCTCCTAGGGGGGGAAAAGAAACCAACTGCGCAGCTACAGGATGGGGGATACTTGGCTCAACAATACTACAATAGAGAAGAATCTTGGGATCGTTGTAGATCACAAGCTGAATATGAGCCAGCAATGTGATGTGGCTGTAAAAAAGGGCAAATGCTATTTTGGGCTGCATTAATAGAAGTATAGCTTCCAAATCACATAAAGTACTAGTTTCCCTCTACTCTGCACTGGTTAGGCCTCATCTGGAGTACTGCGTCCAGTTCTGGGGCACCACACTTTAAGAAGGATGTAGACAAACTGGAGAGGGTTCAGAGGAGGGCAACTAAGATGATTAGGGGACTGGAAACAAGGCCTATGAGGAGAGACTGAAGGAACTGGGCATGTTTAGCTTTCAGAAGAGAAGACTGAGGGGAGATATGATAGTGCTCTTCAAGCATTTAAAAGGTTGTCACACAGAGGAGGGCCAGGATCTCTTCTCAACCATCCCAGAGTGCAAGACACAGAATTGAGCAGGGTGTTGGGCTTGATGACCGTATAGGGCCCTTCCCACTGTACTATTCTATGATTCTATGTGTAAGTGCCACAGACAGGACATAGACTGCTTCGTTGCAGCCCTAGCATCCTCACACACTTGTTACTTTTAAAATTCACTTTGGAAGCTGCATTTGAGCTGTCCAAGACAATTGTTTGGGTTCAAGAAGGGAAAGGCCAGTTGAGGGGATGCAGCCATGCTCCAAACACGAGGAATGTGAGATTCAAAGGAACAACATGGTTGGTTAACTTGGTTTATCTCCAGGTCTTCCTTGCTTTGTCTGGCACCCTCTCGGAATTACTTTGCATGTAAGAACAAGTATTGCTTCCTGTTCTGTAATATCCCAGTGTGTTGATACATTTGTACTTTTATACAGGGGTGTTGCATCCCCTCAGGCGTCGATTTTTCCACCAATCCTTTTTGTGTGTGTGTGCTCTATTTAAAGTAGTTACTACTAGAATAGTTGCTGTCTTTTAAACCATTTCAGACACATAATTCACCCAGTTAATTAATTTTACATTCCACTGATTTCAGCGGTAGAATTGAATGGCGCTGAAATGTGCTTAGCTTTGGCTGGATTGTGGATTGTGTGCCCTCCTCCTCTCCCTAAGAACTTTTTTTTTGGGGGGGGGGATTCACCAAGTATCCAGGGCTAGCTTGTTGAGGTGGGCTGCTTAGTTTTCTTTAAATCTAAAATGCCTTTCCTAGTTTGTTTTCTTACCATTCTCTGTCCTATTCTATCCTTTAGGGTGGCTTATGGGGGCTTATCCGCTTTCATCCACACAACAACCCTGTGAAGCGGGCTAGGCTGAGAAACAGGGACTGGTTCAAGGTCACATACGGAGCTTCATAGCTGAATGATGGCTGCCCGTGACCCTCCAACCTCGGACGATTTTGGGCATCCTATTGAGGGTGGGAGGAGCGCGGAGGCAAGGATTCCCTCCGCACCTCCGTCAACCTCCAAAACACTCAGACGGCTGATTCCGTCCATCTAAGTGTTTTATCCCTGCTCGCGAGGAGGAGGGGCGGCGGAGGCACCACCAGGTTTCCACGTATCCCGGTGGAGCCTCACTCCTCCCCCAGTGCCAGCTCCGGAGACAGCTGCGAGTGTGGAGGGAAGGTGCTCCGCAGTTGAAGTTCTAGCTGCAACCTCGGAGGGCTTTTCTGAGGTCAGAGCTAGGACCCTGACTTTTCCTATGGCCGGCCAGACAGCATCTACCGGCCATAGGATTGCGCCCTGAGTAGGGCTTTTTTGCACCAAAAAAAGAGAGAGAAGAAATTAAAGAAAGAATCCATCGAGCTTTTTTCAGATATGGATGGATGGATATGTCAGGATTTCAAACACACACACACACCTTTTTTTAATAGAACATTGGTCTCTCTCCCTCTCTCCCACACACACATATACACACACAAAACTTAAAATTATGCATTTACGTATTATGCTATACAGATACATATACAGATGTCAGCTAACATCCACAACACACACATACTACATTTAATACAGTTAATGACTTACATCACGACCCCACGTAATTACGGTAAACTCAAAAGGATTTGTCTTCCTTCAGAGTATTATTGTATATGGCAAATTTGTCCTTATATCGCATTGTGTTTGCACATACCCTCATTCATAAGCGAGAGAGAGAGACAGAGAGAGAGGAACTTGTGGCTTAAAAAGGATGTTGTACGAAGAGATTTTCTTTGAGATGATTTTGGAAGGCGTCAAGCTTTCGATGACAGTATTGTTTCCTCAAAACAGACTGCATTAGATTATTTTCCCCCCGTTTCCCATCTCCCAGCCTCATATGCTCATATGTTTTGGTTTTTGAAGCTTTCCCCCACCAGAATTCCTTCCTCAGAACCTGATTGCCTAATATTGTTTCCTCGTTGCTGGGCATAGTCTTCGTGAGGTCACAGCTCTTGCTATCATAGCAAAGACAGTGAGTTCATTTCTCACATTAAGGTCCTACCATGGTTGCATTAAGGACACCCTGTGAACATTCCGTGCCTGCTGGGTACCTCTAAGGCAGTGTTCTCCAACCTTGGCCTTGGGTCCCCAGATGTTTTTGGCCTACAACTCCCAGCATGCCCCAGCCAGCTACGCTGGCTGAGGCATGCTGGGAGTTGTAGGCCAAAAACATCTGGGGACCTAAGGTTGGAGAACACTGCTCTAAGGGCACAATCCTTTGCCTGTTCAGACAGAAAAAAAGTCCTACAACTCCCAGCATGCCCCAGCCAGTTATGCTCTTCCCCTTCGCCTAGCTAGCGATGCCAGCTGACTGACCTGGCTTGCATGTCTATCTCTTGGGCCAATTGCCAGAAAAAAGGGTCACGGCCATTTCCCACCTGCAATGTATTTTCTTTCTTTTTTTTAACCTTAGGCGAATAGGCATATTTTGCATTAACAAAAATGACTGGGTTGGAGCTCCAAAGTTAGGACTAACCCCAATACCAACCTACCCTTAGCACAGCTGTGAGCAGAGCTCAGCCTCCCCTGCTCCGATCGCCCCTGCTTAAACCCCTGGTCAGGATGGAGGTAGGCAATTTGTTGCCCTCCAGATGTTTGAGCCTACAACTCCCATATTCCCTTACCGTCGGCTATGTTTGCTAGGCCTGATGGGAGTTGTAGCCCAAAACATCTGGAAGGACACCAGTTGCCCACCCCTGCTGTAGGACTTGCAGTAGAAGCCAGGTCACGGAAGGCGAGTGGATGGTGAAAGTATGAGAACTATAGACAACAGCAGGATTAAATTGAAAGTCCAAGACCTGCAAAGAATCCTCTCTGACAGCAATTGGCCAGAACAGGTCATGTGGGTCATAGACCTGAGAAAAGTGTCTATCTTGGGCTTACTGACTCTCTGGCCTGAGCAAAAAGAGCTGCTGCTGCTCCCACTTTGCCTGTGCTTTTCCTGCGCCTCATTTCCACTGCTTGATTGATTATATTTCTAGATCACCCATCTAGCCGGTAGCCCGGCTACTCTGGGTGATGGACTCGCTTCCATGACATTTCTCGGTGACGTGATAGAAGCCAGGATTGAGAGAATGTCTTCACAGCAAACAGTTCCAGAGGCCCTTAACTGAGAGGAAGACAGAACATGGGCCATCACTCCCTCGCTGCTGGCTACTATGGGTCCTCTTTCAATAGCCAGACCTCCAACTTGCAGCAGAAGGATGGAGCTGGCTTTTTCTTCTCGTGGGCTGAGAGGGTGTTGAATGGTGAAGGGGAGCGGGGAAGTCACTGAAGAAAGAAGTAGTGTTTTGCAGGGCCAGCCCTCCCATGAAGCAGTGTTAGGCGCCTGCATCAGGCGGCAGAGCGGGAGGAGAGGCGGATCGTGCCGCTTCCCCCACAGCCCCTGCCAGGAGGGCCCGCTGCCACTGCCCTGCCTCTGCCAGCAGGTGCTCTGGAGAGCCCTGCCAACCACTCTCCCACTGTGGCATTTGCCACAGCAAGAAAGCAGCCGCTGGGGCTCTCTGGAGCAGCCGCTCGTCCTCTATTTCCCTCCTCGCGTGCCCCCCTTCCGGCCACGTGGCTCTCCATATAGCAGGTGGTGACTCCTGTTTCGGTGGGGTTTCCTTTTCCATTGCAGGTTTTTCAGCTTTTACTTGGAGCTTCACGGGAGCTATCCACGGTGCTCCATGGTGGTGAACCTGTTTTGGGGACGGAGTTCAGCACCATGGATGGCTCCTATGAAGCTCCCAATAAAACCTACAAAACCTGCAATGGAAAAGGAGCCCCACCGAAACAGGAGTCACCAGCCTCTGCTGGGGAGGGGAGCATGCAACAAGGGGGAGGGGGTGTGATGCGACAGCGCATGTTGTCTCCCACCCCAGGTAGTGAGAGAGCTTGAGCCGGGGGGCGGTCTTTTGCACAGGAATTTATGAATATTTGACCTCCTCATGCAACCATTTTAATTGCTGGTTCTTTTTCTGTGCGTGTGCAGAACTGTTTGCGTGCAGGCCAACACACACTGGCAAAAAGGCACTGCTTTTAAGCACTGCTGCTTCACTATCGCTTAAACCTTTGTGGGAAGTCGCCATTCATCAGTGGCCGGTTGCCCGCTTACTCCAGAAGGGCACAAGATGCCTGCGGCAGTGTCCCCTGCAACTCATCCTCCCCCAACTCCCTGGGCCTGGCCAAGTTTCCCAGAAGTTACAGATCATCCAAGGACTGGCTCATAAAAATCCAGGCTAAAACTCAGTGCTGCTAAGTTTCAGGGCAAAGCTACACTTTTGGTGGCAAACATGGGTCTGTGAACTCTGACTCCTGCGTCTCCACTGCCAAACTGTGGGGGTAGGATTTATGGCAGTGTTCTCCAACCTTGGGTCCCCAGATGTTTTTGGCCTACAACTCCCAGCATGCCCCAGCCAGCTGTTGTAGGTCAAAAACATCTGGGGGCCCAAGATTGGAGAACACTGATTTATGGGATGGAGACAGTGGGTGCTTTTCTCGTGCAACCACACTTGGCTGGTTTTCTGCGACTTGTGTTGGCTGCAACAAAGGGGGGGGGGAACAGCTGGGGTGTGTGGGTATTGCAGGGGGATGCTGATGTGTAGGGCAAAGACTAACCACACAACCCTGTCTGCCATTTGTCCCCTGCAACTCATCCTCCCCCAACTCCCTGGGCCTGGCCAAGTTTCCCAGAAGTTACATTTCCCCCCCCTTTTTTCTTTAACTAGATCTTCCTCTTGCAATGCAAATTAAAGAACAAGTGAAAAGTGACACCTAGTGTTGGTTTGCAAGGTTTTCCTTTTCCTACAAACTATTTAGACAATGCCTGGGATTTTTATTATTTATTTATATGCTTGTCCGTTCGTTGATTACATTTCTAAACTGCCCAAGAGCCGAAGCTCTCTTTAACAACAATTAAAACCATAAAATATAACATAATAAGATACAATATAAGAGTTTAAAACGATGATGATGATAATAATAATAATAATAATAATAATAATAATAATAATAATAATAATATAAAAATAAAACCTAGCTATTAAGACAAAGATTTAAAGCACAGTAGGAGATTTAAAATGACAGAAACTGAAACACTGACATGCCTGGGAGAATAAGAAGGTCTTCGCCTGGGGCTGAAAAGAGCACAATGTAGGTACCTGGTGAGCCTCTCTGGGAAGCTCATTCCACAACTGGGGTGCCATAACAGAAAAGGCCCTCTTCTTAGTAGCCACCCACCTCACTTCCTTTAGCAGGGGCCAAAAATTCACCCTGAATTTTTAGGTGGGGGTGGGGTGGGGTAGAGGCTGCTCAGTCTCCCTCCATTCCACCTAATAGTTGTTTTACACTATGGGAGACCCTCCGAGGAAAGCATTTTGAAGTGCTCATCTGCCCACAGACAGGTGTGCTGGGCATTCAGGCAGGCCTCCAGGTATGTCTTTTCCCCTGCAGCATTTCTTTCCTCCCCCCCATAGTAGGTGCACTTGACAGCAGAATGAGTGGAGACACAGGGCTGGAGGGGGTCCCTTTAGATGTGAGGAACCCCTGAGGTACATATGCAGGAGGATCCTGCTTCAAGACCAGCCCAAGACATTTTGCTGCCTGAAGCGAAGGACAAGTTGGCCCCCTTTCCATTCCACCAATAGAAGTTGACAGTTCTGGCATCTGAATTTTACTTGAACATTGGCCATGAGACAGCATCCTTCATCTCAACTGAGGGCAGCAGTCTAGCTTGGGGGGGGGGGGCAAGGCAGGCCACGTGGAACACACTGCTTCGTCTCCAACAGCCAGCCAGATGGCTGCTGCCATTGCCCACTCCACATCACCCATCCTCTGCCATCTGAGGTGACTGCCTCCCTCTGCCGAACGGTAGGGTCGGCCCTGCCCTACTTTTTTTTTAAAAAAAATCTCACACACCCAAAGTCTGCTAAACAGGTAGAGATTGAGGGCTATGCATGTGTGCTGCCCTCATGATGCCAGTGAATGTTAACCGGGGAGGGCGATACACAGGAGCGAGCCCTCACCTACCAGACGAGTCTCCTTAGTTATGATACTGTCACCAGCCCAGCCTGGATTCTCCTGCAAGCCAGGGCTGGGCTCCAGGTTTTGGAGAGCTCTTGCGCAAGACACCTTCAACGGGCCCCCTCCCTTAGTGAGTCTACCTGCTCACCACCATTGTCACCAGTTCCTGTTGTTGCTCCTCGTCCTCTTTCTCATCTTTGCTACCACTTGCTTGCTTGACAGGCAGAAAGCCAGTGAGCAAGGAGGCATCTTCTGCTCCTCCTTCTCACCACCACCGTTGTCTGGGCCAGAGCAAGAGGCAGGTGAGCAAGCAGGTTGTGAAGATGAAGAAGAGGAGCAAGTCCCGGTCATGTTGTTCGAATGCCTGACTGCCGTCTTCCAAAGCAGTTACTTTATTCCCAACTCAAGGATGGAAAGCGGAATATCGGTGGTCAATATAAGAGGTTTAAAGATGTTCTTAAGGCTAATCTAAAAAAAATGCAATATAAACATCGAAAACTGGGAAGCTCTGGCCCATGAACGATCTAAATGGAGGTTGGCCTTTCACAAAGGTTCCATGGACTTTGAAGAAGCCCGAGTGCAAGGTGAAAGGGAGAAACGTGCTAAGCGAAAAGCACATCAAATGAATCCTTTACAGGACCATCTTCCATCTGGTAACCTGTGTCCTCACTGTGGGAAGCTGTGTGGATCTAGAATTGGCCTCCACAGTCACTTACGGACCCATCGCTAGAGTCTACACAACCTTCTTTAGAATTTCCTCCTTTTATCCTGGAAGACAATCTTACTCGGTCACGAGTGATCGCCTGATGATGATGGCTGGGTTGTGGGCCCTCAGCAGGTGCCCCACCATGCCTGCCTTTGACGCCAGCCCTGCTGCAAGTCCTACACACGCACACCAAAAACAAACACAGACATACACAAACCTTGGAGTGTAAAGTATAGAGCAGTTTTCTCCAACCTTGGGTCCCCAGATGTTTTTGGCCTACAACTCCCAGCATGCCTCAGCCAGCGTAGCTGGCTGGGGCAAGCTGGGAGTTGTAGGCCAAAAACATCTGGGGACCCAAGGCCAAGGTTGGAGAACACTGGTATAGAGGACAAGAGGATAAAGTGGCTTTGGAGGTTCAGGAAGTTGCAACTGGAGCAGGAGAGTTGTGTGTGTGTGTGGGGGGGGGGGTGTTATGTCAGAGCCCAGTGCAAAATCCAGTGCAAAATTAATGACTGGGGGAAGTGTTTTTTTTTTCATGGATTTTTATTGGTTCTCTGTTTTTATGGGTTTTTATTTGAATATATCCTCAAGGATTTTACTGCCATCCACATTGTGTGGTTTTTATCTTGTACACTGCCTTGAGAGGGTTTCAGCCTTAAAGGTCACCTACAAATAAACTTAAATTAAAAAATAAAATACGGAGGAAAATCCCAGCCTTGCCCCTTGCTACTCTGGCAACCGCCCTCAAAACAGAAACAAACAGGCTAGGCAACCTAAGCTAGTGGGAGGGGATGGCTACTGCAATAAGGCTCATGTGAAGAGCGTAGGCCCTGTGGCCAGCAAGGGGTTCAACATAAAATGAAATGCTCAGCATGCCCTTAAAGCCCGCCTACCAGTGGTTTAAGAGTGAGAATTGAACTCGTTGTCCTTGAATTAGAGAAATGACCATATGGAGACTGCACATAGCAACAGAGAAATGGGTATATCCGTGGAATCACTTCCTTGAAACAAATCTCTGAGGGGGCGGGGGGAAGTCCTTTCATGAACCACAAATTTCCTCTTTCTTTCAAGACCATTTGTGGACACCACCAGGGTGCTGAGAAATGGCCTAATGCAATCTTGTTTCTGAGACATCGAGGAAAGGATTTTGCAATCGCAAATGTCAATACCTCAGAACCAATTGCTTAGTAAAATAGTAGCCTTTTACAGCCACAGATTTCCTCTGTATCTCATCAAGGTATCAGGGCATCATCGTGAATGGTCTAAGACAAATTGACCATATACAGCAAGAGGTTGAAGGCAATGACAAATCTCCTATGGAGAATAATGCTGCAGAATGACTCTGTGAGAGCTGGTGTAGAACAGTGGCTTAGAGACTGAGCTATGAATCAGATAGTCTCTGCTTCAAATCTCGCTTTTGCCATGAGCTAACCAGGTGGCCTTCCAAGCTCTCAGCCTCAGTGTCTCCATTCTGCAAAATGGCAGATAAAAGTAGCGTTGTGATTACTTGATAGTGCTTTGCTCTATCTCTTTAGCCCTGTTCAGACATTCACCTGAATGCATGAGGGCTCAAAGTAGTTAGAGAGTCGGGGCCATGCACCAATTAGTGAAGTACAAATATCTAAACACGTGGTTATAAAAAGCAGGACCAGAGGAAGTGTTTTGCCATATCAGGCAGCCTGCATATGGGAAAACACTTTCTGTCTGCATACAGGAAAACACCTCCTCTGGTCCTACTTTTTATAACCATGTATTTATGGATTGTGCGAGGAAGAAGGGAGTGGATTTGGTGCAGGAGCATAAACAAAGGAAATGTTTCTTCTACTACTTTCTGGGATGGAATATAACAACACAGAGAAAAAGATAAAAGCAAAATGATTTTTTTAAAGTAGATTTTCCCTATCTACCATTATAGTCTATATTACTTACTTTCTGTTTCAGTTTAAATAACACTTGTTCTAAATGTGTGTGTGTGACAAAATGTTTCTGTGTATTTTTTGGGTTTATTAAGCAACTTTTAAAAACACATCATGAAGAAGAGACATAGCCGTTACATCATATGCTGTCTATGTGCTGGAAACTAACAGACAGTATTGGAAAAAATACAAAAAACAAAACAAAACCAAAAACCCTGCTGAAAAGGCATAAATGGAAATGAGGGTCTTTTTTCTTTGTAAAATGAACAATGATTATGGTCTACGTTACTTGCTATTCTTTATTTTTTTAAGTTGGTTTAAAAGTCACCAATTCCTCCAAGGACTACTGAGAAACTGGGGGTACTGTTGGGATGTGCAGCTTCCCATGGTCCCTCTCAGAATTACAGTTCCCAGGGGACCTTAGGGAAAAGTCACGACAGTTAAACCAACGTGCGTGTTTACAGTATGCATCCATGCTTAACCTTAACTGTGTAGGTGGCTACACAGTGCAATCCTATAGATGTCTACTCAGAAGTAAGCACCACTGAGTTCAATGAGACTTCCTCCCTTGCAGCCTCAGTGTGGATTGCAGCCTCAGAGAGAGGAAAATGCCTGGTGGTTTGTCACTGCATCCAGTTTTCAGACCAAATCCAGCTTCCAGTGTGATGTCTCATGTTCAACACATGTAGGACGGGGAACCTTTTTTCTGTTGAAGACTGCATTGGATAGGACCGAAGCCAGTGCCAGGTGGGGAAAGAACCAAGAGTGTGTTTGGCCACCCTCTTTTCTCTCTCTCTCTCTCTCTCTCTCTCTGACACTCCTTTTTCCCTCCCCTCCCCCACGTTCTCCTTTCCTCCCCACCCAGTGGGCTGCTGGGAAAGGGGCAGTTTCCTCTTGCCAGTGGTCTGAACTGGTCACTTGCAGAAGGCTTTTGAAATTAGGCTGAGGGCCACATGCAGCCCTTGGGCCGCAAGTCACCCACCCCTGCTTTGAGGTCCACTGACCTCAGAACTGGTTTAGTATTTTACTCAATTTACCCCCTTTCTCCTGTATAGACATCCTTGTCTGGGGTATCTGCTTGGTTCTGTTTTCTGCCCCCCCCCATGAAAACAACAAAGGTGCTGGTGCTGTTTCTATTCTGTTTTTAGTGTTAGGTGAAAACCTTTTTACTTGCCCTTGTCTTTTACAGCACATATTTACTGACAAGAAAGCCCTTTTGTGAGTTCATTACTCCTAAATCAGTGAGTGTAGCCTTAGTTTTGTTTACTACTTTTATACTGGATTTGTATTGCCTGCTGTGACTTGTTCATTCTATCTTTCTAGATAGATAGATAGATAGATAGATAGATAGATAGATATCAGTATTTTTATGTTTTTATCTCTATGTTGTTCTGGAAGCTATGGCTGAAGCCCGGCTAAGACATGTTTTAAATAAATGAATAAACAAAATCTGGTTAATGCAGATAGGAGGATGACAAAATGGACCATTGCAGGATGGGGAGAACAGAGGAAGGCACCGTTCTTTCCTGTAACATCTCACACTGCTCTGGGTCTTTAAAGCAATGGGTACCATCTCTGGACCAGGAGATGGAAACCTTATCCTCATCTGTAGGATTTCAGGGCCTCAGCCTGAAAAAGCGCTAAGTTTCTTTTACAAGGCGCAAATTCACCTTCAGCTCTTGAGCAGTATAATTATATAGGGGTAGTTTTTCAGGGTGCTTCCAGACAGAGGACTCTTATAGCAATTGGAAGGCATTGTGCAGCTGTTCCATCGTTTTCTCCTTAACAGATTTTCTGTGTTAAGGAAAAAGATGGAAGAAGCAGTAAGAAAACACGGGAGGGTCATGAGTACAAGACGATGTCTGGACTTGCCAGAAACTTCTGTGAATGATGCAGGGCAATGGTACCACGCGAAAGCCTTGCCTGGAAACATCCTCCATCAGCACCTGCCAGGACAATTGTCCACTGTTTCTTCATCAACTTTTAAATGATGTAATGTCCCACAAAATGCTTGTGAATTATGAACGCTATCGCTTTTTAATTCAGTTCCAGACTGTTGTACATAGCGCTACATAGTCTCATATATACAATATATGGCAAAATTACCAGAGCTTGTTCACAGAATCAAGCTTCTAGGTTAAAACAAACACAAACAATACAAAACCCAACAGCCACAATATTATTTTTCATGGGTAACAAATTGTTCCACAGTTCAGAACCTGGACAAAGGCAATCAGCACTGGAAAATCGAGTTGGTGTTCAAGACCCGAATAATTCTCTCACTCCAGATGCTGAATTCAAACTGCAGTGGTCCATTGAAAAAGTATATATAACCTGCAAGAGAAGGAAACTAGTTAGATAAATGTGCTGCCTTATGTTGCTACTATTTCTTTGGTTAAAATGATTTACTGCACTTTTAAAAAAAAATACAATGGCTGGAATCATGAATTTGCTTCTGCTGGCAGGAGCATTTTCTGAGCAAGTTCCACTCACAGGATGCTCCCGCCAGCAGATGGGGGGTGACTTTCACCAATTCCCTTTGCAGCCCCTTGTTCCCCCTGAAAATCTGCTCCAGAGGGCTTGAACAGTATCGCAGAGTGGCTGCAGGGGGAATTGGTGAAAATTACCTTCCTTTGACAAGATCCTCCACAAGATCTCAATTCTATCCATGAATGGAAGGAGCCTCCCATTCACAGAAACCTAGTTAAAGATCCAAACCCATGCTTAAAAACAACATGTTCTCCAGCTCACAAAATGATTTGTTGATTAAAACACTGGAGTAGACCTGCACAACCTGTGATCAGCCGAGGCTGGTGGCTCCAATGTTAGCGGGGCTGTATATCCACTCCGGATTTCACTCTGAACTTTTAAAGGAGCTATCCATGGTGCTGAAGCTATTTGTGGGATGTGGTTCAGAACCATGGATAGCTCATTTAAAGTTCAGACTAAAATCCAGAGCGGATATACAGTCTCAGCCACCAGCCTCCACTGCCTGTGATGCTTCCCAGCAAGGACACCCTCATCCTGTGCCCCAGCTGTGTATGGTAGCCTACCTGGTAACCCCCCCTCTTTTTTAGTCCCAGTCAGGCAAAAAAACATGGGGAGGGGGAGGCCTGGGAGGCATCAGCAGTGGGCCCTGTTGGGGCACTGGCTACTGCCCCAGGATGTCAGGTGCCCCATCCCTGAGCACAAAAAGTAAATGCGTACCATTTTTCTGATAGGCTGCATCTACTCGGTGGCCAATTCCTGGGAAATCCTCCTCTATCAGTTTAGGGTAGTCTTTGTCCATAACCTGGTTCTTTTCATCGTAACTACATTGAAAAGGAACATCGATAAGTAAATAAACAAATACTTCTTTATGTGAAGCGTGATGTACCACATTTCTGTTCATTTGCATTCATTTGTTCATTACAAATGCATTCATTTGTTCATTACAACAAATGAATGCAAAAAGCATAAAATCCAGATTAAACAAGAAATAACTGTCATAAAAGTAGAAATATAAAATGGCAAGACACAGCCACAACAAAAATGTACATGTTTCGCGCAGCAGTGTGCAAATGCCTGCTGGAACAGAAAAGTCTACACAGTTTTACAGCCTATGGATGTGTGTGTGTGTATATGTGATAGATAGACACACACACACACACACACACACACACACAATGGGAGACACACAAATCTCTTTTGGAAAAGGAGTTCCATTAAGTGGGGGCTGCTATACAGAAGATCCTGCCACACACAACTCCTCACACTCCACAACAGAAAGGAGACACACAACATGCCTAATCAGCTCATTTGCAGGACTTAGGGCGCAATCCTATGCAAGTTTAGACAGAAAAAAGGCCTGCAACTCCCAGCGTGTAGCTGTCTGGGGCATTGTAGGCCTTTTTTCTGTCTAAACTTGCATAGGATTGCGCCCTAAGCCTTTGGAAGTGAGCAGCTATCTTTGCAGATCAGAAAGATGCCATGGAGTTAATATAGTCTCAGAATAACCTTGGCCCCAAATATTTTTGAGTTCAGAGAAGCCAAAACAAGGGGTTGGATCCAGATTTAGGCATACTTAAAATCAACAGCACGTAACAGTGCAATCCAGTGAGGCTGCCTGCTGCAGTCCTCTCAGCTCAGAGGATGATAGGCATCCTATGCATGGCGGAAGGAGTGTGGAAGCAAAGGTTGCCTCTCTGTCTGTGCTCCTCCCGCCATGCCAAACACTGAGACGGCCGATTTCTGCTAAGTGTGGCGCCACAGGGTGCGAGGAGACGAGGCTGCTGAAGTGCTGCCAGAATACCGCGGATGCTGGCGGAGCCTGTCCCCTCCCCCCCAAACCCCCAGCATGGTTCTTTCCATGATGGCTGTGAGGACGGGGGAGCGGGGGTGGAAGGCGCTCTGAGTTCGGAGTCCCAGCTCCGACCTTGAAGCAAGTTTCCGAGGTTGGAGCTGGGACTGCACATTATTCTATGGCCATCTAGACACTGTCTAGGCGGCCACAGGATTGCATCCTAAGTTAGCCATGTCTAAATTAAGTTCCATTGGGTCTACTACTCTAAGTATGACTAATATTTGGATCCAACCCATAGGCGACAATATGTTTAGGATACAGGATGCAAGTTGTTCCAAGACACTGGAAGAGTGAGAAAGAATGAGAGAGAAAGTGAGCATTATATCACTGATCTAGCAGCTGGTAAAAAGAATCGCCAACATACCTCCAGTATTCTTCTCCTATGAAAAGGAGAGTTTTGCCAGTGTCGCTGATGTGGACCGCTGCATCTATTGCCTTCACGGACCGTGGCAAACCCAATTCATAAATTTTTTTAGGGTAGCCCTCTACTATGTTATAGCCATTCAAAGCCCAGAATTTCCTGCCTGTGAACAAATGTAGATAATGTATTAGACTTAGACCTGGGTTCAGATTATACTTCAATCATGTACTCATCATAGACTACAGGCCTGTGGCTTATGCTGGCTCAGCTTGTCTGAGCGTGGAAAGCTAAGCCAGGTCAGGCCTGGTTATTACTTGGATGGGAGACCCCTCCTCTAGTTTCCTGCATTGAGCAGGGGGTTGGACTCGATAGCCTTGTAGGCTCCTTCCAACTCTATGATCTATGAATAATATGGCCTTAGACATATTAAGGCATAATCCTATGCAAGTTTTGACTGAAAGAAGGCCTACAGCTCCCAGTATGCCCCAGCCAGCATAGCTGGCTGGGGCATACTGGGAGTTATAGGTCTTTTTTCTGTCTAAATTTGCATAGGATTGCACCCTGAACCACTCAATTTTAGTCCACCTTTTGTAAAATGAGACTAAAGATTATTTACCTTGCAGGGATGATGTTATGATGGATGAGATTGGCAAAAACACCTGCTGCAAACACTTTACATAGTAGGTAGGGGCATGATCCAGCCAGGACTAAGCTCGTTTAAGTCCTGTTCATTCAGCTGGGAACATCAAAGCATATGCTCAACTCTGTCCCACAGAAAGCAATGGGACTTGAAAATGCTTAACCAGGGCCAGCCCTACCATTAGGCAAAGTGAAGCAGCCACTTCAGGTGGCAGATGCTGGGAGGCGGCAGCAAGTTGTTGGAGGAGAGAGCTGTATGTGCCACAGGGCCTAGCCTGGACCCTCTAAGATGTCTTAAGGTATGATGGAGGATCCTGTCCTCTCACCAGTATGGAAGGCAGATTCAATTGCCATCCCAGTCAGGTTTTGCACACAGAATGGGATGAGGCACCTCAGGCAGCAAAAGTTAACCTTGTGCTTAACTTTGGCTGGATCAATGTTGCTTTCTAGTATAGATTTTTAATCATGGGCAAAATCCACTAGGAAGGGAACAATCCATTGGGACGTTCACATGCAAAGGCCACACTGAGAGCAATATTGTAAAAATTCTGTAACGGTGATGTTTTACAAGTAAAAGCATTTAAGAATGGCATTTGCATTTCCCTGGTTCCTTTGTTTGTAAAAATAAAATAAACTAAAAATCAGTTAATCAGTGAAATTAACCCTGGTTAATTGGCAGCATGTGTCTTTTTCCCCCTTTTTAAAAGTTTGTTATTTTTAATGTAAGTACTTATAATACTGCAAATGGCAAGTATCATATGAGAGGCATTCCACCTTTACTTTTCCCACAGGAGGAATGACTCTTTAAAAATAGTGCCTGCTGCAACATACACGTGCACCATACAAAGACAAAGTATGCCTTTTCTCTTCAAAACTTCTTTTAATCATATCCACATTTCTGCAGATTTAGGCTGCAATCTTATGGTCCCTGGGAGGGTGTCCCAGGGGCAACAGGACGTTTTGGATCTCACCCTCGGAGAGAGAGAGGAGAAATGTATGCTAGACCTGGAGCTGGCACAGGGCCGGTGCTACCATTAGGCCAACTAGGCAGCTGCCTAGGGCGCAGGGCTAAAGAGGGCGCCAGAAACACCTTGAAAAAAAAATACAGCGCTCTCAAGTGGGAAGGGGGGGCGCTAAATATCTGATCTTGCCTAGGGCACCAAACTGCCTTGCACCGGTCCTGAGCTGGCATATATAATGTCCCTCCCACTGCAACCAATGGGAGGGAAATCGTAAAAGAAAAATGAAAAGGGATAAGAAAAAAGAAAAATGGCATTCCTCCTTCCCACTTTTAGGCAGTTTCTCCCATTAACCTACCCACTGGTAGGATTGCTCTGCCCATTTATTAATAAATCCATCTGATTCATTGACTAATATTTCTTTAAGTGGATGACAGCCCTTAAAAAAAAATCAAATCGAAAATCCAAATGAGGTTCGTGACATGCATTTGATTTAATAACCCTTTCTGTTTCATCATGTTAACAATACTCAAAAGTGTTGAGGCTCTACCTACTGAATATGGGAATCTCCAGTCAAATCAGTCTCCACAATTGTTTCCACAATTTCCTTCAAGTGTTTTCACGGGCCTTTTGTTCTTCCCTGCCCTCTGCGGAAGCTTACCCCTAAAAAGCAGCACATGATCCTTTTCAGGGTCTTCATACGCCGCATCAATCTTGCCTGGAATTTCTGGCCAAAATGACTTAATTTGTACCAAGTCTGCATCAACCATCTGGGGATGTAGGCGCCAGAAGAACCTGCGATAGGAAGAGGAACATTTTGACTTGACATGTCAACCTTTAATTAAAGATATCGAACAGGCCTTTAAAGTAAAGCAGAAATTAACTCACTGGAGCCAGTGCTCAGGTAGCACTGAACAAATATACGAACAAATATCGTAGGTGTTAAATAGTCTTCATTCAAATATTCACGTTACAAAGCATGTTTCTTGCCCAGAATACATTCAATGAAAGCTTGTATTGGAGGATACACTATAGCCCTATGCAGGTATCCACCTGCACATGTGAAGGCTAAAACTGTGTAGGGGGCAGGGGCCCACACGCAAGTCCCACACGCAAGCCCCGCACCCAGCATCCCTAGGCACACGGCCTCTTCCTTAGATTTTCCCATGTTGAGCTGGAAGGTCTGCAATGGTCTTCTACTCATGTTCACCTGCAAGGTTTCTACTCATGTTCACACTTACAAGTGCACACAAAGTCCATGCATATAAATGAAACACTTGATATTTCATTTGTGTCTCACCTGTCCTTGAAGATCATCATTTCTCCACGGAGTTCTGTGATGGCATCAAGTGTCAAGTTTGTACTGCATTTCTCTGGAGTTTTGGGGTGATCGGGATGAGGATCATGGTCTCCTGCCCCTGTGCCAGTAAATTACATGTTATGATAGTGGCTTGCAGTTCTCCTACAGTTGACCAAAACAATGTGTGGATGGCATATGGAAGCTTAGGTTCATACATGAACATAAAAAAGAAAAGTTATCATCAATGAGAAAGAGTTGTTGATTCAGGATTTATTTTCTCCTTTCACCAATATGTAGTACAAATAGAACACTAGTTTCAGATGCCAGTAGGTTTCCCAGCTTTTAGCACAATTATACATTCAGCTAAATAAGGTGGCCCAAAGCTTTCTCAGACTATTGTTTCAGACTAGCTGGGGTGAGGTGGTGTACTATAGACAATACATGCTATAGAAAATGTATGCTGTAGAAAACTAGGATACACTTCACCTTAATGTGCTATTTTTTTACATGCAGGTGTTGTTGTTTTTATCTACCCAGACACTACAATCAACATCTGAGGCCTTCCTCCAAGTGCCACCTCCGAGGAAGGCTTGGAGGGTGGCAACAAGGGGGAAGGCCTTCTTAGTGGTGGCCCCCCCGATTATGAAATGATCTCCACACTGAGGCCTGCCTGGCACCAACTCTGTTTTCCTTTCGGTGCCAGGTTAAGACTGCCCTCTTCTCCAAGGCATTCAATAGCATGTGGGGGGGGGGCATTTATGTTGGTCTAGTTCAGTGTTCTCCAACCTTGGGTCCCCAGATGTTTTTGGCCTACAGCTCCCAGCATGCCCCAGATAGCAGAACAGTCACCCTTTGAACAGATGGTATTTAGATGCCACCTACGCATGGATAAATATAGGGATATTTGGCTTGCCTTTGTTAAAACATGTGCATAACTATTTCTACTGACAATAGTATATTTCCTTAGATACATGTAGTATATAAACTCCATATGTATTCATTGCAACTGATGCACCTAACCTTTATGCAATGTGTAAACTATTTTTAATGCTTTAAAAAAAAAAAAAACACCTGGGGTGGGGTTGGTTTCAGTTTTTGTTTTAACCTTTTGAAATTCACAATACAAAAAATTATTGAAAAAAAATACAATGGCACATCTTGCAATATTGTGCAGGAACACCACCAGCGAAAATTAACTACCGATAACTTCCACTGCAGAATAATATGTACACAAAAGGAGGACACCGCAAAAGGCAGACATACCATAGAGAGTCTGGATTCCTTGGACGTCATCATCTGGAAGCAAGAAGCCAGTGTTGCCCGTGTAGGTGTAAATTGGATACATCAACGCTCCTGGGTCTCTGGAATGCTCAAGTCCCAGCGAATGACCGAGCTCATGGGAAGCCACAAGAAACAAGTTATATCCTAGAGAGCAGAAGATCGATATGGTTATGAAAGCAATAATGCTTGCGTCACATTATTGCTTTAACCTGATCCTTTTTGATTAATGCCTCCTTGTCTGTAACATGCTGAACCCTAACCCTAATACTACTATTCCCCTTACATTAGTGGAATGGAAATAGTATCTGTCATCTAAATTAATTCACTGAGCAGCAAGACAGCACACACTGGGGCATGTTTTAGTCTCACTGAAATCAAACTCAGGCTGCAATCATATGTACCTAGGAGTAAGCCCCATTGAATGCAATGGGACATTTCCATGTTAACATGGATACATCAGGGTGTCGATGTGCTTAAGTGGGTGTAGCAGCACAGGCAACATGAGCAAGGAATGGCAAATAACCAATCATCAAAACAATCTGGTTCAGCCACTATATTACTGTTTGTGAAACTGTGCATGTGAACAACTATGAATCACACATACCAGCGAAAGGGAAATTCTGGTTTCAAAACCATTCACTAGTTAAACATTGTCTAACTTGGCATTGAATGCTGTTTAAAACCAACAACCCACATCATGGTGACGTAAATGATGCTTAGGGCATTTCTTACCATTGGAATTGGTTGACCACAGTTCATCCTCATCGAAATGAGCATCTCCTCCATAATCTGGTCCAGGAGGGAAAGCGTGAGCCAATAGTCCAGAAGGTCCATCGAAGGGATAGAAATCACCATGCTCTGCAAATATTAGCAACGGCAATAAAAACTATGAACATGCTTAATTGCTAATCAAATGAAGGGATAACACAACTATCAACATAAAAAGCAATTTCTCTTTAGATACCTCTCCTTCCAAAGGAGATCATGATATCAGCAGTGCCACTGCGAATTCTAGTAAAGTTGAGTGGTGTCACATCTGACCAAACCTTGAAAGCCTTCTTGAATGCTCTGTCCACTTCAGCCTTTTTCAGATCGGGGGTGTAATTTACAATCCTATCAAACAAAAAAAACAGCGTTTGGTTCTTTGCAAACTCCAAAACTGTTGCAAAACATTCCTGTGATAACATTCCAGTAATTCTCCTTCCACTACTTATTTAGCAAGTACAAGAATGCAAATATAGGCGCCTTTCCTGTTATGGGATTGAGGTTTTAGAACAGAATGTGTGGTTTTTATTGCAGCATTATAATAAATTGACCTTCTTTTTGGAAATATCTATGAAGGACAAAATCCACACATAACTAAGGTGGATCAGGCCTTTTGATTCAACCAGACTAGTGGCCTGTTCCTAAACATGTTTACTTGGACTTACTTTCTAGTACATTGGCATTTAAATGTGTAACGTTCATCCTATGTTAGCAATGTGCAGTACTCTCAAAAATAAAGCCAGACAATTCCACCGAAGGATACCGGTGGTTAAACTAGATATGTAAACCTTATTTTCATCCCTGCTTTTATTGGATACATCCTAGCACCTCATTTGCAAAGCTCATGGGTTCCTCTGCTCTGCGTCCTCACCCAAAGCTTGCAAATGTATGCATCAAAGGAAATGATATAGGGTAAATGAAATACACTCCATCACTTATGGCCTTTGAAGGTCTGGAGAGAATAATAAGGTTGACAAATGTTGCAATTAACCATCTTCCACGTCTTGTTCTTAAGGATGCACAGCACAACAATTAAGACAAGTTGACTTAGGGGGCAATCCTATGCATGTTTAGACAGAAAGAAATCCTACAACTCCCATGCTGGCTGGGGGATGCTGGGAGTTGTAGGACTTGTTTCTGTCTAAATGTGCATAGGATTGTGCCTTTGAAAGGCACAGTGCACATGCTACGTGCCTAACTGCTGCACCAAACAAAACAAAACGAACCCCAAGTGTTTAAGAGATGGGTTGCAGCCCAATGGCAACACATATGCCTTGCATATTAGATAAGAACTTGCAAAGACCTGAGACTCTAGAAAGCTTCTGCTAGATTAACAGATAGCTGGACCATGGTCTCGACTTAGTATAAGGCATTTCCTTTTATCTTTATATCCAATGTGGCGTAGTGGTGAGAGTGTTGGACTGGGACCCGGGGGCCGGGAGATCCCAGTTCTAGTCCCCGCTCGGCCATGAAACTCACTGGGTGACTTTGGGCCAGTCACTGACTCTCAGCCTAACCTACCTCACAGGGTTGTTGTGAGGATAAAATGGAGAGGAGGAGGAGGAGGAGGAAAGCCGCCTTGGGTTCCTTGCAGGAAAAAAGGTGGGGTATGAATATAATATAATATTATATATATATATATATATATATATATAATGATGTGTGCCAATCTAACATCATTAAAAATTGCATTGCATTGGTGGCCTCCAGTTGTTTTGGACTACAACTCCCATCATCCCTGGCCATTGGACAAGCAGCACAAATGTTTTGGATCGGGACCTAGGGATAGGGTTCTTACCTGTATGTTATGTTATTGTGGGACCACTTCAGCTTTCGAGGGAAAAAATTGTATTCGCCCACATCAGGGACACCACATCGTGGCAGTTGCATTAGCTCATACGTTTCTTCATCTAGCTTGCCTGTTACTTCCAGCCCAAAAAATGCTTGCATGTCTCGAAGTTTGGAAGTGACCGCATCAGCTGACCTCTTCAGTATGCCAGCAGGACTGGACCGGAGATTGTAATGAGTCTTTAGATAACGCTGGGAAGAGAAACAACAGCAATTAGCCTTCTAGTTTGGTACTGCAATGTACTGTATTACTACTAGTAGTAGTATCTTGCAGACTAACATAAGCAAAAGGATAGGCCTCTGCCCTAAACAGCTTACATGTTAAGAGAGGGGAAAACAACAGAGACAAGGGAGGAAAACAGAGGCAACAGAGTGAGAGTATGCATAAAGAGATCTATACTGTACCTCTGCAAACTCAAAATCTTGCTTTGTGAATTCATCACTTTCTGATTCATCTGATACTGGCAGTCTAAAACACCATGATATGCCCAGCAATAGTGAAAAGGCAGCAGCAGAGCTTAGGTACATCATGCTGATAGGATGCTCTTAGCCTTTGGAACTCTGATGGTTCATCCTTTAACAGTGGTCTGACTTTTATAGAGCTACACTAGTGACTCATCACCCCTCAGAAACAACTTCCGAGTGACTGTAAACATGCTTACGCTGCTCTTCTCTCACCCCCCCTTTCCCCCAGGAAGGTTTGGGGTTTTAGGAATCTGTTGTCCCACTAGTGGCTTAGAAACACAGTCTCAGCATATTCCCAGGTGTGGTGGGAAGGGCTGAGTGGAGCAAACAGAGCATTTTTGATTACTTTGCAGTAATGTTTTGGACCTACTTTTGTTGCCTTTTGAAACAATGATTTCCTTTCTTTTGTTTTGACAGACAACTATGATCCAAGCAAAGTGATCTTAGATAAATTGGCAAAAGGACTTTTCATGTATTGCATTGAGTGCATGGAGGTGGCAGGGCGACAAAAGTGGGATTGCACGTCGCATCCTTTCTTCTGACTTCCATACATGTGCATAGGGCTCTTTCTGTGTGATCACAAGAACCCTGCCTGGTGGCAGTGGTGGGTGGCTATAAGCCACCATTTTCCATTTCCCACAATGTCCCAGAGTGATGTTGTCAGGCTCTACGGACCTGGCTGCTCCGTGCATGGTAGCACCACTCTGAAGCTTCCACCTGGAACTTTTCCATTGATGGGGGGGGGGGACCACAAAAGTGGATGGAGAATATTTTTTCAGGCAGTCCAGCCAAATATTTTGGAGATGGGGGGGACTTACCAGAAAAAATAGGGGCATCTGCACCTGTTTTTAACTGCTTTGGGGGGGCTGTTCGAAGAGGCCAGGATCCGCTGCAGTCAGTTTCCCAGCATGCCACATTATGTGCTGCAAGTTTAAGCCTTGTTTTGAAAGTTGGGATGTTGATCAGCTTGCACATAATTTGAGGATGACGGTTTATCAGCCCGTTGCCCACCAATTTGTTATAGGCATGAGTGTTCTGATGCGTACATGGATCTTCCCTGCTCATTTCCATGGCCAAAGCGGACCCATGTGCTCATTTCTTTGCGTGAACAGATCTGCACCTGCTTTAAAATGAGTGGGGCAATATATAGGAACAAGAGCTCCATATATGCACTAAAGCAAATATAGGGCTCTGGATCAGATCAGCATAATGTGTAAAAATAAATATTTGATTCATCTATAAGGCAAAAGATAAAGCAAATATAATGATGCCCCTACATACATACATACATACAGTCTCCAGTGGTGGTGGTGGTGGTGGCAGAGTATAATTTGGGGTCATTTTTGGCATACAACACCTCAACACAGGTAAGTATATTAAATCCTATTCTATGGTATCCCTTCAAGCACTAACATTTCTTATAAGAGACTGACTGCACCTGCATTGTACAATTGTTGGTCTGTGTACATTGTACAAAGGTTTTATTTATTACTAAGTTCGGGGCTTTGCCCACTGTTTTCAATTTGCCTGTTTAGTTATTCAATGTTTTCCTGCCAGCAGGTGCTTCCGAGTGCAAATCTAGACAGTTGTCGAAACCCTAGTCAGACCCTACTGGTTAAAGTTCAAGCCAATTCTTTGAATAGCAGCAGTATTCCAGCAACCGTCAAACAATGGGAGGTGGACAGAATTGCTCCCTGGGTTAATTTTCTAGTTTCACTTATTACTAGGTGTGGCCATCAGACAGGGAAATCACCTATAAAATTGTGGAAGCCATGCTAATGACTATCTAGGATTTCCCCAGCCGTGTGTGTACAGAGGGGAGGAATTGGTATATTACAGGATATTTATTGACTGATGTGCTGGTTCGGATTGGCTGTGCGCTCACTTCCTCCTTTATCACTATGTATTTACCTGAGTCATCGGAATCAGAGTTTATTCCTTATTCACCTCCAACAGGGTCTGCCTTATCACAAACCGACAAGAAGCAGGTATATGAGGCATATTACAGTAGGTGTGTTGTTTTCTTGTCTCCAATTTCCATCTCTCTGTGAGAGGTTTTTTTAAAGCATGAGTTCTGTCCCCTTACCCAGCTGAGAATAACATCTCAGCATTCCAACACTTGCACAGCACACCTCAAAATTAATATAAATAGACTGTACACTCCCCCACCCCTCTCTCTTTCTCTTATCCCAGTGCAAAACCAGCCAATTCCCAATATTGGTTAGGATGATGAGTGGCAATAAGAACATCAAAAGAGCCCTGCTGGATCAGACCAAGGGTCCATCTAGTCCAGCATTCTGTTCACACAGTGGCCAACCAGCTGCCCATCAGAAACCCACAAGCAGGATATGAGTGCAACAGCACCCTCTCATCCTGCTTGTGAGATATTTATTCATTTATTTATGTATTTTTATTTTATTTCTATACCTCCCAATAGCCAAGGAGTATGTGTGTGTGTGTGTGTGTGTGTGTGTGTGTATCCAGCAAGCAAAAAAACAAATATATTCTAAATTATTGGCACAAATGTTTTAGAAGAGAACTCACTCATAAATGTTAAAAATTATCTAACTAACGAAGTAAGGACACAGTCCAACCAAAGCAAAGCGAAGTGCCATTGATTTCAGACGGAGAGTTCAGCATGTGCCCCTAGTAAATACTACTATTGTATTATTTGGGAGTTATGGTTTAAATAAATATCACTGCTGAACTGCATTTTTCAGGTGTTGCTGTGAAATTGTGTGTCTTGGTACTGTCAGGCAACCCTTGGCCTGATAAAACATTATCAAAGGGCATGAACCACGTGTTTCTTCCAAGTTAACGACCAGGAAACTGCACCATTTGGGCTGTTGCTATATCTGCAATGTAATGCTCCCATTTTCATGTTCCCCTGGTGTAACCATATTGCAAATACATAGCAAGATGACTCAATTTTAACACCCCCTCCCTTTATTTTAATGAAATACTGTATTTTTATACTACTGTTTTATTATTTTATTGATTGGTTTTATGGTAGTTTATCATGGTTTTATCTTGCGAACCGCTTTGTTGTTTTTTTTTGTTTTTTTTAATGAAAAGTGGTATAGAAATGTCCAGAAATAAAATAAATAAATAATACTGCATACCTAAGCCCAGGCTATGTTTGGGTCATCAACCCACATTTGTGCCCATTTTTAGGATTATGTAGAATGGACCACAGAAAAGGAGCTCCAGTAGGCAATAGACATAATTATCACGCCTAAGTTTCATACTGGGCTTTTCTAAACCAGTGAATGTTACCCTGGTTGAACGAGACAGCCAGTCATTTTACATTGTGCAAGACTAGAAGACTGAAAAGGCAGTATAAACAAACTATTTGTGCAGCTCCGGTATTTGGGGCATGTATGAGGTGGGTTGGATTGATTCTCTGGGGGACAGAGAATTTTCATACATCCTTTCCCTCCAAAAAGGGGTCAGTGAGAGTAAGAGGGAGACAAGGTATAGGCCATGTATTAGTACTACTCATTAAATGCAACACAAAAGAGAAAGACCAAAGAAGCAACTATGAAACACCCGCTGTAGGTATTTTGTAATTGCTTCTCAGCTCTTTCTGGGGACGGGGCGGTTGACACAAAATGTGTGCCATATTTTGACATTCTAACTGGCATTTGCAATAGCTATATTGAGACCCTCATTTTTCCCTCAGGAACTATTTCCTAAAAATAACATGCTATACTCTTTTAAGTCTGGTCTGGTTTGGGAGCTCCTAGCCATATTTGTACACAAACATCCCCCACCCCCTGCTAGCCTCTGTGACCTTGAGGTATACATTGAGGTTTCTTCTAGACAAGTGATGACCTGTGAAAAGTCTAGAAGGGGTGGGTTTCTTTTTTGGGCAGGGGGCAGGGGAATGACATGTATTCATAGCACTTGGGCCATTCCTCACTCACAAATCTCACGGGCATGCCGCCTATACATGTAGCCCACAAGCCATGTACAGCAGTCCACCAGAGGCTGATAAACCTCCTGTCTTTATTGCCTGTCCGGAACTGCAAAAGCAGGGAGGTTGTCATGCCCTTGACAGGCCACAAGACAAGTTGTGCAGATTTGGTCTACACTACAGGGAGATAAGAAAAAAAAACAAAGCACACATTCCAGAAGAGTCGCTGTGTTTGTCTACAGAAACTACCAGTGGCACCTGAGGCCCTGTGCCCTCCATGACAGCAGTGTCAAGTCATGACTTGTGTGATTGAAGGACCTATCACAGATTAAACATCAGAAATAGAACACCCATGTTATTACATCCCATCATCTCAAGCACAACGTTTTTCAGTGGCATTGGTGCCCACACTCATCTGCAAGTCATAAATACAAGGTAACCAGCTGATGAAGAAATCAAGAGATGGACATACATACATGACCCAGTTTATTGTGGCATGAGCTTTCATAAGCAACTGGACAACTGATACATGCGCTCGCGCGCACACACACAGATCCAAGTACCATGTAAGATAAACAAAGTTAACCAAGTCAGAACTAAAGATAACCGGAATGCAATCCCAATTGCAGTTGTGCACAAATATCTGTTCCCTGATGCGGTATCAGCTTGCATAATTGGAAGCCCTCAGATCTAGTGTTTAATCCAAATCACTGGATCCAAAATAGTGGTTTTTATGAAGAGATGCTAAGTGGTCTGGAGCTGTTCATGGTGGTACACATTTTCTCTGTCAGATCTCAATGGAGCTTGAATTCAGTTGCATTTCTTGCACAGAAGAAGAAAACAGAGGCACACCTTTTTGACTTCTCCGCCTTCAGGAGAAAAAAAGAACTTTAACCATACATGGTGAATTGGCCACAGTCCCAATCCAAGGTGATCTAATCAGTACAGATATCACCAATGCTATTGTTGCACTTCCAGTGTCTGCTGAATGGCACCACCCTTATGTTTTGTAACATCTTCAGCTGACCCAGCTTCTACCTTGACAGAATTCCTTGTGGCTTAACAGCCTAATACAGAGTTTGCTCGCGAAGTGTGGATAATCTTTTTGTGCCAGATGTTGTATTCAAATTGCAGTGGCCCACAGATGAAATAAATGGAGCCTGCAAGCAAAGGAATTAATTAGTGGCTGCAGTTCTAAGCAGGGTGTAACAATTGTTAAGTGTCCATCTGTTATAAACTTGTTTGATTGCTAATGGGTAGTGATGTCCACTAATATTTCAAGAGCAAGCTGAAGATGCTGGCTCAATGGTCTTTGACATCTAAACAATATTTCTCGAACCGGTGCTGCTGGGTTTTTAGGGTCTAAGCTGGGGGTTTTTAGAGTTTGTTGTTGGGTTAACTGCTGGGCTGCTTAGCCCCAAAAAACCCAGCAGTTCCAGTTCAAGAAATATTGTTTAGCCCCTAAACAACCCAGCGGTCCAGGTCCAGATGTCATGCTCCACAACCTACGAAAGGAGCCAATCATGGGTTGTGGAGTAGAAGTGGAAGATGTGCAGTGCGCTTGCCCTCTCCCATTTCTGCATGACAGTCCATCGGTTTTTTAACTGACGGGTTGTCATTACGTGTGAACAGGGCCTATGTATATGCTTGCCTGTGCAAAGGTGACACTCAAATTCATGACACACTCAATATATATGTCTAAATAGCTGTATGTTGGAAAACATGCACACTGGTGTATTTTGGTTTCAGCCACTAGCAATGTGGCTTCCAGATCCAATAAGAGTTTCCCTCTCTGTAATAAGAATACAATGTTTACCATTCTGTTGATATGCTGCATTGACCTTATGCACAATTCCGTGAAACTCGTCCTTTATTAGTTTTGGATAGCTGGGTTCCATAGAATGAAGCCTCTCATCATAGCTATAACATCAAAATGAATAATAATAATAATAATAATAATAATAACAACAACAACAACAACAACAACAACAACAACAGATCAGTTCAAGTCTTGTTTTTTGTTTTCCTTAAAGTTTCAGGTAACTCAGAATAGGAGGTGACTTTTTCCTCTAGAAATTGGAGGGGAATAGGAGTGAAAGACTGTTGATCAGTGTGAATAACAGTGTTATTATAGACAATTAAAACAAGTTAGAGAAGCTTGCTATGTCAAATAGAGATGCTGACAGAGAGCAACTAGTGTTGGAATAACAATGATGGGATTACACCAAAAAGGGGTACAAGCTAAGTGTTAATTTGTCTTTAGAGGCTTAAATCAGTTAGTAGGCACAATATCAAGGGTCATTCAGAGTGCAGAACTAAATAACAATTCTGGGTGCAGAGCCTTGGGTGCAAATATGGGTCACAAGTGGGTGGGGGGTTGCCTAGCATCCAAGTGGAGCCAAAGAAGTTTCCTTTTTTAGCCTGGATTTCTCACATATAAAAAGACTAGCATGTTCGGTAAGTTCTGTAGTAGTAGTGGTTTCATTCTGTTAGAAGTCTGGCTGGATTTGCTCTGCTGTTTTATACTCCTGGCTGCTTAGCTACTATCTGCTTATGACTCAGTAAAGTTTGCAAAGCCCTTCAGTTTCTGGATTCAGCCTGCTTTATTCAGCCACTTCTGCTGACAACTAGTGAAAATGTGAAACTGGGAGAACATTTCAATTTCCAGAGCAAAGGGCAGACTGCTACTTACCTGAAAATCAGACATCAAGAGGGAGTCTCCAGCATGAAACATCTGATCTAGGTCAGGGGTGCAGAACCTCAGGCCCAGGAACCAAATCCGGTCCTCCAAAGATCCAAATCCAGCCCTGCTGGGTTCCCCAGAAGGCCTCGCCTCCTCCCTTGGCCCCACCCCCTTCCCCCCAACCACCAATCATTGGGTGGTTTCCAAGCTTCTGTGCAGGTTTCCCCTTCCATTTGAAAAGATTGCAATGCCTCTCCTGAGGCTTAGTTACTGGTGGTAAGAGCTTTAAGTTAAAATATGCTGGTATCTTTGGATTTTGGCCCCACCACTAGTATGCAGGCCCCCGAGAGCTTCTCCGAAATGGAATCCAGCCCTTGGGATAAGAGGTTCTGCAGCCCTGATCTAGGTGTTGGCGCTGTGTGGGCCACATGGCCTGCCCTAAGCTGGCCTGTCTTGTTGCCCAGTGTTGAAGTAAGGTTCAGCTGCCAGTCTGGTCAACTTGTATCCACGAAAGGGTGAAGGGGAGGGGACTATCTTGTCCTTCACCTCAAGTAGCAACATGTCTTGGGCCGGCCTTGCATCTGTGTTTGGCTTCAGTAGATGTGGGTTGCCGCACAACTGAATGTTGGGTCTTAGGAAGGCAGTGGAGGCTGTGGCTCCAACGTTGGTGGAGTGGTGTATCCACTGCGGGTTGTAGTCCGAACTTTTAAGGACCTATCCACGGTGCTGAACCTATGGGGGGGGGGTTGGCGGTTAGGGTTCAGTACCATGGACAACATCTCCTTCAAAATTCAGACTGAAACCCAGAGTGGATATACTGCCCCACTGACACTGGAACCACCTGCCTCCACTGCAGGAAGGCCTCAGACAAGATGGCACAAGGAAGATTCCTTCCGTGATGACAACTAGAAGCTCTGCAAAATCTACCCCCAAAAGAGGATACAGATAGTTGCTGATTGCATTTATGGAACCCTGTCTATGGAGGACTGAACAAGGTATATAGGGTTTAAAATGAGGTGTGTGTGTGTGTGTGTGAGAGAGAGGGGGGGGACGGAGGGAGGGAGTCATGCATGTGTGTGCATTAAATTATCCTGTGCTCTGATTTTCTGTTGGAAATGTGTTTTCTGATATTATGGTGGACAAAGGAGATAAACAGAACAGCAGTATAATCAGGTAAGGCACACTCTTCAGATAATTCTCCCAACAACCAGAAAACGCCTGGAGGAAATGGCTATAGTGAGGTGTTTCCTAGTAAAAAGTGAGCCAGTGTGGTGTAGTGGTGAGAGTGTTGGACTGGGACTCGGGAGATCCGGGTTCTAGTCCCCGCTCAGCCATGAAGCTCACTGGGTGGCTTTGGGCCAGTCACTGACTCTCAGCCTAACCTACCCCACAGGGTTGTTGTGAGGATAAAATGGAAAGAAGAAGGATATGTATGACGCCTTGGGTTCCTTGCAGGAAAAAAGGTGGGATATAAATATAATACATACATACATACATACATACATACATAAAAATCCATTTTCTAATTAATTCCTTAGCACAGGCATTTCTTTCCCTTTGTGCAGACGTGTACCAGAATCAGATATGACAATCCTGTAGACAGCTGTTCAACTGCTGTTTCAGTTTTGCCTTTTGCTAAACAACAGCACCCAACATTTGATAAATGAAAACCAGTATACTGGATTTGCAGCACGTGAGCAAAGAGTTTCTATGGTGTGGCTGTGAAGAAGCCGAACATGCAAGCCATTTCCATGGGGTCGGTTGGCTGGCCCCACTGAACGGTGTTTGAAACATTCACTTCAACTGCATAGTGCAGCCATTGCTGGTAACTGGCTGGTGAAAACACAGTGATAACCACCATGATATTTTTTTTCACTGGACTTTGGAATAGTGCTGGTGCAGCTGCCCTTGCTCAGCTAATCGCCACTTATGTATGGATGTAGATTTCATAGATCATAGAGTTGGAAGGAGCCTACAAGGCTATCGAGTCCAACCCCCTGCTCAGTGCAGGAGACTAGAGGAGGGGTCTCCCATCCAAGCAATAACCAGGCTTGACCCTGCTTATGATAGATACGGTTGCTGAGTTGGTACTTCAAAGCAGATCATGGTGATGCAAAGATGCAGGAAAGGATGAAGACAGGCCAACGTTGGTAAAGGAAGCCTGGGTGGGATCATTTCCTATTGCAAAAGATCCAGGGAGAGATCTGAGCTCCAAATTAACCACAGCATCATGAGTAACATTATGACAAGCTATCCCAATGTAAATGTAATACACCACCATGACAGAGAAGCAGTATTTGGTGGGTTTCTAGACTCTGGTTTTGGAAGAGCTTGTGGCATAAGGTTACTGAGTTTTAAAGGCTTGCAGATTAGATGAGCCACATCCTTTAACCTCCCACTTAGTTCCTACCTCCATATCTTGTTTCCAGCTGAAAAACTTGGTCTTCCTAGTCTTTGCATCATGAAATGCAGCATCTATCTTCTGCACGTTGCTTGGGAAGCCAAGGTCACGAAGTTTCTGGGGATAGCCATAAAGGATCTCGTAGCCTTTCACAGCCCAATATTTATTCCCTGCACAAAACGAAGAGTGTAAATAAGTGATAAATTGATACAATGATAATACATTAATATGGATAATTCGAAAACAGGGCTTTGATATGCATCTGCTCTATAATCCAGTGGTAAATAACATGCCATGGATCAACTATTTTATCAGGATATCATGTTCAGGATTTTGAGATGAGAATAAAAAAAATCCAAACTATAAATACCGACACAACAATATGGTTTCTATACATGAACATATGAAGCTGCCAGACCACTGATCTTTTCAGCCCAAAATCATCCACCTGACTGACAGCAGCTTTCCAGATCTCAGGCACAGGTTTTTCTCATCACCTGCTACCTGAGATCTGTTGTGTAGGACAGCTGGAAGGAGTTGGCCAGCCTCTTTCCTGTAGGGAAGTAACACCATTGGGGACTTACCCACTAGATATAACAGCCAGGTATTGCTCTTTGTTTACAGTGAAATACCTGCTTTGATGCATGAAACTAAAAGGGGGGAAATGGACAAGGATCCCATGTGTTTCTATATTTAAGAGGTTTCCTCAGGGGCAGTGCCAGGTACCAAAAAGATCCGGGTCTCAGGACAAAACAAATGCACAAATTTGCACATGCTAATTTACATATGCTCTAAAGCAGTGTTCTCCAACCTTGGGTCCCCAGATGTTTTTGGCCTACAACTCCCAGCATGCCGCAGCCAGCTATGCTGGCTGGGGCATGCTGGGAGTTGTAGGCCAAAAACATCTGGGGACCCAAGGTTGGAGAACACTGCTCTAAAGTCTCTGTGTGTGTGTGTCTTTAAGGGACCCTGTCTCCTAAGGACATCCCTATTTGTAAAAAGGGACGTATGGATGGGGGAGAGGAGGGCATTTGATCTCAGAAAAAAACCTCAGGCAGAAAGATTCAAGGGGGGGGTTAGCAGGAGGTGAAGCACATGTGGGCAAAAAGCCAGCTAATGCAGGGGGATCAGATGCAACAGCAGGACCGGTGCAGGGCACTTTTGGCGCCCTAGGCGAAATTATATTTAGCGCCCCCCCTCTTGTGCCGTGGGGGGGGCTCCGGAGCAAAGCAGCCCTGACCTGCAAACCACCACCCCTGCAGCCGCCCCCCCGCCGGACCCCCCCACAGCCGCCGGACCCCCCCACAGCCACCGGACCCCCCCGCCCTGGCCGCCACCTCCTCCGAGGAGGAAGTGACGCGACGAGACTCCCGCGCTCTGTTTTTGGCCGGGGAAACCAGGGCAACAGGGCTGTTTAAGCCCTGTTGCCCTGGTTCCTCCCGCCAAAACAGAGCGCGGGCGGGGCTCCAGCAGCGGCACGGAGAAGGTAGGTGGCGGGGGGTCCAGCAGTGGCGGGGGGCCGGCGGCGGCAGCGGGGTGGTGGCGGCGGTGGGGGGGAAGTGGGGGGGCGGCGGCGGCAGCACCCAGGCACAGCCCCACCACTACCTCCGGGCGCAGCGTTTCTGCGCCCTCTTCAGCCACGCGCCCTAGGCAACCGCCTACTTTGCCTAGCGGTAGCGCCATCCCTGTGCAACAGAGATCACCAGGGCCCCTGTACCTTTTCGGTACCTAGCATGGCCCTCTTCACAAAGTTGCCCTCCACATGTGCAGCACGATGAGAGCGACAGTGGTGGGCCTAGCACGCTCCCCTTCCTCGCTTGTTTAAACAACACGCTCCCTGTAACACCTGAACGGGGCTCATATGCGTCGGTGGATCTCAATGAAGAATTACAGGACAGAAGGCTAGTGAGGAGGGCAAAACAACGTTCACCTCTAAATATAAAGAGGAGGTCCTTGTCTGGGAGGCCATATGCAGCATCAACTCTGTTCCGAACTTTTGGCCACAGTGAATGAATCTCAATCCAATCTTTCCTAGACAGCTGAGGAATGTGACGCCACACGAATCTGGTTTACGAACAGAAAGCAAGCATTGTGAACACGAACAGAAAGCAAGCATTGTGAAGATTATTTAAGTAAGTGCATTCCAGGTTCAAAAGAAATCATAGTGCAAAAACAAACAAGCAAAAAATATTGCTTTTTTGCAAAAAAGAGTGCCGCAGGGTTCCATCCTCTCCCTGATGTTATTCAACATCTACCTCAAGCCGCTGCGAGCTATCATCAGGAGGTTTGGGGTGCGGTGTCATCAGTATGCGGATGACACGCAGCTCTACCTCTGTTTCAAGTCCTCACCGAGGTTGGCCGTTGATACCCTGTCCAAGTGCCTGGAGTCAGTGGCTGGCTGGCTGAGGAAGGAACATGCTGAAACTGAACCCCGACAAGACCGAGGTACTTCTGGTGGGGGACAAGGGGAGGTTAGGGGATGTTGACCTGGTGCTGAATGGGGTACATCTACCCATGAAGGACCAGGTCCGCAGCTTGGGGGTCATTCTAGACTCCCAGCTGTCCATGGAGGCTCAGGTGGTAGCTGTGAGCCGGGCGGCGCTGTATCAACTCCATCTGATACGGCAGCTGCGCCCCTACCTTCCTAATCACCTGCTCCCATCAGTGGTTCATGCCTTGGTCTCCTCTCGCCTAGACTACTGTAATGCGCTCTACGTGGGGTTACCCTTGAAGACGGTTCGGAAGCTTCAGCTGGTACAGAACGCGGTGGCTCGCCTGATTAAGGGCAGCCGCCGGCGTGATCACATCACGCCAGTGCTTAAGGAGTTGCACTGGCTACCAGTTGCTTGCCGAGCTGAATTCAAGGTGTTGCTTTTGACCTTTAAAACCCTACACGGCTCTGGCCCAGTTTATCTCAAGGAGCGCCTCCAGCAACATCAAGTAGGCCGCTCAACAAGGTCTGCCGCAGACGGCCTCCTCCTTATCCCATCAGCCAGAGCAGCCAGGCTGGTGGGGACTAGGAAGAGGGCCTTCTCTGTGGCGGCCCCCACATTATGGAACTCCCTCCCTAGTGACCTTCGCCATGCCCCCTCTGTAATGAGCTTCCACCATGCATTAAAAACATGGCTGTTCAGGCGGGAATATGGGGTGGGTTAGGTTTTTAAAAGAATTTTTTATATTGTTTTAGTTATTATATTTTATTGTGTTTTGTAGTATTTTGGTTGTACATCGCCCAGGGTGGCCGGGTGACCGGCCAGATGGGCGATTAATAAATATAAGAAATAAATAAATAAATATTTGACGAAGGACAAAGGATCCTGATAGCTCAAAATCAGAGACTGTGTTCAGATGTCACGCTAAACCATAGTTTTGTCTGAACCTAAACTGCGGTTAATGTTAACTATGGTTTGTTGAAACAAGCCAACTTCATACCCCATGGGTTGAAATGGGCTTGTTTCAAACAAAGTATAGTTAACATTAAGTTAACCACAGTTTGTCGGTACAGATGACACAACAAGCCACAGTTAAATAAACATGGAAACGAAGGATTCTGAATTTCTCATGCTGGCCATGCTGGAGAAGGAGAGGGGAGTGTGTGAGCCTGAGGCTCGCCTAGGTTTCTTCATGTCATGCTAAACTATGGTTTAACATGATGTCCGAAAACTGCTATACTCTAGTTATTCTTCATTGAGGTTAACTAGGGGAGGTGGGGACAAAATGAACACTATGCTTATATTACTGCTTGTTTTATTTGTCAGCCCTTTGCTTGTTTTGTTATGGTGGTCTGTTGTTTGTCTACAGTTTGCACTGACCAGCTGCTGCTGCTGCTGTCTCTTGAATGATGTTATGTTTTAGCATATACATTTATAAATGATGATTTAGCAAGTCATATGACTGGTATTAAATACTTCGTGTTGCTTCAGGCGCCCCTGGGCAGAGAGTTGACTTAATATAAATATAAATACAGTCATGCCTTGGATTGAGAGCATAATTCGTTCCGGAAATGTGCTTGTAATCCAAAACACTCTTATATCAAAATGAAATTCCCCCAAAAAAATTTGTACAGAGATTTTTAATTTAAGCCGTACTACAGTACTTGTATTGCAAGACGTCGCTTGTATATCAAGTCAAATTTTTTTAAATAAATATTTAAAAATTTGCTTGTCTTGCAAAATGCTCTCAAACCAAGTTACTTGCAATCCAAGGTATTACTGTATAATCAATCAGTCAAAAGAGAATCAAGGCTGGTACATACTTCATAAAGCAAACATAAAGGGAAATGTCAGACAGCAATGGAACAGCAAGTACTATGAAGTGTAGAACACAGGAAACTGCCTTGTACATTGGTCCATCTAGCCTAGTATTGTTGACCCTGACTGGCAGCAGTTCTTCAGGGTTTCAGGCAGGATTTCTTCCTAGTCCTACCTGGAGATGCTGGGGATTGAACCTGGGACCTTCTGCATGTCAAACAGGAACTCTGCCACTGAGCTATGGACCCTCCACAAAGCAAAGGTAGCTCTGGGCAGTCTTCCCTTTCCTTTTTTTTTAAAGAAGTAGGCTTTGAGGAGGGACTTGGAGGAGAAGAGCAGGGCACACTGATGTATGGAGGTTAGGAGGCCATTACAAGCATAGGGGGTAGTATGACAGAAGGCAAGCTGGCAGCAATGGGATGGAGATGAGTTGGGGCTCGGGATGCAGGATGTTTGGCCCATATATTAAAGCAAACAAACCTGATTGGCCTTCTCCAGACTAATACGTGGGTCAGTACATAGTTATCCTTTTAAATGCACAACATGCAGATTGCAAAGTTTGTATTGCGGCCCGCAGGTAAAAAAATGCACACAAAAATTCATATTTTAGGAGGAAACGCATAGAAAAATGTGTATTTTAAGGGGACATGTATACAAGTTAAAGGGAAGTTTCATGGTTGTTGTTTTTGTTTCGTTTCTAAATAGGGGGTTAAAAGAAAACAGGATAGAACAGAGTTATGACTAACCACATGTGAAACTGACATAAGGTGTTCCAAAATCTGTAACATGCAATACCTCTATTAGGCGAACTTGAAGATTACAAAAATCAGGCAAGATGTTACAAGAAGCAGGTTGACCAATGGGAGGGATGGGGAGGTTTGCTGTAGTTGGGATGTCTGCATGGTCAGAGTCTTAAGATGACATGGAGGAGGAGAGGTTACAGACATTCAAATTGGCCTCTGCCAGCTGATGTGATGGCTTCCGGTCTCAGTTTGTATGATAGGGTTGTATCCAAGGTTAGTCCTACGTAGGATGGACCCATTGAAATGAATGGGACTAAAGTTAGTCATGACTAACTTCAGTCTCATTCATTTCAGTGGGCCTACTCTATGTAGGACTAATATTGCATACAACCCCATGGACCGGAAACAGACTGATTCCTAGTTTGAGCAAAGTGAAGAGAGGAAAAAAGGGTGGACAAGAGAGGAGAAGTCTTCAGGGGCAAAAATATATATAGAGAGTTTTGAAAATAAGAACTAGCACCTTGAAAGGGACACAAAAAATCTGACACAAGAAGCCCAGGCAAGAATGAGAAGCGAGAATTATCAAAACAACGGGAGGGAAAGGGCTTTTCTACATGAGGCTGTTAATCCACTGCATCTACTTTCAGTTTTGTGGCAGAATTTAGATCCGAGCATGACATGAGGAGTGTTTCCTTTCCTGCTTTTCCACTACATAATCTCTAGGTGGCACTGTGGTATTGCAGAATAGCGCAAATAAACAAGTAGAAACAGTATTTTCTTTCCACCATCAAAAATAATACCCCATTTCCCCTGCTCTAAAAAAAAACAAAAAAACTCACCGAAAGTACTGCTTAGAAACAGAAGCATAACTGGAGGGTCATGATGTCGTCTAAAGAACCTGTAAACACCCGTGAGTAGGGAATGATGAGCGCACAATTAATGCCTCATGCAGAAAAGCTCAAAGACAAGTTTTGCAAAGACATTCCAAAGTTACTGCAGAAGGAGAGGAGACAGAGCAGGGCAAAATCCAGCAAGTTAGACGTTGCAGTAGTCTAGATGTGTCTCACACGGCTTCCCATCCCTTGCCTATCTTCCTCATCATAGCCTTTGCTATTAATTACTGCGAAATGACTGTAGTTAGAAATACAAATGGAACCAGTGAATACTTCTACCAGCTTCTTACTTGTCCTTGAATATGATTTTCTCCCCATGTAATTCTGCTACAGCATCTGCTGAGAAGTTTGGGTCGCATCTCTCTGGAACTTTAGCACTGACCGTTTCTTTCCTGGGACCTGCAGATAATGAGAAGTAGCCCTTGTGTTATATCTCATGTTGTATTCGCCAACATGCTTCTGTTTAATTTCTGCAATACCATCTGCCAGTAATTACAGTAATACCTTGGATTGCAAGTAACTTGGTTTGAGAGCGTTTTGCAGGAGAAGCATATTTTTTTTTTTATTTTTTAACTTGATATACAAGCGACGTCTTGCAATACAAGTACTGTAGTACGGCTTAAATTAAAAATCTCTGTACAAATTTTTTTTGGGGGGAATTTCGTTTTGATATAAGAGTGTTTTGGATTACAAACACCGTTTCCGGAATGAATTATGCTCTCAATCCAAGGCATGACTGTACCTATATTAGACCGATATTGCTAGGCAGACTTGGAAGAACTATCAGAACCCCATGAGGACCAATACCTGCCTCTCCAGATATGAAAGGTTTTTTCCCCCAAAATTTTATTTAAAATTTAACATATAAACTGCAAAATACATAAACCTACAAATTATATAACAAACACATAACAAAACAACAACAACAACTACTAATAATAATAATAATAAGTGCCCCCCCCCACTGGGACCGAATAACTATGTAACTATTCAACCTTCCAAAATTGTAATGGCTCTTGTGAAGGTGTATACCCTTTCCCACGTAATAAAACAAAATCTACAAATGCTCTCCATATATCTTTAAAATCATTTTGGTTCGATAATCCCCTTTTAACTTTAATACTACACGTTAACTATTATTATCATTAATAGCAATATCCCATACCTCTTTATACCATTCCTCTACTTGATAATCACATTGCATTTTGCATTTTCTA
The DNA here is from genome assembly GCA_021292165.1 of Shinisaurus crocodilurus. Taxonomy (NCBI): domain Eukaryota; kingdom Metazoa; phylum Chordata; class Lepidosauria; order Squamata; family Shinisauridae; genus Shinisaurus; species Shinisaurus crocodilurus. Next base: position 271,183,441 of record CM037878.1, on the reverse strand, counting down.
GGTATCATTAACCTTGCTGCTGTCAATAAGTTTGGAATTAAATCTTTAGTATCTTGTGTACAATAAACCTTATCATAAATTGATAGCAATGCTATGCTGGGACATGCCTCTAAGTTTACCCCAGCTATTTCCTTTATTTCTTTGAATACTATTTGCCAAAACAGATATGAAAGTTTATATATTTATGGGGTACCGTAAAGAGCTTGGATGCCTTCCACATCATCTTCAGAAAGGATAATGTCCTTCATATCATGGTAGGTGTAAATAGGGTACATCAGAGCTTTGGGGTCACTGGAGTGTTGTAGTCCCAAAGCATGGCCAAACTCGTGGGCTGCAACTGCAAATAAATTAATGGCTGGAAAAAGCACAGACCAACTAAGTTAGTCAATGGTGCCTCGGGGAGCCCTCCCACACCTAAGCAAAAGGTAGAATGAGAGCTAGGCTCCTACTCTCACACCACCTGCTGTGGAAATAGCATGTATGGCCCCCGCACCATCACTTTTACCTATGAGTAAGAATCACAACCTGCCCCTTCAGATGGCAAGGTTGGGGACCTACTCATCATGAGTGAATTGTTTCAATTTGTCCATTGTAGTTCCTTCTGTTACTCACTAGTCCTCTACCCCAGGGATGGGTAGATGGCAGGCTTGTGAGATCTACTTTGTATTTTTCACTAGAATCCAGAGATCCATCAACCAGAGATGAGTGCAAAACAGTAACTAAAGGGGTGGAGCCAAGTACAAAGTGGTGATCCAGAGGGTGGGGCCAATTACCTACTTCACCTGCCCCATAAACTTGCATATACAAATCTACATCTGAGTCACTACAGATCAAAGATTCTAACACCAAATTCTAACACTGGACAACAGCATTGCACAAAGACCTGGTCAAAGGCAACCAAGTGATACTGACTGGGTTCGGAAGACATGATAATAAGCAATGGTGGTGACTCACCATTGCTTGTCGGGTGTGTCGTTCGAACCCAGTCGTTGTGACTCACCATTGTGACTTATCGTTGTTTTGAACTATAAGTCACAATGGTCTGTTCTAGGGTTTGTTTGTACCACGATGGCTTGTCGTGTTGTCTGAACTCGGACAACACGACCCATCATGGCACAAGCCAGCAAACCTCTCCAGGAGTTGGGCAGAGTCTGCTCCTGTCACTGGAGCAGCTGCGCCAGAAACAGGAGCAATCCCCACCCCGCTGCGCCAACCGAGAGGTTTCCCTGACTGCAGCGGGGAAACCTCTCCAGGAGCGGGGCGGAGACTGCTCCTGTTACTGGCACAGCTGCCTCGCCAGTAGCAAGAGCAAGCCCTGTCCTGCTCCGCCGCCCAAGAGGTTTCCCCGCTGTAGCAGGTCCCCGGCTGCAGCAGGCAAGCCTCTCGGGGAGTGGGGTGGAGGCTCCCCCTCCCCTTCAGGGCACGAGCCCTGTTTGTGCAACGGGGAGTCTTTGACAGCCGCTGCAAGCTGAAATCGGCTCGCAATCGCGGCTGTCAAAGAAAGGAGCCTCATTCCTCCCCAGCAGTGTACCATGGGATATCACTGGGAGGAAGGCGCGGGAAGGAGGGGAGGGCGCAAAGCAACAACAATGAGTCTGATCGTCTGTCAGGCTCATCGTTGTTGCTTTGTGCGATCCGTTGTTGCCTGGCCGTGTGAACCCGCCCACTGATATTTTTTATAGGTGAGAAACACTGCGGCTGAAAGAAAAGTGAGCAGTACAAGGTCAGCAGCCATAGGAAAGATGTTACTTATTTTTTTAACTTGCAGTTTTTAAACTACTGGGAGTCAGAAACCCTTGGAGAGCTACTGCAAATTCCCCACAGAGATCTACCAGTAGATTCCAATCTACTTCTGCCCGCTACTTCTGGTCTTTGTATATATGTACACACAGAACGTTGCATAATAAGTTAGGAACAGATTTTTAACAATTGCCTGCAACAGAAGGGCTTTGGTAGGTACAGGCACACATGAAGCATCTGAAGTGATCCTAAAACTATTTAAAAAAATAGAGAAAGTGATAAACTGAAAATATTAAGTGATTACCACTGCTAACCAAACTTTAGGTTTATGACTGGTACATCATGCTTACAGAGTATCTAATACACAGCAGAGGCTGGTCAGTGTCAGCCAGTGTCATCAGGGCTGCATATCCACTCTGGATTTTACTCCCAATTTTTAAGGAGCTATCCATAGTGCCAAACCTATTCTTTCTGGGGGATAGGGTTCAGCGCCATGGATAGCTCCTTTAAAGTTCAGAACAGAATCAGATGGAGTCACCAGCCTCCACTGCTGATAGGACTGCCTCCTCACACTAGACAGGACCATGGCTGGCTCAAGACACTACGCCAGGAGGTGGCCCAAGGTTCATTCGCTGCATCGCAGGGGACCCGGAGGCACAATTTTCAGCTTTGCGCAAGAGGTAACAATGCAGCAGCACGCAAGCTTAGAGTTGCACCCTGGCATCCATGGTGACATAACAAAGGATCCTGGGGGCGCACCACCTTTGATTGCATGCTGCCCTTCGCAACGGCAGCTGCACACTGGGGAATAGCCATAGCTCAGCGGCAGAGCACATGCACTGTATGCTCAAAGTCTCAGGTTCAATCCCTGACATCTCCAGTTAGACGAATCAGGTAGCACAGTGTTCTCCAACCTTGGGCCCCCAGATGTTTTTGGCCTACAACTCCCAGCATGCCCCAGCCAGCATAGCTGGCTGGGGCATGCCGGGAGTTGTAGGCCAAAAACATCTGGGGACCCAAGGTTGGAGAACACTGAGGTAGCAGGTGAATGGAAAGACCTCCTTCTGCCTGAGGACCTGGAGAACTGCTACCAGTCAGAGGAGACCAGCCTTCTGCAACCTGGTGCCCTCCAGATGTGTTGGACTACAACTATTTATTAATTTGTATGGAATTTTTAATTAAATTTTCATGCTTAATGGTATTTGTCATGTTTTTATTGTATATTTGTTTGGTGTAAATTGGTTATAATCTTGTATGCCACCAAGGGTATTTGTATATAGGCGGGATATCAATTGAATAAATAAATAAATAAATAAACAAACTCCTAGCAGCCCCCCGCCAACATGTAGTCCAACACATTTGGAGACACCAGGCTAAGGAAGGCTGGGGTAGAAGATCTGTCTGTCTGTCTGTCTGTCTGTCTGTCTATCTAGATAGATAGATACAGAGGCAGTATATATGAATTGTAAAGAAGCACTGCACAGAAACCATAGCTCAGCAGTAGATCACATGGTTTGTATGCAGAAGGTCCCAAGTTCAATCCCTGGCATCTCCAGTTTAAAGGATCAAGTCACAGGTGATGGAAAAAAACCCTTCGCTGCCTGAAATCCTAGAGAGAAGCTGCCAGTCAGAGTAGACAATATTGGGCTAGATGGACAAATAACCACCTGTCCTGATATAAGGCAGCCTCTTATGTTCACATGATCCAAGAGCTGTGCCCCAGCATCCTCTGAAATGTTACAGGGGGGTCCTGTGGGTACCTCCTGGCTGAGATGCTCCAAGCAACTGGTCCTCAGCCACCTTGAATTGCCAATCCTAAAAAGAATATGGTGTACCAAGAAACACGTGGGTATGCTGGCCCAGACAAGCTAGTTTATCTGGGGAGCCTAGATATGAGCAAACAAACAAACCTCTACTACCTCTGGAATCACTGGTCCAGGTTTCATCATCATCAAAGTGGACATCGCCTCCAACATCCTCACCAGGAGGGAAAGCATGAGCCAGTTGACCCAATGGCCCATCGAAAGGAAAGAAGTCCCCATGCTCTACAAAACAAAGCATTACAAATATTGCAACTTGTAACATCAATGCACTGAACTAGAGATCAGGAAATTTGGCCCAGGTAGTGCAATGAATTTTAGACTAATCATGACAACAACCCATCTTGCCTCAAGTTACCTTTGGTTACAAAAGAGAGCATAATGTCAGCGGTGCCATCAAAGATTCTGGTGAAATGAAGAGGGCTGACATCACTCCATACTTGGAAAGCTTTCTGGATGGCTTGGTCCACTTCTTCCCAGCCCAAATCCAGAGTATAGTTCACAATTCTGTTCAAGTGACAGACAGCAAGTTACAAAACCTTTCCCGATTTGTTTCGTGCTACATGACTAAGTAAAGCACACAAGGCTGAGAAGTTCCATGCGTAGCTTACTTTCTCTGTTTGCAATTCACAAGGAAATATGCACACAAGACTTGGACCCAGATCAACAAAGACAACACTGGTGATTACAAGAAGTTACAGTATCTGAATCAGCTGTATTATCATCTCTTTTTTTTATTAGGGATTGTGGCGTAACCCCACAATTCAGTTCCCTGGTGTATGTCTGTTTAGTATATTTAGTGAGTATAGAATGTTGAACCGAGTGGGTGTGGTTTGTGATGTCTTGGAAAGGGTGGGGGGAGGAGTATATAAGGAGTGTTTGAGATGTCAGAGTTTAGTTTAGGTGGTTGGGGTTGTTGAGTCGGGTTAGTGTGTTATGGGAGAGTGTTTGGAGTGTGGGGAGAGTTGGGAGTTAGGTTAGTTGGATTATTTGTGTCTTGTCAGGAGTTTTAAGAGAAGTCAGTGCTTGTATGACGAGTGGAGGTATTTCGAGTTATAGGGACAAAGTGTTTGGGGTAGGCAGGTTTAAAGTTATTTTCTGGAACTAAGATTTTGAGAATTAAAATAAACTTATTTTTATTTTGTTTGCTACCCAAATCCTACGTGTCAGCTTGGCATTATTACTTGCATTACTTTTAAATCTACACACACACCTTTGTACCCACAATATCATAGATTTAAGTTAGATCCTAAATAACCAGTATTAATCTTTTCCCTCATTAGTAGGGGAAAGGTTTCATAGACCCTCCCCTCAGGTTTTTAAGTGTTGATGCCTAGCCTGAAGGGTTTATGCGCCTGGTCCTAAAGTGTAAAAGGCCGTGTGTCGCAGGGACAGGGCTAGTAAAATTGTAATATTAGGGGAATGTTAGAACAGATTTTTAAAAATCTACTTCTTTTTAGCAAAAGTATTGTTGCTGTGAATTATTCCAAATCCATTCCTAATGGTGATCCTGTTTACTATTTATCCAGCTTTAGTAATTTCTTACACACACACATCAAATTGATCCAATGAACTTTCCATATAACTCTTTAATTATCCTACTGCTGGACAGCTTTTTTATTGGTTTAATATCCAGAGCTCAAACATTACCAAATCAGTATCTGCTCTCCCTTCTTGTGGTTCTTTATCTTTATACCAGACTTAGAACAGACAATCCTTCAGATAGAGGACACGTTCAAACAGAAGACTGTCCTCTGACAGCCCTTCAAATAGAGGACTGTCCTCTGTAACTAAAAACAACAACAACTCATGGCTACCCTAGCTTAGCATTACATTTCATCAATTGTAACACGAACCATGGCTAGCTCAAACCCAGTTTGCAAACCCAGGTCTAACCATAATTGCAAGCTCTGTTTTGTGGCTAGTCCTGGTTGGAGCTAAACCCAGTGCATGTGTAATGATAACTATACTTAGCTCTGAAAAGGGACGGGAGAGAGAAAATTCTTGTGTGAAAGGGGATGGGGAAGAGGAAGGAGTGTATGAGCCTGTGTCACACTCCTGATCTCCTAACCATGGTTAGATCAAGCAGCATTATAACTGCATTAAGTGTTAATCTTTGCCAATTCTCTTCCATTTCCCCCACTCCATTGTCCGTAGGGATGTTACTTTTGGGGGGGGGGAAACCGTTCAGCAAGTGCGAACTCGTCTTGTTCGGATCACGCGAGTCTGTTCGCGGACGTTCTCCTTTTAGCTCTGTTCGGCGCACCATTCGCGAACGCAAAAACAAAGAACGGTCATAGGGTTGTGTGAGAATTTTTGGAGAACCATTCAGCAAGTGCGAACTCGCCTTGTTCGGCTCACGCGAGTCTGTTCGCGAATGTTCTCCTTTTAGCTCAGACCGGCTCACCGTTCCTGAATACAAAAAAAAAAAAAAACAGAACGGTGACATCCCGCCTCTTTGCTTCTCTCTGTTCCAGACCTACTGCACTCATTTGCTGATAATGGGGCAGCCCTGTTTGCATGTATGGGACCACATCAACCTTCCCCAACCTAGCTGGCTGGGGGATTATGGGAGTTGTAGTCCAATACAGCTGGAGGGCATCAGATTGGGGAACACTGGACTACATCATTGGTTCGCAGCCAAAGCGTCTATTCATAGGTACTTTTGTGCACTTAATTTTCTCTGGGTTACAGCCATAGACTCTGAGAACCACTGTACCAACTATTCTCAAAAAGAGTTCACAGCTCTGGGTTGCAGCCTGGGTCAGACTGACTCACGGCTGAAGCTGCTCCAGGAAGGATGCTCCCAGTAAAAATTGTTGGTAGGATTAGGTATATGCCGTATCAAATATATTCTTGTAGCAATGTGCTATATCAAGTCATTATAGCCTGGCCTTCAGAAATAGCAGCAGTGTCAAGATTTCTGGTTTGGGTCTCAGATTCTAACAGCTCTTGAAAATCAGCAAGCAAAAAGTACCCTTGTAGATCACAGGGCTAATATTTTCAGGAACACAAGTCTCTACACATGAATACGAAGAAAGGAAAGAATACAGAATTCAATGGATTCATTTTACCTGAATGTTAAGTTCCACACTGACCATCTAATTTTCCTGGGGGAAAAGTGGTATCCTGCCACATCAGGGATACCACACCTTGGCTGTTTCATCAGTTCAAGCGTCTCTGCATTCAGCTCTCCATTTGCTTCCAGACCAAAAAATGACTGCATATGCTTCAGTTTATCCAACAAAGGGTCTGAGCTTCTTTTCCAAATGGTCCCTTGACTGTAGAAAGCATTCAGGTAGCTCTAGAAACAAACAGGAAAGACAACAATGGAAGAGGAACAACAACAACAACAGCTAAAGCTAAAAGCTATAAAGGGAATGCAGTTCAGAGCAGATACCTCTGCAAAGAGGTGGTCATCAGCTGAGTGAACCCCAGAATCTAATGCTGCACGCTTCGGAAGTGGTAAAGGCAAGCCAAGAGTGAGCATCCAGAATAGGAAAGCCGTGGAAATGAATGTATTCATTTTCACACAACTCCTGAATCGCTGGAGGTTTTACAAATGCTCCTGGTATAGATAGCTTCTTATATGGCATGTGACTGAATAGTTGACTCACCACCTCTTATCTGCGGGGGGGGGGGGGGGGAACAGTGCAATCTTCTTCCTGGTCTAGCACAAAGAACTGCATATCACATTGTTTAACATAAAACTCCATGCTTGTGGTAAAGAGATTAAGTTCATTGTTCAGTGCCGATTGTCGATGCTAAAGCGGTGCCTTGCTTTCTGCAAGGTTCCATCTCAGGTAAATAATATGAGAGCCAGTGTGGCGTAGTGGTGAGAGTGTTGGACTGGGACTCGGGAGATCCTCGCTCAGCCATGAAACTCACTGGGTAACTTTGGGCCAGTCACTGACTCTCAACCTAACCTACCTCACAGGGTTGTGAGGATAAAATGGAGAGGAGGAGGATGATTATGTAAGCCGCCTTGAGTTCCTTGCAGGGGTATAAATATAATAAATAACATAAATAAATAAATAAATAATATTATTTCGATATATGTACAGTTTACTTTCTTTGCATTTTGTAGAAATGTAAAGTCTATTTTGACTAAAATAGATATATTTAATGCATTTCAGGCTCCTCCCCACCCTCGTTGGATTATGATGAGTTGCACACACAAATTATTGCCATGGCAAAAATCGTTTCCCAAAGGATTCTAAAAAGCTGTTCCTCTGTTTCTATCTAAATTCAAACAGCCCTCTTTCTATCCCAGTTTTCCCTGATCTGGTGCCCTCCAAATGTTTTGGACTTCAACTCCCATCAGTCCCAGCTAGCATGGCCAATGGTTAGGAATGATGGGAATTGTAGTCTAAAACATCTGGAGGGCACCAAGTTGGGGAAGGCAAGCCAATTCCACTCTTTTGAAACAAAATAAATATGGCATTGGAGGGCAGCACTTCATTTTGCAGCATGCCAGTCTCCCAGTGGTATTTTTTCATTAAAAATCTTAAGAAATAAAATACAAATGGGGGGGGGGGCAGAGAGTTTGACAGCACCGAGAGAGGTCTCCACAGATCCGTTAGTGCCCATAAGCACCATGCTGGAGATGTTAGGCATACAGGATGCAGCTGTGGAAGGAGATATGATGGACCAAGGCACTGTTGCCCATGGTGTGAGCCTTCATTTCATTTGCCCTGTTACTGCATGTGGTCAAATAGGTCTTGTTTTTTTAAGCGACAGCAAAATGGAATGTGTGCATACTGTTGGGCACTGATTCCTCTCAGTCAGTCAGTAGGCAATCACTCGTGACCGAGTAAGATTGTCTTCCAGGATAAAATTACAAAAAGAAAATTATAAAAGAGGAAATTCTAAAAAATTGTGTAGTAGACTCTAGCGATGGGTCCGTAAGTGACTGTGGAGGCCAATTCTAGATCCACACAGCTTCCCACAGTGAGGACACAGGTTACCAGATGGAAGATGGTCCTGTAAAGGATTTGTTTGACGTGCTTTTCGCTTAGCACGTTTCTCCCTTTCACCTTGCACTTGGGCTTCTTCAAAGTCCATAGAACCTTTGTGAAAGGCCAACCTCCAGTTAGATCATTCATGGGCCAGAGCTTCAAAGTTTTCGATGTTTATATTGCATTTTTTTAGATTAGCGTTAAGAACATCTTTAAACCTCTTATACTGACCACCGATATTCCTCTTTCCATCCTTGAGTTGGGAATAAAGTAACTGCTTTGGGAGACAGCAGTCAGACATTCAAACAACATGACCGGTCCATTGAAGTTGGCATTGAAGGATCATTTTTTCAACGCTAGTAGTCTTTGCTTCTTCCAGTACACTGACATTTGTTCTCCTATCTTCCCAAGTGATTTGCAGGATTTTCCGGAGGCAACATTGATGAAATCTTTCAAGGAGGTGGAAGTGACGTTTATAGATAGTCCATGTTTCGCAGGCATACAATAAAGTTGGATAATACAATGGCTTTATAAACCAGCGTTTTGGTCTCCTTACAGATATCCTGATCCTCGAACACTCTATGTTTCATTCGAGAAAATGCGGCATATGCGGAGCTCAAACGATGCTGGATTTCAGTGTCAATGTTAGCTGTAACAGAAAGATAGCTGCCAAGATAAAGAAAATGATCGACATTTTCCAGTATTGCCCCACCAAGCTGGATAGATGGCATCACCAAAGGGTTAACTTGCACTTGCTGATGAAGCACGTGCTGATAAAGCACTTTGGTTATTTTGATGTTAAGTGAGAGACCAAGTTTTTCGTATGCTTCTGCAAAAGCATTTAGGATGATTCCTCTATCATACATGTCAATACTCGGGGAAGATAAACAAAACACACCCACTGCTATTTATCTTCAGCCTAATCCTACCACAGTCCCCAGTGTGCAATAAATCTAAACAGCAAACGATTTATTTGGCAATTTGTACCATCATGTGTAGTCATGAACACTTATCGATAATAATAACCTAGAAAGAAATAAGAGGATGAATGAATTTCTCAGTCTAAGATGCCATTGAAAAATGTCTGTCTGTGGACATATGGGTGTGTGAAGAACAAACAACAAACAAAGCAAAAAGCTAAGATGTACTAACCTTTGCAATGGGTTTCTGTTTCAGTTCTTACTGAACAATCAGTTACTAGTAAATCAACAGCAGCAACAAGAAGTTCAGTTTATTGCTCGATAGCTAGCCATGCTTTTGCATATACATCAAACTAAAGACGCAAAACAAGAAAAGTACAGAGTGTCAACATACAAGGAAATGAAACTAAGCTTAATGATAAGAAGATAAGAAACCATTTAACAAACCATCAGCAACTGATTCGTATCCTAAAAATTATTAGAAATAACTCAATAACCTGCATTATCTGTTGAAATAGGAAAAACTTCCTCTTCCTCCCTGCAGCTAGCATTAACTGTGTGGCATGTCACAAAGTAATCCAGCCAATAATAATATTTTGTTCAAAGAGGAGTTATCCCTGATATCAGCAATAAGGGGATCAAGGCACTGAGTCCTCAAATCTAAATACAGGGGGGGCATTCCCAAAGAAAGTGAACCAAATCCTTTGACATCCAATTGGACAATGTCTATCCATCCCATGTTGGCCACTATAGCATCCCTTAACCTCCATGAACTGCAGGCTATGTAAACTGCATTAAGTTAAGAGCCATCCAAAACCATATACAGTAATACCTTGGATTGCAAGTAACTTGGTTTGAGAGCGTTTTGCAAGACAAGCAAATTTTTAAATATTTATTATTATTATTATTATTATTATTTTGACTTGATATACAAGCTACGTCTTGCAATACAAGTACTGTAGTACGGCTTAAATTAAAAATCTCTGTACAAATTTTTTTTTGGGAATTTCATTTTGATATAAGAGTGTTTTGGATTACAAGCACGTTTCCGGAACGAATTATGCTCTCTATCCAAGGCATGACTGTAGGCAGATAAAAGACAGAGGTGGGGGATTTTTCCCAGGAAGGACTGCAAAATGTTTATACAGCATGCTGGAACTGCACTTGGCTGCTAGTGTTTCAAAGTTGCTGTACCACACAGACTCACTCACATTCCGTCTTCCAAACAAGCCTAAGTTTTACTTAAGCAAAGCCTTTCTACTGAGCTCTCAGACTGTGTCCTCTCTCTCCTCAGACCAGAAGCAGTGGGTGTTGCCCTCAACCACTTCCTGGTTTCTCCCAGAAGCACACAACCCACTCAGGCCAAATCCAGTACTTCTTTTATATTGTTATAACTAGTTCAGTAGTAGTCTGAAAATCAACATCCATCAAACGTATTGAGGCTTTCAGAAGGGCACCATCATAGCCCTTGCAAACAAACAGCCCAAAGAAAAGCCCAGTCTAGAAATAATTCCACATGTTTTGGTGGCCCATAGTTCTGCCCCCATATCTTCAAATGCCAATGGAACAAAAAGAGAGGCCTGTTGAAAAAATATCTTAAGCCAAAAACGAATAGCCGTCTTCTGAGCTAGAGTTTCCACTGAACAACAGGCTGTCTCTCTTCAGACAATTGCCTTGGGGTGCATCTAGGCACATCCAAGGCTCTAGACAGAAACTTACCCTGTTCTGGTTACAGGGCAATGATATCTGAGTGAACCCACACAGAAGCCCCATACAAAAGCTGGGACAGTAGTTTGATTTTATATAGCACAAGCAGGGGGCATCACTAACTTCCCACCTGATCCAGCCGAGAAATTAGCAGTTGCATTTGCTGCCAGCGAGGTGGCTTTCAAATGAGCAGGCTGTTGCAGGATATTGGAAAGGAGTCGGTCCTATACTGGTTAGGATGAGCAGAGTTTTCCCCCTTATGCGCAGCCTGGTTTTTGAAACTGGTTATCACCATGTTTCAAAATGGTCAAGGAGCACCTGATTACTCTGAACGAGTTTAAATCTCCAGGGCCTGACGAGCTGCATCCTAGAGCAATAAAGGAACTGGCAGAAGAACTCTCAGAACCACTGTCTATTATCTTTGAGAAATCATGGAGGACAGGCAGGGCCGGCGCTACCGCTAGGCCAACTAGGCGGTTGCCTAGGGCGCGCGGCCGAAGAGGGCGCGCGGCCGAAGAGGGCGCGGAAACCCTGCACTCCTCTTTGCTGCCGCTGCGCTGCCCCCGCCAGGCCTCCGCCGCCGCTGCGCTGCCCCCGCCAGGCCTCCGCCTCCCCACCCTCCTGCCTGCCGCCGCCGCCGCGCCTACACCCGCTCGCTCGCTCGCTCGCCCGCCGCTGCGCCTACACCCGCCCTCCGCCCTCCGCCCTCCGCCCTCCCGCTCGCTCGCTGCCGCTGCGCCTCCCACCGCCATCGCCACCCCCCCAACCCCCCCGTCACCCCCAACCCCCCCCGTCACCTACCTTCGTCGCGGGCAAAAAACAGCGCGGGGGTCCCATCGCGTCGCGTCGCGTCACTTCAGGAGCAGCAGCCGCAGCAGCAGCAGCAGCAGCAGCAGCCGCCGCCGCCGCAGCCAGGGCGGGGGGGGGGGGGAAGGTAGGTGCAGGGTTTTTTTTTTTTTGCTTTGGAGGGGGGGGCGCTAAATAGTTTTTCGCCTGGGGCGCCAAACTGCCCTGCACCGGTCCTGAGGACAGGTGAAGTGCCAGATGACTGGAGGAGGGCAAATGTTGTTCCCATCTTCAAAAAGGGCAAGGAGGAGGAACCTGGGAACTATAGGCCAGTCAGTCTGACATCAATCCCTGGGAAAATTCTTGACTTCATATGTCTTCAGAAGTGCATTTGGTGGTGACGTGAGAGAGACAGCCTTCTCAGCGGCTGCTCCCAGGCTGTGGAACTCCCTGCCGAGAGAGGCTAGATTTGCTCCCTTTTTGCTGTCCTTCTGCCAGCAAGCAAATATGGTTTTATTCAAGCAGCCCTCTGGCATGTAAGCGGGTCCACTGGGTTGGATGCTGTTATTGTTGTGTTTTTAATTGTGTTTTAACGTATTTGTTTTATTATTTTTTAATCAATTTTTATTTATCTAGGATTGTAAGCTGCCTTGAGTGCCATTTTCATGGTAGAAAGGCAGGATACAAATCAAATAAGGGTGCAGTCTAATTGGGATGCCCGTAACCCTCCAAACTCTGATTACAGGCATCCTATGGAGGGCGGGAGGAGCATGGAGGCAAAGGTCGCCTCCGCGCTCCTCCTGCCCTGCAAATCAGCTAGACGGCCGATTTCGGAGGGGGGAGGAAAGGAGGCTGAGGTATCTTGGCGGTGGCTGCCTACTCCTCACCCCACCCCACCCCCCAAAACACCCCCTAAACCCTGTCCCCGAGGTCACTTTTGCGACCTCAGAGCCACAACTGAAGGATCGTCTCCTCCCATATGTACCTGCCCGGACACGAAGATCTTCATCAGCGGTCCTTCTCCGAGAGCCCCTGCCAAAGGAAGTGAGGCAGGTGGCTACCAGGAGGAGGGCCTTTTCTGCTGTGGCACCCCGGTTATGGAATGAGTTCCCCAAAGAGGTATGCCTGGCACCTACTTTGTATTCTTTCCGGCGCCAGGTGAAGACCTTTCTGTTCTCCCAGGCATTTTAATAATCTTAATCATCTTAATCATTTAAATCTTGTAATTGTTTTTAATTCCGTTATTGTAACTGCTGCTGCTAGCTCTGCTGTTTGTTTTTAATCTGTGGTTTTAAATTTTATATTGTATTTTATGATTTTAACTGTTGTAAGCCACCCAGAGCGCCTCGGCTATTAGGCGGTATAAAAATGTATTAAATAAATAAATAAACTGGAGCGCTTCTTTCTGCAGCTTTCAAAGCTTAAAATGCAGGCTGCAGCAAAAAAGAACCCACCAAGAATCCCAATGACTCCCACACAGCTGAAACTGCCAAGGCAGGTAAGACAGATAAACCCATGGCAAACTTTTAAAATCCTTTAAAAGAAGAGGCTTCTCCACTCCCTGAATGCAACACAGCCTGTTAAAATTAGCTCCAAGGGAGGAACGATTAAAATATAAAAATAAAGAACAAAGGACAAAGTTTAGAGTTGAAATGGCTACAGAGCTCAGGGAGATACAACCACCCTCGTCTGATCATCATTATAATCACAGTAAGTAATGAAGAATAATTCTTGCACTTACAAAGCAGATTACCTCACAGCAAAACACTTTACAAATATCATATCACCATCATGATTCTGTCGAGGGGGGGGGGTTGCTTTTTTTTTGTCTGTGAGAGAGAACAGAAACAAATTTAGGGACTCGTTCCAGAGAAATTAAGGCCAACGTTGGAAAAGAGTGCTTTCGCATCTCACAATGGAGAGACTGAGGAAGGTTGTAACGGTGTTTCCAGTTGGAGCTACCAGCCCTGATTTCGCACTGCGTTTGCTCTGCTACCCACACTGAGCCTGCTAACTTTTTGGAGTAGCAGATTCCAGGATCAACACATTCCCCATGTGATTTGTGGATGTCAGCCACGCTGATTCAAGTGTGCCAAAGTTCTACCTAAAACAGGGGAGGGAGCCTGTTCACCGCAAGGGCTGCAACCCTCGTGGGTAACCTTCCGGGGGCTGAATGGCAGCAGTAGACAGGGCAAAGGCTACCCCATTCACGCACATCCACCCAAACACTCCTTCCATTCTCTCACACATTCATCCATCCATCCATCCATATGCACACATATGAAGATATCCCACACACCCACCCACACACAGAGCAATTAGGCTTATAAAAAGCCTCCCAATTAGGCTTATAAAAAGCCTCCCAATTAGGCTTATAAAAAGCCTCCCAGTGGAGACACCGGTTGGCTTTTTACAGCCTAATTGCTGCCCCTGGGGCCAATATGGGAGGAGTGGCCGTGCATGGGAAAGGGAGGGTTAAACCTTCCCGTGCCAGCTGTGCCCCGAGATTGCAATGAGTGTTCTGCCCCAATTGGGCATTATGTTATTTTGATATGATGTTGCCCCTTAGGCTTTGCATTTATAATTGCTCTAGTTTATTCATAGATTTCATAGTTCATAGAGTTGGAAAGAGCCTACAAGGCCATCGAGTCCAACCCCCTGCTCAATGCAGGAAACTAGAGGAGGGGTCTCCCATCCAAGTAACAACTAGGCCTGACCCTGCTTAGCTTTCCACGCTCAGGCAAGCTGAGCCAGCGTGAGCCACAGGCCTGTCATCTGCTAGCAACTGATCAGGCCTTGATCCCATGCACTGATTAGTTGTCCCTAGCAGTAGCAAAATCTCCTATCCAGTTCACACCAGCTCTTCCCCAGTTCGGAAGAAGACTCCCTCGGGTTTGGTTCTCTGGTGCTGCTCTGGATTGCAGCCCGAAGGCCTGGCCTTGCACTGTTTTTTCACCTCATCAATCCACTTCATCTCATCCCATCTCTTCATCAACCTCAATTATTAAGTATTGATCCTATGTTTATTAGTTGTTTGTTGTTTATGTTAGGTTATTAATGAAGATGAAGTTTTGAGCCAGTGTGGCGTAGTGGTTAGAGTGTTGGACTGGGAGATCCGGGTTCTAGTCCCCGCTCGGCCATGAAGCTCACTGGGTGACTTTGGGCCAGTCGCTGACTCTCAGCCTAACCTACCTCACAGGGTTGTTGTGAGGATAAAATGGAGAGGAGGAGGAGGAGGAGGATTATGTAAGCTGCCTTGGGTTCCTTTCAGGAAAAAAGGCGGGGTATAATAATAATAAATAAATAAATAAATAGAGTCACACAGAAGTGGAATGCATGTGAGTTTAACTGCCTGGATAGACACTCAGCCCCACATGTGTTGAGGCCAGAACTATGAGGCTGCCCGAATACTGTACCCATCTTCAGATGCCCTCTCCTGTATCCCCCTATCATCTAAAATTAGTTGGTTGGTGACTGGAGAGAGGGCCTTCTCAGCCATGGCATCCTGTTTATGGCCCCGCTCGGCCATGAAACTCACTGGGTGACTTTGGGCCAGTCACTGACTCTCAGCCTCACCTACCTCACAGGATTGTTGTGAGGATAAAAGGGAGCGGAGGAGGAGGAGGTTATGTAAGCCGCCTTGAGTTCCTTGCAGGAAAAAAGGCGGGGTATAAATGTAATAAAGAAATAAATGCTTGCCCCAGAGAGGCTTACCTGTGAAGTCATTTCAGTACATGCTGAAGACATTTTTCATTTTCTCAGGCATTACAGCATGTTGTGTCCGTTGGTTTTAATGCTATTTGTTTTTCCTCTGCTGTATTTTTACACTGAATTTTTATGCCTCTGCTTTTGTTACTACATTCTGTCTTAAATTCAGGTTTGTTTTTACTCTGTACCTGCCCTAATATATATATATATATATATATATATATATTTCTAAAGAACAACCTAACAATCTTTTAAGGGTGCAATCCTATGCATGTTTAGAAAGAAAAAAAGTCCTAGCACTCCCAGCATTCTCTAGGCAGCATGGCTGGCTGGGGAATGCTTGGAGTTGTAGGACTTTTTTCTGTCTAAACATGCACAAGACTGCACCCTAAATGAAATTAAAATATAATTTACCTACCAAATAAAGAATCTGCTATCAAAACCAAACACACACACACACACACACAAAACCGCAAACCTTTTCTGTTGCACATCATTCAGGGACATGGTCAATTACTGTTTTTTGGACTTTTCATGAGCTAGGGTTAATTGCATCTAATTTCTTACTAACTGATAAGGCAATTTTACAAGGCAACCTGAGTCATGTAAGATCTTGAATAAAGTTACGGTCTCAGCATCAGACTGCAGGAAGTAAAACTCTTGTCAAACTACAGGAAGTCAAATGAGACGTGAAACTTTACCCTACTGCTCCTGTGAGAGGGAGAAAGGTGTAACCTCCTGGCACACCTTTCCCATATGGTCATTTTTCAGTGACTCACCACTGGGTTTTCCACAGCTGAGTCAAAAATAATACCCTGCCTCTTCTCCCTTCTTATGGGCCTTTATCCATAAAGCAGACGTGACCTCGACAGGCCTTCACGAAGAAGATAGCTCAAAGTAGGACCAATGGCCAGCCTATGGTTTTGAGTCTCTCTGCTCCAACAAGCTGATAACATAAGAAGAGCCATTCTGGATCAAACCACAGGTCCATCTAGTCCAGCATTCTGTTCACACAGTGGCCAACCAGCTGCCCATAGGAAACCCACAAGCAGGACACGAGTGCAGCAGCACCCTCCCACCCATGATCCCCTGCGACTGGAGTGCATAGGCATCCTGCCTACGTGGAGTGGCGGTGGGGAAGTGTGCGAAGGGCAGTGATGTCACATCACAAGTTGGGTAGCATTACAGATAACCACAGGAAAACAGGAGGAGGAGACCGGCGGCTGCTGTTTTGTTGGCAGCATAACATGTATGACTAAAGCTACTCTCCAAGGTTTTTCAGGTAATGTGTCACAACTACTAGAGCAGTGTTCTCCAACCTTGGGTCCCCAGATGTTTTTGGCCTACAACTCCCAGCATGCCCCAGCCAGCATAGCTGGCTGGAGCTTGCTGGGAGTTGTAGGCCAAAAACATCTGGGGACCCAAGGTTGGAGAACACTGCTCTAGAGGGGCTGGTGGTGGAAGGTGTGGCAACAGCACAGGAGTTCAGTTTGGAATAGAACATGGCAAAACATAAGGAGAAGCAGCAAGCAACACACATGGCAGTCTCCACGGGCATTATGACTGGTGGCCCAAGAGCCAAATTTGGCCTGCAGGGACCATTAGCTGGCCCATCATTCAGCTATGCCAGTGGTGTTAAAGTTCAGGCCATGGGCCAAATCCTGTGACCACACCCGCTTCCCCTATTCCCACCTACTTTCCCTGGACCACTAAGCATCGGGTGGTTCCCCAGCTTCTGTGCAGTTTTTCCCCCCATTCTAAAAGGTTGACATACCTCTCCTAAGGCTGAGCTGCTCGCTGCAAGAGCTTCAGGCTAAATTATGCTGGCATTTTGGGTCACACCCCCTCTGCCTCTGGCCCCGCCCCCACTGGAATCCAGCTCTTGAGAGCTTCTCTGAAAATGAATTCAGGCTGAAAGAGGTTTGATACCCTTGAGCAATGCCCTTCATGAAGCTAGGAGAAACCATTCTGCCCAGGGCCAGCCCTACCATGAAGCAAAGTGAACCACTCACCTCAGGCAGCAGACTGCTGGGAGTGGCGGTGCTGGTGCACCCCCCCCTCACAAACATACTATCCCCCCCCTCCCCGACTCCATCAGCCACTCACCTATCTAAAAGAAAGCTGTGCTGGGAGCAACAGCAGCAGAGCCTGAGAAGCAGCAGTATCTGGGACCAGGCTTGGGCCTGCTTCGATTGGCTTCTTCTATTCTGGACTAAAGAAGGGCCTAGATTAGCCAGGTTCCAGCAGCTACCACTGCTGCTGCCACCACAACTTTGCACGGTCCGTCAATGCTCTGATTGCACTACTGCAAGAGGAACATAAGAAGAGCCCTGCTGGATCAGACCATGGGTCCATCTAGTCCAGCATTCTGTTCCACACAATGGCCAGCCAGCTGCCCCGTGGGAATCCCACAGGCAGGACATGAGTGCCACAGCACCCTCCCACCCATGTTCCCCAGCAACTGGTGCACATAGGCATACTGCCTCTGATACTGGAGGTAGCATATAGCCAATCAGGACTGGTAGCCACTGATAGCCTTCTCCTCCATGAATTTGTCCAATCCTCTTTTAAAGCCCTCCAAACTGGTGGCCAGGATCTAGAATTGGCCTCCACAGTCACTTACGGACCCATCGCTAGAGTCTACACAATATTTTTCTTTAGAATTTCCTCCTTTTATAATTGTCTTTTTGTAATTTTTATCCTGGAAGACAATCTTACTCGGTCACGAGTGATCGCCTACTACTTGTGGAAGTGAGTTCCATAGTAACTACTCCGGCCTGCACATGCCTCCCTCCTTTCACAGAGAGCAACTAAGCAGAGATATCAGTGAAGCTCTCTGTGCTGAGCTGCCGTGGCCACCTTGTTGCTGCTGCACTTCTGGGTTAGGCTGCCTGTAAATCCTTAAGGTTGCGTTTTGGGAAAAGGCTTCTCTTTTTTGCTTGGTTTGTTTCTTTTTGCCCACCCGTGGGCTATCGCCTCCTCCCCACAGCTTGTCCTTAATTAAAATAAAACAAACCATGCCATGATTGCTAAACACACTGCTAGTGTCACATGTAGTTATGTTCTCAGTGTGCTACGCAGTGAGATTTTTTTAAAAAGCAAATTTCATTCTGGGAATGAATTTAGGGAAGGGATGAGAAATAGAACAGCCAGTTCAATATCCTTCTATGTCAGCCTTCCCCAACCTAGCACTCTCCAGATGTGTTGGGCTACTACAACCACCATCATCCCCAACCAGCAGGACACATGGCCATGCTGGCTGAGGATGATGGGAGTTGTAGCTGGAGGGCACATGGTCGGGAAAGGTTGATCTATGGAATAGCCACGTTGGGAATACTGTGTGCAGTTCTGGTTACCCACCCACCCCCATCTCAAAAAGGACATGATATCCAATTTGTTTTGAAAACCATTGAGGGTTTGGGGGGTTTTTTGCTTCCATGAGCATTCCAGGCAGACTGTGGTATCCCAGTAAAGCCTCAAGACTGACAGCAAAGCTTGCAATATGTGTTTGTTATTGTAAATGTAAATGTAAATTGTGTGTGTGTGTGTGTGTGTGTGTGTGTACACACACACCCATGCTGGATCAGACCAAGGGTCCATCTCAGGGCTTTTTTTCTGGTGGAACTCACCAGAACTAAGTTCCAGCACCTTTTATTCTATTAATTTCATTACAATTTAATCGCCATCTACTCCCGAGGAAACATAATCCAAGAGTTCCGGTACCTTTTTCTCCAGAAAAAAAGCACTGGTCCATCTAGTTCAGCATTCTGTTCACACAGTGGCCAACTGGCTGCCCACGGGAAACCCACAAGCAGGTTATGAGGGCAATAGTATCATCCCGGTTGTGTTCCCCAGCAACTGGCGTACACAGGTATACTGCCTCTGATACTGGAGGTAGCATATCAGGACTAGTAGCCATTGATAGCCTTCTCCTCCATGCAGTTGTCCAATGCCCTTTTAAAGCTGTCCAGATTGGTGGCCATCACTACATTTTGTGGAAGTGAACTCCATAGTTTAACTATGCACTGTGTGAAGAAGCACTTCCTTTGATCTGTCCTGAATCTCTCACCAATCAGCTTCATGGGACGACCCCACTGGGTTCTAGAATTATGAGAAAGGGAGAAAAATGTCTCCCTGCCCACTTCCTCCACACCCTGAATAATTCTGTACACTTCTATCATGTCCCCCGTTACTCACCTTTTTTCTAAGCTAAACCATCCCAGCCTGTTGTCATCTTTCCTCACAGGGGAGTTGCTCCAGCCCTTTATATTCACTGGATTTTGCACCAGCTTATAGATTTCATAGATCCAGGACCGGCGCTACCGCTAGGCCAACTAGGCTGTTGCCTAGGGTGCGTAGCGGAAGAGGGCGCAGAACGCTGTGCTCCTCTTCGCTGCCGGCGCGCTCCTGCCTTGCCCGCCCACCCCCCTCACCGAGAAAGCCAGGTCAGTGCGGGGGTTTGCGCCCGGAGTAGTGGTGGGGACGAGCCTGGGTGCCTCCCCCCCACCTTGCCTCGCCTCCGCGCCGCCTCCCCCCCACCTCGCCTCGCCTCGCCTCTGCGCCGCCTCCCCCCCACCTCGCCTCGCTTCACTTCGCCTCCGCGCCGCCTCTCCCCGCCGACACCTACCTTCTCCGCGCTGTTTCCGGAGCCCTGTTGCTCTGGTTTCCCCCGGCCAAAAACAGAGCGCGGGGGCCCCTTTTCGGAGGAGGCGTGGGAAGGTAGGTGGGGGGCGGCAGCGGCAGCAGCGGCAGCAGCGTGTGGGGGGGGGGTCCGGTGGCGGCGGCGGGATGTTGCAGAGCAGGGCTGCTTTCCGGAGCCCCCCTCCACGGCACGAGAGGGGGGGCGCTAAATATAATTTAGCCTAGGGCGCCAAACTGCCCTGCACCGGTCCTGCATAGATCATAGAGTTGGAAGGAGTCCAACCCCCTGCTCAATGCAGAAAACTAGAGGAGGGGGTCTCCCGTCCAAGTAATAACCAGGCCTGACCCTGCTTAGCTTTCCACGCTCAGACAAGCTGAGCCGGCGTGAGTCACAGGCCTGTTCTTATTTAGAGATGATACCTTAAACAAACCCAGAGAAACAATTCAGGGCCCAATCAGGACAGTAGCTTCCCCAAAATAAAATAGTTATTTTTATACAAGACAGAAGGAAGAATGGCTTACGCTGGCTCAGCTTGTCTGAGCGTGGAAAGCTAAGCAGGGTCAGACCTGGTTATTACTTGGACGGGAGACCCCTCCTCTAGTTTCCTGCATTGAGCAGGAGGTTGGACTCGATGGCCTTGTAGGCCCCTTCCAACTCTATATGAAATCTATGAATGAATTAGTAGCTGTGAGGAACTGACCAAAACAACTGCACTACTCTTAAAATAAATTGATTTGTGGTAGTGTTCCAATCTGTGGTTGGATGAATTACATGGGCATGAAATCTGACGCGGTGTTTAAGGATTCTCACCATAATGACAGTACTGTAGAAGCAAAGCTTGAGATTTTGTTTGCTTGTTCAATTTTGAGAAAGTTGCTGCCGGCAGCCGGCAGCATTCCGATTGATTAGAATTTATCCTTCCGTTCTTCTCTGTAGGTTTGGGACAGCGCGCAAACCATATTGGCTGAGATTATTAGCATCCTTCTCTGTCCTGTGGGGAAATGGAGGCTGGTCTATATGTACATTTACGCTAAGTACATTCACCTGATGTAAGCCACATTGAATAAAACCAAGCAGACTTACAAGGAAACCTGTAATTAGGGCTCACAGTTTGAAAGTCCAGCAGACATGTCCCCACAATATTTGAAATTAATTCAGTATTCTTTGTGGTGTTCAGATGTGGCAAGTGGCCGTAGGGTTGGGTCCAAACTGAGGTGCTTGTAACTGAGCTGGCAGAAGCAGCCGTCCACACACACACAAATACACACACCGACAGCAGCCCCTCCGGCTCTCTGAAAATGCTACACAGAGAGTCGGGGGACATTTCTGAATGGGGTGAGCTCTGGTGCAGAGGCGGGTCCAAATTGGGTGGAGGCGCCAGGGGAGCCCTTCCGTCAATGGAAGGCAGATCCTGGATCCAACCCATAAAGTTACTGGGGAAACCTGAATACACTAGAGTAATTTGGGGTTCAAGTATGTTGAGGATGGGTGGGTAGTCCCTAAGGCTGCAGTGCTTCTTACCTGGGAGTGAGCTCTATTGAACTCTGTGAGGCTAGTTTAAGAGTCAACATGAATGGGGTTGTGCTAGAACTCGAGCGGCAGTTCAGCTCACCGAGATGTAAGGGCTTCTCTCTACATTAGGCCTTTAACCCGCCGCTTTACCGAGGCGCTTCTGCTTCCAGATTCTTTGCCGGATTAAGATCAGCTCCTTTACACATTCCCCGCCCCCCAGGGTTTTTCTTTCTCTGCCTTTCTATATGTTCCAGTACACAGCCACAAAGTGGCGCTGTGTTATTGTGGAATTGCAAAAATACATGACCATTTTGTAGCGTGCTATCCCTTTAATAGCTCACTATCCTTGCTCCCCCCAAAAAAGCCGCGGAAATGCTCAGAAAGCACTGGAGAGGCCCTGGAGGATGACGACATCGTCTAAAGCACCCGCAAACTATACGAGGCACAAGAAATGCCTTGTGCAGAGAAGCCCTACATCTGTGCCGGGTGGCCACTTGCACAATACTTGGACAAAAGAAGATGCAGATTTGTATAACATTTGCATATATATATGTACCTTGCACTCAAGGCATATACATATAGATATGGCAGACCAGTTGAAGTACAGTTTAAAGATCAAGGAACCCTAAGAAGGGAGAGCTGGCAGGGGCCCTGTATTTGCCCATCAAGAGTTGGCACCTGGGTACCAGACTGAGAAGGCACATGGGTGGCCCCCTGATCACAGTCTTCTCCACTGTGGTGAGAGGTATTGCATTTCTATTTAAATTACAGCTGTTATCTCTAAATTTGCATCTATACATATAAATTAGCATATGCAGGATTTTATGCAAATCTGTATCCCCTTTTGCCCTCTTTTTTGGGGTGATGCATTTCCTCTCTCTCTCTCTTTTGGAGATACATAAGGGGCCACCACACTGCTAGGGTTCTTGCAGACGACATATATTATGGAAGTCTTCACCGTCAGATCTCAAAGGGGAGGGGCTTCCCACCCTATATCTTCCCACAATAAAATCTGGAAGTGGGGCACTCACCAACTTTTCGTAGGTCATATCCTAGGAAAACAAACTCATGGGAATACACCTTTAACTACTCATCTCCAGGAAAGCAAGATCCTGGCTTTTGGCTTACTATAAACTGGGATGTATTGCCAGGCCAGGGTGTTAAAAGTCTGTGTCTTGGATTCACCAAACCAAAGGCAGGCAACCTTCAAAGAGAATACGTGCACACAGCGCATTCCAGAAGCTCTAATCAAGATCACATTTAGCAACACTGCATACTTTTAATTCTAAAAATTAACTATGTATAGGTGTGTGGGGGTGGGTGGGGGAGAGAACAGGAAGAAGGCAAGAGTTCAGAAGTGCGGGGAAATGCAACTGGGGTGGGGGTCAACAGCAGGAATGAATGAGTCGCCTGAAAATATAACAGGAAATAATGTTTAGTGCTTGTAAAGCAGAGGGATGAGCCATACATTGGTGCAGGCAGGAAACTTTATACCTTGGACTTAATGGTCTTACAGGTGTCATCCTCCCCGCCCTTTAAATGGCCTTGTGCATTACTTAAGTTGTGAGGTACAGAACTAATATATATTTATTATATCTATAACCTGCCTTTCTTCCTGCAAGGAACCCAAGGGGGCTTACATAATCATCATCCTCTCCATCTTATCCTCACAACAACCCTGGGAGGTAGGCTTGGCTGAGAGTCAGTGGCTGGCCCAAAGTCACCCAGTGAGCTTCATGGCTGAGTGGGGACTAGAACCCAAATGGGCCAAGTCTCCGTCCAACACTCTAACCCACTGTTCTCCAACCTTGGGTCCCCAGATGTTTTTGGCCTACAACTGGCTGGGGCATGCTGGGAGTTGTAGGCCAAAAACATCTGGGGACCCAAGGTTGGAGAACACTGCTCTAACCACTACGCCACACTGGGGGTCTCCGTTTATCTTCTCTCCCCACCCACCCTTCTCTCCACCTGCCATTCCATGATTTACAACTGTTTCTACATTCCTAATACGTTACAGAGGGTGGGGGTGGGCCTTTTTGCCAACCCTGATTTTAAAAAAACCCAAAACCTCAACATGTGCATTTTCATGTTTTAAACGCACTTAAATCATGGCGTCATCATGACTACAGGAATAAAATGGAGTTTTCTTCTGCTGCCCTGCTGCCAAACACATTTACTGTACTTGGGAATAAGCAACGTTTTTGTTATGGAGTTGGCCTTTGCTGAGTGTTTTCAAATGATAGTTCCAGTATTTAGGAAGCCCTTGGCTGCCAGTTAACTCTCATCAGCACCAGCTAGCATGGCCAATGGTCAGAAATTCTGGGAGTTGTATTCTAAAACATCTGGAGGGCACCAGGTTGGGGGAGGCCTGGCTTGGTCCTGGTGAGTCCTAGCTCAGGCTAAGCCTTGTCCGCACAATGTTCATTAAAAAAAAAGAAATATTAAAAACCTTGTAACTAAGAACTGGTGCCTGAGTTTTGTTTTCTTCCTCCTCCCTCCCAATCCCTTTTCTTTTTGTGCCATGTCTTTTAGATTGTAAGCCTGAGGGTAGGGACTGTCTAATATTAATCTTTGTAAGCCACTCTGGGAGCCTTTTCTGGCTGAAGAGCGGGGTAAAAATGCTGTAAATAAATAATACCTGATCAATACACTTTAAACAAAGCATACACCAAATATGATTTTAGTTGGATTCAGATTTGGTTTTGTACTAACAAGAATTAGTAAAGGAAAAGTAATTTTTATCCATCTTTCATCTGACAGCTCTTCAAACATAGGACTGTCCTTTGTTTCATAGATCATAAGAGTTGGAAGGAGCCTACAAGGCTATCGAGTCCAACCCCCTGCTCAATGCAGGAAACTATAGGAGGGGTCTCCCATCCAAGTAATAACCAGGCCTGACCCTGCTTAGCTTTCCACACTCAGACAAGCTGAGCCAGCATGAGCCACAGGCCTGTGCATATTGGCCACCATACCTCTCCTACAGGTGATGAAATGGAGGCAGCTTCAGCAGCATTAAACTTGGTTGCATAATTTTTTAACGTATGTTTGGACTGAGCTGGAATAATTCTGTCTTTGAATTTATCCCAAATTGTGAGCAATACTGTATACTTGCTTACATTTCAGATGAACATTCTCATTAATTCATAAAAGATGGTTCCATCTTTACTCTGGAATTTTTGGTTCAGTGTAACATTTCCATTATCCAGTGAAGGCAATTCACATAAACATTTTTATTCTCTCATACCTTTTAATTCATTGTTATTACGTATTGTAATCTGTTTTCTTATCATATTTTACATTGTTCCTGTACACTGTCCTAGAAGCATCACTGAAGGGCAGTAGATAAATATTTTAAATGAATAAATAAAATTACGTATTTAATATTTAGAAATGGTGGGGGGAAAACACCTTTCCTTTTTTCATCTTTAATTACTTCCTTGCTTCTAGGTTTCTTTAATGCATTTCCTAACCCATATAAATGGATTTAACTGTTGTCAAGCTTTCAATTGGGTCGCTGTCATGTTTACTGGTAGTGTCTGAAACAGTAAGAGTGCAATCCTGTGGGCTTCTAGCTCAAATGACGGAGCACTCCGATCTCGGAGGTGATCATCCAAAGCACTGCTGGGCTATTCCCGGCAGGGTGGGATGAATGGCAGAGGCTTTTTAGCTTCCCCTTCCTCCAAAAAATTGGATTTTTGCTAGACGGGTCTCAGAGCCCGTCTAACTCTGTTCTGGCTGGGGCTGCGGGAGGAGAGGCCATTGGACCCAGCGGATCTACAACTTCTCCCCTTCCCCTTCCTTTTCCTCTCTCACTGGCACACACCCCGACCACTCCCCTTCCTGTGTCCTGACCCCTGAACATTATAAATACATATTTAAATGCTACTGTGTGTGGGGGGCTTAAAAAAAAAAGGCACAGATTAAACTAGAAATGGGACAGAACAGACTTAGGGTGAACACATACAAAACTGACATGGACCGGAAATTTGCCCATCCCTAGCTGGGAGTCGTACTGCTTCAGCATCACTTGACCAGGCATACCTAAAGCTGCCCCTTCTAGCAGGGTGGCCTTCTTTACAAAGGGCACTCCTCTGTTTGGAGGTGCCCTCTATTTGAAGGGCTGTGTCCATTCCAAGACCAGTTTAAAGATAAAGAGACGTAAGAAGGGAAAGCAGCAGGGACCTTGAGATTGTCCATCAATGCTTAGCACCTGGACGGCGGACTGAGCAGGTACGCAGGTCACCTGGCTAGTCTTTTCCACTATGGTGAGATACATTGTATTTTTATTTAAAATGTGGTTCTTATTTTTATAGCTGCATATATACATATACATTTGCATCTGCAAATGTTGTGCAAATTGGTGTCCTCTTTTTGGGTGAGGCATTTCCTCTCTTTTGGCCATGTGTAAGTGGACACTCTAAACTTTGGCCCTGAGGTTCAGCCCAAACTGCACCACTGGGGCCTTACAACCAACTAACCAACACACACACACAGTCATGTTTCTTGTCAAGGCAGTGGAGCTCTGGCCTCATTAAGCAAACAAAGCAGCCCTAATCAACCGAATCCTAATTAAGCCCAGTAAAATCTTTCTATGGGCTTTTTCTACATGAGACATTTATTGTGCGCTCATCATTCCCTACTCATGGTTGTTTATGGGTTATTTAGATGATGTTGTGACCCTCCAGTTTCACTTCTGTGTCTAACCAGCACTTTCAGTGAGTTTTTTTTAGAGCAGGGAAAAGGGCATTTAATCGTGAAAGTGAAAGGAAGTGCTGTTTCTACTTGTGTATTTGTACTATTCTGTTATGCCACAGTGCCACCTAGAGGTTATGTAGGGAGAAAGCAGGAAAGGCCTACTGTCTCCAAACTACTTGCGCAGTGCTCGGATCTCAATTTGCAATGAAACTGATACAGTAGATACAGCCAATTAACACCTTGTGTAGAAAAGCTCTAGTTCTCCATGGGGCGCGCTTATCCTCCAGGGCAGAAACATTGCTTAGGAGGCCAAATTTGGCTCGTGGATCACCAGTTGTCCATATCTGGTCTGTGACCAGAATACCTAGAAGAATCCCTGCTTAATCCCAGCAGAGGTGACTCTTCTGCAGGTTGTACAACCCAGTCTATGCCAGCCTTCCCCAAACTGGTCCCCTTAGATGTGTGTCCCACAATCCCTCAGCCATCTGGAGAGCACCAGGTTTGGGAAGGCAGGTCTTTTGCAGAGGCAGCTTTTCATAGCTGATATAGCCTCCGGAAGGACAGTAGCCGTGCAGACGAGGGTGGTAAAGGAGCAAGGTCATGCTCTCCGCATGAGCTGAATGCCAAGCCTCAACTATTTCCATTTTTCCCTGAAAGGCTGCCTTGTAGGGCAATGGCTTGACTTCAGCTACACCACGATCTTTCAAATAGATTGCTTACCTGTCTCCCTGCTGTTGTTTGTCTTGGGCCTCTCTTACCACTCACAGAATCAGGAAAGGGACCACCCCATCCCACCCTACTCCCCTCAACTCTATTACCCAGCATTGTGAATGGGCTTCCCTGGTAGCTGGCAGATAGCGTTGGCTGTAACATCAATGGCAGCGTCCAGGCAGGACTTCGGGGCTGTCAGGGTCCATTCAGAAGATGGGAAGGGGGGAAAGGACACTTTCCCGCTGCTCTCCAGAACTGCGTGCCCCTCTGTTCCCTGATACAGAGCTATAAAGTGCTCCTGTGTGAGTTTGGCAGCCCTCCAGTGCAGGAGTCCCCAACCTTTCTGGACCCGTGGGCACATTTGGGAATTTGAGAAACTACTGTGGTGGGCACCACCACGAAATGGCTCCCACGGAGGATGCGGCTAGTCACATGATGGCTGCCATGGGGACCTGGCTAGTCAAGAGGGGTGTATGTGTGGGTGCTGGGCGGAATAGCAAGGCTAGAGGCCGGGAGGGAGGGGGAAATGGAGTTAATTTCTAGCCTGCCCTGTCGTCTTCTGTCCACACCGACCTTTCTCATTTGCTCTCTCTCCCTCCCTCCCTCCCTCCCTCCCGCTCTCTCTCCTCCCAGCCTCTGGCCTTGCTATTTTTCTCCCACTCCTTTCCGCACTATTTCTCTTCCTTTCCCATCCCTGCTTTCTCTCCCTTCCTAGCCCTTAGCCTTGCCCTTTCCCTCCCTCACCCCTTTATCTTGCTGCTTCTCTCCACTCCCAGCCTTGAGCCTCGCTCTGTCTCTCCCCTCTACCCCTTTGCCTTGCTTTCTCTTCCTGCCTGCTGAACAGCTGATCAGCAACAGATTCAGAAACAGGAAGGAGAACTGCTGCCCTAACATTTTTCAATGTTCTGTTGATTGATTGATTGATTGATTGGTGTTTTTTGCAGGGGGCAAGGAGTGAAGTGTTCTCTGGGTGCCATTGGTGGTGCTTGCAGAGCAGAAGAAAGCCTGGGGTGGGTGAGGGGGTGGGGAGAAAGGGGAAGAAAGGTGTCCTGTATTCTCTCCCATACCCAGTAACTCCCCACCGTGCCCCAAGAGGCTGAAGAGCTCTCTAAGGTTCAGCCAACTTGTTAATAATACCAATCGACATGTTACAGCAACTCTTAACAGCTGTGCATTGCTTCTTATTTTGGCCAGGAGGAGCAAATGTGTGGGAACTTGCCTCTCTCCACATACAAAGTCAGCAATACCATCTGGGAGTCAGCTGCCTGCCACCAAGTAGGATCTTGTCAGTTCTGCTGCACTCTCTGTTGGCAGGCGGCCACCTTCTGAATGTAGAAAGACTGGAATCTTCGATGTGAACTGGAAATTCCCAGCAGGGAATATTTTCTGACTCTGCCTTTTCTTTTTCTATTTTTATTTTTTGCCAGACAGCGGAAATAACAACACAAACACATGTAAAATCACCCTTGAATATTATCTTTCAGCACGGCTGCTTCAGCTTCCACCCCTGTTGACCTCAAGAGTTAGTATCACATTCATGTTTTGCAGATGTTATTGGCAAGGCACTGTGTTGTGCCACCAAATGAAAATAAGTACTGGGCAAAAACCACAGAAAGGAACAATACCACTGGGATGCCAGTGGAGCAGGCAGTACACCGCTAGGCACATATATTTCTATAGAAGTAAAATGTGTTTTGTAATGGCCAGAAAGGTGGGGTGTGTGAAAATATCACCCCTTTAAGGAAAAAACAAATCACTGTCAGAGATGATTTAAGTAAAACAGAACGAATGCATCCAAAGGTACAGTTACAAATATACTATTTGGATTAAAAGTCAGAGCTCTCCAGCCATAACATTTATAACCTTGTTTGCTCATGTTCATCCCTTGTGACTATTTGTTTCAACTTGTGACTGACCCACTGTTTGTGACTGCCCCACTGTTGTCTTCCCCCTTGTCAATTTTAGGTGCTTCCAGGCGGCTGCCTCCTGCCGCTACCAGAAGGCATCAGGGCCGGCCCTCCTGTGAGGCGGGGTGAATCCTCCACCTCAGGTAGCGGATCTGGGAGGGTGGTGGATCACACGTGCCCCCTCTCCATTGCCAGAGAGACCACCTGCACTCCACTGCCAATACCAGGACCAAGCTGAGGTGGTCAGCATGAGGCTGACAGGGCGGGCGGTTGCTCTGGAGAGCCCCACTGGCTCTCCTGGTGCAGCAAATGCCACAGTAGGAAAGCAGCCAGTGCAGCTCCCCAGATAGGCTACTGCCATTGCCTGACTCTTCACTCTGAAGACCACTCAGAGTGATGCATAGGGCAGGGCCGGCCCCCCCATGAAGCAGGGTGAGGTGCTCTCACGAGGCAGTGGAGCTGGAAGAGCGGCGAATTGCGCTGCTTCCTCGTCCCCAGCCTGAGTCCCAGCACCAGCCTGGAGAGCCCACCGCCACCTCTGGCAGGCGCTCCACAGAGCCCTGCCAGTGGCTTTTGCTAGAGCGAGGAGGCAGCCGGTGGGGCTGTTCAGAGCAGCCGCTAGCCCTCTGTTGCTTCAGGGCTTTGGGCGGGGCTCTCGTGAGATCTCGGCACATGGCTGACACCTCGCGATATCTCAGCCGTGTGACGAGATCTCGCGAGAGCCTGGAGCCATGAGATCATGCTGCGCAACCCTCCCGCCATGCCACCGCCAGCCCCAGCCTGGAGAGCCTCTGCACAGCAGCAAGGGAAAGGTGGTGGACTCTCTAGGCTGGGACTGGCAGCGGTGGCAGGGACGGGACGGGGGGTTGCACAGTGGCAGCAGTGGCAGAGGGAGGGTTGTGCAGTGGCAGGAGGGTTGTGTGGTGGTGGATGGGAGGGAGGATTGCGCCACAGTAGTGGTGGCAGGCAGGCAGGGATGGTTCCGCAGCAGCAGCAGCAGCAGCAGCAGCAGCGCAAGTCCTTTTGCTTCAGGGAGCAAGAGAGCTCACGCCTGGCCCGGGGCAGGTGGCCACTCAGAGCAAGGCATCGGCCTGCCTGACTAGTGCTCTGGAGGGCCACAGCAGTTGAAATGCCTTGCTCTGAGGGGGCCCTTCCTCAGAGCGAGGCATTGTGGGTGAGGTGACCCTGGAGATCCGCAGAGGCAATCTTCAGAGCCATCTTGCTGCCAATTTATTTGGGTTCCTGCAAGGAACCCAAGGCGGCTGACACAATCCTCCTCCTCTCCATTTTATCCTCACAACAACCCTGTGAGGTAGGTGAGGCTGAGAGTCAGTGACTGGCCCAAAGTCACCCAGAGAGTTTCATGGCTGAGCGGGGACTAGAACTCGGATCTCCCGAGTCCCAGTCCGAGACTCTCACCACTACGCCACACTGGCTCTCAATGCCTCACTCTGAGGAAGGAAGCCTCACAGCAAGGCATTGAGAGAAAGGAGAGTGGTTGGGAGGCAGAGGCAGCTAGTGGAGAAGAGAGAGAGGGTAGCAGCACACGGCCTCCCACCCCAGGCGGCAGGATGTCTCGCAGAAGCCTTGACAGGCATTGTGCCACTATTCTATTCCACTCTGAGGCAGGGTGATGGCGGACAAAAGTCTCATCTGGAAGCATCCTTAGATTGTGAGATTCTTGAGCATGGGTTACTTTTGGTGTGTGGTTATGAAGCTGAAAAATGCCTATGTACGGCAGTTGCTGGGGAATACGACCGGGAGGGTGCAATGACACTTATGTCCTGCTTGTCGGTTTCCTGTGGGCAACTGGTTTTATTACACAACCACAGTGGTTGGCCACTGTGTGAACAGATGTTGGACCAGATGGACCCTTGGTTTGATCCAGCATGGCTCTTCTTATGTTCCTAAAATGCCATATACACTAATGGTGCTATATAATCAGTCAGTGATCACAGAATAATCTCACACCCACAATAAGAATGGTCATAGGGCAACCCAGTAAATATTAAGGCCCTGCTGAAGGGGGTGAACTCTGATGTGGGGAGGAGGGAGGATTACCAAAATTTGGAGGGAGGGACCTTCCACAAGCAGAGCCCATAGGGAGCAAGCCCCATTGAAGACAGTAAAACTTACTTTTGAGTAAATGTGTGATGGATTGCACTTTTGCACTGTAAATTGTAATCAAACAAGGTCTCTAAGAGCATTTCTTGCAGTTATTGTTTTATACTTTGTAATAAGCAGAAATACAAGTGATAATGAGGACTAATTGGGCCAGTCACTGACTCTCAGCCTAACCTACCTCACAGGGTTGTTGTGAGGATAACATGGAGAAGAGGAGGAGGACTATGTAAGCCGCCTTGGGTTCCTTGCAGGAAAAAAGGCGGGGTATAAATATAATAAATAAATAAATAAAACAAAATAATTATAGGGTCTGAAACACACACAAGGCAATTAAAGTTTCAGTCAGTCAAACACGTTTGTTTTATGAAAACTGGGAGCTTTTAATATTTTACGTACAATATATGGTGGCATATTTAGGACTGGGAGGTCTAGTGGATGCACCTGCTAAATCTTATTCAGTGTGCATGCAAATACATAAATAAAAAAAACATAATGTATCCACTTTTTTCTACCACTAAGGAGACCTCCAACCAAGCAACGTTTGTCCTTTTCCCCCCCCTGCGCAGAATGGCTCTCCAAGGCTACATTACATATGGTTTCAAGGTCTTACTCAATAATGGTTTGCTGTTTAGCATTATGGAAAGTATACAGCCTCTTCACATTTATTTGATTATCTGAGTTCATGTCTAGTTTAGCTTGCTGTGTGTGTGTTTTGGTGTGTGTGTGTGTGTGTGTGTGTGTGTTTTGTGTTTTTTGTTTTGCTGGGGTTTTAAGATAAACTGACTTCTGCCAGCTCACTCTTACCCTCAAGCTGTGGGGTTGAAATTCCTAGAAACCCTCACTTTGCCAGGAAGGGCAACCACAAAAATGGTCACTCTCAAGACTTTGCAGCCAGGAAAGACAAACCACAAATCTCTTCCTCCTTGCAGTGGGAAGAGGAAAGGGTCATTTGGCCAAGAGGTGACTTGGTATCTGTGTCATGCTGCAGGTGGGGAGAGAAGATATCACCACAGAAAATAACAGCTGGTTTCCTAGTTGCCAGTAAGGGGTGAATACAACATAGCTTCTTTGGTTGATCATGGAGACAAGGAGTTTTGCAAACAAGAGACATAACCTATTAGGATGTTTTGTGCACCAGCTCATTGAAATCAACGGGAGCTGTGGAAGACAAACACAGAACATAATGCAG
Organism: Shinisaurus crocodilurus; assembly: GCA_021292165.1. Taxonomy (NCBI): domain Eukaryota; kingdom Metazoa; phylum Chordata; class Lepidosauria; order Squamata; family Shinisauridae; genus Shinisaurus; species Shinisaurus crocodilurus. The sequence goes on along the minus strand of CM037878.1, from coordinate 271,151,022 downwards.
ACATTCTGCTACCTCTCACCCCCACGGTGGATGATCCTGCGTGTGTGAGGGGCACAGATATTCCCCAAAGAGGCAGAAACAGGCTACACAAAATGTTGTTGGAATTCTCTCAGCAGCCGTGAATAGTCTGGGAAGGGGAAACAATTACAGTAATACCTTGGATTGCAAGTAACTTGGTTTGAGAGTGTTTTGCAAGACAAGCAAATTTTTAAATATTAATTTTTTAAAAATTGACTTGATATACAAGCGACGTCTTGCAATACAAGTACTGTAGTACGGCTTAAATTAAAAATCTCTGTACAATTTTTTTGGGGGGAATTTCGTTTTGATATAAGAGTGTTTTGGATTACAAGCACGTTTCCGGAACAAATTATGCTCTCAATCCAAGGCATGACTGTAGTCCATAGGCCTTATGTTGTGCAGTCCTGAATTTAGCAATTATTACACTTCTAGGCTGCCCAATAGCTGAAGCTCTTTGCTGGTTCCCAACAATTAAAACCATAAAATACAGCATGACAAAACATATATACACACACACACACACGTGTAAATGTAAAACTACAGTATAAAACCGGCAGCAGTGTAAAGATTTAAAAATACAATCACAGCCCTGTTGCCCGGATTTCTACAGAAAAGATGCAGCGCGGGGTCCCATCGCGGCCGGAAGTGACGCGACTGTCCCGGCGGGCGCAGGCAGCTCGTTGCGGAGAGGCGAGCGGGGCCGGGACCCGGTAAGGCCCGCGAGCCTCAGGCGGGCATGAGCAGGGCCAATTTTGGCCCACTACTCCCCCCCCTCAAGGCGAGCGGTTACATCCCTATCAGTGGAGGTTGGTGGCTCCAATGTCAGTGGGGAGGGTGTATCCACTCTGGGTCGTAGTCTGAACTTTTAAGGAGCTCTCCATGGTGCTGAACCTAGCATGGGGCTGGGGGGGTCAGCAACATGGTTGCCCACCGCTGCTCTCGAGCCAATGTACCGAAAGGCCATCGCTTTCAGGATTGACAGCACCAAGCACCTGATTGGAAGGCATGCAAAACTGAATCCAAGCACTCCCCCAGTAAGAGGGTTCTGGTTTGAGTCCTTCCTTGGTTCTGTAGTTAGAATAGAGATTGCCCCGAGTTGCTTTTTTAAGATGGAAAAATGTAATAAAAACTCAAAATTAGCTTTGAGAATGTGCATTGTACGGTGTTATGCATTCCCAGTTCTACTGTTGGGCATGGAATCATGGATTCTAACAGAGACTACCATAAAAAAGATAGAAGCATTTGAAATGTGGATTTATCGCAGAATGTTACAAATTGCTTGGACCGAGAGGGTGACCAATGAAGAAGTATTAAAGAGAATGTATAAAGACCAAGAAATCATAAAGCACAGAAAATTAGAATATTTCAGTCATATACAGTAATACCTTGGATTGCAAGTAACTTGGTTTGAGAGTGTTTTGCAAGACAAGCAAATTTTTAAATATTTATTTTTTACTTGATATACAAGCGATGTCTTGCAATACAAGTACTGTAGTACAGCTTAAATTAAAAATCTCTGTACAAATTTTTTTGGGGGGATTTCATTTTGATATGAGTGTTTTGGATTACAAGCACGTTTCCGGAATGAATTATGCTCTCAATCCAAGGCATGACTGTAATGAGAAATGAAAAATATAGATTGTTGCTGCAGATTATTCAAGGTAAAATAAATGGGAAAAGAAGTGTAGGAAGAACTTCTTGGCTGAAAAACCTTAGCAAATGGGTTGGAGGCAATACAATATCATTGTTTAGAGGGGCCATATGCCATAGAATCATAGAATAGTAGAGCTGGAAGGGGCCTATAAGGCCATCGAGTCCAACCCCCTGCTCAATACAGGAATCGATGATGTCCAACCTCTGGTAGGAGGGGAACAAGAAGCAGCAGCATTTCTTTCCCCCTAAGAGTAAAAAAAAAAAAAAAAAAAAACCAACTTGGAAAAGAAAAAATAGGGCAGTATCCTTTTGTGTTTTTTGGCTCAAGCATGCAGGGCAAGTCAGCCACTAGGAACAGTGTAACATTTCTCCAATTAAATTCAGAGCTCTCTGGAACAGACAGCTGCGACTTGACACTGAAGCTGGCAGAACATCGGGTGGCTTTTTGCTCACTTGGTAAGCACAAAGTGGTGAGTGTTTTAACACAGAGTGCTTACGACAGCCTGGTACTTCTGCAGCAACTGGACACGGAAAGCGATCTCATCTAGACCCATCCTAGAATTTAGCACAGCTTGGTGGCTGTTTGGTTTCTTGGCTCGTGGCCCAGATTGTGCCTTGTTGTGAAATGAATGACGAGTATAACTGTCTTGAACTTGCCAAATGAGAGGTTGTTAGCAAATACTGAACGTGAATGTTGGTAAGCCAACGTTCTTCTGCTTCTATAGAAGTTACTTTCTTCTGGCTACTGGTATTCTAAAGAGTGAGGGACTGATTGCTCATTGTAGCCTGCCAACATGGTTCTGTAGAATCTGGCTTCACAACAGCAATTTATAAAGGCAGTTCATTTCTAAAACAAATACAATGGTTAACGGAAACATAAAGAAAACAGCTAAAAGACGGGATGGGGAGGGAAGAGGAATAACATATTCTGTCTTTCAAGCAGGACTGGTGGAACGGCCCCACTTCCCCCCTCATCTCCTTCTGAATTCAGTATACCAGTGTCCAAGTCTGGGTGCTTCCAAATGGAAGGTTCTTAGACCTACCAATCAAAAGACATTGTGCAGCTATTTCATCTTTCCTCCCTAGCAGATTTTTTTTGCAGAAAGAAAAAAAAAAGATGGAAGAAGTGGTGGGAAAACCTGGGAGGGTTACAAGCTGAAGATGTCGTCATCTGGACCCTCTGTAAAAGTCCGTGAATTAGGCAGGGCAGTTGCATGGTAAAAGCCTTGCCTGGAAGCGTGCTCTCTCAAGTCTTTTTCTTATTAAGAAACACATGGTTTGTTGTTGGGTTGTGAAATCTGGGCTCTTTAAAACATGGGTTGTCATTGGGCACATTCTGAGAAAGCCGTGGTGGCTGTCCCGGCAGATGATCGCCTGCTTGGTGGCTTCCCATGGTTTGTTGCATGATCAGGGAAAGAAAAGAAGCCACGGCCCTGTGTGTGCTGGTCACCTGCCACTTCATTTCCATAATTACCTGTGCCACATCCAAACCCGACAAGGATGGTTTCCGGAGGTTTCCCTACATACGGACTTGAAGCAGCCTTCTCCAACCTGGTGCCCTCCAGATATTTTAGACTACAATTCTGATCTGCCCCAGCCAGCATGGCCAATGTCCACGGATGATGGGAGCTGTAATCCAAAACATCTGGGATGCATCAGGTTAGGGAAGGCGGCCTTAGAGGGATTAGGAACCCACAAACTTAACACAAGATCTTCTACAATCCTATTAGGATATTATGCTCTGCTACATGTGCCATTAACTCTGACTTGTGAGCGTCTTAATCCAGTAATGAAGAGGGAGTTTGCTAACTAAAGTTTATCTGAAAATGCGTAACTTGCCCATTATACGTTTTAGATTAAAACTTAAGCGAAATTTGACTGCACTATTTTATGTGGGGTTATTTTTGTTGTTAATACCAGAATGTGTATTCTGAATTGATGTTTATGCTTTAAAACTGCTTACATTTAATAAAGCAAAATGGTACACAGAAAGAATGGTTTCTACCAACTAAAACAGCAACAGTAGTCATGCCTTGGATTGAGAGCATAATTTGTTCCAGAAACGTGCTTGTAATCCAAAACACTTATATCAAAACGAAATCCCCCCCAAAAAATTTGTAGAGATTTTTAATTGAAGCCATACTACAGTACTCTTGTATTGCAAGACGTCACTTGTATATCAAGTCAAAACAAATTAAATAAATATTTAAAAATTTACTTGTCTTGCAAAACGCTCTTAAACCAAGTTACTTGCAATCCAAGGTATTACTGTATTAGTAATGATCTCTCTAGGACCCTTATGGGACCCAATATCATGTTTTCAAGTAGAAGTGGAGCTAAAATAATAGTATTAACTGAGTTTGGTTTATCATATTCACAATCGCAGCACAAATATAGGCAAGCAGTGTATAGTGTAGACATTTTAGCTATGGGTGTCTGCAGGAATTTTTCTGGGTGGTGGGGAAGCAAACTAAAAAACTATATGCATAAATAACTAGGGTAACAGGTCTGTTTCTGGAAAACCTGGTGACTCTGCAGTGGTGAGGCCTGGGCATGAGGGGTTGTGTGCTCGCTTGGCCGACAGCAGCTCTTCCCCATCACCACCGCCAGCCCAAAATGGCTGGCAGGGAGTGGGGGAAACCTCTGACAGCTTCCCCCCCAAGCGCTGCTTGGGCAACTTTGGGGCCAGCTATCAGCTGTGTTTGCTGGTTAGCTGCTTGGCAAGAGCGGCAAGGGGATTTTGCTGCTCTTGCCAAGTGGTTCGCTGTTGTGGGGCTTAACCCACAATGGGTAATGTTGTCCAGGTTTGGATGATACGACACTCTACTCTGTGTCAAACAAGCCCAACACAAACTGTTGGTTCTTATCGTGGTTGCCAACCACGATAAGAACCAATGGTTGGTAACCACAACTGGATTCACACAACATGACAACTAACCATTGACAAGGGTCAATGGTTGGTTGTTGTGTCATGCGAACCCAGTCAGTGTCTCTCTCTCTGCATCAGAACTACCTCACAGGTTACCCAATGGTTCTTTGGGTGGGTGGGTAGAGAAGAACAGTGTATGTTGCCCTGAGTTTCTTGGAAGGATGGGGTGGGATATGAATGAATCTAATGTGTTAAAAAAAAAAAAAAGCTATGAGAACCAAACAAGGCCTGTGCTTCAATTCTCACCTCAGCCATAAACTCCTTTGCTAGTTCTACCGTTAGGGTATATTTTGGGTGTTATGAAAGGCTAGCAAATTTATAGTCATACTAGCTGAAGTGATGCCTTTCTTCCTCTTGATATGTTTTTATATAATGCGGGAAATACATTTCACCCATTCTAAGTAACCAAGAACATATAGGTCATAATGGTGCCATGATTCAGTTCTCACTCCTTACTACTTTCCTGCTTAAGCTCATATCCAGAGAAAAGGAATGTAATTTTGCTATAACTGTATGGCACACTCCAACCTAGATTTTGGCATCTGCTTGATGTAGGATAAGGATATTCTCTTTAAATCTCTCAAGGTACTAGGAGACCTCTAGTGGTAGCAGGTTGCCATATGCCTTAAAATGCTTTTTTTGTTTTTCTAACTACAGACGGTTCAAGCAATTAAACAATTGTATACCAGAAAGGGACTAGGGCGCAATCTCATGCATGTTTAGACAGAAGAAAGTCCTACGGAGCATGCTGGGAGTTGTAGGACTTTCATCTGTCTAAACATGCATGGGATTGTGCCCTCAATCTTTCCAGGACTCTTCAAAGCACTCAGGAGGCTATGCATCTCTCAGCAAAGACTTTCTCTAAAACAGCTACTTTTAAACCTGAGACTTTCCCTTTGGGGTGAATTGTTAGCTAGGTGATGTTAGTTTCTGGCATGCCAGGGGTGGGGCTTGGTGGGTTTCGGCACACAAGGGATCAGGGCCTTGCGGATCAGGCTCTATGGTCAATATATGGTATATATAATATATGTATACACACACACACACACCATCTATTGACCATAGAGCCTGATCCGCCAGGCCCTGATCCCTTGTGTGCCATATATTTAAAGAACTTCCCTGGCCCCAAATACCCAATATAGATACTGAAGCCAAAATACCTGATAGCTGGCAGCCTAGAACTAGAAATAAATAAAGCAAGTCTCTATTACAAAAGAAAAGGAGTTCACTGACAATAAATAAGAGGTGCTACTGACAGAAATTATTAAAGAGTGACACTGAAGAGATGCTCCCTCTGGTAATGCAGAGAGAACCACGTAGAATGGAACAGAGACCACCAAGGGAAGTGTTAAAGAGCTCTACAGTCTTGTGCAAAACTGACAATCTTTGAGCAATTTCTCAACAAACCACAGAGCTTTCCTGGGGGTGATAATCAATGCATCATAGCCAGCTAAATCAAGTTGTTCTATGACATAATGTATTGTAAAAACAAAGGCTGACATGACACACCAATACCATAGCTCATCTAACCTGTCGTTTTGCAAGTTGACAAAATGTCTGAGAAAGCATCCTCTCTTCAGTTATAGACATTTGATGGGAACCGATTGGTTACTGAATTTTCTTTCTTTTTTAGATGAGACCATACTTTGAACTGAACAAATCTAAGTTACGGATCTGTTAGCTATTCATAAAATGCTTGAGAACTGTTGCCAATTCTGTTTGCTAGCAGAAAGTTAAGAAAGTGAATTGCGTTTGAGCATAGGCAATAATGTATTTTAAAATTTTGTTTAAAATTAAATGTCACGTCATTGAATTTGTTGAGTAATTAAAGTATTACCTTTGGTAAACTGTACCAACACTAACTTCTCAAAGATAAAACACAGGAGACAATTGAGCCTAATGAATACAATTCTTTCAGGCAGCTGAAACACTGGTTCACATTCTTGGAACAAGTACCCTGGTAGTTTATTCACACTGTGTCAGTAATTATTAACATCTTCATGGGAATATTATTCTCTTTGGCACCATCATTACCATGGCTGGCAACAAATGCTTTTGCTAAAATTAACCCATAGAGACACATATGAACTCCTAGCTCCCAAAGACTTGGTCAACAGTTTAACCCGTTTGATTTACAGGGATTTGAATATACTTAACATACTCTTCCCTGCCATGCTTCCCAATTCCAAGGATTCAGGTGGTCTACATATTTAGTCAGGTATTCAAAAAGAAAAACCTGGCTCCCATAAAGTGCCAATATTTCAATGATTTGTGCTTTGGGAAAAAGTATTACAGAAGATCTAGATTTGATCTCAGCGATAGTTAAATTAAAGGGAGATGTGTGGAACATTTTGGGTCAGTTTTCTATAGCCACCCCCAGTTTCCACTGTCAATTGCCTATATGCAGATGGACTTTGGAAACCGTTATGTCCATGTGGGGACCAGTGATGTAATTTCCCCCCAGTACTTTTTCTGGGGAATTCCCCCCCCCCTTTTCCTCAGTTCATTAGTAAAAATGAATGTATGCCAATTGCAAATACAGTATTAGGCAAGCTTGGCAGTTTCAAAGTTGTAATTAATGTTTTTCAGGTGATGAATTATCCTTAGCAAGTATGTGAGAGAATATGTCATTGAAATGTGCGAGTGAAATGGTAGTAATAGCGACAGTGAATGTGAAGGTGCACCAATATCTTCACTGGAAAAGAGTTTAACTCAGTTGAAACAGATGAGTGGTTGTAAGCTTGTCATGCGCAGTTCTTTGGGTTGCTAAAATTAAAGGCACTGAAAGTTTTCAGGACCTTTGTTCCCCCTCACCCTTAAATTTAAGTAAAGTAAGTAAAGTAGTGGTATTGTCTTAATTTTTTTTTCAAGTATTCCAATGAAAATTTCTACATAATTTAACATTTAAATCACATTAAGTTTGCTTTAATGTTTCCCCTTAAAATATTTCAGGTCATATACCGTACTTGTGGGGTTTGGGAACAAAAATTTAAATGGGGTACTTTTTAAAAAGCTTTATTTACTAAATACAAGTAAAATAAACATGGATCTCTAAGGCATTAGATTTTTTTTCCCAATGCAAACTGATTTTTTTTCCCTATGCAAGTGACCCTAATTTGTAGCAGAAAATTTTCCAATTCAAAATTTTCTGGAAAATCCACATCACTGGTGGGAAGCCACAAACATTCTTGAGGTTTGCAAAGTATGAGCCACACTTACGTAGTTACATCCAAACCACTTTGTTAAGAAATTAAACTTATTTTTTGAGGGGGGTGATAAGCAAAGCACAGATTGTACTATTCCTTTAAATATTTTACATTGGTTTGTCTGTGCTGATTGTTTTTATTGTGTAGTTTTTATTCTTTTCTCATGTAAATCTGCCCAGAGAACTTTGTTATTGGGCAGACTAAACATGTAAAACTAAAGTCATGATAAACTGTTGCCCATATTAAAATCACCGTCTTCACTTCATGTTAACTTAAGGCTGCTCTCCCCAGCCTCTACCTGCCTTTTTTTGGTTATGGAAAACTGGTGGGTAGCTCTTCACCTACTTTTATGGCATATTCATACAATGTTTCCTCTTTCCCTTCATTAGACTGTATGGGACTTTAACAGGGTTTCTTTCTCTGTGACTACACACTTAAAATGTTTCTACTTGAGAAACATTTAAGAGGTTCTACTCCGTTTTTATTGGACTGTTACGAGTGTTTGGTAACTTGACGTTTCCCTCTCGCTGCCTTTAGATGTTGCCAAATGCAGTGCCTTGTTTTCATTTTTTAATCTTTTGTTTTAATTTTGGTCTTTATTTGCATAATTTCTTTCCCCATGAACTATTGTCATATCACTCTATATCCCCCCGGATAACCTTTTACAGGTTTGTAAAAATTGTTCGTACAATAGTTTTGTGAACTCTCTATGAGAAAAGTGAAATGAACATCTTAAAATAATTCACAGAAATGGGAAGTGTAAAAGAATAAAAGTAGAAACTGGGCTTCAAGCAATTTCATTTGCTGATAAAAAAAGCATCATGGAAATAGGTCTCTCAATAATGGCTTTCTTGCAGAAATAGATCTTAAAATACAATCCTAGTAGCTTCATTCTTTTTTAATGGTATACCAGGCCTTTAAAAACCACTAACAAAAAATAGGTTCTAAATCCCTGAAATATGGTTTTATTATAAGAATAGTGATAAAACCTCAGAGATACAAGTTATACACAGCAATTGGATACCTTCACATTAAGATGTTGGCATTGGTGGACACAACATTCTGATTACCATGTTAATACCAGCTCTTTCATTCATAATGAATTAAAAGATGGTTTAATGTACTTTATAAACACAGTTGGTTTTCCTGATTTGTAGTTTGAGACTTCAAAAAGCTGAGGTGAAGGGTTTCTAAAGCACAACAATTATGATGACTAACTGGTCAATCCTATGCATGTTTACTAAGAAGTTAGTCACCTTTTCTTTGGGGTTCATTCCCAAAAGTTTGTGCATATCATTGCAATCTTAATTAGGACAGGGACATGCTGCTGTGGATGCACCACGGCAAAAATGGGGCGGGGGGGCAGGGAGAGAATGCACACCTCACACATAAGAACCATCACAAGATGCAATTTCAAGCTGCTTCCTCCCATTCATATCAGAGCTTCATAATGTGTAAAAGTTCAGCTGGGAAAACCGCAATACTAGAGGCTAACCCAGTGCCTGCTCTGATAGGCCAGTGCTTTTAAAGGCAGCATTGTCTTATTCTGGGAAGGATGCCATCCTAATCATAGCCTATCCTGGGAAATTCCAACAAGACTTATACCAATTATTTGGGTTTGAACATTAAAAATACCATGCAATCAATGTCTTCATGAAAACATGAAGGTACACCTCAGCATTTTTCAAATCCACAACACTCATTTGGATATGGATTTTCTTCAGCCTTCCTGCAACGTATGTATGCCTTGCAAACCAACTGCATTCTGGAGGTCGTGAAATATTAATCTTGTACTGGTCAACAGTGTTCCTTTGATTAGCAAACTTGCAGCCCAGAGCTCCACACATGTTACCAACAAGTTCAATGGAACTTACTCCCAAGTTAAATACACTTAAGACTACAGTCCTGGGGTGACTTCGAAGAGAGTGGTATGACAGCAAAATGTTAATGGCTTTCTGTCTGTACACAGATAAACTGGCAGACCAAGTATGCTCTGATGAGGGCCAAGGAAGAAGTTTCCTAAAGCTTTCTAAACTGCAATGGGACACACACATTAACACAAGCAATTAAGAGCAACAAGTTTGTTGAAGTGTGAAGAGATGCCCCCATTAAACCCCAAATTGCCTTTCCCTGTGCAGAGCCACAGAAGAGCAAAGACGATGACTCTAAAGCAGGGCTCTCCAACCTTGGGTCCCCAGATGTTGCTGGCCTACAATTCCCAGCATACCCAGCCAGCATGGCTAATGGCAAGGGATTCTGGGAGCTGCAGTCCAGCAACATCTGGGGACCCAAGGTTGGAGAGCCCTGCTCTAAAGGAATTCAATGACCAACTTGGTCACACACGACCAGCTGGTAGAGCTGAAAGAGAAATAGCCCTTTTCTATTGAATACGAAAAACATACTTAAGGACAAAAAAATATCCAAACCACTTTGTCCAGACAAGCGGTTATCTTGTCTTACCCAAACCTGGTTAGTGTGCACAATGCATTTCTCATTATCCTGAGGCAAATACTACCATGTCCCACCTAGCATGGTAAGCTATGGGGATAATATCACATCACAAAGTTGACCTAGATTAACTAATAGGATGACTGTATAAAACAGCCTTTCCCAACTTCGTGCTCTCCAGTGTGGCTAATCATCAAAAATGCTAGGAGCTGCAGTTCAAAACACCTGGAGACCAGCAGGCTTGGGAAAGGCTGCTGTAACAGAAACAGCATACTGAGCGGCAGGTGGGATGCTATATTATTTCCTGAACTTTCATCCACCCAGCCATCAACTAATTGCCATTTTTCCTGTATTTAATTCATGTACAAAGCAGGCCTTGAGAATTCCTGTTTGGCTAAGACTTATGAAAGTTGAGTGTATAGCACTTATTACTTAATGGTACAAAGTAGTAAAATAAGGATAGTTAAGCACTTTAGATTTCCACAATGATTTTCAATGCAAGTCAGCACACACAACTCCAGCTTCTCATGTTTTCACTAGATGGCAATGTACCAATTAAATTTGTGCAACTGTTAGCTCCAGGCTGACATAAAGAGACCTGGAATCAAGTAATAAAAAACCCCATAGCTCTCCACAGGGGGAGATGAAGAAAAAGGATCATATTCCATGTTCTCAGTCCAGTGCACATTAAAAGATATAGCTTTTCCTAGGCTTCTTTTTAATATTTAGGCCAGTTTACAATAAAAACACAATTTAATGAGTGATTCAAGAGCCTACAGTTGCTTCATCAACATCATCTGTTTAGTACTTTTTTAAAAGTTCAAAAGCAGACAATTACAAATGTTCCATTAGAAGATGGCAAAATGTTGAGTGGCAATTGTAGAAAAAGGAATTTTAAGGCCATGTCCCCAAGTGAAGCTGTAAACTATGGCACAAATGATGATGGGTGTTAGCAAACACCAGCCAAGGCTTAATGTTAATCATTCTTCCTAAAGACAATCATTCCATTAGAACTACCATACCAGATTCATATACTACTACAACTTTAACACATCTCCAGGATTCAAACACTCATATAGGATACTTCTGATGCACTCTACATATTTTGGTTTTGAATATAGAAACCACCGTCCTATTCAAGGGATATCCTTCACTTTTAAGACTGTTACAAATCTGAATCTTTATTGTTCTGAAATGATAGAAACTTAAGACAAAACCCTCCAATTTTCAGTCTCAGAAGAGATGTGGTTCAATGCCCATTTCATGTGTAACAATGCTTCCTTTAAAAATAAAAGGAAAAAAAATGGATAAAGTTCATGTGAATGCAACCCTTGGTTTTGACTCAGTTTTTGTAGGTGTGGGCATCACAAGATCCAGCATTTTCTTCAGAGCTGCTCTTGCTATGATGTTTGGCGAACCTTTTGCCATTCCACAAACTCATCAAGAAGAACTGGCCCTGAAAATGGAACAAAGGCAGTTACAAACTGCAGTATTTTAGTTAAAATCAAGCTTCTTGGCAATAGCAAAAAACAGTGTTAGTGTAAATCATGTTAACATGTAGTAATCCCCAGTTGTCCATAACAATGATGTTTCCATTCCATTCTAATGCAGGTTTCACAAAAAGCAGTTTAAGCAGAGGACAAGACAAGTCCTCTGCTTAAACTATTCACAAATGCTCCCACAACTTTTGAGACACAAAACAGGATTAACTAACTCCACCTTTGCCAATATACACTGCATTTCCCAGCTTGCTGCTGGCAAGTGCGTTTTTTATTCTAACATTGGCAAGGTGCCCCACCCTTCTTGTGAGCCAGGAAAGGGGCAGGGATTACAGTCTCTTGGGAAAGGATCAGAGAACAGTGAGCCTTTTGCTTTCTAAGCAGAATGCTACAGGAACAGGCCCCTGCCCACACTATCTACCTCAGAACTGGGGCCTGTCCCTGCATTTGCACTGGGCTTCAAAGACATATGAAGCATCTCTGAAGCTTGGCATGACATCACAGGCAAGATTCCACCCCTCCCACTTTGAGGAGACTCAGGACTCGTTTTTACTGGCTACGAAAGCCAGCTAGGATAATGTGGACCCCTGCCAGTATCATCACCAGGCTTTGCTCTTTCCCCTCCTGCCCAAAGGGACCTACAATTGCAAGCAGCACTAACATACAGACACATCGTACTGCTTTTTAAAAATACTTCTAAAGAGGAAACATTTATTGTTTATTGCTTTGACCTGAGGGCCTTTGTTCAACCTAAGAAATAAGCCATGCTGATAAGGATTCAACTGATTTAAGTCACTGCTCCCACTTCATCCATCCTGGGATGGAAGAAATAAGTGGAGATACGGAGCAAGCCAGTGCAGCCATAGCTTAAGGCTACAATCTTATGCACATTTATGCACATGGGTGTGTAAGTCCTACTGAGCTGGGTGGGACTTCCAGGTAAATATGCACAGGATCCAGATGCACCTTTTTAAGTTTCACAGGAGCTGATTATATATGTCCTCCTGTGCAGGAGAGCTGTAGTAGTAAGACTGCTCATTCCTCCTATTGCATGACAGACCAAAGGTAAGAAAGGAGGTGGCAAGCATTTTGTCACTACAGTCTTCCAGAACAGAAATATTTAAATACTGTTCTTTCCAGCAGACATTTGTGTAAAGTAACCTTCTTGTATCACAATTGGCATTGTTTGGTGGAATACTTACATTAGTGTATCTATAATAACTCTTCTTATAATTGTTCCGAGTTTCACAGCCTTTCAAAAAAGTTGACTTGTGTCAAGTACTTCAAAATTCTAGTTATTTAAAAAAGATATTTATACCCAATCTTTTCTTACAGAAGTTCAAAATGGCTCATGAGAATGAACCATAAAATACAATAAAAAACAAAAACAACAAAAGCCAAATGGGAACAGCAGTCCCCCGCCACAAATTCTAATAAAAGCCCCTTTCCACGAGAGTGACATAAGAGAGTATGGTCAGATCTTTAAATGTCAGAGATCTTTCTAAAAACAGAAAGGTTTTTATCATTCATGATGAAAGGTCAGTAAGGAGGGGGGCAAAATGGATCTTTTGTGGGGAGGTATTTCAGAGTCTGGGCACAGCAACAGAAAAAGAACCCATCTCAGTTTATTCTGGTAAATGCTGGGAATGTCATTATATATAGTTTTCATAGCATCCTTGAGTCAGAGACAGAAAGTGTGTATATCCTAACAGAACTGGTCAGCCTATACAGAATGTGTCCAAACACTGTTCATGAGCCTGGACTCTATTTTTATGTATGAGTCCACTTGTGCATCCTTCTAATGCAGGGGTAGGCAACATGTGTGTCTCCAGATGCTTTGGCCTACAGCTCGCATGATCACTCACCATTGGCTATGCTGTATGTATGTATGTATGTATATATCCCGCCTTTTTTCCTGCAAGGAACCCAAGGCGGCTTACATGCTTCGCCTCCTCCTCCTCTCCATTTTATCCTCACAACAACCCTGTGAGGTAGGTTAGGCTGATAGTCCGTGACTGGCCCAAAGTCCACCAGTGAGCTTCATGTCCGAGTGGGGACTAGAACCCGGATCTTCTGATTCCCAGTCCAACACTCTAACCACTATACCACACTGGCCCAAAACATGTGGAGGGACACAGGTTGCTCACCCCTGCTCTACTAAACTGTAAAATGGTCTTCAACTGTACTTTTGTTATTTTGCTTCTTTACTGATAAGCATCCTATCCAAGCCCCCTAGTCCACTCTCTTGTTTTTGTATGATTGTTATTGGTGCAGCCTCAGTATTGTGATGTTTTTAACTGAAAACCAACAACAATTCAATAAGTAAATTTAAAAAATGGGAATACTCACATGCCCCATCTTCGTCATAGTTGCTAAGATCCGCATGGACAGTTCTGCTGAATTCTAGCACATTGTACCACTGATCTTTGTTAATTACTCTGTATTTTGACTGCTAAAGAAAAATAAGAGATAGAGTCTCAGCCCCCTAAAATACTGTTTATGGAAACAATCAATCAGGTTTTTTCTCCAAAGGCAAGAGATTATAGTGGTCCAGGAAATGTTTGAGGAGGCAGCTGACTTGACTATTAGAACAGAAGCTTGTTTTTGGCAGGGTAACAGCGAACAGCATTGAAAGGCACCAAGGCAGGCATGTGAATATGGGAAAAGGCAGCTGGTAGAGTAGGAAGGAAATGAGGGAGATATGGCTTTTTTATCAGAATAATATGGCACATATGGGAGTTCATCTTTCTTGCAGACTCTGAAAGAAATTCCTGTAGTAGATATAAGCTTGCCAGTTTCCAAATAGTGAAAAGGCTATTTACCCCAGCAACGGAGGAAAAGCAGGCAGAAATCCAGATAAGCCCTACTCATGAGACCCACTTAGTTGTGTTGTCAGGCAAATCTAAAGTTGCCTGCACAACCTAAAGTAGAGCCAACTATTAATAGAACAACCTTTTGTTTTAAGTTAGGAATTCAGGGGAGTAGAATTCATGTAGAAATCTGCACATTTCTTTTGAAATATGGAAGTGTACACAGGAGTACCTCCATACACATGTATGGAGCACATACAAAAATATAGGTAGTCTTTTCCGCTTTGCATTTTCGGTGTCAGTCAGAATAGGCACACAGCAATCAGGCTTATAGACAGCCCGTATACTCAGCTTGATTGTCCTGTTTGGACACCTGGAGGCCAACTGGTACTTTTTTCATATATAAAAGCCAGGACTAACAGTTTGTGTGAGGTGAACTAGTAGTTTTTGTAGACTTATTGACGAGGCAGATCAAAATATCTAAGGGTACAACCCTATCAGGGATTACCACACGCCAGAAGGAAGCTTCCAAATTAGAAGCTTTCGAGTATCCTACAGGCTGCTGGCAGGGCCGATGGAGGCAATTTTCACCTCTCCATCCTCTTTTGCACTTTTCCCCCTCTAGAAGGGCCTCTGAGCCCATATAGAGCCGCCGCGCTGCTGGGGGCGGTGCTGGGTCTGGAGAAGCCACAGGATACAGCAGATCACGGCCTCTCCTCTCCCCTCCCACCAGAATGCCCCCTTTTTGATCTCTAAAGGGTCATCTGAGGTTGCTTTTGTAACCTTGGAAAGCAGGTGCTGCAGTTCTTTCCATGGCGGCTGCAAGAGAGCAGTGGGAGGGAGCAGATCTGAGCCCCACCCCCACCCCCAAGTTATAGGAGTGTCTAAGGCTTTGGGAGAGGGGAATCTGACATTCTCCCAAGGGCTATAGGACTGCTCTCTAACACATTTCCCCCCTTCTTTTAATGGGTACATACCTCCAAGTATTGGTAAAATACTGAAAACAGTGGCCACGTCCTCCCAAGTAGAAGAGCTAACATAGATTTTGCAGTGTCAATATCAAGACTTCTCTGGTCTTTATCCTAAAGAGATTTATTTTAAGAAAAGAACATAATTCAGAATAGAGATGACAGTTCCTTCAAGTCATGTTTTTCTAAAGGGAAATACACTTACCCTTGCAAAATCAAATGCGTATCTGTAGATATTCTTAAATGTTGAAATGTCATTCAGTTGTGAGCGCAAAAAATCAAATTTACTTTGCAGCTTTTCTGTGCAGTCACATCTTAAATAAAAGATAAAAAGTTACATGCCAACGTATTTGGAGGAGAAACTACCAGGATAACATTTGCTTCTAGAGTGAATGTTCTTGCACAGAACAAATGGACACTGTGGGAACAAGGACCACGAGGAGGTTGCATTCCCTCTCTACCTGGAAGACTGCCATGGGAAGGTGAAATTCAGCCTGGTCCCAGTCACCAGCCAGAGGAAGCTGCAGGAGAACTTGCTTCCCCACACCTTTCCAGGAAGATCTCTGCTCTAACTGCCAACTGCCCTGGGACTAGGGATGGGCAAATATGTGATGTTTGAGCTCATCGAGGTTATCTGAATTCCTCCATTGAAGCTCACCTCGCCTACTTTCCCAAACACAAGCATCTTTTTTTCCTGAACAGTAAAAATGTGCATTTTCAGTTGGAAAAGATGTGCATTTTCAAAAATGCACACCCAAAATGCGCATTTCCCTCATTCATTAAAGTGTGAAAATGTGTGTTTTCTGAAAAATGTGCATTTTTTTAATGGGCTCACAACTTCAGAAATGTGCGAAACATTTTCTCCAAAAATGCATGCATGTTTGTGTTTGGGGCTGCAAATGGGGCTTGTTCAAATGTTTTGTGAACAGAAATGAAATTCTCATACATCCCTTGTTTGTGTGTGTGAGAGAGAGAGTTGTATGTGAATGTGTTCGTGTGTGTGCGCACACATACACATGTGTGGCTCCTGCCACCCTACAAGACACCCAGTGGGGCCCCTGGATCTGAAAAGGTTGTGCAGCCCTCAGCTAGAGGAACAAGGGCCATAGGGAAGCTGCTCTATTTCCATGGAGTGCTATTGCCATCATGTCCTGCTTGTGGGCATCTGGTTGGCTGTTTGAGGGTGAGAAATGGAGCCTAAATAGGGCCATAGAAAAACAAGGGGGTGGTGTCAGCATGCTTGAGGGAACCTTGAAGTTTGGAGAAGTATAAAAAAATCACACCAAAAGTGGGCTAACTCCCAACAAGGACTGAGCATGCTCAGTGGACATAAGAAGCTACAGAATGTTGAGCATCAGTTGAAACAGAAAAACTGAAAACCAAGTGGGGAGGGAGAGTTAATTGCATTGCTTGGGTCCCTAACAGCTTATAGCAGTGTTCTCCAACCCTGGGTCCCCAGATGTTTTTGGCCTACAACTCCCAGCATGCCTCAGCCAGCGTAGCTGGCTGGGGCATGCTGGGAGTTGTAGGCCAAAAACATCTGGGGACCCAAGGTTGGAGAACACTGGCTTATAGTAACCCAGAGGAAGGTATGGCTGGCACACTGAAGAGGAGCACTCCTGCTACAGGGTATGGATATGCTGCAACATTATGCTGCAGGTCCCAATTGCAGATTTATAGGGTGCCCTTCAATATAAGAATCCCAGGAGAGAATCCACTTTAAAAATAAATAAAGACAAAGCAGTGAAAAGCACAGGAACAACAGCCATAAATTCAGGCAGAGCAATAAAGACAAAGCTAAACACAGCGCACATTCTGGAATGCCCGGGCAAATAAAAATCTTCCCCTGGCATCAAAAAGACAAAGCTGGTGCTGGTCAAGTTTCTCCGGGGATAGCACACCCAATATGATTTGCTAGGACTGAACAGCCCTCTCCCTGGCTAGCTGCTGTCTAATATGAGGGGTGTAGTGGGGGGAAACTTGGAGGAGGCCTCCAATTTATTTATTTATTTTTTAAATTTATTATATTTATACCCCACCTTTTTTCCTTCAAGGAACCCAAGGAGGCTTACATAATCCTCCTCCTCCTCCTCTCCATTTTATCCTCACAACAACCCTGTGAGGTAGGTGAGGCTGAGAGTCAGTGACTGGCCCAAAGTCACCCAGTGAGTTTCATGGCCGAGCGGGGACTAGAACCCGGATCTCCCGAGTCCCAGTCCGACACTCTCACCACTACGCCACACTGGCTCCCCATGAAGAAAGGGTCCAGGTGGGCTCAAGCAGGTCGACACAAGCCACTGAGGTCTTTAAAGGCAATGACCTGCACTTTGCAATGCAGCTGAAGACAGTACCACATACAATGCACTGCCCCAAGTTGCCAGCTCCTCTCCAATCAGGAAGGGTCAAAGCTGGTCACCAGCCTTAGCTAGTGAAAGGCAGTAGTGTGCCATGGATGCCACCCAGGGCATCCAGTGACAATCAATACCCCTAATCTATGCACTTGATCCTTTAGACTCCCATGTTTAGAATCACAGAATTATACAGTACGAAGGGCCCATTTAAGCCATTCGAGTCCAACTCCCTGCTCAGTGCAGGAATGCAGCTTAGAGGGAGTGCAAGCCATCCAGAAGAGGTTAGCCACCAATTTCCCTGTTAGGATAAAGCATCTACCAACAGGACTTCTGCCTTATCTGGATTCAATTTATTAGCCCTGATCCAGCACATCATTGCTTCTCATTCAGCACCTTCATTGTCATGCAGAAACAAAGCGATGCTCTTCAGAGACAACACTGCACAGGGGCAAAACCTGCACATCACTTTGGTACTGTGTGGGCCAGACACCATCAAGGATAGCATGGGAACAAAGGAACAATGTCACTCCCATCCTCTCTGAAGACAGTAGCCAGAAATGCAGGGGGAGGGAAGAGGGAAGCAGCATCAGGACCGCACTGGCTTCCCACACCAATGCCCTGTCCTCCACAAAGGTTCAGGAGAGGAGATGTGACAATTCTGAGCTCCTATTCCAAACGCAGCATCTGGCTTAGGGAAATAATTGAATTCTCCATTTTCTCCACCTGCCAGGCAAATAGGGCAAGGCTTTAGCAAATGACAAATATGAAAGGACACAGTGTTGCTGTCCAGAGCAGAAGGTAAGAGTTCATTTGGATGCAGTAAGTATTAGTTCACTCAAGTTTGACTCTACGACAAGCGGGCTAAGCCAGACATTATATGCAGTTGCATGGAAACTGTTCCCTTAGTTTAAAAACAAACAAACAAAACAGTATGGGAAAATATATGGGGGTCTGATTTCAAGTGGAAATGTAGTGGTAGGGGGAGGGTTAAGCATTCATCCACCCTTGAACTTGCAGCTTCCTAAGGCTAATTTCGGTATAGGAACACATGTCAGGGGACGATACATGCAACATCTACTTTTGACCGACAGGGAGGCTTGACCCACCAGTTTCAAACAGGCAACCGACAGACAAATGTTTTGTATCTTATTTTCAAGAAATTTACTAATTGAAAGAAAAAAGCCCTGCTATCTCAGACACATATGTAGGTGATTTCAAATATAAGAAGCTCTTACTGTAATGAGGTCATCCCCTTTAACCATTCTTCCTTTGTGAAAAATCCCATGCTTTCAGCCTCCAGTTTCCAGGCCAGAACTAGCATAATAATCTGTACAAGAATGGGTGAAGGGAGAAACAAAGATTCAAGAGAAAGAGTCATATTTACAAGGAACAAATTTTTATCTACTCAATACTTGGTCCGTGTAATCCTTCTTTGAACAGCAGTACAAACTTCCCAGGATTCAAAATAAAGCTGCAACTTAGCTGCAACTTAAAATTAGCCCAATTGTAGTAGAATTTAAGGGGACGTTGATGAACATATCAGAAGCTGATTCATTGAATCCTCTGCTCTATGGAAGTTATGACTGACAACCACTACTAACTGGGAGTTTATGCCCACTGCTGCATGTTCAGTGCGTGGCTGACATGAAACTTCCAACCCTGGCCACCTTGTGAATGGCTCTCTCTTGTTTGGCCAGCCTTTTGAGCATCAGGTATGTGGATTTCCACGGAGAGACTCTGTCTAAATCAAGTTCTGCCCTCGACAGCTTCTCCAGCACTTTCTCCATGGCTGCCTGGTACAGAGAGGGCACCATAGGAGAAGAGTGGGCATCTGGTTGCATATGGTCCTCCTCAATTCTCTCAGGGAGCTGCCGCCTCTTGAAAGTAGAGCTCTGAGGGATACTGAAGATCTCCCTTTCTGGGAAACCCCAAAGGAGGCTGCCCCTCTGGAAAGACTAGGACACCCCACTTTGTTTTGTTTTGTTTTACTGGGGTGTGTGTGTGTGTGTGTGTGTGACGGGGGCCCGTGGAGAGCTTTTAGTACTACCTGGGCCTCTCAGAACCTGTTAGGTGGTGGTTTTAAAGCTGCTCTAGTGGGCTTTATGAGATGTATGGTGGAGAATGGGGAACTGGGAGCGACTATTCAAGTGATAACTGGCAGGGGGAGATACGGCAGAGAAAGGAGGGTAGGCCGCTGTTTGGCCTTTCCTCTTTCAGGTTGTCAACTACTAATAAAAGCTGTGGTGGCAGCAAAGGTAGCCCTCCCAGCCTGAAGGTCCTGCTTTTTAACACCAGGTCAGTTGTTGGGAAAATATCACTCATCCGGGATTTAATTCTGGATGAAGATGCGGACCTGGATTGTGTCACGGAGACCTGGGTTAGGGAAGAAGGGACAGGGTGTCTCAACAAGCTCTGCCCTCCAGGTTATTCTGGGTGGGGTGGGGGGAGGTGGAGAGGGGAGCACTCTCTAGGAATTTTATATCGCAAAACAGATGCTCCATCCAACAGTACTGCAGCTTTGAGTGCATGCTGCTGCAGATGGGCGGATGTGCACCCACAGAGTCCCTGCAGTGTCCCACCGCTCAACCGTCTCCCTTCCTGAGCTAGCTGGAGCAATCTCGGGCAGGTGCTGGATCACCTCATGCTTCTTGTTCTGTGGGATTTCAACATTCATGCTGAGGTTGCTCACTTGGGAGTTGCTCCGAATGTCATGTCTGTTGTGGCAACTACAGGTTCTGAACTACAGGTTCAGCTGATCTTTAATAATTTAGATATGAAAATGGCCTGGGAGATATACGTTGAGAACTGGGGGACATGGAAGGAGTAAGCACCTCAGTTCCCATCCAATTCTCCTCTACAACAGCCTCCTACCTTCATCTTAAGAAAGCACAGGGTTCTCGGTTATTTAACTTAGTACCGAATTTTTCGCTCCATAAGACGCACCTGATCATAAGACGCACTTAAGGTTTTAAAGGAAGAAAACAAGGAAAAAAATATTCTGAAAATTTATGCAGATTTAATCAATTAAAGCTCCCCCAAATTGATCATTACCAAGGCAATGCAAATGTTTAGTGACTACTGAAATTAGTAATTTTATTTAGAATTTGAGGGAATATTAATTGTACTGTGCATGTTGGAAAAGTCCTATATGTATTTATGCAGAAGTCCCATTTTACTCATTGGTGCTTCTGTGTAAAATTGCATAGGATTGTAGTCCTTAGACAGAAAAAAAAAGTCTTACAACTCCCAGCATTCCCCAGCCAGCTATGCTGGGAATGGTAAAACCGTTTTTCTGTCTAAACATTTATAGGAGTGTGCCTTTAGTCATTGATCCTTGATGAACTTGCCTTTAGCCCTTTAAAAAATAACTATTTTACACAAGAATAAAATTGCATGCACTGTATCTTTTATGGAGCAGCAAAGCTCATCTATTAGTAATAACCTATGTGACTTGGGAGGATATTGCTTGTTTAAAAAAAAAAAAAAAACGGTTCTAAGAGATGGTTCCAGCAAATTGTTTTAAAAATAAAAGCAACATCACTGCTGTAGCCAATTACAAAGATGTAAGATGTTGTCTTACAACAGCTGATTTTCTACTTTGTCTGTACTGCATTCATGTTTCATTTTAAGTTCCTGTAATGGTACAAAAATGTGTGATCTTGGAACAAGGGTTTTTATGCATAGTGCAATCCTACCTGTGCGGGCTCGGCAGCAATAAGAGAAGTGGAAATGCAATATAGTACTGTGCAAAGATAGAGAAGGCGAAATGAGCAGCAAATAACCAGCAGCTATGACTAGGAATTAAAGGAGAGTAAAACTGGTTGACTGGCAGCCAGGAGCCTCCGCTCTCCCCTGGACCAGAAGAAGGGAAGCAAAAATTATATATATATAATATATATATATATATATATATATAAATCAGCTGTTCCGCGGGGAATCAGCTGAGAGACAAGAGCTTGCCCCGCCCCGCCCAGGAGCCCTTCGCTCTTCCCCCGGACCAGCAGAAGGGAGTAAAATAAAAATAAAAAAATAATTTTTTTTAAAAAAATAAATTAAAAAACATTCGCTCCATAAGACGCACAGACATTTCCCCCTATTGGGGGGGGGGGGAGTGCGTCTTATGGAGCGAAAAATACGGTAGATGTTTTATAAAGATTCTGGAGATCAGTCAAATTATTTGTGCATGTAACATATAATCCAATAAAATGAATGTGTGCACGTGTGTGTGTGTGTGGGGGGGAGAGGCATAATACAAAAGAAGAAATGTGGGAGGGCCAACTTGTATGTTTGATTTTAGCTATTACTGAAAACGCCATATTAATCTTCAGTAGCCAAACTTACATTTTCCGGTTCAACACCAATGTCCTCACAGAATTTCTCCATTCCTTCAGGGCCTACAATTTCATCATCACCTTCAAAACAAAGAAAGTAAGCTAAGATATTACACACACACACGCGCGCGCGCGCACGAGCGCTCACACACACACGCACACACAAAATCTTTTCTTCACTCAAGACCAAATGAGATGTTTGCCAGCACACCCATGTCTGGAGTGAATGAGTGACTGTGTGTGTGTTGGGGGGTGGGGAGAAGCAACAAGGCAGGGGACGGGGTAAGTTCTTCCTACTCACGAGTTACTTCTCTGCAGCAAATTGCCCCCTAACCACATTGTTTTCCAGATGTTCAGCAGACTGGGGTTCCTAGACCTGAATCTGCCATCAAATGCATAGTTCAACCTTCACAGGATTAATTTGCATCATTACATGATATAATTAAGATGTATCAGATATAGTACCTGCTTCAGGACTGCTATCCTGGACCAAGAATCCTTGCTGGGCTAGCATGACCTTCAGATCATATACTTAGCTCACTGTATGTTAGGAGTGATGTCTGAATTCTACCCATTCCACTCCTGAGGGAATATCATGCCACTGTTTATACAGTGATTGACAGAGGTAATTATTCAGAGATTCATAGATTTATTCTTTTAAATGCTTTTAGTGCAGCCTCAGATTAACTCCCTCTTCTGGGAAAGCAGAGAGTTTTGAACAAGCTAAGTGATAATCAGCATATCTGATTACACAAACAAGTCCTCATTCACTTGCATACGAAGACATGCTAAAAACACAATTCTGAGTAAAATATAATCATTCTGAATGGGTGTTCTTCCCAAACAACTTTAAGACTTCCAACATAAGCAGCATTCAGTCAGGCTCTGTTTTCCCACTCTGAAGCTGTTTTACTTTTATTTATTTATTTATTATATTTATACCCCACCTTTTTTCCTGCAAGGAACCCAAGGCGGCTTACATAATCCTCCTCCTCCTCCTCCTCCTCTCCATTTTACCCTCACAACAACCCTGTGAGGTAGGTTAGGCTGAGAGGCAGTGGCTGGCCCAAAGTCACCCAATGAATTTCATGGCCGAGCGGGGACTAGAACCCAGATCTCCTGAGTCCCAGTCCAACACTCTAACCACTACGCCACACTGGCTCTCTGGTTTTACTGCCACCTCATGTATTTTTTTTAGGAGTTATTCTTGTTTTTGTTGTTCTTTAGCTTATGATTTTAGTTCTGAACAATTCTGTGTTACCTCAAACACATTTTTAGGTGGAAAGGAGATTAATACATTTGATAACTAAAATGTCAGCATTTCAGTTGTTTTTCCCTTTCATCTAGTGCAGTGGACTTATTGCTGTTTTAGAGGGTAGATTTTTGGGCTGCATCAGTTAAGGGGGAAACAAAATTGGACTGTCTCCCCTAGCATTTGGAATCTTAAAAGATATAGAAGTAGGGGTGATTGAACTTTCAAGAACCAATCTCCAATAACTTGGTGTCAACTGTAAACTGTCGTTTTTGTTCCAAAACCCCAACACTCTTCATCCAGCTAGTAGAACAGAGACTGTTAGTAACAAAGGAAATGGATTGTCATTACCAATTAAGAAATGAGGCTCTAATGAAGCCTTCCCCAATCTGGTGCCCTCCAGATGTTTTGGACTACAACTACCAGGATTCCTGACCATTGGCCATGATGGCTAGGGCTGATGGGGGTTGAAGTCCAAAACATCTGGAGGGCACCAGGTTGGGGAAGGCTGCTCTAAAGTGTACATTTAAAATACAGAAAGAATCATAGAAGAAACGAACTAAAGGAGAGATTATACTCAAGAAGCTTGTTTTTATGATGTTTAATTGGAAAGGATATGAGAAACAATATATGAGCAACATACATCCATTATCTTATGATGGAGTTTGCTTAGGAACAGGAACATTTGTACAATATCTGTTTATCCTAGGTACTTTTATCAGATGCATTTCTGCAAAATATAGTGTTAACTACCACATATACACAAATAAGAGCATATAGGAAGAGACAATATAGAAGCCTCAACTACTGATAACATAAAGAGATTTCACTGGGTGGATCTGTGAGAACAGTACACTTCACACACACACACACACACACAGTGTAAGGGCACAGCTGCAGTTCTCTCAGTAAAAGGTAATGGCACATTAAGGTGTGACATTGCTCAAGCTCATCTTTTTCCTAAAGCTTTATGTCTAGGGCAAGCGGTAAACGTCCCAGCACAAGCACCCAAGTGGCAAACTTCACAGATCTCTCTCTCCCCCACTAGCCTTAAGGGCAACAAGAGAAAAAAGCTCATCTTCATGTGTAACCAACCAAGCGCTACCCTGTGTTTAACATGGGTTGGCACTAAGTCAACTGTTTATGCAGCTCAACAGAGACAACCTCCACTTGTTTACTGCCATGCCAGGCTTAAAGGTTGTGAGCCGCCTTGGGTCCCAGTGTTGGGGAAAAGGCAGGATACAAAAATATATAATAAATAAATAAATAAATAATGATAATAATAATAATAATAATACAAAAAACAACAACCAGTGCCATCTCTTTTCTGCTTTATGGGCCAATAGATGTTAAAGGCAGAACAAAAAAAAAGGTGAGCCAGACTCTCCGCCTAACAAGATTTCAGCAGCATGGCCTTTTGCTGTACTTTGACAAGTACAGGTGCTAATCTCCATGGGGCACTGCCAAAAAATGCAGGTGGAAGGGATATGCAAATGAGTTGGGGTTCTGTAACCAACTGCTCAGCAATTGCTTGCCAGACTTTCTAAGCCTAAAATTAGCTTTTAAAAACTTGGACACTATAGGCCACTGGCCCCACATTATACTTAACTACTTTTAAACCAACTGGTTTAGTCTGAGGAAAGACACAAAACAGGTATACATTATTACCAAGTAACTGAGATAAAAACCAGAATGTAAACATGCATCAGTTTCATACCTGCATATTCATAAAACCAAGCCAGGCACTTCTTGCTTGAAAAATGCTCCTCACCACTTATCACTTTACTAGAAGCTTGTGATCTGCAATAGCTTATAAAGACATAAAAGAAGCCTTTGGTAAAGTTATTCTCACTTTTTGGATATATTCCCAATAATGAGTTACTATAAGAAAACACATTTTTCTAAAAAGCCAAAGTTTATTTTATATTTATTTATTTATTACATTTATACCCCGCCTTTTTTCCTACAAGGAACCCAAGGCGGCTTACATAATCCTCCTCCTCCTCCTCTCCATCTTATCCTCACAACAACCCTGTGAGATAGGTTAGGCTAAGAGTGAGTGACTGGCCCAAAGTCACCCAGTGAGTTTCATGGCCGAGCGGGGACTAGAACCCGGATCTCCCGAGTCCCAGTCCAACACTCTCACCACTACGCCACACTGGCTCTCAGTTGCCTTAAAACGAATGTGCACTATTTGAGCCTGACTTACTATTTGTTTCATGTTTTACAGAGAGCTAACTACCTTTCAAAGTGCCAAAATGGTGATGACAACAGCATCCCTTCCTTTCATTTTTCTTTTTTAAACTAAGCTCACACTCCTTCAATAGTTTAAAGAACCAATCAGCAATGTAACAGGGTAATAATTCACTTTTATTCTGATAATAATTTTTTTTATAGCCTGCAGAGATAGGATGTAGGCTCCTGAACACAGCTAAGCATTACGATAAATAGGGATGTAGATTCCCATGTGCACCAAAAAGCACATCCAGTGGTCCACATAGATAGGATGCACATCAGCAACTATGTCAGTTGTGGCTTCTCCTGCATCCCACTCTCCGCTGTTCAATGAGAGCATTGATCATTTTGAGGTTTACGAAGAGGGCAGTGACAGTGTAGTTGGACCCGTTAAGTGGTCTTTCAAAAATACCTAATTATTTCAAGTTCCATTAAGTTCACTTTGTGATTTAATTTTTATTTCTGTATTAACAAACGAGCCACCAGTTGTTATGCACAACACTGCCTGCAACTATAGCTGCATTAGGGACAGTAATGCTAGCTTATTAGGGAACAGCAACAACAGAGAGCTTCGGCTATTGGGCAGTATAAAAATGTATTAAATAAATAAAATAAATAAACAAATGATATATAAAACAACACACAGGCAGCTGAGGAAAAAGCAATGCCTTTGAACAAAGATTCTGTTTCCTATTACTTTCAGACCTGGTAGTAGAAGTATCTGTAGATGCAAACACTCTGTGGAATACACAATGTATTTTCTGACCAATGGCTAAATTTAAAACACCTCTATTCTGGACCTAGCATACTTGAGGGAATTAAGTTCTCTCACTTTTGAGATAGGTTGTTGAGGTCCTCCTCTCTAGCCCCATATATGGGATGAAGTCTATTAAGGCTTGGAGGAGGGACATTCTGGTGACAGACCTACTTTTATGGAATTCCCTGCTATTAAAAAAAAAAAAAAAGCCCCTGCCATTCTGCATTCACTCAGGAGAGCAGTTAAGATCTACTTGTTTTGTTTGGTGGAAGGTTGGCTACTGAATGATTTAAAGCTGATTTTATACTGCTGTCTTTTTAAAAGTTTGTTTTAACTGCACTTATGAGGTCTTAATGCTGATCTTAAAGTTTCATGTCTTTTGTAGGAAGGCTGAAAGCCTGTCTGAAAGGTTTCATAGATTTCATAGATAGAGTTGGAAGGAGCCTACAAGTCCAACCCCCTGCTCAATGCAGGAAACTAGAGGAGGGGTCTCCCATTCAAGTAATAACCAGGCTTGACCCTGCTTAGCTTTCCACGCTCAGGCAAGCTGAGCCAGCATAAGCCAGGTTATGGGGTGTCAGGTAAGTAAAATAATAATTTGCACAGTAATATCATCCTGAACATGTGAGCATAAAAGAAAATCCCACCAAATGCAGGGGACTTGCTTTCTAATAACTAAACTTAAGATTTCAGCCTTAGGCACATGCCTTCTCAACTGTAGAGGTCACATAATAATGAAATCTCTGTCTACCAGCTTAATTTGAACACAAAGTTTCAGGCGTAACTGAAAGTCTGAATTCTGAGTGACACTCAACATTCATTCCCTAGTGAAAAGGGCACTGTTATGCAAGTTGACAATAATAATAAAATAATAACAAAGTCAAGACAGTGTTGCACAGCACTTCGCTGTTACTACTGAGAAGTCTAACAATTTGATGTTAAAGTGAAATCAATTAGAATGATGATTTAATATATTATTTATTTAGTCTTTGTCTGCCCTCAGTTTTGTTTCTAGTACAGAAGAGCTGAGTACGAGAGTTAAAATGGAGGGCTTTGATGATTTTGGAGAATATGTACATCATGTTGACTGTATGGCAGGTGGCAACCTGGGCAACCATACTATAAAAAACTCAGCCTGTAGTGAAGCCTAAGCATGCACAACTGAAACTTGCCTTCATTCCCTCATTTCTCTTTATTTCACATGTTGAATTTTAGATTGCAAGACCCTCATAGCAGGGACCTATTCTCTTCTACTCTAAAGCACTGGAGAGCCAGTGTGGCGTAGTGGTTAGAGTGTTGGACTGGGACTCGGGAGATCCAGGTTCTAGTCCCCGCTCGGCCAAAAGTCGAGCCCAAAGTCTCACCCAGTGAAAGTCACTGGGTGAGACTTTGGGCCAGTCACTAACTCTCAGCCTAACCTACCTCACAGGGTTGTTGTGAGGATAAAATGGAGAGGAGGAGGATTATGTAAGCCACCTTGGGTTCCTTGCAGGAAAAAAGGCGGGATATAAATATAATAAAATAAATAAGTACCATGGATATTGATGGTGCTATATAAATCAACAATAAAAGTTTCACTGCTGCAGATATCAGTTATAATTCCACTGCCAATTTCTCCTTGCTCTTGTTGGGAGAAATTTGCCCCATGGGAAACTAAGAGAAAAGGTGGGCAATGGAATCTGGAGAAGGTCATAGCTGAATCCACATTATCAGCTGTAGGGGGTGATATGAAAGAGAGAAAAGAGGGTTCTCTGGGTTGCAGCCGGCAATCCCAATTGTATTTCATTGCATCCTCCTCCCTAGAATCCTAAACATTTGTGTCACTGTTTTTAGCTACAATGCCAGCATAGCTGTTATATTACATTGCTTTGAAGGCTCTTATGCCTCACCTTTAGTAAAACTAGGGTTTCCCGCCCCTGCTTGCAGCAAGTTTTAACAGTTCTAAAATGATGGACTAAACAGCAGTTTACCTGGCACTGAAACAATGGATGTTTGTCTGTGCAAGCATTTAGCCATTCCTGCAATAAGGGTACTACTAGAAACTATCTTCATGTTAATATCCAATGCTATCATCCTTACATTTGTGGTGGAGTCAGGTTCTTACTTCACATGAATCAAAACATGCTTTTCAAAACTTGTTGGACATACAGCAATGAGAAGTTCATGTCCAAGCATGCAAGTCTGCATAAGCAACACTGTTAAATACATGTTTTTATACTAAATTGTTGAGAATTCACTGGCTAGGTTCAGACATCATGAGAACCCACACACAAAAGTTGAGTATGGGTTGTCACTGAACTGTGGGTTATTGTGTTGTGTGAACCCAGCCATGCTACCAAACCATGGTTTGTTAACCACTTACAACCCATGAAGAGAATCCATGGTTTGTTGTTGGGTTGTGAACTGTGGGTTGTTTATGGTCAACAAACCATGGTTTGTTAGTGTGGGTGGTTCACACAACACAACAACCCACAGTTCAAAGACAACCCATGGTTCAACTTTGAGTGTGGATTGTCATGCTGTGTGAACCCAGTCATTCTAGAGTTGGGCAGGATAAACAGCATTGTCACCACAATTAATGGAATGAATGGCTGTTCTTTTGTCTGGCATAAAAAGCCATCTAATCAGTTTCCCAAAGCAGTGAAAAATAAATGTAGTCTACGAAAGAAGGTAGCTGGACAGGTTGCATAATCTCCTTGCTTGGAGGGTTTCAGGGAAGACTAAGCCAGCTCCTGTTAAATGAATGCTAATGCTGTCTTGTCTTAAAGCAAAGACTTGGATGTATAGAATGTCACT
The DNA here is from genome assembly GCA_021292165.1 of Shinisaurus crocodilurus. Taxonomy (NCBI): domain Eukaryota; kingdom Metazoa; phylum Chordata; class Lepidosauria; order Squamata; family Shinisauridae; genus Shinisaurus; species Shinisaurus crocodilurus. The sequence goes on along the minus strand of CM037878.1, from coordinate 271,121,766 downwards.
CTTGAGATTCTAACAGGTAAATTCTATGCATGTTTATTTAAAAGTAGGCCCCACTGCATTCAGTACTTACTCCTAAGTAAGTGGGATAGTTTTATAGCATTAGAAAGCAGATGGAAAGAAAACTGCAGGTGCCTAGCCTTCTTGTACTATCAAGGCAGGTTTGCAGAACAGTGGATAGATCTTGCAGGCCACTGTTTATGTTTTAAACAGGACCTTATTTTGAACTGATGAAAAAGTAGAAAAATCCAGCAACATCTTTAAAATTTTAAATCTAATCATACATTTTCTAACAAGTTATTAATTTTGTGTATTGGCAAATGTTTATACATTGTTATCTTCTGAAATATATGCAACAAATGGTATTATTTCACATAATTTAAAATGGTAATTTTTTAAAAAATGTCCAGCAATATCAGCTCCTCCCACTGACCCAATCCCATGCAAGCTGACAGACAGGGCACTACTCCCCTCCAGTATGAATAGCAACAGAGGCTGTGTCAGAGTTTACACCTCAACTATCTTATTTGAGCCTCTGGCTGACAAATAAGCCAAAGTGTATAGGAGGAGAACACTGACAGATCCTCAGTAACTGTTCATACTGGAGAGTAATTTGAAGAGCTCTTTCCCTGCATCTTGGCTTGCACAAGAAAAAGTGGTTGAGCTGCATAATAACCAGGGGCAGGTAGGCTATGGTGGAAGTCAAATGGCAAGTCCTTGGAATGCAGATCACGCTCCTGGACTGGCAGTTGCTGGTACATTTTCTGGTGTCTACTGTTAACATAAGCAAAGTAGGGGATCAAACTGTGTCTGGAGAGAGCATACTGGCATTTCTGCTGCAGGATGGTTTCAAGGACGACTGTATATATGCTCCTTGCGGCAGAGACCTGTCTTATATTACTCTGAAAAGCACCATGTACCAATGCCACTGTATATAAACAAGTGATGTTTTTGTTCAGGGAGGAAGATGTAAGGGAAGCAGGTTTGTAAACTGCCCTCATCTTCAGAGGAATTGTCAAATTCTGGTACCATATTGGCATATTCCGCTTTCATAGACTGGCACAACATGAGCCAGCTGACATGAGTTCAGAGGGGAATAGATGTAGCACAATTGTAGAGCATATACTTGGAATGTAGAAGGTCCTAGCTTTCATCCTCAGAATCATTAGGCAGAACTGGAAAAGACCCCTGTCCGAAACCCTGGTATGATACTGCCAGACAGTGCAGACAAGCCTGCCCCAACCTGGTGCCCTCCACATGTTTTGGACTACAACTCTCAGCATTCCTGACCATTGGCCATGCTATCTGGGGATGCTGGGAGGTGAAGTCCAAGGTATTTGGAGGGCATCAGGCTGGTGTAGACAGTACTGAGCTAGAAGGGCCAACAGTCCAACTCTGCATAAGGCAACTTCCTATGAGGCATAAATCCAAACACTAAGACTCAAGATCTACAGACTATGGAGATACAAAGTGAAGCCACTCCATACTTTACATGAATAGTTGACCTCCACGGCACAGGAGGCCCTGAGAAGCCACAGGGCAAGATGGTACAACAGTTGGTGAAGGCCTGCTGCAGCATTATAAACTGCTTAAGTTGACAGGGTGGGGAACTTGCGACTCTCCAGATGTTTTGGCCTACATCTCCCATCACCCCTAGCCAGCAAAGCCAATGGTGAGGGCCAAGAGCCATAGGCCAAAACATCTGGAGGGCCAACAAGTTGCCCATGCCTGATGTAGAACCATCACGGGTACATTGCAGCAATTTACAGAGGAGCATAAGGGTTGGGGGTGGGGAGTCTCTGCCCCAAGAAATAATCTAAATGCTGCCCAGGGAGGGGCAGACAGAAGAGACAAATAAGGCTGACAGCCTAAGAATATGCATAATATGCAGTTATTATTTCAGCTTAATTTCAGTTGGAGGCAGGTGCCAACATCTGGCACCTGACCTATTCTCTGGTATGTGTGTCAGAACAGGTGATGTGTTACTGCAAGGGGGGGGGGGAAGAAGGGGCCTCCCCTCCTCAAATTAGAGGCCACCTTTGATATCACAAAAAAGGAGATGGGCTCCTTCCCCCTCCTCCGACTCGGAAGGAGATGTCATCGAGGCGACGGAGGAGGAGTAAGGCGGGGGGGGGGGCTCGATCCCATTCCCTCCCTCGCCCAGTCGAACATGTTAAGAGCTGGGCCTGGCCGGCGATCCGGTACCTGCTGATTTTACATTTCTTGAGGCCCGTCTCGTCCCCCGCCTGCCCCGAAGTTTTGCGCTTCTTTTTCACGGGCATCTCCTCCTCGATTCACCGAAGGGCGGGCAGAGGGGGAGGTGAGGGGAGCCGGGCCCTCCGGGGTGCCCCCCGCTCACGGGTTCGGAGAGCGCCCTCCGCCGCCGTCTGCGGAGCCTCTTCCTCTTCCTTCTTTTGCGGCTGTGGCGGCTGCTGAGGAGGAGGAGGAGCTGCTACCGCGGCCGCCGCCGTCGCGCTTGCTTCGCTCTCCCGCCGTCGCCAGCTCCTTCCCTCCCGTCGGTGCTCCCACCGCGCCTGGCAGGACAAACGCGGAAGGGGTGCTTGTGAAGGGAGCTATTTCGAGGCTCAGGTGGTGGTGGTGGTGGTGCTGGCGGCGGCGGCGACGCCGGCAAGGAACGGAGGAGGAGGAGGAGGAGGAGACACGAACGAGCGCGCCGCGCCGCGCCGCCCTGACGCGGAGAGGCGGGAGCAGGAAGTGACAGCGGCACGCCTGGGCTCGGCACGCCTCCTCTCGGGCGGAGCTAATAGACGGGGGCAGAGCCAAAGCACTAGCCACGCCCTCGGGAGCCGTTGCGCGGGAGGGGGGAGGTCATGACGTAGGCTGGACAGAGCGTGAACGAGAGGGGACAGGCGGGCCTTGTGAGCCTATAATGAAAGGCCCGTTTACTGAGTGTGTTTATGCAGATGTCAGCCCTGCACAGCCCTGCACAATTCAGAGGGGCTTACTTGTTGCCCCCCCCCTTATGTTGTTGGCCTACAATGCCCACAGCCCTAGCCAATGGTGAGGGATTATGGGAGCTGTAGGCCAAAACACCTGGAAGGCTAAAAGTTGAGCACCCTGCTATATACATGTTTACTCAGAAGTAAGGACCACTTGAGTTCAATGAGGTTTACTTTCAACTGGTAGCTGTGCTATAGGGTTGCCTGTTTAATTGGGTTCAACAACCCTGTGATTTCAGGAAATAGGTTTTTGGTTAATCAACCACAACTGTTGTAAACCGTTGTGGAACTTCAGTATGCTGATGATAATGTGGTCTCCGCACATTCAGAGGATGATCTCCAAACTATCCTAAGTGCTTTTGCAGAAGCATACGGAAAACTTGGTCTCTCACTTAACATCAAAAAAACCAAAGTGCTTCATCAGCAAGTGCAAGCTAACCCTTTGGTGATGCCATCTATCCAGCTTGGCGGGACAATACTGGAAAATGTCGATCATTTTCTCTATCTTGGCAGCTATCTTTCTGTTACAGCTAACATCGACAGTGAAATCCAGCATCGTCTTAGCTCCGCAAGTGCCGCGTTTTCTCGAATGAAACATAGAGTGTTCGAGGATCGGGATAATTGTAAGAAGACCAAAACACTGGTTTATGAAGCCATTGTATTACCAACTTTATTGTATGCCTGCGAAACATGGACTATCTATAAACGTCACCTCCAACTCCTTGAAAGATTTCATCAACGTTGCCTCCGGAAAATCCTGCGAATTACTTGGGAAGATAGGCGAACAAATGTCAGTGTACTGGAAGAAGCAAAGACTACTATCATTGAAAAAATGATCCTTCAACGCCAACTTCAGTGGACCGGTCATGTTGTTCGAATGCCTGACTGCCGTCTCCCAAAGCAGTTACTTTATTCCCAACTCAAGGATGGAAAGCGGAATATCGGTGGTCAATATAAGAGGTTTAAAGATGTTCTTAAGGCTAATCTAAAAAAATGCAATATAAACATCAAAAACTGGGAAGCTCTGGCCCATGAACGATCTAACTGGAGGTTGGCCTTTCACAAAGGTTCTATGGACTTTGAAGAAGCTCGAGTGCAAGGTGAAAGGGAGAAACGTGCTAAGCGAAAAGCACGTCAAATGAATTCTTTACAAGACCGTCTTCCATCTGGTAACCTGTGTCCTCACTGTGGGAAGCTGTGTGGATCTAGAATTGGCCTCCACAGTCACTTACGGACCCATCGCTAGAGTCTACACAATTTCCTTTAGAATTTTCCTCCTTTTAAAATCTCCTTTTTGTAAATTTTTTTTTTTTTTTTAATCCTGGAAGACAATCTTACTCGGTCACGAGTGATCGCCTGACTTGACTGACTGAAACCACCCAGAGAGCTTTGGCTATTGGGCAGTATAGAAATGAAATAAATATTTATATTATCGTACTCAGAGTGGCTTACAATGTTTAAAAAACTTATATTAATTATAGAAAACAATCCATTCAAAGATTGTAAGATCATGTAAAGATCATGTTTACAAAAATCCAATACATATGCAAAAGCATATGGAAACAAACCCTGTGCATATAAAAATATTATCAAATTCTTATTGTCAATGCTTGAAACCTAATGTATTGAGGGAACTTTTCTTTGCAATGTTAAAACAGCAATCGTATGTGGGGTGGGGAGCAGTGAATTGTCTGCCACTTCCAAAGCACCCATTGTGCATGTTCCATGTTTTCTTCCTTAACAGGATTTTTCTGGTAAGAAAGGCTGCTTCTAAACAAGGCTTTTATAGAGCCATTGCCATGCCTCATTCACAGAATTTTACAGGGGTTCAGACAACAGTGTCTTCTATTCATAATCCTTCCACCATTTTTTTCTTATTGCAGAACATCTATTAAGGGGAAAAAAACAGAAGGCCCAAAGCCTTCTAATTTGTAGTGCTAGGAGCCCTCCATCTGGGGATGTTTTCAGATGAGGCTTTTATACCATTGCTTTGCCAGTCACAGAATTATACAGGGGATCCAGATGTCACCATCCACTTGCAATTCTACCATGTTTTCCCATCGCTTCTTCTGCCATCTCTCTCTTTTTTTTAACTGTAAAAAATCCCTTAAGGATGCTCTCCTGTGCATGTTTAGATAGAAAAAAGTCCAACAATGTCCAGCATTCCTCAGCCAGCCCTGGTTGGGGAAAGCTGGGAGTTGTAGGGCTTTTTTCTGTCTAAACAGACATAGGGATTGAGCCCTAAGATGAGAGAGTTGCACAAGGCCTTCTAATTGTTAGTGCTAGGACCACTCCAGCTGGAAGCACCCAAAAATGAAGGAAAAAGCAGTGAGAAAATACAGAAGCGCTACAAATGGATGATAAAATTTCACGAATAAGACAGTGCATCTGCACAATAAAAGCCTCGTCTGGAGGCACGGAATAGCTGCTACACAATAACTTTTGATTGGGAGCGTAACGTCGGAGTTGTCCGTCTTGGTAGCACTTCAGAAACCATCACCTCGTTTCCACTACAGCAAAGGAAAGGCACAGACCGCGAGATTCGCGCTGCGTATCTGCCCATTGCATTGCAGAAGCGCCTGGCGATTGCCTATCTCACTGATCGAGCTCATTCTAAGACCCCAGGAAAGTGGCCTCCGATTGCTCTACCCTGGGGGGGGGGGCGCCTAACAGCTCGCTGGAGCGAGCCATCGAGCGTGAGGCGGCGGGCGCCATTTTCCGTTACCACAGTAACCCGGCCTAGCAACGCGCGGACGCCAAGACGCCTCGAGAAATCAAGCGGGCCAGCTCTTCCCTTCCTTGTCTTTCTCTGAGGCCCGGCCACCACTGTGTAGTAGTAGTAGCCCTTCCCGTATCGTGTTCTGATGAACAGCCCTCTGTTGGGTATGCTTTATCGCTTTAACCCGCCCGCCCGACCCCATTCCCTCCTGGGCAGTTCGTACAATTTTCCCGTTTGAGGTCCTGCGGTGATTTTAACGCGGCTGCCCCTCTGGAAATGGCTTCCTTCCTTATGGGAGGATTGGTTTCTTTTTCTCCTTCATTCCTCCCGCTGGCTTGAGGACTCGCTTTGCTTCTCTCCCCCCCCCCCCCGTTTGATATACGACCTCCTCCTCATTTTGATACACGCATTTCTGGCACGAGTCTCCCTTCGTTCTCCCAGGCTGAGCGGCTGCCATCATGCCTCTGGATGGGGATGGCGATGGAGATAAGAGGAAGATCTTCATTTCGACCACTGCGGCAAACTACTTCGGGTTGTCATCGTTCTCGAGCCTCGCCCCGCTCTCGGCGAACCCCGAACTGACTAACTTCTTAGATGATGGCAACGAGTTTCTTCTGTGTGTTCAGCACTCGGAAGACGAGATCATTGTCTCCAATAAGGTATTGCCTGTCAGGCTGGCTGGCAGCTTAAAAAGTTCGGCCGATTTCTGAGCAATTGTGACTTACTTTGGAATACGCCCTATTGGATTCAATGGGACTTACTTCCACAAGTAAACATGCTTTTTAAAAAATGTTGTTGTTTATTTGTCGTTTCAGCCATCATGGCTAGTTCACCCCAAAAGTACAAATACATACATACAAACTCTTATAAAGAAAAAGAAAAAGGAGGGTCTATCAAAATGAAACCCATGAACGTCCCTTGGAGATCAGACAGAATAATCCAAACTGTAAAATAAAACTAAACCAATACATAATTTAAAAATACAATTAAAAATACAGTAAATACCAGTTAATACTTTCAAAACCATCAAATTAGATGCTTACAATTCATCACATTGGCCTCAACAAAGTAAACATGCATTGACTTGCACTGCTAGGCTTGAAGCCTGTCCTATACTGAGGGCTCAGCATAGGAAGGAGGAGTGCCGCTGCTTTGTGGCATGCTTGGATGTTTTGGGAACCTGCTTCCAAAAGGGAAAATCGGGCTCAGGCCCACAGCACACACAAAAAAGGCACAAATTTGCATATGCTAATTTACATATGCTCAAAAGTGTGTGTGTGTCTGTGTGTGTGTGTGTGTCTTTAAAGGACCCTGTCTCCTAAGGACACCCCTGTTTGTAAAAAGGGGTGTATGGACGGGAATAAGGAGGTCATTTGAATTCAGAAAAAAAAACTCAGATTCAAGGGTGCGAGGGGAGGCTGCAGAAGATGAAGCACATGTGGGCAAAAAGCCAGCTAGACCAGGGGGATCAGATGCAACAGAGATCATCAAGACCCCTGTACCTTTATTTCTGCAAGTGCCCATGGACAGCAGGGTGGTGGGGCAGATGGCCTCTCACAGATTCAGGGCTCCAAATGAAAGATTTAGGGCTCCAGCCCTACTGGTCTGCCCCCTAACATTGCCTCTGCTTCCAGATCAGAGTGCTGGTAAGTGAATGCTGAGATGTTCCTTTTCTGTGATCTGGTATGTCTGGGACAAGTTTGCCTCTCTCTTTCTGCCAGGACTCATTTGCTCATTACAAATTCTTTACCTTCTGACAAGTGGAAATCTGTCAGATTATGTTTTTCCTCCCTCTCTGATTTTGTTTATTCTAGGAAAAGATTCACTTGTTCACTTTCTGCTTATTGTACAGCTGTGCACACGAGCCTTACTAGAAAAAAAAGTAACAAATAACAAAAGGAGTACATGATCATATCTAAAACTGCTTTCTGCCTTCGATGCACGTAAGCCTCCAAACATGGAGGGTTACGTGCATCCAATGCTGGGCAGGAGGTGTGGCAGCAGTGATCTCAATTGTCCTGCGCCTCATGCCCTGCGTTTCATCTAGACAGCCGTTTTCAGCCATTTAGAAGAAGCTCTTCGAAGGGGAAGTGAAAGACTGGGGCGCCTTTTGAATATGTCATAAGCCATTGGGCCCAGCCTCCTCCCCGCACCCTGGCAGGTCCCTTTTCCTCCTCTCCGAGGCCAATTTGCGACCTTGGGGACACAGCTGGCATGGTTCTTTCTGCTGCGAGGGGGCCAGGGCGAGGTCTCAGCTTTCGGAGTCCCAGCTCTGAGCTTGTAGAACCTTGGAGCTGGGATTCCGAATAATCCTATGGCCCCCAGGCAAGGTCAGGAGGCCATAGGATTGCGCTCTTTAGGGATTTTATTATATTAAGCGGCATATAAGTATTAATAATAAATAAATGTAGTTGGGATATGGGAATCAGAGCTGTTCCATCAACCTTGCTGAAATACCAGCTCCGCTGTGTTTCTCTTCCCTCTGAATTTCATAGATCATAGAGTTGGAAGGGGCCTACAAGGCCATCGAGTCCAACCCCCTGCTCAATGCAGGAAACTAGAGGAGGGGTCTCCCATCCAAGTAATAACCAGGCCTGACCCTGCTTAGCTTTCCACACTCAGACGAGCTGAGCCAGCGTGAGCCACAGGCCTGTATTTGTTTCCAGTTGGTCATTGTAAGAATTACTTTTTAACTTTTAAAACTGGCACAATCCTATGCATGTCTACTCAGAAGTCTTATGTATTCTTATACATGCAGAGGTTTTATGCACTCTTAAAACCTTATACAGTTTATACATTTTAGACACATTGGAGAACCACTAGGATTCTAGTAAAGAAAAAAAGTGGAACGCAGACGTGAGCTCACCTCTGGTATAAACTGCATGATATACAAAATGCTCTTGTTTCCATTCTTTTAAACTCAAGGCACTATACAAGCAATCCTTGTATATCATACACACGTTTTCTTCTCTTTCCTTTTTTTGTATTTTGCACTTTGTTTCCTCAGCTCACGTTTAGAAGGAATATTCTTCCATCATGTATAACCTTAGTCTTTTCCTTTAAAAATAATTAAAAACTAATATTTTCCTATTTTTTTATACTGACCTAGCCATGATAAGATTTTGTCTCACATTTTAGCCCAACAACTGGCAAACTTTTTTTTCTTCCTCACTACTTCCCTGCCATGTTGCATCACATTGAGCATGAACTTGTGGACAGGAAACACCTCAGTTTAACCTTTATTCAGTGCCTACTGTAATTTTAGTAATTGTATTTGTGTTACTTGATCTACAGGTTGAAGCTGGCAATTCAGAAGACAAAATGTTGGTATTCTTCAAGCTACGACCAGATGTTATCACAGAAGATAACCTTCACAGCAATATTCTTGTATCATCTATGTTAGATTCTCCTGTCAATATGCTTTATCAAGCAGTACGACAGGTATTCGCACCGGTTTTGTTGAAAGTGAGTATGGAATATACTAATTATTTCAATACATTTGCAGAATTTTTTTCTATATTGACTATATTTTAATATTTCACTATAGTTGTTCTTTCACTACAGCTTTTCACATTAAAGTTGTGATTTGACATTATGTTCTGTTAACTTTAAATTATTGTAATTTTTCAGGGTTTTTCTTGGGTTACAAGGTTCCCAAGTGATCCACATCAATTCAACGTAAGCCAATTTTGGCTGCCGATCTATGCTCAGTTATCAGGAAATTAGTCTCCCTGAAATTAATGGAACTTATTTCCATGTAAAACTTACATTTTACAATGTTAAAATTGTTGTTGTTATACCATCTACGTGAAGGGCACTTTATAGAGTACAAGAAGATTGCCCCAAGGATCTCACAATCTAAAATTCAACACAAGAAATTGCAAAGGAAGGGGAAGAAAGTGGAGGTAGGGGTAAACGGGGAAATAATATGCGATTATTCCAGTTACATATACAGAGGGAGCAATCCTATGGCCCCTAGATAGTGTCTGAGGGATCATAGGATATTTCAGATTCCCAGATCCAGGGTTGGAGACAGCGCTCTGACCTTGGAGATGGGAATCAGAGCTCCCCGTCCCCCCTCCCTTTTGCAGCTGGTGCAGAAAGAATCACACCGGCTGCCTCTTCAAGGTCGGGAGCATGGCCTCAGAGCAGGGGGAAAGGGGGTGTTTTGGTGGAAGGGGTGGAGACTGGAGAGGCTAGGATAGGAGCTAGCCTTGGGCCTTTCCAGCTCCCTTCCCTCCCCCTCTGAAATGCTTTCGCTAGACTGGCAAAAAAGCCTGTCTAGCGAAAATGCAGGGCATGAGGATGGGGAGGTGAAGATCGCCTCTGCTGCTCCTCCCACCCTGCATAGGATGAGCATAAGTCACTGAGTTTGGGGGCTTACTATCATCACAATAGGATTGCACCCTTAATTTTTGTTACAAGTTTAGTTACAGTAGGGCATAGGAAAGGTGTATGTGCCAAAGACTTCCCATAAAACGTGGGTTTTGATTAAGGACATGAAGAAAGGAAGAGCAGTGGCATCACACAGGTGTTCTGGGAGGCAGTTGCAGGCATAAGGTCAACAAAAGAAAGGGTGGAGTCATTTGAAGGAGTGGGGGACTTTTGGGCAGCTGAAGGTGGTAGAGCTGGGGAGTGAAACTCATGTACAGGGATGTATCAGGACATAAGAGTGGAGAGATGTGCAGATAAGGACATGGAGGACTTTGCAGATAAGTAAAAGAAGGTTGCGCTGGATCTGGGAGCACGCAGGAAGTCAGTGTGGGGATTTAAGGAGGGGTGTCACATGATCACATGATTAGACTGAGGAAGACCAGAGAGGAGAAGATTGTAGTAGTAAATGTAATAGATGACCAGGGTGTGTAGGGTAGGAGTGAGAAAGATTGATTATGTGGTGAAGAGGATGGATAATGGTAGGTGAGATGGCAACCAGGAATTGGGAGGGGATAGAATTAAGATGGCATGGGGAGCATTTAGACAAGGACAACAAAGTAGTTAATTCATCACATGAGATGGCAGGAGGGAAGAGGAAAGGTCATCATCATCATCAGGCGATCACTCGTGACCGAGTAAGATTGTCTTCCGGGATAAAAGGAGGAAATTCTAAAGGAGATTGTGTAGACTCTAGCGATGGGTCCGTAAGTGACTGTGGAGGCCAATTCTAGATCCACACAGCTTCCCACAGTGAGGACACAGGTTACCAGATAGAAGATGGTCCTGTAAAGGATTCATTTGACGTGCTTTTCGCTTAGCACGTTTCTCCCTTTCACCTTGCATTCGGGCTTCTTCAAAGTCCATGGAACCTTTGTGAAAGGCCAACCTCCATTTAGATCGTTCATGGGCCAGAGCTTCCCAGTTTTCGATGTTTATATTGCATTTTTTTAGATTAGCCTTATGAACATCTTTAAACCTCTTATATTGACCACCGATATTCCGCTTTCCATCCTTGAGTTGGGAGTAAAGTAACTGCTTTGGGAGATGGCAGTCAGGCATTCGAACAACATGACCGGTCCACTGAAGTTGGCGTTGAAGGATCATTTTTTCAATGCTAGTAGTCTTTGCTTCTTCCAGTACACTGACATTTGTTCGCCTATCTTCCCAAGTAATTTGCAGGATTTTCCGGAGGCAACGTTGATGAAACCTTTCAAGGAGGTGGAAGTGACGTTTATAGATAGTCCATGTTTCGCAGGCATACAATAAAGTTGGTAATACAATGGCTTCATAAACCAGTGTTTTGGTCTTCTTACAAATATCCCGATCCTCGAACACTCTATGTTTCATTCGAGAAAATGCGGCACTTGCGGAGCTCAGACGATGCTGGATTTCACTGTCGATGTTAGCTGCAACAGAAAGATAGCTGCCAAGATAGAGAAAATGATCGACATTTTCCAGTATTGTCCCGCCAAGCTGGATAGATGGCATCACCAAAGGATTGGCTTGCACTTGCTGATGAAGCACTTTGGTTTTTTTGATGTTAAGTGAGAGACCAAGTTTTTCGTATGCTTCTGCAAAAGCATTTAGGATAGTTTGGAGATCATCCTCTGAATGTGCGGAGACCACATTATCATCAGCATACTGAAGTTCCACAACGGAGGTTGTAATTACCTTACTTTTTGCTTTCAGCCTGCTGAGATTAAAAAGCTTTCCATCTGTTCGATATATAATTCCCACACCGGTGGGAAGTTTCCCCTTGACAAGATGTAAAACCATGGCGATGAAAATGGCAAATAATGTTGGGGCGATAACACATCCCTGTTTAACACCTGATCCCACTTTAAATGGAGCACCATGAGAGCCGTTGTTGTCCAAAACCGTTGCCGTCATGTTGTCATGGAGAAGTCGCAAGATATTCACAAATTTATTGGGGCATCCAATTTTCAGAAGGATAGTCCAGAGAGCTGTACGGTCTACAGTATCAAAGGCCTTAGCCAAATCGATAAATGCCATATAAAGGGGTTGATTTTGCTCCCGGCATTTTTCTTGGAGCTGACGTGCAGTAAAAATCATGTCTACTGTCCCTCTAGAGGGGCGGAAACCATATTGAGTTTCAGGGAGGATCTCTTCTGAAATAGATAGAAGACGGTTTGCGAGAATCCTAGCAAATATTTTACCTGCGGTTGCTAAGAGAGAAATGCCCCGATAGTTTCCACAGTCTGTTCTATCACCCTTCTTAAAGAGGGTGATAATTATGGCATCCCTGAAGTCTTCTGGGATCTCTTCTCTTATCCAGATTTTTTCGATGAGTTTATGAAGATGTTGTACAAGTTCGGGGCCCCCTTCTTTAAAGATTTCAGCAGGAATCCCATCTGGTCCACTAGCTTTGTTGTTCTTCATTTGATTAATGGCTTTTTTTACTTCATCCAAAGTGGGGAGTATTGCAAGTTCCTCTTTAATTTGTTTTTGCGGGATTTGCGAAAAAATCTCATTATCCACCTTAGATTTACGATTTAAAAGGTCATAATAATGCTCTTTCCAACGCAGTGCAATAAACTCTTTGTCTTTTAAGAGTTTGGTGCCATCTTTTGATTGTAAAGGGTTTGTACCATAGGTTTTTGGTCCATAAATGGCCCTTGTGGCCTTAAAAAAGCCCCGTGCATCATGGGATTCTGCAAGTTGTTGAATTTCTTCAGCTTTCTTTTTCCACCAAGCGTTCTTAAGTTCTCTTGTTCTTCTTTGGACCTCAGCCTTTGCGCTAGCGTAGGTTTTTTTCTTGGCAGCGCAGTTAATATCATTTTGCCATATTTGGAAGGCTTTCCTTTTTTGGTCAATTATATATTTAATCTCATTGTCATTTTCATCAAACCAATCCTGATGTTTCTTAGTTTCATATCCAATAGTTTGTTCACAAGCTGCAGTAATGGAGGTTTTCAGCTTAGACCAGTGGTCCTCAATGTTGTCAGGAGGTTCCGTAGGTAGATGTTCCTTAAGAAGTGATTGAAGACGGGTTTGCTTAATAGGATCTTGAAGGGCGTGGATGTTCATTTTACGCCTTGGTTTCCTTCCTTGAAGCCTACGTTGGGGAGCAATGTTGATAACCATTGTGGACCGGATTAGTCGGTGGTCTGTCCAGCAGTCGTCAGCACTCACCATGGCCCTAGTAAGAAGTACATCGCGGTTTGGAGTGGATGGTTGCAATTTTAGTAGCACCAGTAGGAAAGCTGAGGGAGGTGTCAAAAGAGGAAGGGTTGGAAAAAGTGGGGAAGAGAAGAAGGGAGTTTGGAGTGGATGGTTGCAATTTTAGTAGCACCAGTAGTACACCAGTTGCTGGGGAACATGGGCGGGAAGGTGCTGTTGCACTCGTGTCCTGCTTGTGGGTTTCCTATGGGCAGCTGATTGGCCACTGTTTGAACAGAATACTGGACTAGATGGACCCTTGGTCTGATCCAGAATGGCTCTTCTTATATTCTTAATGGCACTGAAGAAGGTGACCAAGTAAAAGTGGGGAGTAGTGGGGTATCTATATGCTCAAAAGCTTATTCTTGTTGTTCTTGTGTTGACAAAAGTACTTGATATTTAGCCATGAAAACCTTAATAAGATGGTGACAATCCACAGTTGCAATATGAATGCTACATCACCTGAAATCTTTGTTGCAGGATGAGAAATGGAGTAGAGACTTTGATCCCAAACTCCAGAATCTTTTGCAGGAGTTAGAGGCTGGTTTAGGTTCTGTTCTGAGAAGAACAGATACTGCTTACACAGGATCTAAATACCGGGAAGATGATGTTCAAGGTATATAACACTTGTTATTTATAGACAGTGAAATTTAAATTAGAAATGGATGACAGTAATTTGTGTGATACGGCAACCTGTCATTCTGTTGCCGGTACCAAAAAGGTGTCCTCTCCCGGCAAAGTGGTGGTCCGTGCCTCAAGTGTGCCCTGCCCAATAAACACACCAAGGGGAGAAGGGAAACCAACTTTATTTGAGGCCTCAAGTAGGCTCTAGGAGTCTGGGACTCAAATCAAGAGCCCCGTTTCAAGTTCTTCTTGGATCTTTTATACAGCATGGGATCAGATACAGGTTTGCATCACATACAGTCACATTACATACAGTTGCGTAGAAAAACATTCTCCTTATCATGACCTCTTTCACATACATTCAACGACTTCCTCTGTCCTTCCTTGATACATACATTTCCTTCTGTTCCTTTCCAAAGTGCAACTCTATCTTGTTCTTTCTCTCAGGACAAACATCAGGCTGACGCTTGCATTTCCCCCCCACTTCCCCCTTGCCTCTGCCTTTCTACTTACTGCACTCACATTCCTTTTGCCTTTCTCTTATCAGTGTCCTTCGTACACACACATTGTTCGCTTCTTCTCGGGCCTTTTTCCTCCCTTCCCATTTACTACAGCTGTAAACAAAGCAGCTTGCAACCTTACTTTTTCTTTCTTACATCTCAATCCACATACACTTTGCAACTTTAGCAAGCAGTTTCACAGAACAGCAAGAAAGCAAGAAAACAAGAATGCAAGATTCTCTAGTCAGGCCTAACTAAACATTAGAACAGGGATACAAATTCACATGGTTTCCAACAATTCCAAGCATCATTTGGAAGTATGTTTCCTTGATTTCAGTGGAACTTGCTTCCAGTTAAGTGTGTTTATAATTATGGTGTAAGGCTTCAATGCTAGTTAATTCTGAGTCGCTCTTCACATTACTTATTTCCAAATTTATTTATTATATTTTAAATCCGCCCAATAACCAATGTTCTCTGGGTGGATTACAAACAGTAATAAAATGTTGAATTCAGTGTATGACTACATTTCACAGTATGAGTTTCTTGGGGGTAATGGAGATTTATTAAAGTAAATGCTGTAACTCTAGGACTCTTCACCCTACTTGATAAGGATTTTAATACAAGATGCTAAGCAATTCTGAATGTTGTATCTTCTGGATTAAACTGCCTTTTTTCCCAGCCATACTTTCTCCAAATGATGAGTTTCAGTTCTGGATAGAGCGTGCTCAACGTGGAAGCAAGTCATGTAGCAAGGAGAGAGCCTCTCATTTTAAAGAGCTGTTTGAAGCCATTGCATATGTGAGTATCTTTATTTATTCAGTGATGTTCTGTATAAATAAGGCTCTGCATGTAGAAAACGTATTATTAGAACTCAAAATATAGATTATATTTTTATGCCCCACTCTCAACACAATAGTCACAGACTGACATGCATGTTGGGTTCCTATTGCCAGCTATGACAGCCTGAGCTGTAAAAATGCACAGAAGAATCCCTCCTTGCATGTTCAGGGATTGGGCTTCACTGGACTGTTGTTTTTGCATGGAAGCATATCCCAGTGATTTCATGAAACCCTAAAGAAGGCTAGAAAGATTATGCATTCTAGTCAGTAAGCATTTGACTATTGGAATGTTTTTATTCACTACAGAGATCAGCAGGTAGTCTCAAATATTGGAACTTATGATTTGGCTGTATTTCAGAGATATATGAATAAATGCAGGGCAGCATATGTTGCAAGTTCTCAGTGACATCTGAGATTGTCGAGAACGTGCACTGTCTCGCATGGTCATAAATCTTGATTGAGCTCTGTAATGAATTAATACTAAGAGTACAGTCGTATGGTCCCTGGAGTCTCCCAGGGACCATAGAATTCTTTGGAGTTCCCTCTCCTGAACCTGTAGACACTGCTACAACTTCAGGAAGGGGCCTTCAAAATCCAGTCCCTTCCCACCCCCTTGCAGTTGCAAAAGTGACCTCGGATTACCTCATAGAGGTCAAAAAGGGGGCATTCCAGTGGGCAGGGAGGAGAGGAGAGGGCTGGTATTCACAGAATCCTATGACTCTGCAGCCTTGCCCCTGCCAGCGTGCCTCATCTAGATGGTCTCAGAGGCTCACCTAGAGGAAAATTTTAAAAAAGGATGATGGAGAGGTGAAAATCATCTCCATCACTCCTCCCACCGTGTTGGCAGCAACCCGGCAGAGCGTAGGAATCTCGGAAGCCTCCGAGATTGGAGGCTTCCATCTAGCGGGCAGCAACCAGATAGGGTTGTGCCCTAAGTTATTGTTATTTTAGTAGTTTACCGTGTGCCCTATCTCCAAAGTTTTCCAGGCACATGTAAGTAACGAGTAGTTACCACAAAGAATGAACAATTAAAATGGCAAAGTCCCAAAGCATTTACGTCTCAAGCTCTATGCAACGTTTTCATAGAAATAGTCCTTTTTAAGTAACAAGGATTGCAGACTTGTTAAATACCATGTTTTAAAATATGCATTGTACTTAATAGGATTATTACAATTTGGACAGCCTGTCTTTATTTGAAGTTGTGGATTTAGCGGAGACTACACGGGATATTGTTGATGATGTGTGGAGACAACCTGATCACGAACCATTTCCACAGCCACGCATGCAAAATCTTTTGGATATCATAGGTAAGCTTGTGGGTAGAAAAAACTGAGTTGTGATGATCAGATAGTTAAAATAGAGGTTCTTTTGGCTTATCTTCAGAATGTGTCTTCTAGCATTTTTATTTTGGTATTTTAGTGCTTCAGCAAAAGTGTGTGAAGAAATACCTGAAAAGGGAAGGTAATGTGGAGAAGAGTTACCAGAACTAACATCTCTCCTCTCCTTCTGTGCAATATTTGATTCCCCTTTGTTTCCAGTGCCAGTGTGTGGAGGATCTAGATGGCCTGAGAATAGATGCAGCATGCCATGCTGGGGATCAGATTTGCTAAATGCAGATACTAGGTATCTAGCAGCTCCGCTGTGCAAACAGTCTGCAGTCTGCTGAGCCAGTCAGTCATTTCATCACATGTTAAAATAATATGTGAGGATCTTCTTCACCCTCTACAATACCAAAGGTTCAATCCTATGCATGTTTTGAGTACAATTAATTTGCACTGTTTGTATATGTGATTTCAGCTGGCGCTCTTGGGAGATTTGTTCAGAAAAAGTTGGGAACTTTAAATCTGTGGGAGGATTCCTATCACATTGTGAAAGAGAATCTGAAGGCTGGCATCATGATTTGTGAACAATGGGTAGCAGCCTGTGATCATCTTACAGGGCAGCTGTGGCAACGTTACACCCCACATTTATGGCAAGCTGAGAAGTATGTTCCTGAAATGCTAGGAAAACTTGGTAAACGCCTTGAAGAGGTAATAACTGAAGCTTTTAAATGTAATGTTTTTAATGGGGAGGGGCCATGGCTTAGTGATAGAGCACGTGCCTTGCATGTACAAGGCTACAGAGGTCAGCCTCTGGTATCTCTAGTTAAAGGGCCTCAGGTAGCAGGTGCAAAGAAAGTCCTATGCTTGAGAGCGAAACTAGATGGGATGATGGGGACTTGTGAACAGATCCTCCTGCCTCTTTAAATCTTTGCAAAAAGCAGCTACGGGGGTGGGGAGAGGAGATTTGGATTGGGACACCCCTAGTGCAGAGGGAGGCGTTTTTAAATCCTCCTTTTCCATGCTGCTTCCTTGATAAACAAACAAGCAAACAAAAAACCTCCCAGCCCCCAAAGCTGCTATTTGCCCATTAGGGACAACTTAAGATTTCTCTTATGGGACAAATGGCAGCTTTGGGTAGTGATGGGTTGACTTTTATTATTAGAAAAATAAGGTGGGGGCAAGGGTTAAATTCCCTCCCACCCCAAAGTGCTGTGATCCCAGGGCTGCTTTTTGTAATCTTTAAAGGGATGGGAGATCTGATCATGGATCTCTGTTGTCTTGTCTAATGTAGCCCTGAGACCATGGAGAGTTGCTACCAGTCGAAGTAGACAATATTGGATTAAATGGACCAGTGTTCTGATTCAGTATAAGGCAGCTTCATACATTCGTTCACAAAGAAACAAAATTCGTAATATTTTATTTATTTATTTATTTGTACTATTTATATACTGCTAGATATTAAAAAATCTCTAAGCGGTAGAATCAAATGCTATGAAGAAGCGAGAGCTAAGTGATATAGCAGATTCTCTGCACGTTGAAGGTCTCAGATTCACTCTCCACCATCTCCCAGCAAAAAAGAATCTCAGGTAGTAGGGTAGGGAAACCATCTCTGCCTGAGCCTTGAAGAGACAGCACCTGGTCTATGGAGTAATGGTCTGACTTGATCTAAAGCCCCTTTCGTATGTTCAATCCCCAGGAACGTCTTTTTGGCAGAAACTTTATTGCAATTAATGGAAGTTCCATTCTCTTGTGGAATTCCCATTCATATTAATGGGGTATGCATTAGGGAAGCTCTTGGATAAAATCCTATAAGGCGCAATTGAGATCTATTAACTTAAGAGGAGTTTTCCCATTGGTCTCAATGGTACATTTTTGTACTTATTATTTCAACTGGTATAGTACTACATAATCATGTAATATACTATATAATTATAGAAATTAACATAGCTAAATGTTAATATATTTGATACTAGATTAATATAATTTTCATTAGATGCTTCATTTGTCAAAATGTTTTTTTAATCATTATTTTAAA
This sequence comes from Shinisaurus crocodilurus, assembly GCA_021292165.1. NCBI lineage: Eukaryota > Metazoa > Chordata > Lepidosauria > Squamata > Shinisauridae > Shinisaurus > Shinisaurus crocodilurus. The sequence continues at coordinate 271,103,156 of CM037878.1, read as the reverse complement.
TGAAATGGTTTTACAACCTATAGGGCTTGTTGCTTTCCATGTAGTTAGTTGGCAAACTGTTACAGGTGACGCGTTCATATATACAGTTACAATGTACTTTTCCTTGTATAGGTGCTAACTATTAGAACGCTTCATGAGAAACTTACATATTTTTTGCCAACTGGTGAACAGCAAGCATTGCACCTTGCCCAGGTGTTTGAGCCTTTTGCTGGTTTGAATCCTGTGCACTATAATCCCTACACAGAGGTATAAAATTGCTATCTTTTATTATCTTGCATTGAATAGAGTTTGATGAAAATGCACCAAACTAAATATATATTCTCTGTCTCTAGCCTTTGTGGAAAGCAGCAGTATGTCAATATGAAAGAATTATTGCTCCAGCAGAACAAAAGATAGCAAGCAAACTGAAAATGTTTATTTCAGAAATTCAAGGTAGTCCACAACAGGTAAACATTTTTCCCCCCAGTGTCATTAGACCTTTAAAAGCATACTGATCAGAAATAATACATACAGCTAGCCTCTAAATTAGTCCTTCCCTGATTGCTTTTCAAGACTCAATAATGTGCCACAAGAAAGGCTGAAGTGCGTCATAGAAATTCAAATCACCATGTTGCGTGCATCCATGACTCTGTGTCCATCAGAGTAGGGAGGCCCTGTGCAGCACTTATCCTTGTCTTCTCCCTGCCAGTATGTGGACAATGGAATCTTTCTGAGGGAGGTAATACGGAAACACTGAGGCTGTGGTACGTGTGGGGTGTGTGTGGCCTCCAGTTTGAATATGCAGCCCCTGCTTGGGGGTTGTGTCATGCAAATCCAGCGAGCGTGGGTTATGCCAGAATTAATCAAGCCTCACATAACCCATGGTCTGTTTTAGGGTTATGCGAAGGTTGTTTAACCCTTGCATAATCCATGCTTGCCAGGTTTGCACGACATGACAACCCCCAAGCAGTGGGTTGAAGAACCCACAATGAGCTGTGGTGTGTCATCCGAACCCAGTCACTGACTTGATTCACATGTAACAGTGGCAAATCGTGGGTTAAATAACCCACGATTTGCGGGAACACGTGTTGTCTGTGAGCCACTTCCAGTTTCTGTAATCTCCAACTGGTGCGATCAGAGGTTGTCAGCGTGACGTGAACCTGGACTGATGAGTTGTTTAGGGGCTATACAACCCACTGTAAACAATCCATGGTTTGTTGTTGGGTTAGCCGCTGGGTTGTTTAGCTCCTAAACAACCCATCGGTCCGGGTTTGCTGACCTCCAAGCGGAGGTTGTTAACAGAAACCAGAAGCAGCTCACACACAGCACACATTCCCACAATATGCCGCTGTGACGTGTGAACTGCCCCACTGGGATTTTCCAATGTAGTGCAAACCACTGCTGATAGGCATGGTGGAATTCCAGGAGTGTTGCCATTGACTAGAGAGCTCAGTCCCAGTCCTGAATCCTGACTGACTTGGTAAGGGGAGGACATGAAGCTGGGTGACAGTATTAACTGGGCTATCCTATAGTTGCAAAAAGGTAGACACCCATTGTTATGGGAGCTTTTTGAGAAAATAAAGTGTGCCTCCAGTTTTAATCCAATAAAAACTGCCAAGATACATTGCTGTTGATGGACAAATCCGTTAACAGCCCAATTCAAGGTGCTGGTTTTAACCTATAAAGACTTATACATCTTGGGACTGCAATACCTGACAGAATGCCTCTCCCGACCTGAAACTATCCAGACACTATGATCAACATCTGAGGCCTTCCTCTCAGTGCCACCTCCAAGGGAGAGGACCTTCTCAGTGGTGGCCCTGTCTCTTGCCACTGCTGTCATCTTCCTGTGCCAGGTTAAGACCTCCCTCTATTGACTCCCAGGCATTTGATGGTATTTAATGGCATATGATGGGGCATTTATGTCAGCTGCCTTTTAACACGTCTAGTATTTTTGTTGAAATTGTTTTTAGCTGTTTAAATTGTGTTAAAAGTTGTATATTGAAACATTTATGTTGTATTTTATTATTCGTATTTGTGGTTTGTAATTTTATTAATTGTTGTGTACCGTCCAGAGAGCTTTGGCTATTGGGTGGTATAGAAATGAAATAAATAATAATGCAGGAAGAAAAGTCCAATCTGTCTTTGGAATGTGAAGCCTTAGGGAAATGGCAATGTGCCTCCTATTGCATCCCACTGACCCTGGGAAGAAAACCTCCTTTGCTGCTAACCTGCAGGGTTATTTTTTTTATGATGGCTAATTAGAAATTCCTTTAAGAGCGCAGTCCTAAAGGATTGCTGCTCTTGAGATGGAAGGCTCTGAGGTCAGAGTCCCCTGCCCATCCATTGCCCTGCTGACAAGAGCTGTGCAGGGTGGAAGGAATGTCAGAGGCTTTTACAGCCTTGCCATTCTCCTTTAAAAGTATTTTTAGCTAGACAGGCCTCTGGGACTGTTTAGCTTGCTCACCTTCCTGGGGTGGGGACAGGAACAGAGAGGCTATAGGATCCTTTGGATCCTGGTCTCTCCTCCCTCTCTGCCCACTAGCACACCTCCTTTCCACCCCCCTCAACCATTCCACGGCAGCTGGAGAGGGGGAAGATCTATGATCAGATCTCCTCCGCTCTTGTAGTTCTGTCTACAGGTGCAGAGGAGGAAATCCATAGCCTCATGTGCTCCAGATGCTCTCTAGAGGCTGTAGGATTCCTATCTTATTGTCTTTGCTGCTCTGTTATTGAAGTTTATCTATTTTTACTATTTCTGTTTTTACTATTTACTATTTTTATTTTACTTATTCTGTTCTTACCATTTACTGTGGATAATTATGATTGCTATGATCTTTGTTTTGTTTTAATTTTTTCTTTTATTGTGAATGGCTTTGAAGCCCCTGTTGTACCAAAAGAGAAATAAAAAAATGAATAAACCTCTGGCCTTCTTCGTGGCTACATGGCTAAAGCAGCAGCCCTAGCTCTGCCATCCTCTTTATAGCTTGAATTTGTTTTGGTAGGCCAAGTAACTAAACATATCAACTAAAAAGGTAATAGTTTTGAACGGCAGTTCATAATAATTCATTGCATTTTGTTTAGTAGCAATTTTTTTTTTATATTTCTAGCTTTTTCAAGCATTTCAGAAGTACAAGGAGTTAGTAAGACGCCCAAGCATTAGCAAAGAATTGCTTTTAGAAAGAGAAACTTTGCTGGCAAAACTTCAAGACTCAGTCAAAGGTAGATATGAAAGAAAATTGCTAAGAGCATCTCAGCTACTCTGATGTGTGTGTGTATATATATATATATATATATATATATATATGCAATATTTAATGTTTTCTTAAAGTCCACTGTGTTGTTCTCTTCAATAATGTAATATAACCTGCCACATTTTTGTTTGGTTCTTAATCATTCAGGTTTTATTAGGAAGAGCCTAATTCCCCTGATGTTCAAGTTCATACTTAAAACTTGCAGTTCTAACTCCATCAAAATATCTTTTAAGTTTCACTGGATTTTGACTTAGTTTGACAATCTCTATGTTTTGGGTGCTGCCATAATGTATGCTTTTAAGCATGCTCATTTTCCATTTAAAACAGATCCTGTAGCATCTAGGTTGTTGTACTGGTGCTGTAGAACTTTTCAAAATGCTAATCAAACCCCAGTCCTATTATGCTAGGTATCAGGAGAAGAATTTCAGTGCTATCTAGCGCTTTCTTCAATATTCACTAATGCTTTGCTTGCTGCTGTTATACAGATTATCAAACAGACTTTGAGGCACGATGCCATGGAACTCCTGGTGATGAGTCAGGGCCACTTTTGGGCAAAAATCTCACTGAAGTTGTGAATAATATTGTTTGGGTGCGCCACCTAGAATTGAAGGTACCAATTCATGATCCAATTATATATTAACATATAAAGAAGGAATGTGGAATATCTTTTTTTAAGATTCGGATTGACTTTTCAGTCTGTCATATCTTTCAAAGATTGCCTTAAGATCATATCAGTGACTGAATTTCTGCACCCAGAAAAGATGCTTAAATTCCATTAAACACAAGGCGTGCAGTCATGGAGTAAAGGTGGCAGAGTTGCTCTTCCTGGGCTCTGTGAAAGCTCTCTCTCACCAGCCATTTCTGCATATGCCCTTCTGATTGCACTGCAACCCAGTGGGCCTGGTCAGTAGCATCCGAAGCCCTCCTGTGTCTTATTGGCTGCATCCAGTTTTCAGCTGTTCCCCAGGCCTCTGTACTCAGACCTTCTGCTGGGAGTAGCCTGCATGCTGTGGGCCTGACAACAGGATACTGCTGTTAAGAAGCAGGAGAGCTTTGGCTGCTAGTGAATAGCCTTGCTGTGTGCTTGGAATTGTGTGTGGAGGTAGCTAGTAGAGAGGCTGCTTGTCATAGATTCCTGTGGACCACTCTGCACTTGTGCTGCACAGGGTGCAGGATTGTACCCAATGGAAGTCAAGCAGCTTAACCATGCACAGGATTTCTCTGTAATTTACATATACTTTTGATCTCTGCAGTCCAGGCTATGTATTTCTTGCACAAGGCTTTGATTTTGTATGGTTTAAGTTATGTTGACATGTTTGGTCAGTTGACATTCCATTGTTTCAATTTTGGTATTATAGGGCACAATCAATCTGTGTGCTGTGTGTGAAAAGGTGGGTAAATAGCCCTCCACAAGTATGAGGGAGCCTGAGAGTTTGAGTAGTTTAGATGTTCTGTCTTTTGGTGTATTGTCTTAGAGTGTTGGGTTGCTAAAAGAAAAACTTAAAATGTTAAACTTCCTATCTTTCTATATCTAAGGTTGATGATGCCATTAAGATTGCAGAAGCCCTTCTTTCAGACCTCTCTGGATTTCGAAACTTCCGACGAACTGCCGATGACCTTCTGGAACAGTTTAAAGTATATGAACAAGAACAATTTGATGACTGGTCCAGGGACATTCAGTTGGGTTTGTCTAACCCGAAGTCTGGTCTTTGGTAAGAATAAAATATTCTGCAGTGTAAGAGTAATCCTAGAAACTAATTATCAAATTTAGTAGAACCTAGATCGTGACACTCAAACTTGTATTCTTTTATTCATGCAAATAGTACCGTATTTTTCCGTCTATAAGACGCCCCCATGTATAAGACGCCCCCCACTGGGCAGTTTTGCAACCGCACGGTTCTCTCCTCGGCTTATTTCCGTGTATAAGACGACCCTCAATTTTTAGTTTAGCGATTTTAGGAAAAAGTATAGTCTTATTCATGGAAAAATACTGTATGTGTGAAAATGCCTTGCATGCAAATTCACATACAATTTATTTCTCATCCACCTACCTACCTGTCTCTACCACCATCTCCTCCTCCGGCTGGAGAGGATTAACAAAGTGCTCTGCAGTTGCAGAGATATTGGATGAGTACCCAAAAAGAGAGGAGGCTGTGCTGCTTCTCCCTTTCTTGAAAACCCTGCCCAGAGTGAGAGGATTGGACTCCTGCTAGGTTTTTTGCATGTTAGAGGACTGGGGTGGGGGGATGGGTCAGAGTATTTTTGCATCCTCACATTTCACCCACAGCTGCAAAGAAAGGGAGGAAGCAACACAGAAGACAATGGTGAAAAGGTCTGGGTCAACTCCATTTGCACATTGCATGGCTATATTATTGTTGTGTTTTAGAATGGAAGCAATCTATCTTATGCTTCCAATTTTAAAATCTTAAAATTGGCTAGTTCAGGTTTTCTTGAATACCTATATACTAGTGTATACAAATATTGCTACTATAGTGTATACAGATATTGCTACTGAAAAATAATGGCTGGTAATTTAAATGTTTTGGTTTAGCATACAGGCCAGCAATCCTGTTATGGAACTTGATAATTCTGATGGAGCATTAAAAATACATTATTCAGATCGCTTGGTGACCCTCCTAAGAGAAGTGCGTCAGCTCTCTACACTTGGTTTTGTCATTCCTGCCAAAATACAGCAAGCTTCAACTACTGCACAAAAATTCTGCAAGCAAGCAGTGATTCTCAAGCAGGTATGATCTTGTGAGCTACAAGTTCTGAGTGTACTGTGAGCTGTCAAATTGATGGATTGATTCTAGGATATTGTTATGCATTCTTTGAATCATGGAGTTCATGGTAAGTTTACCTTGAGTTTCTGCTTCTGTTACAATGTATTATGTGAGAGTATGGCCAGGGATTTAATTCAAGCCCCAAAAGATGGAGGAAACTTGGAACTGTACAAAAGTACATACGGTATTAAAGTTATATCTTGTTCTGAAATGAAATTGAAAGGATATAGTGGAACTTGAAATCAAGTTTGCACTTAAAAGATAGAGCTCAAAATCATAGATGTGTAAATTTAGTTCATTTAGGGTGCAATCCTATGCATGCTTAGACAGAAAAATGTCCTACAACTCCCAGTGTTCCCTAGCAAGTATGTAGGACTTTTTTCTGTCTAAACATGCATGGGATTGCGTCCTTAGTAATTTACATCAGAAGAAATGTACTTGATATAAAATGTTGTGAAAAGGATAATACAGTACTGTATTTTAAATTTAATTTTCATTAAGCTTTATACTACTGAATATCTTCATCTCAATTCATTTCATTGGTCGCAATTGGCATACTGTGACCATAACCCACAGCCTAGAAAGTCTTTCTAGATGTGGAAGGGCCTCCATGAGCCTAGGTAAGTTTTACAGTTTTCTTATTTTTGATAGCAGCCTCCAACACTGCATCACAGACTGCTTTTAAAAATATACTAACAACTAAATAAAAAAACCCAGTATGTTCATAGGCACAGGCAATTCGGTGGATTGCTGCTAATGTCTTTTAAATTATATTTTTAAGAGCAAGGGCAAATAGTTAAGTTTAAACGATGGCAGAATTCATGCTGGTGTCCAAGATTGAGGTTCACATTTTGAACACTTTTTGAAAAGTAAATGTTCATTAATGTTTGTCAACATTAGATATGGCAGACTCAACCAAGTGAGGCATCTGTGGTGGCCATTTGGTTTTCATACCATCATCTTTCAAATAATTAGATTGAGGCTGCAATCCTATGTACTCTTACCCAGGAGTAAGCCCAACTGAACACAGTGGGACTTACTTCTGAGTAAACATGTATAGGTTTGCACTACGAATTGCTTGCTTGTTCATTATTATTATTATTATTATTATTATTATTATTATTATTATTATTATTATTATTTGCCCATCTGGCCAGCAAACTGGCCACCCTGGGCGATGTACACAAGATAAAATACAGGATAAAATACATTTAAAACAGTATAAAATTTTAAAATCTTAGCCCACCCCATATTCCCACCTGAACAGCCATGTTTTTAGTGAGCGGCGGAAGCTCAGCAGAGAGGGGGCATGGCGGAGGTCACTCGGGAGAGAGTTCCACAGTACGGGGGCCGCCACAGAAAAGGCCCTCTTCCTACCCACCAATCTAGCTGCTCTGGCTGAAGGGACAAGGAGAAGGCCGTCTGTGGCAGATTATATATAATTTAAAAGCTAGGTAATATGCTAAATATTAACAATGTGGTAAATAATAACCAGAGAAAAATACTTTAAATATGTTGCTTATTCGTAACAGGCTTCATATCCCTTTGTTTTTATAGGTGGCACATTTTTACAACAGTATTGATCAGCAAATGATTCCAAGTCAGAAGCCAATGATGCTACAGTCTGCTTTAGCATTTGAACAGATAATTAAAGTAATTCCTTTTTTATTACTTGGCATTTTATTATCCTATCTTCTAGAAGTTTGAAGGTTTTCATTATTTTATATATTTCCTGTGTTGTCTGTCTTTTGGTAATTATTTATCAGTAGGTCTGATTACAACTCCACTTGTGCGTGGGTCTTGTTGTGGGTTTTCATGTTACTTTTAGAAGACACAGGAACAAATAATTGCCTTTGTTATATTGATCATATTATTTGAAACATAGGTCCGCACACTTGTTCTTCTCTGAAAGAAATGCTATGAAAGTAGGTTACTCCTGCTTGCTTCACAAGCAGAACCACGTGAGTCCTGCAAGACCTGGTCCCTGCTCTCCTGGCTCATTACACCTGGCCAGGGAGGGAGGGGCCTGACTGACTCCAACTACAAAAGCTGCTACTGCTTTTGTCTTTGTTTAAATTTTTGTCCTTAGTATAATTATTATTGAGTTGTTTAGGGTTATCTGTAATTTCTATTGTATTTTTTGAATATTATATTTAGTGTTTTTTGATATTTTGTGAATTTACTCTTCTCTGATATTTTGTAAATTGTCTTTTGAATATTTAGTGTTTTCTGATATTTTGCAAATTATTTTTTTGAATATTATATTTAGTGTTTGATATTTTGTAAATTATATCTAATGTTTATTTGTCATATTGTGAGCTGCTTTGAGCACAGTTTTTGTGGAAAAGCGGCATGCAAATAAAAGGTGGTGGTGATGATGATGATGATGTCAACCAGTGCAGACTTTTAAGCTTCTACTGGAGGAGACCCTACCAACTTCCAGTCCTGTCCGCTCTATTGGCTAGGACAATTAAGTTGCAATCCTAATCACTCTCACTTGGAACTAAGTCCCCTTGAAAACTAGGTTCATTCCATATCTAGTCATAAGGATCTTTACTTTTGATTATGTTGATAATATATTGAAGAAAAAATGTCTAATTTTGAAAATGATTATTTGGTAGAGAAATAGATAGCTTGGAGAATTTAGATAGTGGAGAAAATTTATTGAGTTAAATTGGAACATTTCTTACCTCATGTTCTTGATTGTGTTCTCTTTGGTGCTTTCATTCTATCCTTTTTCTACATTACTGACACTCATTTATTCCTTAGAATCCAGATGACATTTTTTTCTGAAAGCTCTGCATTCTTGTTTTTTCCCTCTCAGGTGTTGTCTTGGTACAGTCATGCCTTGGATTGAGAGCATAATTCATTCCGGAAATGTGTTTGTAATCCAAAACACACTTATATCAAAACAAAATCCCCCCAAAAAAATTTGTACAGAGATTTTTAATTTAAGCTGTACTACAGTACTTGTATTGCAAGACGTCGCTTGTATATCAAGTCAAAATTTTTTAAATAAATATTTAAAGATTTGCTTGTCTTGCAAAGCACTCTCAAACCAAGTTACTTGCAATCCAAGGTATTACTGTACTTTAAAAGTCCTCTTGAGGTGTGACTTGTGATATGCTTGATGAGGGTGTTTAACCCTCCCTGTCTCCAGTACCTGCCCCTTTCCTCCATCATTGTTTGTTCTAAAATGCTATCACTCTACTATGAAATCATGCAGTTAAAACTGTACTGGGTCCTACTACTGCATCTTTTATGTGAGACTGTCCTTGGGATTGGTTCGGAAGCTGCAGTTAGTGTAGAATGCTGCGGCTAGATAACTCAGTGGCGCTTCCTACCATGCACACATGATTCCTATGCTAAAAGCACTATACTGGCTGCCAATTAGCTACTGAGCCATGTTCAAGGTGTTATTGTTGGTTTCTAAGGCCCTGAGCAGCTCAAGACCAGGCTTTCTGAAAGACTGTCTTCTATATAGGCCGTCCTGGTCTCAACATTCTGAGGGGGAGGCCTTGCTGAATGTATCACGGTCTACTGATGCTCACTTAGGGCGTGTTTGCACGACACAGGAACCGCGGGGGAGCAGACATCCCCCGTGGTTCCTGTGTCGTGCGAATGCCGACTGGGGGCGCCCCCGTGGGACTGCCGCGCACAGGACGCACGCAAAGTGACCATGGGCGGTAGAGAGGTAAGCCCCTACCGCGTGTGGCCACCCTGCCGTGCGAACAGCGGGCGGCCGTCCTGCGGGGACCGTACAGAGGCGGCCGGCCGGAGCTGCGGCCACTCCGGCCTGTAGGGGCAAACAGCCCCTCTGGGCATCCTGGGCTGCTGCCCCCTAGCTCCGGGAGGCCCGCACTGTGGTGCGGGGACAGCCCACATGCGTGGGGCGCAGGTCGTCTGCGGTGCCCCGCTGGACCCCACGGACGGCCCCGTGGTGCCTCCCCCGCTCGCAGCCTGGGTCATGCGAACCGACCCTTAGTCATGGTTTGGGCAAGGGCCTTTTACATAGTGGCACCCACGATGTGGAATGATCTCCCCACCGAGATCAGGCAGGCTCCAAGTGGGGAGTGTTTCTGCTGACAAAGGCACATTTATTTATTTATTACATTTCTATACTGCCCAATAGCCAAAGCTCTCTGGGTGATTCACAACAATTAAAACCATAAAATACAACATTATAAAACATAATGTAAAAGTTTAAAATATCTGTTTGATCGTGTGTTTTCCTGACTGGCTAGCATTGCCAACTACCCTTGGGTATTTTAATGAGATATTTTATTGTTCTATGGTTTTATTGTTTTTTATCATGATTTTATTTTTTGAACAAGATTGATTTTTTAAGTTAAAAGCAGTGTAGAATTTATCTGAAATTAAATACGTAATTGGCCTTTTTATTACGATTTAGAAGCACACTTCCCCCCCCTTCTTTCCCCCCTCTTAGTTCAAAATAACCAGTTTTTTAATCTTTGTGTTCATTTTGTAGGATCCACAAGTATGCTAAGGTGGGAAATCTGCTTCATTTTATGAACACCCAAAGAATTAAACATTTGTCACTTACCCATGTATTTCCTTTCTTTGTTAGCATTCAAAAGCAGAGGGACAAATAACATGGGACAATCCTAAAGAGCTAGAAGCGTATATCAAGAAGCTCCAAAATGCAGCTGAAAGGCTTGCCACAGAAAATAGAAAGTTAAGGAAATTGCATACTAATTTTACGGAAAAGGTATGTTTGATTATCACATGTTAATTTGCTTCATTCTTTCTTTCCACTTTGTTGGTGACACCCTTTAGCATGCTTTAAATTCTTCTTGCCAGGTTGTTGGTCTGATGAACATTGATCTGCTTCGGCAACAGCAGCGCTGGAAAGATGGCTTGCAGGAACTCCGAGGGGTTTTTTCCAGCCTCGAGTCACAGGCACGGTTTCATTGCTACTTAATTTTTTAAGTAAAATAGCATAGACAGTTAATGCGCATATATGTAAAGGTGAACGTACAGAGTTTTTGTTACAAAATGTTTATTACAAAAATATTGCTTCACCAAAAATATGGAAATATTTGAAATTTTTTGCAGTGGATGAAATGTTAAGTTCAGCCATGGAGTTAATTAGGTTCACGGTGGGATCCTGCATTGTTTGCAGCTCACTGGCAGTATATCTCGTAACTTACCTTACATGGTAACTTGGAAGATAGAGTGAATAAAGGCTATATGTTGTAATGTCCTTAGCCAGTGGGATGCTAATGACACATTTTTGTCTTTTTCCAATTAGAGATGTTCTATAGCAGAATAAAGCAGCAGGAACTCTGATGAAGCTCTGGCTCAGTGACCTTTCCATTTAACTTTGGTGTTGGGGGAACTCCATACTTGCACGTGAATGCTGAGTTCCCCTTTATTTCAGGGACTTGGGAATCCTGATGTTCCTGCACATGCAGTGAGAGGTTGGATTGGGGTGATTGAGATGAAAGAGATCCATTTGAACATTTAGTCTAGTCATTCATCCAGTACAATTATTTGCTCTGCTGCAGGATAGTCCATGGCTAAACAATCCTCTGAGATGCCTGAATAGCCTTTTTTTGAGAAGGAAGGGAATTCCTAGGCGATCTGTTCCCATAATGAATTGTATTTATAATCAAGAATTCGTAACCTATGTCTGCATTCTAACTTTTCCAAATTGTAGGGTTTCCTTTCACGTGACATGAAAGCATGGAGGCAACACTGGAACCATCAACTCTACAAAGCTCTGGAGCATCAGTACCAAATGGGGTTGGAGGCACTCAATGAAAATCTGCCAGAAATCAACATTGACTTAACTTACAAGTAAGATCTTCCTTCCAGTTGATAAAATCGGTGAAAACTGCATGTAATGGAGACTGCTCCACACTGTGTGATTGAGGATCAAAGTCTAAATATGCTAATTGTTAATGTATTTTTAAAACATTTTTCAGACAAGGGAGATTACAGTTTAAACCTCCTTTTGAAGAAGTACGAGCAAGATATTATAGAGAAATGAAGCGATTCATCTCTATTCCTAACCAGTTTAAGGGAGTGAGTGAGACAGATGAGGAATGCATTTTTTCTATCATGACTGAAAGAAATGCAAGTGGATTTCTGACCACTTTCAGTAAAGCAGAAGACTTGTTCCGAAGATTGGCAGAAGTTGCAGGGGAATTTAAGGTGCTTAAATAGTTGTATTTCATTCAAAGACTTTTAGGGATGGGTATTTTAAAAGCAGTTCCACTTTCATTTGTATTACTTTGTGTTTACTTAAGGAAATTAAGTTTAACGTCAAGCACCTGAGAGCATCTTCACACTTCACGTGGCAGTCATGTTTGCTGCAGTGCCACTGGTGATGAACCGATGTTTCCTGCAGTAAACACATAAAGTGTGAAGGGCAGGCATGCCTCTCTTAACACTCAGGGATGTGTACACGACAGTTCTGATTTCTGTACCTCCTAAAAACATGTCTGTTGCATGTTCAGGGATGTGTATCTGCTATCTGCATAAACGTATTTACTCAGAAATAACTCCCACTGGGATCAGTGGGATTTACTTGTAAATGTGCTTATGATTGCAGCCTTAGCCCATGTGTTCTGTATAACAAATGTCTAATTTGAAGTGTAATATTTCATATTAAAATGTTAGCATTATGAGAGACAGGCTACACACTAGTATTCAAGGAATGTTTGGAATCCTTGTGTGGCTAGGACTTGCTAAGACAGCCCTCCCCAGCCCTGTGTCCTTCCAGATGTTTTGGACTACAACTCCCATCATGCCTGACCATTCTGGCTGGAGCTGATGGGGGCTGAAGTCCAAAATATCCGGAGGGCACCCAACTGGGGAAGACTGTGCTATCCAATAGTATTTGGCTCAAGTAGTGCAAAATAGGATATAAGTGGGACTTCAGTTACTGGTTGCGATCTTACAAGATGGTTAATGTGAGCGTAAGCACTGGTGTATGTGCATTAGAATTCTTCCAGCATTTTCCTCTGAAGCAGCTGCCTGAATGAAAGTGTAAACCACTTTTGAGGAAGAATTAGAAAATTTATTTATTTATTTATTATATTTATTTACTGCCCATCAGCCCAAAGGCTCCCTGTGTGTGTGGACATTCAGTGAAAAGACCAGCTGCAGAAGAAATAGCTGGAAGAATCCTGGTGCGATGCGCATGTGGATTGCAGCCACTGCATTCAAAAGGATTGATCTGAAGGGTATTCAGAAGTGCAGGAGTAGCCCACAGCTGTTACAGCTGTGCATGTGGACACTCTCTGCTGCATTATATGCATATCTGTGCAGCTGGATGAGATGAGATGTATCCATGCAGGTCCTCCATGCCTCCTACAGGCCTTCTTGCGGCTTGGGTTGGCTCAAGCAGACAGTTTGCACCTGCTGGAGGGTCTGAAGAGTCCACCTGGAGCCAGATGATGTTTACAGAAAGGTTGATTCTAATGGAGGGCATCCTGTGCTGGAGGTGAATGTGTCACAGCCCTTACTGGGGATTGTGTACTCACCAGGGCACGTCTTGCAGGCTGTGAGATTGGCAAAAGGGTCAGGTAGATGTTAGTACACTGATCTCTGAGTCTCACAGACATGCAGAGGCCCTTTTGAGTCCTGCTGTTCCCTCTTATTTCATCAAAAATGACCTCATGAATCCATGGCTCCTATGATGTGGAGAACACCTCCCCTACTCCAGCATGAGATGCCCCCATCCCCCATGGACCAGTGACTGATGCTGGGACTGCTGCACAGCTGCATGCCTACACTTTCCAGACGGGAAGTACAGCATTGTGCTTTGATTTATTATGATACGAGTTTATGTAGTCAAGAGCCAACTTCTTCAGATGCATTTGAGTTACTAGAAATTTTTTTTTGCTTATCTATCTGAAGGGGTAGAATTTAGTAAAAAAATAAATAAAATTAAGTTGATTACCTGATAAAAAGATATTTCCTCTTCTCTGTTATAAAACATGAATGCTGTACCAAAGGAGTGGGTTACAACTGGACAAGTAGATATGGAAGCTCTGGTGGAGAATAATCTTTTCAATGAACAAGACTGGGGAAAAAATTTCAAAGCTCTAAAAGTGAAAGGAAAAGAAGTGGAGCGCCTCCCAAGGTATTCTATAGTGGAAGAATAATGTATGAATAATACATTATTGTCTATTTCGACTAAATAATAAATAAATAAATTACAGTCACTGAAAAAACAAAACTACTGTATATCAGTTTTGATAGCATGGACCTTATGAACAAATCCACTTCATTTATGAATAATCTTATAGTGGAATTTTGAGAATTTTCTCACTCAGGATAACTTTCTGTATTGAATCTAATTAAGCTTCCTCACCCACCCCATTTTATGTCCCACCTTTCCTCCAAGGAGCTCAAGGTGGTATAAATAACCCTCTCCTATTTTGATCCTTACAACAGTCCTGTGAAAATAGGTTAGGTGGAGAGGTAGTGACTGGCCCAAGGTCACCCAATGAACTTCATGGCTAAGTGGGGGCTTGAACATGGGTCTCCCAGTCAGTTTTGTCCTAATTAGTTTGCCAGTGAAAAGCACAGACTACCAATTTCAGAATTTAGACCAGTTGGGTCTGAAGCAACCTAGTGGGTAACTACGCCAGCATTGAGTCAGCATTGATAGTGTTAATTTAATCCTAAACCCAGGCCCTATATATTAAACTTAAACCCTATATTTAATTTTTAAATTTAAAGATTAAAGGCACTTAAACAATCAAGTTTGGTTCCAAGATAGTACTGAGTCCCAATCTTAAAATAATTAGACTGAAGTCCCAAGTTCAGAAAATATTGTTAAGTGTCAAAGCTAGCTTAAAGTTAAAGTACAGAGAGGGGTGATCCAAGCTAAGTGTCAAAGGGGTCAATAGTTACCAAGATCCCTGGGGCTTATAATCCTCCTAAGATCAAAGATACTTCTGTGATACCAGTTCATAAAATGGCTGTGACCAAAAGTTCTATAGGAGCCTTGATGTGTGCTTAGAAGTACAGTAAATACTGGAACTTCCCATTTTTATGGCAGAGATGGCTTTTCATTTGGTTGTATGTGCAGAGTTGGATGTACCCAATATTATACTAAATGGGAAGCTCTTCTGGGAGCTCTCAGTGGGTGTCTGAGCTCTTTGCAGCCTCAAGGAACTGCTGGATTAGGGCTCCCATGTTATTTCTATAGGTAGCTGTAGAATTACTCTTTGCAGATAAATCCTTAGGGTTTAGGAGATATTTCTCAGTACAGCTCAATTCAATCAGAATTCCTATTGGTGCCAATGTGCTGGAGTTGTGTTGTATTTAAATAAATGTTCATAGTGAGGTATCCCAAAGTATTTATGTGATACATACAAAGTATTTATGTCATAATGTACTTACATGTGAAATATTTTCTTTGGTATGCATTTAAATGATAAATACCACAGTACTGCATTAGATAATGACCAGGTTTAGACATAACAATAAACCATGGTTTATTGTTACAAGCCTGAGTCTTGACCTTGTGTGCTCTCCATTCCCCTCTCATCCTTCATGCATGAGAAGAGGCTTTCACTTTTGAATAAGTCACAGTTTCTCTTATGTCTGAACATGGGGAACGCTGATTTATTCTAATTGTGGTTACTTAACAAACAAGAATATTTAAACCACGGTTTGGATGTAATGAGTTTTATTCAAAAGCAATAGTGGAAGCTTTCGGTCACCTCCTTTCGCATGTGGAGGAGGAGGAAGGGAGGGAGAGGGAAGTGCATCAGCCTTGTGCAGGGTTGGGCTTTTAACACCAAACAATGATTTGTTGTTATTTCTGAACAAGACTAATCAATCATATTTCAAATTTGTGCTGTTTAAAGTTTATTTTAAACTCTATATAACAATATGAAATATAATTAATATTTTGTCTTAATTCTTGAAGCACTGTGAAAGTAGATTGCATAATAGTGAATTGCAACCCTGTGAAGTCTGTGGTTGATGATCTTATCCAGAAGTTGTATGATATTCTTGTGATGTCTTTGAGGAAGTCCATTCAAGGTACTGTAATTCTCAAAGGAGAAATGTTTTCTAGCTTTGGAAAATAGTAATGAATACTTTACTTTTGCTCCTTCCCTGAAGAACATTTACTTTGCCTAGCATATTATTTTTGTTATTTGATATGCTTGAGATTATGAGACTTAGGTATATAAACTGTATTGACTCTGGTGGGGTGTACTGACCTGTCTTATACATTTTTTTATTTTAAAAATAATTATGCACTTGGTGCCCAATCTATACACTTTTTATAGTAAGTACAGTGATTTGCAATAATAAACAGTTTTATCTAAGATCTGATGTTTTTACTTATCTAAGATCTGATGCTTTCCCCATCTCAGAAAAAAAGTGTGAAGTGCAAAAAAAAAACTGCGACAAGCCAAAAATGGCTCGCGATCATGGCAGGGAGGGGGGAGACAACTCGGTCCTCTCATGGTGTCCCCAGAATACCCACAGAAGGACTGAGGGGGAAGGAGAGGGTGAACAACCCACGGTGAGCCCAATCATCTGTCAGGCTCACCGTGGGTTGTTTTGCCAAAAACCAATCCACTGTGGCTTATTGCCAGGATGCATTTGCGTGATGTGTGAACATGCCCATTGTGTGTGAAATAGCCCATAGAACAGTCAAGCTGGATCCCTCCAGAAGATGTTTTGGACTACAACTTTCATCAGCTCCAGCCATCATGGGCAATGGTCAGGGGTGATGGGAGTTGTAGGCTAAGACATCTGCAGGGACCCAGGTTGGAGAGGGAAGGTTGCCATGAGGTTATTAATAGTTAATTGGTATCAGCTGATTAAAAACAAAATTAATAAATTTATTTTCTATTTTCATTTATGTAGCTCATCTACATGATATTTCTTCATTTCTCAATGATGCCATGAAAACCTTAATAACAAGACCCCAAACTGTAGATGACATAACAGAAGATAATTTGAAATATAAAAACCTAAAGGAAAAAAAAGAAGAGGTAATCTTTTCCTGTACTATGAAGAAATGTAGTTTAAATTGAGTCCTGGGGGAAAAAAGTGTTTCCAGAATCACAACTTCAGTATGATGATAATAATTATTCAGTAAAATAATTTAATTCATGGAAGCTTGTTTCTTCATTGTCTTTTCTTGTTTTCTCGTTGTTGCTTGTTACACTTTGTAAACCAGTCTGGAGAGCAAGGGAAATGGAATACAAGGATTTACCATAGCTCGATACCTGATTTTGTGATACTGTAATATTTCTTTCCAGCTTGAATGAGAAAGTGAGCAATCCAGTCACAAAAGGGAAGAGAAGCTTTATTCCAGGCAAACATGCATCTCTATGTGGGTTATCAGGGAAAAGTGATATGTTGGTCTGCCAAGGGTGAAGCATCTTACTAGGTTCAAGGTGGACACAAATCTCCTTATTCTCATTTGTGTTTACGGGGGGTGGGGGGAGAGTTTCTGTCTTAGAAGAAGGACTGGTTCCAGGCAAACCACAAGTCTTCTTTGCTCTTCCGTACTCACAGCTCCGTGCATATTAAGTGGGGAGGGGTTCATAGGTTTGCGTGGAGAGTCCCTGTCCTACAAGGACTGCAGACCAAGAGGCACCTTGTTAAAATAGTTAAGTGGTTTGCTAAGTGGTTTGCTCAGTGGTTTGCTCAGAAGGAGATCCCTCTGCATACATGTGCTGTACCTCTGGTGGACTAGATCAAGCCCTTGATGGTCAAGTTAAAATGGCCAGATGTAAAACAATTAAGAATATTGCTATTAAATTGTCATTGGGAATCCTCATTGCTACATTAGTGTTGAAAGGAAAAGTAATTCATTTTTTCTGCTAAGGCAAACTTAGTCTGGACATTCTGTTGCACTGTTTTGATCCATCTTTGGAAAATTATTGCCATACTTAGAAGAACTGGAAATTAAATTCAAAAATACAACATTTTAAAGATGTCAGTATTTCTGTTGGGGGATGGTGAGAACTGGGAGTTTAACCATAGTCCATATTTTTTTTGTTAATTTTCTTGTTTTGGGGTGAATATGCTGAAATAGAGACATTTGGGCACTATGAGATACTGCCATTTCTACTTTTCTAATTGTATGACATATAGCTGAAACCTAGAGTGGTGTAAACTCTAAAGTGAATTTTGCTTGTACTGGTGCTTTTATTTTTATTTGCATTAAGTTATGAACATTAAAATGGATATCTGTTGGGGCACTGTAGAAAGGTATATTATAGATTTGAATAAATTTCACAAACTATTGACTTGGGCTAATCTCTCAAAACATCTGCTTTCTCCAAGAGATTAATCACGTTATATTAAAAATAGATTCTGTTAGATTCTGTTAGATTCTAAATGTATATACTTTTTACTCAACATATTGCTCTTTCAATTATAGAAAGGTGTTCATTATAAGTACAATACATAAGCCAATAATAATAATTTTGATTAATGGAGAAGGATTGAATCCAGATTCAGGTGTGTGCAACTGGGCTGGCGGAAGTGGACATCCCTACACCCTCCTCCCCATGGCAGCTCCTCCAGCCCCCTGAAAATGCTACTTAGGGGACCCTCCTGAATGGGGTGAGCTGTGGTGCAGAGCAGGGGATACCCCAGAATTGGACAGAAGTACCTTCCATGAGTGGAGCGCTTCTGTCAACGGAAGGCAGATCCTGGATATAACCTATAGTGTTTAATGGTATAAACAAAATTGTTGCTTCCATTGACTTTTATACTCAAATAAATATCTTTGTTTAGATCTTCCTCCTCTTTCAAGGCGCAGAAGGTAAAAACAAGCTTTTGCGAACTGTGGCTGGAGGGGGTATTGAAACAATCAGCAACCTGAGAGCTACATGGGATAAATTTGAATTAATGATTGAAAGCCATCAGCTTATGATTAAAGAGCAGGTAATTTGGAGTGACTTGCAGATATCTTTCCCCCCAATACTCTTTTTTCAGTTTTGCATGAACAGTGTTTGATTTTGTTAGGACTTGGGGTAACACTGGTATAGCGAGCCCTAGTACTCTTGCTGTTGCTAGCGGAGCATCAATTCCTGAATGTCTAATCCCATGCAGAGAGTTTCTGGGGTTAGTGCAGATGAGAGGGGGAACATTTGTGACGTCCTGTCATATGGAAGAAATGTGAGCCTTTACCTGGCACAAAGGTATGCCCAGATAATTCCTGTAGAGCAGACAGTAATTGAAAATATTTTCAGTAAATGCAAACAGCTGTGAGCTGTGACCCTTCAGTGGCATGGTGTCAGAGGGCCACTTAACAGATTACACAGCACCAAATGTGGTTTTGCTTCTAAGTATTCATTTTACAGAAAGCTGTAATGAATTGAGGTTCTCTGACATGTGTACATTTAGGATACACACATTTACAAACACATATTTGTTACACTCACATTGTATTTTTAGGTTCTAGTCCCCGCTCAGCCATGAAACTCACTGGGTGAGTTTGGGCCAGTCACTGACTCTCAGCCTAACCTACCTCACAGGGTTGTTCTGAGGATAAAATGGAGAGGAGGAGGATTATGGAAGCCACCTTGGATCCCTTGCCGGAAAAAAGGCGGGGTATAAATATAATAAATAAATAGGTGTACACTTAAGAAAATAATGTGTGAAGAGTTTCCGAGACTATCCACATTTGTGTGTGCATGTGTGTCAGAGCTGTCTGGTCATAGCAGCTTCTGAGGAGCATATCCACAATGTGGAAGCATATTTACTTTTTTATTCACTGTGTTCCTTTTAGAGGCAAATTTAATTTATTTAAAGTATTTTAATCCAGCTCCTCAGCCAATATACACTCTCTCAATATAAATAAGTATGACTCCTGTGGATTTAAAGTTTTATTTATTTTATTTATTTTATTATATTTATACCCCGCCTTTTTTCCTGCAAGGAACCCAAGGCGGCTTACATAATGCTGCTCCTCCTCTCCGTTTTACCCTCACAACAACCCTGTGAGGTAGGTTAGGCTGAGAGTCAGTGACTGGCCCAAACTCACCCAGTGAGTTTCATGGCCGAGTGGGGATTGGAACCCGGATCTCCCAAGTCCCAGTCCAACACTCTAACCACTGTTGAAATATAAAAGCATGCTAGTACTTAGGATATAGGGATCCTTATACAACCAACCTACTCACCACCCTGTGCACTCCTTTGCAGACTCTAGGGCACCCTCAGGTAAATGCGCCCCACCTCCTGCCAGGGAAAGTTGAGGTATCCCCGGGATACACTCTCAGTTGGAAGAAAGGGAGAGTGGGGGCTCCACATGTGTGCCATCCAGATGAAGTTTTTATTGTGCAATTGCACTGCCTCATTCAGGGGATTTTCAGGGGGGGGCAGACGACACTTTGTAGGCCTCCTATGTTTTCCCACCACTTCTCTTTTTTCTTACCAGAAAAAGTCAGTTAAGAAAGAAAAGACAGAATAGCTGCACAATGCCTTTTGATTGTTAGTGCTAGGAGCCTTGCATCTGGAAGTACCTGAAGTCTCTGGGGTCTGTTTGCATGTACAAAACCTCTACAGCTTCTGCAAATGGAAGGTTCTGGATTGGTTTTAGGATATGTTTAACACTTCTTAAAGTGAAGTATCAAATACAGTATTGCTAGTTTGAAATAAGGTGTACTGATTAATATATCTATAATGTGATGTTAGGCAAACTAATTGAAATAATGTTGTTCATTATCATTTTTGATAGCATCTCTCATAGTATCTGTCTACTTCTGGCATAAACTGCCAAAGGAAAGTAATACGTTTTTTTTTAATCTTTATACTCTTTGGTCTTTAGGTTGAAGTGATGAAAGGTAACTTGATGTCACGTGTTAATGTATACTTTCAAGAACTGGAGAAGTTTAAAGCTCGCTGGGACCAGTTAAAACCCAGTGATGATATCATTGAAACAGGCCATCATGATTTGTTGCAGAAAAGTGCTGAAACTATAAAGGAAAAGAAAATTGAATTTTATGAACTTGAGGACACAAAACAAAAACTAATGTATGTTTATTTCTGTGTATGCATGAGTACATATTAGTGTATAAGGGGCATCCAGCAGAAAATCTTTTACATACAATTTTGAAAGCACATTAGACAACAGTAAAGATAATTGTAAAGTGCCATTTTCAGAAATTCTCAATTATGTGTCTAATCTTCTAAGGCTTAAATGGCAAGCCAATATCTGTATAACCCCCTTTTTGAACTGACAGTTATAAAATGGAAAGATCTTGTACTCTCTTCAGCTTTGAACAACTGATATGTTGTGTACACAGTCATAGCATCCACATTACTACAACCTTGAATTGCTCACAGGGCCAAGGGATTATTAAGGGTAATAATGTAGTTACCAGCGGGTATATAGTGTTACCAGAGCCCAGTGAATGGCTTGAAAGCATGTTATACGTAGCGTTGTTGAACCTGTGTGGACCTGTCAGTGGTTGGATGGGAGCCCCATATTACCCAGTGTGAGTTCTCTAAAGGAAGAATTGGATATAAGTTTTTATTTGGCATGCAATATTAACATTCCTGTGTTTTTTTTTCTTTAGTAATGACTGCTGTCACTTTGAATTAGAAGAGCCTGATTTCTCTTTGGCCAGTGAAGTACACAGAGACATTGAGTGCTGTGCAGAGGTTTGGGCACTATATGAACAATTTTATGAAGGCTTTCGAGAAAAGGCCAATGAAGACTGGATTACATTCAGGTTTGGCTTTAGTTCTGAACTGTTCTTTATATTCCTTGATTCTAGCAGTACTTGACCTATGGTGAACTTTCTTTAATGCATATTCTGTGCAGGAGCAAGACCTACCAGTTTGAAGAATTCCTGTTGAACTGGCATGATAAACTGAGGAAGATTGATGAACACACTATAATGACTGTGAAGTTGCAAAAAGAGGTGGACAAATATAAGGTAAGATGCTGCATGTGTAAGGGAAATAAAGCAGATGGAAAGTATTGATATACTTTAGAACTTTTTGAGAAGAAATTAGCTAAACATTTGGAGGATGTATGTTTTGAATTGTGCCTTCATGCAGAGGTTTAGATATTTCTTGTGGTCCCTTCCAGACTTTAGATTTTGATTACACGTGTTCAAAGTGCTTCATATGTGTTATTTCCATAATCATCACAAGAGTTCTGTAAGGTGGGGCACTACTACTATTATTCCCATATTGTTCATGGTGGGCTGAGGATATGGCAATAGTAATGGAACTAAGGCTATCTCTGAGATCATGGTTGAAATGAGATTTGAACCAGGGACACATTAAGATAATCCTGTGGTTTTATCTTTGCATTTAGCTGATCAAAGTTGTACATATGTTTACTTCAGCATGGCTTAAGAATGTAGCTCTTCCAGATTATTGTTACTCATACTATTTATTCCTGATTTTAAAAACCCTGCATTGCTTACATGTGAAATACATCCATCATACCTTCATGGAGGTATTTAAGCATAAGCTGGATAGCCATCTGTCAGGGATTCCATAGCTGCACCCTGCAGTGTAGAGTCTGCATTGAGCAGGGGGTTGGACTAGATGATCTCTGAGATGTCTTCCAACTGTATGTTTCTATGATCTTTAAATACAGTTGAATTAGAAACTGCCAATTTTATTATGGAAGAAAATTTGTTAAGGCTGCAATCCTATGCACGCTTCTCTGGAAGACGTCCCACTGAATTCAGTGGGACTTACATATGAGTAGACGTGCTTAAAATTGTGCTGGTCAGAAAGCCGTATTCTTAGATTATCACATTCTTAAAATTAGCCAGTGTGGCGTAGTGGTTAGGGTGTTGGACTGGGACTCGGGAGATCCGGGTTCTAGTCCCCGCTTGGTCGTGAAACTCACTGGGTGACTTTGGGCCAGTCACGGACTCTCAGCCTAACCTACCTCACAGGGTTGTTGTGAGGATAAAATGGAGAGGAGGAGGATTATGGAAGCCACCTTGGATTCCTTTCAGGAAAAAAGGTGGGGTATAAATATAATAAATAAATAAATAGCTAGGCTCATATTTGCATTTGTTTGCCACAGATGACACTTCCTATCTTGAAATATGTTAGAGGAGAACACCTGTCATCAGACCATTGGTTGGACCTCTTTCGCATTCTTGGTCTTCCTAGGGGTACTAGTCTAGAGAATCTGGTGTTTGGAGACCTCCTAAAAGTGGCAGATGTCATTGTGGAAAGAGCAGCCGAACTTAAGGTATGAATTACTTTTCAATATTGTACCGTGAGCCAGAAAATTATTAGGAACACATAGACTGTCAGACATTTTTGTAGCCTTCTTTTAAAACAAGAAAAAGATTGTGTACTAAAAATCAATTGAATCGGTTATTTCATTCCCATACCTCATATTAAGAAATCATTTAAATTCAAGAAAATTGGATAGATATAAATGAGAATTCTGCTGGTGGGGGCCTAGTTCCAGTCAAGCCAACAGATTCTGACTTTGGATTTGTTTGGACTCTGTAAGTTTATTCACAGAAGTGGTTGTTTGGATGAAACGGTGCCTTTAGGTCAGATCATTTTATTTAGTGCATTGAAAAATTATTACCCATGTGTGTAGCAATATGTAACTAACTCCATGGTACTTGATTTTAAAAGAAAATAATGTATTGATTTATAAATTGTATTTCATAACTTGTCATTTGTCTGAAATCCCTTCTTTCTTTTGGTTTATCCGTATAAGAGATGAGATTCAATCATGTGGTTAAATAATGTGATTTTTATCTGAAAACAGGATTTGAACAGTCGGGCTCATGGTGAGGTCACAATAAGAGAAGCCTTGCGTGAGCTTGAGCTCTGGGGAGTTGGAGCTGTCTTTACGTTAACAGATTATGAAGATAGCCAGAGCCGGATGATCAAATTGATTAAGGATTGGAAAGACATAGTCAACCAGGTTGGCGACAATCGCTGCCTCCTCCAGTCACTAAAGGACTCTCCATATTACAAAGGTTTCCAAGATAAAGTTTCTGTTTGGGAGAAGAAACTTGCTGAGCTGGATGAGTATCTACAGAATTTAAACCAAATTCAGAGGAAGTGGGTCTATCTGGAACCCATTTTCGGTCGTGGAGCTTTACCCAGAGAGCAAGCACGTTTCAACAGAGTAGATGAAGACTTTAGGTCAGTTTTATTTTGCACAGCATCTTTTAGTGCAACTATCTCAAAACATTGCTCAGAGTGAATAAGGCAAAACATAATGTAATGTATGCAAACCTTAATTTAATTACTTGTGTTTTCAAATTCAGGGACAGAATAAATAGTTTTATTACATAGATGAAATTGCAGATAATTATTTGGGTGTTAATATTTGACCTTTCACATTTAGACTAAAGAGCATGTAACAGCATATTTCATACCTTGCTTTTTTTTTTAAAGATCAATATTGACAGATATCAAGAAGGACAATCGCATAACATCCTTGAATGCTCGAGCAGGAATAAGAAATGCCTTGATTACTATTCTTGACCAACTTCAGAGATGTCAAAAATCCTTAAATGAATTCTTGGAGGTATCATTTTCTAATCACTACCTCTAATAGTGAATTTAGGTGGTGAGAGCTGATGGAAGTAGAGCCAAAGCAGGACCACTGAGAAACACTGTGGGATCAGTGCAGCCTCAGAGTTTGCAAAAGTGCAAAAAAATCTTTAGAAAAAATAACAACCAACCTAAGGGGGCAAAAAGGAAAAAAAAAGGCAAAAACCAGCCCAGTGAGGACCAAGCACGTTCAGTAGTGATGGAATGTTGAGTGTCTGGTGGAAAAGAATTGTGTGGGGATGAGGGGCTAGCTGGAGGAAGGCATGTTTGGCTGGAACCCTGAACAGAAGTACTCCTATTAGGAAGTGAGAATGCATTGCAACATTTTGTATTACATACTTTCCAGCTGGCTGATTTCTGAGAACATTATCAAGAAATTACCTTATTTTCTGGTACCTATCCCTAGTAAAACTGTATGGGACTTGATGGACATAATGCTAAAGTGTGGTTTAGTGTTACAGGCAACAATGTATAAGATCTGTGTTGGTGCTTCTTGTAACAGTTGTACTGTTCTATCAGTCAATATTGTATGATTTTGCAGTGTTTTACTGGTTTTGTACTCCACTTTGGGATTATTTTATAATGAAAAGTGGGTAATAAATAAATAAGAATGAGATAGGGCATATGTGGCTCAGACAGTGTTTCTTGATAGGGATGTTGGAAGTACACAACAATCCATATTTTCATCTGTGAAATATTGTGGAATATGATATTAATGTAGCACTTTTAAAGAATGGATTGCTTTAGCATCTTGGAGAGGAAGAATGAATTTATCTGTTTTTAAACAGGAAAAGCGTTCAGCGTTCCCTAGATTCTATTTCATTGGGGATGATGATCTTCTGGAAATCTTGGGACAATCCACTAATCCGTTAGTTATTCAGTCTCACCTGAGGAAGCTTTTTGCTGGTAAGATTGATGTTGCTGGGGGAGTAGTTCCTCCTTCCCTTCTCATACCTTGTGGCAATGTAGAGCCCTCCCCACACCCTGGAGGTGTAGGAAATGGCTTATTCTTGATGTTCCCACTCCCTGCCCTCTTCAGCACTGCAAAGCTGGATTGAAAAATAGAATAAGTAGTAATCTATCATGAAGCAAATAGATTCTTTTTGGATACAGAGAGCACGTGACTCCCTTGTGAAACCACAGTTTCACTGGCTATTCCAGGCACAATTCAAAGTGCTGGTTATGACCCATACAGTCCTATACAACTTGGGACCAGGCTACCTCAAAAACTGCAATCCACCATACAAGCCAGCCTGGGTTTTAAGATCTTTGGGGGAGGCCCTTGTCTTGGTACTACCACCATGAAAGGCACATTTGCTGGGGATGCGAGAGAGGGCCTTCTCAGTGGCTGTTCCCAGGTTCTAGATCTGCTTCGCACGGGAGGCTAGGTTGGCCAACTGTTATCGTTCTGTTGGCAGGCAAAACTGTTTTTCTTCAGGCAGGCCTGTGGCATATACGGTAAGCTGGTCTCTTGATAAAGGTTTTTTTAATTTGGTGCTCTTTGTTTCTTTTATTGCTATGTTTTTAATTGTGTTTTTAATTTATTTTTTTTTGTTATGTTTCAATTAAGATTTTGCTTTTAATCTGGACTTTATCGTTAGCTGCCTTTAGCACCATTTTTTTTTACAGAAAGGCGGATTTATCAATAAAGTAATAAAGTAAATAAATACTTTTGAGGAAAATGAAACACTTTCTTAATTTCACTTAATTTCTGGCACATGGACGGCCTAGCCGAAGTCTTCCAATTTACTATTTAGCTATACATTATTTGTAGTTGCCACAGATGACAACATGACAAAGTATTTACAAACCGGCATTTATCTTGGGAGGGAGTTTTTATACTTTTCTGACAGCAGAGGCTTTCAAATCACCTTTGGTTATAATAAGCTTCCATAAAAAAAGAAGAGTCCTTATCTCTCTTTTAGGCAGTACATATGGAAAAATATGGAAAGTGTAATCTGCCACCCACAGAAGGCTGGACAAAAACTGTCTTCAGAAGTGTTGCTTAAAAAAAAGAATCAATGCTCTTTTTTATTAATGCATGAATGCAACTATTATGAAGTTTTAAATGAAATTATTTAATCTATTACAAAAGCATTGATTTAGCTTGACTAAATCGACATGGACTTCAATATTCTGTTTCATAAGAGGGATTTCACTTAGAAATGGAATATTGTAGTTCAAAGACTTTATAATAGTATAATAACACCATGTAGATTGTACCTAAATCAATTGTAAATGATACTATCCTTTAACAGGAATTCACAGTGTCAGCTTTGATGAAGACTTTAAAAACATACTTGCAATGAAATCTTTGGAAGGTGAAGTTGTACCTTTTAAAAATAGAATCCTCCTGTCCAATGATGTTGAGGTAAGATAGTAAGCTGTGAGAAGGTAATATCGAAAGCTGTGCAAAGTGGTGTGGTTTGTGATGTTTTCTAATATGTTATTTGCCAGGTTTGGCTAAACAAACTGTCTCTGGAGATGAAGGAGACGTTGAAACAACTATTGATCGACTGTGTAACCACTGGGAAAAGATCACAGGGTTCAATTGATCCATCGCTTTTCCCCTCACAGGTAGGTTTTTCTTTATTTCTTTGCAACGCAGTAGTTATTGAAACTGTGTAAAGACAGACTGTATCTGGAGGAATAGCTGACCTGAAAAGAAATATTTGTTCTGCACTTTGAATTAAAATTAATGGGTTGGATTAAGCCCTAGCCATACTTAGTGTAGACCAATTGCAATAAATAGGACTTACCACAATATTACGAGTGAGAAGGATCTTGGAATTGTGGTAGATCACAAACTGAATATGAGCCAGCAATGCGATGTGGCTGCAAAGAAGGCAAATGCTATTTTGGGCTGCATTAATAGAAGTATAGCTTCCAAATCGCATGAAGTGATAATTCCCCTTTACTCAGCACTGGTTAGGCCCCATCTTGAGTACTGCGTCCAGTTCTGGGCACCACACTTTAAGAAGGATGTAGACAAACTGGAGAGGGTTCAGAGGAGGGCAACAAGATTGATAAAGGGACTGGAAACAAGGCCCTATGAGGAGAGACTGAAAGAACTGGGCATGTTTAGCCTTCAGAAGAGGAGACTGAGGGGAGATATGATCGCACTCTTCCAGTACTTGAAGGGATGTCACACAGAGGAGGGCCAGGATCTCTTCTTGATCATCCCAGTTTGCAGGACACAGAATAATGGGCTCAAGTTACAGGAACCTAGATTCCACCTAAACATCAGGAAAAAATTCCTGACTGTCGGAGCAATAAGACAATGGAATCAACTACCTATGGAGGTGGTGGGCTCTCCCACTCTGGAGGCATTCAAGGTGCAGCTGGACAGCCATCTGTCAGGGATGCTTTGACCTGGATTCCTGCATTGAGCAGGGGGTTGGACTTGATGGACTTGTAGGCCCCTTCCAACTTTACTTTTCTATGATTCTATGTGTGAATCAGCAAAACTCAAACTTGCTGAGGTTCTCCAAATTCCATCTTGAAGCTGCTTCTAACTCGAGTCCATATCAGATTGCGAGCTTTTTTTCTTTTCTTTTTGCATGAATATCTGTGTATTTTTTCAAATGTATACATCTTTGAAATGTATGCATTCTTCTCCCATTGATTAAATCATATTTGTTTGCATTGATTAAAGCATATTTGTGTGCATTTTTCAAAAGTATGCATTTTTTCATGCACATTTTTAAAGTGTTTGCATGCCGTGGAACGCATTTTTGGTGGTCTGCGAATCAAATTGCAGGCGTGAAGATGTGCAGACTTCAGATTGCATCCGAACCTATGTTCAGTCCAGAAGGTGCGAACTGCGTAAATCCTGATAAAAAATGAACTGAAAGAAATTTCTTCTACATCCCTGTGGCCATTTGTTGATTGTGCCTAAAATCTTTTGTGTTAAAGGCATGAGTCATTTGCAGCTAAATCTACACTGTGAACCTTCAGATCATCCTTACCTACGAGCATTCAGATAATCATAACCTTTTATGTCCATACAGAATTGATGACTTAACTGCTGGAAGAGCTATTTGTTTATTACAGTTGTTTTCAACAGAAGAGCACTGTGGATTTGCAGTTTGGTTAAAACTAAACAAAGTAGTGAGATTTGTTTAAATAGCTATCTCTACATGCTTGAGTAAACATATTCTTGCTTATGAATACTGTTTTCCCAATAGATTCTTTGTTTAGCCGAACAAATTCAATTCACAGAAGATGTTGAATATGCAATCAAGGAGTGTAATTTGCAGCAGATAGAATTAGAACTAATGGCTAAATTGGAGCATTATACCAGCATAGACACTAATACAGAAGATTCAGGCAATACAGGTACGAAAGAGGGTAACGAATGCATTTTCAACAGATTTAAAAGCAATTTCTCATTCCCGAAACATACTCTACTTTTTATTAATTGTATTGGTAATTTTTATCGCCCTAATTGCATGACTAGAATTTGTCTGATGGCTGCAATTTGTTAACCCTATGCCCATTTTGACAATATACAGTAATACCTTGGATTGCAAGCATAATTCGTTCCGGAACCATGCTTGCAATCCAAAACACTTATATCAAAGCGAGTCTCTGGCGGACGTGAGCGGGGCCGATTTCGGCCTGCTATGCCTGCTCGAGGCGAGCGGTTACATCCCTATGCAAGACGTCACTTGTTCATCAAGTCAAAATTTATTTTAAAAAATTGCTTGTCTTGCAAAACGCTCTCAGACCAAGTTACTTGCAATCCAAGGTATTACTGTACTCTGAAACTCCTTTGAATGTGATACATCCCTAGTATTCCATTTGCAGTACTTAATAATTCAGAGTGAAATGTTAAACTTGCATTGTTGGCTTTTTATATTAAGAGTGCAAGTGTCACTGAGTGTTGAGTGTGAAATTCATAATTTGCCAAAATATATAGCTTAGTGGAGAGGCTATGAATAGATGGTAGTGGCCTGTGAATGGTACAAAAAGTAATGGCAGGGCTAGTTAGGTTGGAAGAATCGGTGGGACAGGTAGAGGTCTGTTGTCATGTGAGAAGATTTGAAAGGTCATGTAGTGGCATGTGGGAATTGATGGAGAACTTAGGGGTTTGCTCAGGCCTCAAGGGGGGGGACAGATGGCTAGGGCAGCTGTAGGTGCTAGTTGAGATTTTGGCAAGCAAGATGTGGAAGGGCAGGATATTGGGGTTGGATGATGAGGTATTTTAAATGATTACCACTGACCCTAATAATGGCCCTCTGCCCATCACAACCAATTATTTTAGTTGAAAAATAATGGGTGTTAACCCAGGGCATCTGCTGGGTTAGGAGTTTGACCCCTCTCCCCAATCCATTTGAGTTAGATTTCTTTACTATAAATGATAATGTATAACCTTTAAGATTTGCATCTCAGCAAACTGCTTGGGATTGAATCTTTTTTTGTATATAATGTCAGTTGCACCCAAAAGGTTAACAGTCTAGAGGTTGAAAGTTTAGTTAGAATGTAGAGGTCAGGAAATTTTGCTCAGGAAGCCTGGAGAGAGTATAAAATTCAGCAGAAGATCGTCGGAAGGGAGAGAGAAAAAGTTTTAACTCCAGAAAAGGAAATTTAGTTTGCAGAAATGACCAAGAAACTACCCTTCTGACTGGTTGGAGTTGGGGAGGGAAAAAGATAATTTTAGAAAATATAAATCAAAGGCAGGGAGAGGAAGCAAAGAGGAGGAGGAGGAGAGAGAGAGAGAGAGAGAGAGAGAAAGAAGGAAAGAAGGCCAGAGTCCTAGGGGGAAGAATGAGCCAGAGCTGTTGGAACTGGAAAACTGATTGAGAGAGCTGGACCAATGACAGTAAGATACTGCTTGGACAAGGGACCTGGCTAGAATAGGGTCACAGTCTAGTTAGGTTAGTTGGTTGCGTTTATCCCTGTTTGTTTTATTACCATATTGTTCATACTTTTCTTGTGTTTGGTATGTTGAAACATCTTCCTTCTGACATTTTTCTTCAGTAAAATTTAAACTTTGTTATTTGA
This sequence comes from Shinisaurus crocodilurus, assembly GCA_021292165.1. Classification (NCBI taxonomy): domain Eukaryota; kingdom Metazoa; phylum Chordata; class Lepidosauria; order Squamata; family Shinisauridae; genus Shinisaurus; species Shinisaurus crocodilurus. The sequence continues at coordinate 271,072,612 of CM037878.1, read as the reverse complement.
AATTTTGTCGTCTCTTTTTTGGTTACCCACCCCACGTCTAACAGCTGAACCCCACATTGCCTAAAATACATACTTGAGACCTAGAGAGGCTTGAGACTGGTTTGGTGTAGGCAGCCAAAGAAATAAAGATTTCCATCTGGTCGCAGTGGAAAAGGTCACAGGAAAGGAAAGGAGAAAAGATGTGTGGGCACACTATTTTCCCTGTTTTCTCTTCCACTCACAGGAACAGGGCATTGCCAGTCTGTAAGAACTACAAGTATTTTAAAACAATTACAATGTTTTATCTGTTAACTATATCAACATTATTATTTTACTTTTCCCTTTTTGTTATCGTCTTTCATTTTTAAGCATAAGTGAGACAATTCTGATGGGAAAAGGCAACATAAATAAGAGGCTTTTAAATTTTAAAGATCACTTTGAAATAATTTTATTTTTCCTCAGAATCTGGAATCCTTGAGCTGAAGCTTAAAGCCCTTATCCTTGATGTTATTCATAACATTGATGTTGTACGACAGCTGAATGAAGCCCAGATCCATAGTACTGATGACTGGGCCTGGAAGAAGCAACTCAGATTTTATCTCAAGGATAAAAAATGCTACATTCAAATGGTGGATGCTGAACTGCAGTATACTTACGAATATCAGGTACTGTTTTTACTTTGAAATTTTGAAGGCAGGATCTCAATGCTACTTGTTCTTTCATTTGGAAATATTGCTGCATTTTCCTCACAGCAACTTCCATTTTATTTACAGGATAAAACTGTTTCCATCCCAGCCAACTAACTTAAGACTGTAATCCTGTACCAATTTACCTGGAAATAAGCCCATTGAACTCAGTAGACATGCATAGGATTGCATTGTAACTGATGGAAAGGCGATAGACAGCCTGTTTTTGTGAGCTTAAAATACTTCTTGACTCTGGTGCCCCAAATTGGATGGAAATTGTTTTTATTCCTGTTTTCCCATTATAATGTTTATGTGGTTCTCATCAACTCTAGATAAAATGGCAGATAAGCAAAACTTATGGGTCTAGAAAGTTACTTTAGTCGTTGCCAATGGGATTTTTAAAAACTGCTTTTCCTTCAACAGTAGACTTCCAATCTGCATTTTAAATTTCCCTTAGTTTCAAAAGCCGTATTCTATGTGGCATGATGGTTCTTGTTCCAGAAAAAACAAGAGATGTCTGTGTCAAGGTTCCACCTGTACCAGGACACCTTGATCGGCTCCTTAAAGATATCTGCCTCTTTAAGAGCCCCTTCTGTCTCAGGATGCCAATTCTCTGCCTTTTTACCTCCTCTTCCCAGTAACGTGGGATTAGGCCTTAGGCATGGTGTAAAAGACATTCCAACAACTGCATTTTAACAATAACTGTTTACTTTAGTAATTATTGGTAAAGTAGATTCACATGAACTTAGGGTAATTACACAAGTAGAGCTGTAAGATTACAAAAAGTATAAGGGAAATAAAAGGAAAAATAACTAAAGGTTCTCTAACCTAGCTACACTGTCACCCGTAAGCCTCAGTTAAGAGATTCCTTCTCCAGCCTAGCCCTGGCTGTTCTGCATTCTTCAGTGAAATCCAGACCCTGCTTCTCTGTCTGCTTCACTCTCTGCAGCTTCTGTTCCTCTGCCACACTGCAGCTCCTTATATACACTAGAAAGTTACAGTCATGTGACCTCAAACTGGAGAAATGAAACTTAACTCTATTGGGTGAAAATGAAACTCACAAATGCCCCCCTCCCAGCAGGAGATGCTTGGGCCTACAGGCTTCAACTAACTCAGGCCTGTGTAGGCCTCAATCCTTCACAGTCTGATTATCCTCTGTCAACTTACTTCGTAGCCACTCATGTTCCTGGAGAATTCTGGTTGCTTTTTATCTTCCCCTTCCCTCAATGGGGAAAAGATGAAACATACTGTGCTTGCTCTGCACCCCACCACCTTCAACAGCACAAGAGCAAGAAAGGCACTCTCTTCATCCCCTCTCCTCCACAGGGAAAGGATAAGGTGTGCAGGGCTAGCTCTGCAACATGCCACTGCCACCTCCAACACAGGCAAGGAAGGCTCTCTATTCATCTGCTTCCTTCCTTAGGGAAAGGATGAGGTGCATGGGGCTTGATCTGTGCCCTACTGCCACCTCCAACAACACATAGGCAGGCAAGGCGGGCTTCCTTTTAATCTCTCCTTCCATGGGGAAAGGAGGAGGTACGCTGAGTTTTACAGTTCTTCTTCGTGGTCTCTGTGCATCACACATATGGGCTCTGCACCTGCACTTCGGGAAACTTCTAAAGCTGAGGCGTTTGGGGCGGGAACCCCTCCCCCACCGTCTCACTGAGCATGCTCCATGGGGTTCCCGCCCGTTCCCTCAGTTCCTCTTCGACCGCCATTGTGGCAAGTTGCCTTTGGAACTTCTCCTCAGTAGCTGAGATTTAAACTGCATTTTATTCTTCTCTTTCTCTCATTCTGTTGTATTTATCCCTCTTTTCAAAAGCTTTTTACTTTATTTCGTTGGTTTTCTCTATCTTCTGGCCGTGTAGGCCTGAGTGGCGATGCCTCTCAAGGGGACATTTCGCAAATGCACTCACTGCGGGGCAAAGCTCCCTTCCATTGATGGACACTCATGGTGTGTCTTCTGTGGGTGAGGGGCACAAGGCGTGATGTGGTTATGGAATTTAATCCAACCTTATGGTTCATAATCCACTCTGTAGGCCCGTCTGCCTACGTGGATCCAGCAGAGCGCTAGATGGAAAAATACAGCTTCTGCCTCTGTGTGGCCCATGTACACAGAAGCTCACCGGTTCTTCCGTCTATTCAGCAATCCAAGCGTCTCGGGTTACAGCCGTTCTCCTCCAGCACTGTAGCTTAGGAATTACAACTCCAATAGATTTCACAACACTGGATCTCATTTCTACCTGTTTATTTCTATCTATATCAGAGCTAATACAAAACTACATAGCTTAGCTTATTCCAGTGCAAAGCCCGTCCTGGCAAGCACTCAGCATTACATGTTTGCTACATGTCAGAGAGAAGACAGGAACAGAAGAACATACAGAAAAACAATCCCTTTCTCTCCAGTTACAGGAAGCGAAACTCAACATTAGTAACACGTCATCAGAAAGTACAAACCATGTGACCAGTTCATATTTCTGTCCATCCCACTATTCTCATGGGAAAGAGAATAACAACTCTAGCCTAAATAAGCTTGTTATTCTAGACACCCTGTACCTTTTCAAATGAAAACAATCTGTGGCACAGCTGCTGTTGTGTTACATGTCCCAACAAGGCGGACACGTGCCCCCACTGTCAGGCATTCACTAAACAAACCCGCTGCCAGAGGGCTGATCGGTTCAAGGCCAAGATGTGGACAAGGGCTCTGGAGGCGGTGGACGCCCCCAACCCTCCACCGGCTGCAGCAGTGCATTTGGCCGATCTCCTGACTCCGTCGCACCCCTTGACCGTTGTGGTTGATCCACCCACTCCAGGGTGCAGCCTTACAATCGCTAAAGCAAAATATATATATATATGCTAAAAATGCTAAAGAGGATTTGGAGCGTAGAAGAGAGAAGAAACATCGAAAACTGAAGGAGAAGGAGTCCTCAACATCGAAACCGTAATCTTCTACTTCTCTCCCCACGCCATTGGCTTTGCTGCAACCTTCCTCTATGCCTCTGCCGCTACCACCATCATCGGCCTCGACATTGATGCCAGCCGCCGTGATGTCGATCTCTGAGGGCGAGATACGAGATGTTTCTCTGGCTCTGGACCGTCCTATCCAGGAAGAGTCACCAGAGAGGCCTCCAGTGTCAAGGCAACCATCTCCGCCTCCTCTCCACTGTATCTCCAGCCCTAGAATGAGGGAATGCTCCATTTCCAGACAGAGGTCTCTCCATCGCCGACACCGTTCGCAACCCCCCCTCTCTGACTGGGATCCGAATGATCCTACCTGCCCAGGCGATCTTACTGGGAAGACTACGCCCACCCTTGTAGAGATCGATATGGAGATCGATACTGGGACCACTCACCTCCTCCGTATTGAGCCACCTTCCCCTGCTAAGCTGCAACCTGGTCTTCTCCATCTAACTTGGTTCGCCTTTACCACTTAGACGACAGGGTGAGGTTGGACTGTGCCTTTGGCAGGGCAGTGTTATCTTCTACAGTAATACCTTGGATTGCAAGTAACTTGGTTTGAGAGCGTTTTGCAAGACAAGCAAATTTTAAAATATTTATTTAATTTTTTTTTACTTGATATACAAGCAACGTCTTGCAATACAAGTACTGTAGTATGGCTTAAATTAAAAATCTCTGTACAAATTTTTTTTGGGGGGATTTCGTTTTGATATAAGAGTGTTTTGGATTACAAGCACGTTTCCGGAACGAATTATCCTCTCAATCCAAGGCATGACTGTATATCAACTTAAGGACACCTATCCACCTCCAGTAAGGCAGCTTGGTACATCGCCCATATGTGAGACCACGAAGAAGAAGGACAAGTTGCTTACCTGTAACTGTGGTTCTTTGAGTGGTCATCTGTGCATTCACACAACCTACCCGCCGTTCCGGCTGCAGTGTCCCAATGACACTTCCTGGGTTTCTCCTTTCCCTTCCCTCCACACCCAGCTTAAGGTGGCACAGACTGCTCACTTGCTTGCAGACTTCTCCCATCTAGCTTGAAAGCGAAGGGCAATCAGAAGGGAAGGGGTATGTTTAACCAGTGTGCGGGATGCTAAAGAGCAAGGAGGAAGTGCTCTACTTGTGAACGGGAAGGAAAGCTTCACACAGCCAGATTGTTAATTCAGAGTGCTCAGGTTCTGCTGCGGGCACCAGGGAAGGTTTTGTTGGTCACACATGTCCCCATGTGTCATGACCCCCCTCCAGGAATCCTCCTCTGAAGATGAGTGTGACTCACCCAGGGCCCTGGACACTCTTCAGGAGCAGAGTTCAGACACTGCTGCTCCAAGACGGGGCCAACCGGGCAGCTGAAGAGCTGGCAGGCCCCTCTGGCATGACCCATGGGAGTTCCCCAGCCCGAGAAGAGTCAGAATCAGAGCTGGAGATAGCGCAGGCCCCAACTCCCAGACAAAGGTGGACGATGAAAAGGCAGGAACAGATGCAGGCCCCTCGACGCAGCGTCCGGCTGCAAACCAGGATGTCGGCCTTGTGAGGCTTTTATAATCGGCCTGCTGCTGAGGAGCTCCAGCTGTGGGACGGGCGTGCCCGGCAGCAGGCAGTAGAAAAGCACGCACTCACTAGAGCCTGGGTATTGGGAAACAACGTCTTCCTTGGCTCTTGTTCCTGATCCCTGACCCTGCTCCTGAACCTTGCCTTGAACCCTGGACTCTTGGACTTTACTCGGACTGACCCTGACGACGGCTTTGCTTGATCCTTGGACTTTCGTAAGAACGTTACTGGCTAAAATCCCCGGACTGTTTGACTACGCTTTTCCCTGCTCCCTGTGATTTTCTTATCAGTCGGACTTGGCAACGCTCCCAGAAGCCAAGACAGCTGCTGGCTGCCGGCCAGCCTTAAGCAGGATACCATGGGTGCAGTGCTGGAGACCCCTGCTCTTGGATCTCTGCTGCCATCAGGCTCTTTCCTCTTTTAGATCTCTCAAATTTTTAGCTTTCACATACTTGTATCTCTCTTCTAACTAGTAGGCAATCACTCGTGACCGAGTAAGATTGTCTTCCAGGATTAAAAAAAGAAAGAAAATTTACAAAAAGGAGATTTTAAAAGGAGGAAAATTCTAAAGAAAATTGTGTGGACTCTAGCGATGGGTCCGTAAGTGACTGTGGAGGCCAATTCTAGATCCACACAGCTTCCCACAGTGAGGACACAGGTTACCAGACACTTGTTTCAAAGGTTGCTGGTGGAATAACGTGTTTTGCCATTGCATGGGAGATTTTTAAAAAACAAATATCAGGAGTAGGGGGCCTGTGTCGAATTGGGACTGTGTCATGACGGTACTTGGAGGCTTTAGCCATTTGACCCCATCACGGTCCTGACTGGAACTGTCCCCAGCTGCTTCTGCTCTTTTTCTGTTGGTGCCAGTGGAACCTTTCTTTCATTGCAAAATAGCAGCCATGGGTGGGGGTGGGGAAGCGATCTGAATTGGGACTGCAATGTGGGCAAAAGGTTAAAGTCCCCCCCCCCACACCCATATCACAGTCACATTGTGGCTCAAGCTCCGCCATGCCAGCTATTTGTTAATTAAAAAATCGGCCACACAAGAACAAACTATGTTATTTCACCTGCAATTGTTGAAACAACCGTTTTAGAATAGAGACACATACTTCCTGCTTAGTTTGGTCCTAATGTATTAGTTTCTTTTTCATGGTCTATTTCCTACCTTCCTTATCTGCATAACAAGTTAACAGCTTTGCAGAGGACCTCAAGAAAGTTGCACAGATATGAGTTGCTCATTTACATAGTTTTCAGCATTCTTGACATGCATGGATAATTACTCATTTGAAATATAGTTTAGTTTATTTCTTTTCTTTTGTAGCTTATGCTACATCTGAATGATCAGTTTAAAAATAGGTTTATAAATTTAATATCATACTAAATACTAAATAATACATGTGTTTTACATCTTTAGGGCAATTCTCCTAAGCTTGTTTATACACCACTGACTGACAAGTGTTACCTCACACTTACTCAAGCTATGAAGATGGGCCTTGGAGGAAATCCTTATGGTCCAGCTGGAACTGGCAAAACTGAATCTGTAAAGGCTCTTGGAGGATTACTTGGAAGACAAGTTTTGGTTTTTAATTGTGATGAGGTGAAGTAATACATACTATTAATACAATTGAAAGTCCTGGTATCAGCTTTTATAAAGTCCTGAATGGCATTCTGCTACGTGAACCTGCTTGCAAGCTGAGATCTTCCTTAGAGACCTTTCTCTGGGTGCCATCACTTTCCTAGATCAGGTGGTTGGTTCCTGGAGAAAGGGCCTCCTCAGCTCTGGTACCCAAATAGTGGAGCTCCCTCCCTAGATATGTTTTCATGGCACCCTCTCTGTTATCTTCTAGGCCATGGGTGGGCAACTTCCAGGGGTTGGAAGTCCATATTGCCCCCCTGAATCCCACCAGAGGCAGCTACCAAATTTGTTGCTGAAGTTTGTCACCTTCCCTGTTCCCTTCACAGCACATTAAAAAGTACCAGAGAATAAAGAGTTCCAGCATTTAAATTAATGCAAGATTAGTTTGGGTATTTTCTATGCACAATGAGGGGAGTGGCCATTAATTTTGCAAGCTTAAGACCTGCTCCCAATCTCCCCATGTGTAATGGGGGAAGGGGAAGTAATGTTGAAATAGGAGCTAATTTCCCCCAAGTATCATTATATCTCCCCCCCTCCCCCCAAGTAATATTGTATTAAATTTTCATTTGGAAAGTGAGTACTGAAAGTTCCATATCTTACCTAACATTCTTTGCTTATTTTAAGGGCATTGATGTGAAGTCAATGGGGCGAATATTTGTTGGTTTGGTGAAGTGTGGAGCCTGGGGCTGTTTTGATGAGTTTAACCGGCTGGAGGAAGCTGTACTGTCTGCTGTATCAATGCAAATTCAGACAATTCAACATGCTTTGAAGAAACACCAACCAGTATGCGAGTTACTTGGAAAGGAGGTACGGTATAGTGTCCTACAGAGCAATCCTATGGCCCCTAGGCAGCGTCTAGAGCAGGGCTCTCCAACCTTGGGTCCCCAGATGTTGCTGGCCTACAGCTCCCAGCATACTCAGCCAACATGGCTAATGGCAAGGGATTCTGGGAGCTGTAATCCAGCAACATCTTGGGACCCATGGTTGGGGAGCCATGTCTAGAGGGACATAGGATTATTCGGAGGCTCAGCTTCGAGTTTGGGAAAGAGCTCCGACCTCAGAGCTGGGACTCCGTGTGCAGAGTGCCCTCCCCCCCCCCACATCCATTGTGGAAAGAACCACATCGGCTGCTTCTCCAAGGTTGTAAGAAGGGCGTTCTGGGGGGCGGAGAGGGGAGGAGACTGGCGGTGCCAAGATACGATGTATCCTGGTGGTGCCTGAGCTTCCTTTCCACTCCGAAGTGCTGCAGTTAGATGGCCAAAATCAACTGTCTAACTGCTTTGCAGAGCAGGAGGAATGCGTAGACAACCTTTGCCTCCGTACTTCACCTGCCCTGCATAGGATACCTGTAATCCTCCGACTTTGGAGGGCTATGGGTAGCCTCATTGGATTGAGTCCTTAGTCTCTTTTGCAGCTATTCTCTTTTGCCTTCCCCTGTATTGTTGGACATGGTTTACTTCATTGGCTGACAAGCTGTCAGTTTTGCTATGCTATTCCTTTCTTCTGGTGTGAAGTGCCTTGTTTGTTCCTGTGCTGTGTCTGTGGCATACCACTATGGGGTAATATGTAGGGGTTTTGTGGGTGGAGGAATCAATCTTGGAGACCTTTTACTCTTTTCTGTTTTCTAAACTTCTTATGGCCCTTGTTTTGCCCTAAGAAAAAGATTAAGGGTCAAACAATTGTTCTTATCTCAAACTAAGTATACTCTAAGGATTTTATTAATTAAAGCCTCAATATAAGTCTCAATATGTTTTGCGACAACACATATCTTCAGGAGGGGCCATAAGGTTTAAACATGTTTAAAATGTATTGGGTCAGTCTCAGTGGATCAGAGCAGCTGTCCCTTTAGTATCCTGTTTGTGTTAGGGGTGGTACTTCAGAGGAAGAGGCCAAGAAATACCTTGAGTGTGGAGTACTTAGGTCATCCCTTAAGTATTTTTTACTAGTAGTTCACAGGGATTATTGCAGCTGTTAGTGAAAACATGGCTTGTTAAAAATGCATTCCTTTTAATGTCAGGTTGAAATGGATCACAATTCTGGAATTTTTATCACCATGAATCCTGCTGGAAAGGGCTATGGAGGCAGACAAAAATTGCCTGACAATCTCAAACAGCTTTTTAGGCCAGTTGCTATGACTCGTCCTGATAATGAACTCATTGCAGAAGTGATTTTATATTCAGAAGGTTTTAAAGATGCTAAACCTCTGGGAAGAAAATTAGTGGATATTTTTAATTTAGCAAGGTAAGTGTTTGGAAATTGATACTTGCTTTTTTCTCCAGGCTTCTTGTTTTTCTTTTAGGAAGTAGACATTTTGTGATGCATACTGATTCTTCAGTATTATATGACAAGGTGCTTTGTTATTCTTGAATACTAAAAACCTATAGAAGGAGAACCTTGTAGGGTTATTGTAAGAATTACTGGGGCAAAGTATGTTAAATGTATTGAGCATTTAGGAGAAATGCTCTATAAATTCTATGTGGAATCCTACCATCCAGGTGTCCCTTTAAATTATTTTCCCTCGCAAAGCTGCTCTGGAGTTAGGTAGCAAAACTAGAGAATGAGAGCTTGTCAGCAAAGCGGTGGATGGGAAAAGAAGCCTGTTGCCAAGCAGAGTGAGGAGGAACAGAGAGGTCTGTGAAAGCTCCAGTGAAAGTCTCTTAGCCACATTAGTAGTATGTGTTTTCAAGCCACAATTCTGTCACATCAATCTATGCCATAAGAGTCTATGGAGTGACACAACAAACTAGGGTTAAACAAAGATATTGGTTTGAACATAACAACAAACCACTGTTAATGTAAGCCAGGGTTCACAAGCCAAGATTTGCAAGCCAAGATTCACAAGCCAACTTTAAACCATGCCAAACTATGTTTATTTCTTATATTTATTTCTTATATTTATTAATTACCCATCTGGCCGGTCACCCGGCCACCCTGGGCGATGGATGTTCTCAGATTATGGTTTGTTGCCCCCAAATCAACCATAGTTTGTGAGTCTGGTTGGATTTGGATGTACAATTAAGGCAGAATTAAGCTGAACACACCATGGTTTAGGACAGGGATGGGCAACTTCTTCCCCCGAGGATTATATACAGAGGTGGGTGGGTGGGCAGTCAGGGACCACATGCAGTTGGCATGGCTGGAGCTGGAGGTAGGTGGGGCTGGGGCAGGCATCCATCCCCCTACTCCCCTCTAACATTCAGACATACAAACACATTCATACACACATTCACATTCTCGTACACATGCTCAGTCTCTCTCACACACATACTCTTGCAAACATTCTCTTTCTGTGTTTCATGGGGAGGATATGAAACACAGAAGTTAACTCTCTCTTCCCTTGTACCATCCTCCTCAGCTAAATCACGCAGGCTGATGGGAACATGATTGGGATGGGAGGAAGGTACACAGGGAGAGTCATCACCTCACATCTTCCTCCTTAGCTAAATCACAATCTGGCCAGCCTGCCAAACAGCACAATTTACAAGGGAGGAATTCAGTGGGGGCAGCTTGGGCACCCAGTGGGCCACACTTAAGGCCTCCAAAGGCTCTGTGTGGTCTCTGGTTGCGGCTAGCCCTCATGTGGTTTAGTGCAGCATCCAAACTAGGCCCCTGGCTCTACATTTCCCTGTCATTCTGGTAAACTCTGATACTCTTCACAAGTATTAAAAGGAAGTATCCTTTATTGCCAGAAAAATGTAAGAGGAAAAGCATTAAAATAAAACTATTTTAAAAATTCAGGGAGCTCTTGACACCTCAGCAGCACTATGATTGGGGTTTGCGAGCACTGAAGACTGTTCTGAGGGGATGTGGGAATCTTCTTCGACAGCTGAAAAAAAATGGAATGAAAGAGAAAGGTAAAAAAAGATTATACAATTTTTTTGTTTTTCTGGGTCTATTTGGAAATAAATATTGATCACTATATTCTTCATACAAGTCCCTAATGTCAAGAATTCTGTTTTTGTGGGTAACTGTTTAAAAGCAAAGATAACATTACAACTTTTTGGAATTAGAATCTTCCCAACAATTTGTCCACTGTCATTTGCAGAGGACTGGAGGGGTTAACACAAGAGTTCATGTAAATCTGACACTATAACTTATTCAGGTTGTCCTATGATAAAGCTCCACTTCACAAATTAAATATGCAAGATTGTAGCTGGGAGTGATTTTCCTTTTTTGTCGTTGATATTTCTAATCTGGTGGTTCCTAAATATGTTGCTTTTCAGAAAAGATCTGGGTAGCATAATATAAGTAATTCCTTAAAATTGATCCCTAACAGACAGTCATCTAGTCAGCAAGGATAGAAGCCATTTCTGTTCTTGGCCATTTGGTAATATTTGTATTGCCCTTTATCCCCAGTTACATTCTCAAGAACCTAGTTGCCTTGGACAACCACTAAAATTGGATTCTGTTTTAGAGTAGCATGTCACCTAAGATAGTTGCAGGAACCCTCCTGACTTTTTCAGTCCTTTGCCAGCAGCAGACATAGGAAGTTAATGAATTTCTTGCAGCTTATACATGGCTAGTAGGCTGTTTTTCTTGGTAGGCAACAGAGTTGCAGGTTTTCATTAATATTAGTTAACTTATTCTGTTCTATTGAGCATGTTGTTAACAAGAACATAATTTTCTCTTGAGTTGTTATCAGCTTCTGACAGCGGTCATGAGCCTAAGGATTCATGTTCTCATGATATTGCGCTTTCATTTTCATTATATAATCTGTTTGTTATCCTTTGTCACTGAATTGCCATTTGAAACTTAAGGCATTGCAAATCTACTACCTTTGGGGACTGCTGTTCTTTTGTGATGCTAGAAATCAAACTGGTGTGCTTGTCTTACAACTCCAAGCCAAAATAAATTAAATTGTATAAAATTTCTTTTCTCCTATGCAGTTAATGAAAGCCATATTGTGGTCCAAGCATTGCGACTTAATACCATGTCAAAGCTTACATTTGCAGATTGTGCACGGTTTGATGCATTGGTTAAAGATGTCTTTCCTGGTATTGACTTTAAGGATGTAGATTATGCTGAGCTAAGCAATGCTTTGCAAGATGTCTTTGAGGAGGCCAATTTGGAAATCATATCTGCCCAGGTAAATATCATGTATAACATAGCTGATGCTGAATACTCTGTGTTTGATCTTTCATTTTAAGTACCTTGAGACTTTCAGGCAATCAGTTACAAAAATGTTAAAGGAAAAGTGTGAATTATATTGTTATTGAAAAGATGCATGTTATGTACATGAATTATGCAAATGAATTTATGCAAAAGTAAAATGAAAGAGGACAAAAGGTGAAATCTTACCTTAAAATGTTCCATTAATTACTGTGGCACTTGCAAAACTGTAAGATTAGAGACAAAATAATTAAAAACACATTCATATTTGTGGGTGGTTAATAAGTGGAATTACACACCCTGACACAAAATTGTTCTGTGAAATTTAGGAGCACTCAAAGCACTAACCTGATCTTGTTTTTACCTGGTAAGTGAAATCCTGAAAATGTCTGTTATCTTCTGCTTATTAACATAAGGGAGGATGTGTAAGCTTATAACTATGTTTTATACTTTTTATATTCTGCAAAGATCAAGAAGGTTTTGGAATTGTATGAGCAACTACGTCAGAGAATGGGGGTAGTTATTGTAGGCCCAAGTGGTGCAGGTAAATCAACCCTCTGGCGGATGTTAAGAGCTGCACTTGGGAAAGTTGGGAAAGTAGTGAAACAATACACCATGAACCCCAAAGCTATGCCTCGCCATCAGTTACTAGGCCATATTGACATGGACACAAGAGAGTGGTCAGATGGTGTGCTTACAAACAGTGCTCGGCAAGTGGTACGAGAACCACCAGGTATGTCTGAATTAGAACCCTTAACATTATTAAATAAGGAATCTTGCTAATCGATCCCATGCGTGTATTTTCAGAAGTACGTCCTGCAGTATTCAGTAGGTCTTATTCGCAGTTAAGCATGCATAGAATTGCTGTCTTAGTTTTGCCAATCTTACAATATCATAATAAAATGTGCCGTGTTAATGGCAGCAAGAATGCACTTTTTATCTTCAATATGATACCCTTCTATGAAAAAGGTTGCCAGAATAAAGCCACTAAAAGTACCATTATCTAGTAAGTGTAAAGATGGAAGAGTGCAATAAAGTATCTCAGCATAGTAAGTAAAATAAGAAAACGACTAGTGTGACCATAAGAATTGGTTGAATTTTAGGCATCTTCATGGTGCATATCAATCTGGTTTCATCTTTTCTTTGTTCATAAAAGCAGTTGTGTACTTTAGAACTGTACATGTTTGTGAGAAAAAGTAATTGATACCTGTGCTCATCTGTATCCTTCCCAACTTGGGTGTTAGAGTAAATCTAATTGAATTCATACTGAAAAGCAACTAGCTTCTTTAACTAGTTTGAGATACAGTGTTTTGGTTTTTTTTAATTGATTATGAACAGATGTTACTTCATGGATTATCTGTGATGGGGACATAGATCCTGAATGGATTGAATCTTTGAATTCTGTCCTTGATGACAACCGTCTTCTCACTATGCCCAGTGGAGAAAGAATTCAGTTTGGCCCAAATGTTAACTTTGTCTTTGAAACCCATGACTTGAGTTGTGCTTCTCCTGCCACAATATCTCGAATGGGGATGATCTTCTTAAGGTAATTTGACAATTGACATAGCTGTATATGAGAGTGCTTTACAGCAAGACTGGGCAGAAGGAAGATCTGGATCTGCTGGCAGATCTCTATGATTTGCAGTAGATTGGCAAGGATTTCTGACTCCCAGTTGTTTAACAACAGCAGCAATCAAACGACACTCCTCCTCCTAAATTATACTGCTAAAATAAAGCTTAGATTAACCAAGACTGGATTTTTGTGTGGAAGGACTATGAACGCTGCTCAACTTTGGTACTTAAAGAAAATTCCTGGGCTCAGAATTCTTTAATTCTAAGTGCATGACATTTGCTCCTAGTGCTGGTTGGTGGATCTTGGTTTTCTAGGGGGGGGGGAAACAAACCCTTCAAATCTCAAGTTTGCCCATGCCTGTTTTACAGTGATCACACATGCTTAGGAAGGTTGAAGTTTAAATTTGAATTAAAGTTATTTGTTTTAAAGAAAACCTTTGAGAGCCAGTGTGGCATAGTGGTTATAGTGTTGGACTGGGACTCGGGAGATCCAGGTTCTAGTCCCTACTCGGCCATGAAACTCACTGGGTGACTTTGGGCCAGTCACTGACTCTCAGCCTAACCTACCTCACAGGGTTGTTGTGAGGGTAAAATGGAGAGGAGGAGGATTATGTAAGCCACCTTGGGTTCCTTGCAGGAAAAAAAATGGCAGGGTATAAATATAATAAATAAAATAAATAAATAAAACCTTATTTTAACTAGCCACTGTTTCTCTCTAGTCTGCCTTCACTGTTTTCACTGCTTTCTGCTTTCATTTGGAAGGTAATTAGTATTTCATGGGTAAAAAGCCCTTGCACAAATGTTCTTGCAATTGGCAGGCTCCACTAAATATACAGAACTAGCTGTTGCCCGCGGCTTCGCTCACGTGATGAAGAGTGACCGTGCCAAGTTTGTCATCATTTTCCTATAGGCACTATTTGTTCAAAATTCCTTAAGGTAGCTGACCACTGTTTTGTACACCTCCATAAGAAAGTCCCCCGGGACTACATAATGGAATCCCAGCTCCCCCGGGACTACCAGCTCCCCCGGGACTGCACAATGAAATCCCAGCTCCCCCGGGACTACACAGTGAAATCCCTGCTCCCACCCCCCCCGTCCTACACAATGAAATCCCTGCTCTCCCGGGACTACACAATGAAATCCCTGCTCTCCCCCCCCCCCCAGGACTGCACAATTTAATCCCTGCTCCTGCTCCCACCCCCACCCCACCTCCGGGACTACACAACAGTGAAATCCCAGCTCCCTCGGGACCACACAAGAATGAATTCCCTGCTCCCCCCCAGGACTACACAATGAAATCCCAGCTCCCCCCTCCGATTCTGTACAATGAAATCCCTGCCCCCCCCCCCCGGGACTACACACTGAAATCCCTGCTTCCCTCCCCCCTGGGACTACACAACAATGTATTCCCTGCTCCCCCCCCCCCCGGAACACACAATGAAATACCTACTCCCCCCCCCCCAGACTACACAACAATGAAATCCCTGCTCCCCCCCCTTGGGACTACACAACAATGTAATCCCAGCTTGCATCCCCCCCCCCGCCCCAGGACTATCCAACAATGAAATCCCACCCACCCCGTGTAGGCCCCTGTGGCAGTTCATACGAACATTCTATATGATACAGTGTCTCTGACTGAAAGTGTAACATTTAGGCTGGGTGCTGGCAGCAGAAAACTTTTCTGACAGAAATATCTGTTCTTAAAGAAAAATCAGGTTAATCCTGAGAGTCTACAGGTGATGAAGAGTGACCGTGCCAAGTTTGGGGTAGATCCGTCAAAACGTGATGGAACCTATGCGACGATGCCCCCCACACAACAATCATTCATAGATTTCATATAGAGTTGGAAGGAGCCTACATGGCTATCGAGTCCAACCCCCTGCTCAATGCAGGAAACTAGAGGAGGGGTCTCCCATCCAAGTAATAACCAGGCTTGACCCTGCTTAGCTTTCCACACTCAGACAAGCTGAGCCAGCGTAATTCAGTCATTTAAAAAGTTTCCCTCCCTTTTCACCCCCTCAGAAAACATTCTAAATGGCCTAGGGGAGATTTGCATACCCTCCCCTATTGGCCCCTGCAGGAATTCATAGGAACATTCTAAGTGTGTATGGGCTATTTGCATAACATTTCATTTCATTTATTTCTTTTCTATACCACCCCACAGCCGGAGCTCTCTGGGTGGTTCACAACAGATTGTGCATAAAAACAACAATTAAAACATACAAAATAGTTAAAAAGATTAAAAACCAAATTTAAAAACCCAGTGTAAAATAACAATCCAAAGTTAATAAAACTAAGCCTACAGGTGACAATCCCCCCCCCCCCATGCTATTTTGAGCTCTTAACTATTGAATGCCTTGGCATAGAGGAAGTCTTAACCTGGCGCCGAAAAGATAGTAAGGTTGGTGCCAGGCGGGTCTCAGTGGGGAACTTATTCCATAATTGGGGGGCTACCACTGAGAAGGCCCTCCTCCTCCTTGTTGCCACCAACTGAGCCAGTCTTGGAGGTAGCAGTCGGAGGAGGGCCCCAGATGTTGAGCGTAGTGCCCGGGTAGATTGCAGTTGGGACGTTCCGTCAAGTAATGTGGTCCTAAGCCGTGTAGGGCTTTATAGGTTAAAACCAGCACCTTGAATTCAGCTCGGAAGCATATTGGCAGCCAGTGCAAACAGGCCAGAACTGGTGTAATGTGCTCGGGCCTTCCGGTCCCCGCAATAAGCCTGGCTGCCGCATTTTGCACAAGCTGCAGCTTCCGAACAGTCTTCAAAGGCAGTCCCACGCAGAGTGCATTGCAATAGTCTAGTTTAGAGATCACCAGAGTGTAGATTACTGAGACCAGGCTATCCCTGTCCAGATAGGGGCGTAGCTGGGCCACCAGCCGAAGCTGGTAGAAGGCACTCCTTGCCACTGAGGCCACTTGAGCCTCAAGTGACAAAGATGGCTCCAGGAGCACCCCCAAGCTACAAACCTTCTCCTTCAAGGGGAGTGCAACCCCATCCAGAACAGGTTGAACACCCTCCATCTGGTCAAAGGAACCACCCACTAACAGCATCTCAGTCTTGTCTGGATTGAACCTCAGTTTGTTAGCCCTCATCCAGTCCATTGTCACAGCCAGGCACCGGTTCAGCACATCCACAGCCTCACCTGCTGAAGATGAAAAGGAGAAATAGAGCTGCGTGTCATCAGCGTACTGATGGCAACGCACTCCAAAACTCCGGATGACCCCACTCAGTGGTTTCATGTAGATATTAAATAGCATGGGGGATAAGACTGACCCCTGAGGAACCCCATACTGGAGAGTCCATGGGGCCGAGCAACATTCCCCAAGCACCACCCTCTAGAGCCGACCATCCAAGTAGGAGTGGAACCACTGCTCCTATTGGCTCCTGCAGAATAACTGCTCCTATGGGCTTCTGCAGCAATTCTGAGGTGAGGCCGATTTGCATAACTGCTGCCCTGTTGTTTTGCCCATAGGAGATATGAGAGTGGGGCGATTTTGCCCCCTTTTTTCACCCCCTTAGGGACAGAATTTCCACAAATCCTTCCTTAGTGGGTGTCTACGTCATAAAAGCAATGTCCCTTCAAAATTTCACATTCCTTGATTAAACGGTTTGAGCTGGGTGTTGATGAGTCAGTCAGGACGCTTTCTTTTATATATATAGATTGATGATCTTGCTGTATTGCTCTCCTTAAAGCAGAGGGTTTTTTTGTCTGAATATAACTGGAGTATGATTCCCATGCTATTTAACAACTGTAACTAGTAAAGAGGGCTTCAAAATGACAGTCAATTACATAATAGAGTGTTGGACTGGGACTCGGGAGATCCGGGTTCTAGTCCCTGCTCGTCCATGAAACTCACTGGGTGACTTTGGGCCAGTCACGGACTCTCAGCCTAACCTACTTCACAGGGTTGTTGTGAGGATAAAGTGTAGAGGAGGAGGAGGATTATGTAAGCCGCCTTGGGTTCCTTTCAGGAAAAAAGGCGGGGTATAAATATAATAAATAAATAAATATTAACATCACACTGGTATGAATCTTTAAGCTCTTTCTCATAACTGGTTTTATGTGATAGGTACCTGCCCTGAGCCTATGTAGATAGGATTATAAATCTAAACATAAGAAAATAAATACAACATGGGCAGATTTTCACTGAAAAGTAAATAAACTGTCTTGAGTCCAGCCAGTAGTATCTAAGAATGTAAAAGGGTAATGAGAATCCCTTATTTAATGGTCCAGCTGCAAGTGCAATGCCTTAACACCAGTGATCACCTCTAAGGTTCAGCCTTGGACAACACCGATAGGGTTGTGCTGCAACACTCATGAATGAGAGATTTCTAATACATGATGTTTGTATCAAAATAAGGAATTGCAAAATGTGTTCTAGTTTTAATTTGAGGTATATCTCATTCTAGTGATGAAGATACTGATCTTAATTCACTAATAAAATCTTGGTTAAGAAACCAACCTGAAGAATGCAGGCAAAATCTTGAAAACTGGATTGGAGATTATTTTGAAAAAGCCTTGAACTGGGTCTTAAAACAGGTGAGTAACTCAACATTTTAAAGTTTCTTATATTCATATGTTCTATTAGACTATTTAAAAAAATTATTCTAAGGACTGAAAAACATATTGTGCATTAATATTTATTGGTTATATTATTTTAAAAGCTTAAGGTACAAATTCCAAAAATACTATAAACTGCCCTACTTCATTGGTTAATCCATCTGCTGCTCTAGGTTACAGCTCAGGTGAGGGGGCTCAACGTGAGAAAGCCAACTTTGGTCCAGGGCAGACAAGATTCAAGACTATGGCCAGTGCTGCGTGTACCTGCCAGAGTCTTTAGGTTCGGTTTCAGGACTATGGAGCGCATTCATGCAGCTAGAATACAGATAGATTGCCCCAGCACTTACCTAGAGTAACTGACAGTGTTTTATAGCCAGGCCAGGAGAGTCTGTAGCTATTGTGTAGATACCAAAAGAAACATTTTAAGACAGCAGACATATGTATTCCTTCTTAGGATTGATATTTCTAGCAGTGACCGTCATGATTTATTTATTTATTTATTATATTTATTAATCGGATGGTTAAATAAGATTTTATATATACTTTGCCTACTTACTGAAATAGGACTTTGCGCTATAACTTAGTCTTCTTGGAAACTGGTTTACCGCTTGCTTACTGCATACTCTATTTTACAGAATGATTATGTGATAGAAACAAGTTTGGTTGGAACAGTGATGAATGGATTGTCTCATCTCCATGGGTGCGCTGAACGTGGACAATTTATAATTAGTTTGATAAGAGGACTTGGTGGAAATCTCAACATGAAATCACGACAGGAATTTACAAAAGAGGTCATTATTTTAAAAACAAAATTATTTAATCCATTAGCAGTTTCAGCGTAGGTATTTTAAAACAATGTTTAGGATCAGAAATGTATTTGAAGAAATCTTTTAATTAAGAAATGATATTAGCACTGAGCTGTAAAAAAAACATAATGGCCCAATCCGGATATCAAGTGCAACAAGGCTTCTTATGGTATGAATAATGAGTGTGTGGGGAAATGTACAGTAACCTCTAGATCAGTGTTCTCCAACCTTGGGTCCCCAGATGTTTTTGGCCTACAACTCCCAGCATGCCCCAGCCAGCATAGCATAGCTGGCTGGGGCATGCTGGGAGTTGTAGGCCAAAAACATCTGGGGACCCAAGGTTGGAGAACACTGATCTAGATGGTGAATGTATCCCTATCTGCACTGAGACAAATCTCACATTGAAGCTTAAGACGTTACTGAGAGTTTGGGCAGAAGAGGCCACTAGCAGCGGTGAAACCATTTTGCCAAATCACTGTGAATGTATCAGAATTTTGTGTTTCATTTGGTAGAGAATGGAGAGTTCGTGGGTTGGATCCAACCTAAATTACTAACACTTTAGTCTCATTGAAATCAGTGGTACAAGTTAGCAGTGATGACTAACTTAATCTACATTGATTTCAGTAGGACTAAAGTGTGATGTACAGTAGTATGGCTCCAAACCAGTGGAGCTGAAGGAAGCATGTTTTATATATTCGAAGCAGTTATATTAGGATAGAATTTTCCAGAAGCCTGTTTAGAGGACATGGTTATTATCTGGATCTAAGTTTCTATAACGATTGAGAAGTATATTGTGTTTTATAATAATTATTTTTAGGAGTGCATTTTTATAAAATTTTAATTTTAGATTCTTTAAAAATATATATTTTAAGGTGTTTACTTGGGCACGAGAGTCTCCACCAAATCCCAACAAACTATTGGATACCTATTATGATCCAGATACTAAACGCCTAATATCATACCACCTGAAAAAACCTGAAAACCTGACTGCTGATGATTTCAGCAATGTTCAGACTCTTCCAGTCATTCAAACGCCTGACATGCAAAGAGGTTTAGATTACTTTAAACCTTGGCTAGGATTTGATACTAAGCAGCCATTTCTTCTTGTTGGACCTGAAGGATGTGGAAAAGGGTAAGGATTTTTATTTTCTTGCCAGTTATGATACTAGAGCAGTACCAGTAATACTAGAAATGATGTTGATGACAGTGTTACTTGAAAATTATGTCTTCTGCCATTTGTCTGTTTCATGGCCTGAAGTGCAATGACTGCATGAGTGGATTTCCCTTATTCTGTTCACTTATTCCAAGAGTTCACTACCCTCTACTCCAGTCCTTCTATATTTCAGGTTAATTAAGAGAATTCCTAAAGTTAATAAGCAGTTTTCAGTTAATTTGCATCTTTCCCCCCTTCTGTTTTACTGATGTGCATGTGCACATTGACCAAACACTGCCAAAAAGCCATTTTGATGTGATTTTATGTATGATTGTATCAAGGTTATTTTTCTGTGATGTTTTATTGATACGCATGTGCACTCCTGCACAATGGTAAATCACCATATAAAAATAATCTGAATGCAATCATGTATGATCACATCAAGATTTTTATTTCAATGCATACATACACAGCAGTAATATACCAGGGTGGGGTGGGATGGGTAGGATGCCAATAAATTTATCATAATTTGGAAATTTAAAAAATGGAACAAAATCCCTGATGCATTGCTTCAACTTTGGAAACAAGACCAGATAATTTGCAACTATAAAAACCTGCAAAAAAAAGAAAGAAAGAAAGAAAAGAAATTAGATGAGGATAATTTTGGAAGTATCCCCTAATTGCTGAGGTTTACTTAGATTTCTTGAGTTGAAAAGAAGGCTGTCATAGATCAGGTCCATGCACTGTCTGGGAGGATCACCTAAGATATGATGCAGGATCTGGATTGTCCTGAAAATATACTGCAGTAGCAGAAATTGGGGTGGCTTGAAAGTCTACTGGCATAGCAGGAAGCATAAAGGATGAAAGCTGCACCTGAGGGGTTTGAGACTGAGGAATAGACCAAACCAGTTGGTTTCAGAGAATCAGAATATTGGTAGTCTGGGCCAAAACCTGGAGAAGAGTAGATATTTTTCCTGCAAGCCTAGAGCTGAACTGAAGGAACCAGCCCTAGCTCCACCTACACAGATTTTGAGAGGGGTGGGTAGAGCCTTGGCTTGAACTCTCCCTCAGAGAGGGTGCTGAGTAGTTTCCAGTTGTATATTTCTGCCCAGTTTGGGGTCACTGAGGAAGGACAGGATTTAGATCA
Source organism: Shinisaurus crocodilurus (assembly GCA_021292165.1). Classification (NCBI taxonomy): domain Eukaryota; kingdom Metazoa; phylum Chordata; class Lepidosauria; order Squamata; family Shinisauridae; genus Shinisaurus; species Shinisaurus crocodilurus. The sequence goes on along the minus strand of CM037878.1, from coordinate 271,051,451 downwards.
GTAGTAACCTGTTTAGATGAGAGGGAAACTCTGAAAAGGAGTACGCTACAAGAAGAATCCATACAGGGAGACAGAAAAATGTATGAATAAGAAGCCAATATATTTTGGAGTCACAATTGGTCCTTGATTGGGGGAGTTCTGTATACTATGAAGATTTCCTCTCAAATAATTAAAAGTTCAAGGAAACCTGCAGAATTTGAGCTATTTTTAATTTTTAGCTAACTAGCTGCATTATATTTAATACTTTTGGGGGGGGGAAACCTGTGTACATGCTCAGGGATATTTGTTTTATAGCTGACACACATTTTCATTTTACATGATTGAGACAGATGGTTTTCTTAAAAGTGCTGTATAGCATTTTAAATCTGCATCTTTTCACTTTTTTAGAATGCTACTCCGTTATGCCTTTTCTCAGCTTCGGTCCACTCAGATTGCTACCGTTCACTGCAGTGCACAGACTACGTCCCGGCATCTTCTGCAAAAATTAAGTCAGACGTGCTTGGTGATCAGCACCAATACTGGGCGAGTGTACAGGCCAAAGGATTGCGAAAGGCTGGTTTTATACCTAAAGGATATCAATTTGCCCAAACTTGATAAATGGGGAACTAGCACGCTTGTGGCTTTCTTGCAGCAGGTGAATAGAATTTGGCATTGGATTTCATAACAGTTGCTTGCAGAATTGTAGAATTGTACAAAGGAATCCTGCACTTCCTTCTTGTTGTCTCCTGTTGAGTCATATATATATATATATATATATACATATATATATATATAATTTATTACATTTCTATACTGCCAAAGCTCTCTGGCCTATTCACAACAATTAAAACCATAAGATGCAGCACAATAAAACTTAATATAAAACTTTTTAAAGTTTAAAACTACAGTATAAAACCAAAGTAAAATCCAGCAGCAGTGTAAAGATTTAAAAATACAATAATAGATAAACAACAGAAACTGAAAAAGAAAATGCCTAGGAAAATAAGTTCTTACCTGGCACTGAAAAAACCACAAGGTAGGCACCTGGTAAGCCTCTTGGGGGAGATCATTCCACACCCTGGGTGCCACAAAGAAAAAGGCCCTTTCCTTAGTAGCCACCCGCCTCACCTTATTTGGTGGGGGCACCCAGAGAAGGACTGCTGAAGATATCTTAAGGTCCAGGCAGGTATACATATTGGAGGATACGATCCTTCAGGTAACCTGGCCCCAAGCCGTTTAGGGCTTTGAAAGTTAATACCAGCACTTTGAATCAGGCTTGGAAGTAGACTGGAAGTCAGTGCAGATCTTAAAGCACTGGCATAATATGTTCACAATGACCAGTCCCCTTTATCAATCTCGCTGCCCTATTTTGGACCAGCTGAAGTTTTCAGTCCATTTTCAAAGGCAGACCCATGTATAATGCATTGCAGTAATCCAGATGAGAGGTTACCAGAGCATGGATAACTGTAGCTAAGTTATCTTCGTCTACATAAGCATGTAGTTGATGTATAAGCCAAAGCTGATCAAAGATGCCTCCGTGCTATCAAGTCCACCTACGCCTCTAGTGACAATGCTGGTTCCAAGAGCACCTCCAAACTACAAACTTGATCCTTTAGAAGGAATGCAACCCTCTCCAGAGCAGATGGAACATCACTTCCATGGGCTGGTGGCCCAGCGGTTTCATGTAGATATTAAACAGCATAAGGGATGACCACATATTTTTAATTTATTTATTATATTTATACCCCACCTTTTTTCCCGAAAGGAACGCAAGGCGGCGTCCATAATCCTCCTCCTCCTCTCCATTTTATCCTCACAACAACCCTGTGAGGTAGGTTAGGCTGAGAGTCAGTGACTGGCCCAAAGTCACCCAGTGAGTTTCATGGCCGAGTGGGGACTAGAAGCTGGATCTCCTGAGTCCCAGTCCAACACTCTAACCACTTTGCCACGCTGGCTCACTAGCACATAGCATAGCTGCCAAGACACAAAGCAATAATGCCCTTGCACCACCTTCTGGAATCAATCATCCAAGTAGGAGCGGAACCGCTGTAACACAGTGCCTTCAACTTCTAACCCAGACAGCCTATCCAGAAGGATACCATGGTCAATAGCATCGAAAGCTGCTGAGAGGTCAGAGAGAATCAACAGAGTTGTACTCCCTCTCTTGGCGAAGGCCATTCCACAGGGTGATCAAGGCAGTTTCCATTCTGAAACCAGTCCTGAAGCCTGATTGAAATGGATCCAGATGATCAGTTTCATCCAAGAGTGCCTGAAGTTGACTGGTAATGACCTGCTCAAGCACCTTGCCTAGGAAAGTGATGCTGGCAACCAATCTATAATTATTAAGATCTTCTGGGTCTAGGTTAGGCGTTTTCAGGAGTGGACTAGAATGCTTTTTCTAGATGTTTTCCACAAAATTACACCATAGTATTGGCACAGAATTGTTGAAAATCCTCAGTATTTTTAAGTACTTTGATCTGAAATCATATATGCACCTAGGTTGTCAATTGCAGGTTCACTGTTCAGGAGGAGGAGTTTCTAGATACATACCTTGGATTGCAAGTAACTTGGTCTGAGAGCGTTTTGCAAGACAAGCACATTTTTTAAAAAAAATTTTACTTGATAAACGAGCAGGGTCTTGCAAGACAAGTAGTGTAGGCTCACCTCGAGCGGGCTTTGCGGGCCGAAATCGGCCCCGCTCACGCCCACCAGAGACTCACTTTGATATAAGAGTGTTTTGGATTACAAGCACGGTTCCGGAACGAATTATGCTTGCAATCCAAGGTATTACTGTATTGCATGGCTATATGTTCCTTCTTTGCAGTTTCAAGTAATCATAATTCAGGAACTCATAAAGACCTCCTCTATACTCGTTGCCATAAATTACAAATTATGCAACACATCAAACATTGGGTTCAATTCACATATTAACAAGATGAAAGAAAATGCATGAAGTTTGATTTAAATAAAGTGCAGAACAAGTACCGTATTTGTAGTACAGAATGTTGGTTTCATTGTGAAATACAGATAAATAATAAAGCCTATGTTCACATGGACTTTAAGTTACGGTACTTCCATTCAGTGTTATCTTGTGTTAGGCATAGAGGGTTATATCCAATGTTAGGCTAATGAAAAAAGTACAGGAGGTGGTGTTCTGTTAGCACTAGTGGAACAGCTAGCACAACTAGTGCAAGGAACACCTAGCTAAATGAAGTTGTAATGATTTTTGGAATAACTTGTGCAACAGCTTGTGCAAGTGGAATCAACGTATTGGATTTGATAGTTGCACAAGGATGAAAACAGGGTTTCTGCAAGCAGTAGAAGCTTTGCATAGCAGAATGATGCCACTAGATATAACCCATAGGTTGATTACATGGAATACCAAACTTTAGTCTGCAGTCCTATGCACACTTCCCTGGGAGTAAGTCCTTTTGAATTCAGTAGGATGTATTTCTGAGTAGATGTGCATAGGATTGTGCTTTTAATGTATAAATTACTAATGGGTGACCACTTAATCCTAAAGTTAGTTCTGAATCTTACATTAGTTCCAATAAAAATTAGAGAGGGAAAATGGCAGCATACTGAGAGGATAATCCCAGAGCTGATTCACACATGCACAGATAATCAGAATCTTACCACTTGATGGATTAACTCTGACTTTCCTCTAAATGTGTGAACTGCCTGCACTAAGATGATATGTGAGTTATATAAAAATTCTGTGATGTTTGATCTGTGACTGATGTTTCATGCAGATAAGATGAATGTTTCATGAATCACTTGTTGCTGCCACTATTGATTGACTGAACATGTATGCATGAACTTTCATCCTCAGTGTTATTTGTTTGTAGTACTTTCTTTGCCCTTTCCTGCTGAGGTAGTCTTTGGGGCTTATTGATTCAAAACTGCTCCAGCACACCTAGATAACATTGAATGCCTTTTAAATAACAAATTAACAAATTAGACAAATTAACAAGTACGTGTTATATCCATGGACTTGGTGAATTTGCTCCCCTGCAATCAGACATTTTTAGTGGAATTTAATTTGCTGCAGAATTTGGCAGTTATTTCAGAAGGATTTTAGAAAATTATTTGGACTGTGGGTCATCACAGTTGTGCAAAGGGCTGGAAGCTGATCCTGTGAAGAAATGTATGTATTTATGTAATTATTTAAAGCTCTTCTATACTGCCATTCAATTCAAAATGTCTAGGGTGATTTACAGTAAATACTCATGATAAGAGGAGGTCAAACAGTCTCATCCAACCTATACTGATTCAGGCTGCAGTCCTATACACATCTGCCTGAGAGTAAGCCCTACTGAGCTCAATTGGGCTTACCTTTAAGTAAACGTGAGTTGTGAAGTATTAATATTCCATGACACTTACAAATATTATGTGGATAGTGGCGGTGCTAAATCTGAGGAATATAGACAAACAGGTGTTTTGCAGCCTGTCTTTACCTCACTAGGTAGAAGTGCAGTTTGTCACAATCTTCCTGTAGAGACTTGGCTTTGTGTCTTTGTGCAAAGTTAACATGCTTTTTACTATACCATTTAGCAGGAGTGGGGAAACTATAGTCACATGGACTACCACTCCCATCATCCCTGATAATTGTTTGTGCTGATTTGGACTGATGGGAATTAGAGTCCAAAAATATCTGGAGAGCCACAGGTTCCCTATCCCTGCCACAGAGTATCATAAGTCCCAATAGTACCTCTGCATTGATCATTTGTTTTCATTGTATGTGCTTATTGTAAGTTTTATCTTTTTCTCCCCAAGGTGCTGACATATCAGGGATTTTATGATGAAAATCTTGAATGGGTTGGGTTAGAAAACATCCAAATTGTGGCTTCCATGTCTGCTGGGGGAACTCTGGGAAAGCATAAACTCACTTCCAGGTTTACTTCTGTTGTTCGCCTTTGTGCAATTGAGTGAGTATCTTCTTGATTATTCACATATTTTTCTTTACATCTTGACTTGGTCACAGGTTGTCTTTGTAGTTGTGTTTTCTTTCCACTCCTCTACTTATCTATATTCCCTGTTTCCTATAGTTGCAGGGAATGTGTGCCAGTTACAGCGTAATGTATACAGTTCCCAGGAACATGAGAGTAGAGTAGAATTTTTTCACTTTCCCCAGCGTTTAGATTTTAGTATCGGCCTTTGCCAGTTTGGGTGCCTCGTCTGTTTTCTTTCCTTGCTTCCTAGATGATGTTCAATAGGAAACCAGTAGCTCTCCCAAAATGTCAGAGTTTGCAAACTCAAACGGAGCGTTATCACTTGCTTCCTACAATCAGTCTGCTGAAGAGCTAGCAGGTGACAAAACAGCCACAAAACTAGCCTCGACACTACTGCCCTCCTCTGGAGCTTCCCAGGCCCCCAGTTAATCCTCAGAATTGAACATGTCGTTCACATTTGAAATAGATTAAGCAGACTTGGAAAGAATATGGCTGACATTTAGATTGAAAGGACACCCCCCCCCCCGAGAACTAGTCTTGTGTTTTTGTACTGAACACCTAGTTCTCATTCTTTCTTCATAGTATAACATTTAATTGATATAATCTTAAACTTGTATTTTTAAACAAGTTAGTGACCTGGGCTGCATGACACAACAACCCATACAAGCCATGGTGGGTTGTCGTGTCATCTGAACTGAGACTGCTTCCCTCAGGGTGGCTTGTTTTTTCCCAGCAAGCTACCCTGAGAACCCATGGGCTGTTGTAGGGGTTGTTTTACCCATCATGGGTTGTCATGTTGTCTGAACCTGGGCGACTGACCCTATCATGGCTACTGGGATGCGGCGAGCGAGGTGCTTGGCAATAACAGCAAGAAACCTCTTACCACTCTTGGTGATCCCACCCATGCTGCCACCAGTGACTGCCCTTCCAAAGTGCCAAAGTGGCACATTGTAGTGGCTGTCACTGGTTTGCCATCTGTTTAAAAGAAAAAATTGTGCCCCAAATGTGCACAATTTCTTTCTGGTGTTTTTTTTTTTTTTTAAAAATTAGTTGGACTTAACGCAACTGCAGAGGTGTGCAGTTCCATGGGTCTGAAAATAGGAAGCCTCATCTGGGCAACAGCCTGGGGGTACTTGCTGTTGGTACCTTGCAGCAGGTACCAACCCTGAACATTGACCCAGAGAGTGTCCAAACAGGGTTTTTTCCACTTTGTTTTGACATTACAGCTGTCAAAGGGTGACTGTCAAGTCAAAGCAAAGCAGTGAGTGATCTTTGCTTGTGAAAGGGGGTAGGCGACATTCCCCTCCCCTTCACAGTGAGATCCTCAGGGTTTTGAATGTCCTCTCCATAGGTCCCAGTGACTCCAACTTTTCCACCCATTCTCAGGACTCTAGGTGCTTGGGAAAATGGAAAAGTGCACCCCCTCTTTTCGCTAACACTTGCTTCTGTCAGAAGTAGGACTTTTTAAAAAACAACAGGGATTTAGTAGTTTGGACAGGGAAGTATACAGATTTCATATGTATACTTCCCTGTCCAAACTGCCTTGTCTAGCCCTGCCTAAATCCCTGGTTTCGTGTGTGTGTGTGTGTGTGTGTGTGTGTGTGTGTGTTTTAAAAGCCCTACTTCTGACAGCTGTCATTTGGGACACAATTTTTATTTTATTTTTAAAAAGAGGTGGCCAACCAATGACAGGCCCTCCAATGTGCTGCGTGGGCACCTTGTAGGGGCTGTCACTGGCTGTCAATTCAGAGATTGCTGCTTGCAATATCCCCCCCCGCCCAAAAAATGCCACGGTGGGTTAGCGTGACATGCGAACGTGCCCATGATCTATACTGTAAAGTATTGTAATGTATTGTCCGGTGCCCTAATCTGGGAGATTAGTTTTACATGACCTTAAATTATTTCAACTACTTTATACTTTTCCGTTTTATTAGAAAATATTATTTGGTTGCTGATTAAAAGAATTAAGGATCTTACAAATTTCAGTACTCTTAACCAAGTGCTTGTGCAGTCTTTCAGATGAAAATCTTTAAGTAAGCCAAACTTCATTTCTTTCTTTTTTTTTGGTCTGTTTCGTAAATGATACAAATAAATCTGATGTAACTATGAAAGTTTAATTGATTTTTATACTTCCATTTTCTAGTTATCCAGAAAGAGATCAGCTGCAAACAATTTATAGTGCGTACTTAGAACCTGTTCTACACAAGAACCTAAAGAAACATCCTGCTTGGGGATCCTTAGCAAAAATACATCAATTGGCAGGATCGATGGTTCAAGTATATGAGCAGGTATAAATGGTTTAATTCAGGTTCTAATGACTTCAGATCAGTTGTCTTCTGTTCCAGTGCTATTGCATTCCCCATTAGTGCTGGCTGTTCTGCTTACTACAGCTGAAGGAAGGAGGAGGTGGGCATGCCAGCTTCTGTACCCCAGATTTCTATGTGCAAATGTTCAAAAGTTTGGGGATTCTTCTTTTAGAAAAAAGATTATTATCAGATAAAATAGAGGTTTATAAAATGATTCATGGAGTGGAGAAAATCGGTAGAGATACATTTTTCTCCCTCTCTTGTAACACAAGATTTGGGGACCTTCCAGTGAAATTGGCTGTAGACAAAGAAAATAAAGTACTTCCTCACACAATACATAACTGAACCTATGGAATTCTTTGTCATAACATGTGGGGACGGCCTGTGGCATGGGTGGCTTTAAAAGGGGATTGGATAAATACATATACTACAAGATAGCTAAATACCATTTGTTTAGGAGTAACTGTAGGATAGGGCTGTTGCCTTCATGCCCAGTTTATGGGCCCTTAGAAAGCATCTGGTTGACCACTGTGGTTAAGCATATGTTGTACTAGATGAGTCTTTGATCTGATCTCTCAGGGCTTTTCATCTTGCTCAAAAGTGTTCCATTCATGGTTGCACACTTAAATAGTATTTAAAGCCTTATTTTGTAGATTATTCAGCTAAAGATTTATTCAGTTTAAATGGAGAGCCAGTTTTCAGTCACTGAGGGCAATTTCTAATCAGAGGGATTTCAAACAAAGAGTATAATTGCTTATTTTGGTGGCTGTGTGGATTCTGCTGTGTAGGAGTACAGAATGGAGAAGAAAATATTACAGATGACCTTTCCTTCTCACAATGAGTGCTAGCCTATGTTAAATTGTAAGCTATTATACACTTCCTTCAGTTTCTCAAAAGGCACCTGTATTGAGGCTTTAATAATAGAATTATTAAGATTTAATAAATTACTATGTTTAATCAGTGAAAAATTCTCCAATTGGTTGACTCCGCTTTTAAACAGAAATGAAGTTGTGATTAGATACCTGGGTCTGATTCCACTGAAATGTATCCTGTGAAATAGCGAAATGCCTAGTGCTCAAATTAATTTATTCAGTTATATATTTCATTCTAAATGTTTCCTCAGTGTTTGTTAACTGCTTATGTATGTATACCACATCCCTCTGTATCCAAACCTTAATGATTTTAAGCTCCTTGTTATCCAAATAAATGTTGCCTTCCATGTAACCATATTTATGATGAAGAACATTTAGTTCTTCTTCATGGTCTCTGTGCATCACACATATGGGCTCTGCGCCTATGCGGAGCCTCTTTCAGGAAACTTCTATAGCTGAGGAATTTTTGGCAGGAACCCTCCCCCACAGCCTCAGTGCGCATGTCCCTAATGGGTTCCCGTCTGGTCCCTCAGTTCTTCTTCGACCACCATTGTGGTTGCCTCAGGGAAGCTTCTTCTCGTCCTCTGGGCTGCGTTGTCAAATTGCTGAAGTTTTATTCTATCTTTGTCTTTTCTCACTATTGTTCTTCCTTTGACTTTTTGGAGTTACTTTTTGCCTTTATTTTTTGTGATTGCTTTCAGTCTCCTGATCGTTGGCTCCTTCAGGCCGTATGGCCTTGAAGGTGCCTTTTCATAAATACATGTGCTGCGGGAGTAAATCGCCTCCTACACATGGTCACTCCCTGTGCCTATTTTGTCTCGGCGAGGGATATGTAGTGGATGCCTGTGCTCATTGACAGGCATTCACGAAGCAGGCACAGGCTCAAGACTGTGTTGTGGAAACAAGCCTTAGAAGCGGTGGAGGCCCCAAGACCGACCACGGTGGCAACCTGCTCTTCCTCATAAGTCGTTGCCTCCGCCACCACCAATCCTGGACCCACATATACTGATGGCTTTATCCTCGATACCAGCTCCAGAGCCAGTTTGACTAACTTGGGCATTGGAGGGCGAGATCAAGGACCCGACTCGACTCCTCTTTGGGACCGAGACCACCTTCCCGACAATATTCGCTGAGGTATACCGTACAATACCGGGAAGATTCTCCAGATGCGATGGCATCGCATGTTAGGTGCCCAGAACAGAGGGATGATACTTACAGGGATATAGATCATAGATGTCGATCCCGTTTACCAGTATCAGCCTGGGATAGACGATCCAAATGGTCTTTCCCACCACATCCCATTTTAAGCTGGGTTTCCCTGGTTTTTACGTTTTTCTTGGTTCTGAGGCAACAATAGGCAGTCTAAATGGAACTGAGGGAACAGGTGGGAACCCGTTAGGGACATGCATGCTGAGACGGTGAGGGAGGGTTCCCGCCAAAAATTCCTCAGCTAAAGTTTCCCGAAAGAGGCTCCACTCAAGCGCAGAACTCGTATGTATGAATGCACAGATAACCAGTCAAAGAACCACAGTTACAGGCAAGCAACCTGTCTTTCCCTCAGTGATGTTTAGAGGTTGCATTATATATATTATACCTGAAAGGAAGATTATATACTGAATGACATTGTTTTGTCTGTTCAGTAATGAAATACTAAAGCCTATACACACTTACCTGGGAATAGGTTCCACTGAAATCAGTAAGACTTATTTCTGATTAAACATGCATAGAATTGCTCTTCATGTAAATTTGTACACATAGGTTTGTAGGAAAATGTTGAAAACTGCCTCATTATATTGCTGAAATCAGAAGTAGGTTTAAAAATGTATTGACATCATCTGTATTTCCAGATTCGAGCCAAATTCACAGTCGATGACTACAGCCACTACCTCTTTACACCCTGCATTCTTACTCAATGGGTTCTAGGTTTGTTCAGATATGATTTAACAGGAGGTGAGTAATCCTGGCTTATCCTGTATGACTAAGCAGCTAAATTTGTTTCTTGCCAGAGTTCCAGTTACAGAGCTGCTTCTTCAGACTCTCTGCACCCGTCTCCTATATATGCTGATTCTTTATATAAGATGTTTTTAAGATTAGGAAGAAGAAGAAGAAGGACCTGTAACGGAATACTGCAGTGTGGTGTGCTCCTGTTCACTAGTGTTCACATGCCCTCCATGATACTCCATTCCATTCCCTCTCCCCCTGGTTGTGTGTTTCCCTACCGCAACAGTCAATCAGCAGTCCATTCCCATAGAGTACGGTCAAACTTCATTGGGCTGTTTTTGGGGTCTTCCCTCCGTTAGTTAGGGTTTTTTTTCTAAAGTTTTTTGTACTTCTGCTGTTTTGTGGGTGGTGCCGTTTTAGCTACCTAAGCAATGGAACTCATGCCTGAACATGAGAAATAGAGAGAATAATATTAATTGACCAAAAAAAGAAACACCTTTTGGGTACAATTCCAGAGAACAGCTCTGTTTGTTTTCTGCAACAAAAATAAATAAAGAAAAGTAAATAAAAACCCTGTGGCACCTTAAAGATTAACAATAATCTGATCAGGTAGGATCTAGTTTATGAACACTTATGCTACAGTAAATTTGTACGGTGCCACAGGATTCTGTGTTGTTTTCTTTAGAAGCATTTTTCTTCAGAGAAGTCACACACCAATTTTTGGACTAGTTAAACAAGCAGATCTGAGTGTTTTTTGTGGGGTTATTTCTAAGATAAATTAAGCAGTTTGCTCTGGCTGAGATTTTAAGTGCATTTGTATTAGCAGACCTAAGGTGATTTCATTGGAACTTCACCACTGAAGACTACTGGGGATCCCAGGATTATATATGATGTCCTTAGGGGCACGATTCTATGCATGTTTAGACAGAAAAAAAGTCCTACAACTCCCAGCTGGCTGAAGGATTCTGGGAGTTGCAGGATTTTTTTTCTGTCTAAGCATGCATAGGATTGTGCCCTAAATTGCTTATGAAGAGCTACATTTCATCATGTGCTTTTCTAATTAGAATGAATTTATTTCATTTACATTCTTGATTTTTCTTTCTCTCCTGCCGCTTGATGGTCTCCTTGTGGTATGTAGCCTAACTTTTTGCTTTAATTTTGTCTGTATGGTGAAATACAGAATTTCAAATGTTGAATTCTGTAATTTATAATTGTGCAGGCGCATCAACACACATGATAGATACTGTCTTGGAAATTGTTGCCTATGAAGCACGCCGTCTCTTCCGTGATAAAATTGTTGGAACCAAGGAACTTCATGTATTTGATAATATTTTAATGAAAGTCTTTCAAGGGGATTGGGGATCTGATATTTTGGACAACATGGCAGGTAAAATAAAAATGGTCTAGATTTCTTTTTCTGTTTTCTAGTCATTGTTGTATCAAAATATAAGCTGCTGACACAACTTTCATTATATTTCCACAGATAATTTCTATGTAACATGGGGAGCTCGTCATGAACTAGGAACCGTTATGGCTCCAGGACAGACATTGCCACCCCATGGAAGGCCACTTGGCAAACTTAACTCAGCAGACCTAAAAGATCTTATTAGAAAGGTATATCAAAACAGATGGATATATTAAAGTGGTTGCATTGTACTGTACATTTTTTTAATACACAGATTTTTATACTTGTCTAAGACTGTTCCACACACCTCTATTTGGGAGAAAGTCCAACCGTAGTATTTACTTCTCTGTAAATATGCATAGGATCAGGTTGCACAGCTCTTAACCATTTGTCACAGATGGTAATAAGTGCAATGGCAGATTGTCACACATGTTCACTACATGATATTGCCATCATCCAGTGATGACTTTTAAGTGTTAAGAGATCATCTGAAATGATTTCCCATTGATTGCTGGCTCACAGTTGAATGTGTGAACAGACTCCCCTGAAAAGAATTGAGCCTAAGGTGATGTGAGATGAAATAAAGTTTAACTGTGGCATTTGATCTCTGATGGATGTTTCACATATGCAAGTCACCACTTGAAGTCACAGTTATGTGATGAATATGCATATGTGTACTAGCCCTTAGCCTATATAGCCAACTTTAAGGCATATCTGTTCTTCCATTCTCAATCAGGGAGAACTAGACACAACTTTGCTGTCACAATAGTTTCACAGCAGCTCTAAAGCCACCAGATTTAATCACATCCATTTTTCCCCCCAAACATTTTTTCCTCGGGGTATAGGTTGAGAAGAGAATCCTCTGAAGAATAAGTTTAGGAACTCTATTTATTTATTTATTTATTTTATTTATGAATCGCCCATCTGGCCAGACATCCGGCCACTCTGAGCGCTTTACAATCCAATAAAATATGGGGGGGGGGGGGAACACACACACACACACACACAGTATAAAACACAATTAAAAACAGAACAAAACTTAAAAATCCTAACCCACCCCATATTCCCACCTGAAAAGCCACGTTTTTAATGCACGGCGGAAGCTAATCAAAGAAGGGGCATGGCGGAGGTCACTGGGGAGAGAGTTCCATAAATTGGGGGCTGCCACAGAAAAGGCCCTCCTCCTCGTCCCCACCAGCCTGGTTTCTCTGGCTGATGGGACAGGGAGAAGGCCGTCTGTGGCAGATCTTGTTGAGCGGCCTACTTGATGTTGCTGGAGGCGCTCCTTGAGATATATTGGACCAGAGCTGTACAGGGTTTTAAAGGTCAACGCGAACACCTTGAATTCGGTTCGACAAACAACTGGTAGCCAGTGCAACTCTTTGAGCATCGGAGTGATGTGATCACACCGGCGGCAGCCTTTAATCAGGCGAGCGGATGCATTCTGTACCAGCTGCAACTTCCGAACCGTCTTCCAGGGTAACCCCACGTAGAGCGCATTACAGTAGTCTAGGCGAGAGGAGACCAAGGCATGAACCACTGATGGGAGCAGATGATTAGGAAGGTAGGGGTGCAACTGCCGTATCAGATGGAGCTGATACAGCGCCGCCCGGCTCACAGCTGACACCTGAGCCTCCATGGACAGCTGAGAGTCTAGAATGACCCCCAAGCTGTGGACCTGGTCCTTCAGGGGTAGATGTACCCCATTCAGCACCAGGTCAACATCCCCTAACCTTCCCTTGTCTCCCACCAGAAGTACCTCGGTCTTGTCGGGGTTCAGTTTCAGCATGTTCCCTCCCATCCAGCCACCCACTGCCTCCAGGCACTTGGACAGGGTTTCAACAGCCAACCTTGGTGAGGACTTGAAGGAGAGGTAGAGCTGTGTGTCATCCGCATATTGATGACAGCGCACCCCAAGCCTCCTGATGATAGCTCCCAGTGGCTTCAGGTAGATGTTAAATAACATCGGGGAGAGGATGGAACCCTGCGGCACCCCACAAGTGAGCAGCCGAGGGTCCAAAGCCTCCTCCCCAAGAACTACCCTCTGGTACCTTCCAGAGAGGAAGGACCAGAAATACAGCTGATATACAGTGCCTCCCATGCCCAACCCCTCCAGGCGGTTCAGGAGGATACAGTGGTCAACGGTATCAAAAGCCGCTGAGAGATCGAGGAGGACTAGAAAAGAGCATTCGCCCCTATCCAAAGCCCTCCTCATATCATCCACCAAGGTGACCAAGGCCATTTCTGTCCCATGTCCAGGCCTGAAGCCCGACTGGCATGGATCTAAATAATCGGCTTCATCCAGATGTGCCTTCAACTGAGCCCCCACCACTCGCTCAATCAGCTTGCCCAGAAATGGCAAATTGGAGACTGGGCGAAAGTTGTTCAAATCTTGGGGATCTAAGGAGGGCTTCTTTAGAAGTGGTCTTATTACTGCCTCCTTAAGGGCTGATGGCAACACTCCCTCCTCGAGGGAGGCATTCACTACCGCCCTGATCTCCCCACCCAGTTTTTCCCTGCAGCTCATAACAAGCCAGGACGGGCAAGGATCAAGGAAGCAGGTGGTCAGCTTAACAGAAGAAAGCACCTTGTCCACTTCACCAGAAGGAAGAAGCTGGAACCGATTCCACAAAACCGGACTGCCACTGGCCTCCTCCCATTCACCCACTATGTCCATGACGCACGGAATCCCACTCCTAATCCGATCAATTTTATCTGCAAAGTGCTTCGCTAAAGCCTCACAGGAAGCTAGAATATGAAAGGATTTTTGTAATTCCCCATTTTGGTTAGAATATTTCAAGAATGAGCAGGCCATAGCAGACCACAGGAATGCATTAGAATGATTTCTAAACTGTTCGATTTTACTGTATTTCATCTGCATTTGTTTACTTATGTTTCCACCCCCTTAGGGTATTATTCACTTTGGACGGGATAACCATGAAATAGAGATTTTACTTTTCCCAGAAGTCCTTGATTACGTGTCTAGAGTTGACAGAGTACTGAGTTTTCCTGGAGGGTCACTTCTGTTAGCAGGCCATAGTGGAGTGGGCCGTCGAACTGTTACATCTTTAGTTAGTCACATGCATGGAGCTGTTCTGATTACGCCCAAAATTTCCAGAGGCTATGAAATGAAACAATTCAAAAATGATCTGAAACATGTAAGTTGTAATATATGTTATTTGTGCTGTTCAAGTTTGCTTCCCAAGAAGATAAATAAATAAGGCCACCACTGAAAAATTACAAAATGTGCTATCGTTAACTGTCTGCATATACCAAACTGAACTGAACCCCAAGCTATGCATACCTTTTTAAATGATTGTAAAGTGTTCTTTATTAATGAATAGGAATTTAGAAATTTTCAGGTTTTTTTGTTTTTGTTTTGGCTCATCCATTAGCTTCTTTAGCTTTGAGAAAATGTCTGGATTCATGTCATTCACCTTTTTCAAATTGTTATCTGTCCCTCCCATTCCTCTTTCTATGGTTTGTTTGCTTCTTCACTCATTCCTTTCTTGTAAGTCCTCTTTTGAAGCACATATTGAACTATAGGGATGATAGTATCCCTAGAAATATATCAGCTGTGTCAGGTACTTCACATCATGAACTTATTTTTCCTAAATATATTTTAAGTTCTATAATTTATCAAATACTCTTCCAGTGATTTATGATGCTGAATACATTAACTTCAGCTGAATCATACTGATTTTTTAAACAATGTGTCTGTTCACTTCATAATTGGAAATCATCTAAAGCATCTTAGTTCTGCCTCAAACATGCAGTTAAAAGTATTATTTAAAATACAAAAGATTGTAGTCCTATGCAGATGATTGAGGGTTTGTGTGTTCAGGGACTCAGGCCTTGCCCTCCTGTGGCATAACTGCCCAACCCTCCATGTATACATGCTGGATTGATTGTTTCTATGTATCTAGACATGTTTGTATAGGGATCTACTCACCTAGAGTCCATTGCCTGTAAGCCCCAACTACACAGTATGTACACTCCAATATTGTGCAGTATTTGGTTGAAGTTTAGAGGTATTGGGCTATGTGTACAAATCTGACAGTCCAACAAATAGTCATTGGGTGGAAGGGCAGGAGAGTGCAATTGCCCCTCATTGCATATAGCCTTAAATCATCTGCATACATCTTACGTGTTGAAATATTATATGGCTTTTTCCCACTTGTTTATGGGGTGAAACTACGTGTTACTGAACTGAACTAAGACCTCATTTGGGGATTCTTTTTTAATATTTCATATACATTATTAATGAAGTTTTCAATGTCATTTATCAAGCAAGCTGAGATATAAGTCTTGCCATAAATATTCATATTTCATTGTAGGGAGCTATTAGATGTGTATAAATTTATATTCTATATTATAAAATTAAAAGAAAGAACTTTGCTTTCTCCAGGTGATGCAACTTGCAGGTATTGAAGCTCAACATGTTGTATTGTTGCTTGAGGATTATCAATTTGTCCAGTCCACATTTCTGGAGATGATCAACAGCTTATTGTCTTCAGGTGAGAAGACTATAATAGGTTAATGACCTACAATAAGGACAGTATATAAATATGCATTGCTTAATGTGATGACTGTTGTAGATTTCAATAGGCATTGGAATCCAAGTCATGTTATGAAAAGTAGAGTATGCTGGATATTTTGAATTGTGTTGAATGTTGCTTGTTTAGATAACAGCTGGAAAAAATAGATCTGTTATGCTGCATAGCACACAGCACTTGCGTTTTCAGTTAATCATTCTATACAAGGCTTTCTTTTAGAAAATAATAAAAAAGCTGGTTTGATTTCACGCCTTGTTATATATTGCATTGTGTTCAAAGCAGTTCAGTTTTATATATTAATTAATATTTATTATATAGTTAGGCACTGTAGATCAATTGATGCTTTATGAAAATATCCTGAATTTTAATATTTGGATACGGATGACTTTGGGAACAGGAAATAAAGTTCCAGACAATGACCATAATGCTAAGCCATGCTTTAGTGTTATGAGAACAAGCCTGTGCGAGCCTTAGGTGTACATGCTCCCCACTCTCTTCTCCACAGTTTACAGTTCTTCTTCGTGGTCTCTGTGCATCACACACATATGGGTTCTCTGCGCTTGCGCTGAGATCGTTCGGGAAATTTCTATAGCTGAGGTGGATTGGGCAGGAGCCCCTCCCCCTGCGCGTGTCCCTTAGCGCGGCTCCCGCCCATCTCCTCAGTTCCTCTTTGACCGCCATTTCGTCTAGTCGTCGGGTTCTTTCTCTCTCTTCGGAGTCGTTTTCAGCTAAGTTGTTCTTCTTCCTCACTAACCTTTTCCTCATAATAGCTTCTGTTCTTGATTCTCTTTTCAATCTAACTTCTTTTTCAAAATAAAATTAAAAAAAAAAAATTATACCAAAAAATCCTTACTATATCCCTATCTCTCCCCCGTTCTTATCCAACTATCGTCTAAACTACTTCTAAACTATTCTAATTATGCCTCTGAAGGCAGCTTTTAGAAAATGCCAGCGGTGTGGAACGAAAATCCCACCCGCTGATAAGCACCTGCTGTGCTTGCTTTGCCTAGGGCAAGGCCATAAAATGGAGACCTGCCAGGACTGCCAGGCCTTTACAAAGCAGGCCCGAAAGCATCACCAGACTAAGCTGCGAGCTCTCCTGTGGGAGCAGTCTCTGTCAGCCAAAGGGCCTACTCCAGAGGAGAAACCTGGGGGATCCCAGCCGGCCCAAAAGCCAAAGAAAGAAACTTCGGCGGCAAAGAAATTGGCAAAAAAGGCCCATAAGGACAAGGCGGAACGCCTGAAAAAGAAAATGGTGGAAAAAACCGGTGAAGACGCTGGGCCATCGGATTCGACCATTATGAAGGTCTCAGAGCGTACTGCTCTATTAATATCGGCTGTGACTGGGGCTCAAGATCGAGCTACGGGACCGATTGCCCGCCAGTCTTCTCCGGCCTCGACGACATCTCCTCGAGGCCGAGAGTCGGGTTCGAAAACCCCGCTAAAACAGCCACCAGCTGTAACCACCTCTCTGTCAGAGGGAGAAATTGTGGCTTCACCGCCGTTGGAGCGACCTCGTTCGGGCTCAAGAGGTCCTCCACCACAGCTATCACCGAGAGAGGAGCGAGAGGGACACCACCAATCACGGTCTCCTCGATACAGGAGCCGGGGCTCACCACCTAGAGCGTCCACCTCGAGGCCTGCCTACTCTAGACGACGAGAAGATAGGTCCTGGTCGGGCTCATACTACTCAGAGTCGAGATCGAGGAGCTACCGATCCCGATCCCGCAGTTCATCAGACCGGAGAAGGGAGGACTACTATTATTCTCGCCGCTCACCCTCTCGGGATCGATATTATACCCGCAGATCCAGGACACCTACACCAAGACGGGATATGGCTGTGTCCCGGGCGCCCGTCGAGGCCGTCGCACAACCAACTGCCTCGACCTCGACCACCCAAACAGTTCTCGCCCCTGCGGTTGCGGTCCGCTCCTCGTCGGGTTCGGCATATGTATCGGACTCGGACTCAGTGGCCGCCTCCTCCCATTCCACTTCCCCAGATGCACAGGTGGAATCTAAAGAAGCGATCTCTCCGTCTGAAGATATGGGCAGCTTCGCTGAACATGTCAGCCGGATGGTGACAGCCCTGGGAGTTGAGGCAAAAACTGTGAAAGGGAAAGCTATGAAATCTATGAAATATGTATCGGACTCGGACTCAGTGGCCTCCTCCTCCCATTCCACTTCCCCAGATGCACAGGTGGAATCTAAAGAAGCGATCTCTCCATCTGAAGATATGGGCAGCTTCGCTGAACATGTCAGCCGGATGGTGACAGCCCTGGGAGTTGAGGCAAAAACTGTGAAAGGGAAAGCTAAAGACGATATTTATGCGATCCTAAAGACCACCCAGTCCAACCATTTGCTCCTTCCTTTCTTGCCGACTTTGCTGGAGACGGTGCAAGAAACCTGGAAGACCCCAGTCTCTACCAAACCAACAGCTAAGAGACTGGAGTCGATGTACAGGATCCAGGAGGAAGGGGCGAAATTCCTGTTTTCCCATCCGACCCCGAACTCTAGTAAAATCTGCGCAGTCTCGTGGGGGAAAGCAGCATACCACGCCGGCGGATAAAGAGGGCAAGACGCTAGACTCTTACGGCCGTAGGATCTACTCGTCTTCCCTCGGACTGAAGGTATCTTACTATGAGGCGTTGCTAGCTAGATACCAGATGTTCATCACAGAGAAGCTGGGAGACCTCTGTGATTATTTGCCGGATGACAAAAGAGACTTGGCGGCGCAATACATCAAAGAAGCAACCAGCATCGGTGCTTTACAGATGAACACTGCCCGCCACCAGGTCGATAGCCACGCTAGGTCGATGATCGGATCCGTGGCTCTGAGGAGGCATGCCTGGCTTCGCTCTACCAACTTGACTCCCGATGATAGAGCGAAAATCGAAGACCTCCCATTTGACGGAGAGGGGTTGTTCAACGCCACCACAGACGACTTCCTCGACTCTGCTCAAAAGGCCCTGGCGACGGCCAAAAAGATGGGGCTCGTCCGTCAACCCCCATCACAACAATTCAGACCAAGGCGATGGTCTCGGTTTCCATACCCTTCGTCGTGCTACCAACCATCTGGGCAGTATCGGGTTGGAAACCGTCGGCCTCAGGCTCCACAGCCGCAGGCACCACAGCGTTCCTATCCTCAGCAACGCTACAGGGGCTCGAGGAGAGGGGGCGACTTCACTCGACGGCGTCTTTTACTCCTTCGCCAGCCCGACCGAATTATCTCTGCCACTCCGACCAGCTCTAGACACCACTCTTCCAACCGCCTTGTCTCCACCACCTCAGGCACCTCTCTTCAGTTCTCGACTGCACCAACACCTTCGGTCCTGGAGGACCATCACGACGGATCGATGGGTGTTAAGCATCATCGAACACGGCTACAGGATCGAGTTCAGAGTCCTCCCCCCCCTTTCTCGGGATCAAGACCACCCGTCTAACTTGGGTGCTCCTAGAAGAGGTGTCAAACCTCCTCCAAAAAGGGGCAATACAGCCGGTTCCCGCAGAACAATTCGAGGACGGCCTGTACTCCAGGTACTTCATCGTGAAGAAGAAGGGAGGAGGACTCAGACCGATCCTGGACCTTCGAACCGTGAATCCTTTTATTCCACCGAAAAGATTTTGCATGGTCACACTCCAATCGATCCTTCCCCTACTTCGAAGGAACAATTGGTTTGCATCCATCAACCTCAAAGATGCGTACTTCCACATCACTATCCACAAAGACAACCAAAAATACCTTCGGTTCCGAGTGTATGGCAGTGGTTTGTGCGAGTCTACGGGCAAGAGGCATCACCGTCTTCCCGTATCTGGACGATTGGCTGCTAGTGGCTCCATCAAAGAGGGAGCTTCAACACACACTGGGAGAAACCCTTCACCTCCTGGACGAGTTGGGACTCTGTCTGAACGTAGAGAAATCGGTCCTTCAACCAGTAAAGGAGATACAATACATCGGCGCAAGACTAAGCGCGTTCGATGGTCGGGCATACCTACCAGACGACAGAGTGCGAAATGTACTTACCCTCGCGAAAAAGGTTTCCAGACGGCCAATATGCTCTGCCCACATGGTTCAACGACTACTGGGGCATATGGCATCGACGATTGCGGCCGTACGATATGCGAGACTTCGCATGCGACCCCTTCAAACCTGGTTTATCAGAAAATTCAAACCAGAGAAGGACAAACCGTCCATCCGCTTAAACCTTCCTCGAACCGTAAGGGAGTCCTTGAGGTGGTGGCAACAGAAGTCGAATTTGAACGCGGGCATACCGTTCCATCCTCTGGTACCGAACCGCATATTAACGACGGACGCTTCGTTGCTGGGATGGGGGGCCCACTCAGATGATCACGTCGTGCAAGGCATATGGACGGCGGCACAGGCAACCAGACACATCAATTGGCTGGAGCTGATGGCCGTTTGGAAGGCGCTACAAGCTTTGGAGCAATACCTCTCGGACTGCCACATCCAGGTTGTAACTGACAATACCACGGTAGTCGCTTACATAAACAAACAAGGCGGCACGAGATCGAAACGCCTCACAGAACTGACCCTGCAACGCTACAAATGGGCTCTACCTCGAAGAATGTCCTTTGTAGCAATTCACATCGCAGGGAAGTCCAATGTGCTGGCAGACACCTTGAGCCGTGTGTCAATGCAATCACACGAATGGGCGCTGGACAGGAAGATAGCCAGTTCACTGTTCCAACGCTGGGGTCGTCCTGCAATAGACTTATTCGCCACCAGCGAGAACACGATGTGCCCCATGTTCTGCAGCAGGCGGCCTCGGACCCGAATTCGATCACTGACGCCTTCCTGATGGACTGGAACAGCAATTTTTATTATCTATTCCCCCCAATCCCACTGCTTACACATGTGATCGCCAAAATATCTCAAGACAAAACCAACTGCATCCTAATATGCCCGCGGTGGCCGCGTAAACCTTGGTTTGCATACCTGCTCAGCCTTTCGCATGGAGATTATCTCCCATTACCATTACAAGACAATCTATTAACGCAACACAAAGGCAAAGTGTTTCATCCCAATCTGCATTCTCTGAACCTAATGGCCTGGAGAATCAGATAGCAACAGATACAGACCTCCGATGCTGTGAAGGAGGTCCTATTGGCAGCACGAAAGCCTTCCACAAGACTCTCCTATGCCAGGAAATGGGCAGCTTTCATTAATTTTGTATCGCCCTTAGGCAAAGATCCAATTACTTGCTCGATCTCGACCATTCTCGATTTCCTCCATTCGCTAATGATCCGTGGCCTTAAATTTTCGTCAATCAAAGTATATCTGGCAGCTTTGACAGCATACAGAACTGCTTCGACGGGGACATCTTTGTTTGTGCATCCGTTAATTAAGCAATTTTTGAAAGGTCTTAAGAATCTACGACCTCCGGTCCGCAACATAGTCCCAGGTTGGGACCTACCCTTGGTCTTGAAAGCTCTGACAAAACCGCCATTTGAGCCCATGGCGAATGCAGACTTACGACTGGTGTCGTTCAAAACGTTATTCTTGATAGCAATTACATCGGCAAGAAGAGTAAGTGAGCTACATGCTCTTCGAGTGGATCCCCCTTACACAATTTTCCATAAAGACAAAGTCGTCCTAAGACCTGATATAGGTTTCCTACCGAAAATGGTGTCAGAATTTCATCTGGGACAGGACATTATTCTCCCAACTTTCTTTCCGTCCCCTTCATCACTGGTCGAGAGATCGATGCACAGCCTCGATGTCCGTCGGGCTCTGCTGTTCTACAAAGCCCGCACGGAATCGGTGAGAAAAACTAATCAACTTTTTGTGTGCTACGGCCCCCTGAAATCGGGCCATCCTGTATCCAAACAAAGACTGTCCTCTTGGATAGTGGACACTATCGAGCTTGCCTATCAGTTGGCTGGACGCATTTTGCCAGGATCTGTGAGGGCCCATTCTACCAGGGCTCTCTCGACCTCGACAGCTTTCAGGAGAGGCATTCCCTTATTGGACTTATGCAGGGCGGCGACCTGGTCTACCCCCTCTACTTTCATCCAGCATTACCGCCTCGACGTTCGAGCCAGGGAGCAGAACGCATTCGGCAGGGCGGTTCTCTCTTCAATCACCGTCTGGCTACCGACACCGACCCACCTCCGGTAAGTCAGCTTGCTAATCTACCCATATGTGTGTGATGCACAGAGACCACGAAGAAGAAGGACAGGTTGCTTACCTGTAACTGTAGTTCTTCGAGTGGTTATCTGTGCATTCACACAACCCGCCCTCCTTCCCCGCTCGGTGTCTTCATCGAATTCGATGGATACCAAAAAGAAAGTGGGGATGGGAGGCTCTTTCATTTATTCCACTCGATATCGAAGTATGTAACGAGTTCGTATCTTTTTTCTGGTATCAAGACATATGCAATGTCATCCTCTGTCCCGACGGTCGCAATAGGCGGTCTCAGGGAACTGAGGAGATGGGCGGGAGCCACGCTAAGGGACACGCGCAGGGGGAGGGGCTCCCGCCCAATCCACCTCAGCTATAGAAATTTCCCGAACGATCTCAGCGCAAGCGCAGAGAACCCATATGTGTGTGAATGCACAGATGACCACTCGAAGAACTACAGTTACAGGTAAGCAATCTGTCCTTCAAATGATGTGCTAAACTGTCGTCCAGCTAAAATAGACGTGGAAGCTTCTGATCTCTGATTTATTTAAGCTTCTTAAATAAATTCTTAAAATGGATGAAATGATTGTTCATTTTGCATTGATATGGAAGAGTATTAGCTTTTCCTTTAGAAGCCAATTTTATTTTATTTTTTCTTATTTCAAGCATAAAAGTAGATAAAAGAAAAAGGAGGACCATTGGCTTTCCTTTTTTCCTTTTCCCCTGAACACAAAACATTTAACATTTATGTTTGGGGGGGGAAATCTATGAAATATTTTCAAAAATAATAATGAAGGTCTAAACCATTTTCTGAACTTCCTCAAAACAGAGCATTCACAACTATTTCAGTAATTTTATTTTAACTTGGCACATGTAAAGCAGATAAAAATTGTTCCTGAAACAGGTGAAGTTCCAGGATTGTATACGGTAGAAGAATTAGAGCCACTCCTATCCCCTCTGAAAGATCAAGCATCACAAGATGGATTTACAGGACCAGTTTTCAACTATTTTACTTACAGTAAGTGAATCAGACTGTATGGGAGGGTTTGCATGACACCCTAAGCGACCTTGAGAATAAGCCACCATGGGTTGGTTGTTCGCTTGCTAACCTAACAGATGATCAGGCGCTCTGTTGCTTTCCATGGCCTGTTTCCTCCCTCAGTCCTCCCGCCAGCTCCTGGTATGTATCCCAGGCCCCTTTGTGGCAGAACTCCTTATTTCCCTGGGCCCTACGTCAGCACCCTTTCTGCAGTTGAGCTGCGGGGGTTGACGGATCTTGAGGGAAGCTCCCGGGGGGGGGGGGGGCTGCATCAGATTGCCAAATGGATTTTTCGGAGCCCTTATAAACGCAGTAATGTGTTTGCACCCTTAAAAAAAAATAATCAGGGTCGTCTTGCGGAAGAGCGCAATGCCACCTGTCTGCTATTTAGCCAAGCCTATCAATATCCCCCTCTTGTCAATGTCCTTGACAATTTCATCCTCCACATAGAGCTTCCCTTGCTAGCAAACACCTTTTTCTTAAAGGTTGCTTTATGTTCTACTAGCTGTTGCCTGCAGCTGCGCTTGCATGGATTTTAGGATTTGGTATAATTGTTTTTAAAAGAAACATGTATGGAAAAGATGCAGTGTCTCTGACTGAAAGTGTAACGTTTAGGCTGGGTGCTGGCAGCAGAAATCTTTTATGACAGAAATATCTGTTTGTAAAGAAAAATCAGGTTAATCCTGAGAGTCTACAGGTGATGAAGATTGAGCATGCCAAGTTTGGGGTAGATCCGTCTAAACGTGATGGAGCCTATGTGACGATGCCCCACACACAACAGTCATTCATTCATGTAAAATGTTTCCCTCCCTTTTCACCCCCTCAGAGAACATTCTAAATGGCCTAGGGGAGATTTGCATACCCAGCCCTATTGGCCCTTGCAGGAATTCATACAAACATTCTAAGTGTTGTGTCGTATGGGCTATTTGCATAACTGCTGCTATTGGCTCCTGCAGCAATTTGGCTTCTGCAGCAATTATGAGGTGAGGCCTATTTGCAGGGCGGCAGATATGAGAGTGGGGCGATTTTGCCCCCTTTTTTCACCCCCTTAGGGACGGGATTTCCCAATCCTTCTTTAGTGGGGGTCTACATCATAAAAGCAATGTCCCTTCAAAATTTCACGTTCCTAGATTAAACGGTTTGAACTGGACGTTGATCAGTCAGTCAGTCAGTCAAGACACTTTCTTTTATATATATAGATTGAAGTAAGAACACCCGCCCATAAAGCTCCTTCTCTGCTTTCAGCTCCCCACTGCTTCATGGTTGTTGCTTCCCTTCACTGGTCTCGTTGCTAGCTGTCACATATACATACGGGTTACTAAACTGAGTGGGATTGCTAAACATATGTAGATGTCATGGCAAAGCAGTAAAATGGAGGGGGAAATGGCACAAACTTCAAGGCAGATCAGTAAAAGGGGGAAATATGCAAATTTCCTAGTGGCAGACATTCACACCTGCACGCTTGTGCAGGAGTGAAAAAAAGTTGCCTTGGAAGAACTCTGGATAAAGTCCACCATTGCTCTCTGTCCCAGTCTTCTTCACCTAATTGACGACCGTATAGCATCATTCATAGTTCTAATATTAGCGGATCTAAGATTGTAATGGGATTACAATGGAACATAGAAGGTTGAGTAGGTTATTGTAGACTGGATTTCCAGGGGACTAGAATCTAAAGACTGACAGCATAAAGAGATAGATGGTGGTTTCTGAGAAAATTTGTTGCTGTTGCTGTTCAGCAGTTTTCTAATTTAAATAGTGGGAAACTGCTGGTAGAATCTGTTGAACACATGCTAAAATGTTAGGGCATGATTAAGCCAAAGTTAAGCACTTTTTTGCACCATCAATTTTAGTGGGCAGTAAACAGGTATATAACCCTCTCCCATTGACATCAATGTGGTATGTTTTCAATGCCTCTGGAAATGCATTTGTTTAAGAAGAATTTCTCTGACTTGTAAGTAGTCATGATTAATCATGATGCTGCTCCATTTTACTGGTTTTTGTATTGCCTTTATTGTTACTGAAGTTGAAATTGTTCTTAATAGTGTATTTTAAGCTGTTGATTTAATATTGTTATATGTAAACCCCTTAGGGCATAATCCAATGAGGCTGCGTGTAACCCTCTGAACACGGAGGGTTACAGGCATCCTATGCATGGTGGGAGGAGTGCGGAGGCGAAGGTCACCTCTGTACTCTTCCTGCAATGCAAAACACTTGGACAGTTGATTTCAGCTTTGGAGCAGGTGGGAAGGAGTGCGAGGCGCCTCCACGATACTTCATATGCTGGCGGAGCCCGTCTCCTCCCCACCCCCCTGCCCCCAAAAGCTCATCTCTGAGGTCACTGTTGTGACCTCGGAGCCACAGCCGGCATGGTTCTTTCTGTGCTGGCTGCGAGGGCGATGGGAGAGCACTCCAAGTTCAGAGTCCCAGCTCCGACTTCGGAGCAAGTTTCAGAGGTCGGAGCTGGGACTCCAAAAAATCCTATGGTTGTCCAGACTCTGTCTAGCGGCCATAGGATTGTGCTGTTAGAGATATTAAACAGTATGTAAGTATGTATGTCTAGACAGAAAAAAGTCCTACAACTCCCAGCCTTATGCTGGGAGCTGTAGGACTTTTTTCTGTCTAGACATGCATAGGATTGGACCATAAATCAATGGAATGTAAAAATGCTTAATGTTAGCTGAGTTGTGGCCTTATATTTTTTGCTTGAATGTTGTCATCTCATTCTCTTGGATTGTTTGGCAGGAGCATCTGGTGAGCAGAGTTCTGCTCAGCGGATGCTCCCACTGGTGGAAGAGGGGGAGGCAACTTTCACTGATTTCTCTGTTCCTCCTGCAGCCCCTTGTGCCTCCCAAACATCTGCTCCAGAGGGTTTGGGGCCCCTCAAACTGTGTGTAAGGGCTACAGGGGCAGGATGGAGTTTCTGAAGGGCTCCTTCCATTCATGCAAAAGATCTCAGGATCCAAGCCATTCCCCCCCCCCCCAACTTTCTTTTAACTTTTATGATTTATTTCATTTACAGTTAATGAAATAAATCCTAAAAGTTAAAAGAAAGTTGGGGGGCGGAGTTATATTTATTTATTTTACATAATATTTATTTATGTTATTGCAACTAGAAGGAAGAATCAGTCATTGCCAACATGTGCA
Source organism: Shinisaurus crocodilurus (assembly GCA_021292165.1). Lineage (NCBI taxonomy): Eukaryota > Metazoa > Chordata > Lepidosauria > Squamata > Shinisauridae > Shinisaurus > Shinisaurus crocodilurus. Next base: position 271,025,118 of record CM037878.1, on the reverse strand, counting down.
TGTGCAGAAACACATGGATCCCAGACATTGTGTTTTTATTACTGTCCCTTTATGACTAGTATGGTTTCAGTCGTGTAAACTATACTGTAGCCATAACCTCCAGGCAATAATTTTTTGTGGTGCATAATTTTAAAATATTATATAAGATGGTAACACAACATTGATGATTTTTAATATTGTATCTTGAATAACCTTTAGGAATCCAACAGAATCTTCACATTGTGTTGATTATGGATTCTACTAATCTGAATTTCACAATAAATTGTGAAAGTAATCCTGCACTTCATAAGAAATGTCAGGTGCTCTGGATGGAAAGTTGGTCTGAAAGCAGTATGAAAAAGGTAAGTGGAAGAAGAACAAATAAAAGATGCATCCAGTTTATTTAATATCTTTTAGTAGTATTAAAAAAAAATTATTACATATTTATATATTCAAGGTTGTTATGTAATTTCGTTTAGTTACTAAGAGGCTGGGGTAGTGGTCCTGTGTTGTGGCTAACAAGATTTTCTGGAAGTGAACAAGATGACTACAGAGTTCTTATCTATGTAGCTGTAACTTTTCTTTGCTTTACAGGGCTCCAGACCGGTTGACCACTCAACATTCTTTTCTTCTTTCCACAGATGCAATAGCTTATACCTACTTTTCCTCTCTAGTTCTGCTTCTAAGGTGTGAAAGCTTTGTAACTTCAAGAGATACTAGCACAGTTAGCCTCCTTTCTAGTGAACCTACCATAAGAAGGTCTTTCCTTATATTAGTTGTTCAGCTCCATCTACTCAGTGTGTGTATAATTTAGTTGAACCAGTCAGAGTAGGAGTAGTCAACACTCAATATTTAGGTTAAAATGGGTGGCAACAATACAGCAATATTTCCCTGGTCAATTTCTAGTTGCAATAAAAATTCCCAGTGATACCATTTGTTCATATCTTAAACTTCACATTTTAGATACCTGAAATGTTATTTAATGAATCTGATGAAAAAGCAAAAGCAACTAAAACAACAAAGGAACGCAAAAAGAAGAATTCTGGTAAGATTTTTTGCTATTCCATTATGGAGTTAAATAGTTACTTCTAAAATGACAGTGTGGTGTGTTTTTTAAAATTGACAAAAATATCAAAGATATATACACATTAAATTATGATATAAAACATTCATAATTCTAGTAGTTAAATTCGAATGTATCTATTATGCATTTAATTTCAGCAGTAAAAATGACCTTATTACAAACATTAAACAATTTATGTTAATTTAGTTCAGTTCAAATACTGAATGAGGAACTGACTAAATGGCAGAAGCTTGTTACCAAGTGTCCTTATCTACATGGGTATCCCATAAACACATGTACCTGAATGACACATGTTGAGATCTTTAACCAAAATCATGATGCACCGCAGCAAGAATTGATCAGGTGGAGAGAGGAGCAAAGGAGACAACAAGTCAGAGTTAGGGTACTCAAATATGCAGTTTATTACAAAAATAAGAACAATAATTTCATGAATGGCAATGAGATGGAACCAAAAATTATTTGTTTAACTCTTCAGGGGAGATAGGAAGTGAGGTAAGGACTGGATAAGATGGTGCAGCATGCAAGGGAGATAGGAAGATGTGTGTGTGGGGGGGAAGCTAATGCCAATTAAGGAGATAAGAGGTCACTGGAAACCTGATAGACACATGTAGATACTAACCATGTTGGGGAAATGAGATCAAGATGTAAATGACACATTGGCCTGAAGAGGCACAGGTAGTCGTTTGAATGATAGAAGAGCAAGAGAGCCGATGAAATTAAAGACAAAGAAGGAAAGTAGAAGTTCAGGTATTACCTGTCCCAAAGTGAAATAGGTGGGGGGGACTGTCTGCTGTGATCCATGAGTTTGTCTTTTGGACTGGACCACCAGGTTTATTCCATAAGAAAGTCACCCTAGCTCTTAGACAACAACATGCAGCTTGTTATCCAAAACATCTAGGGAAAAGGCTGTGATGGTGGAACAAGAGAAGGATGAGCCCTTGTAGATCCTATTGAGCCACTCATGGTATGGGATTTAAAAAAGCAAAAACTTGGGTTCTCCTTGAACTTTCCAAAACAGTATAAAAATATTGTGTAGCAGAATGGTGGTCTCTGTTTATTAATATCTGGAATAACAATTTTCAGAATAACGTGCAATCCTGTTTTGTGTTTTTGGTTTGGACTTTCTGTGAACTGCTCAGGGAGCTTTCACTATTGGGCAGTATAGAAATGAAATGAATGAATATCTTTTCTATTTCCTGCTATGGGTGTTTAGTGCAAAATAGTGCAGAGTGTAAGAGGAGATGGAAGCTCCATCTTACAGAGTGTAAGAGGAGATGGAATCAGTGTTAATAGTGACTGAATGTCCAGATACTGTTTTTCAGTGGGATGTCCAGTACTTCCCACATGGTGCTTTTCCTCATTAGGGCTCTAGATAAGCCAATCAATAGAAGAACAGAGTAGCGTGTTTACACATTCTGGAGGCCCCATGTCTGCTGGACGGACACCCTTTTATCCATACTAATGTTGGACAGGCAGTCTACACATGCTGCTTTCTTCCCCTTTGTGACCAGTCCCTTGCTGGATCACTTTACCTGGCAAAATTGAGACTTTTTGAGCCATGGTGCTGGGGAAACAATTGATTGTCCAAATCATTTGGAAAAATAAAACATCTAGGATAAAATCACTAATTCTGAAGGTTGAAAAAAGGGAGAAAGGTCAGTCTTCCCTTGATATCTATCTATCTAGTATCAAATGGCTAGCTGATCAATTTTCTTCAATAGTAAAATTTGAGGAAGCTCATTTTGAATGCACCATTACATGCTTTGCAGTGGATAAATAATAATAAAAGGCCATTAGTTGTAAAATAATTCATTGAAGTATGGGATAAGTTCAAAATTAGGATAAATCTAGCTAAATGTTGCTTGGCCTCACTATAGATCACCCAAAATTTAATAAAGATATTTTTAGATTTCATCAATGAGAAAATTGACATATAGTTATACAGATCTATTAGAGAGCAATCCTACGGCCCTCAACATTGTTTGAGGGGCCATAGGATACTGGGGATGTACCCCTTTGAGGCTATAGACAGAATTATTATTATTATTATTATTTACATTTGTTAATCGCCCATCTGGCCGGCAACCGGCCACCCTGGGCGATGTACAGAGGCTAAAAACAAGATAAAATACACTTATAAACAAGATAAAATACAATAAAAACAAGATAAAATACAATTAAAAAAAAAAAAAAACTTAACCCACCCCATATTCCAGTGCCCTGCTGGGCTGCTGCCAGCAGGGCGGGAAGAGTGATGGAGGTGATTTTCGTCTCTCTGTTCTCCTTCCCCCCCCCCCCCTGGCTGGGCCTCTGAGCCTGTCCAGAGGAGGCATGCTGTTGGGGGCAGGGCTGGGGCTGGAGAGGCCATAGGGTTTTTCATATCCTGGCCACTCCTCTCCCAGCCAACTGGGATATCCCCTTTCTGACCTCTATGCGGTCCTCAGAGGCCACTTTTGTGACCCCGAAAACCAGGCACCACAGTTCTTTCCGCAGTGGCTGTGAGGGCGTGGGGTGAGGGATTGGATTTAGGAGTCTCCGTACCAAAGTCATAGCAGTTTCTATGGCTTTGGGAGGGGGAATCCAAAAAATCCTGTGTTCCCTGGGACCCTCTTCCGGGGCCATAGAATTGCGCCCTTAACTTATAATGAAATTAAAATAGATGGAATGGTGAAAATCCATTATTGTTTGAGTATTTCCAACTTAGAGCTTTTATATATGAAGTTCTAATTAAAATTAGCCACTTCAGGGAATTAAAATTAAAATTAGTCAGTTGAGGGAAGATACAGAATTTGAAAAAATAAATATAAATATTTACTGTGTGTGTGTGTGTGTCTGTTCTTCGTTCCAAATAATTTTTCTTTGAGCATGAATTACATAAAACCACTTGAAAATGATGATAGCATGTTACCCTTATGGCAATAAGCAAAAGCAATAGGAATGATAATCCCCACTGCTAGAAATGTTTGAAAAGTCAAGGTGATTTTTATCACATGGAGTGAATGTGTTCGTGTGCAAAAACGAAACAGAAAGGTGAATAATTTTTATCCATAAGATAAAAATTCAAATGGAGGCTTAATCCATTTGTCCTTTTAACAACTACAATATAAATTTTGTTTTTAGAAGTATTTGTGTTTCTTGGCCCACCTAAAAATGCTAAATTTGTAACTTGATTTGTAGATGATTCTGAGTTCTTAAAGTCATTTTTGATGATCCATGAGTCATGTAAATCCTATGGAGCTACACCCAGAAGATACATGACTTTCTTGCATATGTATCGTGCCATCTATAATAGCAAAAGAACAGAGTTAATAAAAAGGCAAAGCCATTTGCAGGTAAGTAAGATTCTTTTGATTATTATCTTTTCAGAATGATGCATGGGGGGGTTGGTTTGGATTTGTTCTGCTCCAACATGGAGAACCCTTTGTATGCTAAAGAAGTTTGAGGATATTTATCCCCAGTATCTGAGCCCCTTGAGTAAGGCTTTTGTGCAGTTCCTTTCCTCGTGTTATTTCTAATAAGTGTAATCATATTTCAGTAGGACCACTGATTATCTGAACATCTCAGTAAGCTAGCAATGGTCATCTTCTAGTCATGTTGTAGTGCCTAAATTAAATACATTTAAAATCGAACTTTAGCCAAAGTGTGAATACTTTGGTTGCAACTTTTCCTTATACTTTTACCCATATTTGTATTATTTTCTCAACAAAAGGTCAAGACCCTTCTGATTAGGTTGCATTGGTATCTTGAATTAAGCAAATACTGATTTCACATTAACTGAGCATATGCACACATACATATACAGTCATGCCTTGGATTGAGAGCATAATTCGTTCCGGAAACGTGCTTGTAATCCAAAACACTCTTATATCAAAACGGAATTCCCTCAAAAAAATTTGTACAGAGATTTTTAATTTAAGCCGTACTACAGTACTTGTATTGCAAGACGTCGCTTGTATATCAAGTCAATTTTTAAAAAATAAATATTTAAAATTTTGCTTGTCTTGCAAAACGCTCTCAAACCAAGTTACTTGCAATCCAAGGTATTACTGTACATATAGCCTTTGGTTTGCTTTTTATAAACATTACCTACCATCAGCCTTCAAGAAATGGCTATATACAAATATGAAGGATTTGTTTCTGTACATTTTTAAATGATATTCATCCAAACCCGATTTAGGCTGGAGTGGCTAAACTGAATGAAGCAAAAGCTCTTGTTGATGAATTGAACAAGAAAGCTGAAGAACAAAGCATTTTGCTCAAAATGAAGCAAGATGAGGCTGATGCTGCCCTTCAAGAAATCACTGTTTCTATGCAGGTATGCAAAAGATTTATGCAAAAGATATTCTATGATGATAATCGCATGAAACAGAAATGAATCGGGGATTTCTACAGAAGCCAGTTTTGGAGGTCAAAAATGAGAGAGAAGGTTCTTTGCATTGTCAACACTGCAGGGTTTAATATGTTGGTTCTAATACAAAATTGCTCGTAGCACTGTAGGACTTGCATATTACGTCTGTGTTATATTCAAATATATGTAAAATGAATATGGATCAACCTCCAGTAATTCTGGGCATCTCCACAGGTCTATTGTTAAATTACCAGTATAAACACTCTATCTGCTGGTAGCAAATACTTCCATACCCTCTGGTCACAAAATCTGTCCAGAATATCACTGTCACTTGCCTTCCAGTGAAATCATGCTGAAGTTGCTCTAATATCCTTTCAGATAGCACGAAGAGGGAGCCATTGCCCTCCCCGCTCCTACCCTTCAACTACCAGAGCACTGCTGTACATGAGTCAGGGAGACTGCACAGATTGAGAACTGTGGGTGGCTGCTCCTGTACTATAGGGCTGGATCGTGCCCTAGAGCCAGTGGAAGGGGCCTTACTACCTGATTCTGTGAGCCTCTGTATCGGCAGCAGTTCATAGGTTTGGGCCACTAGTACAAAATCACCATAAGAGTAAAAGTCCCGATGCTGCAAAGAGTTATGGATCCGTTGTTCAACAAATGTATATGAATATAGGCAGCTCTCTCAAATGATAATCTACTTTCTCATAGGATGCAAGTGAGCAAAAATCAGAAATGGAAAAACTAAAACATAAAATAGCACAAGAAGTTGTAAAAATTGAAGAAAGAAAAACAATAATTGAGGATGAACTAAAGGAGGTTCAGGTAATCAGAATGGAAAATTATTATTTTTTCTTGACTTTATATTGTGCTTTATAAAACAAAAAGAAAATAGTGGAGCTTCATGTGGGGCTATGTGTCGTCATCCCCCCCCCCATTGTTATTTTCCTTTACAATCAAGTGAAAATAATGTGGATTTTAAGGGGACAAGTGCTGGGGGAAAAACATGCTTGAGTGATAGCGGTCCTTGAGGTAGAGCAAACATTAATGTATGTGAGCATATTCATTTATTTTTATATAAGTTTCTCAAACAATGGTGGTAAATTTTAGGGCCGGTTTAGCCATGGGTGGCACGATTCAGTTCCCTCCGCCCTCGATGCCCGTAAGCCTCCAAACACGGAGGCTTACATGCATTCAGTGTGAGGTGCAGTGGCAGCTGTCTCCACTGCCTGGCGTCCTGCATTTCATTTAGATGGCCATTTTCGTCTGTCTAGAGATGAAGCTCTTCAGAGGGGGAGGGAAGGAGGCTGGGGCGCCGTTTGGATACGATGTAAGCCATCAGCCTCAGCCCCTTCCCCGCCCCCCGACACGTCCCTTTTCCTCCTCTCTGAGGCCAATTTGCAACCGCAGGGAGACAGCTGGTGCAGTTCTTTCCACGCCGGCTGCGAGGGAGGCATGGTGGGGGCTCAATGTTCGGGGTCCCAGCTCTGAGCACTCAGGACCTCCGAGCTGGGGCTCCGAATAGTCCTATGGCCCCCCAGACAATGTTGTGAGGCCATAGGATTGCACCCTAAATTAAATATTTAAGACCTCATGCAGTAGCTTGCCTCCCAGTTATTTTCTTATTTGCAGAGTAACAGTTGTGAACATTTGAGTGGCAGGAAGTTAGGAGGAGGTATGGCTGGGGCTTGCGGGGGGAGAGAAGCAAGCGTCTCTCAGGCTATCATGATGTTTCCTCTCCTCTTACCACTTTTTGGGTCTCTGTTCTCACGTGGTGTGCTCCCAGAAGTCTGCCCAGAACTCACATAGCTCTTCCTTTATCATATAAGTACTCTTCTTGTGGGTTTTTTTCTGACCTGCTGCTTGTTCTTCTCATGATCTTTTTTCTCTTCCCCCATGCTCTTTCTTAAGTTTCTTCTATATTGTCTGGTGTCATGATCCCTGCTCTAGTTCTCCATTCCTTCCTGATTTTTTGTATCTGGATCTTTTTTTTTTGTATCCCTTTAAATAAATGCTGGAGCTGTGCAACTTCTGGGCTCTGGGCTCATTGACAGTAGCAGAACCAACAGTTTCTTGCCTACAAGGAGCGGAGAAGCTAGCCATGAAGGTGGCAGTGAATTGGGGAGAAGAAAAGGATGCGGATAAGGGATCCATAGATGGGGTTGGGGGCACAGAATGACATGGGAAAGTTTCTTAGGAGACATAGTGGGCATCATGGAGGTTAGTACTGATGGTCCTATTCCCTTCTCATCCATTTTGCATAAAAAATGATTACAAGTGCTCTTTGAACATTCTCATAAGTTCCCAATTATTTATCTTGTTTGCAATTAAGCTTTGAGATTATGAAGACATTGTAGAATTCTAATTACAATAAAGAGAATAAAATGACAAGTTTTGTTAAAACTGAGCAACTTTAGTAATTTCCCTACTTTTGTCTTTATTTAGCCACTGGTTAATGCAGCTAAATTAGCAGTTGGAAATATTAAACCAGAATCTCTGTCAGAAATCCGCTCCCTGCGTATGCCACCTGACATAATTAGAGACATACTAGAGGGGGTCTTACGGCTGATGGGTATCTTTGATACATCATGGGTGAGCATGAAGAGGTAATTGAAGATTTTAGTTAATTGTCTTGAAAAACAACATTGTTCTATTTATTTTCAAAAGCTTACGTATTTTATTCTGAATACCAAAGGAAGACCATTGTGATAACTATAGATGAAATCCATGTATTGCATGCCAAGTATTGTAACACAGACACTGTTTTCATTAAAATGCCAAATTTTATATTTTTCCTCTCGCTTTTGAATTCAGTTATTTAATATATTTCACAGTTTCCTTGCCAAAAGAGGTGTGAGAGAAGACATTGCTATCTTTGATGCTCGAAATATTCCAAAGGAAATTCGTGAGAGTGTAGAAGAACTTCTAGCTAAGAATAAGGCATCTTTTGATCCGAAGGTAATTTCTTTGGACAGTATCCAATGAGAACTTCCACTAATTTAAACTACCCGTATATACTCGACTTTAAGTCGGCCCTAACTTAAGTCGAGGCCCCTAATTTCACCCCCCAAAACTGGGAAAACTTATTGCCCCCAGTATAAGTCTAGGGTGGGAAATGTACGAGGGGAGACTCCCGCCGCCACCCCCAGACACCCCCCACCCCCGTACCTGCACCCACTGCCGCCGAAGCCCCGCCACTGCCAAAGCCCCCCCAGGACCCCCGACGCCACCCCCAGACACCCCCAGGCCACCCCCAAACACCCCCACGCCACCCCAGACACCCCACCCACACCCCCGTACCTGCACCCGCCGCTGCCGAAGCCCCTCCCCCGCCGAAGCCGCGCCGCAGCCCCCCAGACACCCTCATGCCACCCCCACGCCACCCCCCTCCACCCCCAGGACCCCTGCCGCCACCCCCAGACACCCCATCCCCACCCCCGTACCTGCACCCGCCGCCGCCGAAGCCCCTCCCCTGTCGAAGCCGCGCCGCGCCGCAGCCCCCCCAGACACCCCCATGCCACCCCCAGACACCCCCCAGACACCCCCCGTCACCGTACCTGCTCCCGCCGCCGAAGCCCCACTTCGGAAGAGGGGCACGAGCGATCCTCTTCCCGCCCGAACCTATCGCGGAGGCCCCTTGAGAAAGCGCCTTTTGCGGCCGGCCGGCCAGCTGGCCGGCCGAGCTGGCTGGCTAGCTGGCGGGGGCCAGCTCGGAGCGCGGTGCCATCGCGCTGGGGGAGGGCGCACGGAGGCCCCCTCTCCGCCGCTCTCCACCAGACACCAGATCCAGGGGGGCGCCTGAACTTTCCTTCCCCCCCCCCCGCCTCTCTATTTTTCTTCCGGCGGGGGGCGGCGTTTGCTTTCCCTGGATCTAACGCCATCCCCGCTTGCCCGGGCGCTGCTTGAGCGGAAGGGAGGAAGGACGGACCGTCCGCCCGCGGCTTTTTCTATATGTGATGATGTATTTTATTTGTGGGAGTGTATTTAAACTGTTAAAACAGGTGGATGTATCCTCAATATAAAATATGTATGTTTGAATGTTTCAGAATGCGAAAAGAGCCAGTGTTGCAGCTGCACCCTTAGCAGCATGGGTTAAAGCTAATGTTCAGTATTCCTATGTCCTGGAACGTATTCAGCCTCTGGTAACTGAACAGGCAGGCCTAGAAGCGTGAGTAATACACATATTTTTTACAGTTCTGAATTCTAAGATGGACATCAGATATAAAGCAGTTAAGCTGATAGTTTACATTGGCCTGATAGAAGAAGGGTTTGACTCAAACCTGAAGTATAAATACAGCATATCTGTGAACTGTAATTTGGTATCCAACATGGTTATGGCTTCAGTGTTGAAGTAGTTGACCACTCCTAGACTGTACCAACAGATGTTGGCACCAGGAAAGCATTTCCTTATTTAATTTGTATTTCTTACTCAGAGCAATGTGATAGCTCTTTAGACTGTGGCTACAATTCTGTGCATAGTAGGAGTAAGTCCCAGTGTGGGACTGCACATCTTTAAACATGCTGAGAAAATATTCATGGTTGTTCAGAGCTCAGTGCCAACTATTCTCAACTATTTATCATGTGTTTATTTATTTAAAATTATTTTTAGTCCGCTTTTCAGGGTAAAACTCAAAGCTGTGTACAGAATAAAAACCATATAAAAATATAAAAATATGCAATAAATATACAATAAAATGCTATAAAAACTATAAAAACAAATTATACCCAGAAAACCTGCAGCCCACAGATTATGGGAAAGCCAGTGAAAACGGGTGTGTGGGGCCACCACTGAGAAGGCCCTCTCCCTTGTACTCACCACCTTAACTGCCATAGGTGGCAGGAAAGTGAGAAAGGCCTCTGTTGATGACCTCAAGGTGTGGGCAAGCTGGTACGGGATATCTCAATTAGTATTTCTAATATATTTCAGTAACCTCAGGAAAACAGAAGACAGAAAACAGAAGTTGGAAGACTTGGTTAATTCTGTTGGTCAAAAAGTGGCAGAATTAAAAGATAAGTATGTATTTGTTTTGTCCAAACAGTTTTGATTTTTTGTTTCTGATATTTCATTTTAATATTTTAGCTAATACCATCTTTTTAAAAGAAAAGTAATGCTTTCCTTTTGAAATGAGAATTTAAGTTTGACTTCGAAGCACATTGTTTTGTTCTTGAAGATGTCTTAAAAGTGCAGTTGGTTCATAGGTTCCAGGCCAGAACAAGTGAGGCAACTAAGCTTGAAGCAGAAGTTACTAAAGCACAGGAGACGGTGAAAGCTGCAGAGATATTGATTAAGCAACTTGATAGAGAGCATAAGAGATGGAACACGCAGGTTGGTTGAAGCTTCAATAAAAGTATACCTTTGTCATCTTTCTCAAAGCTAAATGTATTTTCTTTTTGAAAAGCTTCTCTAAAAGCTTTCACTTCCAATTATTCTGTGTTTTGTTTCTTTTCCATTAATATGGAATTAATATTACTGATTAATATGGGGTTCTTTAAGGAAGTAACCCTATGCTTTCCATGGAGCGCTCTGATGTTGGAGTGTTCTGAAGATCCAGTGCTCTGCTGGCAGATGCCTAGCAGAGCAGAAGGACTGATGGAGGAGGCAATCTTAGCTTCTCCGTCCTCCTTTCTGTTGCTTTTCTCACTAGATACACGTTTGAGCACATTTAGTGGAGTGGTGAGGATGGGAGCTGGAAGGTTTCTGGATGTTGTGGATCCTTGGCACCTCCTCCCACCTCATTTGATTCCTCACTCAAGGTTGGAGCTCTGACCTTGGGTGAGGAAGCTGCAGCGGTGTTTTCTGTGGTGGCTTCAAGGGATGGGGGGAAACATCTCAGTTTGGATTTCCCCTCCCGTGGTTGTAGCAGTGTGTACAACCTCAGAGTGGGAAATCTGAAATATCCTATGGTGCCTGGCCTGCCAAACAAAAGTCTCTGGGGAGGATCCATTTCAACCTTTCTATCCTGTAAGATATTATCTGCCTTCTGTTGTGACAGAGCAGGCTTTGGCTAGTCTCTGTGCTAGGTTTGAGTGCTCTGAAATATTAAAAACAATTTTAAGGTACAATCTTCCCTGGATATGGGAAGATGGAAGTCAGTCTGGGAGGTGATCAGGCCTGGGATTTCAATTGACTTTACAGAAGCATTCTTGTGGTGTAATGGTTAGAGTGTTGGACTGGGACTTGGGCAACCTGGGTTCTGGTCCCCACTCGGCCATGGAGCTCACTGGGTGACTTCAGGCCAGTCACTGACTCTCAGCCTAACCTACTTCACAGGGTTGTTGTGAGAATAAAAATGGAGAGAATTATGTAAGCCACCTTGGGTACCTTGTGGGAAAAAAGGCAGGATATAAATATATTAAATAAATAAAAAAATAAATACTTGCATATTCCAATGCATTTGTCTCATTGAAAGAGCCTGCATCTCATGTACAGTGGCCAACAGTATCACTATTGAGTGTTACCCTTTGGCCTCAGGTTTTGGGGTATTTTTAAAGGTCTTGGTGGCCCAGTTGACTCACTTGCATTTTCACCCCTACTTGGATGGCATCCTAGTCAGTACCAGTTCTTTCTAGCAGGCTGGGAAGGATTGACACCATGAGCCCTGCTTTCTAGTCAACTTTCCAAAGAGTTCCGTTCTGCCATTTCAGACCCTGGGGATGAGATGTGACTCTCAATTATATTGGGCTTGTTTTGGAAGAGTGTTGACTCAGTCTAATACAGCTGCTGGGACCTCCAGGATTGAGCATCATGGAGTCAGTCCTGAACGTACAAAGGCAAAATTCCACTGTCCCCTCCACCCTCAATTTTTTAAAAACATGTCCATTACCAGGCTCAAATCATGAAATTCCAAGATGCTGCTTACAGTCCCCAGAGATATGCTCTCTGCTTAGTGGTGGTTGCAGTCACATTTGTTTCTTTTAAGGAGCTCACCTAATAAATAGGCGATTGTCATAGTGGGGAGTCAGTCTGTTGGGCTGGGGTGCTCATCTCCTGGATCTGTCAAGTTGGAGCTCTTGGTCTGACCAGGAATTTATACCACAGCATACATAGCCTTGAGGAACATTGCTCAAGAAATCTGGGGCTATCAAGGGCAACATGAAAGTGAAGGCCTTCATCATCGCAAATAGGAGGCTTTTGTCCTGGATGAAAAGAAGAGTTGAACCTGATGACAGGTTGGCTGAGCAGGAAATACTAGTAAAAGCAGATGGTCACAGGTTTTTCATTGGATCTTTAATAGCTAGGAGTCCCAAAGATGGATCCCTTCACCTCCACAGAGAATTATCAATGTCCAAGCTTCTTCACAAGGCATTCAGCAAGTGGGAGCTGTATTAGTTTAGTCCCCTCCTTTGGTGATGCCATCTATCCAGCTTGGCGGGACAATACTGGAAAATGTCGATCATTTTCTCTATCTTGGCAGCTATCTTTCTGTTACAGCTAACATCGACAGTGAAATCCAGCATCGTCTGAGCTCCGCAAGTGCCGCATTTTCTCGAATGAAACATAGAGTGTTCGAGGATCGGGATATTTGTAAGAAGACCAAAACACTGGTTTATGAAGCCATTGTATTACCAACTTTATTGTATGCCTGCGAAACATGGACTATCTATAAACGTCACTTCCACCTCCTTGAAAGGTTTCATCAACGTTGCCTCCGGAAAATCCTGCAAATTACTTGGGAAGATAGGCGAACAAATGTCAGTGTACTGGAAGAAGCAAAGACTACTAGCATTGAAAAAATGATCCTTCAACGCCAACTTCAGTGGACCGGTCATGTTGTTCGAATGCCTGACTGCCGTCTCCCAAAGCAGTTACTTTACTCCCAACTCAAGGATGGAAAGCGGAATATCGGTGGTCAATATAAGAGGTTTAAAGATGTTCATAAGGCAAATCTAAAAAAATGCAATATAAACATCGAAAACTGGGAAGCTCTGGCCCATGAACGATCTAAATGGAGGTTGGCCTTTCACAAAGGTTCCATGGACTTTGAAGAAGCCCGAGTGCAAGGTGAAAGGGAGAAACGTGCTAGGCGAAAAGCACGTCAAATGAATCCTTTACAGGACCATCTTCTATCTGATAACCTGTGTCCTCACTGTGGGAAGCCGTGTGGATCTAGAATTGGCCTCCACAGTCACTTACGGACCCATCGCTAGAGTCCACACAATCTTCTTTAGAATTTCCTCCTTTTATCCCGGAAGACAATCTTACTCGGTCACGAGTGATCGCCTGATGATGATGAGTTTAGTCTATGACACATCAGGCCAGAGCATACCAAAGGCTGCAATCATAAACACACATATCTAGGAGTAAGTCCATTAAGCCCAGTGACGCTTACTTCTGAGTAGACATGCATAGGACTGCACTGTAAAGGAATTCCGGCCCATTCTGTTAGAAGCACTATTGCAGTCTTCCCCAACTTGCCCTGCAGATATTTTGGACTTCAGCTTGTATCAGTCCCAGCCAGCATGGCCAATGGTCAGGAATCCTTGGAGTTATAGTCCAAAATATCTGGAGGGCACCAGGTTGTGGAAGGCTGATCTAGTGTGTGAAGGCTGATCTAGCTTTGATTAGAGATTCTCCTTTAGAAGAGATTTGTAAGGCTGCCAACTTGTCAAATCCTTATTCTTTCAAGAGCATAACAAAACTGTCCTTTGATCATTGGGTGATGCTGCAAATGGTTGAGAAGTCTTCTACAGAGTTTTGGATCAGTCATTCCAGAGATGGAATTGGTTTGAGATTTAGTCATACGTAGAGTAAACCCATTTAAATTAGTTGAAACCCATTGAAATTAGAATCCCATTGATTTCATTGAGTCTGTTATAAGTACAGTATGACTAAATCTGGAACCAACTCATGATCTTGGGATTGATTTGGCCGCTACTGGAATTTCTGCTTTTATATGTCCTATTTCCAGAATGTTTCTCTGCCTGCTAATATCCACAGGAAGATTTTGTCTTACTTGATTAATCTCTTTTCTGGATATGAGCAGAGGGACATTTCATACCACTCATTAAATCTGAGATAGGTTCCTGAATAGGTTCCTTTTTATTCTGTTATCTTCTGTTCTAAACCTTTGCTGTTCCAGACTAAGGGCAGGAGACTCCCTACCTGGATAAATATCATCCTTAACTTCCTCCAGGTTTCAAACATGGTAGTTTTCTACTTATGGGATGTCCTTCTGCCATACCCAGAAAGGAGATTCACTAGATAAGACAGAAATCTCCCTTTTTTTCTTCAAGTTAGCCTATAAAAACTTTAGCATGTAATAGAGAAGAGAGTATGCCAAACCGATATGTGCTTACAGTATTTTCACAAAGTGTCAATTTACCCAGCATGCTATATGCCCAGCGTGCATTTCTGATTGTTGTCTATCTCTGAAGATATTCAAGTTTGGCCAAGTTGCCACAGAGATGCTGCCATTTAACAATGTTACTACATTCATAAGGGTGGGGTGGGTAATATGCTACCACACTAATGGGAAAAAATGCATTTAAGTATACCATAAAAAATCATGTTCAATTTTCCCCCCAGGTTTCAGAGATAGCAGATGAATTAAGTACACTCCCAAGGAGAGCTCAACTATCTGCTGCTTTCATTACTTACCTTTCTGCTGCACCAGAAGATCAAAGAAAAGCAAGTTTGGATTCATGGACAAAATCAGCTAGTCTGGAAAGTAAATATTGCTATTTCTTTGATAAGAAAACAAAAACAACATAGAATTATATTATGAAATTTATAAGGTATATTTAAGCTGTCTAGTAGCGCTGTACAGGGAAGTTTAATTCAGGGTACTCAAACTTGATTATAGTGAACCTCTCCACATCAAGGGAGGGGAATAAAGTTTTTCACCTCTCCACGTAGAACTAGGAAAAAATAATATCAAGACTACTTAGCTAGCAAGGCTCACTGTCTCCCTAGATCAGAAAAAGGCAAAACAGAAAAAGTGGTAATAAATCTGTTTCAGACTCTTGTATGCAATTTATGGTTCTCTAGGATTTCAAGGAAGGAAAATGAAGTGTTCTTCCAACTAACCCCAGTGATGTCAGTTAATTCAAGATGCACAGTCTTGTTTTGGATGGATTAGGGAGGAGATCACACTTTTTGGAAGTAACTATACCTCCCCCCAGGAAGCCCGTACCCCAGACTTGAGAATCGCAGGCTTTACATTTGCCTGTAGTCTTCTTTGTCCAGACAAAACTGATCTCTTCTGCTTCTCCTCATGGTTGATTGCACAGAAATTTAGTTTTGTATCGTTTTTGACTGGAGGCGGATCGTCTTGTATTGGAGGTATGACTAGTTCCTACCGCAGGAGATCCAGTTATCTTTGTAGCTAGATGGGGCAGATGATATCACTTTAGGAAACGACTTTTGTAATTCAATGCTCTGGATAATTTAGTAGATCTAGTATTTTGCACAGTAAGCCTAAAACAAATCCTCTAGAACAGATTTCAGAGATGTTCATAAGGTAACAGACTGGCTGCAGATAAATAAAACATTTCTGAGGGGAGGTAGAAATGAAAGGAATTCTTTTTACCTAAAGCTAATTTAGTCATGCATAACAGATGAGTGAACCCCTTGAAATATTAAATAATTTTTCCTATAGCCTCAAGAACATTACTGAGAAGAAATGCAGTAACATCTTAGTTCAAGGATATCCTTATCTAGATACTACAATAGTAATAAATAGTAATACATAAGTAACATTCAATGGAATTAAGAGAAGGGTCTTCTGTTTGTTAGAATTTGATCTTAGGCGGTTCCTGTGCACAGAGAGTGAGCAGTTGATTTGGAAAAGTGAAGGTTTGCCCTCTGATGATCTGTCAATAGAAAATGCTCTTGTGATATTGCAGGTAAATTGTATTACTTTTTATTCCTTTGGGTACATTGCCTATGTAATGTGATAGTGCACTCACATTGATATACTGTGTTCAGTGGGGAAGGTCATTGGTGTGTCCAGTGCTTACATGTAGCCTGACTGTCTATAGCAGGGGTGGGCAGAAGGTAGATCTCCAGATGTTTGGGACTTCAGTTCCTAGAAGCCCCTGCCAGCATGGTCAGTGGTTAAGAATGCTGGGAACTGTAGTCCAAAACATTTGGAGGGCACTAGGTTGAGGAACGCTGGTCAATGAAATACAAGTGAAGAAAAAGGCTGTCTTTCCCTTTCTCTCCTTGGTAAAATGTTTTAGATCATTCTGTGGCTTTACCCAAAATCTCAGGAGTAGGGGATGGCTGAAGATCATATGAATACTAGATTGGATTACATATCTGTGAACAGCCTGGGATAATTTCTTCCCAAATCTACCCTAGTGCACCATTCACCAGTTAAAATGTTCATTTTGTTCACAATTGAAATCTTTTGAATGATTGAATATCTAAGAAGTACAAAGTAGTTTCACTGATAAAATCTGGAATGATTCACACATGGAATTATGTCCTCATTTCCTAATGTTATCGCACATGGAATTATGTTCCATGTGTGAAATGATTCACACATGGAATGTTGTCCCCCTCTCCTTGTAGTATATGCTGTATAAACTTTAAACTTTTAATTCCTTCATTTTATGATTTGGTGGGCGGGAAGAGGGTTAAAATGTAAATTGTATGCCTGCATGGTTTCTTTCTAAACTAATCATGTTTTAAACATAATTATCTTTCTCTTTTCCTTTCTTTTTTGACAGAGTAAAGTTTGTCCATTTTTGATAGACCCTTCTTCCAGAGCTACAGAATGGCTGAAAACACATTTGAAAGAATTCCGCTTGGAAATCATCAACCAGCAGGTCATATTTGAATCGTGTAGATTGTTCTATAATATCAGAGAAGGAATCTTTTGGTTACTACTTTTATGTGAAACAAATTTGAAAGACTTTCAATAATTTATACATTGCACAATATGTTGAGTATATGTTTTGAAACTATCCAATTTTCTTTCACTGGCTTGGCATAGATCAGCCTACTCACCAATTGTAACTGAGCTGTTACCTTGAGCTGTTACATTGTCATTCAGGATCCCCCCCCCCCCACTCCTGGCGATTGTGAGAAATACCTCTACCTGCAGTGTTGTTTTCCTTATTATGGGAGAAATAAGCTTCATACTTTTTTCTTGAAAGTTAGTTCCAAAGCATTCAGATATTTACAGTGAGAGTCTCCACATGGGGGAAGAGTGGAGACTCCTCTTCTGCCATGCATGTTGCATGTGACCTACATGTTCCTCAAAAACACCCAGTCCACCCCCCACCCCACTTTGAGAGGGAACAATAATCAGGCATTCCACCATGTTTCATAGATTTCATAGATCATAGAGTTGGAAGGAGCCTGCAAGGCTATCGAGTCCAACCCCCTGCTCAATGCAGGAAACTACAGGAGGGGTCTCCCATCCAAGTAATAACCAGGCCTGACTCTGCTTAGCTTTCCACACTCAGACAAGCTGAGGAAGGATCTTGAGTGCTAGTAAGTCTATGATCTGGGATTTTCCATTGAAAAAGTAAAGACATTCAGTCTGTCCAAATACATATTTTTCTTATCTAGCCCACCTGCTGCTCCTCAAATGTAAGCAGTCTGCACCAAGGAGCTGCCAGTGCTGAGTTCCTTCCTCCTCCTGCTGGAATCACCTCTCCTCTCTCTTACATTGGAGCAGCACTATGAGAGCTCCCCTTCCCCTAGCCAATCAGAGCATCCTGGACTTGGGATTCCTCCTGGACTTAGCTCTAAGCACTTCTTGCAAACATTTCTTGTTTGGCTGAGGAAATGTACCCTTTCCTAGGCATGCTGTGAGGACTGGGTGCAGGGGTATAGGAATCAGTGTCACCGTGCATTTCTAAGAGGGATGGTGGGGAGGGAGGAAGAACTGCCTGCCACAACTGTAGGCCCGCTCATTTTTTCACCTTGCCTTGGAGCTGTACAGTGACACAAGCTTCCCCCTGTCGTGAGCTTTGTACTCTCCCTGTTCCAGGGGCGGCGGTGGGGTGGGGGGATCCATTGTTAATTTTGGAAGATAAATAGTTTCAATTGGCTTTTAATTTGAGAGTCAGAAATTTGGAAATAGTAGTTGTGGCTCAAAGAGATATTCTCCAGCTTGCAATTTCTTGGAAATATAAAATCTTTACTTTTCTTAGTTTGGATTTTTTCTTGGTTAGATACCAAAGAATTGCTTCAGTTCTTTTGTATGTGTGGCCACCATTTTGAAAATGCAACCCCCGCTCGGGGGTTGTCATGTTGTGTGAACCTGGCGAGCATGGGTTATGCGAGGGTTAAACAAACCTCACATAACCCATGCTTGCTGGGTTTGCATGACACGACAACCCCCAAGCGGGGTTTGCTTATGCAATCAGGAGCTATGGCTCATTGCGGGTTAATTAACCCACGACAAGCTGCAGCATGTTTGTTTGTTTATTTATTTATTTATTATATGTTGTCTGAACCTGGTCATAGTCTCTCGGTTGACTGTTTTAAAAACTTGGGTTTTGTGGGACGATTTTTTCCCCAGGATCAAAAGAAGGGCATAGGAGTTAGGCGATAAGGGTTTTTGGTTTCCCAGAAATTATAGCAAAAGTACAGAATGCAAGGGAAGGGCTGTTTGCATATCTTGGGTGTTGGTCCCTAACCTTGATGGATGCTAATGTGTTCTAATGTATGACTAAGTAACTATGATGCATTACCCAGTGCGTTTCATGGTGCTTGATGCATGGTACTTACCTCATCAGAGCTCTAGATAAGCTAAATAAAGGGTGCATCTGGATGACTTGATTGAGTGAAGAACCTGACAGAGTCAGGCATCTACATATCTCCACTATAGCATAGAGCAAAAGTAACTTCTGTCATCTTTGTTAATGGAGGACAGCCAACGTACACTGTTACTTTGCTTTCCTGTTCAGGTAGCCCATGCGGTATAAAAATGTATTAAATAAAAATAAATAAATAAATAAAACATAATTAGTCTACCCTTCCCAAACAAAATGAAGATTTTGGAGACCATAGCAGTGAGGCCAAGATTGTTGGTAACAAGGCCAACGTGTTCAAATATAGTCTTGTCAAAAATGATTTCACTGCACCTTGTTTATATTTTGACTGTCTCTGAAAATGCTTTCTGCTTTTGATTCCCCCCCCCCCCATAGTTGGCTTTGTAGTTTGTTAATACTGAACTAGAACAATCACTAATTGTGAAATTTTGCTTGTACAGGATGCCAACTTCATTAACACTCTTGAATTGGCTGTGCGATTTGGGAAAACCCTCATTATACAGGAAATGGATGGCGTAGAGCCTGTGCTTTATCCACTACTCAGAAAGGACCTTGTTGCACAAGGTAAATTTCTAACTTAAAACATGTCAGGTTGGTGTGATAATTGTTTTACTTCTCAGTCAGATAAAATGACAAATCAATGGACCATTCAGAAGTAGTTCTGCTGCTCTGATGTATACAAATTAATTTTAAACAATATAATTTTTTAAATGTAAATCATAGTTAATAATGTGATATGAGGAGGCACCCAGGGACAGTGTGTAGAGAGAGAATAGTAGAGGGCCAAGAACAGATCTCTGAATAACTCCAGTGCAAGTAGGGAAAGCAAAGGAAGCACTTCCCCCTGTGGAAACATTGAAGGAGCAATTAGGTAAGGGGAGAACAATTGAGGACAGATTCATTGAGACCTATGGCAAAAAGAGAGTCAAGCACAAGAGTGACCAGCTGTATCAAGGGTGACAGAGAGATCAAGGAGAATGAGACTTGGATTTGGTAGTGAGGAGTGTGACTTTGGTGAGGACAGTTTCAGTGGAGTGCAAAAGGCAGAAGTGAGATTTGAGGGGGTTACAAGAGAGGACTAAAGGAGAGAAAATCAAGACAGCAGGAATAATCAGCATGCTCCAGGGGTTTGGAAGGCAAAGAGTAGAAGGTAAATCGGACAGAACAAGGCCTGTGGCTCACGCTGGCTCAGCTTGTCTGAGTGTGGAAAGCTAAGCAGGGTCAAGCCTGGTTATTACTTGGATGGGAGACCCCTCCTCTAGTTTCCTGCATTGAGCAGGGGGTTGGACTTGATAGCCTTGTAGGCTTGTTCCAACTCTATGATCTATGAACTATAAGAAGCTGGAGAGGGGGATAAATCTAGCAGGTTCTTTTTTATAACAAGGGAAACAGTAGTATGATTGAATATAATAGAAAAGGAGCCAGAGGAGAGAAAGAAAGAGGTTGTGATAGATCTCAGATACCATCTCTGTATTGTTACAGCCCTGTATATATAAATCATGCTATATTAATATGATTTTTACATTAGGGTTACTCATATATATATATATATATATATATGAGTAACCCTAATGTAAGTGTGTGTGTGTGTGTGTATTTCTTCAGGGTTGCCACTTTCAGGAAAGTCAGGGAAATGGAAATTGGTGGAAAGTCAGGGAAATTGTGATTAAGTTATACTCGTGTAATGGATTTTTTGAGATGCCGCTGCAGGAGGACAGTCTGCACCTGAGGCAGATGGAGTAGAGAAGCGGCAGAATACAAGTGTAATGTAATGATACACACATATTCCATAATATGATTATATGGTTTTGAAAATGTTTATACAGTAAAACAGAATAAAGTGGACTGCATGTGATAGCATTATTATGGAGAAGCTGACTGGCTTCTTGCAACTGGGTAATTTGTGCATTCAAACAAACTGGACTCAGTTTCAGTTGATTTGCAGATGTGAATATTTTGAAAGGGGGCAGCAAATTGTGGCTGGCTGGTCTTAGTAGCCATTATTTCTTCTAGCCAGCTGTAAAGTCCATTCCTGCTGCCAGTTTGTTTCACTGGCAAGTGTACCTGCCAAAAATGAACAATGTAGCACTTTGCAAGCGCTGGGGGAAAAAAGGGATGGGGGTGTAGGAAGGACACTTAGCAGCAGAGTCTTCAGATTTCATGGGGGGTGCTCATGTGCCGATGGGCTTCCCTTACTTTTCCAAGTGTGGATAACTCAGAGGCATGTGAGGTCCCCCAAAACACCCAGGGATCATGCGGAAAAGGGTGTTTTGTGGGGCCACCCCCTCAATGGCCCCTCCTTTTCAGTAGGATCCCTGGGGGGGTGATCACAAGTCCTAAGAGTCCCCTCAGTTTTGCCATTGACCCCAAGTTGCTAGCACCTCGGGGAGCAGCAAAACTTGGGGAGAGTCTCAGTGCTGGGGGTACGTGAGTTTGACGTTACTTTGACTCATGTCAAACCGAACCCTCCCTCCTGTCAGTGGGAATCCTCTCTATTTTTTGAAGGTTCCCCTGAGGCTAGCAGCGGGGGAAACTTGCAAAACTGGGGGGGGGCACTAGGGGCACCTGATCTGCCTCAAAGAAACCAGGGGATCATGCTGCGAAAAAGGGGGAAGAGCCCCTTTCAAGCTATGCAAGGAGCTGACAGGTCCAGACCTGTCAAAGCTGTCAGCTCCTTGCGAAGGGGGAAAATACTTACCTGCAGCCTGGGGTAGGCACTGCACAGGGCGGGTGCCTGCTGGATTTGACCTAGGGACCGCCTCCTGCTAACCCACCTGCCCAATTTGTGCAAATCGGGCGGGTCTGGTAAAAAACAATGAACGCAATTATTTGCACATATTAACAGTACAATATTTTATTTTAAAGGGATGGTGACCATGGGCAGCCCTTCCAAGGTACTGCGGGGGGTTCCTTGGAGGGGCACCTCATGGATGCCCCAATGGGGATCGCAAAAGCCTGCTTGATGGCCGGTTTTCGTGATCTCCCCCAAAAAAGGTTAAAAAAAAGGTCAAGCTGTGGCAACCCTGAAATGGGTCACAGCAGCAGCAGGGATGGCGGAAAGCCTTTTCCAGCTGCCCCAAAGTGCCACCCGTGCTTTTTTGGGGTGGCTGGCAATGGCGGTCGCCTGCTAGCCGTTTGGTAAGAGTGGCAATGGGATTTTGCCACTCTTGCCAAGTGGCTTGTTTGTAGTCAGGGTTGACCCATGATGGGCTGTTTCGTCCGGTTTCAGATGACATGACAACCCATTGTGGGTTAAACAGGCCCTACTACAAGCCATGGCTTGTCAAGGTGGCTTATAACCCAAAAATAATCCAACCTGACAAACCCGTCCTGGGTTCATATGGCATGACAACCCACCATGGCCTATAAGCCACAGTGGGTTTTTGCGTCATGCAAACCTAGTCTCAGTGTTTAGAGAAACTCATATTGAAGCACCTATCTTGGGGCGGGGGGGAGATGCATTGATTTTAAACCATTTGATAAAACTAATATTTAATGTCATGTAACCTTTGAATTCATAGAATAGTAGCTTGAGCCTATTATTCTGTGTCCTGCAATCTGGGATGATCAAGAAGCGATCCTGGCCCTCCTGTGTGTGACAGTCCTTTAAGTACTGGAAGAGTGCTATCATATCTCCCCTCAGTCTTCTCTTCTGAAGGCTAAACATGTTCTTTCTGTCGCTCCTCATAGGGCTTTGTTTCCAGTCCCCTGATCATCTTTGTTGCCCTCCTCTGAATCCTTTCCAGTTTGTCTACATCCTTCTTAAAGTGTGGTGCCCAGAACTGGACGCAGTACTCCAGATGAGGCCTAACCAGTGCTGAGTAGAGAGGAACTAGTACTTCATGAGATTTGGAAGCTATACTTCTATTAATGCAGCCCAAAATAGGATTTGCCTTTTTTTGCAGCCACATCACATTGCTGGCTCATATTCAGCTTGTGATCTGCAACAATTTCAAGATCCTTCTCACTTGTAGTATTGTTGAGCCAAGTATTCCTCATCTTGTAACTGTACATTTTGGTAAGTCATAAGGAGGGCTGGGCGCCTGCGCAGTCCGCTTCTGGGGGTGGAGATGTTGGGGTGTGCCTGCCTGTGGAGGGCCAGTGAGGAATGGGGCCATTGGATGCCCCAGTGGGGATCGCAAAAGCCTGCTTGATGGCCGGTTTTCGTGATCTCCCCCCAAAAAGGTTAAAAAAAAGGTCAAGCTGTGGCAACCCTGAAATGGGTCACAGCAGCAGCAGGGATGGCGGAAAGCCTTTTCCAGCTGCCCCAAAGTGCCACCCGTGCTTTTTTGGGGTGGCTGGCAATGGCGGTCGCCTGCTAGCCGTTTGGTAAGAGGAGTTACTATGGAAACCCGACGCTGAATGCAGAAGGGGACAGTCTTTTCGCGATCTGGCGACCAATGTCTCGAGTGCCCACAGAGAGGTCCCTGCGTGCCAGCTGTGCCACACGTGCCATAGGTTCGCCATCACTGTCATATACTAACATTTGGCTTCACATGCTTTCCATTCTGCACATGTTGTGTACTAGCACAGTATTTTTCTCTTCTCCTACAGGTCCACGATATGTTGTACAAATAGGTGACAAAATAATAGACTATAATGAGGAATTCCAGCTATTTCTGTCAACACGAAACCCAAATCCTTACATCCCACCTGATGCAGCTTCTATCGTTACAGAGGTTAACTTTACAATAACACGAAGTGGCTTAAGAGGGCAGGTAGGCATTCATATCTTCTGCAATATACTCTTCCTTTTAACCAAAAGACATGGGGCTTTATACAATTTGTGGAAGATCCTGATTTCTTATCTTCAGATGCCCTTTGGCAATATAAATGTGATGTGTTAATTCATTTTAGCACTCTCATATCCAGCACCGGCTACTGGTGTTTTTTAAACTGAGAATAAAATCCATTTTAATCAACATGTTCTTAACTGGTTAGACCAGAAAATGCTACTGCATTGAAAATAACTTGTGAAAACGGTACACTTAATGCTGAAAAGCAGGTGTGAGAGTCTTTCTGAATCATAGGATCATAAGGGTTCAATCCCCAGCATATCTAGGTAGGGCTGGCAACCCTGGAGAGCCCCTGCTAGTCAGTGTCAACAGTACTGGGCTAGATGGTCCACTGTTCTGACTCAGTATAAGGCCATTTTGTATGTACCTAGTTTAGAAAATAATAGGGCTTTAGTTGCCACCATACCATTCATTTATTTTTTACTCAATGGGTTGGATCTAGAAAGGTGTGGGTGGAGATCTTTAGCCCTTTACAATCTTCAAAAAACTGCCGAAGGGTCAGGGAACCCTCCAGAATGTGATGGGATGAGGTACAGAGGACTGCAGGGGATGGGGGAATTGGTGGTATTCTGTGGGGACAACCTTGTGTGAATAGAAGCACCTTTCTGCTATACAAGACACCTTTTGATCCAGCTCAATGTAAACAAAGCAAACAGTAATAGTTGTTTGAAAATTATGCTGAGCATTTACAATGCTTGTGTTGTTCTCTTCTGCCTTTCCACTAATTGCCTTGCCTTTCAGCTTTTAGCTTTGACTATCCAACATGAAAAACCAGATTTGGAAGAGCAGAAGACGAAACTGTTACAAGAAGAAGAAGATAAGAAGATACAATTAGCAAAACTTGAAGAATCACTTTTGGAGGTAACATTCACAACTGATGACTGTAAATAATTTTTGGCAGATTTTCAATGGAATATGAATTGTTTACTGTAGAGAAGAAAAGGATGAAGCAGCTTTAACAAAGGATAAGCAAAAGCTGCCTCCACAGGCTGCACTGTGCCCTAGAACAATGCATAAGGAACATGCAAAACGGGTAGTATCTGTCATTCCGCTAGTGCAAATTACTTGGTTTTTTTTTTCTTTTTTCAATTAAAAAAAAAAAAAATTGTTTTAAAAAAAATAAAAATAAAACACAGACAAACATCAGATCCGGTCTTTGATGTCGTTAAAACATCTGCCTCCACACCAACCTTCTTTCCATTCCTTCTGACGCTTCTCAATACAGTACAGTCTATGTGGAAGAACACAGCTACTACACCGGCCACTGCCAAATGACTGGAGACCATGTACCGGGTACGGGAAGAAGTTGCCAAGTTCCTCTTCTCGCACCCGGTACCCAATTCCGTAATTGTTGGCTCAGTTGAGCTCAAGCAAACGACACTCAACCCCAGCAGACAAAGAGGGCAAGCGGGTGCATGGATTTGGCAGACGGGTCTACTCATCCAGTTCTCTTGGACTTCGGGTGGCCAGTTACCAGGCCACTATGGCAAGATGTCAGCTCTTCCCTTGGGATAAGATGGCCACCCTATGTAGTTTGCTGCCTGATGAGAAAAGTGAACTGGCATGGGTATTGCTGTCTGAGGCCTCCAGCCTCTCACGACTGCAGATCAACATGGCATGCCTCCAGGCTGATTGCCATAGCTGTTCACAAGTCGCTGCAGTTGCCCTACGCTGACATGCTTGGCTTCGGTTGATGTCTCTCGTGCCCGAAGTCCGCTCCAAAATAGAAGACCTACCTTTCGATGGAGCCAGTCTCTTCCACTGCACAACAGAGGATTCCCTCAATGCTGTCCAAAAGGCGAGGGCAAATGCTAGGAAGATGGGCCTTTGCCCACTTCCTCATCCCAAGCAGTATCGCCAGAGGAGGTGGTCCCAACATCCATCTTTCTCTGTTCCACCACGATCATCATTCTCTCGTCAGGTGCAAGATCCTCATGGGCAGCAACTCCAACCTTTGAGGCGCCCATACACACAACCTCGAATGAGAAGCTACCGCAGAGGTGGGGATAATACCAGACGCTGGCTTTGACTTCATCCGCCCGATCCCACCTGCACAGTCGTTCCCATGGCTTCAATTTCAGAACCGCCTGTCCCGCTACATCAGATCCTAGCAGCAAATAATAATGGACCGCTGGGTTTTGAAGATCATCCGCGACGGGTACAAGATTGAGTTTGATGCTCTCCCTCCCTTTCTTGGCATCCAGACCACACAGCCTTCGACACTGCTGTGGGAGGAAGTTGCTTCCTTACTTCAGAAAGGAGCAATTCAACTGGTTCCTCTTTCTCACTCACAGGAAGGACTGTACTCCCGGTATTTCATGGTGCCAAAGAGGGATGGAGGGCTTCGACCAATCCTGGACCTCCGAGTGGTCAACTTCTTCATAACACCGAGGAAGTTTCGTATGGTTGCCCTCCAATCGATCCTGCTGCACCTACGCAGGACCGATTGGTTTGCGTCCATAGATCTTCAAGACGCCTACTTCCACATAGGCATACACCCAGTGAGTCAGAATTACCTCCACTTCAGCATCGGTCCCTTTGGCCTTTGCACCCAGGGTATTCACCAAATGTATGGCAGTGGTCTGTGCTTACCTGTGTACTCTGGGAGTAGAAGTCTTCCCGTATCTGGACGACTGGCTTCTGGTGGACTCCACAAAAAATCATCTTCAACAAGCTCTCCAGACCACCCTGTCTGTTCTAGAAAGCCTTGGTCTCTGTCTGAATTGAAAGAAGTCAGTTCTGAAGCATGTAAAAAACATCAAGTGTATTGGGGCCATGTTAGATGTACATGCGGGTCAGGCATTCCTCCCCCCAGATCGCATCCAGACTCTACTTACCTCTGCATGGAGGGTCTACCACTCGGTGTTGTGCACAGCTCACGCTCTCCAGCAGCTTCTTGGTCTCATTGATCTCAGTGGTTGCATTCACCCACCTGCAAATGTGGCCACTGCAAAACTGGTTTTTGAGGGTGTTCGACCCATGGAGAGATGCCCGCAGGGTTCGTCTTTCCATCCCGAGCACTGTCAAGTCTTCTCTCCTCTGGTGGCTCTCCGAGGAGAATCTGAGTCATGGGATGCCTTTCACCCCCACTCAACCATCAATGACGGTGACGACAGATGCCTCATTAATTGGATGGGGAGCCCATTGCGGCCGTCACTTTGTACAAGGGACTTGACCCCTCCCTTCACTGAAGGATCACATCAATGTCCTAGAGTTGAAGGCTGTCTGGAACACCCTCTACGCTCTTGGGCTGCTTCTCCGTGGCAAGAAAATTCAGGTAGTCATGGACAATACCACGGTAGTGACCTACCTGAACAAGGAGGGTGAAACGTGGTCTTCCAGACTATCCAACTTAATTGTCTGCCTCTTCAGCTGGGCTCTTTGGCATTGAATGTCCTTTGTCACAGTCCATATTACCGGCAAAGACAATGTTGTGGCGGGTGCCTTGAGCAGAGTCTCCCTGAACTCGCATGAATGGCAGCTCGACCCTCAGATCTGGTCCTCCCTCTTCGAGGAGTGGGGTCTCCCCACTGTCGACCTATTTGCAACCACAGAGAACACTGCATGCCTGTCATTTTGCGCAAGGGCGGGCATGGGTCCTCAGTCTCTGACAGATGCCTTCCTTCTTCCGTGGGAAGGAATGCTTTTTTATCTCTTTCCACCTGTGCCGCTTCTGACCAGAGTTGTAGCCAAAATCCAACTGGAGGCCACAAATGGCATCCTGGTGGTGCCTCGGTGGCCACGGCAACCTTGGTTTGCAGCTCTTCTTCGTCTGTTGAGGCGAATATTGAGCCCTACCCTCAACTCCAAGGACTCTGACACTGGACAGGGGTAGGATATGTCATCTGAATCCAGCAGTCCTCCACCTCACAGCCTTGCGCATCCGCTCTTAGACTCTGTACCCGGTCTTTCCCAGGGCGTTAAGATGGTGCTTGCAGCGGCGAGGAAACTCGCCTATCATACCAATGGAAATAGACAAAATTTTCTGCTTTTGCACTGGCAAAAGTGCACCTCCACAAGTACATAGCTCACAGAATAAATGCAGGAACATTCACTTCCAAAAAACAAAAAGCCTACAAACATGCAGGTAAAGCACATCTCACAACCCACCACCACAAACCTAACCATCAACAACAACACTCCTACACACACACACACTGGTACTCCTGCACACACAAACATATCATCATAACACACACACACACTGCAACAAACACAGAAAAATACCCACAAACACAGGCCATGTTATAGGGTAGTGGCAGATTAATATAGGATTAGACAGTAATTATTTTATATAATGTTTCCAGGGTTAATTTCCATTGGACGTACTTACTGACAGTGCAATCCTGTGAATGTTTACTCAGAAGTACATCCAATTGAGATCAATGGGGCGTCCACCCAAGTAAGTTTGCATAGGAGTGCAGCCTTATGTATTTACAGAATAATCTGATGCATGTCTACATGATGTAAGGCCTACGGTGCGCAATATGATTTACTTCCTAGTAAGTGTGTTTAGGATTGCTGCCGATAAGAAATCATGATATGAACATTTAAAGCTGAAAATTGCAGTAGCATTTAATAAAAAAGAACAGTAATTTATGTTCCTTTGTGGTATGAAAAAAGATAAAAATGTGTGAAACTGCATAATATAATTAGGTTGAGTAACAAAATCCAGTGATTGCTAGCTTTTAGAACAGAGTACAATTGTGTTTGAAAATTATTCTTGTAAATGGAATGGGAAACACTTTCAAGTCAGCAGTGTTTTTCATCCTGCAGTAGATTCTACCATAACTGATACCGTTGCATACTATAAACTGTGTAAGATGTAAAGTGCTAGAGGTCCCTTTTCATTTATGTATGTAAAGTTATTCAGGCATACCCCATTGCTAGTGGATTAATAACAGAATCTATACATGATGGCTTTTTTAGATTGCCTAGTTGATCAGAATGGTTTCATTTGTATGGCATTTCATTAAATACGTCAGTAAATCTTTTGATATCACTGTATATTCTCTGGTTGAATTCCATCAGTTTAATTTTGGCTTCCATCTTGAGCAAATGCGTGAAGTTTTAAGCCCAGTTCTTATGTAATGTGAAATCCCAGATTTAGGGATGGTGAGAAGGCTGCAGGAGTAACTGATTAAATCCAGTCTCAAAGTGAGTTCAGGAGCATATTTAATCTTACGTTAACCTGGGTTGATGAAGATCAAATGTAATGCTGAAACATATTTACAGCATGATCTGATGCATTTTTTACACAGACTTAAATCCTACTGTGTTCAATATGATTTACTCCTTAGGAAGTGTGCTTAGGATTCAGTGTACTCAGCAGGGTGTACAATCTCACATCCAGTCCCAAAAACTCTGGTCAACCAGGCCCAAGTATTCAAAAGATGTGAATTATTTAAGAAATGTGAAGCAGACATAAATTTCATTGTTACCTGTTCAAGAATTTTAGAAAACAGTGATATTAAGTAGCCCAATTATAGAAAAGCTGTTTTTCCCTCCTACAGACCCTTGCAACCTCTCAGGGAAATATACTTGAAAATAAGGATCTGATTGAATCCCTGAATCAGACTAAAGCAAGTAGTGCTCTCATCCAGGAATCACTCGTTGAGTTTCATAGACTTCAGATTTCTCTTGATCAGGTAACTTGGCTTCCTTAAAATTAGTTTATTTGGGGGCATATTTGTTATGTAACATATTTTATAGTAGCTTCTGTTTGTTTGATTAATCTAACCCTGCTGTCTGTTAGTAAGTCTTCTGTTGGTTGGTAGGGCTACTTTAATCTTAAATAGTTTTCTCTTGTGGAAGACCAACAACTGGGTCTTCTGCGTGAGTTCGGCACTTAACGGGTTAACCGGCACTGAGCTACAGTCCGTTAAAGCACGTATAAGCGATTGAAACTCGTACGCGGCAAAAAGGAAGCACAGGAGTCTATTCGCGGCAAGAATAGACGCTTTTTATTTACTACAGGTTAAATGGAGCGGAACTAATAGACTTCTAGGAATACTATAACATCAACAAGACCTGAGCGTGACCTCAGATTTATGAATGAACGGGTTCCCAGGCTAGTGTACTGCAGCAAAATGTTACCTTAGACCTGAGACTTTACGCGGCTCCTTTTCCCAGCCTGACTCTGAGCCCGCCTGGCCCGGGGAAGAGAACTGCTTCACCCAGCCGGAGCTGGCCGTGGATGTTGTCAGCGTGTTCCCAACAACCCGTGTCGGGTTGGTAGAGGGGTTTTCTACCTCTTCCTCCCTCCTTCCCGCCCCTTGCTGATCAGGTGGGCTTATCCCTGCCCCCTTGCGATCAGGTGGGCTTATTCCTGCCCGGGAAAAGGTAGCGCCTTTGGAGGTATGGAATACTTTGCAGCTCTTTGAGAATGCCCTGCCTTCTTGATGGTCCATGCTTCTTCTTTGTGGATTCGGGCCGATGTGCCCCATTGAGGATATGGGTGTTAGCTGTCTGGCTGATTCTGCATCTCCTGCCGGGGCGGGGGGGGGGGATTATGTAGACAAGGGGTTGCCAGGGACAACTACGTGCTGTTACCAAGGGGAAACTGTGTGTGTGTGTTCAGGCTTTCTCCCCATCTCTTATTTTGGAAATCTATCAAATGAGTAACAATGTTATTTCATAATGAAAAAGCATAGAGCACAGTCCATTCCAGAGTGATCTTTATATGTGCATGATTTGTCCAAAGTCAGGCACTTCTAAGTCATTGTGATTTCAATGGGATAGAGTTCAGCAGGGTGCTTAATTCTTCCATTGAAATCAGTGGAACTTTGGCTGGATCATGCCTATATAAAACTTATCCGTTTCTGTTCTCCCGAGTCTTCTGAAGGACATTCCTCATCATTGGGATGGACCCTCATCATTGGGATCGGAGGCAGGGCCAACATCAATTGCCTTTCCAGGGGGAGGAGCTGCCCTCTCGAGACCAGGTGTGCTTAGCAAGCTAGTTGGTTGGGTGGTTTGATGTTCCTCAGAGCCCAGCCCCATAGTTAGTAGAGGCTTCTCTTTTTCTTTATGTCAGTCTTCCCCCAATATGATGCCCTTCAGATGTTTTCCCAGTGTCCCTGGCCATCAGCCATACTGGTTGTGATTGTTGGGAGGTAAAGTCCAAAACATCTAGAGGGCATCAGGATGGATAAGGCTGTTTCTGGTTTCTCTCCTACTC
Organism: Shinisaurus crocodilurus; assembly: GCA_021292165.1. Taxonomy (NCBI): domain Eukaryota; kingdom Metazoa; phylum Chordata; class Lepidosauria; order Squamata; family Shinisauridae; genus Shinisaurus; species Shinisaurus crocodilurus. The sequence goes on along the minus strand of CM037878.1, from coordinate 270,994,000 downwards.
CCTTACCCCCATTCTGACATATCCATGCAAGGCTCAGGGACATACAGGGAAATTCAAGAGGGCTTGTGGATCGACTGCCTAGCCACTCAGATTGGCCCAGGTCGGCCACCTCATACCACAGCTTAGGGAGGAAAAGGTGCTAATGTGGCAACAATTTCTCCTGCCCTTTTTGCTTCATCAGCCAGGCTTGATAAGGCATTTCGCATGGCAGGAACAGGAGACACTGATGTGGGTCTGTCCCAGCTCCCTTCCCACACCACAGACCAGGTGGTGGGACAGCAGTACTCCAGGAGCAACCTTTCCCATTGTGGGAAAGCATCTTGATACAACAGTATGGGGCTATTTGCATGAAATGACAGCCCACTGTGGGTTATTCAGCCCATGGTGAGGCTGCGGCGGATGCAGGGTGTGTGCAACTTCAGTAGATTGGTCATGTTGTTCAAATGCCTGACTGCCGTCTCCCAAAGCAGTTACTTTATTCCCAACTCAAGGATGGAAAGCGGAATATCGGTGGTCAGTATAAGAGGTTTAAAGATGTTCTTAAGGCTAATCTAAAAAAATGCAATATAAACATCAAAAACTGGGAAGCTCTGGCCCATGAACGATCTACCTGGAGGTTGGCCTTTCACAAAGGTTCTATGGACTTTGAAGAAGCTCGAGTGCAAGGTGAAAGGGAGAAACGTGCTAAGCGAAAAGCACGTCAAATGAATCCTTTACAAGACCATCTTCCATCTGGTAACCTGTGTCCTCAATGTGGGAAGCTGTGTGGATCTAGAATTGGCCTCCACAGTCACTTACGGACCCATCGCTAGAGTCTACACAATTTTCTTTAGAATTTTCCTCCTTTTAAAATCTCCTTTTTGTAAATTTTCTTTTTATCCTGGAAGACAATCTTACTCGGTCACGAGTGATCGCCTGACTGACTGGTAGCTACCATTTTGAATATGCATTCCCACTTGGTGTTTGTTGTGTCATGCTAACCTGGCGAGTGTGGGTTATGCGAGGGTTAAACAACCCATGGGCTATTTTAGGGTTATGCAAGGGTTGTTTAACCCTCGCTTATCCCACGCTCTCAGGTGCACACAATACTAGAATCCCCAAGTGGGGGCTGAATATGCAATTTGATGCTTGTGGACACCGTGTCTCATTGTGGGTTAAATAACCTATGATGAGCCACGGTGTGTCATCGGAACCTGGTCTATATATAGGAACGAGGAATCCTGTCTATCATATATATGTATGTGTGTATGTGCCTTGCATATATGTAGGATTGCTCTCTCTCTCTTTCTCTCTCTCTCTCTCTCTTTCTGTGTGTGTGTGTGTGTGTGTATATATGTGTGTGTGTGTGTGTGTGTGTGTGTATGCACCTTGCAAATATGTAGGATTGCTATATGTATCTTTATTTTACTTTAAATTGCTTTTTTTGTACCCAGTAGATGGCAGTAGCATTCTAATGTTGAATCCTTTTTATTTTCAGGAAAGGGATGCCTATCTCCCTCTGGCTGAAAGTGCCAGCAAGATGTACTTTATTATTTCTGACTTGTCCAAAATTAATAACATGTACCGCTTTAGTTTGGCTTCTTTCCTAAGACTTTTTCAAAGGGCTCTACAAAGTGAACTGGTATGTGCCATTATCCTGAAACAAAGAACATGTTATTTATTTTGAGAGTTTTAGATATGCATTGCTTTTAAAATGTTATTTGCCTCAAGTGGGAATAGGGCTCAGTGAAATAAATTTGAAAAGAAAAGAAATAAGGGAAATCCATCTATTAGTGGTAGCACAAAATTCTGAGTATTCTGAATGTTTTAAATAAGAACATAAAATTTACACTGACAGTATTGCAGGGCATACATTGCACTGTCAGGATATGAGTAAAATGAAATTTTGTTATAAATTAGCTGCAGAATCCTCTTACAGAATCCCTAAATAGAGTATTATCAATTTTTAAAGGTTCTCGGCTAAAAAGTAACATAAATTCTGAATCAGGTTTTTAAGGCATTATTTATGTAAATACAGGCTCTCCAGTTATTTGCTGATTTGCAAATGAAGTAAATGCTGTTTATGTGTGTCAGAATAAGGAATAGTTTGCATTAATGCCCGCATTAATGGTAGGACAATGTTTTAAAACTTATTTTTATGAGACTACTCAAAAATTATTGGTATTAGGATTGAATCAAAGTCAGCAACAGCCATACATTTTTAACGTGGGGACACTTTTGAAAGCCCAGGGTATAATGGGGCCTAGGTCTGTACAGGCATAATGATTTGGTCCATTAACCAAAGTTATATCACCAGGGTGAGGCAGCAAAGGAGTCTCTATTCTGGAGAGGCAGTTCAACTCTGTTTCCTATCTACTAAGGCCAACATGTTAAACTGATTATCAAAGGAAGATCCCCATTCCTACAACATTCATGCCTTGATTTGTGCTGTAACCCCCCTGAACTGTTGTGTTGTTGTTTTTGTTGTTTTGGTAAGCTTTCCTAAGGGTGCAATCCTATGGTCCCTGGGAGGGTATCCCAGGGCCATAGAATCCTGCAGACCTCCCTCTCTTCCAAACTCCTCCCTGGATGGTGGCAGAGCATTCCATCAGCATGGCTGCCCCACTGTTGCTGCTCCAGTGGTGGTAAGGGCAAAAAGAGGGCATTCAAGAGAGCTACAGGCCTGTGGCTTATGCTGGCTCAGCTTGTCTGAGCGTGGAAAGCTAAGCAGGGTCAAGCCTGGTTATTACTTGGATGGGAGACCCCTCCTCTAGTTTCCTGCATTGAGCAGGGGGTTGGACTCGATAGCCTTGTAGGCTCCTTCCAACTCTATGATCTATGAAATCTATGTGTCAGGAGTGGATCAGAGGAGGATTTGGAGCCACCAGATCCAAACCTCTCTTGTTCCCACACACACCCATAGAATGGGGAAAACCTATACCAGCCTGAATTTCCCTTCCACTGAAGGGAATGGGAGGAAAATTTTCAACAACCCTCCCCCCAAAACAAGGAAAGGAGGAAAAGGAAAAAGCTACTACTTCCCTCCTTTTGCCCTGGCTATTAGGGCTTAGGAAGTGGCAGTTCTTCCTCCATGGGTGTTCCTTCCTCTGCCCCTATAGGATTGCTTTTTAATTATATTAATGACATTCTGCACAGGACTTGCTTAGATGGGCTGCTTGAGTGATGCAATCTTGAATTCAAGTATATATGCAGCTTTAATGTATTTCAAACTGGGATTTGTTAACATAGGTGCAGCATAAACAGAATTCAGGATATTGGACTCATGATAACACATTTCTATGGGAGCTTTCTTGAGCCTGGTTTTAGGTATCACAGGGTTTTAGTATAGTGGAAGGGCAGGGTGGTAGTTTTGTAGGAAGCCTCAGTCCTTAGTTTAAGGAACTCAAGGACAAATTCAAAGGAATTCTGAAATCAGTAGAATAGGCTGTTTCTGACTGTGAGCTTTAATTTTTTAAAAATATGGGACTTGGGTATGGTGAGCTGCTCCCCCAGATTCAGGAAAGCAGAGTATCAGGGCAGTTTCCATGGATAGTTTTTTTTCTTCAGCTTCAACTGAACTGGTGTATCATAAGGCAATAGTTAAAATAGTATGCAGTTTACAATACTTAAAAATTGTAAATGGAAAAGATACTAAAGCTGGCTCAGTTAGTATTATCAAATAACTTTCAGGCTACTTTATTGAGTTTAGGTAAAGCTTTCCAATGTTTCCTTAATCATTCTTCCTATTATGAGAAGTTTGTGTAATCTCCCATGTTGGTATTCCTCTCCAGTAGATCTATCTACAACATACATAGGAGAGCATCTCTCAGCCCAGTGTTTCTCTTAGTGCCCATGCTGCTATATATTTCAATTACTTCTTTGGATTAACTAGATGCTTGTTGATTTTAGAGGGAACCTATTGTTTGATATGCATTCTCATTCATATAAGCTCCCCAGTCTTCCTTACAGTTATATTTGGATCACTTCAGGCATTTTGGATCCATAAAGCAATATTTAATATTTTAAAATATTTAAACCATTCTTTTCAGGACTTGGGAAATACTGAAGAAAGAATAAAGTCTCTTATCAGCTCGCTAAAACACATGGTTTATGAATATGTCTGTCGCTGTTTGTTTAAGGTAAGATTTTATTTTCCTTTGCACTGATTCACAGTATGGAATGTAAAATTATATTCCCATAGTAGTAATAGCTTGGCTCATTTGAATATATGGATCAGTGGATATATAATAATGCCAAATTTTACTTATTTGGGTATTTGCTTTTCACTCATGAGAACTGTGCACAGCAGCTTTTTGTCTTGTTTACAGAACAAATGAGTTTTCTGCCTTTTTTGCTCACCTTGGGACTGTTGCCTTATTACAGCATTGGGGCGGCATTAACTTCAGAAGCACCGGTGATTGAACTAAGAAGGAAAAGAAGCTTGCCCAAAACAAAGAACACTGTTTCAGGGTTCTCTTTTTGCTTTCCTGATACCACCTCTTTTTAAAGTGTGCAGCGCTTAGCTCATAAAATCATCGATCTCTGAACAGGCTTTTTTCTGGGAACGCAGAAGCGTTCCGCACCTATTGTATTTGCAAAATATCTCTTCGGGTCTCTTCTGCTGTGCCCCTGGAGATAGAGAATGCCTACTCGGACAGGACTGGCGTTTGTTTGACGCTCGTTTTCTCGAGCTCTTTCCAGCCTGCCCGGTCGGTGTGGGGGCTAGCAAAACTCCTGAAACCCAACCCAGAACGGCCTGCCGTCGCCCACGCAGGCTCCGGGCTTAGTGGGGCTGCTGGAAGCAGCTGCTGGCTTCGGAAAGGAAGGAACGAAACAACGCACGGACCGACTTTGCTTAGAGATCAGCGGCTCTTGAGGCTCCCACTCGGTTCCCCGTTCACGAGAGAGTTTTTTTTTTTAAGGGTTTGGGGCAACCTTTCCCAACCTGGTGCCCTCCAGATGTGTTGGACTACAACTCCCAGCATCCTCAGCCAGCTAGGAGCTGTAGTGCAACACATCTGCGGGGCACCAGGTTGAGGAAGGCTGGTTTGCGGAACGGCACAGTTTAACACACACACCCACCCAAAAAAGTGGATCATAACCTCCCCAAAATAGACATTGTCCCCGAACCGGCCCTGTCACACACACGCACGGAAACACGCTCATATTTTATCTCAGCCTGCTGGCTGGGGTGCTGGGGAGTTGTAGTCCCAACATCCGCAGGTTGGGGAGGGCTGTTCTGTCGTGATTAGACCATATTTAGAATGGGCTGTTGCCCGTAAAAAGGTAGCTTGCTCTCTGGCCTGGCAATGTTTCACTTTGTTTTTCCGGTGATAGGAGAGACCTAAGAACCTGTGGAGCAAAACCATCTTTGCAGGTCTTAAGTTTAAGGATCTATAACATGCAGGCTTAGAATTAACAAAGTCACTAGCGCTTAGTTCAACTCCCATCATCCCCGCGGCATGGGGTGATAGGAGTTGTGGGCAAACGCATCTGGGGAGCCCGGGCACATCGGGAAAGTCTTAAGAGAAGCGTTTGCCACCCTCCTTTCTCTCCCACCCCACTCCACTCCACCCCAGGTCCGTGGTGTTGTTTGCTTGTTTGCTGCTTTGGACTGTCCTCGGGGCAGGGACCTTGCCCTGCTCTCTAAAACGCTGCTGCACGTTAATGGCGTCGGCCTCATCATGGGGTAACACGGTGGTAATCAGAGGTGCCCCTAGGGCAGGACTTTAGGGCAGGTGGCTAGCCGCCCCCCCCCCCGCTCAGCGGAATGAGCAGGAGGGAGGCTCAAAGCACAGCAGCAGGGCTGCCTCACCCCATTTTGAGCAAAGTGTGAAGTAATATACCTCTAAAGAGGGCCTCCACCTCCACCAGAACCACCAGAAAACCGTTATGTCCAGAATCTAAAATAACCTAAGTGCATCATCTTCTCCATCACCACTCTCTGGAAGGCAGGAAAAAAAGATTCCCAAAGCAACGAGGCCTCTCACCATTCACCATTCAGGGGAAGTGGATGCTGGTGGCTCCAATGTCAGTGGGGTGTGTGTGTATCCACTCCGAGTTTCAGCCTGAACTTTTAAGGAGCTATCCATGGTTCTGAATCCTGGCCTCAAAATAGGTTCGGCACCACAGGTTGTGTCTAAACTGTGATTAATATGTGTAACTGCAAAACTTATAAATAAACACCTTTCAAAAAGGAAATGTCTCTGAGCTTACTTTTGGTAAGTATTCCATTTTTTTTGCACATTTTACTGCATTGCTTTTTATTTAATTCCATACATTTACTTTTATAGTCCCCCCAAATTTTACTTGCATCCCTGTTCTCTAAAGGGGCGGTTTTAGGGGGCGGTCCTAGGGGTGGGTAGGGGCGTGGCCAGGGGAGGGGGGGTGAGTTCCACCACCTTTTCTCTGAGAAAAAAAGCCCTGCTCTGAACCATGTTGGTTCTGGTACTCTTGTGTTAAGCAGTGGATTAGCCTTTTCTGACTCTTCACTACTATTTCAACCCATTTTCTCTTGTACTTCTTATTCTACCTTGGGAATGGCAAGTGAACATAACAGCAAGCACTTGCTCCTGTTTGAGGTTGACTGTCCCCTTCTCTCTCACAGGGCCATGTACCCCCAATTGCTCTGGAGGGTATTACAGAGTTGCTTCAGACATATTAGCTCTCTGACATGTATACTGTGTGCTATGGATTGAATTGGCATCACCCTTGGTCAAGAAGCCATTTTTGTTCCAGAAGGCACAGTCTGAAAAGCTGCCAGGAGCAGTACTGAGCCTCCTGCCACCACCTCGCAGACTAACCTATGAGGGTACCTTTGAAATGGCCAGTCCAGAGCCTTGGTGGGAAATTTGGTCCAATCCTGAAGCATTCCTACCTCAAGACAGGTCAGCAAGATCAAACACTACCTGAGCACCCTTGATGACACCTTTTATTTTGATTATTGTATTACACTACTCTGTATGGCCAACTAAATGTAAATTAAACATGAGCCGAGGAACCTCCCTGAGCCTTGTATTCAGTTGCAGAACAAGACTATTGTTTCTTCTTTGTGGTCTATGTGTATCACACATATGGGCTATGCGCTTGTGTGGAGCCTTGTTTCAGAAACTTCTATAGCTGAGGATTTTTTGGTGGGAACCCCTCCCCCCACCATCCTATTTATTACTAACGGGTTCCCGCCCATTCTCTCAGTTCTCTTTTGACCACCATTGTGGTGACCTCATAGGAGACTTCTTAATCCATTGGACTATGTTTTTCTTTTTATATAACTGCTGAGGTTTTATTTTCTCATAATTCTTTTCGTGGTTTTATTTTACTTCATAGTATTTAAATTGTTCTTTCTCTGCGATCTTCACGGTTGTTCATTTCCCTCAGGCTGTAGGGCCTGAGGGAGCTGTTTACAAAGTGAGTGAGATAACATCTTTCTTTTCCCTCAGGCCATTGCGCTTGAGGGAGCTATTTACAAAGTGTATGGAATTAAACTCCTCCTCGCAAATGGGCACTCACTTGTATGTTTCCAGTGCCCGCTACCATGCCATAACCGAACACCAGCGGCTTTATCACTGCGGTTTTCTTCATACCACCTCCAGCTCTAACCATTGGACCTAGGACCATAACATTGGTCCAGCATTGGTCATGTGTGCATGTGAATAAGATGCACGGCAACAAGGAGGAGGCAGGTGAAGAAGTTCTGATAGGCTGCTTCAATTGGACTGTCGTCTCTCTCCAGCCACCAAAACCATCTACCACTAACTGTCCTGTGGGAAGGATTCCAGGAGAGAGAAGGATGCAGATGAGGATAACATCAGGTGTTTGCTCCTATTCCAGTTGGATTTTCACTTTCACCCACAGGGCCATCTACCAGCTATCCTGTGGGAAGAATCCTGATGACTTGTTATGTTTTGACATTGTTTGTTGAGATTTTATGAAAGTATTATGATCTTACTTGTAAGCTGCCTTGGAAGAATTTGTATTTTGAAAGATGGGATATAATTTATTTATTTTTTAAATGACATGCTATTATGTTTCACTGAAGATCTCCAGATGACCTCATTCAGCCGTTTCATGTAGATGTTACACAGACCATGGAGCATGATGGAACTGTGCAGAACTCCATAGCGTAAATGCCACTGTTTTGACCAGAAGTTGTCCCCCCACCCCACAGATTGTTCAGAATCCCCCTCTCGAGGCTGTAGACATTGGTACAACCTTGGGAGGGGGACTCTGAGTTCTGATCCCCTTCCCCCACCCCCTTGCAGCCACCACAGAAAGAATTGCGCCTGCTGCTTCCTGAGGTCGCAGATGTGGCCTTGGGGGGAAGGAAAAGGGAGTGTTCCGGTGGATGGGGAGTGGAGAGGCCAGGATACAAAAACTCCTATGGCCTTTCCATCCCTGGCCCAGCCCCCTCCAGTGCGCCCTCTCTAGACAGCACTCTCAAAGGTCCATTGAGAGGGAAAACATTTAATAGGAGGACAGAGAAGCAAAAATCAACTCCGTCACTCCTTCTAACCTGCTGCTAGCAGCCCGGCAGGGCATTGGATACACGGAAGCCTCCGAGATCAGAGGCTTCCTTCTAAGAGGAATTGTGAATAAAATAGCACATTCTGATATATATTCACACACACACACACACACACACACACACACATGGAAGGGGAGAGAGAGAGAGAGAGAGAGAGAGAGAGAGACTTTTTTAAAAAAAAATCCCTGAAGAAGAGATGATAAATGGAAGGTTAAAGATACAATTTTCAGATATCAAAATGAATAATTACCATTTGCTTTTGTTATGATGGTGCTTTATATCATCAACAATGCTGCATCTGACCCTTTGTTTAAGCTTGGTACTACAGACAGTTTTAAAATGCTGCTGGTTAGCTCTGAAAGTGAATTCATTGGAAAACTATAAATTAGTAGTTAGGGATTTATGTAGTTGCTTGGTGCAAAAATGAGCTAGTTCAATTACCCTTTCACTTCAGCTGATATATGGCTGAAATGTAACACTGCCTGCTGCATTGGATCGTAGCCATTCTGTATTAAAAGATTTCCAATCTAAAGTTATAAGCCTTGCGTATTACAAAATTAGTCAGATCTGTTTTGCATCATTTATATCACTTTAAAAAATCATTGCATGCCACACTTAAAAAGACAAGGATGTTAAAAGCTTTTTTGAGGTACTCTTATTGAAAGTTATATAGTAAAGGTAAGAGTGTGGGATCAAAATTTTAAAAATGAAAGATGCACTGGGAATGCAGAGATATGAAGCTTGGAAGTCTTGAAGCAAGAGACTGTCATGTTCTGTGGAGCCAAGATATTCTGGTTTACGATATTCCTTTGGAGAGACTAAGGGTGCTTCCAGATGGACGAGTTCTGTCATTATCAGAAGGCACTGTGCCACTATTCAGTCTTTTCTTAATGTATTTTCTGTGGTAGGAAAAAAGACAGAAGAAGCAGTGGGAAAACATGGGAGGATTACAAGTAGATGATGATTTTGTCTGGACCCCTAATAAAATTCTGTGAATGAGGCAGGGCGATTTCAGGATAAAAGCCTTGACTAGAAGCACCCTAAGGCAACCCTCCCCAAACCGGTGCCCTCCAGATGTTTTGGACTGCAACTTTTATCATCCCTGACTATTGGCTGTGCTAGGGTTGTAGTCTAAACCATCTGGAGGGTGCCAGGTTGGAGAAGGCTGGACTAAGAGTATGTCACCAGTTATTTGAAAATAATATATGGTCTTGTAATCAGCACTGCCTTTAGTTCATGTGTGTATATGAATAATTAGAATATAGAGGGCCGGTTTGCACGACACAGCTGGCTCACCATGGGTTATTTAACCCACGGTGAGCTGCAGTGTGTGCCGGGCAACATTTTGAATATGCCACCAAGGGTTATTTAAGGGTTAAACAACCCTCCAGTAACCCTGCAACAAACCAAGGATTGTGTGAGGGTTTTTTAACCCTCAAATAACACTCAGTTGCTGGGTTTGCACCTCACAACAACCCCCGAGTGGAGTTGAATATTCAAAATGTTGCCTGCACACACCACAGCTCAACATGGGTTAAACAACCCCTGTTGAGCCCACCGTGTCGTGCAAACCAGGTAAGAGTGTGAATTCCTGAGGAGGATGTAACATAGGATAACATTCTTACTTTGTTTGTTTTCTCCATTGTAGGCTGATCAACTAATGTTTGCATTACATTTTGTGAAAGGGATGCATCCTGAACTTTTTCAAGATAATGTAAGTGCCGTAGGAATGCGTCCCTTTTCATTTGACATTAATATAGAAAATAAAAATATGGGTACTAGAATACTTGAATTTGATTAGCAGTTCTCAATAATGGTGCAATATCAAACACCTTTCCGTATATATTTCTCTATGTAAACTGTATTAATATAGGCTCTTTACATAAACTTCACTGGACACCAGTAGCAGATCTCTTTGCATGTTCAGTGAACAACAAGCTGAAGCACCTGACTGTACTCTAACTGCCAAGTAGACCCCTGTATGCCTTTCCATTTATCATATTGAACACTTGGGCCCTGAGAGAAGCGAGAAAGGAGGAAAGGTTATTCGTCAGCGTGCATGCGCACGCGCATACACACAGACACAGACACACACACACACACACACACACAGGGCCGGTGCTACCATTAGGCCAACTAGGCAGCTGCCCTGGGCGTAGGGCTAAAGAGGTGCCAGAGGGCATAGGGCTGGAAGGAGGGAGGGCTCAAGTGGGAAGGGGGGGGCGCTAAATGTCTGATCTTGCCTAGGGCACCAAACTGCCTTGCACCCGCCCTGCACACACACACACGTTAGCCCAGGAGAGTCTAGTTTTTGGAGCTGATCAACATGCTGGAAGATAGGGGAAGTTCCCCACTGTCTGAGTTCTCTACCATGCAGATCCATCATGACCCCACCTTGTTATATAGTGGTTAAGAAGGGTTCCTTGAGCACTGCATCTTGGAGTGGATGGGAGGAGCTGCACAATCAAGGATGTCTTTCATCCAGTGAAAAGAATGAATGCCTGTGCCAAATAGCTTCATTTCTTTTCATTTAGATTTTGCCCTGAAAATATTTCTATTTTGCTCTTACCATTCTATTCTTGTTACAATGTATTCTTAAATACAGGAAAAGCCGCTGTGGTAGGGACCATTTAGAACAGAGAAGTGGTAGAGGAGGAGATAGGGTGATTAATGCTTTCTTGCATGACACCTTCTGTGCTTCACATGCCCCCATACACCTCTCTTCCTTCCGCACAGTTTCAAACACAGACTCTTTAGCCAATGCTGAGTCAATATTACGTTCCTTGGGTCCCTTTGACAATGCAAGACTTCAAGGTTTTTTTTTCTGTTTTCAGAATTTCTACATGTATGTTATGCTTCAGCATATTTAAGTTTTTGTCACTATTTCCATAGGAATGGGACACATTTACTGGTGTGATCATTGGAGACATGTTAAGAAAATCTGTAAGTTTTATTTAACATTTTTTTCTTGTAAAATAAAAAGTTCTACACTGTAGCTTTCAGAGAGAGTGATAGAAAGTTGTACTGTATCTTTGTAACAATATAGATTTCTATATTTAATGGAGTATACAGGTTACATTCTTTTAAAATATCTTATGTGATTGTAACACTATCACGTAGAAGCTGTGTCAGAAGAGTAGTGAAAATGCAATACTTGAATTATAATGCCAGCTGATTTATCCATACTCATTACAACTTGATCCCTCATTACTTGATTAGTCAGCACTTGATGAGTCACAGTGAAATATGTAAACTGATTCCCTTGAAAAGTATTGTGTTGAAGTGATAATGAAACCTCTGTCTGTGGTGTTTGATGTGGCTTATGCTGGCTCAGCTTGTCTGTGGAAAAGCTAAGCAGGGTCAGGCCTGGTTATTACTTAGATGGGAGACCCCTCCTCTAGTTTCCTGCATTGAGCAGGGGGTTGGACTCGATAGCCTTGTAGGCTCCTTCCAACTCTATGATCTATGAAATCTATGAAATCTGTGATTGATCTTTCATCCATTATCACCTGCTCTTGTGATCAGGAGAAACAATGTAAAACCTCCAGAGTTGCTTCTTTATTTTGCCCTTAGAAATGTATGTTTGTATTTATTAGGACTGAGCTGAAAAGGGGGAGGGTATGTTTTGCATAAAGAAATCTCACTATGAAATATACACTCTTCCCCTATTTCAGTGACTGCTTGTGGAGGCTTAAAAAGGGGGGAAATGCTCATCCATTCAGAGTGGAAGCAACACTTCCTACCCTCATTCTGGCTTTAACATTTTATCACTCTGCCAACTCTAATGGGCAATGTGATGTCATTATGCTGCCTATGTAATCCCTAACTGCAAGAAAACACCCTACCTATGGCTGCCATTCAATTAAAGAATGGCAATTAATCAAATGAAGTTTAATTGATCAAGCTATTAATCAATTAATCAAATGCATTAAAACAAAAGTTCTGAAGAAGGACATTCTTGTTATATTCTTAGCCAACAAGCATTCACAAGCCCTTAACCTAAAAATAGTAGAAACCCCTGAGTGTGGCGCTGGCATCTGTTGCTTCCTCCTCCTCCTCCTCCTCCTCCTCCCTCTATCTGTTTCTGTGGCTACTTGAACTCCCTTCTCATCTCTTCCCAGCACCAGTCAGTGCTGGGTGCATGACTTGAATCTGCTTCTTTCTTTCCTAGCTCCTCCCAGCATGAGGCAGCACATAAACCACTACTGCACACCATCAGTATTTCCATCCCTTCCAGCCTGGGTTGATCAGAGGAGGTGACTGCAGGCCACAGTGGTTCATAGAGTGACCACTAATTGGTGCTGGGAAGCAAGGATGGGATGTAGAAGTGCCTGAAAGTAGAGGCAGCTGGTACTGGGAAGGGAAGGGAAGGGAGGAAGATGTGCCAACACAGCTCAGTGTGCATACAAGGATCCTCAAGGGGCTCAGATTGTCTGGGCTGAACCATAGGCAATGGTCAGAGGGGAGCCAGGAGTTGTGCTCACCAAACTTAGCAGCTGCACACAGAGACAAAAGTTCCTGGTTCTAATCCAGGTGGTTCTTGACAGACATGTTAGAACTAAGCAATGCAGTGTCTGATTAACTGTGAGATTTTTTAAATTGGTTCTTCTTCGTGGTCTCTGTGCATCACACATATGGGCTCTGCGCCTGCGCTGAGCTTCCTTCGGAAATTCTTTAGCTGAAGTGAACTGGGCGGGAGCCCCTCCCCCATCGTGCCTGCTCCTCAGCACGGCTCCCGCCCATTCCCTCAGTTCCCTGAGACCGCCTATTGCTATAGTCTTTCTTCGAGGTTCTCCATTCTTCTTCTGGCTGAGTACAGAAAAATTAGTGTTATTCCTCTACTTTTTTCTCACAACTTTAATCCCTTCTCCTCCTTCACTCTTTGTTCTATCAAAAAAACAAACAAACAAACAAAAAAGTTAATCCCTGTTGCTCTATCTTACCCTTATCTCCCTTCAAAGCTTTCCTTATCTGTTAATAATGGCTCTTAAGGCCCCCTTTAGAAAGTGCTCCTGCTGTAAAGCTAAATTGCCTCCAGCCGATGGGCATTCTCTGTGCTTGCTGTGCTTAGGCCAGGAGCATATTGTGGAGAAATGCAAGCACTGCCAGGCTTTTACAAAGCCAACAAGGAAACAGAGGGCCTTAAAATTAAAGACCTCGCTGTGGCAACAGACTTTATCTGCAGCAGGCCTGTCTATGCCTCCTGCGACCACATCAAAAACGGCTACGCCTCAGCCTGAGGCTCACAGGGAAGTCGCCTCTAAGATAAAGGGCAAAAAAGCCAAAAAGCACTCCAGGGAGGAGAGGAAAGAGAAAGAGGCCCCCAAAGCAAAAAGCCCAAAACATGGCCGACCTCTCTCTGAGCCCGCAACTCCCGCCCAATCGGCCATGAGTCGTGCGGCGTCGAAATCACCTCCTCGGGTCGAAAGACCAGCTTCGAGCTCGTCCCATCGATCGAAGCTGCTTTCGCCGGCCAGGCAACAGACCTCTGCACCTCCATCTCCAAAAAGATCTAAGGAATCTTCGGTGCATGTCATTTCGATTTCTGAAGGGGAAATATTGGACTCCCCAACGCCTGTGCCAACTGCCTCTCTGAGGCCCGAGCGTGCACAACTGCCACAGAGAAGCCGCTCCATCTCGATTACTCCTTCTCGACATTGAAGCGGCAAGTCACGCTCGACATCGAGAACATCGTCTTCGTACTGCTCTCCGCATCGATACGCACGTACTTATCAGAGAGACGATGTACGCCATCGACAGCGCCGCACTTCTCCTCGAGATCGAAGGGAGAGAGAAAGCACCGGCATCGATGCAGGGCCAGGATCGACACTATCGATCTCGATCTTGCCAACGTGCGGCTGGCCGTTCGACTCGGCGCCGTGATTCTTACGATGCCAACCGCCGCCATCGAGATCGGAGCAGCTCTATCGATGATGGCCACCATTCTCGATCTCGACAGCGATCCTTCGCCACCGAGCACTCCGATCGCCATCGAAGCCCTCTCGATATCGAGCACCGCCATCGCCGCCGAGCGAGCCCCGTCGACAGCGAACGTCGATCTCGATCTCGTCGCTGTTCCATCGAGACCGAGCGCTCGACACTACATCGAAGTCCACTCGAGGTCGAGCGCTCGACACGGCACCGAAGTCCACTCGATGGAGACCGTGGCTCTCGACACCGTACAAGCCCCGTGTCGACAAAAAAAACTGGAAAATCAGTGGCAAAGACAAAACACCTAAGTGCCACCACAAAATCAAAAGCACCACCACCAGAATCCTCTTCAGAAATGCCTTACTCTGAGAGTGACTCTGAATTATCAGGTCTGCCAGATTCTTCTCCTGATCTGCAGATAGAATCCCAAATGTCCACTTCTCCAACAGAGGTCTTGGGTACTTTCTCAGACCACGTTATGAGGATGACAGCAGCACTGGGGATCGAGACGCAAACTGAAGAACCAGAAATGGAAGACCCAGTGTACAGTTTCATCCTGGCTACGCAAACGTCACCCACGCTGGTCCCATTATATCTACCCTATTTACTGAAAATAAAAACACGTGGAAGACCCCAACAGCAATTCCACCAGTGGGCAAGAGACTGGAGTCGCTCTACAAGGTGCAGCCTGAAGGGGTAAAGTTCCTTTTCTCTCATCCTGCACCAAATTCCATCATTGTGGAATCAGCCCAGCTCGTCATCCAAACAACACACTACCCCTGCAGACCAGGAGGGGAAAAAATTGGATACCTGTGGCAGGCGTATTTACGCATCCGGTTCCCTGGGATTGAAGGTCAGCAACTACCAGGCAATCATGGCTCGCTACCAACACTTCTTAATAGAAAAGTTGGGGAATATCTGCGACGACCTGCCAACAGAAAGAAGAGACCTGGCAAGAACTCTGCACGCGGAAGCGATGAGCATCTCAACGCTGCAGATGAACAACCCCAGGCACCAAACGGACTGCCATGTCAGGTCTCTTATTGGTGCTGTCTCGTGGAGGCATCATGCGTGGCTTAGATCAACAGCATTAAACAATGACGTCAAAGCCCGCATAGAAAATCTTTCATTTGATGGAGAAGGTCTTTTTAACGAAAAGACGGACGATTCTCTAGACGCCGCCGAAAAGGCCAAAGTTTCAGCACAGAAGATGGGCCTTGGGACCCTGCCGCGGCAAAGACAATTCAAACCTCGGCAGTGGACCAGATTCCCTTCTTCTTCAGCTCCTTTTAGGCCAAGGTACCAACAAAGAGGGCAGGACACGCGCCCTCAAGACAAACAGACTGCTGGAACAAGAAGACCCTTCCAGCAGGTACCAAGGCCCTAGGAGGGGTGGAGCAACAGGCAAACGTCGCCTTTGACTCCCCCACCGTACTGAAAGGAAAAAATCAACCGGACACGACAAAGACACTGACTATGACAAACATACTGGACATGACAAAACCACAAAATTTGACAAACCCAAAGGAGATGAGAAACCCAGAACCAGCAATCTCCTTTACAGACAGACTAGCCGCGTACCTCCCGTCGTGGCACTCCATCACGACGGACCGTTGGGTTCTCAAAATCATCCAGCAAGGGTACCAGATCGAATTCGATGTCCTCCCTCCTTTTCTCGGCATCAGTACCACGCAGCCCACTCCACCATTGTTGGAGGAGGTGGACACTCTGTTGCAGAAAGGTGCCATCCAGCCTGTCCACCCACATCACCTCCAGGAGGGGCTCTATTCTCGGTACTTCACAGTGTCGAAAAAGGGAGGAGGACTTCGCCCGATCTTGGACCTCCGACTTGTCAACTTCTTCATAACAACAAAGAAGTTCAGAATGGTCACCATCCAGTCAATATTGCCTCTACTTCGCAAGACAGATTGGTTTGCGTCGATAGACCTATAAGACGCATACTTTCACATCGCCTTTCACCAAGACAGTCGGAAGTACCTGCGGTTCAAAGTAGGAGACGAGGCATATCAATTTGTGGTTCTTCCCTTCAGCCTCTCCACCGCTCCAAGGGTGTTCACAAAGTGCATGGCGGCAGTCTGTGCGAATCTACGCGCCAGAGGGATTCGGATCTTTCCGTATCTCGACGATTGGCTGGTCGTGGACTCGTCGAGACTTCGCCTCAAGTCAGCTCTTCGCACAACTCTGAACCTCCTCGAGGAACTAGGCTTGTGCCTCAACACCAAAAATTCTATACTAACTCCTACCAGAAAAATTCAATTTATAGGAGCACTACTGGACGCTGTTCACGAGCGAGCGTACTTACCCCTAGACAGAGTAAAAAAAGTACTCGCCATAGCAAAAGCGGTGTATCGCGCCACGACCAGCTCAGCAAAGACGATCCAACGTCTTCTTGGACACATGGCATCAACAGTGCAAGTTGTATGCCACAACCGTCGACGCATGAGGACGATCCAAAACTGGTTTATCCGTGCATACAACCCTCAAAAACAGTGTCCTTCAGTTCGCCTATCCATCCCAAGGAGCATCAAGGTGACACTCCTGTGGTGGTCAGACGAAAGAAATCTTGTACAAGGCGTACCGTTCTATCCGTTGAAGCCAATAAGAATTCTGACAACGGATGCCTCCCTTCTGGGCTGGGGAGCACATTGTGCAGGGCACACAGCTCAAGGGACCATATACAATGCAAAATGCATATCAACATGCTGGAGCTGTTAGCGGTGTGGAAGGCCATGAAAGCACTAGAGTCACACCTGGACAATCAACATATCCAAGTGGTGACAGACAACACGACCGTCGTTGCCTACCTCAACAAACAAGGAGGAACGCGGTTGTTGAGATTGTCAAGGCTGACCCTCAGAATTTTCAATTGGACAATTCGAAGATCCATCTCCCTCGTGGCGATTCACATCGCAGGCAAGGACAACACCTTGGCAGACACTCTCAGCAGAGTCTCATTGCAATCCCACGAGTGGCAGCTGGATCCAGAGATACGCCATTGGATCTTTTCAATCTGGGGTCACCCACAAATAGACCTTTTCGCCACCTCGGAGAACACTACATGCCGCCTTTTCTGCAGCAGAGCAGCGTCAGATCCAGACTCCATTACAGACGCCTTTATGATGCAGTGGTCGGGGCATCTATTCTACATCTTCCCGCCTCTTCCTCTGTTGACATGGGTCGTCTCGAGAGTCTGGACCGACAGGACGAACTGCATCCTGATCACGCCGTGGTGGCCCAGGCAACCGTGGTTCCCTCAGTTGCTGTATCTCTCCAGAGGGGAGTACCGGTCGCTTCCCATCACTCCAACCCTGCTAACACAGGCTCAAGGCAATATACGGCACCCAGACCTAAAGAATCTCTCCCTCATGGCATGGAGGATTCGACACCGATGATACAGAACCTACCAATGGCCATCCGTGATATCCTGCAAACCGCCCGGAAGCCATCCACACGGGTGTCTTACGATAGGAAATGGATAAGCTTTACAAACTTTGTGACCCAGTATGGACAAGACCCAAAGTCTTGCCCAATACAAACAATCTTAGAGTACTTGCACATGCTAATGCAGAGAGGCTTAAAATTGTCTTCAATAAGAGTCTATTTGGCAGCAATTTCAGCCAATAGACCTTATACTGCCACAGGAACAGTCTTCACTCACCCACTAATGAAAACAGTTCCTGAAAGGCCTGCGAAACATCATTCCTCCAGTCAAAAACCTAATACCCAGCTGGGACCTACCACTAGTGTTGCGTGCACTCCAGCAAAAGCCATTTGAGCCGCTTGCCACCATAGACCACCGCTTACTGACATGGAAAACAGCTTTCCTGGTCGCCATCACGTCAGCAAGGAGGTCAAGTGAACTCTGTGCACTAAGAGAAGACTCTCCCTATATGGTCTTCCATAAAGACAAAGTAATTGTCAGGCCTGATTCTTCTTTTGTCCCAAAAGTAGTGTCTGAATTCCATACCAGCCAAGACATAGTCCTTGCATACTTCTCGAACCCAACTACCGACTTGGAAAGGAAGATGCACGCACTAGATGTGCGACGTGCCCTGGCTTTTTACAAAGATCGAACTGCCTCATTCAGACAAACATCGCAGCTATTCGTCTGTTATGGAGGCAAATCAAAAGGTCAGCCTGTGTCCAGGCAAAGATTTTCAAAATGGATTGTAGAAACAATTACTCTTGCGTACCAGATAGCGCACAAAGAGTTACCTGGTTCAGTGAGAGCACACTCAACCCGAGTGCAGTCTACGTCAGTGGCGTTTGGAAAAGGCATCCCTCTACCAGAGCTATGTAGAGCAGCCACCTGGTCCACGCCATCGACATTCATAAGACATTATAGACTTGACCTTCGAGCTCGGGAAGCAAACGCCTTTGGTCGGGCAGTCCTCTCATCGGTGTTGCAGTGACGTGTGCCGCCGTCCCGCCGCCGGTAAGTCAGCTTGTTACTCTGCCCATATGTGTGATGCACAGAGACCACGAAGAAGAAGGACAGGTTACTTACCTGTAACTGTAGTTCTTCGAGTGGTCATCTGTGCAGTCACACAACCCACCATCCGTCCCCGCTCGGCGTCATTATTGATTTCGATGGACCTGCCAGTGGAGACTGGGTGCGTCGCTCCAGTTCATTATATTATGAATGAATACCAGTATGTTATTTAGTGTAATTCCACAACAATCAGAGGTTACACCAACATATATCTCTCGGTTCATGGGGCCGCAATAGGCGGTCTCAGGGAACTGAGGGAATGGGCGGGAGCCGTGCTGAGGAGCAGGCACGATGGGGGAGGAGCTCCCGCCCAGTTCACCTCAGCTAAAGAATTTCCGAAGGAAGCTCAGCGCAGGCGCAGAGCCCATATGTGTGACTGCACAGATGACCACTCGAAGAACTACAGTTACAGGTAAGCAACCTGTCCTTCCATTAATTGACTAAACATTGCAGCCTTTTAAAGAGTCAGTCACTGAAGCTGTAGATCAGTCAAAGAAGCTGCTGCAAACCATGAATATTTTCATGGGTGAAAATTTGGTACAGCCATAGTAATTACAGTTCAGATTTTATGTTTTCACGAGTACAGTTGCTGAGAGCATGCAGTTACCTCTTATGGGAGCAAAAGATTTAAGAAAAAGTATTAATAGAGTATAATGTTCAGAATTGTCTCCTTCTCAGCATCTAGAGACTTTATTCCCTTGCCTCAGTGCTTGTTGACAAATGTAAGACTGACAGGGATATGTTGGGCAAATGTCTGGTGTGTAGATACATAGGTAGGTATTAAAAAAACACAATCAGATTAGGAGAGCGGCTGTAAAGTTGTGCTTCCATGGCACAGAAACTTTAGACCAAAAATGTTATCAGTGTTTTGTGTGCCTCTCTCCCCCCACTCTCCACTTTCCCAAATCAAATAGGGCATGATCCAGCCAAATTTAAGCACTTTCAAGTACTTTTGATTTCAATGGGGCAAAGTTAGGCAGTGCCTAATTTTCCCATTGAAATCAGTGGGGCTTAAAATGCTTCTATTTGTCTGCTTTACCTCATTAATAAAGTATTTCTGTCGTAGATTTGCTGGTATCTGTATAACATAGTTTGTTCTTGTTCTGTTAAGGATTCCCAAAAAAGCATCAGAGACCAGATTCCCTCTTGGATTGAACAGGAAAGAACGTGGGCAGTAGCAACTCTTAAGGTATTATTTTTTGCCACAAAAAAATAATTTAGCTCTAAGAACATTGATGTTTGCTAGCATCATAGGTTTAGTTGAAGTCAAGAACTATTGATTCAAATTATCCCCCATTCTAAAATCTATTCTTCAGTTTCTTTTTTGCATTAAAACCATTTCCATATAATCTTTCTGCATTCTGTAGGCTCAGTTACATATCTTTGTGTGTAATATGTAGTTAGGCTCTAACTTTCAGAATGCCCTGATTCATTGTTTTTTCCCCATTCCTCTGGATGGTGGAAGGAGGCATTGGGTTATCTCCTCTCTCTGCCCAAAGATTGGATTGTTTGAGAATTGCAATTATATGACAGTTTGTTGAAATTATTCCTTGTTTATCTATTAAAATATATATTTGCTGTTAAATGTAAAACCTACACACTTATTATATAGATCTCTCTCCCGGCTCTGTATCAAACACTATGCTTTCAAGATGCACCACTGTGGCAGACTTTCTCACGGAGCTCAATGTGTGAACAAGATTTTCCATCCATTATTACGAGTAGAATCTCTCTCTTTCAGCAGGTAAATTTTCATGTTTGATGTTAAATCTACATTTTAGTCTACAATTCAGCTAAATGTAGTGGTCACAACCAAGTTCCAATGGAACCAGATTTTCTTAGTCCCACTGAAACTAATGCAAGAAGTTAGTCATGACTAACATTGCTTTCACATTGCTTTCAATGGAATTTTATTACAATTAACTTTAGATGGATTTACACCTTAATATTGAATTTTAGTATTGACTTGAAGCTTTTCAATGGGTAGCAATAAGGGAAGAGCATGACTAGTGATTGCTAGTACTGTAGACAACTTATTTCCAGGTTTCTCCATCCGGATCCACAGTTTGGGATTTCATATGAGCATCTCTTCCTTTGTTTATGGTTTTTTTGCCCTATTTCTAGCATGCTGGATTTTATGTTCATTGAAAAAGTCTTATTCAAGCTTCATAGTATGATAAACATAATATAAAGTACCCAAGAAAATGTGATTCTGTTTGTTAAATGTGAAGCTTTTGCTTGCAAAGTGCTACTGAGTTTCTAGGTTCAAATCCTATGTTGTGCCAAGGCATGTGTGGCTACTTTAGATGTTTTTAAGGGAGGATCCATAGTAGAGCACACATGCATTGTATATTAAAGTCCCATATTCAGCCACTGACATTTTTAATTAAAGCATTGTAGGAAGCAGAGCTACATTAATCAGTGTAGGTAATACTGGACCTGATGAACCAATGAGCTGACTCAGTATGCTTTAGATCCATGTATTGTTCAAATGTCCTGTGAGGCGCATGCACATGTGTGTTGGTCTTTCTAGAGCAGGATGTAAACATAGCAGATACAGTGAAAATTATACTAAAATCACATTCTATAATTTATGTATACAGGATGTTCTGTTGAACTCTTAACATATGCATTTGTTGACATCATGCTACAGAAACAGACTTAACATAAACAAATAACAACCTCTCACAGCATTCCTCATGGGTTGGTGGGTTCTGACAAATTATATAGAAGGCGAGGCAAACCCAAACTTTATAAACCATATATTTTGCCATAGAAATCAGAAAATTAACAAATTCAAATTTTAAAGAAGTCATCACCAAACACCGGGGCGATGGGGTGGGTGAGTACAATAAAACCCATTTTGTAGTAAAGCCTTTTTTGAGTTGCATATACTTTCCAAGACATAATGAATGCCGTTGTCTTTCCCATGAAATACTGTTGCAACCATTGTTGTAGCTTTTGTAATTGGGATACAAGATTACCTGCTGTAATGTACCACGGGTCTTGAAAAAAGCCCACTGGCAGTTTGACTTAGGTGTTATATCTTCACCACTATGACAGCATGCGAGCAGAGGTCTGAGTTCTGTTGTATTGCAGCGCCCTATGACTGCAGCTTTCAACCCAGTGAGAATTAAGTCATGAGGACATCTATGAAGCTGGCCCTGTAAAGCTCCTGTCTCTGACCTGGCTCCTTAGTCTGAGCTACACAGAGGCCCTATCTCATAGGGTGACTTTCATCTGAATCATAATACCTTGGATTGCAAGTAACTTGGTTTGAGAGCGTTTTGCAAGACAAGCAAATTTTAAAATATTTATTTAATTTTTTTTTTACTTGATATACAAGCGACGTCTTGCAATACAAGTACTGTAGTACGGCTTGAATTAAAAATCTCTGTACAGTTTTTTTGGGGGGGATTTCGTTTTGATATAAGAGTGTTTTGGATTACAAGCACGTTTCCGGAACGAATTATGCTCTCAATCCAAGGCATGACTGTACCTGCTTTTCTACTAAACCAGCTATCTCCTTCCAAGCTGCCACCCATGACATCTTGCATAAGGGTCTCCTGCAGGAGCATGTACACAGGGACAAGGATGTTCACCCAGAGCTATTCCCATCATTGAGATCAATAGGGAGGCTCACCATGTTTACACTGAAGCTCCAAGATATGCCAGGAGCCATCTGTTTAAATCAAAAGGTTTCATGTTGAGATTTTAATACTGTCAGTGTTAGTCCCTACAAAGGCTGTTAATTATCTATTTAGTTTGGAAACCTAGAAGTGAGAAGGTTATTTATATATACCGTAGATAGCAGGGAAACTATTTAATTGATCTGCATAGCAGCAGATGTTTTGCTTCTTTTGCCATCTTGATGCAGAGATCTGAGCACTGGACACTTATATCTAGGGTAATTGTTGAATTTGGTTAAATATGCTACATTCCCTGCAGCCTCTTTCTGTAACTTGGGCAGCATTGGGGCAATACTTTCTCTCAGTTACATTGCTTCACTTTGTGATTCACTGTGCGCAGGTACCATACATCAAATTTATCAGTACAATCGTACTTCCTATGACAGTGATAACTCTTATATCAGTGCAGGTCACTCTTGAGGGGAATGAGCATAATGTCAGCATAGGAGGAGAGGTGGGCTAATTGTAAGTCTTTGGAAACACTTTACATCCATCTGTACATGGGAATGGAGTTCCTCTCCTACCTTCTCAACTTTTGAGAAACCTGAGTTTTTGAATGTTTCCCCTGGGCCGATGCTGCAATACTGGCTCCTTGTCAGCCTTTGTCAGCTAAATCAAGTTGCCATATAATAAAGGGCAGGGACTGGAAGCCTTGACTGATTGTGCAATGGAATTAATAGATTAATTTATTAGGCACAGATTAAAAACTGTCAATTTTAATCAGATTTTAATTGGAACTGGCTCCTGTGAAAAAGGGAGATCAGTGCTGATGGCATTGTTTAAATAATTTACATACCTGTTTATTCAGGCACTGTGTTTAAGATTTTTTTCCTAATGAATACATTATCTGTTCATGTTATTTAGATAACATGCCATTTTCATTAAATGCCTTCAAATTTCACAAAATGTGATATTTATTTTAACTGCTTAATATCAAGAGTTAATCAACCAGAAAACACTCTTTATTGTTGACAATTCTAGAAATACTGCAGAATTCATCTTGAATTGAGATGATGCTAGGAATGTCTGCTGTATCACAACAAATGTCCATCTAGTTCAGCTTCTTGTTTCCCACAGTGACCAGCCAGGAAATCCACAAGCAGGCATAACAGCAGTAGTCTTCTGCTGTGTTAAATAAATTTGTAGAAGATAGCCAGGACACCTCAGAGCAAGGCTTCAGGCCAGCTGTTCCAAAGAGTGTTGCTGGGTGTTTTTTTGCTGGGGCTTGTTGACTCTTTCAGATTGTTGACTATTGTTAGAGTGTCAATAATCTGATGGTATCAACAAGTATGTAGACAGGTGAACCAGTAGACATGACATACTTGGACTTGAAAAGGATTTTGAGTGATCTTGGAGACCAACTTTGTGGGAAATTGAGATTGCTGTGCGGAATGGAGAGATACTGCAGAATATGGAGGGCTCTTCACAAATAGCCCCTGTGGAATAGGATTGCTGTGGGTAAGCAGTGGTAGTGGAAAGTTTGATGCACTAGAAGGAAAGGATTTATGACAGTAGAAGCATTGCCTATTAAAGAGAATATAGATATGTCGCTGTGCTTTCTTTGCTTTTATTTTTTTTTATAACAAAGGCCCTTACTTAGGAATAGAATAATTGATTTATTTAATTCTTCATCATTGTAACATGTCTAATGTTGTTTCAAAAAATCCCATAATTTTAAAAAGTATAACCAGTCTCCATGTTACATTTCACCTATGGCTCATTGTGGCTTTTCAAATAAAACTTTCTGTAAGCCCCTTGTGTCTATCATGTGGTAGTAAGGCACACTGGTGTTTCATAATACGTTGGAATCCTAATCTGAATCTATTTATTTCAAGGTGCTTGTGGTCCAAGCTGTCAGGCCAGATAGGCTACAGAGTGCAATGGCCCTTTTTGCATGTAAAGCTCTGGGTAAGTTGCTACTGTTTTAAAATATAATACAGCAAAAAATATTTTCACCTTAATTCAACTAAGGGTACTATGTATGCTAAAGCAGGCATCTACATGTGTGTCCCTATCTGGATGGAGAACCACACGTGCAACTAGGTGTTGCCTGTACTGTTTCTGTCTGATCCAGTGGTTGAGGCTGCATAACCTTTTTGAAAGCTAAAATCTTGACAATTGGCTTTGTGGGAGGAGAAGTGGCTGTGGAGGGTCTGGATTCATCCCCTTTTCCTTCCAATTAGCTGATTGGTGGGATTTTAGCTAGAAAAAGTGTTCTACACATGAAAATTGTGCATTTGAAACAGTGCTTGGCTTCTCAGAATCTTCTTTGCCACTCCCTGTGAAATATTTTATTTCTAACACTGTCATTGGGTAGGGACCAGAAACATATCCCTTTGATTTTTAGACTTCCCATCCACAATACGTCCTCAGATTGTTGCTGCAGCCATTCGCTGCATATGTGTTTCATTGGATCACAACCTTTATCTGCAGCTCCTATCAACATTCTGCCCCAGTTTAGATATAATGCAAACCCCATGGTTGCCCAATATAAAAATGTGCCATGCCAAGACTCAGACGTTCATGGTCCCTCTTCCCTCCTCTTTTGTGCATGAGGAGAGGAAGCTTAAACCTTCCATTTGCAGATGGGAACAAACCTCAGTTTTCCATTATGTCCAATATGGGAAATTTATTTGTATAGTTAGTCATAGGAAACCAGGATCAAACTGTGTTTTCAGATCATGGTTTAAGAACATAAGGAGAGCCGTACTGAATCAGACCAAAGCTTATCTAGTCCAGCATTCTGATCGCACAGTGGCCAACCAGATACCTATGGGAAGCCTGCAACAGGACATGAATGCAGTAGCACCCTCCTGCTTGTGTTTCCCAGAAAACTGGTATACAGAGGCATACTGCCTCTAATACCAGAGGTAATATATAGCCATCATGACTAGTAGTCATTGATAGCCTTATCTTCCATGATAGTTAACTATATGAACCAGGTCCCTGAGTTTCAGGACTAATGACAGTACAGTATATTACCTTTGCTCTTTTATTTTCTAATATGCATTGTTAATTTTGGTAGCAGTATAAAGGTATCAGGAATAGCTGCTTTAATTATTTTTTAAAAAATAAAACTAATTGATTTGGAAGGGAGATAATTTCAGTAGTATTGCAGAGCCAGGTTCTTCTTGATGTAAGAAGTCATTTTTTTTGCCTACATGTGGAAAGTTCAAGGTAACTGATGAGAACATAGGAACATATAGCAGGTGTCATCCAGTTTCCTGTCCCTTCAAATTACCTAACCATCCTGGCTGGCATCAATGGACAATGGAGGAAGCTTATAGCTGGAATTGTTGCTGTTGAACTAATTGTAATTTTCTCTTAACTGCTTGTGCATTTGGAACAGTGCTTGGCTGGTGGAAGCTTATAGCTGGAATTGTTGCTGTTGAACTAGTTGTAATTTTCTCTTAACTGTTCATGCATTTGAAACAGCACTTGGCTCCTCAGAATCTTCTTTGCCACTCCCTGAGCAATATTTTCTTTCTAATGCTATCATTGGGTATGGACCAGAAACCTTTGCCCCTTTTATTTTTGGACACCCCACCCCCAACACATCCTCAGATTTCTGCTGCTGCACCAATGGAGCCTCTAAATGACTCTTTTTAATGCAGTTATTGTGTTAATGATATTCCATGTTGTTCTTAAATATTATTAAGATGCCAAATGTTTCCATGCCAAATGTGAAGGAGTCGTCATGGCCAGCCAGGTACGCTACATAGCAGTCTTGTGGGTCCTATAATCAGGATCTTTTTCTTCTCTCTCCTTCTGTCCATGAATGCTTTAGCGTTTGCAGATTTTTGTATACAGTCATGCCTTGGATTGAGAGCATAATTGGTTCCGGAAAGGTGCTTGTAATCCAAAACACTCTTATATCAAAACAAAATCCCCCCAAAAAAATTTGTACAGAGATTTTTAATTTAAGCCGTACTGTAGTATTTGTATTGCAAGACGATGCTTGTATATCAAGTAAAAAAAATTTAAATAAATATTAAAAATTTTGCTTGTCTTGCAAAATGCTCTCAAACCAAATTACTTGTAATCCAAGGTATTACTGTATTTATATATATATTTTCCGTAGAAGAGACATCACTTCTCACTGTTCCCAGTCTTGCTTTTTATGTTTAGTTATCTAGATGGTAACTTGTGCTTTCTCAGAGAAGTGTAAAAAAATACTCATCAAATACAGTGAACAGGGAAATGTAGTTTCATAATACACTGACAACAAATGGCATGGCAGTTGTCACACAGTAGTTCTGAACAGGAGACTTTTTATGAAGACTTTTGCCATTGTGAAGAGTTCCCATGGGAGTTGCATAGGGTTATAAGATGCACACGCATCCTTCATCAGTAAAGGTGGTGTGATTTTTAGTGCTGAAGGTTCCACAATTGATCTCTCTTGCAACTCTGCTATTTGTATATATGGGCATACAGCTGAGTTATGGTATTTTTAACTAATATGTTTCCAACATAGGCACTTTTATCACCAGTTTCAACATCAGGAGAAAGGAAGGGCAATATCTGTGACAGCATCCATCCTGTTGTGGTTTACTGTCTGATTTTGCAGTATGATTTTATATACCATGAAGTTTTATGTATCAAAGATTTATATTGTGTTTGAACTCGCGTCTGGTACTTGGGAAGCTTTAGGAAATGATGCATATTTGTCTACTCACCCCACAGATAGGAAGAGATGGCCCAGTTTTACTGATATTTCATTTTATTTTACATTCTATCAATTTCTAGGGATTAAAGAGTTGTCACCACCACCACTAAATCTAAAACGTCTGTACAAAGAAACGTTAGAAATTGAACCCATCTTGATAATTATTTCTCCTGGCGCTGATCCTTCTCAGGAATTACAAGAACTTGCAAATGTTGAAAGAAACGGGGAATGCTACCACCAGGTGAGTTTCTCATAGCCATTAGCCCAAGAAAAAGCCCACAATTTTTTTGTATGATCAAGGTTCATGGATAGAACACATGGTTCTTCTTCGTGGTCTCTGTGCATCACACACATATGGGTTCTCTGCGCCTGCGCTGAGATCGTTCGGGAAACTTCTAAAGCTGAGGTGAATTGGGCGGGAGCCCCTCCCCCCGCGCGTGTCCCTTAGCGCGGCTCCTGCCCATCTCCCCAGTTCCTCTTCGACCGCCATTGCGTGTAGTCGTCGGGTTCTTCTCTCCTCTCTCCGGAGTAGTCTATCAGCTGAGTTAGCCTTTCCTATCACCTTTTTACTTCATAATCTTCTCTCTCTTCCTCTTTCTTCGACTAATCTATCTCCTTTTTTCAAAAAAAAAAAAAAAAAAAAATTATTACAAAAAAACTCTTACTATACCCGTATCTCTCCCCCGATCTCATCCACCTATCTCCTAATCTCTTCTTTATTATTCTAACTATGCCTCTGAAGGCACCTTTTAGAAAATGCCAGCGGTGTGGGACGAAAATCCCACCCGCTGATAAGCACCTGCTGTGCTTGCTTTGCCTAGGGCAAGGCCATAAAATGGAGACCTGCCAGGACTGCCAGGCCTTTACAAAACAGGCCCGAAAACAGCGCCAAACTAAGCTGCGAGCTCTCCTATGGGAGCAGTCTCTATCAGCTAAAGGGCCTGATCCGGAAGAGAGACCTGGGGGATCCCAGTCAGCCAAGAAGCCGGCAAAAGATACTTCTGCGGCGAAGAAATTGGCGAAAAAGGCCCATAAAGATAAGGCACAACGCCTGAGAAAGAAAATGGCAGACAAACCTGGCAAGGACGCTGAGCCTTCTACCTCAGCTGCCATGAAGGTCTCAGAGCGTACGGCTCTACTAATGTCGGCAATGACTGGGGCTCGAGATCGAGCTACGGGACCGATTGCCCCCCAGTCTCCTCCGATCTCGACGACGTCTCCTCGAGATCGAGAATCGGGTTCGAAAACCCCAATAAAGCAACCGCCGACTATAACCACCTCCCTGTCGGAGGGAGAAATTGTGGCCTCGCCATCGATGGAACGACCCCGTTCGGGCTCGAGGGGTCCTCCACCACGTCTCTCGCCTCCAGCAGCATATGCTAGGGAAGAGCGGAGGGCGCACGGTCCATCACGTTCCCCTCGGTACCGAAGCCGCGATTCGCCCTCGAGAGATTCTGCCTCCCGATCCGTCTACTCCCATCGCCGTGATGACAGATCGTGGTCGGGCTCCTATTATTCGGGCTCGAGATCTAGGAGCTACAGATCCCGATCCCGAGACTCACCTGACCGGAGAAGGCACGATTATTACTACCGGCACCGACGCTCCCCACCTCGAGAGCGCAGGCATAGGTCTAGATCTCCTACGCCAAGGCAGAGTACGACCGTATTCCGGGCACCCGTCGATACCGTAGTCCAACCGACCGCCTCGACCTCGACTGCCCAGACGATTCTCGCCCCTGTCGTCGCGACTCGTTCGTCGTCGGGATCGGCGTACGTATCGGACTCGGACTCAGTGGCCTCCTCCTCCCATTCCACCTCACCAGATGCACGGGTGGAATCCAAGGAAGCGATCTCCCCTTCGGAAGACATGGGCAGCTTCTCAGAGCATGTCAGCCGGATGGTGACAGCTCTAGGAGTGGAGGCGAAAACCGCGAAAGGAAAAGCAAAGGACGACATCTACGCGGTCCTGAAGTCTACACAGTCCAACCACCTGCTCCTTCCTTTCCTGCCAACACTGCTGGAGACGGTGCAGGAGACCTGGAAAACTCCGGCCTCTACGAAACCAACAGCTAAGAGGCTGGAGTCGATGTACAGAATCCAGGAGGAGGGAGCTAAATTCCTGTTTTCCCATCCGACCCCGAACTCGCTCATAGTTAAGTCAGCGCAGTCTCGTGGGGGAAGACAGCACACAACGCCGGCAGACAAAGAGGGTAAGACATTAGATTCTTACGGCCGTAGGATCTATTCCTCGTCTTCCCTCGGACTGAAGGTATCTAACTATGAGGCGCTACTAGCTAGATACCAGATGTTCATCACAGAGAAGCTGGGAGACCTCTGTGATTATCTGCCGGACGACAAAAGGGACCTGGCGGCACAGTACATCAAGGAAGCAACCAGTATCGGCGCTTTACAGATGAACACTGCCCGCCACCAGGTCGATAGCCACGCCAGGTCGATGATCGGATCCGTGGCTTTGAGGAGACACGCCTGGCTTCGCTCTACCAATCTGACTCCCGATGATAGAGCGAAGATACAAGACCTTCCTTTTGACGGAGAAGGGTTGTTCAACGCCACCACAGATGACTCCCTCGACTCCGCTCAAAAGGCTCTAGCGACAGCCAAGAAGATGGGACTTGTCCGCCAGCCCCCATCTCAACAATTCAGGCCGAGACGATGGTCCCGATTCCCATACCCCTCCTCACAGTATCAACCAGCTGGACAATATCGGGGTGGGAATCGTCGGCCTCAAGCCCCACAACCTCAGGCACCGCAACGCTCGTACCCTCAACAGCGCTCGAGGGGCTCGCGGAGGGGGGGCGACTTCACTCGACGGCGCCTTTGACTCCGTCACCGGCCCGACCGACTTGTCTCCTCCAGTCCAGCCTGCTCTCGACACCAGCAGACCGATTGCCTCGTCTCCACCACCTCATGCACCTCTCTTCGGCTCCCGGCTCCACCAACACCTCCGGTCCTGGAGGACCATCACGACGGATCGATGGGTGTTGAGCATAATAGAGCACGGATACAGGATCGAGTTCAGAGTCCTTCCTCCTTTCCTCGGGATCAAGACCACCCGTCCAAATCGAGTGCTCCTAGAAGAGGTGTCAAACCTCCTGCAGAAAGGAGCAATACAACCGGTTCCCGCAGAGAGCTTGGAGGACGGCCTGTACTCCAGGTACTTCATCGTAAAGAAAAAAGGAGGAGGACTCAGACCGATCCTGGACCTTCGCACGGTGAATCTCTTTATCCCACCAAAGAGATTTCGTATGGTCACACTCCAGTCGCTCCTCCCACTACTTCAGAGGAACGATTGGTTTGCATCCATCGACCTCAAGGACGCGTACTTCCACGTCGCCATCCACGAGGACACCCAAAAATACCTTCGGTTCCGAGTGGGAGACGACACCTTCCAGTTCGTAGTTCTTCCATTCGGACTTTCCACCACGCCGAGGGTGTTCACGAAGTGTATGGCTGTGGTCTGTGCAAATCTTCGGGCGAGAGGCATCACCGTCTTCCCGTACCTAGACGACTGGCTATTAGTGGCTCAATCAAAACGGGAGCTCCAGCACGCACTGGAAGAAACCCTGTACCTCCTAGAGGACCTGGGACTCTGCCTGAACGTGGAGAAATCGGTCCTTCAACCAGTAAGGGAGATACAGTACATCGGCGCGAAACTAAACGCCTTCGAAGGTCGGGCTTATCTACCAAGCGACAGAGTGCGTCAAGTAAAGACACTCGCAAAAAGAATTTCGAAGCAGCCAATATGCTCCGCTCATACGATTCAACGCTTACTAGGACATATGGCCTCAACAATTGCGGTCGTACGATATGCGAGACTTCGCATGCGACCTCTTCAGACATGGTTCATCAAGGAGTTCAAACCAGAGAAAGACAAACCATCCGTCCGACTATATCTTCCTCGAGCCGTAAGAGAGTCCTTGAGGTGGTGGCAACAGGAGTCGAATCTGAACGCGGGCATACCGTTCCAGTCTCCGACACCGAACCGCATATTAACAACGGATGCATCGTTGCTGGGATGGGGGGCCCACTCAGGCGATCACGTCGTGCAAGGCACATGGACGTCAACACAAGCCGCCAAACACATCAACTGGCTAGAACTGATGGCCGTTTGGAAAGCACTACAAGCCCTAGAGCAATATCTCTCGAACTGCCACATCCAAGTTGTGACCGACAACACTACGGTGGTCGCGTACATAAACAAACAGGGCGGCACGAGATCGACGCGCCTCACAAGACTGACCATGCAGCTCTACGAATGGGCTCTACTTCGAGGGATGTCCTTTGTAGCGATCCACATCGCAGGAAAGTCCAATGTACTTGCAGACACTTTGAGTCACGTGTCGATGCAATCGCACGAATGGACGCTGGACAGGAAGGTGACCAACTCACTGTTCCAACGCTGGGGTCATCCGAGGATAGACCTATTCGCCACCAGCGAAAACACAAGATGCCCCATGTTCTGCAGCAGGGCAGCCTCGGACCCGAATTCGATCACCGATGCTTTCCTGATGACCTGGAGCGGCGACTTCTACTACCTATTCCCCCCAATCCCACTTCTTACACGTGTGATCGCCAAGATAGCTCGGGACGGAACCAATTGCATCCTAGTATGCCCGCGGTGGCCGCGTCAACCTTGGTTTGCGCACCTTCTCAACCTCTCACAGGGAGATTATCTCCCATTACCACTACAAGACAATCTACTAACACAACACAAAGGCAAAGTGTTTCACCCCAACCTACGTTCTCTAAACCTAATGGCCTGGAGAATCAGATAGCAGCAGATACAGACCTATCGGACGCGGTGAAGGAGATCCTCTTAGCAGCAAGGAAGCCTTCCACAAGGCTCTCCTACGCCAGGAAATGGACTGCCTTTCTTAATTTCGTCTCACCTTTAGGCAAAGACCCAATGACTTGCTCGATCTCGACCGTTCTCGATTTCCTACACTCACTAATGACCCGTGGCCTGAAATTCTCATCAATCAAAGTCTATCTAGCAGCTCTGACAGCGCATAGAACTGCCTCAACGGGGACGTCCTTATTCGTACATCCATTGATCAAGCAATTTTTGAAGGGGCTTAAAAATCTTCGACCTCCAGTCCGCAACATAGTCCCAGGTTGGGATTTACCCTTGGTCCTGAATGCTCTGACAAAGCCACCGTTCGAGCCCATGGCTAAAGCAGACCTGCGACTGGTATCGTTCAAAACACTATTCTTAATAGCGATTACTTCGGCAAGAAGAGTGAGTGAACTGCACGCTCTCCGAGTGGACCCACCTTACACAACCTTCCACAAAGATAAAGTCGTCCTAAGACATGACATAACTTTCTTACCGAAGATGGTGTCAGAATTTCACCTAGGACAGGACATTATTCTACCAACGTTCTTTCCGTCCCCATCGTCAACGATCGAGAGGTCGATGCACAGCCTCGACGTCCGACGGGCCCTACTATTCTACAAAGCCCGTACGGAATCGATAAGGAAGACCAATCAACTTTTTGTGTGCTACGGCCCCCCAAAATCGGGCCTCTCTGTATCCAAGCAAAGGCTATCCTCTTGGATAGTAGACACTATCGAACTTGCCTACCAATTAGCTGGACGTTCTCTACCAGGGTCCGTAATAGCCCACTCAACCAGGGCGCTATCGACCTCAACAGCCTTCGGAAAAGGCATTCCTTTACTGGACTTATGTAGGGCGGCCACCTGGTCTACCCCCTCTACTTTCATCCAGCATTACCGCCTCGATGTTCGAGCCAGAGAGCAGAACGCATTCGGCAAAGCGGTCCTGTCTTCGGTCACCATCTGACTACCGACACCGACCCACCTCCGGTAAGTCAGCTTGCTAATCTACCCATATGTGTGTGATGCACAGAGACCACGAAGAAGAAGGACAGGTTGCTTACCTGTAACTGTAGTTCTTCGAGTGGTCATCTGTGCATTCACACAACCCGCCCTCCTTCACCGCTCGGTGTCTTCATCGAGTTCGATGGATACCAAAAGGGAATGGGTTGGGACACCGTTTCTAACTATCCTACTCGATATCGAAGTGTATGCCGAGTTCGTATTTTCTTTTTATGGTATCAAACGTTTGCAATGTTATCCTCGGTCCCGACGGTCGCAATAGGCGGTCTCAGGGAACTGAGGAGATGGGCGGGAGCCGCGCTAAGGGACACGCGCGGGGGGAGGGGCTCCCGCCCAATTCACCTCAGCTTTAGAAGTTTCCCGAACAATCTCAGCGCAGGCGCAGAGAACCCATATGTGTGTGAATGCACAGATGACCACTCGAAGAACTACAGTTACAGGTAAGCAACCTGTCCTTTCTCTTTTACTTAATGTCTTTTGGATGCAGGAAAAATATCATAGCTGCAATCTACATTTATTTTTGAAATGGTTGTCTTCAATATGTGCTTTGTCTTAAATTCTACTCTGAGGGCACATTCAAAGGATGTAGTCTGATGAAATTGGTATGATAAAGCCAACTTGAGGACAGGGGATGGGTAAGTAAAAAAGCCCTGACTTGATGGTGAAGTCACAAGGCTTGTTCACATAACATGACAGCCCACTGTAGGTTATTTAACCCATGGTGAAACTGTGGGGAACATGTGGCCACCATTTTGGTTATGCAAATTCTTCTTGTGGGGCTTGTCATGTTGTGTGAACCCAATAAGCATGGGTTATGCGAGGGTTAAGCAACCCTCGCATAACTCATGGTCTGTTTTATGTTTTTTAATCCTCACATCATCATCATAATAATAATAATAATAATAATAATAATAATAATAAATTTTATTTCTTACCCGCCTCTCCGTCTAGATCGAGGCGGGGAACAACAAAAATATAAAATACACAATACATACTATTAAAACATCTTAAAACATATTAAAAACATAATAAACAACATCATTAAAACATCATTAAAACATCGTAAAAACATCTTAAAGGCAACCTAAAATTCCGCCGGATAGGCCTGCCGGAAGAGATCAGTCTTTATGGCTTTTTTAAATTCCAAAAGACTGGTGAGGTGACGAATCTCCTCCGGCAGGCCATTCCATAATCTGGGAGCAGCAGAAGAAAAGGTCCTCTGGGTAGTACCCGTCAGCCTAGTTTTGGCTGACTGAAGTAAATTCTTCCCAGAGGACCTGAGTGTGCGGGGTGGATTGTATGGGAGAAGGCGATCCCGTAGGTAGCCTGGACCCAAACCATGTAGGGCTTTAAAGGTAATAACCAACACTTTATACTTCGCCCGGAAACTGATTGGCAGCCAGTGGAGTGCTTTTAAAACTGGTGTGATGTGAGCACCCCTAGGTGTACCAGTAACCAGTCTGGCGGCCATATTTTGCACTAGTTGAAGTTTCCGGACTAGGTACAAAGGTAGCCCTATGTACAGCGCATTGCAGAAGTCGAGCCTCGAAGTTACCAGCGCGTGCACTACTGTCTTTAGGTCCTCCGGTTCTAGGAAGGGGCGCAGCTGGCGTATCAGCCGAAGCTGATAATAGGCACTCCTAGCCGTCGCATCTATGTGAGATGTCATTTGGAGCGACGGATCTAGAAACACCCCCAAGCTGCGAACACAGTCTTTCAGGGGGAGTGTAACCCCATCCAGAACTGGTTGACATACCTCCAAACCCAGATTGTGGCCTTTGACAGCAAGCACCTCCGTCTTGTCTGGATTCAGTTTCAGTTTATTTTTCCTCATCCAGCCCATTACTGCCTCCAGGCATTCATTCAGAGGAGACACACTATCCTTAGCTGACGCTGTTGCTGAAGGCATAGACAAATATATTTGGGTGTCATCAGCATACTGATAGCACCCCGCCCCATGCCCCCGGATGATCTCTCCCAGCGGTTTCATGTAGATATTAAATAGCATTGGGGAAAGAATAGCTCCTTGTGGCACGCCACATAGCAGCTCCTTTTTGGTGGAGCAGCTATCCCCAAGCATCACCATCTGGAACCTACCCGAGAGGTAGGACCGGAACCACTGAAGCACAGTGCCCCCGATTCCCAGTCCCCTCAGGTGTTCCAGAAGGATACCATGGTCGATGGTATCGAAAGCCGCTGAGAGGTCCAAAAGCACATAACCCACACTTGCTGGGTTCACATGACACAACAACCCTCAAGCCAGGGTTGGGTATGCAACCAGACGTCACAACTTGTCATGGGTTAAATAACTCATGGCGAGTCACAGTCTCGTCCGAACCTTGTCACAGTGTCTGCATGTTCAGAGTACCAAGATGAAGTGGGGGATGAGGGGTCTGCAGACATTCAAATTAGGTTCTGCAGGTCATGTGATGCTTACAAGGTTGGACCTGAAGCTGTCCCTGGGGTGCTGGGAACCAGAAAGGGAAAAATGTTGGTTTTCCCATTTTGGAAATATAAAATCCTGCCGTTACTCAGACATGTTTCAATCCTAGATGAAGGACACTGGCCCCTTTCACCAGTGGATCACAGAGATCCACTGGAAATAGTGTATTTTTGTAATTGTGCTTCCTTGTCATAAATATAAGATAAAGGTCCCTTCCTTATTTTTAACTTACACTGAAACAAATCTGGTGACTATAAAGATACAGAACAAATGAAAACTATGTCTTTATTGATATGTCTCCTATGTTATACTTCATCTATTAGGTTTCGTTTTCCTTTCGTGGAGCCAGCATAGTGTCAATATGATATCCATTCACTATGGAAGATGTGATCCAAAATTATTTACAAATAAGTGCCAACAGTAATTCCAAACCTGGCATTTTGTTCCATCTACCACATTTTCAATGCTGTACT
The DNA here is from genome assembly GCA_021292165.1 of Shinisaurus crocodilurus. Lineage (NCBI taxonomy): Eukaryota > Metazoa > Chordata > Lepidosauria > Squamata > Shinisauridae > Shinisaurus > Shinisaurus crocodilurus. Next base: position 270,957,902 of record CM037878.1, on the reverse strand, counting down.
GTTAGAATTCTGTTTCTAACTGTAGTGTTTCATCTGCAAGACTCACCAAAAGATTATTTTTGCCATAATAAACTAGAACATTTGAACATTTTTAGGTTGCCATGGGCCAGGGCCAAGCTGATCTAGCTATTCAGACTGTAAAAGAATGTGCACGGAACGGAGAATGGCTCTGCTTGAAAAATTTGCATCTTGTCATGTCATGGCTTCCCATATTGGAAAAGGTAAGAGATTATGCATAGTTCAGAAGCCCTCAGGCTTTCTTCTGTAGCAAATGTTGGTGGCTAGAAAATTTAAGTGATCGATGTCACACTATTCTCGGGGACCATAACTCTGCCAGCCTCACCATAGCATTTATTTTCAAATCAAATGAAATGAATAAAATAATACTGTATACAAAAAGTACTAAGACTGAAATTCTCTGCACATGTATTTGGGAGTAACCCTCCACTGGACTCAGTGGGGCTTATTTCCAAGTAAATTTGCATATGATTGCACTGTACTACTCATATCAAATTGCAGTTTGCAACATATTCTTAAATGCTAAGTAAAATAAAGTGTTTGTAAAAGAAACTTTCAGCATATACAAATTTACTTTTTCTAAGGCCTCATGCTGAATCACTTTGGCAGGAGCTGTGTCTCTGTTGTTAACTGTTACCAAGGGCATTTACATGACTGCTACCATAGTAGTAGTTCTAGCAATTGGATTGCATATACATGCAGTTCCATGACAACATACATCTAAGGGAACAGTATCATATACAAAATTGAACTACCACTAGTTTTATACAACTGTTGTTATTACTAACTGCTTTGAAGGAACATATCAGTGGTTGGTTCTTATGAGATATGAAGCCATGGTCTCCTGAATTATCATTCTTTATGTATATAGCAAATATAAGCTCCATCAGCTTGGTCAAATATATAATAATTACACACACGCACATGCATACAGAGGGAAGGATATTTAGATACAGAGTTGAAGTGCTTACAAAAGCCATAAATAATTTATTCAACAGGTAACTGGCAGTTTACAATTCATAGATATGTAGAAAAATATGTTTATTACAGTTCTGCCCATACAAAGGTATTAAAATCCCCTAGAAAAGATCACACGGGAGCAGCCATTTTTCGGCTACCTAAAAACTATGCTGTCTAGGCCAGATTTCTCCCTTGCCTTCCCAATGCTCAAACAAAAAAGGCAAGAAGATGCTGTTGGAGGCCTGGTTCAGACATAACAGAAAAAAACATGGTTTCTTGTCTGTGAATGGGTTACATGAGCTTCACACTTGCATGCACCCCCCTCCCTTCCCCTTCTCTTTTGCACACTACAGGAGATTGAAAACTTCCTCTTTCAATTTTAAACATTGTGACATCCGAACTCAGGAAACTGTGGCTTGTTTAAACTATGGTTAGTGATAACAAACCAGGACCAAACCATGGTTTCAGAATCCTAGCTTTTTCTCAAAGAATAGTTTAAACAGACCACAGTCTCTTTTTCAAGGGCAAACAACAAAATTCATTTGAAATTATTTTTGGATGAATAATGCATGTGGTTCCATTAAACGTGTGTTTAAAATATTGATTATTTGCCAAGGTTTTCAGATAGAGATATTGCATCACAATGATGATATTATTCTAAATATTTTTCCTGCAAAAGCAAATGTTGAATACTGTATAAATTATTTTTTTTGCTATAGGAACTGAATAATCTGCAGCCTCAGCCTGGTTTTCGTCTTTGGCTAACTGCTGAAGTCCATCCCAAGTTTTCTCCCATTTTGCTCCAGTCAAGTTTGAAGATAACATATGAGGTAAGATATAAGGCTGCATAGGATTGCAGCCTTACTTGAAAAGTAATGAAATGGTGCCTTTACCAAATGAAATGTCACTTAAAACAACACAGCGCTGTATCTTGAGGAAGTCCACTTGTGCAATGGGGCTTTCATCCTCTCTCCTCCCCACCACAGCCCTCTGTGTCTCTTGATAAGGCTCTTCTGAGAGTTGGGGGACCATCAGAAATGGCCTGGGCTATGGTACAGAGGGCTGCAGTGGGAGGAGGTAATAAACCAAAACCAGGAGGAAGCAGCTTGTGCAAAAGGAGTAAGCTTCCTGCACCTAGTTTTTACTGATTCCTCCCTCCCATTCAACTCACTGCACCCCCTGTATTTGGGGGACACAGCAGGGGGAAGTGCGTGAGCAGACGTCTGCTTGCATAACTCAGAATACAGCTCATAATATTTTTACAGAAAGAATTTATTTTCTCTCACAGGCACCTCCAGGCCTGAAAAAGAACTTAATGCGAACATACGAATCTTGGACACCAGAGCAAATTAGCAAAAAGGGCAATTTGTCTCGAGCCCATGCTCTCTTTAGCCTGGCTTGGTTTCACGCTGCATGCCAAGAAAGAAGAAATTATATCCCTCAGGTAAGGGGTCTCATTCACTGTTACTATTTTTCTCTCACATTTCAAGTGCTAATTAAATAAAAAAATAATTGTGTACATTCTGTTTCATGATTGTAAAGGCAGAACCATAAATACCAATGCTGACAAATTAAGGCTGCAGGCCTGTGCACACTTACAGGGCGCGGACAGGTAGGCCCAACCGTATTTAGTGATTTTTTTTTCTTCTGAGTAAACTAAACATCATTCCTGCTGTGTGGAACAAGGTGTACAGATAAACATATTATTTTGTATCATAGCTGTTGTCCCATGTCCACCTAACCCAAGACCTCATGCTGAACCCCACTAGCTTCAACTATTTCCTTGTACTAAAAGGAGCTGTTACTATTACTATGTAATAACTGGTGCTTGTTTTTTCAAAATTAGCTTTTTGGTTGAAGGAAGCTGTTTTAAATGCCTACAGGCCTTGCAGCTGTCTTAAATACTTACAGTTTGTTTGAGTTGGATTTTTGCATCAAGAAAGCTGCCCATTGGGTGTTTTATTTTTGCCAAATTTATGCTTGCTCATCTTATTTTTTATTTTTGAAGGTCATGATGACTCAAATGAGCTAGGGCTCTTTCCCAACACCAGGGTTGGGAAAGGTCTTGTGCCTTTGTAATTGATTAGAAACTGTGCATTTAGTTGTGTGGAAAACCCTTGAAATGTTTTTTGTTTTGTTTTTTTAAATAACATTAAACCTCAGTGCTAAAGCCCCTCCCCCCAATTAAAGCTAAAAGCACTGCAAATTAATTAATTCTGCACAACTCAGAAACACTGGCTTGTATGTATGTAGTGGCTAACAACAGCAGTAGAAGGAAGTCAATGTGCTTTGTGGTCTGGGTCAAGAATGGCCCTGGAAATCCTGGGTTGTTGATTGATATATAGGTTAGTATGCCAGGATGGATGCTCTTGCTTAAATTTTTATCAGGCATAATTCACTGACACTTATAGAACTTAATTCATTTAGTTTGGGGTGCATTTGCATCCTTTGTATTGTATTCTTTTAAGTTTTTTCAGCAGAAACTGCACATGGTACATCGTTTTGAAAGTTTTCTAACCATCATGTGGCCATGCACATTTAATATTTATTGAACAATGAGTAATATAAACTGCTTTTTCTTTTATAGGGCTGGACAAAATTTTATGAATTTTCTTTATCTGATCTCCGTGCGGGGTATGATATTATTGACAGACTTTTTGATGGTGAGTCATCATGTCCTCAGGGGATCCTGATATCATTGTCTGACTTAGCATTTCTGAAACCATAAATCATGTAAGCCATTGATCCAAGATACCACTTATTGTCCAAATTCAAAATAAGACTATCCTTGGAGGCTAGTTTAAAACCAACTGTTAAAAAATACATTAGTATATATGCATTAATATTCATGAAATCTCTATAAGAAAACCTTTGTAAAACATTATGGCATTTTCTATTAGAATGTGTAGCTGTTCACATAATGATGAATAATGACCTATAGCTGTTGACATGTGAACATAACTGCTTACATAATTATGAATAATGGCCAATTATAGATTCATAAATTTGACCATGCCGAAAAGTATGTGCTTAAGCATATCAGTACAAAGTCAACTACAGGCTTTAATTCTTGAAAGCATGTTTTTCTGAATGTTTGAGAGTCTGCCATACTTAAGCCAGTTCAGTCACAATGAAGCAAGTTTGAGGTTTCACTTTAATAGATGCAGTCCACACTGCTTGATTTTGATCAATATGAATTGCATCCAAAATAAGAAGATATGATTTCAAAGCCACTTTGAACACCATTTGGTGGAAAGCAGGATACAAATTTAACAAACAGTCATAAATTATATTGATGTATGGTGCAAACCTTGGGTGTATTCCTTCCTGCACTGTCAGGAGCCATTAATTTCAGTAGGAAGTTTAAGCACTTGCTTAACTTTCTTCCACTGAAATAAATTGGGCTTAGAATTGCCAGACATTGGCTGAATTGTGCCCATTGTGTTTATATACAAGCAAGATGCCCAGTGAATAGTGTAATGTGCATGAAAACATAATTATAAACATGGGATATAGGTTTCGATTACCAGACATGGAGAGAAGGAGGCCTGTATCTCTCCCTCCCTCCCTGTTCTAGCTGGAGCTGGAGCAAGGTAAGAAGGCAGCAATGGGAGAAGCAGACCCCACCCTGTTCTTCTCTAGCTTCTCAGAGGAAAAACTGGGGGAGGAGGCCTTATTTGGAATATAGTTGCACACTATGAGTATACCAGATCTGTAGACTCTGAACCTACCTACTTTCATAAGTTTCCTGTTTCCTTGGTCCCCTTTGCCTCTCTCAGGAGCTTCTCAGTGCCCTTTCGCCCAAGACCCTGACTGCTTTAGTACTGCTCAGTGAGAGTTAGATGTTGCTAATGATGCAAATAGCTCTGGGTGGGGCGCGGGACCCGTTTACTAGGTACTGTTGCCATCTTGGCTCTCAAGCTTGGCTAAATAGACAGCTGTTTATTTCCCCCCATTGTTCCCTTAGGGAAAAGCAGCATGGGGTAGAAAGAGTCTGTTTCCCAGATCTCCAGTTCCCCAAAACCCATCCCCTGTGTCTGACAGTGTGTCACTTGCCCACTCCAGTGAAGCAGTTCAGGAAGATGAAGAACACAGACAGACTGTCTCACAGACATATATAGGGTTTTTACAGAAAAAGCTTTTGCTGTATGGATCCAATATTAATTTAATTAAACTGGCATCCATAACGAACACCAAGAGGTTGTCAGTAGAATGACTCTGTGAGTAAATGATTGTGACCCAGTACATGCAATCCCCTATTTTATGGGAATGTTGTGCTAACATGGTATTTCTTAAACTGTGGCCCACAATGCCCTTAAAGGTCTCCAAGACTATAACAAAAATAACAAGTGGAAAATGCTGAACTTCTTTTCCAGAGCAAAGCATGATGAACACTGAATTAAAACCCCATGTTTTGCATTCTTTTCCAGAAAGCTGTCCTGTGTAAACTTAACAACACCTCCCACTACTTAGCAACACATGCCCTTTCCCTTCACCCAGAGTGTTTAGCGCAGCTTCAGTGAAGTCAGAAGGAGTTTAGTATTAATTCAGAAGTTTTTCAAATCACCTTGTGCAAGGCAGCTGTACCATAAGAAACATGTGGTGGTTCATAAAGAAGACCCAAACCTGAATAGTGGTCCACAATACATTAAAGTTTAAGAATTGCTATACTACTACATTGCCTTGCAGAAGTATTCATCCCCCTTTGACTTTTCCACATTTTGTAGTGTCACAACCTGGAATTGAAATGGATTCAATTGGCATTGTTACCACTAGATGTACACAAGATACTCAACACTGTGAAGGTGCAAAATATTTTTATTGTGGCACAAAAGTTAAGTAAACAAAAACAAACTGGCATTTGTTGATTGCATAAGTGTTCACCCGCTGTGCTGTGACATGCCTAAATAAGCTCTGGTGTAACCCACTGCCTCCAAAAGTCATGTACTGTAGTTGAATGGAGTCCACCTGTGTGCAGTTCCAGTGCCACATGATCTCAGATTAAATACACCTGTTTCTGGAAAGCCCCAGAGTTTGTCAGAGAGCACATCTAAACAAACAGCATCTTGTACAGGCCTGTGGCTCATGCTGGCTCAGCTTGTCTGAGCGTAGAAAGCTAAGCAGGGTCAGGCCTGGTTATTACTTGGATGGGAGACCCCTCCTCTAGTTTCCTGCATTGAGCAGGGGGTTGGTGGCCTTGTGGGCCCCTTCCAACTCTATGATCTATGAATCTATGAAGACCAATGAGCTATCAAAACAACTCTGGGATAAAGCTGTGCAGAAGTACCAGTCAAGGTTGGGTTATAAAAAAATATCCCAAACTATGAACATCCATGATCATTGCCCTGAGAACACCATCCCCATGGTGAAGCGTGGTGGCAACATCCTGTTGTGGGGATGCTTTTCCTCAGCAGAGACTGGGAAACTGGTCAGGATTGAGGGCAAGATGGATGGAGCCAAATACAGGGCAATTTTAGAGGAAAACCTGTTTCATTCTGCAAGGGACCTGGGTCTGGGGTGGAGGTTCACCTTCCAGCAGGACAGTCAGTCAGTCAGTCAGTCAGGCGATCACTCGTGACACAGCCAAGTCTTCCAGGATAAAAAGAAAATTTACAAAAAGGAGATTTTAAAAGGAGGAAAATTCTAAAGAAAATTGTGTAGACTCTAGCAATGGGTCCGTAAGTGACTGTGGAGGCCAATTCTAGATCCACACAGCTTCCCACAGTGAGGACACAGGTTACCAGATGGAAGATGGTCTTGTAAAGGATTCATTTGACGTGCTTTTCGCTTAGCACGTTTCTCCCTTTCACTTTGCACTCGAGCTTCTTCAAAGTCCATAGAACCTTTGTGAAAGGCCAACCTCCAGTTAGATCGTTCATGGGCCAGAGCTTCCCAGTTTTTGATGTTTATATTGCATTTTTTTAGATTAGCCTTAAGAACATCTTTAAACCTCTTATATTGACCACCAATATTCCGCTTTCCATCCTTGAGTTGGGAATAAAGTAACTGCTTTGGGAGACAGCAGTCAGGCATTCGAACAACATGACCGGTCCACTGAAGTTGGCGTTGAAGGATCATCTTTTCAATGCTAGTAGTCTTTGCTTCTTCCAGTACACTGACATTTGTTCGCCTATCTTCCCAAGTAATTCGCAGGAGTTTCCGGAGGCAACGTTGATGAAATCTTTCAAGGAGTTGGAGGTGACGTTTATAGATAGTCCATGTTTCGCAGGCATACAATAAAGTTGGTAATACAATGGCTTCATAAACTAGTGTTTTGGTCTTCTTACAAATATCCCGATCCTCGAACACTCTATGTTTCATTCGAGAAAACGCGGCACTTGCGGAGCTCAGACGATGCTGGAATGACCCTAAACACACAGCCAAAGTAACACTGGAGTGGTTTAAAAAGAAGAACCTGAAAGTCTTAGAATGACCCAGTCCAAGGCCAGACCTCAATCCGATTGAGAATCTGTGGCAAGACTTGAAAGTTGCTGTTCACCAACAGTCCCCATCCAACCTGACAGAGCTGGAGCAATTTTGCCAGCGAGAATGGGCAAACATTTCAGGATCCAGATGCTCAAAGTTGATAGAGACTCACCCAAGAAGACTTGCAGCTGTCATTGCTGCCAAAGGTGCTTCTACCAAGTATTGACTCGGGAGTGAATACTTAAGCAACCAACAAGTGCTACTTAACTTTTACTTAACTTTTGTGCCACAGTTAAAAAATATTTAGCACCTTCACAGTGTTGAGTATCTTGTGTACATCAAATGGTAACAATGCCAATTAAATCAATTTCAATTCCAGGTTGTAACAGAACAAAATGTGGAAGTCAAAGGGGGGTGAATTCTTCTGCAAGGCACTGAATAATGTGTATATACTACTGTAGAATCTCATGGAGTGGCTTACCAAGAAAAAACAATTAAAGTTCAATTGATACATTTCAGCATGCATGGGTTGGGTATATTTTATTTTTTTAAAATGTATTTATGGTAAATTGTAAGTTAACGACACCAAATTATTTAGGGTGGTTAAAACAACAAGTGATTTTTAGGAGCTCCGGAAGGAGCTCCAAACTGGGAGAATGGGCATCAAAATGGTAAATGCAGTTCAACATAGCCAAGTGTAAAGTAATGCACGTTGGGGCAAAAAATCCCAACTTCAAGTATAAACTGATGAGATCTGAGCTAGCGGTGACTGCCCAAGAAAGAGATCTTGGGGTTGCGAACAGTTCAATGAAAATGTCAACCCAGTGTGCAGCTCCTGTGAAAAAGGCAAAGTGTATGTTAGGCATAATTAGGGATGTAATTGAAAATAAAACTGCCAATAGCATATTCCCCTTATACACATCTATGGTGCAACCGTACTTAGAATACTGTGTACAGTTCTGGTCACTGCACCAAAAGAAATATTGTGGAGTTGGAAAAAGTACAGAAAAGGGCAACTAAAATGATCAAGGGGTCGGAGCAACTCCTATATGAGGAAAGGTTACAGCAGCTGGGATTGTTTCGCTTAGAAAAAGGGCAGGTAAGGGGAGACATGATAGAGGTGTACAAAATTATGCATGGTGTGGAAGAAGTGGATAGGGAGACATTTTTTCTCCCTGTCTCATAATACTAGAACCCGGGGTCATCCCATGAAGCTGAGTGGTGGGAGATTCAGGACAGATAAAAGGAAGGACTTCTTCACACAGTACATAATTAAACTATGGAATTCACTTCCACAAGATGTAGTGGTGGCCACCAATTCATAGGGCTTTAAAAGGGGACTGGACAATTCATGGAGGAGAAGGCTATCCATGGCTACTAGTCCTGATGGCTATATGCTACCTCCAGTATCATAGGCAGTGTGCCTATGTACACCACTTGCCGGGGAACATGGGCAGGAGGGTGCTGTTGCACTCATATCCTGCTTGTGGGATCACGTGGGCAGCTGGTTGGCCACTGTGTGAACAGAATGCTGGACTAGACGGACCCTGGTCTGATCCAGGCTGGCTCTTCTTATATTCTTATGTTAAGTCTGCCCTGTCCTCAGCTTCACATAATATTAATTCAAGCAAGACAGATGTGCTTTTTAAAAGGGTTCCGTTGGGTGTATAGTGTGTTCTAGATGGTGTTACACTCCCCCTGGGGTGAGGTTTCCTGGACCTATTCCTTTCCCTGAACACCCAGGTGACGGTGGTGGCCAGAAGTATTTTCCTAGAGAATTCATACCCAGCTTTGGTGACTCATACTTTAGTTACCTCTAGGGTAGCTCATTGCAATGATCTCTACATGAGGCTGTCTTTTAAAGATGGTTCAGAAACAGCAATTGGTTCAAAATGTGGCTACCAGGATGCTGGCTAGAGGCTTGAGATTGGTCAAGGATCATAACTCTGATCAATTTCACTGGTTACCTATTTGTTTCTGTGCTTAAAGTGCTGATCTTAACTTTTAAAGCCCTTTACAGCCTGGGGCCAAGATACCTCAGAACCCACTTATGAATATGTCTGAGCCCTAAGATTGGCCTCAGAGGCCTTGCCCTCTGTCCTATAACCATAAAGATATGATAAGTGGGTACATAGACAGGGCTGTTTTGTTGCTGACTCCTAGAGCTTTGGAATGCGGTCCCTGGGGAAATGTTTTAGGCTTCCTCTCCTTTTGCATTTAGGAGGATGTTGAAAACTAACCTATTCAAATACATTTTAACATCTAGTGATGCTCTTTTAAGGTTGTTGTTTGCTGCTTTTTTAGTTTTAATCAAGGACTTGTAATGTGTATTTTGTTAAGCTTTAAATTGTTTTCAGTGGTTATTGTTAATATTGTTTGACTGTATTTCTTATGATCTGCTTGGAGTATGCATGTGTATAGAAAGACGGAGCATAAATTGAGATGATGATGATGATGGTGATGATGGTGATGATAGCCATATTTTAAATACAGAAAAATTAAAAAATAAGGGTAAAGATGTGGCAAAAAGTCCATTTATCTCCTCCCACCATTGAAAATTTGTGCTTAACGAGTGGACATTTACTTCAGTCCAGATCTCCACAGGAGTTCTGATGCACATATAGAAATGCTGCATGATTCCCTATTCTCCAGAGTGTTGGAGACAGCCCCACATACATTATGGGAATGCTTCTGGAGAGCTGTCCCAACACTAAATGTTAACAGTGAAATTCTTGTTTAGACAGGATTTCCCATGTGCATAAGGAGCTGCTGGATTGGGACACCAGGCTTGAAATGTACTGAACTTATAGAAGCAGAGAATTCCAGTGCCCCCAGAATTTATTTTTTACATTCTCTTGCCAGTCCTTCTTAATATATAGAGTTCACTTTCAAGAGTGTATCCTCAGCTGTTTGTAGTGATTACAACTGAACTTAAGAAAAGATCACTAGCTAATGTCCCTCCGGCCAAAGCAGTTAGGGCTCCATAGGGATCTATAATGGAGGTAATGTCACAGTTAAATGACAACATTAGGTCATCTGCATAGACGTGAAGTCACTACATGACAGGAGAATATATTTCCCTGCTGCATTAAAGATAGCTTTAATGATGAAATGAAGTAATCTGCAACCAAATCATTGTGTGCCATATTTTAACATGGTTTATATTTAATAATTTACAGGTGCCAAAGACTTTCAATGGGAATTTGTGCATGGTTTATTGGAAAATGCTATATATGGAGGTCGTATAGATAATTACTTTGATATGAGAGTCCTTCGATCCTACCTAGAACAGTTTTTTAATTCTAGAGTCATTTCTGACTCAAATTTCCGGGGCAAGAAGATGAGCAGATTTCCATATTCCATCTCTCTACCTAGCTCCTGCAATATATTGGTGAGAATGTTTTTCTTCTTATCAGATTTTTAAACTAAAATTAATTTTCTTTGGCTTTATTAAATGGGCAGACGATTATACTTCTTGTTGCTTAATTGTGAGATCAGTGTTGGTACTACTGAAGGCATGCTTTATTATGGCTGCTTGCTTATTGAAAGCTGTTCTCCTGAAAGCTGATCAGATCTGAGAGAGGCTCAGGGACTAGAGACGTGTAGGTACCATGTTGATAGCCGCATCCGAACTGCAATCACAGCAGAGGAGATGCAACCTTCTCCTGGGTTCATTGTTCTTTGGATTGGGAGTAATATCTTTTTTAAAGATCCCTTTTCTTTATTTGAATACAAGAGAGGCTGCTATTTTTAAACTACACCTGTTATTTTACTTTTAATCAATTATACAGCACAATCCTAAATACATTTTCACAGAAGCAACTTTCACTGACTGCAGTGGATCTCCTTTTGCTATTAAGCTTCAAATTATTTTCCAAGTTAAAGATGTAAGCATATTTCATTTATGTGTCACTTTAGCTCAGGGCTCTCCAACCTTGGGTCCCCAGATGTTGCTGGCCTACAGCTCCCAGAATCCCTTGCCATTAGCCATGCTGGCTGGGTATGCTGGGAGCTGTAGGCCAGCAACATCTGGGGACCCAAGGTTGGAGAGCCCTGCTTTAGATAGATTAATAGTTAGCATTTCTAAGAACGTATTTCAGAATTATTTTGTTATTGGTGTATATTCAGAACTCACTTTGGTAAGAACTTAATTTAAAAGATCTAGATCTGAATTTTATTTTCAAACTATACTACACATTTTTACCTACGTTTCATTGAACTATGATTATCCAGAGATTTTTACAATATATTTAATGTTATTCTTCCTTTCTGCATAGGATTACCAGCATGTTATTGAAGGCCTTCCAGAAGATGATAAGCCTGATTTCTTTGGCCTGCCTGCCAACATTGCACGCTCATCGCAACGAATGATCAGTTCTTTAGTAAGCTTTGATTTCTTTCTTTTTGCTGATTATCATCTAGATCTGAAATATCATTTGCTAAAGGGATCGCGTATGTGTGTGTGTGTGTGTGTGTGTGTGTGTGTAGCCTTCCAGGATTAATTGTGCAGGTGTGATCTGTTGGACTGAAAGGTTCCTGTTCCATTCTCTTTTAGAGATGAAGAAAATAATTTATTAGTAGGGATAACAGGGTGAAGGAGGGAGTGAGGTTCAGACGAAGGAGACAGTGACTCTCTAGACGCATAAAGAATGGTTGTGTTGAACCTAGGAATAGGAAGCTGTCGTATACTGAGTCAGACCATTGGGCATCTAGCCCAGTATTATTGACACTGACGGACAGCAGCTCTCCAGGGTTTCAGGCAGGATTCGTTCCTAGTCATACTTGGAGATGCTGGGGATTGAACCTGGGACCTTCCTGCATGCAAAGCATCTGCCTTACTGCTGAGCTACGGCCCCTCCACTGTGTTGCTGAACCGTTTGAAATCCCAAAAGTATGATGAAGACATTGCTTGCCTCTGTCTTAGCCAGGACTCCAGAAATAGAAAAAAATGATCTCCCCATAGGAGGAGAAACACTTCTCTGATACGGGTGTCATGGACACTCTCCAAAGAATTGGGGAACTTGGTTTCTCTAGTGAGATTTCCATGTGAAAAAATCTCCCTTCTGCTAAGATTGATGATACAGTTTGTTCATGAAGAGTTCAGTTATGTTGCTGAGAGTTGCCAGGACATTTCTGTATTCCTTTATGTGAATGGCCATTGGATAAATATGATGTAGATTCATCAGCCAAAGAATTTCATTGCCTTGTTAGACAGTGCAGGAGAGAAAGTTAGTTCTTGCATTTATTTATTTATTTATTATTTATATTTATATTTATTTATCGCCCATCTGGCCGGCAACCGGCCACCCTGGGCGATGTACACAGAATAAAAACAATAAAATACATTTAAAACAATATAAAAATTTTAAAATCTTAACCCACCCCATATTCCCGCCTGAACAACCAGGTTTTTAATGAGCGACGGAAGCTCAGCAGAGAGGGGGCATGGCGGAGGTCACTCGGGAGAGAGTTCCACAGTACGGGGGCTGCCACAGAAAAGGCCCTCTTCCTCGTCCCCACCAGTCTAGCTGCTCTGGCTGAAGGGACAAGGAGAAGGCCATCCGTGGCAGATCTTGTTGAGCGGCCCACTTGGTGTTGCTGGAGACGCTCCTTGAGATAGACTGGACCGGAGCCGTATAGGGTTTTAAAGGTCAAAACCAACACCTTGAATTTGGCTCGGCAAGCAACTGGTAGCCAGTGCAACTCCTTCAGCACTGACGTGATGTGATCCCGCTGGTGGCTGCCTTTAACCAGGCGAGCCACCGCGTTCTGCACCAGCTGAAGCTTCCGAACCGTCTTCAAGGGTAACCCCATGTAGAGCGCATTACAGTAGTCTAGGCGTGTTGATATGTCACTGTATAGGAGCATTGTTGGAAACTACATATACCATGGGAGCTGTGGAGAATAAAAAACCCTTTTTGGAGATTTATGAAGGATTTTCCTCAGCTTGTCTGAGCGTGGAAAGCTAAGCAGGGTCAGGCCTGGTTATTACTTGGATGGGAGGCCCCGCCTCTAGTTTCCTGCATTGAGCAGGGGGTTGGACTCGATAGCCTTGTAGGCTCCTTCCAACTCTATGATCTATGAAATCTTCTTAAATCACATACTATCAAATATTAGGAATTAACATTTAAATATTTAAATTTAATAGTTTCTATTCAATATTTCTTAGCTATGTTTTTTTTAAAAACAAATACCTGTAATAAACGTAGCAGTCCAATCTTCATGTGATTCTGTTTGTATAATTATTTAGAAAATGTCTAGATGCTGTTTAATGAGTCTAAAAAGGGTGGGAGGGATGTAATACCAATTGACTCGAGCCAGAACCACGTTCAAAGAGTGAGTAAAAATAAATCAGTCTTAGTTTATGATACGAACATATGGACTGCAAGTAGAAAAAACAGCCCCAAGATCTAATTTTCTAAGTCTAGGCCTTAAAAGTGCTGAGCTAATTTCTCCCAAAACTAAATACTATCACAAAGTAGTTACTTCAATCCTGTTCATGATAGATAATTAAGTAATGCAGTGAATTGAGTGAGTTGTCAGCACAAATATCCAAAGAGTCCTGCTGCAGTGAATAGACTGAAATGTATACTCGAGTCAATTATTTAATGTATTTCTATTAGTAAGTGAATTAATGTGCTGCTTTTAGTTGTGTGCATTAACTTCTCCACCAGTCAAATGAAAGGCCAGGAACTGCTAGCTTCTAATCTGTGCTTTTGCAGCTAACATCCCACCAGCCAAACAGTAAACATGGTTAGAAAATAATTGTTTATTGGTTTCCTCATGCAAAAATGAGTTCTGTTAACCATGATATTTTATCATGCTTACTTCTTATAGTATTTTCTAAAGGATCACTAGGGGAAGGATATAATTGGCTTCTTTAATAGAATTGGGGAAGAAGGAACATATGGAGAAAATTAAAGGGTCTATAAATCTATCAAGGAGCTACTACTTACATAATAAGAAAACTGTTTTAAAATTATTTTTGAGATAAGCAGTTATGTTCTATACTGATATCACTTTTGTTTAAACCAGTTCAAGCCAATATGATTTCATTTTTCAATGCATATAGTTGAGTAAATCTTTCAGATAGCGCTTACATTATCAGGGTTGCCTGAGGCTATTTGGGACTGCTTAATTTGTTACGTTACGTGAGCAGTGTGGCTACCCCCTAGCTCCATTTCATGCTGCTCTGGTAAATGTATGAAGTAGAGAAATCCCATGGGGAGCTACACCTCCCTAGGCACTAGCACCATTGGTATGCTTATATCCCACAAGAGTTGCCCTTCGTAAATTATTTTATTCATTCATTTTAAGGTATTTATATCCCACCCTTCCACAGTAAAAACAGTGCTCAGAGTAGCTTGTATAATTTAAAAACAAAATAACAATGTATCAAAAAGAATAATTGTAGTTCATACATTATTGGTATGAAGTGGAATGGAACCACAAGGCAGTTTGGTAGCTATGCTACTCAGGTACCATATAAAATTATCGATTTTGATCTTTCTCATTCGACACAAAATAAATAGACCTATACTTTTGTATATAAAGAATGGCTTGGATCCAAAGGTGTCCTTCCAACAGAAGGAGCTTCCTCCATCAAAGGAGACTCCTTCTGTAGGAGGAAGAGAACCTTTTAATCTAGGCACTGATTAGAGTTTAAGTGATAATTACACATATTCATCAATATATGATAAGAAATTACATTAACAGGAGATTTGTAAAAGTGAATTTAATTTTATTGGGATTGAAACTGCTAACATGGAAGAATGGCTCAGCTTGTCTGAGCATGGAAAGTTAAGCAGGGTCAGGCCTGGTTATTACTTGGATGGGAGACCCCTCCTCTAGTTTCCTGCATTGAGCAGGGGGTTGGACTCGATAGCTTTGTAGGCTCCTTCCAACTCTATGATCTATGAAATCAAAGTCTACATTAGGTCAGTTTGGTGATAGTTACATATGACAAAATTAACATATTTGGGGCCCGATTCAGAAAGCGCAGAGAAATGCAAATACTTTGAATTTTCACTGTACAAAATGCATAAATATGTGTTGGGCTCAGTTACACTGAGGTATAATGAGGTATAATGAGTTACTCTGAGATTTGATGATGATTAATTGAAATTAATATTAGTAGATCATTTTTTGACAGGAAAGGAGTTATAGCCATACTCTTTCATTCACTCTCTCAGCCCATTCACAGGTTATATTTTGCTTTCACTGAATTCTGAGCAACATACAGTGGCCTACTTAAAGTAAATACAGTAATACCTTGGATTGCAAGTAACTTGGTTTGAGAGCGTTTTGCAAGACAAGCAAATTTTTAAATATTTATTTAATTTTTTTTGACTTGATATACAAGTGACGTCTTGCAATACAAGTACTGTAGTATGGCCTAAATTAAAAATCTCTGTACAAATTTTTTTGGGGGGATTTCGTTTTGATATAAGAGTGTTTTGGATTACAATCACGTTTCCGGAACGAATTATGCTCTCAATCCAAGGCATGACTGGACATGCTCACTTTTCCAATATGTATTGAAGACAATAGAAAAGCCCCAGTTTTATCAGGAAATCTATCCCTCTCATTGACTGCCTCTCACCCTCTGATTTACCTCTTCAACATTTAAAAAGAAACAGAAGCTGAAGTAAATTAAAGGGATGTTATTTCAGGATAACTTTCAGGGTGAACCAGCTGATTATAAACATTTCATTCCTAATATAAATTAAAGAGAAAAGGTCATATTGGCGATTATCTTGAAATTGTTACTCTTCAATAAATAAAATTGTCATCTTAAGTCTGTTTTTGATCTAATTGCATTTCTAGCTTTTTAAATAGCATTTGTATAAATTTCCTGTATGAAAAGCCATTATTGAAATAGCTCAACCCTTCTTTGATGCAGAATACAAAGATTTGCTGCAGCACAGTGCAGCATACTGCAGCGTCATGGGATCCCCTCTGAAACCTTACTGCATCACAAATGCATTTATGAGCTGAATTGTATTGTCATCATGAGAAAGAAAAGGCAAGGTTCAGAGTAAAAGGTTTTTTAGAATATCCTGTCTAACCAATATGAATTATATTCTGCAGCTGTATTTGCATATATTGGTAGTTATCACTGTATATAGTGATTATTGCAAACTCTCATTTCATAAACATGACCTAAACAATAAATGTACACTATTACAGGCCTGTGGCTCACACTGGCTCAGCTTGTCTGAGCGTAGAAAGTTAAGCAGGATCAGGCCTGGTTATTACTTGCATGGGAGACCCCTCCTCTAGTTTCCTGCATTGAGCAGGGGGTTGGACTTGATGGCCTTGTAGGCCCTTTCCAACTCGATGATCCTATGAATCCTATGTGCTACCCTCTAGTACACATAATATAGATTAAGGGATGCAGAAATCTTATATAGAGGGCTAGTTCAATTGTTGTTGTTAAGTTGTATACTCAGTCAGCACCAGCGCAAACTCTCTCGCCACCTGTGGCAAGAAAGCACGTGCTGCCGCCATTACTGCCACTCCCCTCCCCCACTCTGTGTCTGTCTCCCTTCCCCCCATTTCCTGTGTCTTTTCCCTGCCCTCCACGTCTGTCTCTTTTCTCCCTACTACCTACCGTGTCTGTCTCCCTCCTCCCCCATCCTGACCAGTCTGTCTACTCACTCACTCACTCACTCACTCCCACACACCTAGTCTGTCTCCCTCCTCTCTACTACCCACCCTCCCCACCACATTTCTGTTGCTGCCACCTGCTCTGCAGGGTGGGTTTGCTCGCTGAAGAGAATATCCACCCAAAGAGACAGCCACGCCCAAATGACTGGCTCTGAGGGGTCTTTTGTTAGAGCCAGGCATTGTGGGAGGGGGTGTCCCTGGAAATCGTCTGTAACACAGGCGATCTCCAGGAACACCCCCTCCCACAATGCCTAGTGCTGAGGAAGGACCCCTCAGAACCAGGCATTTGCGTGTGGCTACCTCTCTGAAGAACCACGTCAGCCACTTTTCCAGCTGACGCAGCTCTTCAGAGAATTCACCCATTTGCCCGCTCGCTCTGAGAGGATCCGCAGAACAGCTGGCAGCAATGGAGTGGGTAGGTAGGGAGTGGGGTGGGGTGGGAGACATGGCAGCAGCAAAGGGAGAGAGTGCAGCAGCAGCAGGCCCTCCTGGTGGGGGCCAGGGGGGAGTGCACAATTCGCTGTTCTGCCAGCGCTGTACTCAGTTATCCTATGGCTATAAGGAGTGTTGAACTCAGCTCTGAGCCCTGTGCTCTGTTTGCTGCTTTGGAAGTGTCTGTCATAAAAAGACTAGCATGCCCTTGAGAAAACTGTGATTCACAGTTTGTTAACAAGCCTGGATATCAAACCAGAATCTGGTTTGTTCTTACATCTAAAGAAGCCATTGTCATGTACTCCATGTGCTTATTGTTCTCCACCATATATTGGGAATACTTCAGTAATGGTTTGGGACACTTAGTAGGTTGTGGAAGCTTAGCAGAGATGAGCCAAATCTAATGAAGTATTTTGTGGATAAATCTAAACATCCAGCAAGTTAATGCGGTGACTGTTTAAAGATAACTGAGCAAGTTGGCAAGATGTGTGGTTTGTTCTTCAAATATTGCCAGTGGCAATTCAAGCTTGTAGGTGTACAGACTTCAGAGCAACAAAATTTAATCCAAACCACACTTTTTGAGCTCAGAATAGCCATACAGTACAGTACAGTTACAAATTTGAAAAAGGGTCTATTAGATGACATATGTCAAATAATAAGATGCAAAAACAGTGTTGACCAGTCCTCATTGGTTGCTTGTGATATCAGGTGACCAGTCTAATGAATTTGATTAGCATGTGATGGTACTTTGGTCTCAGTTTTCTGAGGTGTGTGTGTGTGTGTGTATCCCTGCTTTTTAAGTGAAATGCAATATACTAATGTGGATAACAAAGGGGAGAGATCCAAATTCACTGTTTACTTTCTCTGTTGGTTGACAACAGAAGTTGCCAGAAAACTGCTATTTTAAAAAAATACCAAGGAAAAAATAATTTGCCAGTAGTTGGTCTATACAGTGCATAGCACTGCTGTTAGAGTATGGTCTATCTGTTAAGATGTTGACAACTGTTGAGTGTGAACACACAAAAAAGTGATTAAGGTAGAGGCTGTAGTAAAGGCTCCTATTTAGACCTGTAAACTATTCAGGTTTCTTGTTTCTCTAAATGGTACCATCTGTTTAAAGGGAATCATATACAGCCAAGATGCTTAGGAGAACTGATTTCCTTCTGTTGATGAAAGCTTTCAAAGGATTCCACTTCCAAGCAATGCCTTTCTTGATGGCAGATATTTTGGAATCCCATTCAATCAGTGCTTGTGTGTATGTGTGGCCTAAATACAATAGAGGACATATTCAGTGCATCCTTTACTCTTCACTTTATTCAAACCCTAGATAATGATTAATCTTGGGCTTTTATACCAGATTTTGTACTTCTGATTTACTTGGTCTTCCTTCTATAGTGCAACCAATGCATCAGAAACTCTCAATTGTTCCATTTTTTTATTAACAATTTTTGTACAGAATACTGCACATGCACAGTATCAGAGGCAGTATGCCTAGGTACACCAGTTACTGGGGAACATGGGCAGGAGGGTGCTGTTGCACTCATGTTCTGCTTGTGGATCCCTTGGGCAGTTGGTTGGCCACTGTGTGAACAGAATGCTGGACTAGACGGACCCTTGGTCTGATCCAGCAGGGCTTTTCTTATGCTGGATTCCAGTGGATTCCATGTTCAGTTTTCCACAGTTTTCATTTCCTTTGTGTCTGATTTTACTAACATTACTAATATGCATGTGCATATTGACAAAATACCAAAAATGCCATCCTTATGTGAATATACTTATGATTGTTTTCAGTTTCTTTTGTACTGCATTTTACACCTGCGCACGTTCACTTGTGTGCATTGATAAACACTGCAACAACTCAAACTTGATGTGATTGAACCAATGTTTTACCAATGTGCAGGTTCACATGTGCACTGCAGTAGAACCTTGGCAAAAAAAATTATTGAAGCAGTAATGTATACAAGCACATCAAGACTGATTATTTGCTGTGTTTTATCAAAGTGAACATATGAATTAGTAATGTACCGGGTGAAGAAGATGTCAAGAAACTGAAAGCAACAATGAACGATGCATTATCCAATTCCAAAATTAATTTTAGAAATTATCCTAGTTAAAGTGGAGGAGTGGAATAGCCCATGGAACAATGAAGGAACAGAGCAAGGAAAATTATGCAGATACCTAAAATGTTAGGGATTTGCTATTAGATCTAGAAAAATGCATTACTTATATGTTGGCACTGTTTGCAATAGCTATTAAGACAATTTGGAAGAGGTATGTACAGTCAATTACTGTACCATCCCTGTTATAGGGATGGCCCAATATTAATTAATATGTTTCATTGTCTCTTTGTTATGCTCTTGGGTTTCTTGAAAATGGCCTGGTCCAGCCAATTTTGTCTCATGATTGCTTTCTTGTATAGTGAGGGAACTAGATACTGCTTTCTCTCCTCACCCAACAAGCCCACCTTTCCTGCCTCAGAGTCTACTGACCTTTTACATGTGGGCATAATATGTCATTTGGGTGTACTTCCATAAATGTGTAGGCCCGGACTGCATGGTAAATGCATAGATTTCATCTGGGATATCAATTGTGATGTTTAGGTCTATATATACTGGACTAGCTGTTGCCTGCTGTGGCTGCACTCATGTGGATTTTAGGATTTGGTACAATGGAAAAGATGCAGTGTCTCTGACTGAAAGTGTAATGTTTAGGCTGGGTGCTGGCAGCAGAAAACTTCTGACAGAAATATCTGATCTTAAAGAAAAATCAGGTTAATCCTGAGAGTCTACAGGTGATGAAGAGTGACTTTGCCAAGTTTGGGGTAGATCTGTCAAAACGTGATGGAGCCTATGCGACGACACCCCACACACAACAGTCAGTCAGTCATTTAAAAAGTGTCCCTCCCTTTTCACCCCCTCAGAGAACATTCTAAATGGCCTAGGGGAGGTTTGCATACCCACCCCAATTGGCCCCTGCATGAATTCATACAAACATTCTAAGTGTCTGTGGGCTATTTGCATAACTGCTTCTATTGGCTCCTGCAGCAATTATGAGGTGAGACCGATTTGCATAACTGCTCCCCTGTTGTTTTGTCCATAGGAGATATGAGAGTGGGGCGATTTTGCCCCCTTTTTTCATCCCCTTAGGGACGGAATTTCCAAAAATCGTTCCTTAGTGGGTGTCTACGTCATAAAAACAATGTCCCTTCAAAATTTCACATTCCTAGATTAAACGGTTTGAGCTGGGCGTTGATGAGCCAGTCAGTCAGTCAGGACTTATTCTTTTATATATATAGATTTTATGCACATAAAGCCTATTCCAGGGCTCTCCAACCTTGGGTCCCCAGATGTTGCTGGCCTACAGCTCCCAGCATACCCAGCCAGCATGGCTAATGGCAAGGGATTCTGGGAGCTGTAGTCCAGCAACATCTGGGGACCCAAGGTTAGAGAACCCTGCCCTATTCAAATGTTTCACCAATAGACAGAACATTCAGTGGCCTTGGATACAGGACAGTTGCATTGGGTGGCAGTGGAGAAAGGTGGGTCTACTCTATGTCTCTCTTTTTTGTAACTGGAGAAGAACAAATGAATGCATTCTTTGGCTATGTATACACTGTATGTCCCTATGTGTGGCCGTTAGTGCCTTTCTTCTTCCTTTTTCTTGTTTATATACAACTAAAGGTGACTGATTGACTTCATTGCTAATAAAATGCAGTACGTGGCCTCTTTAAAGAAACATCATTTTGGTGGCACATCATTTTGAAATTTGATTATATTCATATTCACAGCTGGCAGAATGAATGGTTTTTTTCACTGTGACAGAGAGGTTCACTCTTAGTTTGCTTAAGTTAAAATTGCATAAGCTAGCATGTCTCCTGTGATTTGTATTCAAGCTTTTAAGACCTAATTCCCTTGAAAAATATGCTGATGCAGTTCCTTGACATAGTATAAAGCCTGCACATTTTACTTCTGATTCTTAGTATTAAAACCTAACAAAAAACTCATCTTGCAAATCACTTCCATAAATTATAGTTTGGACACATGCAAGACTAGAATGCATATTTTAGAGAGGTATTGAAATCAACTATGTTATCATAATGCTCTCTGTCCTTATAATGTGAGTAGCATTATTGTAGTTATCACCTCATGCTAGCAGACCCTTGGTGTGGTTCTCAGCCACATAAGTAAGTAAATGATAAAAAATGTAAATGATATTTGATGTACGCAATGAGGGAGCTTATGCAGCTTAATTTTCTATACTTGAATCAATTTCATTTCAGTTTTATTGAAAGAACTCCATTTAAACGAAAACATTTGTAAAATTATTGGATATCAAAAACTTAAATAACCCAGTCTTAACTATATACAAACATTTAACTAAGTATTAGGAAACCTCATAAAATATGAACAATTTCTTTTCACACATGTCAAATTACATGAGACAAAGGATTTTAACATGATGGTTGCAGTCTTCAGCATGCTTTCTGGGAAGTATGTCCACTGAAAGTTTACTTCCAAGTAACAATATTTAGGATTGTACTGCAAATAATGGGCCTGACCCAGTCAATTCCTTCTGTACACCTTTAGGAATGTGCAGCTCTCCCTCAAGTAGGGTCCTCCACTCATTATAGACCTGCTCACAGGGAGAGCTGGTTAGCAACAGAATGTTCCTTCACATATGAATGGTAGAATATGAAGAGTAATTGGATTCTGCACACATTTTTAAATACCATAATTGCTTTCTTATCTTAATAATAATTGCAGCATCATTTTTTCTGAGTCCACATTTGCAAAATATAGTTAAATACAAAACTCCGCAGAAAATAATGTGTTCGGAATCTTGAATAGGGGGAATCTAGCAGCCAGAATTTAACACCCTACATTCATGGCAGTTTGCCAGAAGGATGCACCATTGGTGCTTTAACCCTCCGTCAATAGAAAAAATAACTGTGTACCAGTCTGGTTTAGTGGTCAGATGTGTTGTAGAGTAAGTTTTGTCCAGCCACACTTGAGACTCAAACAACTGCAAGTTTTAAATAGGACCTTTAGTTAATATTAACAGGCATTTTTTTTATTACAACTAAAGCAGGCAAAGTAAATTAGGCAAAAGTGAAACCAAAACCAGCACCCCAACTCCCTACAAGCATTAACTATTTAGTGGTTTTTCAACCAGTTATTTTTCCCTACATACAGTGGGTTTAACAGTGGCCGTTGCCTATTCCAACAAAATGTATCCCAAGAAAGCTATGCAAATAAAATACCATAAAAACAAAAACCCTTCATTGAGAACTTTGCTTTTTCAATCCCAAGTAAGTTGGTTAGGTTTGAAGACTTAACCCAGAGTTTGATCAACTCCATACCCAGGCCTAATAGGAAGAGATTTCAGTTGGGATGTTTCTCTCTATTGTGGGTTATTTGGCTTCTGAACAATTCTTTTTCCAAGATTGTTCTCAAACAGACACATGTGCAAACGGTTTGGCCTACATCTCCTGAATAGAAGGTGCAGAGAGGTTCCCTGCCTCTTGATTACGTGTACAGCTAGCTATTCAAGGTACAGCTAGCACCATATTCAGAACAAAAGGGGAAACTTGGAATAATTGGTCTCATGCTTTGACCTTGCTGAACTGGTAAATAGCTGAAGACGCTTCAGCATTGGATCATGTACAGCTCCTGATGATCCAGCATTCCAGAGCCGAATGCTTGTTCCTGGCAGCTATTCAAGTCATGCCTTGTGGAACAAAATAGATTCTTGAGGCAAGCTATTAGGGTACCATCCAATAAACAGTACATGTGAACAGAGAGTCAGCATGTCTGAAGCTCCTCTGTAGCACAGTATAGGGCAGTAGCCAATGGGGTGCTGTGCCCCCACAAATTCCATTGTGCCTGCCGATTTCATTGCACTCTGCTGATTCTGCTTGTGTATTGGAGATTTAGCGCTTCTGGGAGCAAATGCTCATTTCTGGAACAGGGCAGATCTGCGGAACTCGCATAAGGGAGCTCCACCGAGTTGTCCTGATTCAGAAACAAGTGTTTCTGCCCGTTTGGGGGCGTCTTCTAGGAAGCATTAAATCTCAGTTGTGCAAATGGTGGATCCCACTTGTGCAATGGAATCAGTGGGAGGGCAGCTTGTGGAACTGAATCGGCAGGGGCATAACGGAATCAGTGGGGGCACTTCACCCCATTGGATACTGCCCCATAGACATATAAGGAAACAATGTCAAGTACATTTGCAAAAAACATTGTGGCCACCATCTGATCATGTGTTTGGAAGTATATGTGGAGAACATCTGGTCACAGGTATCCATGCCACCTTTAGTTTTAGTATAATAAAGAATGATTGAAGGCTTGGAATTCTGGTCTATGATTGCTGCATCATTATGAAGGAAGGTGAAATGCTGCCCTTCCTTTGGCACAAAACTTACAAGTTTTGTCTTGAAAGCAAAACAAAAAACTCTGCTGTTGTCACTTCTGGATTCATGGGCAAGGAACTCTAGGGGAATTTCTAGTTTGTCATTGTTTCAATGTGTCATCCAAAGTCAGGATTCTCTTACCTACAGTATTTTTCCATGTATATGACTATACTTTTCCCTAAAATTGTTAGACTAAAAATTGAGGGCCGTCTTATACATGGAAGTAAGCCAAGGAGAGAACCGCGTGGTTGCGAAACTGCCCAGTGGGGGGCGTCTTATACATGGGGGCGTCTTATACACGGAAAAATACGGTAATCCCCTAGCTAGTGGCACACTACTGAAAGGTTATCAGTTGTTATATTCCATCCAAAACCCTGTAAATGTGTTGTTAGGTTCTTGACTGCTGACTGGCCAAGGTGTTCAGCTGTTGGGGCTGGTTGTTTACAAAGATGCCTGGAACAACCCTCAACAACACATTATGCAAATATTTTTCTCTTGATCAGAGAAAAGTGGTAGTTGACAGTTCCCATTATGTTTGGACACCTGCTGAGGTGAGGGTGCAGGTTGCTTGCATACATTTGCAGATGCAATTGAGGTTGCACTGACTCAAAAGTCAAACTAGTTAGTTTACATAAAATAACAGCTTTGAAGGGGGGGGGCAGTTTTACTGAGACACAGAGAAGGTCCCAACTGGGGTGCGGGGGGGGGGGGAGAGAATGTTTTTAAAATGTAGGTTTGTAAAGGGTTTTTTTTAAACATATGGTTGTTTATATGGCATTTATCGATTTGGCTAAGGCCTTTGATACTGTAGACCGTACAGCTCTCTGGACTATCCTTATGAAAATTGGATGCCCCAATAAATTTGTGAATATCTTGCGACTTCTCCATGACAACATGACGGCAACGGTTTTGGACAACAACGGCTCTCATGGTGCTCCATTTAAAGTGGGATCAGGTGTTAAACAGGGATGTGTTATCGCCCCAACATTATTTGCCATTTTCATCGCCATGGTTTTACATCTTGTCAAGGGGAAACTTCCCACCGGTGTGGGAATTATATATCGAACAGATGGAAAGCTTTTTAATCTCAGCAGGCTGAAAGCAAAAAGTAAGGTAATTACAACCTCCGTTGTGGAACTTCAGTATGCTGATGATAATGTGGTCTCCGCACATTCAGAGGATGATCTCCAAACTATCCTAAATGCTTTTGCAGAAGCATACGAAAAACTTGGTCTCTCACTTAACATCAAAAAAACCAAAGTGCTTCATCAGCAAGTGCAAGCCAATCCTTTGGTGATGCCATCTATCCAGCTTGGCGGGACAATACTGGAAAATGTCGATCATTTTCTCTATCTTGGCAGCTATCTTTCTGTTACAGCTAACATCGACAGTGAAATCCAGCATCGTCTGAGCTCCGCAAGTGCCGCATTTTCTCGAATGAAACATAGAGTGTTCGAGGATCGGGATATTTGTAAGAAGACCAAAACACTGGTTTATGAAGCCATTGTATTACCAACTTTATTGTATGCCTGCGAAACATGGACTATCTATAAATGTCACTTCCACCTCCTTGAAAGGTTTCATCAACGTTGCCTCCGGAAAATCCTGCAAATTACTTGGGAAGATAGGCGAACAAATGTCAGTGTACTGGAAGAAGCAAAGACTACTAGCGTTGAAAAAATGATCCTTCAACGCCAACTTCAGTGGACCGGTCATGTTGTTCGAATGCCTGACTGCTGTCTCCCAAAGCAGTTACTTTACTCCCAACTCAAGGATGGAAAGCGGAATATCGGTGGTCAATATAAGAGGTTTAAAGATGTTCATAAGGCTAATCTAAAAAAATGCAATATAAACATCGAAAACTGGGAAGCTCTGGCCCATGAACGATCTAAATGGAGGTTGGCCTTTCACAAAGGTTCCATGGACTTTGAAGAAGCCCGAGTGCAAGGTGAAAGGGAGAAACGTGCTAAGCGAAAAGCACGTCAAATGAATCCTTTACAGGACCATCTTCTATCTGGTAACCTGTGTCCTCACTGTGGGAAGCTGTGTGGATCTAGAATTGGCCTCCACAGTCACTTACGGACCCATCGCTAGAGTCTACACAATCTTCTTTAGAATTTCCTCCTTTTATCCCGGAAGACAATCTTACTCGGTCACGAGTGATCGCCTGATGTTAAGTAAAGTTAGTCATTTGTCTATTACAAAAATAGACCACATATTGTATTTTCATCCTGACAAGGAATAGAAAGGACAGGTTCTGGGCTAAGCATTTGTAGACATGGGGCAGTATCCAGCTGTCATTTCATTAGCACAAATGATGTTGTGCTAGGGGAAACTAGGTTTTGAACTATTTGCAAGAGGAGAATCCAACTAAAGTTACATTTGTACAAGCACAGTTGCGCAGGTAGTTGTGTATTACGCCTGTGCAACCTGTTGCGCAACAGGCTTGCGCAGTGGGTTGCACAACTGGTTGCACAAACACTTGGGCAACCACTTGAGCGATGAAAAGATTCGGCGAAGTTCCAGTAGCACTATTTGAATTTTTGGAATGACGCTATTGGATACTACCCATGAAGAGTAACTGAAGAATTTGAACAGCATTTTGTAGAGTTACTTTTACCTTCAACACCTTATGTGCATGTTTTTTCAGATTTTTGAGTAATTTGAAAGGGGGAAAATTGACCCCCAAAACTGTAAAAAATAAAAACATTGATTTTTCACTAGATTTAGGGGGGAGTAGGGCACCCTGAAACACTGCAAGTGAATTCACATCTCATCATGGTTGAGGAATGCATGACGCTGTGGAAGCACAACACAAATGTTTTTTTTTTGGTTTTTTTCTAGTGCTGTGGGATTATCACTTGTCAACTGATAGTTAAGTTGTTATCTGCTGGAAATGCAGTTGGCTGGAAGGAGGTACTTCAGCCTGTTATCTGATATGGCCAGGCTGGTTCAGCCATTTGTCAGGTGTTACAAGAGGCCTGTCTAATTACACTTGTTACTGCTTGCCTGCCTGTCTGCCCTGTACCATTTTGCCTCACCCTGCTCACTGGCCTGGTTCACACGTAATGAGTAGCCAGTGTGGGTGAATTTCTCTGCAGGGTCTTCTCATTGTGGCAGCCACCATTTAGAATATTCAGGGCACAGTGGGAGCATACTATACCTTCTAATTACATGTGAACCCAGTGATGGTGGTTTGTTGGGGTGGTTGACAAGCCACCTAAAACCCTAAAACAGCTCATGGGTAAATGTGCGGCTTGTCAGCCACCCCAACACAACCTACCCTCAACGGGTTCACACATAACAACAAGCTACAGTGTTCCCCTGCCACAGTTTAAATATTCAGAACAGTGGTGGCCTCCGCAATGAGAAGTCCTGTGGGGAAATTTATCCACAGTGGCTTCTCGTTACGTGCCAACCAGGCCACTGTCTACTCGGTTACAATGGGTTGCTGATCTTCTGGATTCAGAACTGCTAGCTCTGACAGAGGATAGTGTTCTTTGAGAACCTGAAAGAACCTAGCCCACTTCTCCCCTACTTATGTTCAGATTCCTGATGTGGATTTGATCTAGAACTTTTGCCAATGCAGTTGTGTCATCAAAATTCTAGCACTAGCATACACTTATTAGTAAACACAGCAGTTATTCTTGTGGATGGTGATAGTTAGAACCAGTTTGCACATAATGGCTGTTCCTCGGTTGATAAACCCAGGAATTGCCGTGGTTGAGTGGCACAAAGCAAGTGTGGTACATGCCATGAGCTCATCGCTTCTACTTTCAATCAACAATGCAGTAACTCTGGGTTGTTATCAGGATTTCTTAGCCCAAGAAATCTGGGTTGTTTAGGGGTTAAACAACCTAGATTTAACCCAATAATCATCCATGGTTTGTTGTTGGGTAAACTCTGCGTTGCTCAACCCCTAACAACCCACAGTTCCTGGATTCAGATGCCACAGTAACAACCCAGGAACAGGATTGATTGAAAGCGTAAGTGGTGAGTGTGTGGGAGGCATCACACATGCTCCTGCTCGGCGATGGCAGTTCCTGGGTTTAAACAACTCAGGAATTGCCATTAATAGTGAACCAGGTCTTAGTAGGTGAAGCCAAATAAAAATTGGCACTTTACTCAACCTCTGCAAAGGGCTATGGAAGGACATGGTATTTCATTCTACAGCCAGTCATTGTTTTTTCCTTGTATATGCCTTCTCAGAGAATCCTTCTAGCAGTCAAATAGAAGACCATTGTCCTGTGGGCTATGTTCTATTTTATAAACATCATGTGATAGAAGACAACTTTTCTACATATCTATTAAATGGGGGCATCTTTCCTGAGTTATTTTTTTAGTATTTATTGAGGATACATAACAATTTCTAGATGTTACTAGCTATTCCAAAAAAATGTCGATTGAAGTTAAAATTATAAAGACAATATAATTTCAATGAGAATGATAAGAATGGAAGAAATAGCCTTTCTATGATATATTTTATACTGTAACTAAACTGGTAGGTGGCAGTAGAGTACTTGCCTTGTTTTTTTTAATCTTGGACAGGTAAAAGGTAGGGAAAGGCTTATTTGTTAATTTTTTAAAGAGAAAACTAAACAAAAATCTATTATAGGTTTTATTGTTTAGAAGGTCTGTTAAGGAGTTTTTAAGAGATCATCGTTCAGAAGCATTGTCATTTATCTTTGAATACAGTGTATGTTTACACTCTGTGACTTGTTAAAAGAAAACTATGTTGTGTAGATATGTTGAAATAAATTGTTCTTCACTGTGTTTCAGTCATATTTAATATAGAATGTTAAATCTGTTGTTGAATTCCATTGCAAATAAAACAGACTCAGTACTGTTTTTGAATAGTAGTTTGGACATAGAAGTATGTAATTACTGAAACTCAAATCATCTTTTAGTTTGTATAATATTTTCCAATTCATACATTCAGTGGTATATTTCTTGCATAAAAGATAGGCTTCATGAAGTCCTGAGGATTGTGTGTATGTGCTGAAATCCTGGCCTATCACTGTTTGCACCTGTTGGCCTTCTTTAAATATAATGCTAAACCATAATTTAGTGTTATGTGGAAGGGCCTACTCTCTCCCTTCCCTCTCTTCCTTTGCAACAGCTGTGAGGAGATTGGATGCATCTGCTTCCATTTTAAACTATCCAGAGTTTGTCATTTAATCCAAACTGGGAATAGTGGTTAGTTTAAATTATAACTTGTTCAAACAAGCCAGCTTCAGAAACTATGGTTTGATCTTGGGTTGTTTGGACAAACCATAGTTTAAACTAACCATAGTTTGTTCCATTTCATATGAAATGAGAAACTGTGGTTAGTTTTAAAAGTAAGTGGATGCTTGTAATCTCCTTGCAGCCTTGACAGAGGAGAGAAGGTGGATGAGTGCACAAGCCTGAGCCTCATGCATGTAACATTAAACTATGGTTTCTTATTACGTCTGAACCAACTCATTGATTATGAAACGGGATAGCAACTATATAGACATATGTGAGGGATGGCTTGTGCCATATGGCCCATTGGGTGTTTTGAATTGCTCTAAGAAGGCCAGTCATTCACAGATGGGAAAGAAATTAGACCTGAGCTGAGGTAGGATCCAGTAAGGCAGGTTGGTTCTCTATGGCTGCCTCATGCTGCTATGAAGTTTAAGATGAGAGATGGGTTTTTAAACAATAGCATTGCATTCTGAGTAACGGGAAGTCTGCTTTTTTCATGGAGAAATACAGTGGAGGCACTCCAACCCCCAGTGTATTTGTTTGCTTCATAGGCTACCAGCTTGCCCCTTCCCTTCTCTCAGCAGGAAATTATTCTTCTGGCCAAGACTCGGCACATGCAGCCTGGTGTCTGGAGGCAAGCACGAGCCTTTCTGGGACTTGGTGAAGTAGCTGACCACAGGAAGAATAATCTGCCCAACTTTCAGCAAACACAGGGTTGGATCCAGATTTAGTCATACTTTGAGTACGCCCATTGAAATCAATGAGACCTAATTTAGTCATGAATAATTTAAGTCACATTGATTTCAATCAGTCTATTCTAAGCATGGCAAAGTCTGGATTCAGCACACAAAAAATATTTTTAAAAGAAAAAAAGAGATGGAAAAATATGTTGAGGGGGGGACTTTATTTTCTGCTGACATAATATCTACACGACTGCAGGTGAGTTGCTAAGCCAGCAGCTCTAATTTACATTTATGTCAGATGGATCAGGGTCAGCTGATTTCTGGCAGCTACCACATAGTTTTGGCACAGCAGAGAACTGAGCCTTAGGGCTGAACAATGTGTGATGTTAAATGCTTCTTTGCATCTGACATGCAGGTTTTAAAAATGAAAATGGCATCGGCTGTGCATCGATGTGGGATTTCCTGCCAGTGCACATACTAGCTTCAGATAAGGGATTTTCCTCATGACCATACCAGAGGAGGGAAGGGTTAAATTCCATTTCCATGTCTGCTCTGATACCATTAATTATTAGTTCTCCCTGCTGATTCTGTTTGCATTTTTAAAAGCCAGCACATTAAATGCAAAGACATAATAATTTTTCAGCAAATTCTCAACCGTTATGAACCAATAGAAGATTGTTTCCCCCTTTACTGCTATCATAACACAACCTTCTCCTCACTACCACTACCCCAAAAAACAAAGTCATGTTTTCTAGATGAATAAAGGAAATTACTCTCTACCCCTGTCTTCACCAACCTGGTACCATCCAGTTTTTTTGGACTTCAAATCCCATCAGCCCCCCGGCCAGCATGGCAAGTGTTCAGGAATCCCAGGTGCTGTTGGCCAAAACATTTGGAGGGCACCAGATTCAGGAAGGCTGCTCTATAGCCTGGGAGCAGAGCAGACCAAAAGGAAGGCGTTCCCTCTCACATGCGCCCTGTTCCCCAGAACCTTTCCGGCACTGGATTTTTGTTGTCATCTGTATGTTGGCATGTGTAGGAGAGGGGCATGTAGTTCTAAGGTCTTTGTCCTCTAGTATAGAAATGTACTTTAGACTTCTATCCAAGCAAAAGCAACATTTTCTTTTGAATTTGTGAGGGAACAAAACATTTCCGGTACATTAAGTGAAACATTTCCATTAAAATTCAAAATCTTTTGTATCCAATTTGTGAAAGGAACTGTTGAAGCTTTTTTATTAATATTTAGCAAATTAATCAATAGCAACAATTATAAAACATAAAATAATACTTCCACTGACTACCAACTAGTGAGGTTTCATGTTCTAGCAAGGTTGATAAATTATTTTAATTTGCTTGTGCTGAACCGAACAACAGCATCTAATTTATCAGACAAAGAAAATGAAACACTGAATCATCATACATTTTTCAAGATTAGAAAATCAATCAAAAATGCAGAAACAAGTGGACTTTTAAGTGCATAATTCTGGGTGCTTAACAACTAAATAGTTCAAACAAATGGAATAATTACGGTAATATATATTTATTTTTAAAAAGTTCTGTGTGACCAAGCAAAACAGGAGTTACAATCTGTTGAAACCTTTAGAAGAAACAGCCACTTGAAATCACATGTAAACAGCAAATAAGCATGCTGGGGTTATTCTTAAATGTTCAGTTGTTTTATTTCTTGGTGAGAGTTGCCCTGAGTACTCTGTTATAGGGTGGCCTATAAATACTGTTAATGAATAAATTAAATCAATAGCAGTATAGGAGATATTACTGTATTGCTATAGAAAACTGGCAGAACAATACAAAGCTAGATGATATTCAACAATGGTGATTTAAAGTGAAAATCTCTAATATATTTAATAATTCAAAAATCTCAAACCATTATTTAGATAAATGATTGCACTGTATTTTCTACCAAGGTACATATGATTATATGTCAAGTTGTATTGACATAATGAATTCACACACAACTGTTTGGAGTGCTACAGCCTTCTGTAGGATTTCTAGCAAAACATACCCGGTATACTGGAGAGTGTAGTCTCGAAGTACTTGATGTTTTTTCTAAGAAAGACAGTTCTGTTTATTTGACATTTGTAACCCTACTAGAGAATTGCCTGAGTGTTTGCACACACTCATGTTATTAGTTTTTTTCTTACAGGTAATTTCACAGCTTCGGATCTTGAGCAGGTCTGTAACTGCTGGCTGCAAATTTGACAGAGAAATCTGGTCTAATGAGCTTTCTCCAGTCCTCAACCTATGGAAGAAACTTAATCAGGTTAGAAGGTCAATTGTTGGAAAACTTTTCATTTTTACTTCTAAAATAACAGTCAAATGTGTAGATTTATCATGCATCTTAAAGTGAACATAAAGTGTAATTTCAGTAAAATGCAGAGGGTTGTATCCTGAGTTATAAATGCATAACGGGACTAGCGGAAGCAAATTTTCCCTCCCCCACCTCAAAGCACCCTACCCCCCACACACCCCCAGGCTTCCTAAAATCCTACACAGAGTTTTGCTTGTAAAAAGTGCCTCTACGTACATGTAACTCTACCAGACCCCTACGTACATGTAACTCTGAATCCAGCTCATAGATTTGAATCTGTTTTAAATAAAATGTTGGTTCCAAAGTCTCATTTCCTTCAACAGAAGAGGTTTCCTCTGTGGAAGAAAGGAACCTTTGAGCCAGATAATCCATTTTATTTTTGTTTATCCAAAAAATATAACTCGTTATACAATTAACTTCAGTTGGATCCAGGCTAAAGGATTTTTAAAACTTGCTAAAATCTGCACTTTGAGCATTTATTTGCATCCAGTATTCATGGCAAAATCTCAGTGTGTTTAAATACCTGTATTAAGGCATCTGGGAGACATTAAAATTGTCTTTAAAACTAAGGTAAAGGACAGAGTGAGAGAAAAAATACAAACATATAATAAAACTACAATTAAAGGCAGACATCCCAGTGGAGGGTAATAGAATATCTATAACGTGAAGTTTGGTTAAAATGTATTTCACAGTGGTCTAAATCCATTGTTACTTGAACAGACATCCACTCATGCAACAGGAGTTTCCCTTCTCATCTTCCCTTGTACAGCCTACAGAGTCTCTGGAGGGTACCCCAACACTCTTCATCAGATATGGGGGGCTGCACCAGAGGTTGCAGAGGAGAGGGAAAATTTGACCTACCAGTGATGTCCATTCTACTGATGGAAGGACTCCACTGGATAGAACCCAATATAATCTCTTACTATTCTTACCATCAAGAATTGATTGATTTTAACTCTTGTTTATTCTGCCATGTAGCTCATAGGTTTAGTAACATGTGTCTGCTAAAATGCTGCACTCATTAATCCATTATATGTGGCTTATATTTTAAATAATTGTTTCCTCTGTGGCTGCACTAGTGATATTTCAAAATACCCACAATCATCATATATAATTTTGCTTGCATGTTTTTTAAATAATGGTGTGAGAAATAAATATCATCTGTAAGACATTACTCATGATATGTTAAGGTGATCTAGAGATCTTTGCTAAGATATGACTAGAATAAGTAAGCCAATAAGGATTGGCCTACATAGGCCCTGAGATGATGTTCATGATATGTTTGAATATTACATGTGTTTCCTGAAGATAGTTTTGAATATTTGTACAGTTACTAGAGTACTCAAGTGTAATGGGGGAGGGGACATCTGAGCCTTTAAGTGGTAATGGAAGGACTATGGTGACTATTGCGAAGGCCACATATGGCAACCCTTCAGTTAAATCTTTTAAGTTTTTGTATTATTGAGAAACACTGGCTTAAGCCTTTTCCATGCTATAACAATTTGAAATTTATAGACTTCAATATGAACTTTAAGTTTGTTCTCACAAGCCACTGCTGTGAGTGCTTTCTGTGGGCAATATAAATAAATAAGCAAGCATAGCCAGCTGGTGACTAGCCATGTCGGCCGCTGTGGATCGACCAGCACATGCAGGATTCAGCTTCAGTCACCTTCTGGTATACCTCTGTAGATGTTTCTTTTCAAGCATTTGTAGTTTGACTTGTCAAAAGCCAAATCCAAGCTAAATTCTACATGTGCCAGCTGATTTTCAAGGCCACTTCAACATGGGCTGCCGTAGCTGGATGTCCGTATGCATAGGGTTTTCCCCATGATTGCCATTGGCTAAAGAGTCAAAGGATTTACTACATCAGGGGGTGGGCAACTTGTGGCCCTCCAGCTGTTTTGGCCTACAACTCCTGTCAACCCTAACATAGTCAGTGGTGAGGGATGCTGGGAGTTGCTGGGAGCCGCCTTGGGTCCCAGTGTTGGGAGAAAGGCGGGATACAAATAAATATGATGATGATGATGATGATGATGATGATGATGATGATAGGCCAAAACATCTGGAGAGCCTCAAGTTGCCCAGCCCTGCACTACATGCATACATGTGAACATGCATACAATATCCGAAGGGTGACTTTTAAGGCTGTATCGAAGTGGGTACTAACTGAGCTAAGCCACAGAGCACAGTTCAAGGAAGATTCCAAGCCTTGAGAGTCAAGGGAGTTTTGAAATCCTAAGCTTGTCTAACTGAGGGACTTAGAGCCTTAAAATGACCCTTTTGGACTTTGCACAGCTCCCACTGAACTATGATTGATGTTCAGGACTTAATGAAACACTGTTGATGTTCATGTAATTTGCTCAGCTGCTCAATGAAAGATTCTCCCTTATCAAGCTTGTAAATTTCAACATAAGAATTAAAAAATCATGAAACTTTGGCTCAGCTCTACTAGCAAAACCCCAATGGCCCCTTCTACTGAGAAAAAGTAGCTGGGTGGACTGGAGGTGATCTGGAGTGAAGATGAGGTGGGGAGAAAGGGTGCTTCACTGTTTCCCTACTGAAAATCATACACATACCCCCATCCCATCAGAATTCTATATGCCTGTTTATGCTTGCAAACATACATCCTGGAACCCTGAAAGGAGAAAGCAGCTTGGCAGGCTTTAGAAGAGTTAAACACACCCTCCTCCCACCACTTCTCTGCTCCAAATTGGCCTCTTTGTAAGTTGTTGGGGTAAGCTAATTTGTAAGCTATTGTAAGGGCCATTGGGGTTTTGTGTGTAATATCTAGTTAGGCCCTGAGATGATCATAAGAGTCCCTGAGTTTTATTATTCTCTTAAAACTACTGTATAGATTCCCAGCCACTTCTGTCTATAAGGTTGAATGAGAAGTTCATTTCAGTTTGTTTTTGATAAAAAATTACCAAAATTCACCAATGTCTTTATATTCAGGGGACAGGAACAACTTGATATTTTAAAAGTCCATATACAGGAGAAAGCAAAATTATAGATTTGCCCATCCCTTTCTGTCTATAGCAGTGGTTCCCAACCTTGGGTCCCCAGATGTTGCTGTACTACAGGTCCCAGCATCCCTTGCCATTAGCCATGCTGGCTGGGTATGATGGGAGTTGAAGGCCAGCAACATCTGGGAACCCAAGTTTGGGAACCACTGGTCTATAATATAGACTAGGGGTAGGCAACTTGTAGCCCTCTAGATGTTTTGGCCTACAACTCCAATCAGCCCTCACCATGGGCTATACTGGCTAGGGCTGATTTTATTTATTTATTTATTTATTTATTTATTTAATACATTTTTATACCGCCCAATAGCCGAAGCTCTCTGGGCGGTTTACAACAGTTAAAATCATAAAATACAATATAAAATATAAAATTTAAAACCACAGATTAAAAACAAACAGCAGAGCTAGCATCAGCAGTTACAATAACGGAATTAAAAACAATTACAAGATTAAAATGATTAAAATGCCTGGGAGAACAGAAAGGTCTTCACCTGGCGCCGGAAAGAATACAAAGTAGGCGCCAGGCGAACCTCTTTGGGGAGCTCATTCCATAACTGGGGTGCCACAGCAGAAAAGGCCCTCCTCCTAGTAGCCACCTGCCTCACTTCCTTTGGCAGGGGCTCTCGGAGAAGGACCGCTGAGGAAGATCTTAGTGTCTGGGCAGGTACATATGGGAGGAGACGATCTTTCAGATACCCTGGTCCCAAGCCGTTTAGGGCTTTAAATGTTAGCACCAGCACTTTGAATCGGGCCCGGAAACAGACTGGCAGCTAGTGCAGATGAGAAAGCACTGGCATAATATGTTCTCGTCGGCCAGTCCCGGTTAATAATCTCGCTGCCCTATTTTGGATCAGCTGAAGTTTCCGGACCGTTTTCAAAGGCAGCCCCACGTATAACGCATTGCAGTAATCCAAACGAGAGGTTACCAGAGCATGGATAACTGTAGCTAGGCTATGTCTGTCCAGATAAGGACGTAGTTGGTATATCAGCCTAAGCTGATAAAAGGTGCTCTGTGCCACCGAGTTGACCTGTGCCTCAAGTGACAGTTGGGGATCCAAGAGCACCCCCAAACTACGAACCTGATCCTTCAGGGGGGAGTGCAACCCCATCCAGAACTGGTTGAATATCACTTAGCCGGGCAGACGAACCACCCACTAACAGTACCTCCGTCTTATCTGGATTGAGTCTCAGTTTATTAGCCCTCATCCAGTCCATTACTGTGTCCAGGCACTGATTCAGAACAGCCACTGCCTCACCTGGATTAGATGAAAAGGAGAGATAGAGCTGGGTGTCATCCGCATATTGATGACACCTCAGCCCACACCTCCGGATATGCCAAAAACATCTGGAGGGCTGCAAGTTGCCCACCCCAGTGTAGACATTTGCCATTTTC
The DNA here is from genome assembly GCA_021292165.1 of Shinisaurus crocodilurus. Classification (NCBI taxonomy): domain Eukaryota; kingdom Metazoa; phylum Chordata; class Lepidosauria; order Squamata; family Shinisauridae; genus Shinisaurus; species Shinisaurus crocodilurus. Next base: position 270,921,337 of record CM037878.1, on the reverse strand, counting down.
AGACATTCCCTCACAAGTTTACTGAACACACAAAGGAGGGAACAGGATCACATGCACTGGCTCCACCCCAATTTTTGCATATTCAGAAGGTCTCAAAGGAGCTTCTATGTGTACAGCTGTACACATATAGAAGCTCTTTTCAAACAGTTCACTGAAAGCACAGGGAGTGAAGCCTGCAGGTGTAATAATATCAGGAGCAGGATCAGCAGGCACAATCCTGCTCCCCCTTCTGTTTATTTAGTGTATGCACAAAGGGAACATCTGAAGAGATTTATTTGTTGGGCCTCCATTTGGGATGGAGGAGGAGGACATAGGGCAACTGAGCTAGAGTGTGTTTGGGGAGGGGCCAGGCACGTGTCATCTGTAGCCTGGCCCAGCTGTACTGCCTTGCCAATCTGCGCTTGCTTAAAAGACAGGCCCCAAACACACTTCATACTCTGGAAGCAATTGTTGTTGCAATCAGCTGTAGCCAGACGCTCCTGTCAGCTCCCGGACTGAGATCTTGTGCATTTTGACTCCAGTATGACCTTGGCGACTCTTTGGCCTGCTCCTAAACTGATTTGTGTTTTCTTGATTTTGGATACATATTTTGGCTTCTAACCTTGGACTGTGATAACGACTACATCTTATCTCTGGTCCAGACTAATTTATGACATTATTGTACACTCACGTTGCACTCATGTTCTGCTTGTGGGTTTCCTGTAGGCAGCTGGTTGGCCACTGTGTGAACAGAATGCTGGACTAGATGGACCCTTGGTCTGATCCAGCATGGCTCTTCTTATGCTCTTATGTTTTTATTGTGGTGCTCCCTTTCATTTCTTAAGCCAGTGTTGCAGCTTTTGTCTCTTGTATCTAAAGATCTTCTAACTAAAAGTGGCTTAAATGCCTTAATGAGCAACGGCAATTCTTTCTCTCATTCGCACACACACACACACACACACCAGACAGCTAGTTGATTGAAACTGTCCAAGCAGTTTCATCTGTCCAAACAGATGGTTGGCACTGTCAAAACCAACCATATAAACCATTAGTTTTGGGTATGCAGATCTGCTCCAGCAAGGATTGTTGCACACAGCCCAGCATTTACATTGCGAGGGTTTTACTCCTCAGAGCATCTATTTGAACATGAGAGGCTGAATCCTGGAGTCACTTTGCATGAAGATACTTGCTTTTTGCACATGGATTGCCTTTACTGGATTGGGATGTATATTCATAAACTGTTTTTTTTTCCAGAGAGCAAGAAGGAGAAAACATAATTATTATATTCCTAGTACAGTTAGTAGAAATTGCTAGTAGAAAATTATATTTGCATACCTGCATAATTATGAATATTTTTAATATAATCACCTATTTCCAAATTAATTTAGATGAGTTATATTCCATTTTAATCTGCATAATTAGTCACTATAGATATTCCTTTTTTAAATCAACATGATTAGCTGTGGACACAATTCTTTCTGATGATCATTTCAAATTAACAATTACTCAGTGAAAAGTTACTTTTATAGAATACTAATCAAGATTAAGTGCAATACTTTATAGCTGTTTTTGCACTTACAAAAATATAACCAATTTGCTATTAGACATATTTTAACTCTAATTCTTAAGAGTAGAAACTGTACAGGCTTCTAAAAGAATTATAATAGGTGTGTTTAGCATGAATCAATGTGCCATTTAGAATTGAACCACAAATTTTGTAGAACAATTTATCATTGCAAAGTTTCAAAATTTGTTTTCTCTCATGTAGGTTTGGTCTCCTTATTTGAAGGGGATATACGTACACTGATATAGCCCCACCAAAGTAATTGGCATGGTACTGTTATTAGGAGTCTGTGCATTGGTTTGTAAGCATTCTTCAAGGGTCCACAAATTCAGTTGTCCTGGAGACCACTCCTCCCACTTTTGCAGTAGTCCCTTTCCTCATCTCCGACCATGCTGTACTACGGAGGCACTTCCAAGTGTAGTACGAAGTCAAAGACTTTCTTTTCACCTGTGTTCCAGGCCAAGGAGAGAGACAGTATTGACCTGCAATTTCATATTGCTCTACGTCTCCCCCAGTCCCCCGTGGAAGAGATAAAAACAGTGATGGCCACAACAAATGTCTGGCTACTAAGGCCTCTCTACCCTTCTTACATCCTGCAGAGAGTTAAAGACACTTAAAACCAGTAATTGAAGATCTTCACTGGTGTCCAAGCACAGTTCATTAATAGAATAACTTAAAGGCCAGATAAGTGAATGCAAATGTATAGCAAAGTTTGGATATAGGTGTCTGTATAACTAATTCCCATGCATCCACTTCAGCTTTTATCACTAGACATGAGAGTGTAATAATTGAAGCTGATCTGGTCTTTACATTCACCATGTGGATTGGCATCACCATGATGAACTTCCCATCCTTTGGCCATATCATCTAATAAACTCACTGTGTGAGTCGGTGCCATCACATATAGTGAGTTTTCCCACTCCCACTAGCAATCACATTGACATGGATTGGTAGTGAGGAAACTCACTATATAAATTCAGAACCAGTGCAGACTGAAAACAGGAGTCATATGACTTGCAAATGTTGTCGAAATAAACTCTGGAAGAGTTTTCTTGTTTATTTTTCTTTCTTTTGAGAATGGTACCTGGGAAGAGAGTGATAAATGTAGGTCATGAAAAGCCACCTAAATCAGTCAGGATATTTTGTAAAGCAACTTCTGGGTCAAAAATGACAGGTGAGGATGCAAACTGTTGTTACTGCTGAAACTTACAGTAAATGTGATAATTTCATTTTATTAATTGAATTAAAATTCTAAACAGGTCAGTCACTCGACTCAAGTTTATGAAGTTTAGTTTAGTACACTTATATGTATATAACCATAAATAGCCCACTGTGAAATAGTTTGGCATGTTCATTTGTCACTAATATTTTTACAAATCACATTAATATTATATATATATATATATATATATATATATATATGATCCATACCTGCCCAGTTTAAATGTCTTAGCATACTCTATGTTAGCCTTTCCATTTAATATTGAGTGTGAAGGATGGGGAGACCCAACTTAGAAGATTACAGTTCATATAATTATTGGTTGGTGGGAGTATTTTCATACCTTTCTAACAGGTCACAATCCAGTGAAACCACTGTGCATGCAAAAGTGGGGACGGGGTTAGAACCTAGAAGCTAGAGTCTAGAGAAGGAGTAACTAAAATTAAGCTCTCCTCATTTCCTCCAGAGATTAAGTCCATGCAGCCTCAACAACTTGATTGAGGGATTTTTGAGAGTGAAGAACTGTTTATTCCATATTGGAACCAGTTCTAGTGTTAATTGTCCCCCAATTTGTGAACTCTGAGGACAGTATGCAGTGCTGCTGTTCCGCTTATACTATCAATGTACTGGTAGCATAAGCGACCTCTAGTGCTACATCAATAGCTTAAGCTGGTGCAATATGTTTTCACTTGCTTTGCATTCCATAACTTCATAGGCTCAAACATTATGCAGGGAACATGATAAGAGAGAGAAAATGGAAGGGTGCAATAGAAGGGGTAGTAGAAAGGAACATGATGATTTGACCCAGCAAGACTCTTTTAATGTTCTCATGTGCAAAAGGCCAAGTATCAATAAACCATTAACCACATTACTATGGTACTGTAAGGATGTTATGTCACTGGCATGGGGATTGCAAGCTGGTACAGCTGTTTAGAACTAGGATGCCTAGCTTTTGTTCTCTAATACATTATATATACAATATGTGCTTACTCTGCTCCAGCTATGTGGTAGAGACCAATTTGAGCAGGAAACACTTGCTCACTTGTATTTTTATTTACATGGAACGGAGCTGCAAATTCGCATTCATTTGTGGTTCCCATGATACACTGCTCTCAAAAGTAAACCACTTGTGTGAGCATTTTTTAAATTCAAGTCCGCCCTTGACATATCAGAATTAAGTCAAAATCAGCCGGTAAAAAAATACTTATATTATTATATGACTATATATATATCGAATAAGAAATTTTGACTGCTATACATTTATCATATATGTAAAGTCATTTAATCTGTCTAATTTCTTTTTCATTATGTATGATTTACTGCTTGATTTTGGAAGAAATCAGGATCCTGAGAAAATTATGTCTGAACTAATTTTCTGCTAATAGCTTTAGTTGAGCAATTTGCAGAGTTGTGAGGATTTAAGAACATTGATTATTGAAGAGGAAGAACTAATTAGTTGCATTTAAGCTACAGCATCAGATGTTTTCCCAACATACGTGTTTCAGATTCATCCTGTATACTTCTCTCATTATAGTCTGTTTAAATTTAGTTACTAATCTTCCTGATATATATAGAATTTTAGGTCAGTGGCACCAAAGTCCATAATTACCTGTCTCAGAAAATGAACTTGGTCTGCTCATAATGTTCAGCAGCATTATGAAGTGGCCACCATTTTCTACTAAAGTCGTTTTCTGACTTGGATCTTAATTTGAGCTGCTGTGCCTCCCTTCCTGGTGCCTGCAGTGCTGTCATTGCAGCAATACAGGTGCCAGCAAGCTTGGGAAACATTACAGATGCCTTGGATTGAGAGCACAATTCGTTCCAGAAACGTGCTTGTAATCCAAAACACTCTTATATCAAAATGAAATCCCCCAAAAAAAATTTGTACAGAGATTTTTAATTTAAGCCGTACTACAGTACTTGTATTGCAAGATGTCGCTTGTATATCAAGTAAAAAAATAATAATAAATATTTCAAAATTTGCTTGTCTTGCAAAATGCTCTCAAATCAAGTTACTTGCAATCCAAGGTATTACTATTCTCCAGAGTGCCTGGGTCCATACTATGGATGCCAGGCACTCTGGAAACCATATGTCCTACGTTTTTTGGCACTAGTGTGTACTTCTGCAGTATTTTTAAGAAAAAAATGTTGGCCAAAGGATGTCATTATCCTTTAACTGATTAACTGAATGACTTGTTTTTTCCCCTTTAGAATTCCAGTCTGATTCATCAGAAGGTATCTCCTCCATCTGAGCGGCAAGGATCTCCAATCCTTTCATTCATTATTCTTGAACAGTTCAATGCCATTCGCTTAGTTCAGAGTATTCATCAGTCTCTTGCTGCTCTCAGTAAAGTCATCAGGGGAACTTCGCTGTTGAGTTCCGAAGTACAAAAACTAGCGAGTGCTTTATTAAACCAGAAGGTGAGATTTTATTTTAAATTCTCAATGTACGTAGTGTTTCTTTATTCTGTAAATATGTCAATCTTCTCTACAGTAATTAAAAACAGAAAACAATAACAAACATAGCATAAAATGCCACATAAAACTTTCCTTTGTGCAGGGACAAAACAATTAGCAGTTCAGATAAAAAGCACTAAAAGGGTGAGAACCCAAGATGTATTTAAAACACATGTTTGTTTAAACTTCCTGAGTAAATAAAAAGGTCTTCACCAGGTGGCGAAAAGACCTTAAAGAGGGTGCCAGGCAAGCCACTCTGGAGGCTACTCCATAGGTGGGATAACACCAGCAAGAAGATCTCTCCATAGTAGCCACCCTCCTCACTTCACTTGGTGGGGGCACATAGAGCAGGGTCTCCAGACAGGATCTTAAGGTTTGAGTATGTAGACATGGGAAACATTGTGGAATCTGCCTGGAGACTCTAGTGCCTAGTTCAGTGTTATTTTTCTCACAGGGAACAACCAGATGTTTCTGGGAAGTCCACAAAGGCAACAGCCAAGCAACTGTAATTCAGATGCAAACATCTTCTGATTCTAGTGGTTCCATATAGCAGGCATGAGTAATGACCATTAATAGACCCATTCTCCATCAAATTTATCTAATCTTTTAACCATATCTGAGTGAGTCGCCATCACTACATCTTGTGACAGTGATTCCATAAATTAAGTATGTGGTAAGGAAGAAGTACTCCCTTTTGTCTATCCTCAGTCTAGTATTTTTTTTTACATTTAACATTATTTTGAGGCTTGCTTTAGGGTGGAACCCTCTACCAGTCAAGTTCAATTGATGACCCTGAGTTATAGTATTATGAAGGAGAAAAACTTTTCTCTGTCCACTTTATCCACACCATGCATTATTTTATAAACTTATACCATGCCCCCCTTGTCATCTTTTTTTCTAAATGAAAAAAAAAACCCAAATTTGTTAGTCTTTCCTTGTTGAGAAGGGCCTCCAGCCTCCTGATCATTTTGGTTGTCCCTTTTCTGCACCTTTTCCAGCTCTACAATATTCTTAAGATGGGGCAACCAGAACAGTACAAAGTATTCCAAACATAGCCACACTGTAGACATGCAGAAGGGCACTGTAACAGCCTTGTATCTGACAGTTGCCTATTAGCCATAGCAACCAGGAACTCAGTGCAAGCAAGTGCATGGAATACCGTGCTGGGGAGTTAGTGTGCTGGTGGAGGAGCTACAGGGTTTCTTTGCTAGCCACAGAGAGAGGCAATCCTCTTCCTCCTCAATAAGCATGGAAGTGCAGCACAGATGCGTGAATCACAAAGCTCAATAACATCTCTAATTATTCTTTTTTCAGTGCCCCTTAACATGGCAAAGCAAATGGGAGGGCCCAGAAGATCCCTTACACTATCTCAGAGCTGTTGTAGCGCGAGCACATGCTATCCAGGTACATTTAATATTTCACTAAGATTCAGCATTTTAATAATCTAAAGTAAAGTTCATATGTGTTCTGTTTGTTTTTCATATTCATATCCCACCTTTTTGTGAAAGAAAATCCCATGGTAGCTACTGACACAACAAGTGTAAAATACAGTTGGGTTTAGTAGGCCTGCATGGGGCAGGTAGGTTGGCATGCAACAGCTGAAACTCCCCTAGTCACTGATGTTAGTCATGCTGTGAGCTTCCCTTGAGGTCTGTGCAGCTGCTGGAGAGTTGCCTGTGGAGAACAAAGGGAAAGACAGAGAGAGTAACGAATAATGGTCAGCAGCTGCAGCACAAGGTTTCTGGAGCTAACCGGGTGTTTGTGAGGAAGGGAAAGAGAGTGGTATGACTGGAGTTTTCTTTCTATGGTGCTTTGATGGCTTTTTAGCAGATAAGGCAGTATATAAACATAAAAAAATAAATTAAGTAAGTGGCCAGGCTACAAAAGTGTTCATGAGTGGCCAGTAGTAGCAGCAATTGTAGTGGAGCATCTGGCATTTACTGACAGAATGCTTATCTGTGGGTTGGAGTACATGTTTGTTACTCTTGAGTCTTCAGCTTGGGGGATAGAGTCCCCAGCTATTGTGGGGGAAGGATAGTTCATCAATACAGTTTAATTGGCGGGGGCAGCCATGGAAGACATTTGCCCCAACTGTACTTTGTAGCATAGACTGCCCCTTGCTTATCTGGTGTGTATTGTCCTTGTATCCCAGTTGTAGCAAGTGTGTGTGTGTATGTGTGTTTGGTGTTTGTGTCTGAAGTCCTGAGGTGGGGTATACCTTGGGGTATACCTTGGGTTCCTTGCAGGAAAAAAGGTGGGGTATAAATATAATAAATAAATAAATAAATAAGACAGAGAGCTTCAGCTATTGTGCGGTATAGAAATAAAATTGATGATGATGATGATGATCATGATTATCATGATGATGATGTGTTAGCAGGTGTTTATATAGGTACTCCTGGGGGTGGATGCAGAGTTAGTCTGGATCTTGTTCTTAGTCGTAGTGGCATGAGCGGGATGGGAAGAGATGGATTTTTTTTTCTTTCCATTGAGTTCAGTTGGTGGTGTATATGTATTTTACTTACATGCCCACTGAAGTTGGCATAATATTATGGTGACAATAGAGTTAATGTTAGAGTCTGAAGGATTTGGAATATGTCTGCTCTTCCCTGTCTCCATCCCGTTTGGGGCCTTAAATCAGTGGATTTGCACCAGTGGCGCAGATACGCCAGTATGGAGTTGCACTGACATATCTGTGATGTTATTCTGGCAAATCACTGGCAGAGTTGTATCTGGAAATATGCCAGCATAACAGGGTTTCTGCCATATCCTGAAGTCCTTCGGCTAGTATATTGTGATTTTATTGTATTTTATTGTTTGTTGCTTTGAAGGCTCTGGTGGGCAGGAAAATGATATATAAATACTTTGACTGCCTCTAAGGGTAGAACCCACTACAAGACTGCACATTGTAGAGAGACTGTGCCCTTAATTTTTGCCCTAAGAAGAAGTACAGAATATTCTAGAGTGTGCCACTTTGTCCAGTGTGCACTAGAGAAATGGAATGCCAAGCAAATATTAAAATACTAACATGAATTGCTCAATCAGTTTGTCTTACATAGACAGCATTGCAGTTCTTGTGTTCAGGCTACAGATGGCTGGGTAAAATCTGCAAGATTAAGAAAACAGAAATTGTGTGTACATTTATGCATGTTGGCTTATCCTCTGTTGCTGGTTTTATGCTGTATTTAGGCTTTATTACTTTAATTTTGTATGTACCGGTAATTGTTTTTTATTGTAAGCCACCCAGAGAATTCTATAACTTTGTGGCATATAAGTGTTATCAACAAACAAACAAACGAAAAGTTATGCCCACATTTACACAACACATTCAGTACATTGTAAACATAGATTATGCAACTTTTTAGATTGCAACATTTTATTTTTAATATTCCTTTGCTTAATTTTCCAGGTAATTGGAATGGTCATTGTGTTTATTTTGTGCACCTGCATCATAGGACAAGGGCACTAAAACCTTTCCCCTCTCTCAGGGGCCATGATATTTTGTCTAGAACACTTTTCCCAGTCCACAATCCTTTTTTTATCTTATCTATGGCAGGTAGATAATTTAATTTAAAGAGTGCATTCAAGTCTACTGATACTTTAACTTCTAAATATTTAGTAGATATTTTTCTAATGAATTTTACAGAAATAAATGTTTTAACTTGTATTTAAACAAATGAATACTTTGGGGGGGAAATGTATTACTAGTCAAGATTTTTTTTAAAATTCAAATAACATTTCTCATGCTTACCAAAGAAGGCGGTTATATTCAGTCTGACTCTTCTTCAAAATCAGAACATGGGTACAAACCTGCCTTTGACAAAATACCTTGACAACATCTCTCAAAACTAAAAGGAAGATCCAGCTGTAGCACATCCCATGACAAATATTGTAGTCAAAGGGTTATTATTGCCAGCTCCAAAATTCATCCCCTCAATAGGCTTCCTACAATTGTCTGTAGGTGATGAATATTGCATTAGGATGTTCTATAATAAAGAGTGTTTTAATTTCATTCTTCCATGTAAAGTGGTTTTTCCTTTGGGAACACACAACGAAACGAGGAATGCACTGGCAAATTGACATTTCAGCCTGTCATATTGCTAAGGATTATTAGAATCATAGAATCATTAGACCACTCCACAAGCATGAAAAACTGTATTGAACCTTGGAGAAGCTTTGTGACAATAATGCTTTGTGTGTACTAGATTCTGGTAGTTATTTTAACCAAGTTGCACTACCAAAGGGATGACTTACAATCTTATTGATTCTGTCTCTGGTATACAGCATGCAATCTCCATTTCTGGGAATAGTGCTTCTTCCTGGTTAAAGACAGATTTCATTTTCTGACTTTACCACTGGGGACAGTGGGAAGCTGCCTTTGCCTCTGGGACATGAAATGGCCAAAGAATTTCTCTTATTTTCTGACCATATTTTTTCCTCCTTCAGTCCTAAAATGCTCATTCCTTCTCTCTCCCTCATTAGGGACTTTGTTTTTTAAGAGGGAGGTACAGGGAAGGGTAAATTACTTAATGGCTAGACTCCTCCTTCAGTGTGGAAGGAGAATCCAGCTGGGTTCCAGTCTCATGAATCCATTATAAAGAAAAAAGAGACAGGCAGTTAGAGGAAGGAGTCATTTGAGAGAGCCAAAGATACTACAAGTAATGACTAGGTATTCCCACAATCAAGGCTTTTTCCCAGTACAATCCTTCAGGGAATTCTCTCCACCCTTGCCCCACTTTGTTTCAGTGGGTGGTAAAGCTAAGGGAAACACACTGGGTTGTTGCTGCACTGGTACCTCCCCCCCTTCACCCCAGACACTACGCAACTCTCCCTTTCATTGCCCCATTAAGGCAGCAAATGTGCAGACTTCACCAACACTGAACCCATAAATCTCAACTCAAAGACGGTATAGACAGCAGCCACCTAAACCATGGCTTCCCACTTGACACCCAAGATAGCAGATTAACATCAGTAGTGCAGGAAGCCCAGCCATTGCCTCCAGGTTCTTCTTTGCCAAAGACTGCTCCTTTCATGCCAAGGATAGACACCTTCGTTTCTTTTTAATCCATTAAAAAAGATGAATGAGTTTGGCTTTCATCTACTAAGTAGGCTTTTAACATTGTCACCAGAAGGAATCTTTGGCTGTTCAGGTGGGGAGTAGATGTCTAGTCCAAGGCTAACCTGTCTAGCATTGCCTGCTTTCTTACTGTGCTGCAAAGGTTTAGCCTTCCCTTGCTTTCCCTTCCTGCTCCAAATGTACTTGCACAGTTCATCTATGTTATGAAGAGGATGAAGAAGATCCATGTCACAACATTGTCAATGGGTGCTTCTGTCCAAATGCTTGTGCTGTTCCTAAATTACTGCACTTGTGGGAGAGTGGGAGGACAAGCTATTTTCTCATGTCAGGGTTGGGACATTCCTGATAGAAAAGCTCCTACCTTACTCGAAGTTAGATCTAAGGGCTCTTTTTCGCTTACCACTAGTGACTTTGCAGCTGCTTTACTGTAGCAAGATCTAGCACCATGGTGGTATCTGTGTGAAAACTGGAACCGCATAGGTGGACCAATCACATGTGACCTTCCCACCTGATTTCTTGCTTTTTTGGCAGGCAACAATAGGGTGGGAAGAAATAATAAAATTAACCCCATCCATGTGGGTCTTCAGACACTTAAAACAGTAGTGTAGAATATTGCTACTGGAAATTATGTGAGCTTTACATTTTTGATCTTAGCTCACAATGAATTCTGCCTTGGGTTTAACTGTCTAATAACTGGATACCATAACTGAGATTCCCACATTAAATTAGAATATAGTTAAAGTTTAAAAAGTGCTCTCAAATCCCAGCTAAATTCATAGACTTGATTAAAAAGAAATTTAAAAGTGATTACTTTGGATTTCAATGAAGACAAAATGTTTGTCAACCATTGCAGTCTCTTAGAATGTTATTGAATAGAACGGCTTGCCCATAACTTTGCTGAAGAGCTGGATTAAATGTTTATTTGAAGATGCTAGTAAAATGAATGTATAAAACATAAATTACAAAATGACTCCTATGACCACTTAGACACTGAACAATTTACAAAATTCTGTCTTTCTAATGGGAATCTACCATTACAACCATGCTATCAGAGGAATGGTTAAATCATTAAAAGAATCATGCAGATATGACCAATGTATTGCTAATAGACATAGAAAGGAGAAAAAACCCTCAATCAGTCTTAATTGTCTGGGATGAACATTCATAATCTGTGTTGTGACACATTTAAAGGTCACTTGATTAAATGGCTGTGTCTGAAAGAAAGACTATAGCGATGTGTTTTGACACTGTGATAGAAAAACAAATTACAATATATTTAGTGATATTATAGTTTCAGTGGCTTCCCAACTATGATTCAGTGCTACAAAACTAGCAATATTTTTGAAAAAGAGAAATATTTTTATATGAAGCTAGCGCCAGCTTGTCACAGCCTGCTCCCCACACTTTATCACATTAATCAAGCAGCCCAGACAAAAGATGGAACAAGAGAGTTACTGGAGCCAACTTGTGAACCATTGAGACAGGTCTTCCGATGGAACTAGTCTAAAAGTTTCCAGTTGATATCAGATGGGAAGAGGAGATACTTAAATGCAAGAGACTGGCTGCATGGGATGGGTAATACGTTTGCCTCCATCAGGAAAGCCTGTGCTTCTTTGCTGAGAGGAACAGCATGCTTGGCTCAGCATGAAGCCAAAGAGGATAATGGTGTCCAAATGACAGAAAGAGATAGCTAAGATGTTGTAGTTGTTTGGGGATTTGACAACTTTTCAGCAAGCAAAGCTATTTTTTTTTATAGAGTGTTGAGAGAGAAGGAACTGAAAGTAGGAAGCAGAATTGTGGTCCTCTTTCACCAAAGTCATTGATATGTTGCTATAGTAAGGATGGAGATGTTCAGTTAAGTACTGACAAGAGAGTATGTTTGACTCCTTTCACATTTCCTGTGCAACATGCAAAGCAGAACCGAAGCATCTTTCCCGTGGTGAGATGCATGAGCCTTTCATGAATCTGAAGTTCACCCATACTATACTGGAAGCATGAAAAAAGGAAGTGAGAATCACTTTTACTTCCTCTGTCCAAAACCTGCCCTGTGTGTTTTGAATAAGGGTGGATTTCAGAAAATTAATTAATTGCATTTCAGTTGGTTGTGAGATTTTACTGTATTACTAAGTATTTCGTTATCCCTTTGAGGTATCGTGATGCATTTATATATAGATTACACTTTAAGATAAATATTGCACTTTAAAATTCAAATAAAAAATGCTAATGGGCATTTTACTGTTCCAGCACATTGTAATAAGCTGAAGGGTAATGTCCATACCAATATCAGTTTTTAAGAAGGTGTGTGTGTGTGTTAATATATATTTATGAAAGCTGTGTGGCTTTGCAGCTATTTTATTTCACAACATACAGTGAGCTCACAAATAAACAGTTACACAGGTTTTGTTTGTAAATAGGAGAGCTCACCATTTTGTTTGTAAATAGGAGAGCTCACCATTTTGATGTCATATACAAAATATCAATGGGGTAGCAGTATTATGATTAGTTATTTATAAAGCTGAATATAATGTAAGAAATAAGACTTAAACACATGGCAAAAATTGTTTTACAAAGTGCAGTGTGCATTTGAGAAGTCATTAATGTACAGTAATACCTTGGATTGCAAGTAACTTGGTCTGAGAGAGTTTTGCAAGACAAGCAAAAAAATTTAAATTTGTGTAGCGGCTCACAACTCTGAAAAACTGGTTTGTATCCAGCAAATCCCATTCATCAAACTAGACTGTTTTTCTTTCCACAAAGCCACATTTGTGTTGACATGAAACAATCAATTTCCAGATAATCCTGAAGATCTTGTGTGTTGTCTGTTACCTTTAGATATCTGACATGTAGAGTCCATTCTATCAGGACAGAAGTCCTTCAGTATGTCTTCTGTCTTTTTACTATTCTGAAGAAGAATAGGGACATTTGAGCTATTTGAGACATTTGAGTGACTAAACAACATTCTTAAAGAAATATTTCAGGAAGTCAACCTTGATGGACATTGCAAGAAGGGATGCAGATGCTTGTTCCTGTGTTAGTCCCATGGAAGACTTCTAATGTTCTCTTATAACAACCTTCCCCAACCAGGTGCCAACCAGATGTGTTGGACTACAACTCTCAGCATCCCCCAGACAGTCTAACACACCTGGAGGGTACCAGGTTAGAGAAGGCTGTCTTATAACAAGCATATCAGTTAAAGGGTCTTCCATTCATATATCTGCACCCAGAGTACCAGTAACTAAGAAAATTGTGACCTTGGTTGCACACTTTTTGTAGAGAAGGAACTTCATGATATTTCTTTATCTTACAGCCCTTACAATCACACCTCAGGACTTTCTAAATAGCCAGACCTCTCTGACATATCTCAAGCATATCTCCCTGTTTTCTCAAGCATCAGGTTTTCTTCTTCTTGGGGGTTCAGCTAGATACCAGTGTAGACAGGTTCTTTCTTTCTGAGGATAGGAAATGAAAGCGTCTGTCCTAGCAGAGGCAGTTCACAGTTCTCATTGTCATTTTAATTTTGTGTGATTTATATTTTCATTTTTAAGCTGTCTTGAGTTTGATTTCATCATAGAAGATGGGGTAAAATGTCTAAACAAATCAAACTATCCAATTTGGGGAAACTAATAGCATTTTGTATGGAGACTATGCATGCTTGAATCAAAATGCAATCCACATTGGGCCTTCCCTCTTCTGCCTTCTGATGTGAAGGGGGTGAGTTCCCATGTCATACACTTCCCTTCTGACATTTCCCAGAATGGGGGTTTATGAGTAAAACAAAACATTCCTATTTATTTATTTATTCATTCATTCATTCATTCTATTTTTGAATCGCCCATCTGGCCAGTCATCTGGCCACTCTGAGCAATATACAGTCTAGTTAAATACAAAAAAACAAACAAAAACAGCATCAGTTAGCCCTGGGGAGAGGGCAGTCGGAGCAGGCCCTAATGTTCCCTCTGCCTGCTCCTGCCGCCTTCACTCCTTCCTCTTCCCCACAGGGCCCTTGATGTCAGTTAGCCCGGGGGGGGGGGGCAGTCCAACCAGAGAAGGCCCTGATGTTCCCTCTGCCTGCTCCTGCCGCCTTCCATGTGACAGGCACTGTACGTGAACACCTCTCTCTATAAGCAGGGAACTGTCTTATGAATAAAACAACAACAACACTCTAGCAATATTGTGCATCAAATCAATCTGTGTTGGTCCATAGTTACAATCCAGACATGCAAAGTAAACTATCAAATCAACATCAAAATACATTTTATCTTTTGCTTCCAAAGCTACAGTCTTGTGCATGGTTAAACACTAATCTCCACTGAATTCAGTGGAGCACATGTATTATATAACTGTATATAGGATTGGTGTCCAAATATAACAACTGGTACCTGTTCAAAATTCAAGACAATTTATGACAAGTAAGCTAGATGGTTTTCTCAATTAATGTATAATATTATCTTTGTAGAACTGGGTAAGTAAAGCGGAAAAGCAGACCTTGCTCTCAGATACACTCGACCTCGCAGAACTCTTCCACCCAGACACATTTCTAAATGCCCTGCGACAGGAGACTGCAAGGTAAGTGAACTGGTTGCCATGCCATTTTATGAACTTGTTAGTACCATTGTCATTCTTTTATTGGTTTCTGATTGCCTCACTTTTACTGTCCAAGGGAAGGCTAAATGGTATAGTTTTCTTTTGCAGGAAGCCTAGTTGGTCCCACTCTGCCCGTCTTCTACCATCTTGTTAAGACTTTTTTATGTGCAAAAACTTTTAATTTGCCTCCATAAAAATTCATATTGCTGAGCCTATTCTTTTTATTGGTTTTAACCTGCTGTGATTATCTCTGTTTTATTAATGATTAGCTCAAAGATTTTGGAATTTCTGGGTTGGATCCAGGATCTGCCTTCTAGGGTTCCACTAATGGAAGATGCCTCTGCCTAATTTTCAGGGATCCCCTCTTCTGCCCCCCCCCCAAAGCACAGCACCCAGTACACATTCATCAGGATCCCCCAGTACTCTTTGTAGCATTTTCAGAAGTCTGGTTGGGCTGTTGGTGGGAAGCGGGTGTGGGTGTCTGCTTCCACCAGCCCCAGTTTCATGTACTTAAAAAGCTGGATCCAACCTTTAGGTTTTATATTTAATGTGAGCTGCCTCGACCACAGTTTTTAACCATGGAAAAAGGGAATGTTTTTTGATATTTTATAATGCTTTTAATGTTTAATATGTATTATTTTGATACTTTTAATGTATTTTTGTTACTTTGTTGTTGTTTGCTTTTATGGTTGTAAGCCTCCCTGAGGGCATTTGCCAGTTGGATGGTATACAAATCAAATAAATAAATAAAATATAAATCTCCTAAAATAAATAAATATATAACCTATCAGTTGAAAAAACCAGTAAAGTACCCGGTACCCGGCCTGTGTAACTTGTGAACCTAATGACATGTACGATTACCCACTGAAGCCTTCTGTTTTTACTGTCTTCCTGGGATTGCAAAAACAATAGTGGAGGTGGGGATCAGGGAGGAAGGGTGTCAAGCACTGTTAGACCACAGTATGTTGCTAGTGGGCTGCATTTGGCATGGTGATTCAGAAGCCTGCAGTATACCATTCTCCCCAGCAATATGGTCTTCCTTCTAGAAGCAGCCATAGCATCATCTTAGGCAGGGTGTTGTCTTCATGCAGATGTCCTTATTGTAATAGCTGAATCCATAATTAAAAAAAAAAATCTTAAAAGAAAAAAGTTGTTCAAAATTTTAAGTACCAAGAATAGAATGACTATTAATGAGATCTAGGCAGGGTTCTTTTGTTTGTTTGTTTGTTTGTTTTTAAAGGTTCCATAGCAAGGAATGTTGAGAGAAGCAGAACGAAGCTTTACAGCTAAAATTTAACCAGCACCAAAAGAGTGCCATAGCCAAATAGAAAAATGACATCACAGAATTCAAAGTGTAGAGATAGGATGTAGTCCAGGATGCAAGGTACAACAGAAATTCCAGTCAAGTGTAAGTGTGAAAGAACAGAGCAGTCCTATCCACGTTTACTTGAATATAATTTCCATTCATTCCACTGGGACCTATATATATTTTAAGAATAGCTTCTAAAGATGTTTAGGAGCCCCTCTGCTCTTCAAATTGCTTATGTTATACTCAAGTGTGGGAGTGTGTGTGTTTAAAAGAGAGGATGGTTCCTTGCAAGAGGAATGAAGGTGGGATATAACTGTAATAAATAAAATAATACAGCATTTCAATTTTCATTTTCTTTCTCTCATCTAGGGTGATGAACTCTTCAGTGGATAGCCTAAAATTTACAGCATCTTGGAAGGGACAAATAAGGGAAGCAAAGCTCCAGGTTCAGGTACTCTCTGCACTTTCAAATTTCATCTCATTTGCGGAAGCTGCTGTGAATCTATATATCTGTAAAAGAAAAAACAGTTTGAATATTTGTTAATTTCCTTAACTGGACTTACAGCCCACTCCATTCCACGAACTTGGGGTGGATAACAATATGCTAATTATCCTACCATATCATTTCCTTTCTCTGGGAACCAAAAGCCAGTTAGAATAAAAATGTCCTGCACCACTTCTGAAAGACAGTCAAGTCTCCAGAGTACAGAAGTCACTAAAATGTCACTAGAATCCCTTGTTGTAGTGAAGCCAAACTCTGCTTCTTTAAGATAGTTCTGACCAGGGAGTGGCTGCACTGTAAAAGGAGATTGCTAAAAGGTAAGCATTAGCAACTTTTTGTCCTGGTGGTAATAGGATCCTGACAGCAGGCACCAGCTTCTTTAAAAGATGGAGAGACAGAAGTCATCTTAGAAGGAAAAAAACAGGACTTCTAAGGTTGGCAGACACCAATGGAAAATGGCATTATATATGCACAACAAGAAGATATTTAAATTAGAAGAAACTGATTAAGAAAAAGATGCCAGTGACAGGAGCAAAGGAATTGAAGACTGGATTCTGCAATTTATAAATCATAGATGAGGATTGGCTAAAGGTACAACCCTACTTTTTAGCCATTCTGACGTCTAACATGATTTTACAAATGTATCTTTAAAGGTCATCTAATAAACTTTGGAGTCATCTTTAGCAGACAATTTGAAGTGCAGATGCCCATTTAATCAGGCACGCTGAACCAACTTCACTGCTTGGTCCAGAGGGATTACCATCCCTGAAATGGGTGATTAATTCAGCAGATAACCTCAAGGCATGATTAGGGGAACAGTTCTTCCTACTAACGCTATGATGAATTTTTGATTCAAAATCAATTTGTACCTAATTATATCTTGCTTAATGACATTTAGAATTACTTGTACAGAAACTCTTACCTGACAATCTCATGCCCACATGGAAATACACTGACTGACCTGCCAGCGTCCACTCATGCCTCTTGAGATATTTTCAATCACTGGGGAATCAAGGAGGAAGAGTTGTTGTAAAGGACATTTTGAGAGTACTATGAATGCAGTTAAAACAGAATATAAAGACTTTAGAGAAAATGTAGCAAAGGAATATTGTAAGGTAAACACCCAGGTTTTGCAGAGATCCATAAGATGTGCTGCTTATACACAGCTGACTTTTGATCAAAAAATATTAAAAGCATACAAACACTTATTTAGATCTCTGCAATGTAAAGATAAGCATGAAACTTACTTCCTTGTGGTTTGCCCATTAGGCCATGATAGCACCTAATAATTATAAAATTCCTACTGTGAAGAACTTGAACTCTGAAAGTAAGATATTTTATAGTGTGTCATCTCACACATCTGTTTAAAATAAAGCTCGAGATATACATGATCAAATTTGAAGTTTAAAGCTGCATTCCCTGTTCTAGCAAGGAGGCATCCATAACAGGTTATGTGTCCACAACAGCCAGGACTTTCACCTAGTTCCTCCGTCTGGCTCCTCCTCTCTCCAGTTCATTGCCTGCCTTCACCCAGTACAAAGCTTGCAAACAACCTCATCGTTTCTACTTCTCCTTTTTTCGTTTATCCCTATGTTGACAACCTCCTGATTCAGTCCTCCCTTCAGCAGGCACATAGGGATGTGGATCAGATTGCACAATGTCTCACAAATCATGGTTTTCTGATATGGCTGTGGAGGGATGGAGTCTGGATCAAGCAGCTTTCCTCTCCATCCAGCAGAGATGGGCCAGTGCTAGTGGGCCTATTTGCTACTCCTCACAATAACAAACTCTCCAGATACTTCTCCAGGTTCCTTACACCAGGGGCCAAAGGACAAGATGCACTGACATCTCCCTGGCCAAGGGGACACCTCCATGCCTTTCCTTGCCAGAGTGCTACAGAAGATTCAGCAGGAACAAGTTGAGGTAGTTCTGGTTAGCTGCACACTGGCCTCTCTGGGCCTTGGTTCTCAGCGATCCTGCAAATGGTATGCAGCAGTCCTTGGATCCTTCTGGTTGTCCCTCACCTCCTACTTCAGGATCCAGTTATGCATCTGGACCCAGGGTGGCTGCAGCTAGCTGCCTAGAATCTGAACAGCAGAGCTACTTAAAACTAGCATATCCTACTGAAGTCATTGACACTTTGCTCTTTCCCAGACACTCTTGCACAAACCAGAAAATGCGTCGTCAACTACAAGGGGGCAGGCATTAAAGAATTCCTTCACTTCCTGAAAGCTTCGGCCCTACGTTCGGTTCTTTTCCACCACAGCTGAACACTTGTGGGGTGACATGCACATGTTAAATGTTTTCTAAGAGCAGCTACTCTACTGAGCCCACCTGTAGTGCACCAGTTCCCAACCTGGAGCCTACAGGTTGTACTCTCAGCTCTTACCAAACCTCCTTGAGACCTTTCAAATCTATCTCTTAACCTTCTTTCCCAAAAAGTCGTGTCTCTGGTAGCAATTACATCCACCAAACAGATCTCAGAACTGGCAGCCCTTTCTGTGAGAGATCACCTTTGTGTTTGCATAAGGATTACCTACTACTCTGGCCTGATCCATTGTTCAGCCCAGAAGTCTGCTCAACATTTCAGCAATCTCAAGACATTATCCTGCTATCCCTCTGCCCCAAGCCTTCACACCCTTCTGAGAGGGTTTGGCATAACAGGGTTGCCACTTTCTGGAAAGTCAAGGAAATGGAAAGTGGTCAGGGAAAGTCAGGGAAATTGGTCAAAGGTCAGGGAAAGTGAGGGAAATCGTGATTAAGATATACTAGTGCAATGGATTTTCTGAGATGCTGTTGCCAGGGGTATGCAAGTTTGACATTACTTTGACACGTGTTAAACTGAGTCCTCCCTCCTGTCAGTAGGAATCCCCTCCAGTCTTCAAGGTTCCCCTCATGCTAGCAGCGGGAGGACACTTGCAAAACTGAGGGGCCACTAGGGATACCTGATCTCCCCCAAAGAAACCAGGGGATCATGCTGTGAAAAGGGGTTAAAGAGCCCCTTTCTGCCAACTGCAGTCTGCTGGGGCTTTGCAAGGAATTGACAGGTACAGACCTGTCAAAGCTGTCAGCTCCTTGTGAAGGGGGAAAATACTTACCTGCATCCTGGGGTAGGTACTGTACAGGGTAGGTGCCTGCAGGATTTGTCGTAGGGACCGCCTTGTGCTAACCCACCTGCCTGATTTCTGCAAATTGGGCAGATCAGGTTGAAAAAATAATAATGAGGGCAATTATTTGTGCACATTATCAGTACAATTTTTTTTAAGGAGGTGACCATGGGCAGCCCCTCCAAGGTACTGCGGGGATTCCTTGGAGGGGCACCTCGTGGATGCCCCCATGGGAACTACAAAAGCCGGCTTGACAGCCAGCTTTTGTGATCTCCCCCCCCCAAGGTTAAAAAAAAAGAAAGTCATGCTGCGGTGAGACCAAAATTACTTACAGCAGTGGCAGGGATTTGGGGAAGCCTTTTCCAGCTGCCCCAAAGGGCCACTCACCCACTTTTGGGGTGGCTGGCAGTGGCAGTCGCCTGCTAGCTGCTTGGCAAGAGTGGTAAAGGTTTTTTGCCACTCTTGCCAAGCAACTCGCTTGTAGTCGGGGCTGACCCACGATGGGTCATGTCAGTCTGGGTTTGGACGATATGACAACCCATCATGGGTCAAACAGACCCATGCGCCCTGAGGGAAGGCAGAAGAGAAGCCCAGGCCGGGGAGCAACTGCCATCAGCTCCTGAAACAACCATCACCGGCCTGAGAGGACTGTGGGGCAGCCCCTCCCCCACCTTCCCTGGGGCTACAGAGGGAAGGCAGAAGAAAAGCCCAGGCCAGGGAGATTGTACCAGCAGCTCCAGAAGAAGCCTTCAGTTGGCCTGAGAGAACTGGTGTATGTTTGGTTTGGGGGGGTGGGTAACGTTTGTTTGTGTATTTAAACATTGTAAACCGCTTTGGGTGCCTTAGCAGAAAGGCGGTATAGAAATGTAATAAATAAATAAATAAATTAATACTACAAGATATGGCTTGTCAGGATGACTTATAACCACAAAATAAGCCACCCTGACAAACCCGTCCCGGGTTTGCACAACATGATAACCCACTGTGGCATATAACGCAGTCTCGGTGTTTAAAGAAGCTCAAACTGAAGTTCCTATCTTGATCTAAAAAAATTGCCTTTCAGTACTCGTATAGTTTTAAACCATTTAATAAAACCATTATTTAATGTAATGTAACCTATGAATTCTTTTAACTTGGGGTTATTTTTGAATGGTGGTCAGGGAAATTGATAAAAACTGGTCAGGGAAATGGAAAATGACATTTTAGTGGCAACCCTGCATAAGTTGGACAAGCCTAGAGCCGTAAAAATGTATATCAGTTGAACAGCTGAATTCCACAAATCAGACTCCTTATTTATCATTTGCAGTCCCAGAGCTATGAGATTGAAAGCTTCTGGACCAACTCTAGCACCGTGGAACAGGGCGTATATCTTCACATCATACAAAATACAGTGAATTCCAAAGCCTATAGCGGGGGTGGGTGAGGCATAACCCATCATGGATGCCTCCTTTGCTTCAAACAGGAAGGGACCTTCATGATGAGTATCTAGTGTTCTGTTTTCACTTAAGGTACCATAGTAACATTCTGCACTCCAGTGCTCCAGTCATGGGAATAAACTGCTATATGGTAGGGAAAGTGAGGGAGGAGCCCTTTTTTTCCCTCCACTATTACCATTCTCTTTCCACCTGCCTGTGCATACAATAAGTCAAGGGTATCCAGACTGTCTTTTTGCAGCTGACTAAATAGGCGGCAGCAGGGATTAGTCTCAATATTCACCTCTCTGCTATTTGATGTTAGTATCTTCCAGCAGCCAAATCTACCACATCAATTTTCCTGGAAAGCACCAGAGGCAGTGGGTTGACCTCTGTTGTCTCCAGGACAAGTGACACAGAATTTGACTGAGGCTCCAACAAGAGCAAGGAAGTTGTATGGTGCAATAAAGTAGAGCCTTCTCCAAAAGATCGCAGATGGTAACAGATGGTTCATTATCTGCATTGCTTTTGAGAAGCATATTAAAATAGGTTCACTAAATGCTGTGGTTCAAAAGTATAGGTCTAAAGAAATTACCTAGATTAAAAAAAGTCATAATTAGTTTTATTATTCAATCCAGCAGAACTTAATTTCCACTAGAAGTAGGAATGAAGCACTTTGTTCAGAAACTGCATGTGTTGCTTTAATGATTAGTTACTAAAATCAAGCTTTCAAAACATGTCACCCATTGAATAGAACACTGACAGACTTGTTATCCCAATAGAAGAAATGAAGGGAGTGGTAGATCTTGTAGGGCTTTTTCATGCAGTTAAGATTTCTTTTATTCATTCCCCTTGTGCATTATTGCTAAACATAGTGGAGAGGGAAACACTTCAGTGACTTGCAGAAAACATGCAGTAGCTCAATCCATTCTTTGAAAGCTAACGTCAAAGCTCTCAACAGGAAGCCATGCCTATTCTGGAATTTGTTTTTCCCCTTTTTCAACCATTGCTAATAAATTTTTATTTGGCTCTTGCTGTTCTATTTCCATTACTCTAATGCCCTGGAACCTGGCACTGACATAAGTGCTGACATAAACAGGTATTTTTCTCTAGCATAATAAAGAATGTGAATCCAAACCATAAGAACTGCCCTTTATCTAAAACTTTTAATAATCACGCTTCCTACTCTGTTCTGTAATATTTTCTGCAGATTTATTTTTATTTACATGAACCATCCAGAGAACTGCTTCAGCTTATGTTAAGATACAATACAATCACTGCTCGTATTTCAGTCTCCAGCACACATTTGAATATTTTATGTCTTTCTATGTCAGATCAGTGGCCTTCAACTGGAAGGCTGTAGTTTTGATGGAAATCGACTTTCAGAAAACCAGCATGACTCTCCCAGTGTGTCATCTGTGCTCCCTTGTTACATGGCCTGGATTCCACAGGTACTTCATTATTAAGGGTCCTAAACTTTAAAGTCCTATAATTGGTTTCCTTTGCTATAATAGGTTTTCAGTATGACGTCTGACCTGTTTTTTTTTTTTAAGAGGCCAGATGCCTTGCAGTTTAATAACTATATTCCTGATATTCAAAAGTGAATTTTCTTTTTCTCTAAAGCTATATTTCTGAGGAAAAGGAAAGGTGGTTTCATAGATTGCATGGGGCTCATTCATCCTTTTTGGTGTTGCTTCCTAAATGGTATAATACAGATGAATATGTGGGCCTGTAAATAAAGATGTATATCCCCAGAATAGGATAATATAATTTTCATTTCTCAAATGTTTTCTTAAAAGAGTTAACCGGATGAATCATTAAAGCCATATCACATAACCAGCAGGTTTAACCAGCACAGGGCTTTCATGATCAGTGCCAGACTTGGGCAAGTTTTCACAATTATTTTTAATACATTGAAGTTATCACAAATTTTTTTGTGATAATAAAGCAGTTACTTTATTCCCAACTCAAGGATGGAAAGCGGAATATCGGTGGTCAATATAAGAGGTTTTAAGATGTTCTTAAGGCTAATATATAAAAAAAATGCAATATAAACATCGAAAACTGGGAAGCTTTGGCCCATGAACGATCTAACTGGAGGTTGGCCTTTCACAAAGGTTCCATGGACTTTGAAGAAGCTCGAGTGCAAGGTGAAAGGGAGAAACGTGCTAAGCGAAAAGCACATCAAATGAATCCTTTACAGGACCATCTTCCATCTGGTAACCTGTGTCCTCACTGTGGGAAGCTGTGTGGATCTAGAATTGGCCTCCACAGTCACTTACGGACCCATCGCTAGAGTCTACACAGTTTTCTTTAGAATTTCCTCCTTTTAAAATCTCCTTTTTGTACATTTTTATCCTGGAAGACAATCTTACTCGGTCACGAGTGATCGCCTGATGATGATGATCACAAATTAGCTTTTCCAATGGATTTGCACCTCCTGAACTGGTCTCGGGAATGGTTTCATATTGTTTCCAGATCATACTCACCTTGTCTTGATTCAATAAAATGTCCCAGTGATAGTTGTTGACATTCTTGTAGCTATGTGGACCTTTCTTTGAACAATCTCATGCAAAAAATCCACAAAGTTTACTACAACATGGAGAGAATTAGTGTGTGAAGAGGCCCTCAGACTCAATCCAGTGTCCATGTCTATCTCACTGTGTAATGATGCAGAAACAATTATATGGAGCATAGTAGGCTGTCACCAAAGTAGCAACAATAGCTGTCGGCATGTTGCATAAGTAAGGAGCAACCTGGAAGTACGTGTAAATAGAATGGCCAATCAAGGCTCAGCTCACACTTAGCTAATCAATAATTGCTGAATATCACAGAGATCATAGCACTCCAAAGTATTATTCATTCATTCATTCATTTAATATATATACTGCCCAATAACCGAAGCTCTCTGGGCAGTTCGCAAAGTTTTACATATGGCTGGCTGGTAAATCCTTAGGGAGGGAAACTGCCCATAAGAATAATTAATGTGAGTTGTCTGCTATTCCTCATACTCTCTAGATCAGTGGGTGGGGTGGGGAGCTATTTTCAGCCCGAGGGCCAAATTAGCCTCAAGCTGGGATTTCAGGGGCCACATGCCTGCAGTGGGCAGGGGTCGCCATCCAATGTCATCCATGCATCTTGCACACATACGTACATTTTCTTTTTTCTTTTTTTTTAAATATATATTTTTTAATTTTTCAAAATACAAAACATACATAAAAGGAAAAAAAAATAATAACAAATAAACTACAAAATACATAAACATCAAATTATACAACAAAGAACTGAAAACTTAATAACATCCAACAAGCTACATATACAAATACAAAAACACACACACACATTTTCATATATACAGACACACACACACACCATTCTTTCACACATACACTCCATTCACGCAGGCACACACTTCCCATCCCCACCTCCTCAGCAGATGCAGATCAGCTGAGGGTGGGAGCATTTCCCCACCAAGTGTTGAGCAAGGCTTCCTTTCTCAGTGCTGAGCAGGGGAAAGGACTTATCTCTAATCTGCTGGTGCTCAGAGATAATCCCTTATCCCTGTAAGAGGAGCCTCTCTCAGTGCTGGAACTGGAGAAAGGGCTTATTTGTTCCAATTTGCTGCAGATTGGAGAGACACCTTTTACCCTCTCTGGGTGCTAGGGCTGGGTTAAGGGGCAGGGCCTGGGAGAGAAGTGGGGGCATGGGGAAGAAGCTTTGCAGACCAGATGGGGAACCCCTACTGGCCTTATTCAGCCCATGGGCCAGAGGCTCTGCTATGCCTGCTCTAGATAAACCTTCCCAAATGTATGCATATTGCCAAATTGTCTGCAGCTTGGATGATGATTTATTTATTTATTATATTTATGAATCGCCCATCTGGCCAGACATCCGGCCACTCTGAGCGATGTACAGTCCAATAAAACACAAGAGGGACACACACACACACGCACACAGAGTATAAAACACAATTAAAAACAGTACAAAACTTAAAAATCCTAAGCCACCCCATATTCCTGCCTGAAAAGCCACGTTTTTAATGCCCAGCGGAAGCTAATTAAGGAAGGGGCATGGCGGAGGTCACTGGGGAGAGAGTTCCATAAATTGGGGGCTGCCACAGAAAAGGCCCTCCTCCTAGTCCCCATGATGATGATGGTCTGGAACGGAAGAGGGAACTGCTTAATCATTATTCCTTTGGCTCTTTGATTGCTCAAATCCCCCCACCCCACCCCAGCTGCTTTTTTACTTATGGGAGAAAGACTTGGGAACCCTGTATATTTTCTCCTCAGAGAGAATTAAATCAGGTTTAGGACTGATTTTGAGCAGCTGCTGCTATTTATTTATATTTTGTTGAGGAAAAGAAACACATGAATGTGTGTCATATGCAGTTTTGCCCTCAGGGTGTTTTTTTTTTTTTGCTTGTTTCTTTAGAATTTTCTGTTTATAGACTGAATAAAATGCTTAACTTGACAAAAATGTACATACGGTTTTTAAAGAACACTCTGTAAGTAGCGTACAAGGGTACATTTGGTGTTACTTATACCTAAAGAAAAATGAATTTCAAAGATTATTTAAATACATAGCATTAGGTCAAAAATTAATAATCCAAACATTAGGAATTGTGCCCTATACAACTTTCCAGTTACACTTATAATCTTTATTTAATACAGAATTGGAAACCTCAAATAATTTGTTTCACGTACTAATTTCCTTAAGCATGGGTTTGCTTCGTGGAACTATAAACTGGTAATTTTATTGCTTAAAGGTTGCCCTTGAAGAAACCAGACTTCTAGAAGATAGTCAAAAATAGATGGAGAGCAATATGGTTGGGGTGGAGTTGTCATCTATCAATCTTCTGTTTCTTTGGCTGTAATCCTGTACCCGCTTACTTGTACTCGCTTGAATTAAATTGGACAATTCTGAGTAGACATAAAGATTGTACTGTTTATAATACTTTGAAGTTTTAAGGGTTGAGGAGTCAGCAAACTAGGATTTGTCAGCAAATTAATCAGCAAACTAATTTGTTATGGGAACTTCTAGACAAACAAATTGACCGAATTTGTCCACACAGAAAAAACATTTAGGGAATGTTTATATATTCCCAGAGCATCATAGAAGTTGTTTCCACATGGCCTGGTCTCAGACCACTCCAGTAATGTCTATAAATAATCACACAGGCCAGTCATTCCTTTCCACAATAACTCCCAGATAGGAGCATACAGGCCTGTGGCTTATGCTGGCTCAGTTTGTCTGAGTGTGGAAAGCTAAGCAGGGTCAAGCCTGGTTATTACTTGGATGGGAGACCCCTCCTCTAGTTTCCTGCATTGAGCAGGGGGTTGGACTCGATGGCCTTGTAGGCTCCTTCCAACTCTATGATCTATGATGTTGGAAAGATGTCACATCATTTGACCAACAAAAAACACCACTGGATTGCAATTCAGAGATGTGGGCACACATGAGGACCCTATTGCTGGTTATAGAAGCTGAGCTCTCAGTACACACAAGGGCTTCTACACTCCTAATTTCACAGGGGCAGCCTCATTGGATTGAGGACATTGTTATTCGTATCTGAATTCACAATCCTGTTTGAATTGAAACCTGGCAATGGGTTGTGGACATTGCAGACAAGAGACTACCTATTATTTCAAGGAATGCGTTTGGCTAGTGAGCCTTTCCACCACTTGAGGTATCCACTCCTGTCCTGCTCTTTCCTATTCAACTGCTCTTCTTATTTCTACGCAGGATTGAAGTTATCACAATTGATCTCCAGCCCCTACATCACTATAAAACCATAAGCATTCCTTATCTCAAATTGATTCTCCTAGAGCCCAATTGTATGCATGTCTACTCAGAAGAAAGTTCCTTCAGTTTAATCATTCATACCCCCAGGTAAGTGCGTGTACAATTGGAGCTCTAATGTCTTCAAATTCAAATTGAATACTTATTTCTTAACAGAACGCATATGGGCCCTATTCCCCGGAGGAGTGCATCTCTTTGCCAGTTTACACCAGTGCTGAGAGGGATTGTGTGGTGACAAACATTGATGTTCCATGTGGAGGCAATCAAGATCGATGGATCCAGTGTGGAGCTGCCTTATTTTTGAAAAATCAGTAAGAGGAAAATGGGCTGTGAATGCCCTTGCAGCTAGCCCCCAGATCTGAGCTATACTACTTAAGAAGAGCTCTCTGTATTTGCAATTTAAAACTAAAATGCAAGACGTCCACAGATTTTATAAATAGCTGTACTTAAGAAGTGTTCACACTGCACACTGGTGGATTGACAGCAGAACTAAAGGCTTGTTCACACATTTTTTATAATCGGTGGACTCAATACTCATTGGGCACAATCCACATTCTGCTGCACAAGCCAAATTGAAATGAAGAGAAGCTGAAGAAGAGAACAGTGCCGCCTTTGCACAGCTCCCGTTCATTTCCATAGGGCCTGAATTTCTCTGTGGATTGTGCCCCTTACGCATGGCCCATTACATTCTTGTGCTGTACAATCTTCATTCATGTTGTGCATCCTCTTTTAAAATGAGTAGGTGTTGCACACCACTAGTGTTTTGGATTCCTCTCAGTGACCTTATCAATGTATGATCAATCTTTTATTTATGTGGTTTATTAAACATCGTCCAGACAACTGTACAGTTTCTCGAGATTGCAATGCTCTGTATTTCCAGGTGTCTGCTATTGTAATCTTTGATCTTGGCTGTGTTAGTCTTTGAGTTTCTTGTGACCTTCATTTCTCCATCTGGTATATTTTCATTCTGCTATTAGGTGCCTTTCTTTCTTTCTTTCTTTCTTTCTTTCTTTCTTTCTTAAGAGCATAATTGTTTTTAGTGTAAGAGGCAAGCTGCTGCTGTTAAGTATCAGAAGTTTCATTGAGGTACAAATTGAAAAAAGGATGTTTATACTGAAAACTATTTACTGAAATATACTGAATTATATTTATTATAAAACTGTCATTAAACAGGTTTTTAGCTTTCCAATTGCCATTTTGTTCGACTGGGGTCTGTGAGTAAGCTGAGCCTTCGGTGTCCTGTGTATTAAATGCTTTATCTGTCTGCTGCAGTAAGGGCTCCATAGTGAAAAAATAAAGAACGATGGCTGTACTAGACTGAATTCCAATAAGGATCTGGATATGTAGGCAGCACAAGTGAAAGAGAACACTAACGAGTTCCACATTAGAATGATTAAGAGCTGTATTCCCCTTACATGCAAATAGTGGCATGCCTCCTTAGGAGAAAAAAAAAGCACCCTAAGGATAATGTTGCAATGAATGCACTCTGATCAAAGAGATCTGGTAGTGGGCTACCATACCAAAGAGCTTTATATTCTGATCCAGTGAGCTGTTGCATCAATAAACGAGTGTTGGGAATGGGGAGAAACAGTTCCTGAGCTAAGAAAATGGGTCGGTTTGCACATCACAATAAGCCATGCTGAAAACAAGCCATGGTGGGTTGGTTAATCACTTGCTAAGCCACACTGCTGGCGACAGACGATCAGGCACTCACCAGCTTGCCATGGCTTGTTTCCCCCTTCGTCCTCTTGCCCACTCCCAGAACGTATCCCAGGGGCCTTTGTGGCACAACTCACCTATACTCCTGCTGTGATCTGATTCCCGCCCCGCCCCCCCACTTCTTGCCTTGAGAAGCACCTCTGTTGACCTATATATGCCATATCTGTGGAGTGGAGTGAGGGTGGGGGATTACCTTACTTTTTAGGATGAGGTGGCTGAGGGATTTCTTTCTTTAACACTTAAAAACCTTCTTTGGCTGCTCCTCACAGCTGGGGGTGAGTGACGTTCCTCTTCATAGCACAGCTGTGCTTGTATGCCTGATTGACTTACCTTTGGGTAAGCATGTGTGGGCCCAATTCAGGACCATGGCAATTCAGGAGGGAGGGATTTAAGCTTTCCCTACTCCTGTTCCCATGCCAAAATTCACATACACATCCCCACCAGGGGGGGGGATGTTCATTTTTTTCTTTTCTTTTTTACCACCCCCTGGGGGGGGAGGATTTCAGCTTGAAAACAGGAGGGGAGAAAGCTTAAATCCCCCCTCCCAAATCACCAGGGTTTTGGATTGAGGCTGTGTGTGCTTACCCAGAGGTAAGTCATTCACACATAGCTGTGCTAACTTGGTTCAGAAGTGGAGAAAGCCAGTCGCTGTCAAATGAAGCTCCCCAGCTGGAGGAGGAGGGATGGAGGGCACTGCAAGGAGCAGTCAGGATTTTGCCACTCTTGCCAGGCATCTCTGTAGCCGTTTCAAACAAACTATGCAGAACCCACTCTGCTGGGTTCACATGTCACAACAAGCCACCCTGAAAACAAGCAACCCTAAATAACCCAACAAGCCATGGGTTCTCAGGGTGGCTTGTGTGTGGGTAACAACCAAAGCTTAAGCCATCATGCCAGGTTTGGACTACATGACAACCCCATCTGAAACAAACAAGGGTAACAACCCACCATGGGTTGTCATGTTGTGCGAACCAGGTAAGTGTCATGAATCTACCCGACATTGCATCATCTCCGCAGTGTAGCTCACTTCTGTTTCTAAGTTTTACCTACACACACACACTTGATGCACTGAAAACAGGACAAAGGGGTCAAAGACAAGGCATGGTATATATGGGGATGGGGATTCACTAATATATGGACCCAACCAAGAGAACCGATTTCAGTGGCACAAACCTAGCTATATAGTCATACCGCTGATGCTATGGAATTGAAAGATAATACAAACCTGCTTCACTTATCTCACAAAGAATACACAGATGCGCTGAAATTTCATAAGCAGTCATATAGATTTGCCTTATGATCAAGTTCTGATTTCAAAATTATAATTACATAACTAGACCTACGGACCTTTGCACCTGGAGTCACAGGAGCAGGGAACAGAGAAGCAATGACACTTCAGAAAGACAGTATATAAACAAAGGCTTGTAGTAAAAAGTCAGGAATGCCCTAAAGGAACAATGAAGAGCACACAAAAGTAAACAGTGCTGCTTTGGAATGTAATTACTCGTGGAAAAGAAAGGTAAATTTGGGTGTACTTCGAGTTTGATATACTAAACTCTTTTTCTTTTTTGCCTTACATGTTCCTCTAGTATAATTTGCTATATAGAAACAAGTACAAAAAGAATAAAGGTTAAGCACTTATTGCCTAGGCCAGAGGCTTTTACAATGTCTCTACAGTCATGAGGATAAGAAAACTTCTTTTTAAAATGTTCCTTTAAAAATGCTAAATTCTATACATCACAGCTTGGCAAAATGCTGCCTGCAGGCAGCTCTGCTTCTGGTTTACCAAAATTGTTCTGGTCTGTGCTTCAGAGTCCCCACATGCCCTGCTCTAGGTTCTAAGAAAAGCAGAATATGTACAGCCATGAAAAAAAGAAAACCCTTCAAGTACTTTGGAATGAAATTCTCAGACACAGACACATACAAAAGTGAGACAAAGCATCGAAACTCATTAGCAGAACAGTTTGGAATGACATTCTGAGCAGCTAAGTTAATCATCCCCAGAACTGTACTGCTCTAGACATTCTATTGACAGTTCTGCCTTGAATGAGTTTTAGCTCTTTCTAAAGGAAGATTTAATAATAGCTGAAGTATGACTTGACTGAAAGTGTCATTATAATGATCAGATAAGCAGACACTAAAGGAATCCTATATCAATAAGGGCAAAAGTTATCATTGGGGTTCTAGAATTCTGAATGGAAAATCCCAAATATTGCAACCAAAACAAGTCAAGTATGCAACTTAGTTTATAGCAAGCATTTATTTTAATACACTTTCACATGGTGTAGTCTGTGGTGAAGTAGGGATGTTTTAATAGTATGGGGAGGGGGCTCGAAAAGGTGCCCTAAACATAGTCTACCTCTTTCTCCCCTGACTGGATTACCGCGTCCAGTGGGGTCACAATTGTAGCGGTCGAAAAAGACATTTGAATTTTGGAACATGGAATATACGGACACTGCTGGGTAACATAGATAGTGAACTCCCTGAGCGTAGGACTGCTATTATTGCAAGGGAGCTGAGACAGTTTAAAATTGACATAGCAGCACTTCAAGAAACTCGAAGGGCAGGAGAGGAACAGTTGAAGGAAGAAAAAGGAGGCTATACCTTCTTCTGGAAAGGACTACCTGAGCAGGACCGACGAATACATGGAGTAGGCTTTGCCATCAAAAATGAGCTAGTGAACTCTTTGTCAGAAGTTCCTACTGGCATTAACGAACGCCTGATAACTCTTCGATTAAAGCTCGCCAATAACCAGCAGGTAACTATCTTGAGCGCTTATGCGCCAACATTAGATGCTGATGAAGACATCAAGGAAAACTTTTATACCCAGTTGGACACTCTCCTGTCAGAGATACCTAAGGAGGATAAAATTATCCTCCTGCGCGATTTTAACACAAGAGTCGGGCGTGACTTTGATTTATGGCCAGAAACTATTGGAAAAGACGGAGTTGGTAATAGCAACCCGAACGGAATCTTACTTTTGTCTATATGTGCAGAGCATAATCTCACTATCACAAACACGCTCTTTCGACAAAAGAATAAGCTTAAAACATCATGGCAGCACCCACGGTCAAAGCACTGGCATCTTCTGGATTATGTAATTGTCCGTGTTAGAGATTGCCGCGATGTACTTCTTACTAGGGCCATGGTGAGTGCCGACAACTGCTGGACAGACCACCGACTAATTCGGTCCACCATAGTTATCAACATGCTCCCCAACGTAGGCTTCAAGGAAGGAAACCAAGGCATAAAATGAACATCCACGCCCTTCAAGATCCTATTAAGCAAACTCGTCTTCAATCACTTCTTAAGGAACATCTACCTACGGAACCTCCTGACAACATTGAGGACCATTGGTCTAAGCTGAAAACCTCCATTACTGCAGCTTGTGAACAAACTATTGGATACAAAACTAAGAAACATCAGGATTGGTTTGATGAAAATGATAATGAGATTAAATATATAATTGACCAAAAAAGGAAAGCCTTCCAAATATGGCAAAATGATATTAACTGCGCTGCCAAGAAAAAAATCTACAGCTAGTGCAAAGGCTGAGGTCCAAAGAAGAACAAGAGAACTTAAGAACGCCTGGTGGAAAAAGAAAGCTGAAGAAATTCAACAACTTGCAGAATCTCATGATGCACGGGGCTTTTTTAAGGCCACAAGGGCCATTTATGGACCAAAAACCTATGGTACAAACCCTTTACAATCAAAAGATGGCACCAAACTCTTAAAAGACAAAGAGTCTATTGCACTGCGTTGGAAAGAGCACTATTATGACCTTTTAAATCGTAAATCTAAGGTGGATAATGAGATTTTTTCGCAAATCCCGCAAAAACAAATTAGAGAGGAACTTGCAATACTCCCCACTTTGGATGAAGTAAAAAAAGCCATTAATCAAATGAAGAATAACAAAGCTAGTGGACCAGATGGGATTTCTGCTGAAATCTTTAAAGAAGGGCCCCCCGAACTTGTACAACATCTTCATAAACTCATCGAAAAAATCTGGATAAGAGAAGAGATCCCAGAAGACTTCAGGGTTGCCATAATTATCACCCTCTTTAAGAAGGGTGATAGAACAGACTGTGGAAACTATCGGGGCATTTCTCTCTTAGCTACCGCAGGTAAAATATTTGCCAGGATTCTCGCAAACCGTCTTCTATCTATTTCAGAAGAGATCCTCCCTGAAACTCAATATGGTTTCCGCCCCTCTAGAGGGACAGTAGACATTATTTTTACTGCACGTCAGCTCCAAGAAAAATGCCGGGAGCAAAATCAACCCCTTTATATGGCATTTATTGATCTTGCTAAGGCCTTTGATACTGTAGACTGAACAGCTCTCTGGACTATCCTTATGAAAATTGGATGCCGCAATAAATTTGTGAATATCTTGCGACTTCTCCATGACAACATGACGGCTACGGTCTTGGACAACAACGGCTCTCATGGTGCTCCATTTAAAGTGGGATCAGGTGTTAAACAGGGATGTGTTATTGCCCCAACATTATTTGCTATTTTCATCACCATGATTTTACATCTTGTCGAGGGGAAACTTCCCACTGGTGTGGGAATTATATATCGAACAGATGGAAAGCTTTTTAATCTCAGCAGGCTGAAAGCAAAAAGTAAGGCAATTACAACCTCCGTTGTGGAACTACAGTATGCTGATGATAATGTGGTCTCCGCACATTCAGCGGATGATCTCCAAGCTATCCTAAATGCTTTTGCAGAAGCATACGGAAAACTTGGTCTCTCACTTAACATCAAAAAAACCAAACTGCTTCACCAGCAAGTGCAAGCTAACCCTTTGGGTGATGCCATCTATCCAGCTTGGCGGGACAATACTGGAAAATGTCGATCATTTTCTCTATCTTAGCACGAGCGATCCTCTTCCCGCCGAACCTGCGCCTTTCCGGGCCGGCCGGACTGGCCGGCCGAGCTGCTGGCTGGCTGGCGGGGGCCAGCTCGGAGCGCGGTGCCATCGCGCTGGGGGATGGGCGCACGAAGGCCCCCCTCCGCCGCTCTCCACCAGACACCAGATCCAGGGGGGCGCCTGAAGTTCCTTCCCCCCCGCCGGCGCCTCTCTCTCTATTTTTCTTCCGGCGGGGGACGGTCCGCCCGGGCGCTGCTTGAGCGGAAGGGAGGAAGGGAGGAAGGACGGACCGTCCGGCGGAAGGGAGGAACAGCAAACGCCGCCCCCCGCCAGAAGAAAATAGAGAGAGAGGGCGCCAGCGGGGGGGAGGAAACTTCAGGCCGCACCCCCTGGATCTGTGTTTGGTGGAGAGCGCAGAGAGGGGGCCTCGTGCGCCCTCCCCAGCGCGATGGCACCGCGCTCCGAGCTGGCCCCCGCCAGCCAGCCAGCCAGCTCGGCCGGCCAGCCGGCCGGCCGCGAAAGGCGCAGGTTCGGGCGGGAAGAGGATCGCTCGCGCCCCTCCCTTCCGAAGTGGGGCTACGGCGGCGGGAGCAGGTACGGTGACGGGGGTGTCTTGGGGGTGTCTGGGGGTAGCGTGGGGGTGGCATGGGGGGGCTGCGGCACGGCTTCGGCGGGGAGGGGCTGCGGCAGCGGCGGGTATAGGTACGGGGGTGGGGGTGTCTGGGGGTGGCGGCGGGAGTCTCCCCCGTACATTTCCCACCCTAGACTTATACTGGGGGCAATAAGTTTTCCCAGTTTTGGGGGGTGAAATTAGGGGCCCCGACTTATGTTAGGGCCGACTTAAAGTCGAGTATATACGTATCTTTCTGTTACAGCTAACATCGACAGTGAAATCCAGCATCGTCTGAGCTCCGCAAGTGCCGCGTTTTCTCGAATGAAACATAGAGTGTTCGAGGATCGGGATATTTGTAAGAAGACCAAAACACTGGTTTATGAAGCCATTGTATTACCAACTTTATTGTATGCCTGCGAAACATGG
Source organism: Shinisaurus crocodilurus (assembly GCA_021292165.1). Lineage (NCBI taxonomy): Eukaryota > Metazoa > Chordata > Lepidosauria > Squamata > Shinisauridae > Shinisaurus > Shinisaurus crocodilurus. The sequence continues at coordinate 270,886,697 of CM037878.1, read as the reverse complement.
ACTATCTATAAACGTCACCTCCAACTCCTTGAAAGATTTCATCAACGTAGCCTCCGGAAAATCCTGCGAATTACTTGGGAAGATAGGCGAACAAATGTCAGTGTACTGGAAGAAGCAAAGACTACTAGCATTGAAAAAATGATCCTTCAACGCCAACTTCAGTGGACCGGTCATGTTGTTCGAATGCCTGACTGCCGTCTCCCAAAGCAGTTACTTTATTCCCAACTCAAGGATGGAAAGCGGAATATTGGTGGTCAATATAAAAGGTTTAAAGATGTTCTTAAGGCTAATCTAAAAAAATGCAATATAAACATCAAAAACTGGGAAGCTCTGGCCCATGAACGATCTAACTGGAAGTTGGCCTTTCACAAAGGTTCTATGGACTTTGAAGAAGCTCGAGTGCAAGGTGAAAGGGAGAAACGTGCTAAGCGAAAAGCACGTCAAATGAATCCTTTACAGGACCATCTTCCATCTGGTAACCTGTGTCCTCACTGTGGGAAGCTGTGTGGATCTAGAATTGGCCTCCACAGTCACTTACGGACCCATCGCTAGAGTCTACACAATTTTCTTTAGAATTGTCCTCCTTTTAAAATCTCCTTTTTGTAAATTTTCTTTTTTATCCTGGAAGACAATCTTACTTGGTCACGAGTGATCGCCTGACTGACTGATATTCTGAAAGGACTTGCCCATGTGGTGTAGCGGCAATTGAAGATCTACCACATTACATTCTATGCTGTCACATGTATAAAGTCCCTAGAAGGGAGCTATTAACCCCTTCTTTGGCAAGATGTAGGACCGGCAATCGCATCAAATTTGGATTTTCCTTTTTTATTGAATGATAATGACATTCAGTAACTATGGCCTTACTGAATGGTAAGGTCACACAATTTGTTATAGAAGTTGTTAAGATTAGGAAAGATTGTGTAGATTTCAACCTTCTAAACCACAAGGTTGATGAAATAGTTGGATCTGGCCAGATTCTTTGTATTTCTGTTGTGTTGCTATGTGCTTTGGATGGATTGTGTTTGTAATGTTGAGGCCATACAATAAAACATGACTGACTGAATGCTGTAATTTTAATAAATTCTAAGAAAACAGTGCTTGAATTAGAAATAAACTGCAGTTTTGTGAATATGTTGACAACATTATCTTCCAGGAAGAGGATATACTTGCAAATATTAATAGCAATATGGCAAATTCACAAATACCAAATAGTACTATAGCCATATAGACTGCCACCAGTAGGAAAGCAAATGTGTTAGTTTCTCCAAAAACTTCCTGGAAGAACATAGATTTAATAATAGAGTTGGAAGGAGCCTACAAGGCTATCGAGTCCAACCCCCTGCTCAATGCAGGAAACTAGAGGAGGGGGTCTCCCATCCAAGTAATAACCAGGCCTGACCCTGCTTAGCTTTCCACACTCAGACAAGCTGAGCCAGATACATAGTCAGTTTTTCATATCTGTTTTATACAATTTGGCTTATTTGAGTATCATTTTAGAAGAAATAGTGCTACTTCATATATGCATGTACATCACTTGATTACAGTTGATGATTTACAGGTGAGGGTGAATGGTCTCCAATAAAAAGCATTCTATTGAGATCAGGTGCAGTGATGTGAAAGTTCTATGTGGAATAACCCATCAAATATGAGTGTCCTTACTTAATGTAGCCCTTTAGTGATAAACATGTGAATACCTCCCAGGGCACAGCCTGAAGCCATATGATGTGGCAACCAGGATGAAGCTAAGAAGGGCTGTGCGGACACTATCTGGATGGGAGACTGCCTGGAAACTACATATATCAGCTTAAATTATACGATGAAAGCCAGAAAGGCCTGCTGTTAGGAGTGGTATGGAGGAAGGAGCTGAGAGCTGAAATCAGATTCACAGAGTCTCAAATGAGTCGTGGAAAACTGCAGATGTCGGAGAAATTATCAGTGCCTCCAAGGGATGCAGAAATGTCTTCAGTGCTGCTAGATCATCCTCATTGCCAGGAGAAAATGAGTATATAATTCCTGGAGAATGCTTTGGCATTACATACAGTAACTGAAAGCATCAGGTGGTGATGGGCTGTAGCATGTTGTAATGTCCGGCTGTGGCTGGTCTTTTCTTTATATAATTAAAAGAGTGTTCATTTTTGGAGAGAGTGAAAATATGCAATGTGTATATCTATGAAAGAACACCAATTATGCAGTATCCATTAAACCCAGAGCTTGGCTGGGGTTCCAAAGCTTACCCAGCAAGGGACTCCCAGTCCCACAGACGGAAACAGGAAATAACAGTAGATTATAAAGATTAAAGAGTTTATTTGTAAGACCCATTTGTACATAGGATTAAGGCAATCAATGCAGGCTTCTCTTACGCAGAAGAGATGACTGTCTCACTACATAATTGCAGATACAAAGTAGTCCCCAAGTCCAAGACCCAAGTGGTCTCAAGTGAGAAGATGTGTGAATGAAGCTGAAGCGAAGTGACGTCTGTGATGTGACAACATGTTGACTTACCCCGATATTTATAGGAAGAGCCTATACCTATAAATAGGATATTACCCACCAATTATATAACCTGTTGGACATAACATGTTGTCTCCAACTTGTCCCAAGATTCTGACTCATAGACCCCCCTTGTAACTATCAGGCAACTTTGTGTACTCCATGTCAGGTGATAATCTCATTCTACCCACCATGCAAAACCTAACAGCCCCTACCCCTCACTATTTTACATTTCTGCAGTTGTAAAAATATTTAATTATCCCCACATGGGGATGATGACCAGAGCATCTACATGTCTTAATCAGTACATAATCCTATAAATGATTGCCACATTGAATTAAACTCTTCTAAGAATTCCCTCTTATAATTTATTCTCTCCTTGTTGGCCAAAATCACAAGTGGGGGCAGGTGGATTCCCAGCATAAGAGTACTTTTGGCCCTAGCAAGCCATAACTGTTGAGCCTCAGGAAATACCCATGATGCTATCAGGTATCCCAGAATATGATTAAATGAAAAGACAGATGAATAGACTTGGATCTAACATCTTTCCGAAAGCATGAACTGCAGACCATGTAAACCAAGCTTGCTTGTGATCTGCTACACCTTCAGCAATTATCATTTGCTACTAATCTGAACCTCATACTTTTACTAGAAGTCCAGCGAAATGAATAACCCCTGCTAAATCAGCCACAGTCTTAAATCTATAGAAGCAAATGTGATAGTCTTTAGTGCAGCCTTCCACAGTGACAGTAATGTTTACCCAAATTCCAGGATCCATTGAACTTTCAAATTACCTACATCTGGTTTCAGAGTATCTAAAATGTATTTACACAGCATAACTGCTACTGTAGGAATTTGTATTAAAATGTAGAGAACATCCAAATTTGTTGGAGATTCTGAGGCATTAAGGGTTCAGACAACTGCCCACAAAAAAAAAAAATGTGTGAAGGGGTTGCGAGGCCACACAGGGTAACACAGCACTCCCCCTTTAGGCTGTTTATAAAGTTTATGCAACTTACTAGGGCACTAAAATTTATCATCATGCTCAGCAAAGGTAGTCTTTGAGATGTGCCTGAGACCATTTTAAATCTCTGGATTTTCATGTGTAAAAGCACTGAGACACAGGTGTTTGCCAAGTCATCCTAGCTGCTACTATTTCAGGATTAGACATATTCCTTCAAAAATTGGGTTTGTAAATCTAAGTCTGCCCATCCATGAAGTAGAAGTAATTGCATGACATTTAAGTTGACCCAGCCTGGGACTCCGCAACTTAGCTAAATCGCAGCTCTTTACACTTGATATAAAGCATTGTGGTGGATTCATAAATCTGGAAAGTTGAAGTCCCCTTCATCCAACAAAAATTGTAATTTATTATACCCTATTCTTGGTCTAGCTTTAGACCTCCAAATTATTTTTAGCAAGACAAGAGTATTGTCTTAAAACATCTATGAGAAATAGGCATCAGAAGTCTTCTTTTATAGGTATCATAGAAGCATAGAGTAGTAGAGTTGGAAGGGGCCTATAAAGCCATTGACTCCAACCCCCTACTCAATGCAGGAACCCAAGTCAAAGCATCCCTGACAGATGGCTGTCCAGCTGCACCTTGAATGCCTCCAGTGTGGGAGAGTCCACGACCTCCCTAGGTAGTTGATTCTATTACCGTATTGCTCTAACAGGAAATTTTTCCTGATGTCCAGGTGGAATCTGGCTTCCTCTAACTTGAGCCCATTTTTCCATGTCCTGCAATCTGGGATAATTGAGAAGAGATCCTGGCCCTCCTCTGTGTGACTAACCTTTCCAGTACTTGAAGAGTGCTATCATATATCCCCTCAGGCCAAACATGCACAGTTCTTTCAGTCTTTCCTCATAGGGATCTCCTCATATGATCCTTGGTATAATACTGATTTTAAAAGTATAAATTTCCATCACAAACTCATGTCTAAGACACATTTACCTGACTGCAGTAGAACTTACTTCTGAGTAAACATGCATAGGATTATACTCTACAGAACTTAACCTAGTTAATGAGCTGAAAATGTATTACACCTTAAATTTAGCCTATTTCATGAATGTAGGAGAGGCCAAGATAACACAAGTGAGAAGAGATTAATTTAAGTGTCTAGTTTTCTTCAGGAGAAGAATGACTGTTTCCTGATCTGAGAGCCTCAGGATTGCTCCAGTTGATTCCATACTCAGAAAGTTCCCCAATTTTTTCAAATCAAAGACATTAGTGTAGGGATGGATGATTCAGTCTGGTATAAAAAAAAGAAACATACAAAATCATATGTCCCTGCCCCTAAAACCAGATTCCCTCAATATCTCTCTGCTGTCTGATTGGTAAGTTAATGTTCAATTGCAAGATCAAACAGCAGAGGTGAGAAAGGTCACTTCCTACTACACCTTTCCAAAAAGTAAGAGTCCAAGGAGAGATCCCATTTGCACATATCTAGATAATCAAAATTCTCTCCATGATTTAATTTGGGAAAGCAAACATTGCTTAGGAGTTACATAGAAATTTCAAGTAGACTTAAGCAAACATCTTCACAGCATCTAGCAAAAGAGCCAGATATAGGTCTTGCATGTGTTCAACCTCTAATACCATCCAAGTGAAGTGCCTGAATTGATCAAAGCATTGTCTACCTTCAGTTAATCAACTTGATTTGGGGGAATAATCAAAGGCAGAATTCTCTTTAATCTTGCTGTTCCACATTTTGAAAGAATCTTGGCATCAACATTGATTAGAGAGATTGGCCTATAGCTCCACAGGCCTCATTGGCTTCAAATTGATCAGGAATTTCCAGTGTCTTTTGTGATGGAACAACTATGAAACGTCTTCAGTTGGCTAAATATGTGTTCTAGCATTTCCCAAAGGTTATTGAGTAGCTTGTAAACCCTGTGTCAAGGGCATAAAACATACCACTTACGTTGTCCCTTTGACAGGTGCTGTTTGTGCAGAATCCTTGCTTCCCTTCCCTTTTTGCAAGGCGAATATTTAGCATTCAGGGTCCACTGACTTTCCAACTGTGAACAAAATGTTAGTTGGTGTCACAGTGTCGGTGGACAGCTTGAAGCAATGATTCAAATTTCAAGCTTTTTTGTTCCTGGATATTCTCACTGAAGTGCCAGCCTGGTGATATTTCAGTACCAACATGTTGCTGTTTCAATTGCTGATCATTTTGGCAGTTGAAATGAGGAAGCCAACTATATGTGTGAGTCCTCTGGAGGTGTCAAGAATAAATTGGGAATTGATAGAAGGAAACAAGGATACAGGAAAACATATTTTTACTATTTTCCTTGATTGTTGACTATCCCTTTGTCTCAGCCAGTGTTATTTGATAAACAAGCATTATACTGCATAGTTTAATCAGATAAAATCTTAAGGCTGGCACTGACTGATTCAGATGGAAAATAGCTTGTTGAAGTCTGTGTATCTCAACCTGCATATTGTTGAATGTGTTCCCAGCATGTAATCTGCAGGGACAAGTGGCCCAATTGATTTTAATAGAGGCTAATTTCTGTTCAAGCCTAGAAATGTTTTGGTCTTGGAAACTGTGAATATATACAGATATTCTTCAACTATATATATACCTGCCAAGATACTCTGCAAATTATAAATTCTAGTGCAGATGCTGAAATAGTATAACTTTTAAAATATAGTTACTGTGATCCTGAGGCTCCTTTTACAACGCTGCTTTGGCCACAAGGGCTTTCTCTTTACTCCAGTAGTGAGGACAGGTCTGTGTATAGATTCCATAGTGTCCAAGGCTGTCTCTCGCATGCTTTTCCAGAGCTTCCATTAGAACAATAGAGTTGAAATTAAGATGGAGAGTAAGTTTTTGCTGGTTTAGATATTGAAGGGATATGGTCCCTCTCCTGGCCAAGTGAGAAGGACTAATATGATTGGCCCTGGTCACATAGTTCTAATACACACACACACACCAACTGGGAGGGACGTTGCACCATGGGGGAGCTGCTCCCATTCTACTGCAAATGTGTGTAAAGGAGGCATCCATCCCTTATGAACAAAATCTTGCCAGTGAGATATTAAATCATGTGGTCAGGGAACCAGAAGAAATTAAGGATCATTTTAGGGCGGATTCAGTGTAGGTATAAGAATATGCATGCAAGAGAAAAATCTGAAATGTTTACTACATTGTAATCCAAAGTGATACCCTTAGGTTATCTGGATTTCCCAGCTTATGTTATTGAATGCATATTCACAACAGGGGTGTGCAACCTTTTGTCACCAAAGGCCACATTCCACAATGGGCAGTGGGTTGGGGATTGCACCATGTGCATGTAGACACATGCGCATGAGCACACATGCAATCACGCATGCACACATACATACACAGTCATACACACTCATGCCAGGGATGCATGAATCAGTCTACATCCAATCAGTTTGGCATGTATTCAGTCATAAGTCCATTCCATCCCATTTCTACAGCATTCTGCCATATTAAGTTGTAGAAATGCATGAAAATTTACATATATTTTCATACACAACTGTTCCTAGCATACCCATTTTGTATACAGCTTTCCCTAATGCACACATTTTTTTGTATGCAACTTTCCCTAAAAAAAAAAAAAAAGAAAGAGTTTTTGTATGCCATCTTTAAGAACCCACAAACTCTGGAGGCGATACACACAGAATGTGTGTGCAAAATTCAGAGAAGTGTGGAATCTGGATTATAACTTGTGACCTGATCTGCATATTAGTCCAGGAAATGCAAATTAGACTGATTCACTTAAAAATGCAAACCAAATGATGTCCTCCACCATCCCGAACTCATGGAAGGATGCACATGCGCACACACTTCCTCCCAATCCACCTCCACCGCCCCACCAGTCAGCTGGAGGGGAGGCGCGCGATTTAAGTGGAGAACACTTAACTGTTTGGCACACTGTTGGGAGCCCGACAGTGCTGGGGAAGAGGGTGCGCAATGATGATCCCAGCAGCTGTGGGTGGTCTGCTGGGCGCCTGATGGTGCTGGGGAAGAAGAAGTGGGAAGAGAGTCATCCCAAGCAGAATGGCAGCCGCAGCACAAGGGTTAAATTCAGAGGGACAGCAGTGGTGGTGGTTGGCCCCTAGCAGTGGGCCACTCAGGAGGCTTCCAAGGGTCACATGGAGCCTACAGACTGTTGGTATTTCGTGTAACACAGCAACGTTGTGAGTCATGACTCACTGCATAGGCATGCAAGTGCCTGCACCTGCTAGCAGGGTGAGGCACTATTCTCACTGCTACTTAAGACAGCTGTGCTAAGGCTGTAACTGCTGCTGCAGCAGTAGCTACTATGTTACTGTGGGCCTACCTCAGTGAGCGCTGCTGTGCCTCGGGTGTGAAACGACTACTGCTATCGACTGGTAAGCTCCCTCTGCACAGGGAGATTGCAAAATACTCTGTAACTCTGTAAATAAACTGCATATATAATCTATACTGCTCCTCTCTGCTTCTGCTCCTGCTGCTTTGCTGAGGTAATTTCATTCCTCTACCTGCTGACACAGATCCACTCACATGTGCAGTGCGGTGAACAGATATATGAAGACAGGTGCAATTTGCGACCAAAATACGAAGGAGTTGATTGTAAACTTGTTAACTGCGGCCAGGCTAATGATAGCGAGAAAATGGAAAGAACAACATGTTTTCCTAATAACAGACTGGTATAAGGAAGTTTGGGACATAGCCCTAAACGATAAACTAACTTGTAGTATCAAATGCAAAAAAGGATTGCTAAAGAAGAATAATTTTATGGATATATGGAATCAATTACTAGAGTACGTATTAATAAAGGGGAAGGGGAACATGCCTTGTCAGGATATGTTATATTTTTGGAATTTGGAATTCATTTGATCAAGGGGATGGAAGTATATTAATTGGTCCCTTGGAGGGTGGGGGGTGTGTGCACTTAATGATTTATTGTATGCTGTTTATGTTATATTTTTGTGTTGTTCTTGTATTTTGTTATATTTTGTTTTGAAAAGTAAATATATTTTTTTAAAAAATGAAGACAGGTGCAGTGGATAACCTGTGCATAGATAGCATCATTATATCATTTAGTCATTAGGTGGCACTGGGTTTAGTAGTATTTAGGTGAAGCCAAGAGTTTCCTGTTGCTGTTGTGTTCTTGTTGAAGAGAGACAATAAAGTTCACGTCTAGCTTCCTGAGTAGTGTGCCTTCTAAGCCTTCCATCCTTCAATGACAGCCTGGAATATGATGATACCAACATGTGAAATTCTGTTATAGGGCTAAATGCTACAACAACCTAAACATTTATAAAAGATATATCCTCTAATTCAGCCTCCCCCAGTGTGGTGCCCTCCAGTATTTTGGGGCTATAATTCCTCAGCCAGCATAGCCAGTGGGCAGGGATTATGAGAATTGTAGTTCAACACTATATAACAAAGTACAGGTCTGTAGAGCTCATTTGTTTTCTGGAGTCTGTAGTGAGATATTTTTTTTAATGATATGTTGCTAACTTCACGGCCTCCCAGAATTTCAAGTATTCTTTTTGGGTGGGTTCTGAACTATTTCCCCATTGTTTTCCATAGATCACTTTAGCTGCTGTTAACAAATTTTAAAAACACATCATAGTATTCTTTACAAGTTGAATAGTACAATCCTATGTGTGTTACCTGGAAGTAGGTCTTACTGTCTTCATTGGAGCTTACTCCCAGGTAAATGTGCATGCGATTGTAATATTAGAGATGCCCCATTCAAGCAGTAGAGGCTGGTGACTCCTATTTTGGTGGGGCTCCTAATCCATTGCAGGTTTTTGTGGGGAGCTTTATAGGAGCTATCCATGGTGCTGAAGTCCATCCCCAAAATAGGTTCACTGCCACGGAGCACCATGGGTAGCTCCCATAAAGCTCCAAATAAAAGCTGCAATGGATTAGGAGCTCCACCGAAATAGGGACGGGTCACCAGCCTCCATTGCATTCAAGTGTTCAGGTCTCACAATAAATGAATGCCTGGAGGAGGGGCAGTAGACTCTGACAGCACTGGCTCCCTTGGGCAAGATACCCTCAACGGGCCCCCTTCCTTAGTGAGTCTACCTTCTCGCCACATTGTCACCAGCTGCTATTGCTCCTCCCTCATCCTCTTTCACATCATTGCTACCAGTTGCTTGATTGCTTGACAGGCAGAGAGCCAGTGAACAGTGATAGGCATCTACTGCGCCTCCTGCTCACCACCACCATTGTCTGGGCCAGAGGTGTTGGAATCTGCGCTGCTGGGGGGGGGAACAAAGTTCAGCAACTATGTACCCCAGCAGCTGCAGGTGTAGCAGCGGTGAGAACGTGGTGTGGGTAGCTAATGCTAGTCCAGTAGGTAAAAGCAAAAAACACAAGTCAGTTTCTTTTAGCAAAAGGTTTACTAAAACAAAGACTTGTAGAACAGGAACAGAACATATACAGAGTGCTAATTACAAAAGTGCAAGAGAACAGTATGTCAGACAAAAATAACGTACAGTCTAGACATAGTCATACATAAACTATTTCTATAATCAAACAATGCTTACTCATATAATAAAAAAACTCCTTCTCACAAAAAAAACTCCTTTCCCCCAACAAGAACATAGAGACATTGACCACCTTTTATACATATCTGTGCAGTTACACCCAAAGATGAGGTAATGCCAGCTGCACCCATAGAATGAGGTAATGGCAGCTGAAACCAATCTATTGGACCCGGCACCAATGTAACCTTGGAGCCAATTAGGACAAAAACTGTACACCCTTCTAAACTGGGCCAAAGGTGACATGCTCTCACTCCAACCTTGGGACAGATCTGCTGTTTCCAGGCAGATTCTTCTAGCTCGAAGGCAAACCAAAGAATATGCAGACGCCATATTCCAACAAGAGGAAGAAGTGGGTGAACAAGGAGGTTATAAATAATGGAGAAGAGGAGGAGCAATTTCAGGGAGATCTTGTCAGTGGGCTCCGGCTGGGCTGTGGCCCTCAGCAGGTGTCCAACCATGGCTAACCTTGATGCCAGCCCTGGGCTCTGACTTAGCCTCCACTCATTCATTGCACCTCTGAGTGGGGCCCATGTGCATACAGCTCTACATATGGGGGACTCAATCCATGAGATCAGGAAACAAATGAGTAGCAAAGCTCCCAATCACATTGACAGAGTCCTCATTGCCTACAGCTGTACACATGAGGACCTGCTCAGGTGTTCAATGAATGTGTGGGAGGCAGACTGCCACCCTCCCCTTATGCACATTCAGTGATCACATGGCCTGAACACCTGAATGGGGTTAGGTTTACTGTCTGATAACAGGCAAAATAGCAACAGTTTCAAAAATCGTTTCAATAAGCATGAACCAGAATCTTTGAACTTGGAGCAAAATTCTTTGCCTAAGCCCATGTAGACAATCATAAGAACATAAGAAGAGAGATTGCTCCATCAGACCAAAGGCCTATCTTGTCCAGCACTCTGTTCTGACAGTGGCAACCAAATGCCCGTGGAAGTCCACAAGCAAGACTCCCACCCATGTTCCCCAGCAACTGGTATTGAGGGGCATACAGCCTCTGATAATGGAGATAGTGGGGATATAGCCATCTTGATGAATAGCCAATGACTGCCTCGTCTTCCAAGAAACCCACCCAAATAAAAACCGAGGAAGATGCTCCAAACCTTAGATCAGATGGATGAAGCTTCATAGAGAATAAGTCATGGGCCAAGCAAAAACAAATTTCTATGTTGTCATTTTCTTACAATGGTAATAACTACCTGAAAGTGGACTTGAAGGGAGAACTTTCCGGGTTCTAGACACTTTCGAATTATGAACCCCTTTCATTACTGTGATAGCTGTAATGCTGAGGTTTTGCTGTATTACTCCTGTCAAGCTGTCACGTTTTTGAAATAGAGTAGTTAAAGGTGAAGCAGAAGTTCTGCATAAGAAAAATGTAAGGAGAAAGGAGAGACTTTTTATCTTGATGCCTGTGCTGCCATTCAGAAGTAATGGAAAAGACTGTACATTCTACAATTGTCTGCAGCAGACCGAAGGCCACGCAAGGAATTACGGTAACATTGACTATGGGATCTTGACCACATTTTTTGATGAGCTCCTGCTGTTCCAGAGAGAAGACCCTGGGGGTTGAAAGCTGGGCACTTGCAATGTCTCAAAAACTGCCCGTGGGAATGGTCTTGTGAGATCTGAAACTCTTCCATTACCAGAGGCCAATCAAATTGACCTGGCTCTGTGTTCTTGTACCAAGGTAATTAATCCCACTGTAGTTTTAATATTTCTGATGGTGCTTAATACTTTTGTTTGATGGTACTGGTTAATTCTATCTCCACAGTGCTGAAAAGAATGCTAAAAAGAATGCTAAAATGAAACAGATTTTGCTGATATAAATACCATTTAAGATGTGAAAACTGATAGATTGTTTAAAAAAGAGAGATAGATAATTCAACCTTAAATCAGATTAAAATGATGAATGTTATGGGGTGATTTCATTCCACATTTATATATTTACTGTATATAAAATGCACCAAAGGCCTCTAGGCTCACATATACGTAGCAAAAATACAGAAATAATTGGAATAGATATTCTTTCAACTCCTGTTAGGCATAAACAGTTATGAATCTGTTAATCATAAGAACATTAGAAGATCCATGCTGGATCAGACCCAGAGTCTAGCTACCTAGTCTAGCATTCTGTTCCCACACTGGGCAACCAGATGCATATGGGAAGCCCACAAGCAGGACATGCATGCAATACCTTCTTCCCTCCCCATTCCCTTTTCCTTGTGTGTCGTGTCTTTTTAGATTGTAGGCCTGCGGGCAGGGACTGTCTTGTTAATTGTTGTAAACCACCCAGAGAGCTTCGGCTATTGGGCGGTATAAAAATGAAATAAATAAGTAAATAAATAAAATCCTCCTGCTTGTGTTACCCAGCAACTGGTTATATGCTGCTTCATACCACTTATTTAACCACTTTCAGGAGCAATATGGCTCTAGAAACAAGCAATAAGTCTTCATGGATCTACAATCAAGGGATGAGAGACTCTGCAACCACAAACCAATTGGAATAAATTATAAAAATTGGACATACATGTTTAGTTTACATATTTAGAGCCAGTGTGGTGTAGTGGTTAGAGTTGGACTGGGACTTGGGAGATCTGGGTTCAAATCCCTGCTCTGCCATGAAACTCACTGGGTGACTTTGGGCCAGTCACTGACTCTCAGCCTAACCTTCCTCACAGGGTTGTTGTGAGGGTAAAATGGAGAGGAGGAGGAGGAGGAGGAGGAGGATTATGTAAGCCACCATGGCCCATGGGTTCCTTTCAGGAAAAAAGGTGGGGTATAAATATAATAAGTAAATAAATAAATAAAATACTTAATACAGTGCTGCAGATTTCCTCTACAGAGATACATAAATGTTTGCATCTGCTAGAGTTCAGAAAACCACAGCTACAGACAAACTGGACCAGTTATTGAATTAGTTCTAGATGGATCAATGGTCTGTCTTATGGACATATGATGCTGCCCTATACTAAGACAGACCATTGGTCCATCTAGACCAGAACTGAATTCGAACTGGCAGCAGCATTCTCAAGATCTCAAGCATATAATCCCAAGATCCTATTAACTGAAGTTGCCAGAGATTGAGCCTGGGACCTTGTTCAGGGAAAGCATTTGTGCATGGAGCCATGGCCTCTCCCATGTCATTCTCTTGCTTTAGGGAACCTCGGGAACTGTAGTTCTGTGATGGGGGCTATGGATCTTGAACACAGAATTCTAAACACCCTCATCAAACGACAGTTTTTCAGGGGAAGCCATGGCAGCAAAACAGATATTAAAAAATATGCCCTTAATGGAGATGCAGGTGCTGACAAGCTACTTCTGCAATTATACAAAGCTCCCATCTTTCTCCAAGCTAGAAATATGAATTAATTCCTTATATGTCCCTTCCAGAATTGGGTGTGACTCATGGGATCATTCCAGTGTATTTCAGTTGTACTGCATTCTGCTTTAAAACCTCTAGCGATCTACTTTAATAAGATCAATGTTTAATGCTATTCACTCTGAGAGACTCCACTGCTGACATATAAATATTGTAAGGAATCACTAGGTTGCATGGTTTTGTTTGTTTTATAAAAGCCTCCCCATGAAGTGTTTACTGAAAAGTTCACAAAGGACATCAAACAATGGATCACACAACACCCGCCGTGGCTCATCCTACCTGTAGCAAGATGAACTGCTAACAGAGATGCAAAGTCAAAGGCTGCACAATACGGCATTTGAAACACATCAGGTAAAATTTGTCGCACACCATGTTCTTCATGCCTGGGTGGATCATCTGGTAAAAACTACTAGCATTAACAAATTGCTTTATCATATGCTGCGTTGCTTCAGATTTTATGCTCTGTTAACTAAACGAAAGATTAGAGGATTTTCCGGCATTAGTGCCCGCTAAAGCAACAGACACACTTCTAGAGGGAAAATGATCTGTGTAGCACTTTCTAGACTGGGACATTGGCATTCACCTGGTAGGCTGGGTCTATAAGGGGAAAGATATAGAAAGCTGCACTTTTACCAGGTCAGACTCTGGCCCAGTTTGCACATGAATGAGGTAGCGTGCTGGCTAAACAAACCATGGACCTTCCATCTATAGTTTGCTTACTGTGAGCTGATAACCCAGAACTCTAGCTTGTCTGCCCCCCCCCATCACCATCAGCCAGTGTCATAACCCATGGTTTGCTATTGGTTCATGACTCTGGTTTGTCGGGGGATTTGTGGGTTCACACATCATGGTAAGCAAACCACAGACACGAGTCCATGTTTTGTTTAGCCACTTCCATTTACAAAGGAGTGATCAATAAACCAGGGTTCCCACAGAATCCTGGATTATTGTTAGGTGCGAACTCACCCTATTTGTCCATCTAGGCCAGAGTATTGTCTACTCTGAATGCCAGCAGCCCTCAGGTCTCAGGAAGATGTCTTTCACATCCTCTACTTCATGATCCTTTTAACAGGAGACACCAGGGATTGAACCTGAGATTTTCTGAAGGCAAGACATGTGCTTTACCACTGAGCTTAAAGGCTGCATTGTGACTTACATTTCTGATGCGAAGCTTGCAGATGTTTCACTTTGTCTAGATAGGCTGGGAAGACATAAGTGTTCGTGGTTCATGCTGGCACCAGTGATGTGGGGAAATTTAGTCCTGAGGACATGGAAAACATTTAGGTTGCTAGATAGGAAGTTGAAATCCAGGACTTCCAAATTAACTTTGCAAGAAATACCACCTGTTCCACACTTGGGGCAGGCCAGCCAGGCAGGACTGCGGGGAACTCAATGCATGGATGAGATGGTGTTCTCAGGAGGAGGGGGTTTGTATTCGTTAGGCACTGTGGAATGTTTTAGGCCTGTAAAAAAAAAGACAGACTTTGAAAACTGTTTGGAAACCTCAGCTGATACAGAATGCCAGACAGTTGACCAGGGCTGGTTACAGGAGCACATGACTCCCTCGTTCCAACAGCTTGAGTGGCTGGCTACTAATCTGTTTCCCACAGGCATCTGGTTGACCACAGTGAGAAACAGGATGTTGGGCTAGACAAGTCTTCTGTCTGATCCTGAAGGGCTTTTCTTATGTTCCTACATTCTAAACTGGGCTAGGGCATGGTCAGTGAAGCTGTTTTGAATGGATGAAAAATAAACATGCCTTTGGAATAGGATACATCAAGAGATATTGATGGAGAATGGTGGCTGCCAGAAGCACACGATGAACCCGGGCACACATTTATCGGTTGAACAAAGTCAAATCTAAAATTATATATATATATATATATATATATAGTGTGTGTGTGTGTGTGTGTGTATTCAGAACCTGAATTTCCTCACAATGTCAAGATACCTGCTGAAGTCAACAGATTTGCAGGAATGCCACAGAAATGGTACTATAGATTCAAAGCTGGGCTTATACAGAAGCTCCAAAGCGATGATGGAACATTTAAGCCATGGGTTCCTAGGTGATGAGAAAGTAGAAATAGGGGAGAACTTTGTTCAGTTCATATTCAGAGCCAGTTCAATTCAGTTCAGAGTCAGTGTGGCGTAGTGGTGAGAGTGTTGGACTGGGACTCGGGAGATCCGGGTTCTAGTCCCCGCTCGGCCATGAAACTCACTGGGTGACTTTGGGCCAGTCACTGACTCTCAGCCTAACCTACCTCACAGGGTTGTTGTGAGGATAAAATGGAGTGGAGGAGGAGGATTATGTAAGCCGCCTTGGGTTCCTTGCAGGAAAAAAGGCGGGGTATAAATATAATAAATAAATAAATATTTTAATGCAAAGTTACCTAATTTTGCATTTGAGAATCATTATGCAAACTGAAACTCAGTTATCCCTCAAAATCCACGCTTCTCCAAATTTTGCAATGCAGCTCTCCAATCAAACAATGCATACAAAAAATGTGCATGTATTAGGAGAAATGTGCACCAAAATGCTTGGGAATTTTCATGTTAACATTTTAAAAGCACAAAGTTCAAGATGAACTGAACACTTGGAAAATTCTCAAAGTTCAAGAGAAAAACTAAACTTAAGATTGGAAAAATGAGAAATGGAGAGAAACCAAAACTGACAGCCTTGTCCAATCCTATGAGAAAGAGGCCCTATTACTGGACAGATCGCTGTGACTCCCTCAGTAACCACTGCAAGTTATGATTTTTGTACAGGCGGGATATATGTATAGACAGGATATACATTGAATGAATGAATGAATGAATGAATGAATAAATAATAAATAATAAAAATGGGCATTTATGTATAGGCGGGATATAAATTGAATAAATAAATAAATAAATAAAAGTGGTGCAAATGGCAATAATCTCAAATAACTGTATACTTTTACTGGTATCCAGAATGTTCAAACTGCATCTTTCCCTCACACCCCATCCCATAATGCAAATTAACTGTGAGCCTTGGTTGGTACCTGCTACATACAAGTACAATCTGTTCTCCACAAGGACCTGCTTGGCAGAAAAACATTTTCATTTCGTTAGGAAAACCGTATTAATGGAAATGTGAATACAAGAGGTGATAAACATTAAAGGTAATTTGATTTCAAAGCTTCTTAGAGAGAGAGAATATTACCCGAGCAAATTATGCCTGATTCAAACTTCATTTAAAACTCCAGACTGAAAGGCAAACCAGCCTTTCCAACGGATATATATTTTTAAGTGCTTCGATGAGACTTTGGCACACAAGAGACAGGCACGCTGACAATATACAATTGCGCTGAAGTTTAAGTATGCCCAGAATGGCAAAGTTAATCAAAACCTCTGCTCATCTGCCAGCTCTTTATGCATTCATCAAAGCCCAGAGGAGAGTTATCAGCATAGACGATTCATACATCAAGGCATCAGCCCAGGGTTCCTTGGCATTCTGAGCAGATTAGCCTGTGGCGGATTTTTGCAGCCTGGCAAAACATCCCAAACAGTGAATCTCCAATGGGAATGGCAAGTGAATTCAGAGCATTTGGTGTCAAGTCGCCTTGTTCCATCAAAGCCACCAAGGTAATCGTTGTAGGCCTTGTTGACATATGCAGAAGAATGCGTTGGGAACAGGAAATTGGTTAGTTCCTGAGGAGGGCAGAAAGGGCAGAAACGTTTCCAGCTTGCAGGTATGTGTTTGTGGTGCAAATACTTCCTTGGGTAAAAACACCCCCCCCCCCCACACACACACACAAACACAAGGCCTAAACTAGACGTGAAAGGAAGCAGCAGGTATCTCCCCACCCCATGGGCATCTGCTCATAGGGGCAAGGGGGTGCAACTGCCCCCCACCAGATTCCAGTCATGATGTCATTCTGAGAGTAGCAACAGTGGCGGCTAAGCCGCGCCTGCCCCGTTGATCTCTCCTTTCAGTTTCCAGCCACACAGGCAAGGCTCAGGACAGGACAGAAGGTCGGTAAATTAAACACAGGAGCTGGGGATGCCCTCAAATTTAACTGGCACCACAGGAGCACCTCCTCATAAGGCAGTGTTTCTCAACCTTGGGTCCTCAGATGTTTTTGGCCTACAACTCCCAGCATGCCCCAGCCAGCATAGCTGGCTGGGGCATGCTGGGAGTTGTAGGCCAAAAACATCTGGGGACCCAAGGTTGAGAAACACTGTCATAAGGCAAAGGAGGAGTAGCAGGCAGCAGCATGACCAGGCTCCTCCACCTCCAAGGAGCTCCGTTGTCGTGATAGATGCTTTTTATGATTTAACCATCCCTCTTTGGTGTGGCGGGATACAAAAGGGCCATAAGGAAAAGGGGGTACGCATCTAAACAGGCCTGGAAACGTTGCTAAGCCTGATGGGAGAATGGACAAAAGATGAACTGAAGTGACCTCTGGTGCTAGTGTGCAAGACGTGCCGAGTCATACGTGTGGTGACGAGTTGTGGTGAATATAAAGATGTAATTGAAAACTAACAGAATCTCTGTCCTGAGGGGATTAAGCAAAGTACACAGAAGGGCGAAACAGGCGAAACAAATAGTTTGGGTGCTAATGGGATTTACAGGGTGTAGGAAAGAAGAAGATAGATTACATTAAGAAATAGTTTAATGAATTCCCAAGTCAAATGAAAATGTCTAACTAGGGAACAGAGCAGAACAGAACAATGAGAGATTAGTTAAGGACATGTAGGAGGTTTTACTTGCTCACCGAAGCAGCCCCTCCTTTCCCCATAAGAGAAACTAGGAATTAAAAAAAATATTAGAATGTTTGTTGCCAATCTTAAAGCTCACCCTTTTCCTGCAACATGACAGTGCAACAAGAATCAGCCTTCCTGGACGCAGCAATGAAGACAGGTATAGGTTATGGGTTCTGCTCTTTCCTCCTAATTAGAATGGGGCTCCTGTTCCCCCATGCTCTGTTGCTTTCCATAGGCTATCAAGGTGCAGGCTCTTCTTTCTCTTTTGGACATATAAAGTGTGAATGTGAATGGGTTTATGGTTGCTGCCTTGCTACTTAACTCTGTAACTTGAAGAGAATTGTGAGTAAGGAGCCTGTATCTGTTTTGTCTTTCTTGTAATAGAAGTACTCTTTGTATTTCTAAACGCGTCAGTGTGTTTTAGTATGGGAAATTGGGGAAGGACATGCATACTTGAGGCAAAGCACATTGTAACTCCAGCAAAACATTGGAAGGACAAATGGCCACCGTCAATATAACACAATGGGTCGAGGTCTGAATGATGCTTTCAATTTTTGAACGGGTGGTCTTTAGGTGTAGATAATCTCCAAATGGACAGATACACGGACATTTGGTCTGCCTTTGTTGAAGCCTATGCATAATTATGCCTAAGAATAGTGTATCTTGTCATATATAAAATATATCAGGGGGGACAGGACACACACTGCATGTGTATCTACTGTAATAGATATATTCAAATCCTATGTAAGAAAACTGTAATAGTTTATTTTATTTTATTTTGGGTTTTTTAATCTTTTTATTTCTGTTTTTGTTTTGATATAATAAAATTCACAATAAAATAACAACAACAACAACAACAACAACAACACAACAACAACTCCAGCAAAAGATCTTGCACCTCTTGGGGGTGGGTGGGAGTGTGGGATTGGGACACGGAGTGCACACAGGGGCCAGTCCAGACATACCCCAATTGTGTAACACCATTCTGAGAGTGGTGTTAACACCTTGTGCTGCATATGCCTGCCCCATCTTGCTCTTCTCTCCAGATCCCTGCAACACAGGCAAGGCCCAGCCAGGGGAGGCCAGTAAATTAAACCTGGGGGGTGGGGTTCCGTCGAGCTCGGCTGAGAGTGGCTGTGATGCAAACGGTAGCACGTAGACCCAGAAGGGGCCGTGGGGCTGCAATGACTGCAACAGGCCCCCCTCAGTTTGGTAGCCTGCGGAAGCTCCTCCTGCCTCGTAAAGAAAACGGGCAGTAGCATGATGGGCTCCTGTGCGCTGGCTGTGACTGTGCAATATCGCTCCAGACCTGCTGAAAGGAGAAAAGAAAGCTACGTTTAGCACTGAAAAGTTGCAGAGACTTGGGGGCTGCTATTTTATGTACAGTAGCTTCCATCACCGCAGAAAAATACCTGCTGCTGAAACTAGTATATGTTCCAGCTATCAAAATCCATCTATAAAAGCGGCAAAGACATTTTAATGTACAGTCATGCCTTGGATTGAGAGCATAATTCATTCCGGAAACGTGCTTGTAATCCAAAACACTCTCTTATATCAAAACGAAATTCCCCCCAAAAAATTTGTACAGAGATTTTTAATTTAAGCCGTACTACAGTATTTGTAATGCAAGACGTCGCTTGTATATCAAGTCAAAATTTTTTAAATAAATATTTAAAAATTTGCTTGTCTTGCAAAACGCTCTCAAACCAAGTTACTTGCAATCCAAGGTATTACTGTATTATTCTATTAGTGGATGCCCCCACGGCTGCCACCCCCCCCCCATTGTGTGCGGCTTCTCTCTCCTCGAGTATTGGGCTCTCTGGGGAGAGGACCCTGAGCATATTTGTGCAACACCATGAAGTCAGTGTTGTAAGCATTTAACCCTATAAGAGGACCAAAAGAATTTATGGGAGGGCAATTTATCTTGGTAATATGTGAATGTTTGACATCCACCTTTACAATGGCTCTTCTTTTAGCCTTTGGATGCTTTCACTAATCCTTCGGAGTAGGTCACCAGAGTGCTGTAAATGTTAGCGAGCCTTTTATCCACAGCATGGACGGCTGCTGTTACTTAACCGCTGTAGCATAGATCACGTTTTGAGAAAGCCATTTCATTAGTTGGGGAGGGAGGCGGAGAAGGCAGCAAGAACGGGAAGGAATACAATCATTTTTTCCACATACTGTCTGCTCTGCTCTGTTTTAAAGTGGAATGGGGCTAAAAATACACACCTGTGGCCTACCACATTACATTAAAATGGGTCGAGATCTGAATGATGCTTTCAGTTTTTGAATGGGTGGTCTTTAGGTGTAATCTCCAAATGGACAAATGCATGGACATTTGGTCTGCCTTTGTTGAAGTCTATGCATAATTATGCCTAAGAATAGTAGTGTATCTTGTCATATATAAAATATATCGGGGGGGACACTGCATGTGTATCTACTGTAATAGATATATTCAAATCCTATGTAAGAAAACTGTAATAGACCCGTGCTACAATTTGGCCTTGAACATTTCTTTTGTTCAGTTTTAAATAGCTGCAGTAGGAGCGGGAGAATCAGGATCATCCATGTTGCAGGTTGAGGGCTATTTTCCTTTTAAGCCTTTCTGTTACAGTCTGAACAAAAACTCATCTCACACCAAAACTGCTATTTGCGTGTGGAAGGAAGCTGCCACTTTTTTAGAGATGTGACCGATTACCTGAACTATCAAAATGCTTCAACGGTACTGATTTATTTGTTTCTTTCAAATAAGAGTTGGAGGGGGGAGATGTGTAGATAGTGACTGGGGCTCAGACATACAATAACCCACATTCAAGGGTTGAGTATGGGTTGTTGTTGAATTGTGGGTTGTTGTTGAACCGTGGATTATCGTGTTGTCTGAACCCAGCTGAAATAACAAACCATGTCACACAATCTACAGTTCACAACCCAACAACAAACCATGAGTTCTCTTCATGGGTTATTTGTGGCTAACAAGCATGTTAGCACAGCTGGGTTCAGGCAACACAATAACCCATGTTTCAAAAACAACCCATAGATCAATGACAACCAATAATCAACCCTACAGTGTGGGTTATTGTGTTGTCTGAACCCAGTCAGTGTCATTTTTTGGTTTAGTCACTAGATGGATGTGGCACTGGGTATATCAGGCTGGAGTTAGGAGTTTCCTGTATCTGTTCTATTGTTCCATGAGTGTGTGTGTGTGTAGAGAGAGGGGGGGGGGCTGGGTTCAGACAACATGATAACCCACACTCAAAGTTTGAGTATGGGTTGAGTGTGGGTTGTTGTTGAAATGTGGGTTATTGTGTTGTCTGAAACCAGCTGTGCTAATAAGCCATGGCTTGTTAACCACAAACAACCCATGAAGAGAACCATTGGTTTGTTGTTGGGTTTTGGACTGTGGGTTGTTCACCATGGTTTGTTATCTCGGCTGGGTTCAAACAACACAATAACCCACAGTTCAATGACAACCCATGGTTCACCCTTGAGTATGGATTATTGTGTTGTCTGAACCCCGTCAAAGAGAAAGAAACAGCGAACTATTATCTAGGTTTCTGACTAATGTGACTGCTTCTGTCTGGGTTGGAGTGACCTTCATTTTGCTTCTTTTCTTCTTTTAACTTCAAAACTGCTAGGCCTCAATTTTGCTGTTTGTCTTTTACCATGCTCCAGTCTTGTACCTCATAAAGAGAAGGGGCTGCTGAGTTCGTTTTAAGGGGGGGGGCAGACTGAAGCAGTAACCCTACTCCTGCTAAGAGAAAAGGCCTATGCAGGGCACAGACCTAATCTACCACAGACACATGAGTTACACCATTCACGTTTATGATGGCTGCCTTTATTTTCAAGACATTTCTACTGTGGGTGGTGGGTGGCAGATTTCACCAGCCCTCACAGAAGCCCCTCTCAGCTATTTCCAAGGATAAAAACAAAGAGGCTGGGAGCAGTGCCCAGCCAACTGTTCACTCCCCCTCCCTTCTCTGCACAGTCACTCCTTTTTAGAAGAAAAAAGAAAAAAAGGGGAAGACAAAATTAAAATATGCATAAAGATAATACTGGAGGAAACTAAAAGTTTTATATATTGTTTGCACTAATATTGAAATAGTCCTGATATGCAAACAACCAGGAACGGTGCAGGGCTGTTTGGCGCCCTAGGCCAAATTATATTTAGCGCCCCCCCTCTTGTGCCGTGGGGGGGGGTCCGGAGCAAAGCAGCCCTGGCCGCTGCCGCCACCACCACCACCACCACCACCACCACCTACCTTCCCCCCCCCCGCTGCTGGCTGCTGGTGCTGCTGCTGCCGCCGCCGCCGCCTCCTCCTCCAACGCGACGGGACCCCGCGCTTTTTTTTTTTGCCAGGGAAACCAGGGCAACAGGGCTGTTTAAGCCCTGTTGCCCTGGTTCCTCCCGCCAAAACAACGCCGGCGGGGCTCCGGAAACGACGCGAAGGTAGGTAGGTGGCGGGCGGGCGGGCGGGCACGCGCGGGGGGGAGGTGTGGCGGCGGCAGCGGCGGGCGGGGAGGCGCGGCGGAGGTGTGGGCGGCGGCGGCA
Organism: Shinisaurus crocodilurus; assembly: GCA_021292165.1. Lineage (NCBI taxonomy): Eukaryota > Metazoa > Chordata > Lepidosauria > Squamata > Shinisauridae > Shinisaurus > Shinisaurus crocodilurus. Next base: position 270,864,008 of record CM037878.1, on the reverse strand, counting down.
GCGGCGGGCGGGGAGGCGCGGCGGAGGCGGCAGGCGGGGCAGGAGCGCGGCGGTGAGGAAGGAGCGCAGCGTTTCTGCGCCCTCTTCCGCCACGCGCCCTAGGCAGCCGTGCGGTAGCACCGGCCCTGCAAACAACACAGATTTCTCATTGAACATATTTTCTCTTCTCACAGTATCTACCATGCTTTCCATCACTTCTTTTCAATAGGAACACACACAAAGATGTTGTCCGGCATGCTTTTCGTTGTGCTCTTGCACAGTGGCGATATACACCATTTGTACTTTCCAGTTTCTGCAAAATCACTGTTGTTTTCAGTCATATTATGAGGGGAAATGTCACTCTCCACGCTCACCGACCAGGCCTGAATGAATTTGTGATATCACAGCACAACCCCTCTGGCTAATCCCTGTTTTGTGGGGGCGGGGGGCGGGGGGGGGTCATGGCCAGATTGGAACTGTCAGCCTGGATTTCAGCTGGGTTTGAGCAGATTTCAGCAAAAAAAGAAAAGGAATACAAGATGAAATGAGTGGAGGCTGGCGGCTCCAATGTCAGTGTGTCAGTGTATCCACTGCAGGCAGTCTGAACTTTTAAGAAGCTATCCATGGTGGTGAACCCTATCCCCAAAATAGGTTCTATTTGGGGGATAGGGTTCACCACCATAGATAGCTCCTTTTACACTGCCCCACTGACGTTGGAGCCGCCAGCCTTATAATTGCATTGTAATTATATATATATATATATATATATATATAAAATATAATTATATAAAATATAATTATATAGATGCATTATAATTGCTTTCTGGAGAGAACTGAACAATAACTTTTTTAAAAGAAGAAAACCCTATTGCAATCTAAACGATATCCAGAAGTTAGTGTGTAGACATATAGATACACACAGACGTTTCTGTTCTTAGTCTTACTTAGTCTTCAGCACTGTCCCCTTGTAACCACCAGATATGATCACATCGCTACAGAGATTCTTATACTGTTGGTTCTGCTAGGATTTGAAGAGAATCACCATGACGATGGCAGCTTCTGCTCAAGTCACTCTGGCAACGCTATTATAGCTTAGTGCCTTTTTCGTTTCTTACACGCAGAGCCAAGCCCTCCAGGCTAGCATCATTACGGCACACAGAAGCAGCGAGATCTACCTGCTTCCCTCCAGCGGTGTCAGTCTCCCGGATTTGAAGTATCTGTCAGTTAAAGGGACCACATGCAATGTAAGACAGGCCTTGGGGTACCTTTAGCAATTGTGTCACAGAGGTGAATGCTGGGAGAAACGGCGCGTCGTGGCATTAAAAGAGTCACACCTGCAAAAAGCAAACCAACCTCTGTTCTACATGACGGTTAATGATACAGGAGCCCTGTCCTCTGTGGCAACTGGCTTCCCTATTTGAGGAGCTGGCCCTCCCACCTTGGGGTGCCAGGCCAGAGGCAGGGTGTATGCCTTCAAATGCTCTCGGAGAAGACATGACCACTGTGGTGGAGGCCAGTGGCTCAAATGTCAGCGGGGCTGTGTATCTGCTCCAGATTTTATATCGAACTTTTAAGGAGCTATCCGTGGTGCTGAACCCCACCCCAAAATACATTTGGCACCATGGATAGCTCCTTAAAAGTTCAGTGTAAAATCCGGAGCGGGTATGCAGCCTCACTGACATCCGAGCCACCCACCTCCACTCTCTCTAGAGCAGGGCCCTCCAACCTTGAGTCCCTAGATGTTGTTGGACTACAGCTCCCAGCATACCCAGCCAGCATGGCTAATGGCAAGGGATTCTGGGAGCTGTAGTCCAGCAACATCTGGTTGGAGATCCCTGCTCTATAGTGTTTTTCCTCCAGTCCCCTCAGCCATCCTTCCCACATTGGAGACCAGGACTCCAGTGCTGACCCACATCAGTTGAGGGAGGTGGGCAAGATGGAAATGGAGCCAGGGGCCAGCCCTACCATGAGGCAGAGTGAGGCAGCTGCCTCAGGCAGCAGACACTGGGGAGCTGCACGGAGGCGGTGGAGGACAGAGCTGTGTGCCACACAGCCTGCCCAGTGCCCCATAAGTTAGGGGTGGGCAGACTTCAGGACATACTTCTTTTCTCTTTTTACTAGAATCCTGAGGTCAACAAACTGAAGCCAAGTGCAAAAGAATGACTCAGGCGGTGAATATATGCTAATAATTAAGGAACAGGGTGTCTCTGAACACATCCTGAGCCCAGGAATTTGTGAGAAGTACCAGAACCAAGCTCACAAGCCCTTTCACACACAAAAACCATTCTTGGGTTTCCCCACAGGGTTCTTTTTCAGAAACATAGGGTGCAGTCCAGTGAATGTTTACACAGAAAAACGTCCTACAACTCGCAGTGTTCCCCAGCCAGCCATGCTGCCTGGGGGATGCTGGGAGCTGTAGGACTTTCTTTCTGTCTAAACATGCATAGGACTGCACCTTTAATTTGGGATTGCGGGGGGGGGGCTTCTTAGTTGTTGCTATTCTGAGACAACTGGGAGTCAGAAATCCATGCTGATCTACTGCAAATCATCCAGAAATCTAGATCCCAATCTGCATTCTCCCCACCCCTGCTTTAAGCTAACCTGCACAAATTGATTTTCTGCACCCTTTTGACAGCTAAAAGACTGATATGACAACACTGGAGGGACATACAGCCACCCCCAATAATGCGATGGATCGAAGACTGAATGACACTTTCAGCTTTCGAACGGGTGGTATTTAGATGCCACCTTCACATGGCCAAATACAGAGATGTTTGGTTCGCCTTTACTGAAGCTTAAGCTTAACTATTCACATTGACAGCAGTACATTTTCGTACACATATATAATGTATATGGGCATACATGAGAGCCGGTGTGGTGTTGTGGTCAGAGAGTTGGACTGGGGCCCAGGAGATGCGGGGTTCTAGTCCCCGCTCAGCCATGAAGCTCACTGGGTGACTTTGGCCAGTCACTGCCTCTCAGCCTAACCTGCCTCACAGGGTTGTTGTGAGGATAAAATGGAGGAGGAGGATTATGTAAGCCGCCTTGGGTTCCTTGCAGGAAAAAAGGCGGGATATAAATATAATAAATGAAATAAACATCTCTGGGCAAGGAGAACCTAGCAAATCTTATCCTACCCACCACCAGTCCTGTTTCCATCTACTCAGATACTGTAGCTAGTTCTTCATGCTCTTTCCCATTTTTAATATATGCTGTACAGAAAGGCAGTGGGTCAAGGGCAGCTGGTAAAGAAGCTAGCTCGTAGGAATCTCTGGCTGCAGTTTCAGGTGGGGATGTGAATTCCCATCCTTCCTAGAATCCGGCTACATTTCTGGCTATGTAGTGACATGATGTCATCATGAGAGCCAGTGTGGTGTAGTGGTTAGAGTGTTGGACTGGGACTTGGGCGATCCGGGTTCTAGTCCCCGCTCAGCCATGAAACTCACTGGGTGACTTTGGGCCAGTCACTGACTCTCAGCCTAACCTAGCTCACAGGGTTGTTGTGAGGATAAAATGCAGAGGAGGAGGATTATGTAAGCCGCCTTGGGTTCCTTGCAGGAAAAAAGGCGGGGTATAATATAATATAATAAATAAATAAATAAATAAATAAATGCTCAATATACAGTCCCTGATTGCCTAGGACAGGGGTCCACAACCTTTGGTCTATTTTGAATGTGTCTCATGGGTGCTCACAAAATGGCCACCTGGGTGCGCCTTGCCCATTCATAAAATGGTTGCCATGGTGGGCATAGCTGCTCATAGCACACCCATTTCCAAGAAGCTAAACTGGTGAAACTAAAATAATAACTTACTCAAAAACCTACATACAAGGCAGAGGTGGGGGCTCAGCTTAAAACTCAAAACCATTCCTTTGAACCCAGCAAAGATGGCACCAGAGGGCAGCACTTTGCTTTGCAGAAAGCCAGCCTCCCAATTAATTTCTTTTAATTTAAAAAAAAATCTTAAGAAATAAAATAAAAACCAGGAAGGGCAGGGACACTGGCAGGTGCCAAGAAAGGTGTTCTGAGCACATTGGCACCATGTTGAAGACCCCAGGTGTATGAATGAGAGCACTAGCCAGCTCTGAGAAATGTCTACAATTTTTTTTTTTAAAAAAAAACACCATTGGATTTCAATGCAGTGCTTTCGCTACAAAACTAGTATCTCTTGTAGCTGCAGTTCTGGGTAATAGCCATATGTACCATCCGAGAGATAGCAACACAAATGAATATACTGTATGCATTTAATTTAAAAACTAGGCTACAGTCAGAGAAACTTAAATCATTGTTGACATGCCTTCTCAGCTTGCTCGAGAATAAGGAACATTTCCACCTGCTTCTTTGTGCATTTCATGGAAATGTATGACAGCACGTCGGTTCAAATAATTGTTCTCAAGGGCTTTCAAAACTGGTCAAAACCAGATACAAACAGAGACAGAATCTTAGAAGGCAATGCTAGGTATGTCTACTTGGCAGTAAGTCCCATTGAGTTGAATGAGACTCTCAGGTAAGTGCATATAGGTTAGCAGCATTAGTTTTAGGAAATGTCAGAATTGAGAAGAATGTGAAAGTTTGCCCTATAAGCAGGAAGGAAACTTGCCATTATTCAAAGCTATGGTTAGTTCTGATTTGGGACTTCTTTTTTTGAGGGGTTGATAGCAACATTCTCTCAAAAGATCTTGTACAAGTGTATAATCTATAATTTGTGTCTTACATTTTTTTGTTAGCATCACCATAGCACAGCCTTCCCCAACCCAGTGTCATCCAGATATGTGGGACTACAACTCCTATCATGCCCAACCAGCCACCATTCCACTAGGAATGATGGGAATCATTGACCAACACATCTGGACAGCACCAGGTTGGGGAAGGCTACTCTAACCTCTTGGATAAAGTACCCTTTTTTTTTCTGGAAAAGGCTGCAAGAGCAGGAGCCTTAAAGGCTGAAAAGAACAAGAGTCCTGGATGGTTGCAGGGGAGCGATCACCTACATGACTTATGCATGTCCTCTACTGATTAAATTAAAAAATGTACTATGCAAAGCTTGGGAACTCTGGATAAACTCTGGATAAATTACCAAGTTACCATCCCACCTGGACAACCCATGAGGGTACCTTTAAATTGACCAAACCCTGATCTGTCTGCCTATCCAACTATCTATCTGGCCAGCCCTACCATTAGGCAGAGTGAAACAGCCACCTCAGGTGGCAGATGCTGGGAGATGGCAGCAAGATGTTGGAGGAGATACCTGTGTGCCATACAGCCTGCTCTGTGCCACCGAAGTTAGCATACCCAAATGGCATACGGATCAGAGAGTGGATCTCTGTGTATGGTACCCAGCGAACTATGGTCATCATATGTTTTTCAAATGTAGAAACCACCTCTGTCCAACAGAGTGTTCAGAACTATTTTCTAGTAGCCGGTTCTCATGGAGGCCATTTTCAGCTAAAGGATAATTGCTCACACAATGGTGGTGATTTTCTGAAGGTCAAGGTATTTGCCAGACACATAGAAGAATCCATGCAAAAGATGGGTGAATGCTTTTATGACATGGTCATGATGTGTGCACATCAAATTAAAAAATTCAAACAAGAATCACAGATGCCGAATCCACAGGCACAGAAGCCTTTCCATGGTGTATAATACAACAATATCTTTAATATGAGTGAAAGGGTAAACATATGTCACAATAAGCCCCCCGATTACTTCAAGCATCCACCAGTGGGATGTCCAATTAGCACTTGCCGTTTTTACATCCCGTCCATCTGTTTTCACTAATGCATCCCCAGGTGTGCACTTTAGTGTGGTAAACCATGGGTCAGGGTTGTTTTGTCAAAGCCTGTGGCAGCTGCTTCCAGCTAAGCAAACAGCACTTAAAGGCTGTTCATGAGAACACGACTGTGATAAGTGCTGTATTTTTACCCATGCCAAAGAGCAGACTAAGCATTTACATGCAGGATGGTTATCTCCATCTAGGAAAAGGCCAGCTAAAGGAGCCCCTTCAAAAACACACATTTAGAAGGAAGGGACAAAAAGTCAAGTTATACGGTCGTCGCGTCAGCTTTGCCTGTACCACTTCAGACTGCAGTTGTGTGTGCGGGTGTTTGAAATGTTGAAACTGTTGGTACTATCTTTAGGCTTCCTGGAATTATGTTTTTATCCAACATCCCCAATGTTCTTAACAGTTATTTTATTATAGGGCCACAGTTGTGGCCCAACGTTAAGGGTGAGTCGGCTGAATTGCATTCTGCCATTATAACCAGAAATTGGGGGCAGTAGGTTCTATGGCTTATACTGAATCATAGAATCATAGAAAAGTAGAGTTGGAAGGGGCCTACAAGGCCATCGAGTCCAACCCCCTGCTCAATGCAGGAATCCAGGTCAAAGCATCCCTGACAGATGGCTGTCCAGCTGCACCTTGAATGCCTCCAGAGTGGGAGAGCCCACCACCTCCCTAGGTAACTGGTTCCATTGTCTTATTGCTCTAACAGTCAGGAAATTTTTTCCTGATGTTCAGGTGGAATCTGGGTTCCTGTAACTTGAACCCATTATTCCGTGTTCTGCAAACTGGGATGATCGAGAATACATAGCTACTCATAGATCGAATACATACTCATATATACTCATACACACTCATAGAGAATACATAGCTACTCATAGATCGAGTATACATAGCTACTCAGAAGTAAGACCCATTGAATTTAATGTGGCTTACTCCTGAATAAGTGGGTATAGTACTGCAGCCTCAATTGGCTAAAAAGAAAGATGCTTTAAGGGTACAATCCTATTCATGTTTACACAGAAGAAAGCCCTACAACTCCCAGCATTTCCCCAGCCAACCATGCTGGCTGGGGAATGCTGGGAGTTGTAGGACTTTTTTCTGTCTAAATATGCATAGGATTGCACCCTAAAATGCTTTACCTGTGGCAGGGGTTGGACTAGATGAACTTCAGGGTCCCTTCCAACTCTTTATCTCTATGTGGATGGTACTGGTTGCCAGTTGGGGGTACTTGTAACATGGAATGGTAGCTTCAGTTGCATGATAGCTTCAGTTGGATAGACACCGTGAGTCTATTCCAGCAAACAGACAAATCTGGGCCGCAGGTCCACCACTCTGCCACTGCACCATCTAGCTCCAAGGCAGCTGGAACTAAGCATAGTATAGGATACCATACCATATGCTTATTTCCTAAATAACACGTCAGTTAAAAGTGTGGCCCTTAACAACTATAATTTCCTGGTGTTTTGGAGCTGGAGTGAACATGGAAAGTCCTTAACACAACATGTTAAACTGAAAGTCTTTTTTGTTTATTCAATATTTTTTATGAGCGATCATGTTTACCATTGTGTGGTAAGGTTCTATGAGTGCCGAACAGACAGGCAGGATACAAATTTTCTTAAGGTGCAATCCTATGGCCACCAGACAGAGTCTAGACGGCCATAGGAAAGTCAGAGTCCCAGCTCCAACCTCGGAAACGTGCTCCAAGCTGGAGCACGGGAGCTGGGACTCCAAATTTGGAGCACCCTCCCTCCGCCCTCGCATCCGGCATGGAAAGAACCACGTTGGCTGTGGCTCTGAGGTCGTAAGTCTGACCTTGGAGCTGGAGTTCTGTGGGCAATCTGGGGGCAGGGGGGAGGAGCATATACAGGCTCACGCTGGCTCAGCTTGTACTGAGTGTGGAAAGCTAAGCAGGGCCAGGCCTGGTTGTTACTTGGATGGGAGACCCCAGGGGGTTAGACCCGATGGCCTTGTAGGCCCCTTCCGACTCTATGATCTATGAATCCAGCATGTGTAGTATCCTGGTGGCTCCTCAGCTTGTCCTCCTTGTGCCCTAGGGCAAAAGACTTAGATGGCTGAAATTGGCCATCTAAGTCTTTTGCGGGGTGGGAGGAGTGCAGAGGTGACCTTCACCTCCATGTTCCTTCTGCCCTCATAGGATGCCTGTAATCCTCCGAGTTTGGAGGGTTATGGGCAGCCACATTGGATTGCACTGTTAATCAATAAGTCAGTCAAGTACATAGGTACACACACAGAGACACACACACACACACATATATCTATGGATGCTTCTCTACAGCAGGGCTGGCCCAAGATGTTTCGCTGCCTGAGGCAAAGGACAAGATGGCGCCCCCCTCCCTCATTGCACACAAAGAAGCCAACCAAACTGGCTGTTACTCTTCAACACTGGCAAAGGGACAGCCAGCATGCTCCTCTGTACCTGAGGGTGCCCGGGGCAGTCTGCATGGCACACACACAGCTCTGTCTTCCAACAGTGTCACCACCACTCCCTGCCCCCTCCCCCCGAGGCAGCTGCCTCATTCTGCCTAACAGTGGGGCCACCCCTGTTCCACAGGAAAAGCTGCTCGAGCATACAAATCTAGCTTGTCAGAGAGAAGGCAGAGTTTGCGATGAAAATGTGTGAGATTATGGGCGCGATGCTATGCATGTTTAGACAGAAAAAGTCCTACAACTCCCAGCATTCCCCAGCCAGCCATGCTGGACTTTTCTCTGTCTAAACATGCATAGGTTTGCGCCCTATGCTAAATTAAATATGGATCTGTTAAGATTTAGTAGAATGCCCGATCGAACGTCAGTCCTTATTTTTCCTGGCCATATGGCGGTGAGCAGCAAGGATATGTTTGTGACGAAGCATAGCATCTTCTGAATACTTGAAGCAGATGCTCATATATGCATGAGAGCTGAAATAATTATTCATCTTACATGTTTGCTAATGTTAGAAGAATATAGAAAAGAGAAGCGCTTCATAATCAAAGTCATTTTCCTGTGCATTTTTGGAGTGTTGTGTGTGTGTCTTATTTTCTATTATAACCCAGTCTTCCTTGGAAAGCTCGAAACAGCTTATCTGGGACTCTCCATAATCTCCCACTTCCGCAGTGATAGGGCCCACAACTCATTAGCTTCCATAATACCAAAGCATTGGGTCTCACATTTCAAAATTCAAAATTTGAAAATTATCAGGTATCATTAAAAAAAACACAACACCTCAGCTCTACCAGGAAATGATCACTATGCTCCAAAGAAATTTTCCTCCCCTCTATGTGTGTAAATGATTATGAGCCAGACCAGGTGAAATGCAGAGACACATAAAAGATTCAAACCCACAACACAGCCTTTCCCCTAGGAATGGAAGATTAAAGAGAAAGAACAGTGTTCATCTAACCTTTATGGTACTGAGAAGGGAATAAGACATAGATGCTGAAATCACAGCGGAGATTAAAGGACTGGCACTTTATAACATTAAAAATGTACCTGGGAAATTGATCGGGACTTCTTGAAATATTTATACAGAAGAGCAGAAGATGTCAAATTAGGTCAGTGTTCCTTTCTATAGTTCATAGTGAGAGGATGGATACTTCTATCTACCCAGTTCCCTTCTGAACAGACAAATTAGACTAGAGAATCCACATTTAGGATCTTCCCAGTTGTTACAGCTCACTGTCCTATGTACTGATAGTAAACTCATTGGCTGGATTCGCACAATGTGCTAAGTCACGGTGGCGGCTACAGTAAACATTAGAACAAGCCGTGGCTTCGAAGCCATGACTAAGAAACACTGGCTGGGTTCGCACAACACGCTAAGTCACTGTGGTTTATCATGTTGTGCGAACCCAGTCAGTGTTTCTTAGCCATGGCTCCGAAGCCACCCTTCAAAGCCATGGCTTGTTCTAGGGTTTACTGTAGCCACTGTGGCTTAGTGTGTTGTGTAAACTCAGTCATTATCTGAGTGCAGATCCTGATGTAGCCAAAATGGCACCATCCATTCCACATGCATCGCAGAGGTAGCAGCAGGCCCGGGGAAACCTGGCAATGCTGGCTGGCAATCATGAGAGTTGCAGTAGGGTGGCCACCATAATATGGAAAGCTGTGATTCGGTGATATGTGTGCCTTGCTCAGTCTGCGGTCCAGGTGCTGTTGATGGGCAACCTCAAGGCCCAGCTCTATCCTTCTGATGGTTCGTTATCTTTATACTGGACTTGGACTGGGCAGCCCTTCAAATAGAGTGCACCTTCAAAATAGAGGGCAAACTTCTGACAGCCCTTCAAACAGAGGACTGTAAAAGAGGACACTTGAACAGCCTAAGTTGCCGTCCAACACATTTGGAGGACACCAGGTTGAGGAATGCTGTTACAGAGTGTGCTCAAAAATATGTCACCTCTGTATTATCTGAGTAATCCTTGAAACAACCTGGGAGATGGGAAAGCAGACCGAAGAAGCCCTTCTATAGATATTCAAATTCCTGCGGAAGCCTGCATGGGGTGTGGGGGACTGGATGATGAGATCTAAAAGTATCCTGTTCAGAAAACGAGGAGGGGGAGCGCTTAAAGGCACACAGTGATATCAGAATTTTTTAGCCACCCCCCCCCCCCCGCCGCGACCTCAAGCAGGAATTGCAACCTAATGAATGAGCTGCTGGCAAATTTTTACATTTGAAAGCCTCAGCAAAGGGGAGAAAGAGGTAAGCTAATTAAGGCAGTAGAAAGAACGGGGAAACCACATGTGCACTCCTGCCACACGGGATCACACCACATTGATGTGACTCCCACGCATGTGAAGTCATCCCCTTGCACAAGTTGGGGGAAGTTTCTAAGATCTGATCCCGTTTTCCTATGCTGTCGTTTTAACCTAGACATTCAACAGAATTAAGTATACCGGGGACACTAGGATTCGTAGGCTACGCTATTATTACTTTTTCATTTTATATCTGGCTCTGGTCTTTCCTCCAAGGAGGTCAAGGTTGTAGCAGGGTGGCCAATTATACATTGCCAAAAAAAGAGGAAATGCATCACCAAAAGAGTGGACCAAAGAGGCCACCAATTTGCATAAGATTTGCACATGCAAATTTATATGTATATGTACAAATTTAAAATAACTATAAATAGAAATATGTCTCACCATAGTGGAGAAGACTGACCAGGTGACCTGTGTGCCGACAGAGTCTGCTATCCAGGTGTAACATCAAGGTGTAACATCAAGGACCCTTCTGTGCCTCCCTTCTATGACTTTCTTTGTCCTTAAACCAGACTTGGACTGGACACCTTCAAAAAGAGGACTGTCCTCTGCCAGCTGTCCAAAACAAAGGACTGTCCTCTGCAAAGTAGGACACCTGGCCACCTTATTCCCCCCCCCTCCGGCCACCCATTTCATCCTCACAGCAACCCTGCGAGGTAGGTTAGGCTGAGAGATAGAGACTGGGTTCACATGACACATGTGGCTTAAAAGCCACGGGGGGTCGTCATGTCATGCGAACCCACCGTGGGAAATTCGGGATGGCTTATAAACCACCCCAACAGCCATGGCTTGTTGTAGGGTTTGGTAGCCAGCCCTAGGGTTGTAACCCAAACAGCTACAGAGCAACTTGGCAAGAGCGGCAAGAAATCCCTGCCACCCTCGCCAAGCGGCTGCGGGGCAAGCGCCTCTGACAGCTGCCCCCAAAGTGCCCAAGTGGCACTTGGGGGCAGCTGTCAGAGGTGCCATGTACGGCGGGGTGATGCAGCTGCCAAGGTCAGCAGAAAGGGCCTGCTTGTGAGCAAGCCTGCTCTGCTGGCAGCGGCAACAGCTGCCCTGAGCTCACAAGTGGCGGTGGGGAAACCTCGGTGCTCCCACGGGGTCCCCTGGGAAAGCTGCAGGAGGACTGAAGGGGAAGGAAGGGGAACCCTAACTCCCATGTGCCTGATCGTCTGTTGGGCACATTGGGGTTAGGGTGGCTTATAAGCCACATTGTGTAGCTTTCTATGCAGCGTGGCTTATTGTGTCATGCAAACCCTCCCAGTGATGGGCACAGAGTCACCCTGCGAGCTTCATGGCTGAGTGGGGACTAGAACCGGGGGTCACCTCGATCCTAGTGCAAGACTCTAACCCCTACACCATACTATCGTAATATGCAGTGGTATTGTGTATACACACTTGTCGTAAAGTACTTTGTGAACAATGTCCAAAATCTCTGTAATAATGAATATATTAAAAATTCGTAGCTAAGTACAGATACAGGAAACTTTTTTTTTTTCTTTATCTGGAGGTTGTTTGGAGAATAAGAGTTGAGCTGCCAAGAGACCTCCCCACCCTGCTGCTTGGAAGAGATTTGGAGTGAGATAGTTTTCTTTAAGACAAGTTGTGATTGATAATTTGCTCCTTAATTAAATGGTGTAAAACTAGTGAACAGGGAAATTAAATTCTTAATGAAGCAATTTTGCAGAGGCGTTTAGCCTAGATGTGTCTGTGACAATGGGGAAAGGAGGAAAACAGTTGCTTATGTTAAAATCATGGTATACTCCATGTTCCTTGCTTTACTGTACTCTAACTAAAGTGGATATTCTGGTATGGTTTTGCCTTCTATGACTGAAAACCAATTTACAGGCTGAGATCTCATATGCTGAACAGAACCACGTAAGAAGCAAAATGTAAGAGCTGTTTTTCCATTGGAGTGTGATGTGTGCGCTATGTTTACTGTGTTATGATTTTTAGAGGGGTTTCAGACTTCCTGTCCTTCCTATCGTGCGTCTCCCCCCCCCCCCCTTTCAATGCAGAAAGGAGAAAGCCATTGAATTATTCACTCAGTTGAGCTTGGGGCAAAAAAAGGAAAGAATTTTGAAGATTTACATGAAAGGAAGATTCTTTTGTGACATGCCACACTGCTCCACCTCCAAACATAAAAGCCAGGGTTGGCCCAAGACACTTTGCTGCCTGAGGTGTAGAACAAGGTGGCGTCTCCCTCCATTCTGTGTACACCCCCGCACCCCTCCTTTCTCAGGCCTGCTTGGGATTTAATCCCAAGCAAGTAACTGGGGACTATTCCAGATGAGTTTCTTCCCTGTCTAGCTGTGGAAGGGGAAAGGGTTAATTATATAGTACAATATTGGGAGGTGCTCCAGCTTATTTTTCCAGAATACAGTCTACTGCCCAGAATGGGTATCAGAACATGGATTATTTGGAAGTTTCCTGTGTCAGTGCATCATTCCCACGTAGTCTCTTGTGGTGTCCTGAATTCGTCTGCGTTTAATGCTTTAGAACCAATCATTCCGATCTATATTTTTGTTTTGTTTTGATAAAAAAAAAAAAGTGTTTTGGCTAGGAATGGGTTGATAACTTTTTAACAACGTATGCGTTCCTTCTCTAAAAGAGCATTCTCATGTGTATTTAGCACACACCATAGCTTTCAATAAATAAATAATGTATACAGTGTCAGTTCCGTTGCGGATGGGTTCTGGCTGTAGAGGGGTTAATAAATATATAATATTGGAAGGGTTTTGGGTCTGAAATGTTGCTCTCAGGTGCCTCTAACCCAGGGGTTCTCAACCAGGGGGGAGTTCCCCCCCGGGGGGGATTTTAGGGTTTCAGGGGGGGAATTGGGACCACAGACTCAAACTGTTGGAATACTGATCTTTCTACAAATTACAATTCTACAGATTGTACATAATCTACAGGACATCACACCTTATTGTATGGCACAGATTAAGTCAGACAATCTTGGAAAGGGGAGGAATGACATTCTGACAAATGATGAAAGGGGTGCACGGGGCAAAAAAAGGTTGAGAACCACTGGTCTAACCCTTTTGTTTTGCAACAGTTTTGTTTCGTGAAGGGGTTGTTCCAGCCTGCTCCATTCGGGCATTTACACCATCCCTAGCAAGGTGGCCATGTGTCCTACATTACATAGAACAGTCCTCTGTTTGAAGGTCTGTCCAGTGCAAGTCCAGTTTAAAGATAAAGAACCTAAGAAGGGAGAGTAGGAAGGGGGCCTGAAGTTGCCCATCAACAGTCCAGTCGTTGGACAGCCAGTGCCAGCTTCCGGTTTTGGAGGGCCCTTGGGCAAGACACCCTCGTAGGGATGTAGAATCGAGCCTCGCCGGACAAAACGAGGCCAAAATTGGCCCCACTCACGCCCGGCGAGGCCTTACCTTATTTCTTCGGGGCAGCTCGCCTCTCCGCGGCTCGCCGCCCGCGTGGCCCGTTCCGTCCCGTCGCGTCACTTCCGGGACCGGAAATGACGCGACGGAACCCTGCGCAGGCGCGCTGGACCCGTGGCGTGTTCTGCACCTGCGCAGGGCCCCGTCGCGTCATTTCCGGTCTCGGAAGTGACGGACGGGGCCGGAGAAGTTTGATCGAGCGGCGCGGAGAACCTCTCCGCGCCGCTCAGAAGATCGGGTCGGGTAGCCGTCCCCGCGGAGAATCGAGTCGGGGGCGCAACCAGGTATGGATCCATCGCTATCCATGGGCCCCCTCCCCGCCTGAGTCTGCCTTCCCACTGCCATTGTCATCAGTTCCTATTGCTCCTCATCCTCTTTCCCATCATTGCCACCACTTTCTTGCATGACAGGCAGAGAGTCAGTGGGCAAGTAGGTAGTGGCATCAACTGTTCCTCTTTCTCTCCACCTCTGTTGTCTCGGCCAGAGCAAGAGGCAGGTGAACCAGCAGGTGAAGAGGAGGAGCAAGTCCAGGAGGCTCTTGTCAGTGGGCTCCCGTTGGGAGTGTGGGCCCTCGGCAGATGCCCGACTATGCCTATCTTGACGCTGCCCGTGTCACAGTAGACCTACTGAAACCTACCTCACAGGGTTGTTGAGAGGATAAAATGGAGGAGGAGGATTATGTAAGCTGCCTTGGGTTCCTTGCAGGAAAAAAGGCGGAGTATATAACAAATAAAATAAAATAAATAGTCTGCTCTAAGTATGCCTAAGTCTGTATCCAACCCTATGTCTGAAGCTGAATAGATAATTCTACATAGGATCAGCCCCTTCAGGTTTGGGTTTTTTTTTTTACCACTACCGTGTTTCCCCGAAAATAAGACCTACCCCGAAAATAAGAGCTAGTACTATTTTTGGGAATTGCTAAAGTATAAGACCTACCCCGAAAATGCAGTATTTTTCCATGTATAAGACTATACTTTTTCCTAAAATTGTTAGACTAAAAATTGAGGGTCGTCTGATACACGGAAGTAAGCCGAGGAGAGAACCGTGCGGTTGCGAAACTGCCCAGTGGGGGGCGTCTTATACATGGGGGCATCTTATACACGGAAAAATACGGTAAGACCTAGTTGTGATCATTCATTCCCATGGCCTGGTGGTGGCAGCAAAGGGCAACTTGAAGTATAAGACCTACCCCGAAAATAAGACCGAGTGTGTTTTTCTGAGCCAAAAAAGAGATAAGACAGTGTCTTATTTTCGGGGAAACACGGTACACCACTGCAGGCTGCGATTGCTCCTCCTCCTCCTCTTTCTCTCTCATCGTTGCTACCACTTGCTTGCTCAACAAGCAAAGAGCCAGTGAGCAAGTAGACAATGGCATCTGCTGCTCCTCCTTCTCACCACCGCCACTGTCTGGGCCAGAGCGAGAGGCAGGTGAAGAAGCAGGCTGGAATGGTGAAGAAGAGGAGCAAGTCCAGGGGGCTCTTGTCAGTGGGCCCCTGCTAGGGTGTGGCCGGGCCCTCGGCAGGTGCCCGACCATGCCTACCCTTGACACGAACCCTGTGGACAGCAGGCACACAGATCGCCTAGTCACAGTCTTCTTCCCCGCCATAACTATTTAAATTATAGTAATTATAGTACTATAGTAAAGAAGAATAATTTTATGGATATATGGAATCAATTACTAGAGTACGTATTAATAAAGGGGAAAGGGAGCATGCCATGTCAGGATATGTATATTTTTGGAAGTTGGAATTCATTTGATCAAGGGGATGGAAGTATATTAATTGGTCCCTTGGAGGGTGGGGTGTGTGTGCACTTTATGATTTATTGTATGCTGTTTGTTATATTTTTGTGTTATTCTTGTATTTTGTTATATTTTGTTTTGAAAAGTAAATTAAAAAAAAAATTTTTTTAAATAAAAAATATAGTAATTATTTCCAGATTTGCCTCTATACGTATAAATGACCACGTGCAAATGTTATGCAAATCAGTGTCCTCTTCCTTCCTGTTTTTTGTTGGGGGGGGTGAGGCAGTTGTTATTTCTTGGCAATGTGTAAGTGCCGTGGTTACCCTAATTTCTAGGATGAGAGCTTTAAGACGACTACTTCCTCCTACACAATCTAGTTCTCCTTTCTGTATTCATCTGCCTTGGAGGCGGCACCAAAGAGCTTCTGTGTTACATTATTCTCTTGCAGATCAGTGCATATAAGACATAAAGGGATGATAAGCATGTATTGGATACATTCTGTGTCTAGCTTGACAAATACAAAACCAAGAGGGAAAAGACTGCTGCATCCCACAAATGAAAGAGTGGCAAGAAGAAGACACAACATATTCTTAAGTCATGAATATGCTGCCCTCTTCTCACATCAACGGATATTTTTAGAAATGTCACTGGAAGTGGAGATGTATGGGTATCTTCAGAAAGAGAAAGCTATTTAAAACGAAAGTAATTATGGGTTGCATCCAATGTTAGTCCTAATTACAGTAGACCCATTGAAATGAATGGGATGTAAGTTGGACTAAAGTTGGATACGACAAGCCTATGTTAGCATTATCCTGCTTTGAGGCTGCAATCCTATACATACTGACCTGGGTTGGAAGTAAGTTCCACTGGACTCTGAGTAAACATGCAGAAGATTGTCCTGTAACTTAGCCTCAGTGCAGACTGCTTTATGTTTCACAGGAATAAATCGGGACTTGCCTGTGCATGTCCATCTGTAGCCAGCAATTTTGTGGTGAGGAGGCCTGAAGGCACATAGATTGGGGAGTGGAACAAATTGCAGCAGAACAGCCGGAACCTGAGTATTTTAAAAATACATTTTCTTTATTAAATATTAAGAAAATCTAATCTACTTTTGTTAACTTTAAAATATCTGCATTGTGCTATTTCAGTTATCCGAGGGGTAATTTGTACTCAACAGAAGGTAAGAAGAAGATGCAGTGAGCAACTGTGAAGTAGAATACTGGCTCCTACATGCCTCCCCCTATAGCTTCTGAGAGTGTTTCTACATGAAGCTGTTAATCTGCTGTATCTACTTTTGGTTTCATCCCAGAATTGAGATCTGAGCACTACATGAGGACCATTTCCTTTCCTGCTTTTCTGCTATATAACCTCTAGGTGGCACTGTGGTATAGCAGAATAGCTCAAATACACAAGAGGAAATCGCACTTTCTTTCACTTTCACAATTAAATGCCTTTTCCCTGCTCTAAAAAAAAACCTCACTGAAAGCTCTGGTTAGAAACAGAAGTGAAACTGGAGGGTCACAATGTCATCTGAAAAGCCCGTAAACAACCATAAGTAGGGAATGATGACCGCACAATAAATGCCTCATGTAGAAAAGCCCTGAAAAGAAGGGGCTAGAAATGTACTTTAAGCTGTTTTAAATTAGGATATCTTTTGTGGTATAAATGCAGCCCCTTCCATCAGAAGTAAGTGTGTGGGTGTGTCTGTGTGCGAGTGAGCGAGAAATCTCACCACATCAACACTGATTTTTACAGCTTGCTTTCATATTTAGATTAAAACTCTACAGGCTGTTCCACCCTATAATTTCTGGGGTTGGCTAATGTTTGATTCATAAACCTTGGTGGTATTACACACGATTGTACTAAAGCCTACTGATCCTTGTGGGTAAATATTAGAAAGATATACAACTATTAGCCTGGCTGAAGTCCTGTTCCACTTGGAAAAAGAAGAAGTAAGATTTAATTATAATGGAGGTTGCACTTTTGGAAGCCGGCATGACATTCCCTACCGTCACCCTCCCTCGAGCCTATTTATTTTTAGCCTTTCATTGTGTGTTCACATTATGGGCTATTATAACCATAGTTGCCCATTGCAGATCTTATTTTACAAAGAAGACCTAATCAAATTGCATATGCACAGTCGTCTGCATTCAGCAGCAGCTCAGCAATCCTTGGGCTGTGCTGCAGCTTAACATAATGACCAACTGAAAAGTATTCTTATAGCATGGAAATGGCCAAAGTGCAGATCTGACAGCTCCAGCTATAGAAAGAGGATGAGGTGAATTTTAATCTGCAAAATGTCTTTTTGTGCACTGGGGTGGACAGAAATAATTCAAAGCTGGGAGGGTTTATTGTTTTGTTTTTGAGGATCAAAACAATCCTGAGGAACAGACAATCCTGAGTGGAACAGAGGTCTAACTCGGTATGAGGCAGCTTCCCATGTCCCAAAGTAGCTGCCTCTCAAACTCTGCAAAAGGGGGCACTTTTTTGCAGGGAGAAGATTTCAAAACACACACACGCACGCACGCACACACACTCCTGCCCTAATCAAATCTTACAATCCCAGGATCTTTCTATGAAACAATGACACCTTCCTTCTCCCCTCTTCTTTGCCTTCATATATAGACAAGGATGTTTGGCATGTTAGCATTGCTTTCCTTTTCTTTACGCAACAGATGAGGAATGAGAAGCAACCGCCAAACTTCTAGGAATGCGAAACACAATAGCAAAACAGGAAACACAAGGCAATTCTGTGTGCTGGGCGGCAGGAGGTATAATGGTACAAAAACACCGCCATCCACTTCTCACCTTTGTTAAAACCCCTGGGAAATAAGTACAATTGACCTCACACTACCCAGGTCTTCATTTCCTGAAAGGACAGATCTTACTGATGTAAAGCCAAAGACACACACACACACAGAGAGAGAGAGAGAGAGACAGGCAGAGAGATCACTAAACTGAAATGCTCCATAAAAAGTATTAACTCTAACATCATTATTTGTGGAAGTTAGGTTTGCAGTATGCAGTTGCTCTTTGCTTCAAAGCACATTTTAAATGAGCAGCTCTGCAGTTCTATTTGTCCTGCCCTGAACTCCATATGGCTAAACTGTTATTTTTGAGATGGCAACTGATGAAAAAAAAGAGCCCTACATTATCCTAAGCCTAATGCATTTTAACTCACTTTGCCAGCAGGTTTATCCTGTGAGACAGGTACAAATCAGCGGGTGAAGCAAGCTTAAGGGACTGTCATCTTCATGCAGGCAGTGGTGACTGACAGTCGGGTGGAGTCACGGGATGTGTGAATCTCCGGATTTCACCTGGAAATCCTGACTCGTGTCCATATCAGATTGCGCACGTGTTGTTGTTGTTCACACAAACATTCGTACATAGTTCAGTGGGCATTTTACCCCCATGTCTACATCAATTGTGCACATTCCCCCCAAATGTATGCATTTTTCTCCCATTGATTAAAGAAATATAAAAAGGCCCTCAGTCCCCAGCAGGCCTTAGCTGACCAGAGGGTTCTAAGAATCCCTGGGTTAAAATTTAGATAAGGAACTTGGAATGTAAGAAGTATACGAGGCAGGAAAAACTCACAATATAGTAAAAGAAATGAAAAGGTTGAATCAGATTCTTGGAGTAAGTGAACTTCGTTGGCCAGGATCTGGTCAAGTACAGTTAGATATTGGGCACACACAATATTTTATTCAGGAAGTAATGATGCGCAGCACCGTTATGGAGCTGCACTCATATTAACAAAAAATCTGAACACCTTTTTTGTTCGTCCGCAAAATTGCATCACAAGCTCGGAAATGTCCCGGCTTCAACCACAGATTGCACTTGAGTCTGGAAGGTGTGAACTGGGTAAATTTGGGTCTAAAATGAACTAAAATTAATTTCTCATACATCCATGGGATTACATTTTGTCAGTGCTGTGCATCGGCACTGGGGTTCTTTCTTAAAACCTTCTTGATGCAATTTGAAGCATTGGTTTTAACCTACATCGCTCTAAATGGTTTGGGGGTCCTGCATACCTCAGAAACTGACCCTATCAAGCATTCCTGCTCCTCTTTTCTGGGGACAAATAAATTAGCAATAGCTCTTGCGTTCATTCATAGTGAAGTTACTTGGATAGCCAAGTCTCCTAAGATTTTGATTGGCATGCAGAATCATGTGGCTGCAAGATAACCTTATGTGTGCAGGCTCTCCATGCAGCTGGCATCTTGTTTTAAAAGTTCTCCCTTCTTGCATCACACCAGTGATTCTTGGCCCACCAGACAGCATGCCTGTTATAGCTCTATGCTGTTGTTCTGAATCTATGCTGTAGAACAGTGTTCTCCAATGTTGGGTCCCCAGCTACTGGCTGGGGCATGCTGGGAGTTGTAGGCCAAAAACATCTGGGGACCCAAGGTTGGAAAACACTGCACTAGACTAAGGGTGCAATCCTATACATGTCTATTCCACATGAATCCAATGGGGCATCTTCTAAATAAACCAATAGGGCAGCTCCCTATATCTGTAGTAGGGCTGGGGAAAAGGTCCCCTCCTTTACCAGATCTTTGTACAGGGAGGGCTGGCAGAGCTGGTGGGGGATGTTGGAAATGAGCAGGGGGAGTCAGTGTGGCATAGTGGTGAGAGTGCTGGACTGGGACTCAGGAGACCTGGGTTCTAGTCCCTACTCGGCCATGAAACTCACTGGGTGACTTTGGGCCAGTCACTGACTCTCAGCCTAACCTACCTCACAGGGTTGTTGTGAGGATAAAATGGAGAGGAGGAGGAGGATTATGTAAGCCGCCTTGGGTTCCTTGCAGGAAAAAAGGCGGGGTATAAATATAATGAATGAATGAATGAATGAATTGGAGCTCTCTCCTCCCTTTGATTTTACATCAGCTGGAGGTTTGGGCCTGGTTATGTCTGCCTCTCCTTTGAGGTGGATTTTAATGAGACTCCAAGGTCTGTTTTTGGACCTGAGTGAAGTCTGCCACCATCTGTAGTTAGATTAAGGTTATTCAAGTCAGTGACGTCACAGGTCTTTAATATAAGTCTATTTCTACAGAGCCAACATGTGTAAGAAACCTATACTCATTGAAGTGGTCCATGCAGAAGTAGCTGTAATCAGAATCTCTTATAGTAGACCTCCTTAATGTGGCAGTCATTAGCACTAAGATTATTAGCACAAAATGACAGCATACGATTTTCACCTTTCCTTATTATAGAACAACAAGGGAAGATTGCAACAAACCACAGCAGGACCAGATGTTCCCCTATGTCATGGCTGCAAGTTAGTCTAACAGATCATGATAAATGACTGGATGGCCTCTACCTTCTGCTCCACCATTTGCAAGGGAAGGTTTTAAGCGTGATAAATATTTGTCTAGGCTGTGCAGCTGAGCCATAAGTAAATTTGCATAATAGTCATCAAGGTGATGGGATGCATCGTAATGACTTGTAACCAGATAGATCTGTTATATTTAGGAGTATGTGGATGAATACGTTCGGACCGTGCTGGTTAGGAAAGACAACTACCAGCACCTTCTCAGTTTCAACAATAGCATACCGTTATGCTTAGGAGTAGGGATGTTGATCAATTTATTTCTTTTTTAAAAAATTGAGTTTATCTAGCATTAACAATTTAGAGAGCAATCCTATGGTCCCTGGGGACGATGGCTTGGAAAACCCCTTTCTGAGGTCAGGGACAGCGCTCCAACCTCGGAAGGGGGAGTCGGAGTTCCAACCCCCACCCCCGACCCCTTGCAGCCAGTGCAGAGAGAACCCTGCTAGCTGCCTCTCCGAGGTCGGAAAATCAAACTTGGAGCGGGCAAAATCAAACTTGGTGGGCAGGGTGGGGGGAGGAGACCAGAGAGGCCAGGATACAATTTATCCTGAATGTCCCCCCAGCCTCCTTCACTCCCCCTCCGAAGCCCCTTCCCTAGATGGACTGAAAAACTCATCTAGTGAAAAACTCAATGATCAGAGGGTGGGGAGGCAAAGATTCCCTCTGCCCCTCCTCTCACCTTCAGTCGGACAGGGCATAGGAATCTCAGAAGTCTCTGAGTTTGGGGGCTTCCAAGCAGCAAGGGTGCAGTCCACAGGACTGTGCCTTTAATCAATCAATCCATCAATCCATCAACTTTAAAATTAATTTGCAAATCCTTTGTTGAACTAGGATTTACACAGAAAAGCCCCAGGTAGATTGTATTGGAATGAAAGCAGGAATGGGCTGGAGCTGAAGCTCAGTTTGCAGAATGTCTCTCAACAAAATACTGAACCTCATAAAAACATGAAAATGTAAGAATTTCCTTGCTGTATCAGACCAAGACTGAGAGCCAGTGTGGCATAGTGGTTAGACTGGGATTTGCGAGATCCAGGTTCCAGTCCCCACTCTGCTATGATGAAGCTCACTGGGTGACTTCAGGCCAGTCACTGACTCTCAGCCTAACCTACCTCACAGGGTTGCTGTGAGGATAAAATGGAGAGGAGCAGGAGGATTATGCAAGCCGCCTTGGGTTCCTTGCAAGAAAAAAGGTGGGATAGAAATACAGTCATGCCTTGGATTGAGAGCATAATTCGTTCCGGAAACATGCTTGTAATCCAAAACACTCTTATATCAAAACGAAACCCCCCCAAAAAAATGTGTACAGAGATTTTTAATTTAAGCCGTACTACAGTACTTGTATTGCAAGACGTCACTTGTATATCAAGTCAAAAAAATTAAATAAATATTTAAAAATTTGCTTGTCTTGCAAAACGCTCTCAAACCAAGTTACTCTCAAACCAAGGTATTACTGTATAACAAATAAATAATAAATAAATAAGACCCATCTAATCCAGTGTTCTCTTTCAGTCAACCAGATGTCCCTTGGAAGCTTTCTAGCAGTGCATGAAAACAATGTAATTTGGACTAAAGATCGGTGGTGAAGTTGTACATTTTGAAGTGCAGGAGCTGGTAATGGCACTGCAGTCCTCATAGCCACACTGCCAAGGAGCAGCTGTGTTCCATACCAACAAACCAGCTCTAGCCATTTTCATCTCTACCAGGAGCAGGTCTCTTGTAAAGCTAATGGGTCTGCATAGTGGCTTATGCTGGCTCAGCTTGTCTGAGCGTGGAAAGCTAAGCAGGGTCAGGCCTGGTTATTACTTGGATGAGAGATCCCTCCTCTAGTTTCCTGCACTGAGCAGGGGGTTGGACTCGATAGCCTTGTAGGCTCCTTCCAACTCTATGATCTATGAAATCTATGGTCTTAATTGCCCATTCACAACCAAGCCAATACTTTGCATTACAACAGGAAACAATAGATTGTTGCTGGGAAAAGTCATTTCCCTCCAGCTACTGTGAAGATTGCAGCTAAGCTCAGAGGAGAGGAAACAGGGAATTACCTGGGGAGTGGCAGATGACATCAGTGTCCCTGCTAATAAAAAATAAAGTGCTGGCGCTGCCTCCCTTCCTGGAAGCCCTGCTCCAGGACACAACTGCTAAAGATACAGTGGAATTTGGAAGGTCCCACTAGACTGAAATGCCTGCAGGAATTCTGAGAGAGGTTAAATTAATTTCAGTAAGACGAGCAATAATTCTCAGGAGCTTTTCTAGGGATGTGTGAAGAATCCGACAAGGGGGTGAAAATTCAACGGATTTTCTCGATTCAACCCCACGGATTCCATTTCACCAACCCTGTGCTGACTCCAACTCAATCTGACACAAGTCGAGCCAACACATGGACTTCCATTTTTAAAGCGGGCTGTGATTTGCGTAATATTTTTTTTAAGCTGGGGAAATTTGTGCAAAATTCAGGCCTCCGGCCCTCAAATTTGCGCAAATTGTGGAGCGGAGGCTCAAATTTTGCATAAATCTGAAATTAACTGCCCGAAAATTCAAGGTGGCCCAAGGTGGAGTGTGTGCATACGCAGTGGGAGGAGGATGCTTCCATACTTCTCATGTTCAATGCTACAAGAACAATAAAGACTCGAATCTAATGAGTCAGCCCCGATTTTCCAAATTGAGCTAGAGATACGCAGTTCTCAGCTCCAAATTTGCATAAGTATTTTGAGCAATTTCACGGAAGCTGAAACACCCCCTACCCGCCCCAACTTGGCCTGCTTTTGGCCAATGGGCCAGAAATGTGTAGAAAGTCCATCGAGCGCAAATGGAATGAGTTTTCCAGTGCCGCACACACCCCTGGTTTTCACACATCTCTGACCGAGGTTTTTCAGCATGACCCATTGCCACAGCTCACAGTGCATGGTGTGCATGGTAAGGAATTCCCTGTATGGTTCAGTTGAGCTGTTTGACTCCTCTTCCTTTCCCCTACTGACCCTCTGTCGAGCATGGCCATAGTGTTTGTGCACTGTGACGTGGCCAACAATGACTTTCAATGGGAGGCCTGTTGGCATTTCCATCATGAAATCCAGCATTCCTGTTCTCTATCGGACCATGCGTGTACCAGGGTATGGAGTTAATAGGCTATAGTGCACCCTATGGGGAATTCCTTCCTAAGCCTCCAAACGGGTGTGCATGTGTGAGGGCATGAACCATGCCGTTTGTTTTAAGAAAGTGTTGAAAAACTAAGAACTTCCAGGCCATACAGCTTCCAGCACACCATGATCTATGGCGTGCGATGAAGCCATGTGGCTTGAAAGACTCTTCAGACTCCAGATCCCCGAAGACAGTCAGCATTATGCACAAAGGGCCCAGTCCTAGTTATCGCTGCTGTTTCTCTGCACAGCTACAGAGACTTATTACAGAAGAATATGAGATGTATAACTTATCCATGTTAAATCCAAGTTGCCCCAGGCTGAGTTCTGAATGATGTGTTTGCCTGCATCTGATTATTTATTTATTTATTTAAAAAAGGAGAACAAAAATGGCAGAAGAAAACACTGAAAAACCCCCGGAAGCATGGTTGAGAAATATGCATATTGTGGAGGAGGATTGCCGCATTGTGTCAGGCTGTGGCAACCAAAGCCCTTCATCTGGAAACAGTGCATGTAATTAGAATAATTCTCACATCAATTCTCCCCACCCCGGTGTGAAAAATCTTACATGGTGACAAGTATGAGGTTTCTTTTCCCCATAGCAGGTTGTGTTCATTTGGACACATCCAACATGCAGAACACAGTACAAAAAATAACCTACCTCACAGGGTTGTTGTGAGGATAAAATGGAGAGGAGGATGATGATTATGTAAGCCGCCTAGGGTTCCTTTCAGGAAAAAAGGCGGGGTATAAATATAATAAATAAATAAATAAATAAATAAAGGCAGTGGGTCAATGGCAGCTGGTAAAGAAGCTAGCTCAAAGGAATCTCTGGCTGCAGTTACAGGTGGGGTGGGGATGTGAATTCCCACCCTTCCTAGAATCTAGCTACATTTCCGGCTATGTAGTGACATGATGTTATCGTGCTCAATATACAGTCCCTGATTGGCTAGGACAGGGGAGTCCAACTTTTTTGGGTCGATGGGCACCTTTGGAATTTTGAGAGAATGCTGTGGGTGCTCTCACAAAATGGCTGCCATAAGGGTGGTGCTTGCCCTTGGTGGGCATGGCCAGTCACAAAACACTCATTTCCCTAAAGGGAAACTGGTGAGACTCAAAGAAAAGTAACTTGCCCAAGAACATGATTACACGGCAGAGGTGGGGATCTGAGCTCCAAAATACAAAACCAGTCTTTTGAACTCAAATTAAGATGGCACTGGAAGGCAGCATTCCAGCCTCTCAATTGATTTTTTAAAAAAACAATTCTTAAGAAATATAAAAATCAAGAGGGGAAGGGAGCCTGCTGGGCACCAAGAGAGGTGTCTGTGGGCACACTGGTGCCCAGGTGCACCACGTTGGAGACTCCAGGACTAGAATCACGCAGTGAGGTAGAAGATAAAACGGTACCAGAGCAGGCACCGTAAGGGGGAACCATGGCTGCAAGCAGTTACAGAGAAACAGAAAGAAAAGAAAAGAAATAGCTGCTGTTGTTGTTTTGGAGGAAAAGTTTAGTTTCAAACTCTTCCAATCTACCAACCCATGTCGTTCCAAAAACCTTTGCAGGTGATACTCGGGCTCAGCCCTCATAAATATTGCGACATCAAAAAAACAAAACAAAAAACAAAAACAGAACAAATTGTTCGTGAGGCACGTGGCCATGGAGAAGATGGTGAAGCTGCTGCATTCCCAGTCACAGCACAAACAATATCCGATAGGTGCCCACCTTATTTGTATAACCACACAGTGATCAGAAGATGCCAAAACTGGAGGAAGTAACATTTTCTCAGGAACAAAAAGTGTACCTCAAGTGCCCAGAAAACGTGATTTGCTTAGATTCTAAGCCTTAGAACAGTGTTCTCCAACCTTGGGTCCCCAGATGTTTTTGGCCTACAACTCCCAGCATGCCCCAGCCAGCGTAGCTGGCTGGGGCATGCTGGGAGTTGTAGGCCAAAAACATCTGGGGATCCAAGGTTGGAGAACACTGCCTTAGAACAAAAGGATGACTTTGAAATAAAGGTGCAGCCTTATAGCACACCAAGCAGGCCATGTGCAACAAATGGGAAACAAATATGTGTTTACTGTGACAAATAAGGCTCATCCAATAAACTCTTTGACAATCAGTCATGCATTTACACCAGCCCACGTAAATTCATGGTCTGTTCCATTCAGCACTTTGTTGAGACAGCCTAACCCCATTTGATAACCGTCACATTTTGTTTGGGCAGCGCTACATTCTAGAGCCGTGAAGGTGGCTAATTTGTTTTTCCAAAGTATTATTTATTTGTTTGTTTGGTTGTTTGAAGTATGTATACTTCCCATCCCTCAGCCAAAAAAAATTAATCTCCTGGAGCGGCTTACAAATGATCGGTTAAACAATGGATGGGAGACCCCTCCCCTAGTTTCCTGCACTGAGCAGGGGGTTGGACTCGATAGCCTTGTAGGCTCCTTCCAACTCTGTGATCTATGAAATCTATAAGACGGTCTCACTGCCCACAGACTTACAATTAAAAAAAAAAGACATGACACATAAGGAAAAGGATGAGGAAAAATGAATTTCAGCAGGGCTCGTGGACTTTCCCTCTCATCTCCCTCTGTAGGGTCTGCTGGTGGTGACAGTTGACGGAGCAAAGAAACAACTTAGGACAAGCTAAATATTCCTTGATTCAACTAAAACAACATGATTTATTTATTTATTTAAAACATTTTTATACCGCCCAATAGCCGAAGCTCTCTGGGCGGTTTACAACAGTTAAAACCATAAAATACAATATAAAATAAATATAAAATTTAAAACCACAGATTAAAAACAAACAGCAGAGCTAGCAGCAGTAGTTACAATAACAGAGTTAAAAACAACGACAAGATTAAAACGATTAAGATGATTTAAATGATTAAAATGCCTGGGAGAATAGAAAGGTCTTCACTTGGTGCCGGAAAGAATACCAAGTAGGCGCCAGGCGAACCTCTTTGGGGAGCTCATTCCATAACATGAAAAGGTATTTCTTCAACTACAATACAATGAAAAAGCATTTCTTCAGTAGGCTCAAGAAGGCAAACTTTAAAAAGGGATGTCTGGTTTTAGCACCAAAAAAAAAAAGATAAGGTCAGGTGAGGATGAATTAAATTGTACCACAATGTGGACTCTAGGGGGTTCATAGAAATCTTATCATTTGATATTTTAAAACTGACTAATACCCTACCTTCAATATGCATTACAGAAGGATCCAGTAGCTCAAGAAGAACTAATACATCTCTTCCATTTGCAATTTGTTATAGTTCAAGGAAGGTTATATTTCAGAAATTGGATGTGAATCAAAAGAGAGAAAGGAAATTGACATTCTGTGCTCATTTTGCCACTTTTGCGAGAATGAAACGTTTGCTTTGGTTCCCTTTCAAAACCTGGCAACCTCTCTCCTGTGTTAAACAAGCAGAGACACTGTTTAAAGTGTGGCTATAACACATCTCTCTGCTGAAATACGCCATCGCTTGCTGATCTGGTAATTGATGGATGACAGGAAATGTCTGGACATGGATGTTAAATTACGTTCGCCATGGGAATACATTGCATTGTCACCACCGTTGCTGTATTTATTGGAACAAACAATCACTGTGGTCATTTTCTCTGCCCGTGAGGAATTGGATGTCACTCCATTTTCCCAGCATGGGCATTTTCAGGCACAGCAAGCAGAATGGGATTGAGGTCTACTCCAGAATCACAAGGTGCAATGGAATTTGAGGCTTACCGTACTGTTTATTTTTTTAAAAGGTCAACCAAGTGTAAACCCAATGATTATTTTGTGAGTAAAAACAAACAGCGGAGAGTCTTGGGAATGACACAAATGAGAACCTTCCGGCTTCTGAAACTAGACATAGAAACTCAGTAGAAGAGACATGCTTTTGGAATCTTGCAGTGTGGGGGAGGCTGCAGTGTGGGGGAGGCTGCATTGGGGGAGTGATCTGGAGCAGGGAAACAGTGGGTGGGAAAGGGTTAAGCACCCTCTCCTCCCCCTCCTGTTTCTGCTCTAAATTTCCTCCTCCTGAAGCAGCTTTTTGTTAAAAATAAATAAATAAATAAATGACATTGGGACTCAATTATACCCATTTGTGTGTAACTTGCCATTTTGTTGGTTTATTCATTTGAAGTCACTCAAAGCCATTGACTATGTTTCACTGACTGGGTTCACACAACACGATAAGCCATGCTGGTTTGTAAGCCATGTTTGATTCAGAGTGGCTTGTTGTGTTGTCTGAACCAAGCAGCATGGTTTGTTAACCATGCACAAGCCACTCTGGCCGGGTTCAGACAACACAACAAGCCGCTCTGAAACAAACATGGCTCACAAACCACCATGGCTTCTCATGTTGTGTGACCCAGTGGTATCTGGGCATAATCCAAGGTGATCGTTTTGACCTAGAGAGCCCTGAAGGACTTGGGTCCTACAAACCTCTTGTGCCAGCTTTCCCTAAGTTGGTGCCCTCCAGATGTTTTGGACTACAACTCTCAGTGTTCTTGACTACTAGCCATGCTGGCTGGGGCTGATGGGAGTTGAAGTCCAAAACATCTGGAGGGCACCAAGTGCAGGAAGGTTGTCCTACACTGTGTCCTATCACAAGGCCATAGTGCAGTTATGCATGATTATTTTCCTTACTGTTACGGAAGCACACATGGCCCCGATTTGGATCAATGGAGACATTTTTCTTTTTTTAACAGCCCCCACCCCCCCAGATGTGTGTGTGGAATTTCAGGAAAGATTTACCACCACCTCATCTCACTGTGGTTCCAATCCAAATCTTACGCAAGAATAAGGAAAACTATCATGCATTGTTACACTATGCATGATTAGAAGAACATTTTGTTTTCCCCATGGTCTCTTTCACAAACATGCAACTTATTAGCAAAAGCGGCATAGAACCATAGATAGAGTTGGAAGGGGCCTATAAGCCCATCGAGTCCAACCCCCCACTCAAGTGCAGGAACCCCAGTTAAAGCATCCCTGAGAGATGGCTGTCCAGCTGCATTTTGAATGCCTCCAGTGTGGGAGAGCTCACCCCACCTCCCTAGGTCATTGGTTTCATTGTCATATTGCTCTAACGGTCAGGAAGTTTTTCCTGATGTTCAGCCAGAATTACATTTGCAAACAGGGCCATCACAATGATCTCTCTTTACTTTTGCCTTGTTCTTTGGATCCTATTAGGGTTCTGGTTAGGTTAGAAAGCCATGACCAACTAATTGGTGTTGAAACAGTGAGATAATAAGAAAGTAGAGAGCGAGAGAGGCTGACTTAAAGGCACAATGTGATCAGTGAGGCTGCAGAGTTCTGGGTTTCTTTTAATGTAGGATGGTGAAGCCAGCAAGTCAGTGCTAAAGATTAAAAGAGACAGAAAGCAGAGTTTCTACTTATATAAGAAAGCCAAAGAATGTGAGATTCTGAAAGAGGCACAGTTATGTTTTTATTCTAGTGGTGCCATGAGACCATCCACACGTTAAAACTTATTTTTGGCAGTTGGTTATGAATTTTTTTAAAAAAAGAATTGTGTGCCAGCTATAAAAAGACTAGCTCCAAATCCTTTCAAGAATGCATCTACTACAATGATCAGCTGATGCCTGACTTCCTTTAATGAAGCTAAATGAAAAAGACCAAAATTCAAAACAAAAACAAACTCTGGGCTAGTCTTATGAAAGTTATATCTATAATAACCTCCCAGGTGTGTGGATATGCTTATGAAAAAGAGCTCTTCCTGGTCTATTTTCTCTTTCTCTCCCTGAAATCAGAATGCAAGAATTCAGAGGAAGCAAGAAATGATTCATTTGTAGGAACATCCCTTCAGAAAACAGTGGGTGTTACACTGCAGTTGAACCTACCTAGTGAGTTGCTTTGAAAGATGAGAAAACAGCTCAGCATAAAGCAGATAATGTACAGAGCTGAATTAGTAAAGAAGAAAGTGACAGAAATTATTATAGTCCATGGGATATCGAGCTTCTAGAAAGACATCCGCTTCCATTCAGGTGGTGGCAGTTCCCAAAAAATTTCTGAGGTAAAATAATTTTTACCTCAGAATTTTTTACCAGGTACAAGTTTACCAGGTACAAGTTTAATTTGCAGTAGTGAGCCCAGATAGCTGGAGAAAGCAAGGCAGCTTCATAGATTTCATAGATCATAGGGTTGGAAGGAGCCTACAAGGCCATCGAGTCCAACCCCCTGCTCAATGCAGGAAACTAGAGGAGGGGTCTCCCATCCAAGTAATCACCAGGCCTGACCCTGCTTAGCTTTCCACACTCAGACAAGCTGAGCCAGATTAAGACTTTTGAAGTACCAGCAGTGAAAAATCACAAGATGGTCATGTGTGTTAGTTAACTCTGCTTGTGTGGGGGGTGTGGTGGTGGTGGTGGTGGTGGTGGTGCGTGGGCTGTTGTTTTCTGTTTCTTCAAGAGGCAGGCCAGAAGGCACAGCACAAGCTGGCTGTGCAAGTGAACGGGAAGAAATAAATTTAGTTTTGCACCAGAACCCTGTATTTCATAGATCATAGAGTTGGAAGGAGCCTACAAGGCTATCGAGTCCAACCCCCTGCTCAATGCAGGAAACTAGAGGCGGGGTCTCCCATCCAAGTAACAACCAGGCCTGACGCTGCTTAGCTTTCCAAATTCCATGCTCAGACAAGCTGAGCCAGCATAAGCCACAGGCCTGTATATGAGTTCCTGGACTTGCATGTCCTCCTCAGGGGCCAGAACCTAGGGCCAAACTCAACGCTGCAGGAAAGTAGGGAGAACACATAGCTTTGCGATGCATAATTGTTTTCCCTACTCTCCTGCAAGTACGCGTGGCCTCAATTCAGATCAGGACCATGGCACTTCAGGAGAGGAGGGTTAAGCCTTTCCCCTCCCCACTCATTTTCATCCTGAAATTCCAAAGGAGGGGTGGGATTTACACCCCTTTCACTGCAAGATCCTCTTTTTTTCCTTTCTTTCTTTCTTTCTTTCTTTTTTTTTCGCACTAGACTGTCCTAAGGGTGAGCTCACTTTTCCAGTTGTTCCTGAGACTCTAGGTATTCAGGAAGACGGAATTACACGAGCCACCCCCTTTTAAAAGGACAGCTACCTGTCAAAATTCAAGCTCCTTTTAAAAGGGATTTTTTTTTGGACAGGGCTCCGCATGGATTCTTCACAGGGCATGAATGCATGTATGTCCCTGTGAAAAATCCATGGGGAGCTCTGTCAAGAAACCCCTTTTAAAGGGAACTGGAGTTTTGACAGCTAGCTTTTAAAAAGGGATGGCTCACACTCTCAGGGGAAGGAAGGTGGGAAAACCTGGGCTGACTTACCATCCTGCCAGCCTCCTTACCATCTCATCAGCCTTTTGCCTTGGCTGAGGTGTTGCTGGCTGGATTGGGGCTCCTTTCCTGGGAGAAGTTCCACCACCATCAAGAGGAGGGTGATTTCCCTGAGGCTGACTGATCAGCAACGTCTGCTCTTTGACTCTCAGCAGGCCTTATCTGCCAGCCCAGAGCGGGGCGACGCCGATGACGACCCCGAAGGGGATGATGCCAAAGGGGGGTGACACAAGGGCAAGGGACACCCCCCTAATGTTGGGGGGAGGGATTGTTTTTCCCTGCCTAGGGCCTGAGCATGTGCCTTGGAGGGGAGATATGGGGTCAAGTGGTGAGTTCTGTGGGCCCCCCGATTAGTGTAGTGATGAGTAGAGGG
The DNA here is from genome assembly GCA_021292165.1 of Shinisaurus crocodilurus. NCBI lineage: Eukaryota > Metazoa > Chordata > Lepidosauria > Squamata > Shinisauridae > Shinisaurus > Shinisaurus crocodilurus. The sequence continues at coordinate 270,832,189 of CM037878.1, read as the reverse complement.
AGATATGGCATTGGGAGGTGGACTAGCCAGGTAAGGGGAACACGGCCCAGATACTTAGTGGCTGGGCTGTGTTCCAGCCCTCCTCACACCCTCAGGTTTGGTGGTTGCCCTATCAGCCTGCTCTTGGGTCTCCAGATGCTGCTTCTAAATGCCAGATCGGTCCAAAATAAGACCTCTCTCATCCAAGATCTAACAGTAGATGAAGTGGCCGATCTGGCATGCATTACCGAGACCCGGGTGGGCAAACAGGGAGGAGTCAGTCTCTCCCAGCTCTGCCCACTGGGGCACTTGGTGCAGCATTAGGGTAGACCTGAGGGCTGGGTGGGGGTTGCTGTGGTCTATAGGAATGCTCTCTCTCTCTCTCTCTCTCTCTCTCTCTCTCTCTCTCTCTCCCCCGGCTCCCTGCCCTTCTGAATACTGGTCTGGAGTGTTTGCACCTTGTGCTGGGCCAGCGGGAGATGCTCCTGATCAAACTGGACATCCATCTGTCAGGGATGCTTTGACTTGGATTCCTGCATTGAGCAGGGGGTTGGACTCGATGGCCTTATAGGCCCCTTCCAACTCTACTTTTCTATGATTCTATGATAAACCTGAGACCTTCTGCACGCAAGGCAGGGGCTCAGCCACTGGGCTACGGCCCTTGCCCTCTGTCTTGTCCTTCTAATAGGCATCACTCAGGCTGGCTTAAAACAATTAAAACCAAGTATGTCATACAAGAACTCCTCATAAAACACCAATATAAAATAGGGACAAGATCAGAAGATAAAACAAAATCAGCGAATAGAAACAAAAAAGGTCTGCAGTCTACTTTATCTTAAGAGCATGATAACTTTAATATCCCCCTCCTTTTTCTTTTTCTTTCTCCTTTTTCCTTTTCTTTTTCTGCTTTACATCCAGCCTGATGAAGAGTTCTGGAGAACTCAAAGGTTTGCTCGCTATTTTGTGACATTTTGGTTCTTCCTAATAACTGGATTGCCTGGCTGTGGATTTTGAACAGAAGGTAGAGTTTCAACACTTCACCCGCTTCTTTGGTCCTTGAGGATCAAGGTTAAGTTGGAAAAGAGTGAGGAAATGTAAGTATATTTTGATGAAATCATGTTCTGTTTTGCTGGGGTGGTGGTGAGTCGATCGCATTCATTGCTCACTTGTAGCTTTCCGAACAGTTGGATTATTTAAGTAAATCTGACCCTTCAAAAAGCCCTGAAGAAAGTTATACTGTTGGTACTCTACCAAACTGATTGTTGGGTTCAGGTAAGAAAAACTGCTTTGCCATTCTCAGATTTACCGGGAGGGCAATCCATTAGATGTTTGCAAGGATTTCTCTTTCCCTCACATGTTCTATTAGTCATAATTATCATCAACATGAGTTCAGATTTATTTTAAATACTCAAAATGGCAAATTTAGTCATTCACTCAATTACGATTAAGCCAACACACTGAGAAATCAGTCTCTCTCCCCTCACAGGTTAATTATTACTGCTAATAATTCTCATTCTAGAAACTCCTGCCTAGGCTAATTGTCCTCATAAATCTCCTTAGATAAGTGTGAATTTCCCATTACTTAAATGATTAGGCAACTCATCTGCGCCCAGTTTCTACAGAAAGATTTTACACCATTCGGATGAAGGCTTAATATGTCCACAGTACACGGTGCTTTTGTGTACAGCCCAAGCCTTAGAACTATTTTGTGTAAACAGTCCAAGCCTTAGAACTATGTCCATATCTAGTGGTTGCATGACAAGGCAAATAATATTGGCTTCAGATTAAAATGCAGTAGAAAAAAATTGAGAACAAGAACAATTGGGCCTACACACCAAAGAGAATTAATACTCTATACAACTGTAGCTGTGAGGATATGCTAAGCAAATTACTGGAAAATGATTTGAATCCCAGCAGTAAAAACATGGGAGACAATTTTTTTTTTATTTTTTTAAATGCATGCACTATGAATACATAGTAAAGGCTAAATCCACAAGCTAAATAAGAGTAAAAGGGGGAAGGCAGAAAATTAATAGATTTGCACAGAACTGCAGTTTATTCTTTGATCATTGGAGAAATGGACAATAGCGCAACATTCTGAAGTTCTATTTTCTTTTCTTTGCCAAAGGACTTACTGAAATTACTCACATTCTACTAATGCCATCAAAATCTATCTCCCCTTGGAATTCCTCCGGATTTTTATTTTTTTGCTTTACCAGGGCCCTCCAAATTGGCCTTACGCGAGGGCCCCAAGGACATGTTTATGATGAATGCAATGCCGCACCTTCACGTCACCTGTGTTGTGCTCGGTGCTTCCCTCTCTTTGCCAATGAAATGGAGCAGAGCCATGTCATGCATAGTGGTGGGGGACCTCTTTCAACCTGAGGTCTGAATTCAGCCTCGGAGAAGCTCTTGGGGACTGCATTCCAGTGGTGGGCAGGGCTGAAGGCAAGGGGGGGGCAAAATCCCCCAAATACCAGCATATTTTAGCTTAACTCTCGTTAGGAGAAGCAGTTCAACCTTTTGGAATGTAGGGAAAGCTGCACAAAAGCTGGGAAACCACTGAGCAGTTGGTGGTTGGGGCCGTCTGGAGAATCCCAGAGAGCTGGATTGGGACCCCGGGAGGGCTGGATTTCACCCCTGGCCTGATGTCCCCTCCCTGAATTAAAAATTACTGGGTTGGTGTGAGAGAAGATGCAGGACAGCAGCAACCATGTGATCATTGCAACATGTGGTTTCATCATAAGATTTGGTGCATGGGACAAATATGTGAACCCCCTTTTCCCTGAAGGATTTCTTCTGATCTTCCTGAAATTCTTTTTTTTTAAAAAAAAAAAAACAACTTGCACCAAAGCTAAACTTCCCTTCCCTCACCTTCTCCAGCTAAGGGGAGGGGGCAGTGTAAGGTGAAGAAAGAGTGATTTTGGGGGAGAGGGACAGAGAAAAACAGAAGCCAAGAAAAATGAAAATTTGCTTTGAGCTGAGAGCAATCTTGGAAGCCCATTCTCACTCAGCCCTACCTCCATGTATGCTCTACTATATTTGTAAAATAAATGAAATATTACAAAAATGCCATACATCTTCCCTTAGAAAACCCAGGTAGTTTTGCTCCTGGAACATCTTACCACCTGGAGGAAGTCAAGAGTGCTTAACAATATTTTACGCAAACAGGACCCTGCAAATTCACCCCATTTTTCACTTTCGGTGGAGTCCATTGAGAACTCAGCAAATAACACTACTGCAAAGAGGCACAGTGCATGTCTGTGAATAAAGGCACTGCCTGAACAGAGAAGCATAAGGTAGAGATGGGAGGACAATTTCATTTGACTGGCATTTTTAAGCAAACAACCTGGACTAATATGCAGTTTGGAACACAGCTATCGGTCAGATGGAGTTCTCGGGGCAAAAATGGCATACAAAAATATGTATATTAGGGAAAGTTGTGTACGAAAATCAGTGCAACGTTTTGTGCATGCTTTTTTAAAAAACAAAACAAAATTGCAGACTGATACGGAAATTGGACGGAATGGAGTTATGACCGGATACATGCAAACCTGACATGGACAAGAAATAGACGGGTTTGTCCATCCCTAAGAAGGAGGAGAGAGGCCAAGGGTGAAGGCCCCACTCTTGCACATCTACTTATGGCAGCAGGCACACGTTTTATTCAAGGTCAGGTGTTCTTGGCCATTCATTTGCAATTTCATATCTTGGAAAGCAAAAAAGGACCAGCAAAACAGTGTTGGAAAGGATGGTTGACATGCAAACTAATTTGATTGGCCTTCATAATTGACACCCTGCTTCTCAGGCTCGGGTTATCCATTTCCATTTGCTCCCGGGGGTGTCTTCTACCTAGTGCTTTCCACAATAAGGGCATGCTTCAGTCGTTCTGGACTTCTCAAAGTGATGAGAGACAGTTGGTATGCAATCAGACAAACCTGATATGAAGCGTTAAAGGGGGAGGGAGGAAGAGCAGCAATATTGGAGCGGGGGAGACATAATAATCAGGTTGGCTCACTCCAAGCACTGAAGTGATTAGCTATGCTCTGGCATGTTAACAAAGATTCTTGCTAGGGGGACGGTATTTTGAGGTGTGTGTGTGTGTGTGTGTGTGTGTTTAAAGCTGCATTTAAATGCTACAAGCAAGCCTGACATTATTGTGAGGTTTACAAAATAGCATTTGAGGTTGCGGGGGGCGGGGAATGATGCTTTAACAAGCTGTGGAAAATTACTGAAAACAAATGTGTTTCTGTAGGACGGATTCTTTCAGGTTGTTAGAATGTGCCTGGGGTGTGATGCGTTCCCAGGTTCATCTCATCATAATACATAGAATGGTTAATGTTGAACAATATGGGATCTCTACTCACTCTTGTTGGGTAAATACTAGTATATATAAGCTGAGTTAACTGGAAGCGCAATACAACAGCAGCTATCCCCACGTGAGCTGGTTAAAGCTCAAAGGAAGCTCTGTCTTACTCCATCTTTGGTAAGATCGGAAAAGAAAGTTTACTCACAAATACAGCTTACGTATGTAGAAATGTATGTAGGTTCATCTTAGTTTCAAAGGAGTGCTGGGCTACCTCATGGAGCTCATGCTGGTTCAAAGGCAGGAGAAGAGAGAGAGAGAGAGAGAGAGAGAGAGAGAGCATGGAAGGAAGTGGGAGGGACAACAGGCAGGAAGAGGCATCACAAACCATAAAGTTCCCAAATAGCTATCTGGTTTTAACCCTTCCTTCCCTGGAAGTTTGCATGTGGAGTTACCGGTATACTATACCCAACAACTCTGAATACATCTGAGTACATCCCTGGAAGAGGGGATGGAGACAGAAATTACTATTACCTTTCTTTCTTTCTTTCTTTCTTCTTTAGAACAGGAGTGGGGAACTGGTGGCCCTCCGGATGTTGTTGGACTGCTGCTACTGTTGCTCATGATTTTCCGTGAATGAGTCAGTGCAATTGCACAGTAAAAGTCTTATCTGGAACTGGAAGCACCCTCAGAACATCTGTAAGAAAGGCTTCCCACAACGAAAGCTCTTTTCGAAAAAATCAAAAATGTGAAATCAGTGTGAAACATAACAAGTGAACTTAATATTAATCTTTGGAAGTTGAAACTGAGAATCTGGGTTTAAAATATGAATTGTGGGGAAACGGGTAGAATTGTGTAGAATTTTTAAAAATTATTATTTTGCTTTATAGAGAGAAGCAATCCCACAGATTCATGAACAAAATTAAAATCTTGGTGACAGAACATGAGTTTCCATTCTTAAAAAAGAAAGGAAAAAAGAGACCATTTTATCATAAGCATCCAACTGTTCTGCCTACCTCAACCTCAGAATAATGGTGAAGGAATATTACCTGTAGGCTTTCCCTTGATCTCACAGTGGATGCTCTTTCAAACCCCACTCACCTGACAAATACTCATTCCCAGTAAATAAGTTGCACCTAGCACCAATTTTGTTTTTGGTAGCTTGCTCTGTGGTCTTTAGCAAGTCAGTATCTCATGGACTCAATCTCTATCTCTAAAATGGGCATATCTCACCAGGCTGTTGTGAGCTCAAGTGATACCAGGAAAGGAAGAACTGCTGAAGTGAACAGTAAAACAAAACAGCCTTGTTCCTGCCCCGGGTTTGGCAAGCTGACAGGGCTTTGGAAGTGGTGGATTGTCCACCACGTAACTCCACCCTCCCCTTGCATTTAGGATTGCTCTGAAAGAATTACAGTGTTTTCAAGGGTTCCTACCACAAAACAAAATGGTAGAGAAGCTGTGATATGTCTATATGGCCATGTTCACTCATTCAGTGATGCAGACACAGAACCTGTCCTTCCAGAGAAGACCACTTCGTGCATTTCAGTGGAGGAACCAGATCTAAATATGCATTCCATTGTGTGCATGGGGGCTGCTGCTTATAGAATCATAGAATCAAAGAAGAGTAGAGTTGGAAGGGACCTATAAGGCCATCGAGTCCAATCCTCCTGCTCAATGCAGGACTCCAAGTCAAAGCATCCCTGACAGTGTCCAGCTGCACCTTGAATGCCTCCAGAGTGGGAGAACCCACAACCTCCCTAGGTAGTTGGTTCCATTGTCGTATTGCTCTAACAGTCAGGAATTTTTTCCTGATGTCCAGGCGGAATCTGGCTTCCTGTAACTGGAGCCCATTATTCTGTGTCCTGCTTCTCCCTGTTGAGATGAATGAGGCAGCATGTGTGCACAAGAAAAAAGGATTCAGACAAGGAGCCTTTCGCAGTCATACCTGGAGAAGCTGGGGACTGAACCTCGGACCTTTGGCATGCAAAGCAGGTGCTCTAGTGCAGTGAGCTACAGCCCTTCCTCCAAGTCATTCATGCAGCTCTGGGATTATGAGAGGTTGCATTTCCATTCTGCATCCCTCTAGATGCAGAGATTGAGGGCCTCCTTGAGAAAGTGAAGTGCAATCATGTGTAGAAGTGCAGATCTTAGCATCCGAATCTGATTCACGTAGGGAGGATAGCTATCCAAATCTATTTTGAGTGGGAAAGGGGGAACAAAATAATAATGTAACCAACAAGAGCACTAGAGGGAAAACAAATTACCTTGCAAAGGTTCATGTTTAGAGAAGTGTGAAACGTTCAGTTAATTATGCTTGTTACTGATATTCTCATCTCTGTGTGAAGAATACAGCTGTGCTCTCCTTGCTCCAGTATGGAGGCATTATGCCTATGTACTCCAGTTGCTGTTTGCACTCATGCCCTGCTTCTGGGATCCCGCGGGCAGCTGGTTGGCCACTGTGTGAACAGAATACTGGACTAAATGGACCCTGGGTCTGATCCAGCATGGCTCTTCCTATGTTCTTAAGGAGAAGAACCAGTGAGAGAGAGTGAAGCAAAGTGGGAGGACTCTGCCAAAGTTTTCCAACATGACCTTGGTCAAGTCCTGCATTGTTACGCAGAGCTCACCGAGCCTGGGGAGCCACAGTGATGAAGCATCAAGGTAAAAAGACTACAGTAGTACCTTGGATTGAGAGCACAATTCGTTCCGGAACCGTGCTTGTAATCCAAAACACTCTTATATCAAAGCGAGTCTCTGGCGGGCGTGAGTGGGGCCGATTTTGGCCCGCTACGCCCACTCGAGGCGAGCGGTTACATCCCTACGACTTGTCTTGCAAGACGTCGCTTGTTTATCAAGTCAAAATTTTTTAATTTTTTTTGCTTGTCTTGCAAAATGCCCTCAGACCAAGTTACTTGCAATCCAAGGTATTAGTGTACATCTAAATGTTTCCCTCTCGTTGCTGGCAATGGGAGAGAATTATTTTTCTTCTGGATGTAACCCCTGGCTCCCTCTTATCAGGGAAGAGGACGATAGGCCATGGATAGAGGATTAAGTCGAGGATGATAGTTAGAGGTGTACAAAATTATGTATGGTGTGGAGAAAGTGGATAGGGAGACATTTTTCTCCCTCTCTCATAAAACTAGAACTCAGTGGGGTCATCCCATGAAGCTGATTGACAGGAGATTCAGGACAGATAAAAGGAAGAACTTCACCCAGTGCATAGTTAAACTATGGAACTCGCTACCAAAGATGGAGTGATGGCCACTGCGACGACACGGTCCCTTACACTTTAGGACCAGGCGCATAAACCCTTCTCAGGCTAAGCACCAACACTTAAAAACCTGAGGGGAGGGTCAAATGAAACCTTTCCCCTACAAATGAGGGACAAGATTAATACTGGTTATTAAGGATCTATTTTTAAATTTATGATGCTGTGGGTACAAAGGTGTATGTGTGATTTAAAAGTAATGCAGGTTAATAACACCAAGCTGGCACGTAGGATTTGGGTAGCAAACAAAATAAAAATAAGTTTATTTTAATTCTCAAAATCTTAGTTCCAGAAAATAACTTAAACCTGCCTACCCCAAACACTTTGTAATTAACCTAAGTCCCTATAACTCTAAATACTTTCACTCCTCATACAAGCACTGATTTATCTCAAAACTCCTGACAGACAAGACACGAATAAGCCAACTAACCTAACTCCCCAACTCCCAACCCTCCCCACACTCCAAACACTCTCCCATAACACACACCCATAAACCCCCTGACATCACTCCAAATACTCTCACTCCTCATACAATCACTGATTCCTCTTAAAACTCCTGACAAGACACAAATAACTCACCTAACCTAACTCCCAAACTCTCTAACACTCCCAACACACTACAACCAACACTCTACTTCTTAACTAACTCTGACATCACTCAAACACTCCTTATATACTCCTCCCCCCACTCTTTCCTAGACATCACAAACCACACCCACTCAGTTCAACATTCTATACTCAGTAAACATACTAATGCAGACATACACCAGGGAACTGAATTGTGGGGTTATGCCACAGCCACCTACTTGGATGGCTTTAAAGGGGGATTGGACAAAATTCATGGAGGAAAAGGCTACTACAGTAATACCTTGGATTGCAAGTAACTTGGTTTGAGAGCATTTTGCAAGACAAGCAAATTTTTAAATATTTATTTAATTTTTTTTTTACTTGATATACAAGCGACGTCTTGCAATACAAGTACTGTAGTACGGCTTAAATTAAAAATCTCTGTACAAATTTTTCTGGGTGGATTTCATTTTGATATAAGAGTGTTTTGGATTACAAGCACGTTTCCAGAATGAATTATGCTCTCCAGGGCTTTTTTTCTGGTGGAACTCACCGGAACTGAGTTCCAGCACCTTTTCTTCTATTAATTGCATTACAATTTAATCGCCATCTACTCCCGAGGAAATGTAATCCAAGAGTTCCGGTACCTTTTTCTCCAGAAAAAAAGCACTGATGCTCTCAATCCAAGGCATGACTGTACTCCTAATGGCTATATGCTACCTCCAGTATCAGAGGCAGCAGTAGAGGGTGTGACTTGTCTCCCAAAATATTTGTGCTTGTGCCCTGACATTGTGGGTGTTTACTATTGAGCTACAAGTGGGATGGCATTTTTACTTGCTTCCTGTCTCTCAACTGCAATCTGCGCATGTACAAATCAAAGATCTTTCTGTTCCCCTGCTGAACCACTCTTTTGCATCTCCACATAATGGTGTTGGGAGATTCAGTGGCCAAGGGCCGTGGTGTTTCATGGAAACACCTTGAAATCCTAGATCTCCTTGACATCCAGGCAGCAGAACAAAAAATACAGGAGCAGCTGAGAGCAAGGCATAGGAACATAGATTCCTACAAAGCAATTGCTCAGGAAATTACCAACAACCACGGACACAAGCAAAAGACAAAATGCATGTGGCTTGAATATTGCCGGCTGGTGAATCATAACTCCCGGTCTGGAAATAATGCTGCTACATGCCCATATCATATTGAGCTGCATCAACTCGAGATCCATTTTGGAGGTACGAGTGGGCACATATGACCAGTCAGAGTACACTTCTGCGCATGTACGAACCTGACTAAATATCAGGTAATATCTATATTTACCTTGAAACGTACATGCGACTCTGCGCATGTGTGAAGTACCAATAAAAAAAGGGGGGGGGATTCACCATACCGTTATAAAGTTCATACTGACATTGACCTTGGTGTGTGACATGTTAGAATGGGACAGATGTTGCCACAACAGTTGATGATGTTACGTTCATGTTGTGAGACTCCATCTACCAATACTGAATTTAATGTGGTTTCAGAAGAAGTTTGCCTCATGAAAGTGGGATTAATACCAAGTCTACACTGCAATAATTGGCACCGTGCGCCGTGGGAGAAGTAAATGTGAATAGAAGAAGTTGTATGATTAAACTGCATCAGCGTGGGAAGGTGCTTCAGCGTAGATTAGACCCTAGACCAGGTGGACCTCGGTCTGATCCAGCACAGCTCTTCTCATGTTCTTTGGATGTGGTTTGAGAGTTCCCCTGGGAGATGGAAGCTGGGAGAACTTAGGGTTGGCCCAAGTCATTTTGCTGCCTGAGGCGAACCAGAAAATTGCACTTCTGCCTGTGCTTTGTGTGCCCTCACCCCCCCAGTGCACACGCTATCATACACTACTCAGATATTAGGTCCAAATTCCAACTTCCCCATGAAGCTCATGGGATCACCTCGGCCCAGTCACAACCTCTCAGCCTAACCTACCTCACAGGACTGTTGTCAGTGGAGGCTGGTGTATCCACTCCAGGTTTCAGTGTGAACTTTTAAGGAACTATTCATGGTGCTGAACTAACCCCAAAATATGTTCAGCACAATGGAGAGCTCCTTTAAAGTTCAGACTGAATCCCAGGGTGGATACACTGCCCGACTGACATTGGATCCATCAGTCTCAACTGATTTGTTCTGAGGATAAAAATGGGGGTGCAGGAAATCTTGTACACTACCTTTAGCTCCTGAAGAAAAGGTGAAATATAAATGTAATCAAATAAAGTTAAGGGTAGATATAGTTGAAAAAATATGCTTCTTACAATACGCTATAAATAGTTCAAAACAAGCCACCGTAGCATGCAAAATGACCACCTGTGCATTGCATGGTTTCTTATAATGTGCACACATGGGCATACATGAACAAAGATAAGATGCATCAAACCACTGTTAAGGGCCCTAAAATGCTTTTGTCAGTTTGGTATATAAATCTAAGTAATTGATTATTTAATTAAAATACCTGGCTTTGAGATTAAATTTACAGAGATTTTGGGAAGGCAGCTGAGGCTGCAATCCTATGCACACTTACCTCGGAGAAAGCCCAATGACTGTCTTCTGAATAAACCATGCATAGGATTATGTGATAAATCCTAAAAAACTGGCACAAACCAACTCTTACAAGAGATATATTTATAATTCAGTTGCTGAACAAGATATTATCTTGCTTCCCATTTGCACCACCCATATGCCTCCATCTTTTTCATGCTCATCGAGACATGAAAGGAGCTGCTGCTGCTGCTGCTGCTGCTGCTGCTGCTGCTGCTGCTGCTGGGTCCTCCAGTCATTCGCATGATTTCCCCCCTTCCCGTCCAGGCTCAGGTAGCGCGCTGCAGAAGAGAAGGGACTGAAGCATGCTCCTCCCCCCTCTCCTTTGCTCTGCGGCAGCAGGCTGGATTCTGGGCTGGAGAAGTGGCAGGCAATCGAGCGAGGGAGCAGCTTGTTGGTGACTGAGACACGCGCACACAGACGCGGGGCTTGGAGATGTGGGGGGACGTATCAGCGTCAGTGTGTGAGTGGTGTGGTGGTGGGGACGGTGGCTGCAGCAGGCGGGCAGGCCCGTGGAGGAGCGGACCTGGTGAGCAGGCGATGCGTGGCAGCAGTGGCAGATGTTGGAGGATATGGGAAGGAGTCAGTCCTATACTGGTTAGGACAAAGCAGGGATGTTGAAGAGTCCTTGGTTTCGAGTCACGAGTCTTTGGACCCGAGTCTGAGTCCGAGTCCTTGGTCCAAAATGGTGACTCACAAGTCACGAGTCACTCCCAAAGCTGACTCCACGAATCCCTATTAAAATCAATGGGGTTTTTTCCCAACAAAATAAGGCTATTTCAGAGGTGTGGCTTAAATAAATTCTAAGCACAAGTGTGCCTTTTTATTTCAAAACTCTGCAACTGATTTTGGCAAGAACAGACCAAACCCAAAATAACCAGACAGGCAGAGGAGGCAGGGAACCCCAAAACAGGCAGGCAGAGGCCTTTGTCTTGGACAATTCAAACTGTGGAACTGATTAAGAAGAGACCAGGCAGGCAGAGGAGGCTGGGAACCCCAAACAGGCAGGCAGAGGCAGCCAAACCCAAAATGTCTGAAAGGTTGCATTTTAGGAAAATGATTTTAAAAAATAAACTTGCTGTACTTCCTAAAACCTATCCATGTTTCATTTGAGGAACACGATTTTGGAACACGAGTCCTTGGTCTCGAGTCCCGAGTCGAGTCTCGAGTCCCATTAAAAATATTGGGACTCGGGTCTGACTCGAGTCAGAGGGGGGACTCAGTCCGACTCATGAGTCGAGTCCTGGAGTCCGAGTCCCCATCCCTGCCTAAAACCTATCCATGTTGCATTTGAGGAACACGATTTTGGAACACGAGTCCTTGGTCTCGAGTCCCGAGTCGAGTCTCGAGTCCCATTAAAAATATTGGGACTTGAGTCTGTCTCGAGTCAGAGGGGGGACTCAGTCCGACTCACGAGTCGAGCCCTGGAGTCCGAGTCCCCATCCCTGGGACAAAGCAGAGTGTCCCCTCTTATGCGCAGCCTGAGTATTGAAACTGGTTATCACCACGTGGGTTGCTAAACCCTTGCTAAAAGGCTCTTTAAAAAGAAACGGATTGTCCATACAAGGTTTAAAACTAATAAAGACAATTATTAGTTTTACTTACAGTCCATTTATTCATATATGCAGGATGCATATAGGCAGATTAGTCTTCATTGGAGATCACTGGCTGGAAGCCAGCTCAGACCATGTGTCCATCTTTTTTGAGAGGGGGGGGGAGAGAGAGAGAGAGAGAGAGAGAGAGAGAGAGAGAGAGAGGAAACGCTGGCCACAGAGAAGCTGGAAGTAGGGAGGAAGGGTTACAAAGACATGCATCCTGGGGATTCTTCAATTAACCCTTTCCTCCCACTGTAAGTCGTGGTTACATTACCTCGTTGATTTAAGCAGGCAAGGAGCAGAGGAGAAGGAGTGTGCAGCACCCAGTCCGCAACTCCTTCCAACCTGCTGCCTCATGTGGTGCCTCACTTTGTATAATGGAAGGGCCGGATCCACAGACCCCAGGAACCCAGTAGGACTGGCTGCTCAATCCGGGTTCTGGATGGATCACACATATGGCTGTATCCTCACCCCCCCCCCCACCCGATCTCACACCTCTATATCTTCCTTAGGAGTCTCATCTCTTTCTTAGATGATAAGCCCACTTGCAGGGCTTAGGCCTTTTATTTAGTTTTATGTGCAGTGCCTAGTTTATGTAGGCATTTCAAGAAAAACAAAACCTACAAAAATACTGCTCATTGCTCTTCTTACAAAATGGTATTTATATGGACTTTCCACATGAGGCATTTATTGTGTGCCCGCCATTCCTGACTCACAGTTGTTTATTATGGGTTCTTTAGAAGATGTTGTTGTGAGAGCTTGACTAGGTTTCAAAGCTTACCCAGCAAGTGACTCCCAGTCCCACAGATGGAAAGAGGAGATAACAGCAGTTTATAAATATTAAAGAGTTTATTCTGTAGGACCCAATTACATGGGATTAAGGCAAGCAATGCAGGCATCTCTTACACAGAAGAGATGATTCTGTCTCACTACATGATTGCAGAGGCAAGGTCCAGTGAAGCTCCCAAGTCCAAGTGTGAAGTGGAAGGGAGAAGATGTGAGGAAGATGTGTTCAGTCAACAAGTGTCTACATTTATAGGAAGAAACCCTGTACCTATAAATAGGATATTACTCACCAATTGTGCAACACTTATATAACCTGTTGTACATAACATGTTGTCTCCCAATTGTCCCATGATTCTGACTCATAGACTCTTGTGACTGTCACGAGACTTTGTGTACACCATCCTCTTTCTGCACACCATACCAAAAACCTAACAGTCGTGACCCTCCAGTTTTACTTCCGTGTCTAAACAGCACTTTCAGCTAGTTTTCTTAGTGCAAGGAAAGTGTAGTATTTAATTGTAAAATGAAAAGAAAACACTTTTTAAACTTGTGTATTTGCACTATTCCACTGTACCACAGGGCCACCTAGAGGTCATGTAGTGGAAAAGCAGAAAAGGAAACACTTCCCATGTAGTGCTTGGATCTCAATTCTGCGACGAAACTGAGAGTAGATACAACGGATTAGCAGCCTCATGTAGAAAGGGTCTATGACACCATCAACGTATGTGGAAACTGACAGTGTCAACTAGAGATGGGCAAATCAGTCTGTTTCTGATCCATGACACTTTTGCATGTATACACCACAAGTCCGTACTGTCCTGTTCCTGCAGTAATATGCAGTTCCCTCTCTGCACCCCACAATACCGCAATGCAAAAAAAATGGCATTTAAATACATATCTAAATATTCCAAAAGAAAAGTTCCAAACTCCATGTCACTGTAATACCATTATTAAGCCAAATCAGAGGTCACAAAATATTCTCTTCATTAGTCAAGATGGTAGACAAAGCAAAACAGCCCCCCCCCCAAAAAAAAGTGGGGCAGGAGGAGGAGGGGAAACGGCTGATGTTCAAGCCGTGGAGTTTGCATTTGATTACGGACTCAAGGTGGAATGTGTGGTGGGGAGGCTGCATTCCAATGAGGCTCTCTGGAGTACAGAGATGCTTTCAGATTGCCCCTGGGAAGAGTGGCTGGGAAGAAGAAACAAACTGATAATGGTTGATCCCCCATTTTTGAAAATATAAAATCCAGCTGTTAACCACATTTTCTCTGAAGATATGCATTTCTGAACACATTTTAATACTTTTTAAAAGCTGAAAACTACATCAGAACATTTGGGAAGCACATTTGGGAAAGTTGGTGGTTAACTAAGTTCCGATCCACACATTAGTCTGGGGGGTGGAAATCAGGTCAGTTCCTATCGGAATTCACAAAGTTTGCGTTTCCAAAGTATCCCTCCTGTCTCAACAGCTATGGGTGTTGTATATTCTAAATGCAAAAATCCTGACATCCCCTGGTGAAATTGTGGAGTCATATCTCTGCACTGTTCTAGCTCTCATGATGCTATGAGGCCTCTGGGAACCATACTTCAAGGTGTAATTGTCCTTAAGATTTTATGGATTATTTTAACGGACTATCAAGTACCAGGCACCAAGACTTTTTACGCAGCTTGAGCAACTTTGCTGAGGACAGCTGCTTTTTCCCATTAATTATTACTCCATCTCATAGGAACATTGTTCCAACAGGGCACTGGCTGGCTGATCTCTTTATACAGAGTTGTTTCAATAATCATTTGACGATGAGTGAGGAAAGAGAATGAATGAATTCATGCCACTTTTTGATTAAAGGCACAGCTATGGAATAATATTCCAGCATACAGAATGAAAAGATCCAGCCCTGAAGCCCCAGATCAGCCTGGCCCAACCTGGTGCCCTCCAGATGTTTTGGACTACAATTCCCAGCATTCCTGACCATTGGCCAGGGTGGCTGGGGCTGATGGGAGTTGAGGTCCAAACGGATCTGGATGCACCAGGGTGGGAAGGTTGCCCTTGACGTTTTCAAACTTCAGATAGTTCTTCGGCTTATACCTTTATTTGTAAGATCTATCATTTATCCGAAGAGCTCAGTGTAGGGATCCTGTATTACTCTCACAAAAATCATTGAAGTAGGTTAGGCAAACACAGAGTTGGGCAACTAAAATTGGGTGGGGGCCAGATGACCACCCTCCATGGCCGAATGATGTAAAAGCACCATGGCCATGCCTCCAGGCACCCCGGGTGGATGTTCCACCTAGCATATCCATCAGGAATGGGCTTTGCCACTTGCAGAGTTTCTCCCATTGGAGAAAGCCCATGTACTGCCAAGTCACTTCACCTGCCCCATGCCTGCTCCCACTGAGGACAGGATGTGGGCCAGACAAAGCTGCTCAGACTGGTTTCTCTTGTCCTTCACCTTCCCTGCAAAGGCCACACATCTGGTGCTTGCAGGAGATAAGTTCACTGCCTGGGTTTGCTTGTCCTTTGACTTCCCCATAAGGGGAAGGGGATGGATGAGCAAACCTCACTCAGGCGAGTGCACAGCCACTACTCCCCCAGGAGAATCCCCTTGTTATCTCCAATCTGTGATCAGAAATTAAGAGGATTGCTCTCCTCACCTCCTCCCAGAGCCACTGGTAGCCTCCAGTCCAGTGTGCGAGGCTTGGGGAGCGAGCGGGCTGAGCTGTGGAGGAAGCCCAAGCCTGTGTGGGCCAAATTAGGCCAGAGGACCATAGCCCACATATGGGCTAAGCCAAGGGGAACTTCCTGGCTAAAGCCAAGGGGAACTTCCTGTAGTGCAGGTCTGGCACTCTGTCTGCTACAGCACATCAGCTGCTGCTGATGTTCTCTTGAGACCCTCCTGTATTTGGGGAGGTCTACTATCAAGTCATCTGTTGGCTTTCAATGATGCCTGAATGCATATAACAGAGTTTGCTCTCCTTTTATTTTTAACCCACCTTTTCCCCAAGGAGCTCAGGGTGGCATATGTGGTCTACCCACCCCTATTTCAAGCTCATATCCAGCTGAGTGAGGCAGGTTAGGCTGAGAAGAAATAACTGCCCCAGGTTCACCCAATGAGCTTCATGGCTGAGCGAAGCTTTGAAGCAGGGACTCCGCAGTTCTAGTCTGACATCCTAACCCAGACTTCCCCAACCTGGTACCCTCCAGATGTGTTTGGATTGCAACTCCCATCATTCTGAGCCAGGATGACCAAAGATCAGAAATTTTGGGAGTCATAGTCCAAAACATGTGGAGCATGCATGGAAACTTGAACAGTGTTCAGATTGTAAATTCCTTGCGGCAGTGCCCTGTCCTTCTTTATGCTTATGCTTTCAAGCATCATGTGCACTGATGGTGCCATATAACAAAGAGAGTCTGTTTTATATGTACAGAGCTGAGGTCAATTCATTTTTAAATTTATGCCTGCCAGGATGAGAGGCATTGGACATGGAAGTAGGCAGCAAAAAATGAAGCATGGAGCAGCCATCAGTTTCTTCCGATGGCAGCATGTGTGATGGTTATGTCACATCTGGATGGTGCTTTCCCTGAATTCACAGAAATATTTCCTGATAATATGATTTCAGTAAATCATTTCACTATTTCTTAAACAAAAATAAAAAAAATAAAAGAACTCCTCACAAGTGCTTGACCTATTACCGGTATATTCTTTTTCCAAAATGATCACATTATCACCAATAATTCATATCGTGAATGACCATGCTTAAATCCATAATGGGAATCAAGTTTTAACCTCTGTCTTCTTTTGGAAAGGAAGAGACATATTTCCTAGACAGGTTTCGTTGAAAAGGAATAGGTTTTTTTCCTCCTGGTCAATGGTCACCAACTCAGCTCCTGTTTAGGTATGTACTGTTGACAGATAATGTGGTTGGAGCCACGCAGTTCAATGTTGCTGTCAGGGGTCAGATTTTCATCCTGAAAAAACAAAAGCCATATACCCCATAATGTTGTTCTGTTCCTATGATGTTATCCAATCATTCAAATATTCATTCATGCTACAGATTAGGGATACCTGCAGAACTTGATCTTTATGAATTTCTCTATGAGACAACCTCTCATAATAATGTGTAGATCAGAACCTAGCTGTCCACTGGATTTGTCATTTCTCCAAATGCTGTCACATGCAGTTCTTGGCAGTGTAAACATCTTAAAATATGAATTTAAATATGCATTTTGAAAGAAAATACACATATAGAAAAATATTTCAGAGAGGAACATTTTTTGTTTTAAAAAATCATAGATTAATAAAGAAATGAAACTGAATTATGGGTAAAACATGCAAAAGCCAGTTTCGTCCATCCCTACTTCAGACCACATTGTGGAAGTTCAATTCAAAGTACAATTCCAAATTCAGAAATACTCCAGAGCACAGGAAGACTATGTTACTCAAGCAAGGTTCAGCTGGAACAGGAAGGCCTTTATACCCCTTCCTGCCCAGAAGGATCCAATGGCTAGCCTGGGTGGGTGGAGTCAGTCCAGGGCTGGAACATTCTTCATTGAAAAGGCGTCCACCTGCAATTCTCTGGTTCACCACACGGGGCAGCCACAAAAGGATCCAGCAGCTCCTGATATGCCTGCATGCTCCTTCCTCCCCTTTCCCCTCCCCATCTCCCCTTGCATGCTCAGCTTTTTGGTTTTTGAAAACCAGGGGATACTGGTAACATACCTGCATGATGCCATTTCTACTGATATGAATACACATACATGCTCACTGCAGCACATTACATGACCAGTGCTAAACCCATCTACAGAAAGCATGAATTCCCACAAAACGTCTCTCAGTGTAATGTACAGTGTACATTTCATTTTAAAAAGAAGTGATTCTACAGGCTTTTGGCACATTCGCAGAAAAGGATTCCCATTAGTAGTTTCCAGCATCCTCAAATACCCATGATATGTCTGTGTTTAAATCAGTTGATACTGACAGTTATCTTTTATTTATTAATTTATATATGCGACGACACAGTCCCTTCACACTAGGACCAGGCGCATAAAGCTTTCTCAGGCTAAGCACCAACGCTTAAAAACCTGAGGGGGGAGGGTCAAATGAAACCTTTCCCCTACCAATGAGGGAAAAGATTAATACAGGCTATTAAGGATCTTATTTTACATCTATGATACTGTGGGTACAAAGGTGTGTGTGTGTGTGTGTGTAGATTTAAAAGTAATGCAGGTTAATAACGCCAAGCTGACACGTAGGATTCAAACAAAATAAAAATAAGTTTATTTTAATTCTCAAAATCTTAGTTCCAGAAAATAACTTAAAACCTGCCTACACCAAACACTTTATAATTAACCTAAGTCCCTATAACTCTAAATACTTCCACTCCTCATACAAGCACTGATTTCTCTCAAAACTCCTGACAGACAAGACACGAATAACTGTAAGAAGGAAAAGACAACAACCTGACTGACCCACTCCCAACTCCTTAACCACCTCTGACATCACTCAACCACTCCTTATATACTCCTCCCCCCACTCTTTCCAAGACATCACAAACCACACCCACTCAGTTCAACATTCTATACTCACTAAACATACTAATGCAGACATACATCAGGGAACTGAATTGTGGGGTTATGCCACAGTATACCTTGCCTTTTTTCCTGCAAGGATCCCAGGGTGGCCTACATAATCCTCCTGCTCCTCTCCATTTTATCCTCACAACAACCCTATGAGGTAGGTTAGGCTGAGAGTCAGTGACTGGCCCAAGGTCACCCAGTGAGCTTCATGGCCAACTGGGGACTAGAACCCGGATCTCCCGAGTCCCAGTCCAACACTGGCACGACGCCACACCGGCCACCTTATTATCTTACACTCTGGTGTGTTGTTGTTTCTTTTTAACAGAAAACTGATTACTGTACTAGGCTTTAAGGCACTTACTCAAAATGTGTGGGGGCTTGTCAGTGGACTGCTGCTGTGGTGTGCGTCTTTGGTGGGTGCCCACCCATGCTCTTGACTCCGGCCCTGATCAGCAGTGGCTGCTGATTGCATTAAATTTGTTTTCAAGAATGTTGTTGGGAGGGTTGGTACATGCTGACATTTCTTTTTATTGATTGATTATATTTTTAACCCACCCAACAGCCAATGTTCTCTGGGCATAGCAAGGTTCCCAGCATCATTGTACAGGGGCAAGGACGGCTGGGTCCATTTTATTTCATGCAATGCTATGTCATCGGGTAGTGCCATTGCCATTACCATTCTGAAAAAAAAAAAGCTTGCCCTTTTTTAGAGTTAAAAAGAAAAGAAAAAGATATATGGAAAGACCACTTGGCCACCTCATTACATTGTAAGTATCCCTCCCACGTTTGTCCCTCCACCCAAATGTTGCCAAGTTCTCCATATTCAGGACATAAAGAACTTAAGATTTTAAATATATATATATCAAAAGTGGGAGAAATCAAAACTGACAGATTTGCCCATCTGGGCCCAGGGCTTTGAGTGTTTAGCTCATAAAGATCTGTGTTTTAATCTGTGTATCCAACCAGGTTCGTGCTGAGTTAGGGTTGCCACATATATTTCTTTTTATGACCAGCTCCTCATCTTTAACAGCTATATGACGACACACAAGTAGGTAGTACATCATGGGCCTCTTCATGCTGGGAATAGCTGTACCTATTGAATTTGGCCAGTGCAGAGGGGTGAGAATTTCATTTCAGTTCAGTTTTGTGATAAGATTTTACCAAAATTTTCAGGGTCCTTCATATTCGGGAGAGAAAGAACTTGAGGTTTCAAAATTTTGAATGCAGGAGAAACCAAATGGTGGCTTCCTCCAGGGTTTCAGGCAAGAATTTTTCCAGCCCTACCTGGAGATGCTGGGGATTGAACTTGGGATCTTCTGCCTGCAAAGCATATGCCCTACTATTGATCAATTCCCGCCCCCAAGTTCTTTATATTTGGGAGAGAAAGAACTTGAGATTCTAAAATCTCGAATGCAGGCGAAAGCGCAACTGATGTGATTTGCCTATCCCTATTCCCAATCTCCCTGTCGAAGCCCTACTTCTGCCAAAAGTGGTAATGAAAGAAGAATGAGTACCGTACATTCAGCCCAGCCCTAACATCAAACTAAAGAATTGAGCATTTGCTTCATTTTAGTGGTACCCAGAAAATCTGCTGCCTGAGGAGGGCGGCCTTATCCTCCTTAATGCTAGAACCAAACGTGCTTTTGGAGACCCAGAGAGGAACTGAAACCTGGAAAACTCTATTGCATTGGTATAATTGTACACCTGTATAATTTCTGAATAAAGCAACATAGGGATAAAATACACAGAATACACAGACTACCCCTGGCTCATAAGGAACTACATGCTTGATTTTATTGAATCATCTCAAAAAAATTTTTAGAGTGACTCCAAAGCAAATACTTCCACTGTAAAAGAGTCTGATTTAATATGCAGAAGCATTTCTCATCCTGATTTTAATGGCAAAAGGGAACATATCTTTGTTCTTTGTTTCTTTATTTCCCCCATCATTTGATAACAAGTGACTTTTCCATATGCTGCTGAAATACTGCAAAAATTTTTTAAAAAAATCAATATGATGAAAAATGAAGGGCCCATCCAGATCATGTGCAAAACTCCCATCTGCTGCATCATGATGGCTGTTCAGAGTTATAAGTAGAAAGGCATAAACTGTAAAAAGTGTGTGTGGGGGGAGGATATTGCTTAGGGAGCAAATGTATTTCCTGGATGAGATGCTCACACATCAAGACTGTTGTGCAGCCTGATCCCAAGCCTATTTACACAAGAGTAAGTCCTCTTGTGATCACCGGGGCTTGCTTCCAGGGATGTGTACAGAGAAGTCCAGCCTTAATGTTACAAAATTGCAAGATGCAGTATCTTGAGTGTGGGATCGTGTGCATCACTAGTGGTCTACAATAAGTAGGGATATATATTGTTCCTAGGGCTGGACAAATCTACTGTAGTTGTTGTTTTGTTTGTTTATCTCAAGTTCTTTCTGTCTGGAATATTAATCAATCAATCAATCAATCAATCAATCAATCAATCAATCACACTTCTGTGCTGCCCAATAGCCGAAGCTCTCTGGGAGGAATGAAAGTGGTAATCTACAGAATGGTTCACTAATCATAGTTATGTGTACTTATTCTAAACTTCTCAGAGAAAAATGTGATAAAAACCCAAGCACAGTATGAAGGGTGCAGGATGTTGTACAGCTTCAGACATGCATATGTATTTGACTGTTTCCCTGTTTCCTAATTGTTAGAAGGCAAAGATTTTCAGACATCTCCAGAGTCAAAGGTACATGATCTGAAGCTAATGTAAAGGCAAATATGCATGACTTTCAAAGGCCAGTGTGTAGTCCTTCTACAACTCCCTGAATTCTGCCACCCAACAGAAACGGTATGCAAGGGGGGGGGGAGTCCTTTGATGTGTGGGTCTCTAGCAGATCTTCTCAAATTTTCATAAAGTCTTGTAAAAAATGAACCAAAAGGAACTCTCGCTGATCAGCTCTAGCCAAATTCAGTCAATACAGCTAATCCCACCAGCCTGGCAAGGACCACGTTGTGCCTGCCTGCCATAGAACTATTAAAGATGAGGAGCCTGTCAGAAAAGAAAGAGGTGGCAACCCTAATTCGGCACAACAAACCTGGCTGAAAAGGTTCTGGTTCTGGCGTTTGTGGGGGCTTCTCTCCCCTCCCTTTGTGGGGGCTTCTCTCCCCTCCCTTTGAAGCACTTTGGTACAGTTTTTTGTGTGAGACACTTGAGGAGAGTGAGTGGAAGTTGCGAGGAAGTGGTGTGTGTGTGTGTAGTTCTGTAAGTGTCCAGACTGGTGCCCCAGGACAGCTGTGTGTGACTACATGCAAAAGGGAGTTTTATCCTCTGTCCACTGAAAGTTCCATCGGATCCTCACAAACATGTTTTCAGGGTGGGTCTTCTCTTTTCCATCACGCAGAAAGCCAAAGAGGTCAGAGAAATAGTCCCTCACACTTCAGAACCAGACCCCAAACCTCCGACTCCATACATCAGGGGGCCCCAACGTGGTGCCCGCAAAGCTCTTTACCTCCCTGCCCCCTTCCAAAAATGTTTTTAATAAAACATTTTAAAAGGGCGCCAGGTGGTTCTTCCTTTTCCAGAATGGCTGATTAGCTGTTCAGTGGGCAGAAAAAAGAAAGAAAGGAAAAGGGGTGGAGGGGAGAGAGAAAGCGAGGCGAGAGGCTGGGAGTGGAGAGAAACGGCAAGTTACGGGGGTGAGTGGGAGAGAAAGAGCAAGGCTAGGAAGGCTGGAGACGGGAAAGAAGAGAAATGGCAAGGAAAGGCCTGGGAGAGAGAAATACGGAGGCTAGAGGCTAGGCGAGGGCGGGGATGGATCATGGAGCTACACTGGGGAGAATAACCCGTCATCAGACTTAGTGCAGCTATAATGGCCTCCCGGAAGCCCTCAATAGCCGAGACATCATTCACGCGATAAGAAACTGTGTGAACGTTCTCTTTACTAAAGGAAATAGGAAGCGAGTCCCCCAATCAGAAATGGGAGCGTGGCAGTCTGTGTGCAGGATTGCAGCCTGAAAGAGCATCCAGACGGATCTATCATCACCCGTACCATTTTCTTTCTATTAAAATGTAGAACTTCACATGGAGTGTGAGTAACTCTAACAATAACCATCATCAGGCGGAAATGTCTTTAAACCTTGTTACATGATGTAGACTCCACAGAGAGACGTTGCCAGTCCATTGAAAAGACAAGTTCCAAATGAGGGAAATGAATACAGAGATTGTGGGGCAAGGAATATTCCTAGATTGGTCCCTAGTTTTGTAAAATGACTAATAGAATCAGGTTTGGCTTTCATGACAATGCAGCATTTTGAGACTGGGTTTATACGTGTCTCTCCCCCAACTGTGTGTGCAGCAGCCAATCCACCCGGCTCCCTGAACTGTCTCCATCTCAGGTGGCCATTGTCACTTTCAGAACTGGGGCCTGCCTTTGCCTTTCTTCCTTCTCCCTCGCCATCCCTTTCCCTTTGTGACCTCTTTTCCAGGGTAAGCCTGAGGGCTGGGACTGCCAGGTTGCTTTTTATTGAGGTAAAGGCCACTCTGGAAGCCCTTTTGGGTTGAAGAGTGGGATGAACAGGCTTAAAGAAATAAACAACTTGTCCTATGATCCCAGCCGGAGCATTCAGCAGAACCTCTGGCCAATTCTATTTAAGCATGTACTAAGAAACATCGTCCTTTGTATGAAGTGGCTGCACTGTAACTTTCAAATAGGAGGCTGCAGAATATATTGTGATGTTTAGAAAGTGTAAACAGCCTTCAGTATATGGACTCTGAAGAATTGTTGCCCTTAAAGTCTCTCATAGCCTTGCTACAGAGAAAGGAGAAAAGCAAAAAGGAAGGAGAGAGAGAATGATTTGGATGCTGATTTATTCAAGGTATTCATATACTGCTTTTCAGACTGAACTCACAAAGCCGTTTACATGAAATTATTAAAACAATAAAATCAATTCTGGTTCTCCTCTCCTCAGGGCAAGATGGGAGTCTGCATGCCAGTGTGCCACCCTCCAGTGGAACTTGGAAACTGGGGCAGGGCTACGGTGCCCATGAAATCCACACACAGATTCCCCACACCTGCTGATACTTAGAGAGGTCTTGACTCATCCACGGCCATTCTACTCCAGGCAAAATTCTGTGGGGCACCTTTGATGCGTTGCTCATAGAACAGGGGAATGATAGAATTCTAGAGGTGGAAGGGGCCATTGAGGTCATCACGGACAACCCCCTGCTCTGTGCAGGAATCCAGTTTCAAGCATCCCTGACAGATGGCTGTCCAGACTCTGCCTGAAGACCTCCAGCGACAGAGAGCCCACCACATCCACAGGCAGTTGGTTCCCTTCTCTGACTGCTGTGACAGTTAGGACGTTATTCCTGAGCTTCAGCCGAAATCTGCATTCCTGTAATTTAGGCCCCTATCTTGTGTCTTCGATGACAGAGGGCACGTTGCGGCCTCTTCTCTGTGACAACCATTTAGGTGCTTGGAAAGTGCTAACATACCCCCTCGGTCTTCTCTTCTGGAGGCTAAACATACCCCGTTCCATCCATCTTTCCTCATAGGACTAAGTTTCTAGTCTCCCGATTATCTTTGTTGCCCTTCTCCAAGCTCATTCCAATTTAGATGAATCCTTCTTTAAGCGTGGGGATCAAACCAGGACACAGTATTCAAGGTGTGCTCTGACTAGAGCAGAGGAAAGTGGAACCATCACTTCCCATAATTTTGTAATTATGCTTCCATTAGTACAACCTAAAATTGCATTTGCCTTCTTTGCAGAGCACTTGATACTCCTTTACTGTCTTAGCTTCCACACTGCCTGTCCTCAAGCATCAGCCTCTGAGGACTTGCCAATTTCAGATGACCTCTCAGTGCCTTGACTGGCACATCCCACCCCCAGGAACTTGCAACTCCTCCTGCCCTAGAAGAGATGACTTAGGCTGCCTGGACATCCCACTGGTTGCTCTCCCATGGTGGTTTCTGGAGGTGTCCCCTCTTCTCCTCTGTGCCCCATTGATCTGCCTCTTAAGGGCACCATCTCTGTGTCTGGTTGAGCCTGCAAGTGGGCAGAGAGCTCTCCTAGTGGTGGGTGATCCCCACACACCCACTGGGAACAAAGCATACCCGAGTAGTGAAAAAGGCTACCTCACGAGCCCTGCTGCTTATTCAAATGTGACAGATGGTTAACTCCACCCCTGTCGGATGTCCTACTTCCGGAGGTTCTGCCCCAGATGGAGGGATCACTCGTCATGCAACCGTGGACCCATACGCTGAGGGTTTATGCTAGGGAAGCCAGAGGAAACCGAAATGGACTCAAATTAGTTCGATTTTCAAGCATCTGACCCGCGGATTCTGCACCAGACTGTCTCTTCCAGACTGGTGGGGATTCCGTTGGGGACTGGTTTTTTTTACCTTCCGTAATTTGGAACAAATTTTGTTGTAGGAAAATACGGAAAATAAAAGAAGAGACACCCACCAAAAATGCACCTTTCCCCTATAGGCTAAATCATACAAATACACGTTAGTGTATGTTGGGGGAGGTGGTGGGCATTTCTGGGGAATTTGTGAATTTGCATACGAATGCATTTGCGCAAAATCCGATTCCGTCAATGCGCGGACGATGCAACAAAAGCTGCCTGAACATCTGCAAAACGTAGACGGAATGGATCTTACAATCTCCGTACATCCCTAACCCCCGCCGTACATGTGTGGGACTGGAAGTGACTACACGGGGGTCATTTCCAACACCATGCTCAGAAGTCTGTGGCTCACACTGGCTCAGCTTGTCTGAGCATGGAAAGCTAAGCAGGGTCAGGCCTGGTTATTACTTGGATGGGAGACCCCCTCCTCTAGTTTCCTGCATCGAGCAGGGGGTTGGACTCGATAGCCTTGTAGACTCCTTCCAACTCTATAACCTATGAATCTCTGGAGGTTCTGCCCCGGATGGAGGGATCACCTGATGGGGTCAAGTGACCTGTCCACAAACTCATCATGCCACCCTGAACCAATAGAGAGAGGTTTCAGACAACTGCTTTTGATGGGGGAACAAAGTACCCCACATAAAAACTAGTTTTCTGCAGAAGAAGAAGAAAAAAAGGCAGTGCTGCTAAATATGATGAACCTAAAACTCTCTATCAAGAAAAAGGGACCTGCTCTTTTCTTTCTCCCTAGACTTGTTTCTGTGTTGATTAGTGCCTAAGTATCTTCTACATCTCAAAGGGAGATCTGTGATACAAAGCCCACATTTTTTAAAAAAATGGGAAAACCACCTTCCTGTAATTTATTTCAGGTCCCGCAAGGCCGCTCTGGGCCAATGCCAATCCAGGAAGGGTTGGAAATGACCCTGGAGGGTGCTTTCTTTCCCCGTGTACAGCAGCTGTCTAAAACCTCTTCCCGTTCGGCCACAGTGGCATGCTGAGTTCATAGAGTTCACGTTTCCCCTCCATCTGGGGCAGGACCTCCGGATCTGGGACTTCCAGGGATGGTGTTGCATATGAATCCTGTGTGGTCACTTCCAGTCCCCCACATGTATGACAGCAGGGGTATAAACCGTCTTCATATGGGTCTATCTCAGCTTGACGAGTCCCTAGAGGGCTCAAATGACCCCCATCCGGGTGATGCCTTCATCCGGAAAGGGCGTCTGGAGGTAGGGCTTCCAGGGGATGGGTTGGGACTTCTGCCAGGAGCAGGGCTAAACCACCTGTCACATTTGAATAAGGGGCGGGGCTCAGAGTTAAATGTGAGGTAGCTTTTTTCAGTACTCACGTGACCTTGGCTCTCCATCTCCCACAGCAGGCTCACCAAAGTCCAAGTCCGAGCACCTTTCCTTGTGCTTCACGGGGCTCCAGTCCAGGAGGGATGATGGAGATGTTCCTAGGACTGGATAAAAAGAGGGTCTCTAGCTTCTCAATTCTCACCCTGAAGCGTTAGGAATGGGCAGGTCCCGACACGGCAGGAGGCCAATGGGAAGCGGTCTGCACACCATTTTCAGTGCCTGTTCTGGGCCTCACTAATCAACAGAAGGTCCACTTTGGACAAAGCGGGAGGCAAGGCTGGACCCTTGAGAGTGCACTGTATGAGATGCTGACTGGAAGGTTCTCCCCTGAGCAGTGTTCTTTCTGGTGAGGAGGATCACAGCCATCTGAGGCCTTCACACGGCTGGCAGGGCCTCTGAGGACGCTTCAGTATCAGCTTGCCTCACACTTCAGCAGGTGCCCTAGATCTCCCTCCTCCAGCCCTACAAGAGATGCCCAGGCAGTCTGAGCCAGCCCAGTAGTTGCTCTCCCCTCCTGGATTCTGGAGTTCTAACCCCTTTTCTTCTGTGCCCCATTGATCTGCCTCTTAAGGGCACCATCTTTGTGTCTGCTTGAGCCTGCAAGTGGGCAGAGAGCGCTCCTAGTGGTGGGTGATCCCCACACACCCACTGGGAACAAAGCATACCCGAATAGTGAAAAAGGCTGCCTCACGAGCCCTGCCACTTATTCAAATGTGACAGATGGTTAACTCCACCCCTGTCGGATGTCCGACTCCATCCTGAGATGTCCTACCTCCGGAGGTCCTGCCCCGGATGGAGGGATCACACGTCATGCAACTGTGGACCCATACGCTGAGGGTTTATGCTAGGGAAGCCAGAGGAAACCGAAATGGACTCAAATTAGTTCGAATTTCAAGAATCTGACCCGCGGATTCTGCACCAGACTGTTTCTTCCAGACTAGTGGGGATTCCGTTGGGGACTGGTTTTTTTACCTTCCGTAATTTGGAACAAATTTTGTCGTAGGAAAATACGGAAAATAAAAGAAACACCCACCAAAAATGCACCTTTCCCCTATAGGCTAAATCATACGAATACACGTTAGTGTATGTTGGGGGAGGTGGTGGCATTTTTGGGGAATTTGTGAATTTGCATACGAATGCATTTGCGCAAAATCCGATTCCGTCAATGCGCGGACGATGCAACAAAAGCTGCCTGAACATCTGCAAAATGTAGACGGAATGGATTTTACAATCTCCGTACATCCCTAAGACCCCCGCCGTACATGTGTGGGGCTGGAAGTGACTACACGGGGGTCATTTCCAACATCATGCTCAGAAGTCTGTGGCTCACGCTGGCTCAGCTTGTCTGAGTGTGGAAAGCTAAGCAGGGTCAGGCCCGGTTATTACTTGGATGGGAGACCCCCTCCTCTAGTTTCCTGCATCAAGCAGGGGGTTGGACTCGATAGCCTTGTAGACTCCTTCCAACTCTATGACCTATGAATCTCTGGAGGTTCTGCCCCGGATGGAGGGATCACCTGATGGGGTCAAGTGACCTGTCCACAAACTCATCATGCCACCCTGAACCAATAGAGAGAGGTTTCAGACAACTGCTTTTGATGGGGGAACAAAGTACCCCACATAAAAACTAGTTTTCTGCAGAAGAAGAAGAAAAAAAGGCAGTGCTGCTAAATATGATGAACCTAAAACTCTCTATCAAGAAAAAGGGACCTGCTCTTTTCTTTCTCCCTAGACTTGTTTCTGTGTTGATTAGTGCCTAAGTATCTTCTACATCTCAAAGGGAGATCTGTGATACAAAGCCCACATTTTTTTAAAAAATGGGAAAACCACCTTCCTGTAATTTATTTCAGGTCTCGCAAGGCCGCTCTGGGCCAATGCCAATCCAGGAAGGGTTGGAAATGACCCTGGAGGGTGCTTTCTTTCCCCGTGAACAGCAGCTGTCTAAAACCTCTTCCCGTTCGGCCACAGTGGCATGCTGAGTTCATAGAGTTCACGTTTCCCCTCCATCCGGGGCAGGACCTCCGGATCTGGGACTTCCAGGGATGGTGTTGCATATGAATCCTGTGTGGTCACTTCCAGTCCCCCACATGTATGGCAGCAGGGGTATAAACCGTCTTCATATGGGTCCATCTCAGCTTGACGAGTCCCTAGAGGGCTCAAATGACCCCCATCCGGGTGATGCCTTCATCCGGAAAGGGCATCTGGAGGTAGGGCTTCCAGGGGATGGGTTGGGACTTCTGCCAGGAGCAGGGCTAAACCACCTGTCACATTTGAATAAGGGGCGGGGCTCAGAGTTAAATGTGAGGTAGCTTTTTTCAGTACTCACGTGACCTTGGCTCTCCATCTCCCACAGCAGGCTCACCAAAGTCCAAGTCTGAGCACCTTTCCTTGTGCTTCACGGGGCTCCAGTCCAGGAGGGATGATGGAGATGTTCCTAGGACTGGATAAAAAGAGGGTCTCTAGCTTCTCAATTCTCACCCTGAAGCGTTAGGAATGGGCAGGTCCTGACACGGCAGGAGGCCAATGGGAAGCGGTCTGCACACCATTTTCAGTGCCTGTTCTGGGCCTCACTAATCAACAGAAGGTCCACTTTGGACAAAGCGGGAGGCAAGGCTGGACCCTTGAGAGTGCACTGTATGAGATGCTGACTGGAAGGTTCTCCCCTGAGCAGTGTTCTTTCTGGTGAGGGATCACAGCCATCTGAGGCCTTCACACGGCTGGCAGGGCCTCTGAGGACGCTTCAGTATCAGCTTGCCTCACAGTTCAGCAGGTGCCCTAGATCTCCCTCCAGCCCTACAAGAGATGCCCAGGCAGTCTGAGCCAGCCCAGTAGTTGCTCTCCCCTCCTGGATTCTGGAGTTCTAACCCCTTTTCTTCTGTGCCCCATTGATCTGCCTCTTAAGGGCACCATCTCTGTGTCTGCTTGAGCCTGCAAGTGGGCAGAGAGCGCTCCTAGTGGTGGGTGATCCCCACACACCCACTGGGAACAAAGCATACCCGAATAGTGAAAAAGGCTGCCTCACGAGCCCTGCCACTTATTCAAATGTGACAGATGGTTAACTCCACCCCTGTCGGATGTCCGACTCCATCCCGAGATGTCCTACCTCCGGAGGTCCTGCCCCGGATGGAGGGATCACACGTCATGCAACTGTGGACCCATACGCTGAGGGTTTATGCTAGGGAAGCCAGAGGAAACCGAAATGGACTCAAATTAGTTCGAATTTCAAGAATCTGACCCGCGGATTCTGCACCAGACTGTTTCTTCCAGACTAGTGGGGATTCCGTTGGGGACTGGTTTTTTTACCTTCCGTAATTTGGAACAAATTTTGTCAGTAGGAAAATACGGAAAATAAAAGAAGAGACACCCACCAAAAATGCACCTTTCCCCTATAGGCTAAATCATACGAATACACGTTAGTGTATGTTGGGGGAGGTGGTGGCATTTTTGGGGGAATTTGTGAATTTGCATACGAATGCATTTGCGCAAAATCCGATTCCGTCAATGCGCGGACGATGCAACAAAAGCTGCCTGAACATCTGCAAAATGTAGACGGAATGGATTTTACAATCTCCGTACATCCCTAATAGACCCCCGCCGTACATGTGTGGGACTGGAAGTGACTACACGGGGGTCATTTCCAACACCATGCTCAGAAGTCTGTGGCTCACGCTGGCTCAGCTTGTCTGAGTGTGGAAAGCTAAGCAGAGTCAGGCCTGGTTATTACTTGGATGGGAGACCCCCTCCTCTAGTTTCCTGCATCGAGCAGGGGGTTGGACTCGATAGCCTTGTAGACTCCTTCCAACTCTATGACCTATGAATCTCTGGAGGTTCTGCCCCGGATGGAGGGATCACCTGATGGGGTCAAGTGACCTGTCCACAAACTCATCATGCCACCCTGAACCAATAGAGAGAGGTTTCAGACAACTGCTTTTGATGGGGGAACAAAGTACCCCACATAAAAACTAGTTTTCTGCAGAAGAAGAAGAAAAAAAGGCAGTGCTGCTAAATATGATGAACCTAAAACTCTCTATCAAGAAAAAGGGACCTGCTCTTTTCTTTCTCCCTAGACTTGTTTCTGTGTTGATTAGTGCCTAAGTATCTTCTACATCTCAAAGGGAGATCCGTGATACAAAGCCCACATTTTTTAAAAAATGGGGAAACCACCTTCCTGTAATTATTTCAGGTCTCGCAAGGCCGCTCTGGGCCAATGCCAATCCAGGAAGGGTTGGAAATGACCCTGGAGGGTGCTTTCTTTCCCCGTGTACAGCAGCTGTCTAAAACCTCTTCCCTGTTCGGCCACAGTGGCATGCTGAGTTCATAGAGTTCACGTTTCCCCTCCATCCGGGGCAGGACCTCCGGATCTGGGACTTCCAGGGATGGTGTTGCATATGAATCCTGTGTGGTCACTTCCAGTCCCCCACACGTATGGCAGCAGGGGTATAAACCGTCTTCATATGGGTCCATCTCAGCTTGACGAGTCCCTAGAGGGCTCAAATGACCCCCATCCGGGTGATGCCTTCATCCGGAAAGGGCGTCTGGAGGTGGGACTTCCAGGGGATGGGGTGTGGGACTTCTGCCAGGAGCAGGGCTAAACCACCTGTCACATTTGAATAAGGGGTGGTGCTCAGAGTTAAATGTGAGGTAGCTTTTTTCAGTACTCACGTGACCTTGGCTCTCCATCTCCCACAGCAGGCTCACCAAAGTCCAAGTCTAAGCACCTTTCCTTGTGCTTCACGGGGCTCCAGTCCAGGAGGGTTGATGGAGATGTTCCTAGGACTGGATAAAAAGAGGGTCTTTTGCTTTTCAATTCTTGCCCTGAAGCGTTAGGCATGGGCAGGTCCTGACACGGCAGGAGGCCTATGTGAAGTGGTCTGCACATTATGTTCAGTGCCTGTTCTGTAAGCAGGATCCCCATTGGTCACACTTGGAGGCAAGGCTGGGAGCAAGGCAGGCCCTTAGAGAGCACACTGCACGAAGTGTGTTAGGCCGGGAGAATTTTCAGGGAGCTTGGCAGGCAGAGATGGAAAGCCACTGGACTGATGATGTGTGGGTCATGGTAAATTCATCTTCCAGCTTTTGATGGGGGTGTTCAGTTTTGAGTTATTTTGTGGAGAGCCAAACATTATCATCTATTTGCTTGGTCCAGGAGACCTTGTGGTCCGAATATACATCGAAGGTAGAGTTGCGCTTTCCCCTCAGCTGTAGAAGAGCCTTTGCAGGGTACAAAATTAGCCATTTGGGTAAAGGCATCAACTACCACTGGGATGGCTGAGTATTGTTGAGACAGAGGTAGCCACGTCATAAAGTTCAGGATGGTGGTTTTCCATGGTCCAGCTGGAGTCAGCAAGGGATGTAGCAGGCCCTCTGGTTTCCCAGACTGATCCTTCACATGGGCACACTTTTCACAGGAGGTAACATAATGTTGTGTGTCTTCCCCCATGCATGGGCACCAGAAATCCCTCATGCGTGGGCACAGAGACCACCGGATTTTCTGCCAGTTGTATTCTTTAGCTGTTTGAAGGTGCTCAAGATTGCAATGATCGGTCTGAACTGCCACGAGGTACTGGCTGCCTGTGAATAAGGGTGCCAGGCTTCGAAGGCTACCTTGATAGCCGGTAGCCCCTTCTCCCAAATGGTACCATTGCATTCCCATGAGGTCAAGAAGGAAGATAGCTTGTTGTACTAGCGAGCAGTCATTTTACAATTCCGAAAGGAAACAGCAGTCAATCTGGTAAGTTACACATGGCAAAATAAATTCAAATTCAAATAACGGTTAAAATGAAGCTATTACATCCAAAAAGTCTGATTTCTCCTAGAAAGTAGAGTCCCATGGGCTAAGTGCCCAGCTTGTAAACAAAATAGATTATTCAGATCAAGTCTTTGATCCTGTTACTTTTGGAGGCACTTTCAAGGCAAATCTAATACATTTTGCTTTTCTGAATGTGGTCTGTCTATCCTAGTCAGAGAGCAAGTACATGATGAGCACATGGACAGGGAGGTTCTGTGTCCTGTCCTGGCCGATATCAAATGGCTCCAATGGCCACACTGGATGCATCTGCCTCGACAGTAGCTGGTTTTCTCAGGTCAGGGTAAAGGATGACTGGAGCTGGGGTGAACTGCTTTTTTGGGGTGGCCAAAGGCAGCTTGAGCCTGAAGGGTCCACTTGGAGGCTATCTGGGCTCACAACAGGTCTGTCAATGGAGCTGCTATACTGGAAAATGGGAGATAAGGCTAATGGTGGGAGGTTGTGACGCCTAGGAAACTTCGTGTGTCCATCATCACATCCTTTGGTGGAGACCAGTCAAGCGCAGTCTGTACTTATTGAATTGTGTCCAATGTCAAGTCTTCTAGGCGCAGAAGCTCCATGTAAACCTGAGATTGAGCCACAACACTGGGAAACATCCCTGGACATCCACCAACTTTTTGTGGGGACTATCTGGACATCTTCCCCAGTATGGTGCGGGAGCAGGTGCAACTGTGACAGTTTTGGTAGCCTTCAGTTGAGTTTAAAGTCTCAGATTTTCAGCCAAAAGTTGGGCCACTGAAGCTCACAACGTCTGGTTTCCAGACAATAAAGCCTGATGCTCAACTGTGAGAGCCTCCATTCCACACGTATGGGCTGGAAAAAACTGTCTTGGCCCGGCGTGAGGCCCAGGGGAAGCCATCTGCGCACAGTGTTCATGGCCTGTTCTGCATCACACTGAGCAAGGCAGGGCCCACATCACACAAGGCTGGAGATGAGGCTGGAGCTTGGACAGCGTACGGCAAGAAGTGCTGACTGGAAGGTTCTGCCACAAGGAGCTGTTGTTCCTGGGAAGGACTGCATTCAACCAAGGCCTTCTGAAGGTGGGCCAAGCCTGGTTTTCCAGAGGCTCCACCCCTGCTCGGTACTGACTGCAGCTCTGAAAGGGCCGGTGTCAGTTTCCGTGGTCTCATGCTCCCGTGTTGGTGAGGAACAGGGGAAGCTGCAGGGGCATCATCCTCAGAACCAGATGATGGGGGAGCAACATCCTCTGGCCAAGCAAGTATAGAAGGCGGTGGTGAGGACTCCCTCTAAAGGGGGGTTACCTGTCTGAATCGGAGTCCCCCTCAGGGCACTGCAGAGCCTCAGGACCAGGAGACCTGACAGGGCAGGGGGAGGTCATCGTCTAAGCAAGCATGCTTTGCAGCCAAAGAAATGCTCCCAGGTTGTTGTGTCGCTGGCTGGCTGAGCTTGGACCTCTTGTACACTCAGGGATTCAAAGAAGACTCAGTTCCATGAGGCTGAGCTGACAGAAGTAGAAACCAGCACCCTGCCTGTCATCAAGAGGGTCCACTGTCAGCGCAGGAAAAGAGGCCTGCAGAGCTCCCTGTGGAAATGGGTCGGGAAGCATGTGAAGAAGGACCACTGCCCCCCCCCCCCCAAACACCTGCCAGGGAAGGTCTGGTGAGTCAGAGCTTCGAGCTCAGCCAGACTGAAGAATGAAGGAATCACATGACATCTGCTGTGGAGCTTCAGCCACATCTGCCCCCATTGGACCAAATCCAGTGGACGGAGGCCCTGAGCCATGGCCAGTGCTGCTGCTCCCCTGGCGTGTGCCTCCCTTTCCTTCAAGGCCAGGGTGAAGCAGGTGCTGCGGAGCTGATGGGGGGCAAAGGAATGTCAGGCGGCCTGCCATGTGTGCCCCCTTCAGCAGGGCCGGGGATGATTCAACCCAGCAGTGGAAGTGGGGGGAGGGGCGTTGATGCTGAAAACCGGCACTTAATCTGCACCACCTGCCAAGGCAGCAGTCTTCTTGGTTGGCGAGCAAAGCAACACGGACCACAGATTCTTCTGTGGGTGGGTGATCCTCTGAGAAGAGGGCTGTAAAGGAGTACCTGCAAGATCTCCCTAGAGGCACGTTTGACGATGGAGTTTTGATACGGGTAGCTTGAAACCTTTCAGAAATCCTCCTTGAGGATAAATTCCAGGGTACTTCAAGATCGCTGCGGCCTTCTATGTTGAGGGGAAGTGTGTTGAAATTGTCCGGGATCTCTTGACAGGTGGGTAGAGCACGGAGCTGGAGGCAGCAGGGACAGGCGGGTGGGTGGGGTTCTCCTTGAATGTTGTGCCTTTTGCTTCACGAGCTGCTGTGATCTGTTCCGGGGCTCTTGACAACGGCCCTGGCTTCTGGGTCTCGGCACAATGAAGCATCTTCGAGGAAGCCTCCTTGAAGAACTGCTGTCCCCCATCTTTCTCAGAGGGAGATGCCTGGCATTGCTTCCCTTCCGTGAAGAGTCGAGAGAGACTTCCCACGGCCTAGTTCTGGGGTGTCGCTGCCGTGCTCATGCAGGCGTAGGCTGTGTCGAAGGGCCAGTCAAGTGTCTCCAGGAATAGAAGGTGGAAGTCTCCATCTCTCTCCCTCCTTTTCTTCCTCCTGGGTGGACCCTCTTCATCCATGAGAGGAGCTCCTTCTCTTCTTCCAAGGGAGGCAGGCAACATCGGATTAGAGCCCCCCCCCCCCCGGGTCAGAAGGCAGGCCGCCTCCCAGCCCTTCCAGTGTGCTTGCCTTCTTCAGGGAGGACGGGAGGTTCTTTGAGTGGTCGCAAGCTGGAGAAGGAGCCCGCGTTGTGTCAAAAGGATGCTTCTGAGAAATGTTTCCCTAAAGTATGGAGAGAGCAGAGAGAGGCAGCATTTAAACACTCTTCAGTTTTGCCTACAGAATGCATTCGATCACTTCTGCAGAGTCAAACCACGTGGGTTTTTTGTTTGCATTTTAAATACAGAGTAAGCCCCAGGACCGGTGCAGGGCAGTTTGGCGCCCTATGCTAAATTATATTTAGCGCCCCCCCTCTCAGGCTGTGGGGGGGGGGGCTCCGGAGCAAAGCAGTCCTGCTCTGCAAACCTCCCGCCGCTGCTGCCGCCACCGGACCCCCCCGCATGCCGCGCCACCACCGGATCCCCCCCCCACGCCGCTGCCACTGCCGGACCCCCCCGCATGCCGCCGCCGCCACCACCACCGGACACCCGCCCCGCACGCCGCCGCCGGCGGACCCCCCCACACGCCGCCGCCGGACCTCCCCCTGCACGCCGCTGCCGCTGCCCCCCCACCTACCTTCCCCTGCCTCCTCCGAAAAGGAAGTGACGCGACGGGACCCCCGCACTCTGTTTTTGGCCGGGGGAAACCAGGGCAACAGGGCTGTTTAAGCCCTGTTGCCCTGGTTCCTCCCGCCAAAACAGAGCATGGGCGGGGCTCCGGAAACAGCGCGGAGAAGGTAGGTGTTGGGGGGGAGGCGGCGCGGGGGGGAGGCGCCCAGGCTCGGCCCCACCACTACTCCGGGCGCAATCCCCCGCACTGACCTGGCTTTGTCGGCGAGGCAGGCGGGCGGGCGGGCGAGGCAAGAGCGCGCCGGCAGCGAAGAGGAGCGCAGCGTTTCTGCGCCCTCTTCCGCTACACGCCCTAGGCAACAGCCTAGTTGGCCTAGCGGTAGCGCCGGCCCTGGTAAGCCCACAATAAAACAGCACCACCCTATCAGTTCTGGTCTTCAGCTGATGTGCCCAACTGTCCATCCTGCCTCCCCAGCCTCAGAAAATTCAATTGTGACCACCACAGCAGGGCTCACAATGGGATGTGCCATTGCAGCAATCCTATAGGCTAAATCATACAAATACACGTTAGTGTATGTTGGGGGAGGTGGTGAGCATTTTCGGGGAAGGTACCATTACACAGCTCTCCCTCTGCTGATATGCAAATAGACATCCCAAATAAGGTAAAGAGCTTACTTCTGAGTAAGTAATAGTCATGAGTGATACCCACATATACAGAGGCTTGTAGAAGTGAGCAGCATTTCTCTCCCGCCAACATTTAACTCCTGTGTTTATCAAAGCTGTCTATCCATAGGAACATCGGGATCTGCCTTATTTACTGAGTTGGACCCTTGGTCCATCTAGCCTAGTGCTGTCGACACTGACAGGTATCTGCTCTCCAGGGCTTGAGGCAGGATCATTTCCCAGCCCTACCTGGAGGTGCCGGGGATTTAACCTGGGACCTCCTGCGTTCCAAGCAGGGTCTCTACCCCTGAGCTACGTCCCTTCCTATTGCTGGATAATGGTAACTAACAGCAGCAACCAAAACAGGCCCAGATCCCTTCCTCTGCAGCCACGGGAACCCACTTTTCTCAAAGACCTGGGTGAAGAGAAGGAGAACAACAAATCCTCTTGTTTGTTTGTACAAAGTCCTATACAGTCCAGAACGTCCCTTGCCCACCACCCTCCCCTGCTGGAGAATTCCCCAAGACATGTTCTGGGTGGGGAAAAAGAAGAGAGAGGAAAACCAAGATAGGGGAGGGAAGAAGAGGAAAAGAAGAATGGTGATTGGAATTGGGGGGGGGGAGAGCAAATTGCCCAAGCCAAGGGGCTCCTTTCAGAGGGGGAGCACTTCAGAGGAATTTTGGAGGGTGTGGGAGAGTTGCACAAACTTAATTACCTCTATGCGGAAGGGTGGCCGAGGTCTGTTCCTTGCATTTTTGAAACTGTAAAACCTATTGAAAAGAAGCCCCAGCAGTGGCACTTCCTGGATTATGACATCACGGAGTCCCAACCCCCTTTTTGGTATCATCTGCTGCCTGCAGCTAGATGGGTGCAATTAAGGGGGGCGGGAGAAAGAAGCTTGGGGTGCCTGGTGAAATCCTTTGCTGTGCTGAAAGGACTGAAGTTCTGCTGAAGCCAAAGGATCCAGTTTGGGGTAGTCAAGTCAGGTGCCAGGATTTCACACTTCACAGGGAGCTCTTCTTGCCCTTCCCTCTCCCGCTTCACCCTTTCATGGCAAGCAAGCTCCAGCAGTGGAGATTTAAAAGCAGGAAGAGAGAAAACTCAGGGAGCAGACTGCGGAAGGAAACATAAGGCGGCCGTCTCCCCTCTGTTTCGAAAGGCCGGTGCCTTCCTGCTGCACGCCTTCTTGGTCTGCTGAGGGAGGGAGTCCTGCGCTCGCCTAGTAACTGCAAGGCTCCTGAGCTCAGCGGGAAGACGCAGGCCTCTATTAAGGCAGATGACGGCAACTGGGGCAGCTCGGAGGATCCGGGGCACAGCTCGGAGGATCCGGGGCCCACCTAGGCCCACCATGCCTAGGTGGGCTCCACTCTAACACTGCCTCTGCCCATCAGCCTCAGCCAGCCTTCCAATGGCCAGGAATGCTGGCAATAAAATAGCACCACCCTCCCTATCTGTTCTGGTCTTTGGCTGAAGTGCCCAACTGTCCATCCTGCCTCCCCAGCCCCAGAAAATTCAATTGTGACCACCACAGCAGCAGTCACAACAGAAAGTACCATTGTACAGCTCTCCCTCTGCTGATATGCAAATAGACATGCCAAATAAGGTAATGGGCTTACCTCTGAGTAAGTAATAGTCATGATACCCACCTATACAGAGGCTTGTAGAAGTGAGCAGTATTTCTCTCCCACCAACATTTAACTCCTGGTTTTTTAAATCAAAGCTGTCCATCCATATGGAACATCGGGATCTGCTATATCTGCCAGATTCCTGACTGAGGAAGAAGAGTTTCTGGGAGCTGAACTACATTTATATGTATGCCCTTTGAAACCACAGATAAACAAGAATGTTATATGAAACAAAAAGCCAAAGCTTTCATAATAATGTTATGAGTGCCTGTCCTTGTTATTTGGGATCCTGAGCATGGCTGTTCCTACTGCCCTTCATCATACATCATTTTGGAGCGAAGGGATTTGGATAATTGCAGTATGGAACAAGAATCCTTCCATACTGATGGACAGATTTCCCCCCCCCCCATTCCTTTTTGTCATTCTTTTGTGGATTGTCTTGCGCCTGGGTTCTGTCCTGCCTGATGTCCATGGAGAATTTCCATCATTTATTTTGGAGAAAGTGTATGTGCAGTTTGCTATAGCCAGAATGTTCCATGCCCCTTTTGCTTGCATGAATCTTTTCCCATTTAGGTAACCTATGCATTTGGCAGGTGCTGTCTGCTGCTGCTTACAAACTCCATTTATCAAAACAGCAGCAGCAAAGCAGAAATCCCAACAGAGTAATGGACTCCTCTCTCTCCACCTTAAGGGCTCTTGCTCCTTCTCTCCTCCTTAGAGGTCTGACAGGTTGCGCCTGTTCTCTCTTCGGGGTTAATTAACTTTGGGTATCTTATCATGCAATATCTCCATTCTGCTAATCGAACTGTCCTAGGTCACTGCCAACTGTCTGAAATGGCCTGGATAATATCTCTGCTATAAAGATTTAGGAACACACGGGGATGTTGTGAGCATTCATGGAGCAGGGCTTACGTGGGGGAAACCCCTTCCTCAAATACTTGGAAGCAGGAATGGGGCAAAGAGAGCAGGGCTATGTTTGCCCTGGATCCTGTGAGCAGCCATTGACTCCTCTTTCCTCTGCTGCTCCAAGGCAAAGAAAGTTACTTTGGGGCAGGCCAAGGCCAAGGTGAAGAGGGGCAATCCCAACATCCAGCACAGCATAGTTTTCCACTGGGGATTCTGTCATGGGTAGTCCTGGTCCCTGGCAGGAAAAGACACTCCACCAGCGGTTGGGACTGGCACACACCCCCCCACTGTGGGGCAGGGGAAGGGGAGGTAGCTGTGGAACGGGTGCTTCTGAAGCACCCTTGAGGGCTTTGTGCACGTTTACTTGGAATGTGCACAAAGCTTCAAACCCTTTCAGGGTGAGCATCCCTATTTGCACATCATAACCAGATGACTCTGCGGAATAACATTTTTATTACATTTTTAAACATTTTCACAGGGGAAAAAAAGACTGCAGCCTTCGTATATTTCTAAATGCCAGAAAAGAAAAATCACCAATAAATCTCTAATAGAGGACAATTTAATCATAAAATGGGTTATTATAGGCATACAAAATGTTCTGCTCCTTCAAAAGAGCCATACATAAATTGGCCAAATGAGGAATAAGGGGAATTTGTTGCAACATACAAAATGCCAATTCAAGAAGTCGAACAGTTGGTGAAGTTTAAAATATAAACACATAAGGACGGCTAAAAACAGTGAGCGGGCAGTCTCATGAGGAGATGCATGATGTCTTGACCACCTCCGCTATACAGCAGAAGCAGGAAATCATCTGAGAAGTCATTTTCATTGTAGAAACACAACTGTTGGTTGTTTCCAGGACTTAAATGGGCAATCCAAATTATCCATTGTGTGTTTTCCCATGGGAGCCGCCTGCAAAATAATAAGGCTTAACACCTTCAGATTTATATGAATAAAAACCCATCTGATTACAGATGTCTCTTGCCTCTTTAGCTGTGTTACACTTGTTGTATTTATCAGAGCTGGATTAGTCAGTAACCCCAGGGTGAGCCTAATTAAGGGGAAGTGAGAGAAAACATTAAGTACTTGAGAAGTCCCGCTGAATGCATTGAAATATACAGCTATTCAATCTGTGTTCACTGGGTCTGTTTCCTAGGCACTACCAGTTAGTTATATAACAATCTGCCAGAATAGGTTGACCTACATATCTGTCTAGCTCCTGGCCACAGAAATAAGGTAGACTGAAGGGGACTTTTCAATTGCCCCTTGTTAGGAACCATGTCCAGTATTTTTTTTTTAAAGGTGCCATGCCTTGCTTCGTTAGCTTTAGAATGTCCCATACAATCACCACTTGGGATTTTGGACTTTCTTCAGTGTACTCTTTATTAATTTCTGGACTGATATCTGTACTTTAGAGCTTGGAGGTTTAAATACGGTTTGCTGGAGGGGTTTGCTTTGTTTTTAGCTGAAATTGCATCCTATGCTGTAGATCCTACACTGAGCAGGGGGTTGGACTAGATGTTCTCCAAGGTACCTTCCAACTCTAAAATTTTATGATTCCATCAGTCTAAATTAAGCAGAATGACTGTTTTATCCTCTTCAATAGCCCTCAGATTTCACATTTGCAAATTTCCCCATTTCAGTAATTTCCATCGAGGGCACTATTTACCCTTTCCTTTTTCCAAATGGCTTTTTAGGTAGCTTCTTGGTAACTCTTCTTCCCTGATGCCAATATCACATGGGCGTGTGCACACACACTGTGTTCCTTCTTTTGTTCTGCCTATTGCTGCCAGCCAGAGGCAGTGTTAGCGGGTGGCCCACTAGGGCTAGAGCCCCGAATCTTTCATGTGGAGCCCCGAACCTCCAGAAGGTCCTTTGCCCCACCACCCTGCTGTCCATGGGCACTTGCTGAAAAAAAGGTACAGGGGCCCTGATGATCTCTGTTGCATCTGATCCCCCTGGATTAGCTGGCTTTTTGCCCATATGTGCTTCACCTCCTTCTGCCCCCACCCCCTTAAATCTCTCTGCCTGAATTTTCCCCCCTGTAATCAAATGCCCCCCTCGCCCCTGTCCATGCATCTCTTTTTACAAATAGGGGTATCCTTAGGAGACAAGGTCCTTTAAACACATGCATACATAGACTTTATAGAGCAGGGCTCTCCAACCTTGGGTCCCCAGATGTTGTTGGCCTACAGCTCCCAGCCTACCCAGCCAGCATGGCTAATGGCAAGGGATTCTGGGAACTGTAGTCCAGCAACATCTGGGGACCCAAGGTTGGAGAGTCCTGCTTTAGAGCATATGTAAATTAGTGTATGCAAACTTGTGCATTTTTTTTTCTGTCCCGTGGGCCTGAGCCCCAGATCTTTTTGCTACCTAGCACCACCCCTGCTGCCACCACCTTTACACTGAGGACTGAAACTAGAATCCTTATTAAAGTTAGGCTGCTCCAAATGCATAGACTTCAATAGGATTGCAGCACTTCCATGGCATGCAGAACTACAGCCTGAGAGCCCATACAGATGATCAAATGGGTAGCTCACTCATCAGGGTGATGGTTAGAGATTACCATTTAACCACACATCATATTTACAGCATATCTGCATTTCATGTGTGGTAAACTTCTCTTTGCCAGCTGGCACAGATGACCAAGCCACCAAGTGGGAGTGGTCTTTATGACCTTACTTAGTGTTAGGTATTGTACCACAAATTAGATTTGAGTCCAACCCACTGCTCAGTGCAGGATCAATTGTCTTATCCTTAACTCTTCAGTTTCCCCTTTTCATTTCTCTAGAATCCTATAATTCATAGGTTCATAGATCATAGAGTTGGAAGTACAAGGACATCGATAGCGATGTATCTGAGAGTCTCAGTGGGGCTGAAAGCGGGCCAAAAGTGGCCCGCTTGGCCCCCCGAGACTCTCGCGACTTACCTTGCTGCCGCTTGATCCACACCGCGCCGGGGAAAGGAGCTTCAGTTCCCCGGCGCGTCTATTTCCGTTTCCCCTGGCGCTGTGTTTTTAGCATAAAAACAGGGCAACTCAGCTTGAAACGGCTGCGATTTGCTATTCGTGTCCGTTTTAAGCTGGGTTGCCCTGGTTTTTACGCTAAAAATGCAGCACCAGGGAACCGGAAGTGATGCAACCTGTTGCGTCACTTCCGGTTCCCTGGTGCTGCGAGCAGTGAGAGTGGGTGGGGGGTGCTCCAGAGCACCCCCGAGAGCAGGTAAGTTCCCACTCAGCGTACCTCCATAGCCATCGAGTCCAACCCCCTGCTCAATGCAGGAAACTAGAGGAGGGGTCTCCCATCCAAGTAATAACCAGGCCTGACCCTGCTTAGCTTTCCATGCTCAGACAAGCTGAGCCAGCCTGAGCCACAGGATGGGGAACTTCTTTCAACCTGAGGGCTGAATTCAATTTCAGAGAAGCTCCCGGGGGCCACATTCTAGTGGCAGGCAGGACCAGTGCTTTTTTTCTGGAGAAAAGGGTACCGGAACTCTTGGATTACATTTCCTCGGGAGTAGATGGCGATTAAATTGTAATGCAATTAATAGAAGAAAAGGTGCTGGAACTCTCAGTTCCGGTGAGTTCCACCAGAAAAAAAGCCCTGGGCAGGACCAAAGGCACGAGGGACAGGACCAACAGACCACAAACACCAGCATATTTTAGCTTAAAGCTCTTACCTGCCAGTAACTAAGCCTTAGGAGAGACATTTCAACTAATGTTGTGCTGAAAATGTCTCCCACATTTTTTGGACCATTCTCATTCAATCTGATAGAAGAGAAATTGCTTTTGAAAAGAAATTCAGTGGTGAAGAAGTTTTGGACAAATTCTCATGGGTTGGGTTTGGGTTTCGTGGACTTACCTAGGAGGAGGCAGAAGAGTGAGTGCAAATGTCCTGTTTTTCATTGCACAATCCTCTCTCTGGCAGCCTGTAGTCTCCTCAGCTTCCTACAGTTCAATTAAAGCCCACTGGGAGGCATCATGAGGTAATAATTCCTCCCGTAGGGCTTTTTCAGATCGGGAAGTGCAGGCAGCCTGGGAGGCTAGCAGTGATTAGGTAAGCTCAAAAACACCACAAAAATACATTATAAAACAGCCTGACAATGAGGAAGAACAATGGGAGCCCCTTTTCATGAGGGGAAGAAAACTTTCAGGAAACTGGGAAGACAGATTTTGGCAGAGAACTAACTCCACCTCATCCCTGGACACAACACTGCCCCCCCTCACACCTGCATTGTGGCGGACGAAAAATGGGGGCCAGCCTGCCTACACAACTGATGCTGTTGCAGCACCCCCCCCCCCAAAAAAAACACCTTTACCAAAAAAGAAAGAAGCTGCACTACCAGCTCTGCCAATGGGGAGCCCTAACTGTGAAACTGTTGAGAATTTCTCCTCCCCCTGGAGAAATTCGGTGAAATTGTTTCCCAGATTTCTCTGCCCACAACAAGGTGGAGAATGTTGAGAGGCCTTTTGCGCACAGCTCTCGTTTCAACCTTTTAGAATGGAAGAGGGGGGGGGACATGCAAAAGCTGGAAAAACATGCAAAAGCTGGACAACCACATGATCAGTGGTCAGGGGAAAGGGGTGTGGCCCGGAAAAAGAGGGCGTGGTCATCTGGAGGACTGCATTGGCACCCCAAGAGGGATGGATTTTCACCCATGGGCCTGAGGTGCCCCACCCCTAGTGTAACTCTAATGTTTGAGATTTGACATTTCAAATCAAACAACAACTTGATTTGTTTGCATAGCTGCGGACCTCAGACATAAGGTGGATAACGGAGATAGTTTGGGTAATAAAACAGTGGCTAGATTCTGCTCTTTCCCATGGAGCCTTTAAAAACCAATACGAATAGATTCCCTTAAGGCACTGTACCTCATTTAGCCTTGTAATTTGGACAATGGGCTGAAAAACAGAGCAGCTGCTGCGATAGATATGATTTAGTTGTCATGAACATCTGGTAACTGATGGAGGGATTATAAGGAAGTAAGAAGTATATGAGAATCACAAACTATCCCCCAATGCAATCTCTGAGCAATAGTGAATGGGGATGCATGCCTGGTGTTAATGGAAACAGTAAACAGTTCTTTGAATGGCTTCTTACATGCATAATTTGAATGCAAAATCACAGCTTCATATTCATTATAGATGCTATAAAATGGCCGTAAATCCTGAAATTTATAACCAGCTGAATTTTCCAGCAATGATGTGTGCTTTATTGAGTGTTAATACACAGTGACTGAAGTCAAATGTTCAGTCCTGCCAATTTTATAACTTTTTATTTTTATTTTTACCATACATATTAGAACAGAACATTCACATTGCCATAGTTAAGGATGAGTTGCAGTTTCCATTAAAAACTTCTGTTTTCAGACATAAAGAAGTTATTCCATGTACTAACTTGGCGGCACATAAGGTTAAAAAAATTTTTTTTTTAATTTTTAAAAAGCTCAGAGCCATATTTTTTTTGTACCACATAAGCAGCCAGATTGGCTCTTCATATGTCATTTACACATGAATGCAGATCATCTTTGGCCTTCAAGTATTAACATTTTAAAAAGCCCTTGATTTACATGTCAGGGAAAAAAGATGTTATGAAGAGGAAACATCATGTTTTACTGATATCAGTTAAGTTACTCTCAGTGCTGCCCAAGAAGAACACTAGATACGGAAAAGAGCAGGCATAGATCTGAACCTTGATACAGCAGTACACAGAATATGAAGTGTGGCCGGCTGGCGCTCCATTGGCTCTAGGTGGTGGGGTGTGCCCAACCTTGCTGATATGAAGTGGCCCAAATAGGGGAGAAATTCATTCGGTTTGCACCTTAAAGCTGCAATCCTATGCAAGTTTAGACAGAAAAAAATGCCGACAACTCCCAGCATGCCCCAGCCATGGCTGGAGCATGCTGGGAGTTGTTGGCCTTTTTTCTGCCTAAACTCACTCACATAGGATTCTGCCCTAATGCATTTTAATGTGAACTTACCTAATTTTTTCACTTTGGCACCTCTATACAAATTCAATTATCCCTCAAAATTTGCACTTTTCTGAATTTTGTAATGGAGTTCTAAATTT
Organism: Shinisaurus crocodilurus; assembly: GCA_021292165.1. Taxonomy (NCBI): domain Eukaryota; kingdom Metazoa; phylum Chordata; class Lepidosauria; order Squamata; family Shinisauridae; genus Shinisaurus; species Shinisaurus crocodilurus. The sequence goes on along the minus strand of CM037878.1, from coordinate 270,787,465 downwards.
TTTTTAAAAAAAATGTGTCCAGAATGTGTATATTAAGGAAAATAACATTAACAAATAAATTATATGAGGAAAATTGCTTACAAAAATGTGTATATTAGGCAAAAATGCATACCAAAATGCACTGTACTGGGAGACTCCTGCACAAAAATGCTTCTGAATTTTCATGCAAACTTTTTTTAAAAACAAAATTTCTCAAAGTTTGGAACAAACCGAACCTGAAACTGGAGAAATTCTCAAAGTTCGAGATGAACTGAATTTAAGATTGGAGAAATGAAACAAACAAACAAAGGACAGCTGACTGATTGCTGCCCCCAATCACCAAGGAAGACTGGTGTCCCCTCGTTGCAGCCACACTGATGCAGAATTAAAACAAGATGTAGAGCCACAGGTAGCCTCCAGGAGAAGAATCAGTCAGGAGGGCAACAGAGGAGATTGGGGTTTCTGAGTCCTGGGGATCAAGCCATGCCTCCTCTTGAGGAAAGAGGGAAAGAGGAGAGCGGACAGGAAGAGGGTAAGAGAGAGCAGGGCCGGCGCTACCGCTAGGCCAACTAGGCGGTTGCCTAGGGCGCTGTGGCTGAAGAGGGCGCGCGGCTGAAGAGGGCGCGGAAACGCTGCGCTCCTCTTCGCTGCCGCTGCGCCGCCCCCGCCAGGCCTCTGCCGCCGCTGCGCCGTCCCCTGCCAGGCCTCCGCCTCCCCCGCCAGGCCTCCGCCTCCCCACCCTCCTGCCTGCCGCCGCCGCCGCCGCGCCTCCCCACGCCCACCCGCTCGCTCGCTCGCCCGCCCGCTCGCCTGCCGCTGCGCCTCCCCCCGCCCTCCGCCCTCCGCCCTCCCGCTCGCTCGCTGCCGCTCCGCCTCCCACCGCCATCGCCACCCCCAACCCCCCCGTCACCCCCCCGTCACCTACCTTCGTCGCAGCAGCCGCAGCAGCAGCCGCTGCCGCCGCCGCAGCCAGGGCGGGGGGGGGGGGAAGGTAGGTTGGTGGTGGCGGCGCAGGGTTTGTTTTTTTTTGCTTTGGAGAGGGGGGGGCGCTAAATATTTTTTCGCCTGGGGCGCCAAACTGCCCTGCACCGGTCCTGAGAGAGAGAGAGAAGCAGAGAAAAGAGGAAAACGTTGCTCAGAAGGACAAGGGAGAAAACCCAGCCCAATCCCTGCCACTTGGCTAAGCAGCTGGACAGCAAGAGACACAGGGCCGGTTCGCACGACCCAGGTTGCGGGCAGGGGGAGGCACCACGGGGCGATCTGCGGGGTCCGGTGGGGCGCCACATACGACCTGCGCCCCGCACGCATGGGCGGACCCTGGTGGAGCCGGCAATCCTGTACATGCCTACTCAGAAGTAAACCCCACTGACTTCAGTGAGACTTACTCCCAGGTAAATGTGTATCAGACTCCATCCCCAGTAATGACTGGTACACGCCAGAGGACTTTGTATAGGTGCTTGACCTCTTAAGCATTTTTAAGGAAGTGGAAGCTCAAAGCGACATGCTACAATTCTCTCCCATTTGCAAAAATGCAGGCACGTTACATTTTCCATTTTAGAATTAGGATTTGGCAACTGACTCAAGCATTTACACATGTGCTCTGCTGGTTTCCCAGCTCCGTGTGTTTAATACATTCTTTTTCCTTTAGGGGCTCCGCAGGTGTGTTAGCTAACACTATATGGTGACCTTTTAGCCTCTCTGGTGTTTTGTGTTTTCAGAGTAAAGAACTATTTAAAAGTCTAGGGACTTTTTTTTTTTCACCCCACTGATTGGTAGAGATGGGGCAGGTCAAATTCCTTGACTTCATTTCTCCAGAGATTCTATATACGTAACCAATAGTGTAAGATTTGGCTACTGACACAACTTCCAGACAGGAACTCAAGCTAAGTCTTTGTCTCTAGCCTTTGTAGCTCTGACCTACATTTTATGAGTTTTCAGGGTGGGGTGGGGGAATTGGAAGGAGATATACTTTCAGGAATCCAGGAACGGCTTTTAAAAATCTACACAGAACCCAAAGGCATGAAGGCAACTGCTGGTTCAAGTTCAGCCCCCATGTTCACAAAACTAGATCTGAACAGAGCATAACTGTTTATTCTCCATCTTTTCCTCTATGTGCCTCCATCAAAGAAGACGCAAACTTTCTTATACGTTTAATAGAATCATAGAACTGCAAAGGGTCAGATGGCCATGGAATCTAACCCTCAATCAAAGCTCAGGACAATCTACTCCTATTTCTTTTCTGTCCTGATTGACCTGAGTAACCCAGACCACAACGTTTGATGTTGAAAAGTAGAATATCCCCTTTAACAGGGACAGTTTACAGCCCTTTTCACATGGTCTCTACATACTCATGGAATGTGTGAAGGGAGGGAACCGGATCACATGCTCTGACCCTAGTCCCAAACACTGCATGTTCAGGAGGTCTGAATAGAACCAAGGTGTATGGTCATAGGCCAGTGATGGCGAACCTTTTTGAGCCCGAGTGCCCAAACTGCAACACAAAACCAACTTATTTATTTCAAAGTGCCAACACTGCAATTAAACCTGAATACCGAGGGTTTAGTTTTAGAAAAACAACTCATACGGTTGCCCGAACTAATTAACATCTTTTGTCTTAAAAGAAAAACACAATAACAGAGCTTTCAATGATACAAACAGTTTTTTGTTGGGAAAAAAATCAACTCAAAAAAGTATTATAGTACTACATTGTACACATAGCCTGAAGGGAATTTATACAAACTTTTTAAATAATTAGGCACATGTATTTTTGGATAAGGGATTCTCAACTTGTAATATGATTATATGTCAGACTGAAATAGTAAAAGTAAAAGTCAACCTGTACTAGGATGAGCAAGATAAACAAGAAAACTAAACGTGCTTAACACACAAGACACTTTATGTCTTGGACTGCAAACACTGCATTAGGTAAAAGTTTGCACTGGGCATGCTTTTGCACAATTAATGTGATTTTTGCTATTGCATGCATGCTGATAATTTGTCAAACCTTGGCTCATACTCTGTTAGTTTGAGAGCAACACATGCAACACTCAGGTCAACTGTTAGGGCTTTACATCCAAGCCATGCTCTGTGCATCATTCTTCAAAATCTTTTAAATGTGATAACAATGTAGAAAAGAATTCTGTAACAGGAATTCTAGAATAAAATCATTCTGTTCTACACTGTGAGAAAGAACAAAATCATTAGCGTTTTGCAGAAGGGGACAGTCTTTTCGCGATCTGGTGACCAATGGCTCGAGTGCCCACAGAGAGGTCCGTGCGTGCCAGCTGAGGCACCCGTGCCATAGGTTCACCATCACTGTCATAGGCTCTGAATGTGTTCAGATAACATGATAATCCACACTGAGAGGTTGAGTATGAGTTGAGTGTGGGTTATCGTTGAACCGTGGGATGTTGTTGAAACGTGGGTTATCGTGTTGTCTGAACCCAGCCACACACAAAAACCATGTTTGTTTGGTTTTTTATCCATGAACAGCCCACAGTTCACAACCCAAGAACAAACCGTGGGTTCTCGTCATGGGTTGTTCACAAACCATGGTTTGTTACTGTGAACAAACAGCCTCTGAACCCAGCCTCTGTCTGTATATATGCCAGGACTAGCCTTACCATTAGGCAGAGTGAGATGGACACCTCAGTTGGTAAATATCTGGGGCAGGGAACAGCAGTGAGGTGATGGAGGGAATTGCTGTGTGTGTTCTGTAGCTGCCCTGAATCCCCTAAGCTAGCCTGCTGCCCTCAGGGGAAATGGAGGATGCTGTTGAATTAAGTTTCAACTGCCAGTCCAGTCAGCTTCTTTACGTGGAATGAGGGGAAGGTGCCATCTTGACCTTTGCCTCCGGCAGCAAGATATCTTGGGCCAGCCCTGGTGGAGACCTTGCCTCTTGCAAGTGTTCCAAGCCATGCGGAGAAAAGCTATGTATGTACAACTTGGATGCGCTATAGGCTTGCTCACAGCGGTATTCACAAACCTGTGGGGGGGCTCGCCTCTCCGCCGCCTCGCCTCTCCGCGGCGGCGGCCCCCCCACCTCGATCTTCTGAGCGGCACAGAGCAGTTCTCCGCGCCGCTCGAGCCGCCGCCGCCGCTGGTCCCGTCGCGTCACATCTGGCCCCGGGAGTGACACAACGGGACCCTGCGCAGGCGCAATACGTTGCATGGGGGTCCAGCGCGCCTGCACAGGGTCCCGTCGCATCTCTTCCGCGGCTGGATGTGATGTGACGGGACCAGTGCGGGTGGTGCGGGCAGTTCGCTGCGGAGAGGCAAGCCGCCGCTGGACAATGGTAGGCCCGCGCGGACATGAGTGGGGCCGATTTCGGCCCGCTACGCTCGCGCGAGGCGAGCGGTTACATCTCTACTTGCTCACATTTCAGCTGAATGTGCATAAATCATGGGAGCGACAACGGGTGCGATCCCGCACCCCTACTCCATGCGCTCATCTGAATGTGTGAATGGGCTGTTACCGCACAGAAAGAACTAGTTCTAAAGTCCTGGACTGAACCACTTCAGCTTGCAAGAGTGTGTGATGGAGTCCTATTTCCGATGCTGCCACAGCCTAGAAGGACTGCTGGCATATATTAGACGAACACATCAGGGAGAATGGTTTAGTGTCACCCCTCTCCCTGGTGTGATAGATAAACTACACGTGGGAAGCATTTTTATTTATTTAGGGGAACATTTAAAGCAGAGGTTCTCAACCAGGGGGGAATTTCCCCCCGGGGGGATTTTAGGGTTTCAGAGGGGGGGGGATTGGGATCACAGACTCAAACTGTTGGAATACTGATCTTTCTACAAATTACAATTCTACAGATTGTACATACTGTAATCTGCAGGACATCACACCTCATTGTATGGCACAGGATTAAGTCAGGCAATCTTGGAAAGGGGGGAGTGACATTCTGACATATGGTGAAAGGGGTGCATGGGGCAAAAAAGGTTGAGAACCACTGCTTTAAAGAGATGCTTTCCTCTCACTGCAATCTGAAGTCCAGAATTCGACCACTTCTACTTCTCACCTCTTTCTCTGTAATCATGTGTAGAGCTGCATTATGAAATACTAAATTCTGAACAGAGACTATGGCTGACCTAGATTTAAGCCAAGCACCAGCTGATGAGGATTTCACAGAAATTCACTCCCTGGTCATTGTCACAAAGCCATGTTGCAGAAGCAGTTTGTGTTAGGGCTTAAAAGGGAGCCTCATAGCAATAGACACATCTATTACAGAAGGGAAATGGCAAACTATTTAGCAACATGGATCCCCATATATTTATGTGCCTGTGCAAGTGGCTTTAGATGACAGCTGGAATAACAAACAGTGACATGCCTGATTCTAGATTAATACATTTTTCCTCGTGTTTTGCAGTTGCTTCCCAAATATAACTGGATTAGGATAGCATGATACTGCTCTTCTCACCGCTGAAAGACTGTAATGGAATTAACTTCCAACAACTTGTTGCCACATCTGAGTGACCGTGAGAAGGACATGACTCTTGACCCGGCTTCATTCCTGCAAATGGATATAGCTTGATTTAGCTACGAGACGGCTGGCAGCTGAACGTGTAAATTAACCTTACGCTGAATGTTTCCAAAGGAGAGCTTTGAGGTATTTTTTTTGGTGAGGGGAGGCTTTTGCCGGTGAAAGGGAGAGCAAACTCAGCTTCCTGTTTTCACTTCTGCCCCTTCTTTTTAGAGGAATCTGCTAGGCCTGGGTGGGACCACCATGGAATTTGGTGGATCAGAGCTAGAGGAGCCAAAGCAGGATGGGATGGCGTGAAGATCTTCTTTGTGGTGGCCCCTATCTTATGGAATTCCCTCACAACAGATATACAACTGGCTTAAACTGTGGCTGGTTTTAAGTGAGCTTTAGAAACATACCTGTTTTCTCTGGCTTTTAATTGAAAATATGTTATTGCAATGCACTAGATTACTGCAATGCACTTTGCATGGAGCTGCCCTGGAAGACTGTTCAGAAGCTGCAGCTTGTGCAAAATGTGGCAGCCAGATTAATAACTGAGACCAGAAGGTCTGAGCATATAACACCAATTCTGGCCCACTTGCATTGGCTGCCTGCATTGGAGCCCAATTCAAGGTGCTGGTTTTAACCTATAAAGCCTCACATGGCTCAGGACCGCAATACCCGATGGAGCGCCTCTCCCAACATGAACCTACTCAGACACTACAATCAACATCTGAGGCCTTCCTCTGAATGCCAGCACCAGGGGAGGCTCGGAGGGTGGCAACAAAAGGGAGAGGGCCTTCTCAGTGGTGGCCCCCAATTATGGAATGATCTCCCCACTGAGGCCCAGCTGGCACCAACACTGTCATCTGTTTGGTGCCAGGTTAAAACTGCCCTCTACTCCCAGGCATTTAATGGCATATGATGGGGCATTCATGTCAGCTGTCTTGAACAGGTCTAGTATCTCATGGAAATTGTTTTTAGCTGTTTAAATTGTTTTCAATTCTGTATGTTAAAAATTTTATACTATGCTTTATTATCTTGTATCTGTGGTTTGTAATTTTTGTGAATTGTGGTGAACCGCCCAGAAAGCTTCAGCTATTGGGGCGGTATAGAAATGAAATAAGTCATCCTTGTCATCCTCTTCAACATAATTTTGCACTAGCTGCTGCTAAACATTTGAACTGTATTATGTTTTGTTTTATTTTAATTGGTTTATTTTAAAATTGTTTGAATTTAAGGTGGTTAAATTTAACTAGATTGTAAGCTGCCTTGCTTGGGAAGACCACGGTCTTGAATAGCGGCTAAGAAATATGTTAAACAAACGAACAAATAATTATAGACTTTCGCAGGCGGGACTTGGCAGACCCTCAGACTGGGTCACCTGACACAATGCAGTTACTGGTCAGCTGACTATACTGTGCTTGAGTGTAGAAGCTGGTGGCTGTGTGAATGGGCCTGGAGAGCAAGAGAAGAGTGCCTTTTAATTTTGGAGGGAGATCTTTATTCCCCCACCCCACCCTACCCTTCCCCACCACATGCACAGTCTACCACTTTAAGTACATTCATCAAGGCACAGGCATTTTGTGAGGGAATCATTTCCAGACCTCACAGAAGCCTTATGAATTAATAACAAATTTATCTCTCCCAGCCAAGCTGACAGACAGTGTCTTCTTAGGCTCCTGCTGTCTTCTAATTGGCACCTTTTGCGCTGTGCACCATACAAAGCAAATGAGTTAAACAGGATATCTTCCTAAGGATACCCTAGACGTCAAGTTACAGGTGTCTATGCAAATGTGATGCTGTCAGGAAAAGAAGTAAAGCGGAGAAGTGCAAACCTGCCAGGGGTCTAGTAACTTGAGCAATGCTGAGAAAATAAGAGTAGACAGTTCGTTGCTGGGCTGGTCCCAGGGAATACTGATAAAAGAGGAATATCTTTGATCAGGCTAAGATCTGTTTGGGTAGATGTACACACATATTTTTTTTTAGTTACTAAGAACTTTTCATCTGACAGAATGGAAAGATAGTTAAGCCTCAAGTAAATATAACAATAATTATATTTCTTTATTAGCTTTACATCCTGCCTTTCTGCGGTTCAGTGCCCAATGTGACATACAATACCATAATAAAAATTCCATAGCCAGAAAATAATTTTAAAAATCATCAATAAAAACACCACAAAAATAAAATATGAGCAGATTGAACAAAAAACACACACCCCAAAACAAAAGAAAACACCCAACTACCCCTACAGGAGCAAGGATAAAAACTGCGACAAACTAAAAATAAAAAAGGAGCAGCCCAGTATAACAGAGGACCTTTCTGACAGGAAGGTCTGCTCTTTATGTGTCTTAAAGAGCCCCTCCAGATGTTGCTGTAATAAAACTGCCACCATTGGCCGTGCTGGCTGGAGCTGACGGAAGAGTGTCCAGCAACATTTGGAGGGCCAGAAATTCCCCACCCCTCGAGTAGAAGAAACCTAAGTGCATCCACTGAGAAGGACCACTCTTGTGTCCACACTAAACACACCTCAGATGTTGGTGGGACATCAAAGAGGGCCTATCCTGAAGATATTAAAATCAGGGCAGGTTTGTATGGGAGAAAGCAGCCCTCCAGGTAACCTGGTCTGAAGCTGTTTAGGACTTTAAAGGTCATAGCCAGTATTTTCAGTTATGCCCAGAAATGTATTGGCAGCCAGTGAAGTTGTAGTGGAGTCTCATGCTTGCAATCATCACCATCATCTTATAGAGTGCTTTCCTACATGCTTCACATATGTTATCTCAATAATCCTGGCAATAGTGCTACAAAGTAGCTCAGTGTTATTATCCCCAGATTGCAGATGGGGAACTGAGATAGAGAAATAATGTCTTGTCTAAGGCCATGACCAGTTCATGGCTAATTCAGCTGAGGATATCCTGGCTTACACAATATCCATGTATTAAACAAGGTTGGTTTTATTTATTTGTTACATTTATACCCCGCCTTTTTTTTCCTACAAGGAACTCAAGGCGGCTTACATAATCATCCTCCTCCTCTCCATTTTATCCTCACAACAACCCTGTGAGGTAGGTTAGGCTGAGAGGCAGTGACTGTCCCAAAGTCACCCAGTGAGTTTCATGGCCGAGCGGGGACTAGAACCCGGATCTCCTGAGTCCCAGTCCAACACTCTCACCACTACGCCACACTGGTTGGCTTGTATTTCTTGCTATGCAAGACATTTCTTGCTAAATTTTTTTTTGCTATGGTGGCCATTTCTTTCTAGGCAACAAATGACCACTGGAGAGATGGCAGCAAAATTCACACTTCATAATGCCTGCCTCAAAGAGGAGGCCTTAGGAGCCCTGAATCGTTCTCTGGTTTAGATTAAAATTCAAGCTGGAGAAGTGTTCCCTTCCTCCAATGTTGGGAAAACTGAATTTCACAGGTGCTCCCCTGGGAAGGGAGGGACTGTAGCTCAGTGGTAGAACACCTGCTTTGCATGCAGAAGGTCCCAGGTTCAATCCCTATCCACCTCCTGGTAGGGCTGGCAAAACTCCTGCCTGAAATCCAGGACAGCTGCTGCTAGTCAGTGTTGACAATACTGGGCTAGACAAACCAATGGTCTGACTCAGTATGAGGCAACTTACTATGCTCCTATGTGCAGCTGGTTGGCCACTGTGCAAACAGAATGCTGGACTACATAGGCCTGTGGTCCGATCCAGCACGGATCTTCTTATGCTCATATGACTTGCAACTTCTGGGTTCTAGTATTATGTTCACTTTCTCCATGCACTCTCTCCATGCATGGACAAGGAGGAGGGAGACACACTCCTAATCTTCCAGAGATGGCTAGAATGTTCCACTTTTGGTCTGTGTAGGTGTATTCCCATAACTGTGACTGCACAGAATATCCATCTGAAGGACAGCAGTTACAAATAAGTGACCACTTTATGTCTTATATCAGTGTTCTCCAACCTTGGGTCCCCAGATGTTTTTGGCCTACAACTCCCAGCATGCCCCAGCCAGCTACACTGGCTGGGGCATGCTGGGAGTTGTAGGCCCAAAACATCTGGGGACCCAAGGTTGGAGAACACTGTCTTATATGGTATGGACGTTGTTGTGTGTTTGGCTGAGGTGTGATGTACATGAGAGAATGAGTAAATGGGTTATCTGTGTGATGATAAATCCTCTCTACAAAAAATGTTTCAGCTCTACACTTGTATTTATTATTTAAGTATAACCATTTTAAAGCCCTTTAATATTGCTTCAGATTATATGAAGTAGAATTCTAGATGCCTTCTGAAGCCAACCAAGCATCCTTGATTCCAACTGAAGGCACTGACAGGCATTTAGAATTTGAATAAGTTGTATGATAAGTTATTTGGCCGGTGGCACTGAGATCAATTTATGAACTTTTCAGAGTGGTTTCAGACAAATTGATTTACTGTGGAAAGTCCACAGCTTTATAGTACCCCAGGAATGCCAAGCGCCAGTTTCCATTGTCTGTTTTCATGTTTCTGTCCATTTTGTCCAATTTGTTGGTCTTATCTGCAAATGTTATTTCTGTTCTCAGTTAGCCTTTGAAGTCATACTCCCATTTTAAAAAACACACACTCAAAGAAGCTTTAATCCACGCGGAGTTCCTTGCCTTGGTAGTGAAGGAAATTATTACAGCGGATAAATGTAATGGGCATTTTGATTGACTGAATAGGATTGGCAATTTGGTCTAAACTCATAGCTAATGATGTAGTGGCATAGCTATAAATATGCCGGCATGTGCTGTTTTGCATATAAGGCAGATGTAACGCTGGCTCCCTGTAATGCGCAGTTTGCAAATTGAAAGGCAGCCTCGGTAATGTGCATTCCCCCCCCTCTCCAGTAAGAATTCATTGTGAAGCCCTTTCTTGGCCTTAATCATAGTTTAATGCAAGGGTGGGCAAGCTTCTGCCCTCCAGATGTTTTGGCCTACAACTCCCATTAGCCCCAGCCAGCACAGCCAATGGTGAGGGATGATGGGACTTGTAGGCCAGATCATCTGGAGGACCACAAGTTGCCTACCCCTGGTTTAGTGTTAGATCAACAGTGAAGCTAGCCAAGGTTCCCACACTAAACAGGATATGAAATCAGGGTTTGAAGGAAACCTAGTTATGGAAGAACCTGGTTAGCATTTGCACCCACAGCTGGAATTAAGAGGTGAGACACATATATGTGCTAAGCTAGGGCCACAACTTTATTGTCGTCTGTAAGTGGATTTTCTGCACTGTCTTGACAGCTTAAAGGTTGATATTTACAACACTGGAAAGATAAACACCCACCTCCCACAACACAATGGATTGAGGACCTAAAAAAGCTTTCAATATTTGAATGGGGGATATCTAGACGCCACCTGTGGATGGAGAAATATATGGATATTTGGTCCACTTTTTCTGAAGCTTATGCATAACTGTTTCTATTGATAGCTGTATTACTACATACTTATATATACTAATGGATATACATTTCATACACACCTAGAAATGATTCATTTGAATTTCTGTAAGAAAATTGTATTTTCTTATATGGTTTCCTTTGTTTTGGTGAAATTCACATTAAAATAACGACAACAACAACAACAACAACAACAAACAGCTTTATTAACATTGTCAAATTTGATCTGCAGCACAACTTTAAGATGTGCGGGAATTGGCTGAGGCGGGAGCCACTGCTGGCCTCTTCCTTAGTGAAGAAAGAGCCTGGCCCTACCATTGTTTGCCTTGAAAGATGTCAAAGAAATATTTGAAAGAAAGACAGAACTGGAAAGAGTGTACTGCCTGCCCCTTGCCTAGTCCATCTGGAGGCCCTCCTGAATCACTATCCCCGCCCCACCCCCAGGCCCCAGGACTCTGTGTGTGTGATCCCAGCAAGCACCAAAAGGGTTCCTTCCCCACCTCCTGAATCCCAAAGGAATGGCAAATCATGGGAATCCCCTCTCACATTAATCCCCTCTATTTAAAGGGCTGTCCTGTCCAAGTCTGATATAAAGAACCATCACAAGGAAGAGCTGGGCCTTGAAAGTGCCCTTCAGCAACCCTGAACAAGGCACGTAGATCACTGTGTCAGAGTCTTCCACACTATGGTGTGTTATATTGTATTTCTATTTAAAGTATAGTAATTATTTCTAAATTTACACCTGTGTACATATCAATTAGCATCTATACATTTATGCGAAATGGTGTCCTCTTTCTTTTAGTGATCCATCTCCTCCTTTTTGGTAGTAGGTAGTAGGCGATCACTCGTGACCGAGTAAGATTGTCTTCCAGGATAAAATTACAAAAAGAAAATTATAAAAGAGGAAATTCTAAAGAAAATTGTTAGACTCTAGCGATGGCTCCGTAAGTGACTGTGGAGGCCAATTCTAGATCCACACAGCTTCCCACAGTGAGGACACAGGTTACCAGATGGAAGATGGTCCTGTAAAGGATTCGTTTGACGTGCTTTTCGCTTAGCACGTTTCTCCCATTCACCTTGCACTCGGGCTTCTTCAAAGTCCATAGAACCTTTGTGAAAGGCCGACCTCCACTTAGATCATTCATGGGCCAGAGCTTCCCAGTTTTCGATGTTTATATTGAATTTTTTTAGATTAGCCTTAAGAACATCTTTAAACCTCTTATACTGACCACCGATATTCCTCTTTCCATCCTTGAGTTGGGAATAAAGTAACTGCTTTGGGAGACGGCAATCAGACATTCGAAGAACATGACCGGTCCATTGAAGTTGGCGTTGAAGGATCATTTTTTCAATGCTAGTAGTCTTTGCTTCTCTCAGTTCACTGACACTTGTTCTTCCCAAGTAATTCGCAGGATTTTCCGGAGGCAACGTTGATGAAATCTTTCAAGGAGGTGGAAGTGACGTTTATAGATAGTCCATGTTTCGCAGGCATACAATAAAGTTGGTAATACAATGGCTTTATAAACCAGTGTTTTGGTCTCCTTACAGATATCCAGATCCTCGAACACTCTATGTTTCATTCGAGAAAATGTGGCACTTGCGGAGCTCAAACGATGCTGGATTTCAGTGTCAATGTTAGCTGTAACAGAAAGATAGCTGCCAAGATAGAGAAAATGATCGACATTTTCCAGTATTGCCCCACCAAGCTGGATAGATGGCATCACCAAAGGGTTAACTTGCACTTGCTGATGAAGCACTTTGGTTTTTTTGATGTTAAGTGAGAGACCAAGTTTTTCGTATGCTTCTGCAAAAGCATTTAGGATAGTTTGGAGATCATCCTCTAAATGTGCGGAGACCACATTATCATCAGCATACTGAAGTTCCACAACGGAGGTTGTAATTACCTTACTTTTTACTTTCAGCCTACTGAGATTAAAAAGTTTTCCATCTGTTCGATATATGGCGTAGTGGTGAGAGTGCTGGGACTCAGGAGATCCGGGTTCTAGTCCACACTCGTCCATGAAACTCACTGGGTGACTTTGGGCCAGTCACAGACTCTCAGACTAACCTACCTCACAGGGTTGTTGTGAGGATAAAATGGAGAGGAGGCGGAGGACTATGTAAGCCTTCTTGGGTTCCCTTGCAGGAAAAAAGGCGGGGTATAAATATAATAAATAAAATAAATAAATATATAATTCCCACAGCAGTGGGGAGTTTCCTCTCGACAAGATGTAAAATCATGGTGATGAAAATAGCAAATAATGTTGGGGCGATAACACATCCCTGGCTAACACCTGATCCCACTTTAAATGGAGCACCATGAGAGCCGTTGTTGTCCAAAACCGTTGCTGTCATGTTGTCATGGAAAAGTCGCATGATATTCACAAATTTATTGGGGCATCCAATTTTCATAAGGATAGTCCAGAGAGCTGTTCGGTCTACAGTATCAAAGGCCTTAGCCAAATCAATAAATGCCATATAAAGGGGTTGATTTTGCTCCCGGCATTTTTCTTGGAGCTGACATGCAAGTAAAAATCATGTCTACTGTCCCTCTAGAGGGGCGGAAACCATATTGAGTTTCAGGGAGGATCTCTTCTGAAATAGATAGAAGACGGTTTGCGAGAATCCTGGCAAATATTTTACCTGCTGGTAGCTAAGAGAGAAATGCCCCGATAGTTTCCACAGTCTGTTCTATCACCCTTCTTAAAGAGGGTGATAATTATGGCATCCCTGAAGTCTTCTGGGATCTCTTTTCTTATCCAGATTTTTTCGATGAGTATATGAAGATGTTGTACAAGTTCGGGGGGGGAGGGCTCTTTAAAGATTTCAGCAGGAATCCCATCTGGTCCACTAGCTTTGTTATTCTTCATTTGATTAATGGCTTTTTTTACTTCATCCAAAGTGGGGAGTATTGCAAGTTCCTCTCTAATTTGTTTTTGCGGGATTTGCGAAAAAATCTCATTATCCACCTTAGATTTACGATTTAAAAGGTCATAATAATGCTCTTTCCAATGCAGTGCAATAGACTCTTTGTCTTTTAAGAGTTTGGTGCCATCTTTTGATTGTAAAGGTTTGTACCATAGGTTTTTGGTCCATAAATGGCCTTTGTGGCCTTAAAAAAGCCCCGTGCATCATGAGATTCTGCAAGTTGTTGAATTTCTTGAGCTTCCTTTTTCCACCAAGCGTTCTTAAGTTCTCTTGTTCTTCTTTGGTCCTCAGCCTTTGCACTAGCGTAGATTTTTTTCTTGGCAGCGCAATTAATATCATTTTGCCATATTTGGAAGGCCTTCCTTTTTTGGTCAATTATATATTTAATCTCATTATCATTTTCATCAAACCAATCATGATGTTTCTTAGTTTTATATCCAATAGTTTGTTCATAAGCTGCAGTAATGGAGGTTCTCAGCTTAGACCAGTGATGGCGAACCTATGGCACGGGTGCCACAGCTGGCACGCAGGGACCTCTCTGTGGGCACTCAAGTCATTGGTCACCAGATCGCGAACAGACCGTCCCCTTCTGCAAAACACTAATGATCTTGTTCTTTCTCACAGTGTGGAACAGAATGATTTTATTCTAGAATTCCTGTTACAGAATTCTTGTCTACATTGTTATCACATTTAAAAGATTTTGAAGAATGATGCACAGAGCATGACTTGGATGTAAAGCCCTAACAGTTGACCCGAGTGCTGCATGTGTTGCTCTCAAACTAATGGGAGTATGAGCCAAGGTTTGACAAATTATCAGCATGCATGCAATAGCAAAAATCACATTAATTGTGCAAAAGCATGCCCAATGCAAACTTTTACCTAATGCAGTGTTTGCAGTCCAAGACATAAAGTGTTTAAAATGTGTTAAGCACGTTTAGTTTTCTTGTTTATCTTGCTCATCCTAGTACAGGTTGACTTTTACTTTTACTAATCCGACACCTGTAGAAGCAGGGAAAGGACCCGGGGTAAAGCTTGCCCCATACAATTTCAGTCTGGCATATAATCATATTACAAGTTGAGAATCCCTTATCCAAAAATACATGTGCCTAATTATTTAAAAAGTTTGTATAAATCCCTTCAGGCTATGTGTACAATGTAGTACTATAATAATTTTTTGAGTTGATTTTTTTCCCAACAAAAAACTGTTTGTATCATTGAAAGCTCTGTTATTGTGTTTTTCTTTAAAGACAAAAGATGTTAATTAGTTCGGACAACTGTATGAGTTGTTTTTCTAAAACTAAAACCTCGGTATTCAGATTTAATTGCAGTGTTGGCACTTTGAAATAAATAAGTTGGTTTTGTGTTGCAGTTTGGGCACTCAGGCTCAAAAAGTTCACCATCACTGGCTTAGACCAATGGTCCTCAATGTTATCAGAAGGTTCCATAGGTAGATGTTCCCTAAGAAATGATTGAAGACGAGTTTGCTTAATAGGATCTTGAAGGGTGTGGATGTTCATTTTATGCCTTGGTTTCCTTCCTTGAAGCCTACGTTGGGGAGCAATATTGATAACCATAGTGGACCGGATTAGTTGATGGTCTGTCCAGCAGTCGTCAGCACTCACCATGGCCCTAGTAAGAAGTACATCACAGCGATCTCCAACACGGACAATTACATAATCCAGAAGATGCCTTTTTGGTAAGTCACAAGTGGCCACCCTATTCATCAGATGCATAAAGAAGTATTAATCCAGAGCTGAAGTAAATGAAGTATGTCCAAAGATCTAGGCTGCTGCCTGCACCACAGTAAACAAACCTTGGAAAGCTCCTTGTCAGGTTTAATCATAGCAGCTTATATTTTAAAGAAAGTAAAAGTTCAGTGTAAGATTTAGCACTCATACACTGAATCCTCATATATACTAATATCAATCTCAATGTAGTTTTATGCTGTATATATATATATATTTGTATACAAGCCTCTTTGGGAGGTTTTTTTCTTTTCTTTTTTAAATCCTAAAGGGCAGCATAGAAACATTTAAAACTAATAAATAAACAACCCCCCTTCTTACATTCAACATCACTGTCTGTCACCACCAGTGCTCAGAAGGATCTAACATATCTAAGCCTTGTAGGCCCTTGGAATCGTGTTATAAATAAAACTCGATGGTGATTTAATTTTGAGGAAAAGCAGGCTTGTATTATCTGACATATTTATCTAAAATTGATTTCAGTGCCTCTGGCACTCCAGCTTCTTCTCCCCCACCCCTCCACCCTCTACTTTTCAGGAATGTGATAAAAAAAGTGAAATATGGGCCCAAAAACCATGGACTCCTGATATAAGGAGCCGTAAGAGCTGTACTCAAAAGGGCTAATCTATATATATAAAAGAAGGTGTCCTGACTGACTGACTCATCAACGCCCAGCTCAAACCGTTTAATCTAGGAACGTGAAATTTTGAAGGGACATTGCTTTTATGATGTAGACCCCCACTAAGGAAGGATTTTGGGAAATTCTGTCCCTAAAGGGGTGAAAAAAGGGGGCAAAATCGCCCCACTCTCATATCTGCAGTTCTGCAAATAGGTCTCACCTCATAATTGCTGCAGGAGCCAACTTGCTGCAGGAGCCAATAGCAGGAGTTATGCAAATACCCCATACGACTCTTAGAATGTTCGTATGAATTCCTGCAGGGGCCAATAGGGCTGGGTATGCAAATCTCCCCTAGGCCATTTAGAATGTTCTCTGAGGGGGTGAAAAGGGAGGGAAACTTTTTACATGACTGACTGACTGTTGTGTGTGGGGCATCGTCGCATAGTCTCCTTCACGTTTAGACGGATCTACCCCAAACTTGGCATGGTCACTCTTCATCACCTGTAGACTCTCAGGATTAACCTGATTTTTCTTTAAGAACAGATATTTCTGTCACAAAAGATTTCTACTACTAGCACCCAGCCTAAACATTACACTTTCAGTCAGAGACACTGCATCTTTTCTATACATGTTTCTTTTAGAAACAATTATACCAAATCCTAAAATCCATGTGAGCGAAGCCGCAGGCAACAGCTAGTCATACATATGGATCAGAAAAACCAGTCCAGAGATGCAGACTGGTGGGCCTTTATGTTTCATGAGACCAGTGACGACCTAGGTCCGAAAGCTGTCTGACAATGACATGGCAACAACACAAGGATGCCAGGGCCAACTGGATGCAACTGTAACTGCAACGCTAATGGTAAAAGACTCATCCCTAAAGATGAGCACCGGATGCTGCTGTATACCAGGTCAGGCCCTGGGTCCATCTCGCTTAGTATCGTCTACTGTGACAGGCAGCAGCTCTCCAGGGCTTCAGGCAGGAATCTTCCCTCAGCCTACCTGGAGATACCTGGATCAAACCTGAGACCTTCTACATACAAAGTATGTGCTCTACCCTGTAGCTGAAGAATTGCCAGGAGCTGGATTCTGGAATGCAGATGCTGGCATCCAGCCAGGTGCCCTGGAAAGGCCTACTGCTGATGCCAGTCCCTTTAAAAAAAAAATGTAAACATTGTTTTACCTTTTCATTAATATATTATTCCTTTATTTTGCACGCCTGTGACAAGAGGTTGTTCAGCACAATCTTGGAATCCACTTGGCGCCAGAGTGCTGGAAATTAAGTTTTTAAGAACAACAACAACAACAACAACAACACAAAATTAAAAGGGGCAAAGGCAAAAGTGAGAGATGGGAGCAGAGCCCACAAGTGGGAGGGGGACCCACAGGACAGAACTTTGTTGAGAGTCCCTCAACTCTGGCGCTGACCCTGGAAGGTATCCAAGTCGACAGTACTGCTAACATAAATTACATTGTCCCAGGGTAAGCGAGCACTAGTCCAACACCAACAGTATTAACTGGCACAGTGGGTTTTCCGAGGAAACTGTGCTGTGCTAGAGCTCTCTTACGCTGTTCAGGAGAGAGGGATCATGATACGATATCAAGACCCAGGGGCAGCCCTACCATTTGGCAAAGTGGAAGATGCCGGGGAGGAGAGGCAGCAGCAGAGGTGGTGTTAGGGGGCAGCCCACTAGGGCTGGAGCCCCGAATCTTTCATTTGGAGCTCTGAATCTCTGGGAGGCCATCTCTCCCACCACCCTGCTATCCGTGGGCACTTGCTGATATAAAGGGACCGGGGCCCTGATGATCTCTGTTGCATCTCAGTCCCCCAGATTAGCTGGCTTTTTGCCCATGTGTGCTTCACCACCTGCTGCCCGCACCTTGAATCTTTCTGCCTGAGGTCTTTTTCTGAAATCAAATGCCCTCTCTCCATACATGGCTTTTTACAAATAGGGTGTCCTTAGGAGACAGGGCCCTTTAAAGACACACACACACACACACACTTTAGAGCATATGCAAATTAGCATATGCAGATTTGTGCATTTTTTTTGTCCTGTGGGCCTGAGCCCTGGATCTTTTCGGTACCTATCACCGACCCTGGACGGCAGACTCTGGCTGTTCCTCCTGAGCCACTGGCCATCCACCTCTATGGGAGGAAAGAGCTATGTATGCTGCACTGCTTGTCCTGGGCACCCTAAACTAGCTTTCTGCTTCAGGTGTGGCAGAGGACGCCACACCATCGCTAGTGTTGAAGTACAATTCAACTGCCAGTCCAGCTGGTTTCAGTTCATGGAATAGGGAGGGGGTACCGCCTTGTCTTTTGCCTCAGGGAGCAAGATGTTGCCCGGCTTGAGGCTGGCCGGCAGCCAGCAACTGGCCTTGCTTCTGGGAGTGCTGCCAAAAGTCCAGCTAAGATAAGATTAAGGGAGCTGGGTTGCCTGCTTGCAGAGGGAAGAGTAGAACAACAAGCATGGTCTTACAATCCTAGGAATCAAGCCGAGAGTGTCATACAAAAGTCCAAGGGTTGAGCAGAGGCGTCGTCAGGGTCAGTCCAAAGTCAGGTCCGGGAATCAAGGTTCAGGAGCAAGGTCAGGAATCAGGAACAAGAGTTGTTTCCCGATACCCAGGCTTCAGTGAATGAGCGTTTTTATGCTGCCTGCTGCTTGGGCACGCCCATCCCGCAGCTGGAGCTCCTTAGCAGCAGGCTGATTATAAAAGCCTCACAAGGCCAACATCCTGGCTTGCAGCCGGATGCTGCGTCAAGGGGCCTGTATCTGTTCCTGCCGTCTCAGCCTCCTTCTCTGTCTGGGACTCGGAGCCTGCACCATCTCCACCTCTGATTCTGACTCCTCCTGGGCTGGGGAACTCCCACGGGTCATGCCAGAGGGGCCTGCCAGCTCTTCAGCTGCCTGGTCGGCCCTGTCTGGAGCAGCAGTGTCTGAACTCTGCTCCGGAGGAATGTCCAGGGCACTGGGTGAGTCACACTCGTCCTCAGAGGAGGATTCCTGGAGGGGGGTCATGACAGATGTCTTGGACAGCCCTGTCAAGACCTGTGAAAGCTCTTGAACACACAGACTCCTACAGACTCCTTCCAATTCTGTAAAAAAAAAAAAATGGCACCAAGATTGAGAGCCAGTGTGGCGTAGTGGTGAAAGTGTTGGACTAGGACTCAGGAGATCCAGGTTCTAGTCCCACCCCCCGCCCCCCAGCCATGAAACTCACTGGGTGACTTTGGGCCAGTCACTGCCTCTCAGCCTAATCTCCCTCGCAGGGTTGCTGTAAGGATAAAATAGGGAAGAGGAGGATCATGTAAGTCGCCTTGGGTTCCTTGGAGGCAAAAAGGTGGAATATAAATGGAAAAATAAATAAATCATGCGGCTCTTCTAAAGTATCCCTTCCTTTGGCTATCCCACATAAAGTTTGATGTCCCCCACATTTCAATCTTTTTCCTGGATTGTTTCACTTTTTAGGGTTTCAGCCTCAAAGGGTAAAAGGTGTATAGATGGGGAATTCTTCTGCTACTGGGATGCCAGGATTGAGAGATTTGCATGGAAGATGTGTGAGGATGAAGAGAAGCATATGCATGAACGCAAGACTTAAATTACTGTACCTGCATCAGATCACAGAACTGGTGCTTTAGTGTTATAACCCTTGGTTGTAAGAAGGGCTTTTAATTTGCATTCTAAGCAACAAGGTATCATATCAGTCAGATTTCTGCAAACACATGAACTGTGACTGTTTCTCTGGAGTGGTTTATCTTCCGCCTTTACTTCACTCTTAGCATCTTAATGAAGGCCTTTCTCTCTCTCTCTCTCTCTCTCTCTCTCTGTATGTGTTTAAGCAATTTGCATTTTGATTTTGGGTTTTTTTTCAACTACAGGGAGAAGGCAATGCTAATCCTACAAATTTGCTCTAAAAGTCACATTAATAACCTCATGAGGGAGAATTTATGTGCAGGTTCTGTAGCTCAGAAGTTAATCTTAAGGTTTGTGGGCCTCTCTGTTCCTTTGAGGGAATTGAACATTTCATCTGGCTACTCTTAATGCTGTGTTTATCATTATCATTTGCTGCTGCTATTTTTTTTTTATTGTTGTGGCTTGTGCATTTTGATTGTTGCTGGAGTTTGTTTCAATATTGTATTTATTTATAATATTGTGAACTGCCTTGAGTGCACTTGTAGGGCAGGAAGGTGGTGCATTAATGTAATTTTTTTTTAAAAATGTTATTGGCTTGGATCCCAGGATAAATTAACTTAAGGAAGCTGAGTCAAGGAAAAATTCTCAATTTCTTCTCCTCACTGCAGCCACTGTGGCCCCATTTCCTCCCCAAAACTCCCCCAAACAATGTGGGGTGAGATGGAGAGGTATGCCAGGGGAAGACACAATCACCCTAAATCAGGCTTGGATCCTAAGATAAGTGAACTTAAGGTGCAATCCTATGCATGTTTAGACAGAAAAAAGGCCTACAACTCCCAGCATGCCCCAGCCAGCATAGCTGGCTGGGGCATGCTGGGAGTTGTAAGCCTTTTTTTCTGTCTAAACATGCATAGGACTGTGCCCTTAAAGAAGTTGTTGAGCAAATGATACCAATGGTATTCAAAAGTGATTAATCTGGGCCAGATCATGTCTCATGTTTACTTAGATGTACATCCCATTGAACTTTGTAATTAATGTGTTTAGGGATTTTAGCTTTAAAGAAATTTCAGGGACTGCTTTACAGTTGGCAAAATACAGATGAAAAAATATGGAGAAAAGTGGAGTTCCTGAAGACATACAGAGTATTAGGGGAGTGTGGTGGCATTTTCCTTGCTGGTGCCCTTCCCATCTATCTTGTCATGTGGATGGGAAGTATATCTGCCTGGCAAAATGTACTTACGTAGCTGTTACAGTGTACATTGTCACACTCGATGGCTTGTTGGATTTGATTATCTCTGGATCTGAGCCAACATATTCAGTACCAAGGTGTAGATGGCATTTGAGAGTTTTGGGGACACTCGAACATGTAAGTGGGCATTGTTGCCACAAGATGTGGTGATGAGTATGGCTACTAGTCTAGATGACTTTAAAAAGGGATTAGATAAATTCATTGAGGAAATCATCAATGGCTGCTAGTCATGATGGTTATATACTACCTCCAGGATCAGACTGGGGAACAACTGTGGGAGGAGGCCTACTGGGGAACTGTAGGCCTCTCTGGAGAACAACTGTGGGAGAGGCCTACTGCCTCATCATATCCTCATCAAATCCTCCAGGGTTTCCTGGAGGCAACTGGTGGACCAGTGTGGGAAATCTGTTGCTGCACTTTCATAGATTTCAAAGATCATAGAGTTGGAAGGAGCCTACAAGGCTATCGAGTCCAACGCCCTGCTCAATGCAGGAAACTAGAGGAGGGGTCTCCCATCCAAGTAATCACCAGGCCTGACCCTGCTTAGCTTTCCACGCTCAGACAAGCTGAGCCAGCGTAAGCCACAGGCCTGTACAGATCAAGTTGGTGTGATCCAGCAGGACTCCTTTTTATGTTCTGTTCTTATGAAACTGGAATGCAAAGAGTGCTTAAATGTGTTCTTTGTTTTAAACTGGAAGTTTCAAGGGAAGTTAGTTGGTTAATGGCATGATGCTCATTATTGTACTTTTTAAATTGTTTGTTTGGTTTCTATTGGGCAGATTCCCCCCCCCCCCCTGTGTAGCCCTGTTGAAGTGAAGTCAGGGATGTATTTGGCTGATTTTCTAGGGTAAGGAAATAATCATATTAATGCTTTGCACTTCGATAACACTGAGACTCTCAGGATCTCACAGCACTTTACCAGTGTTAATTAAGTCTCAAGTCCCCTGGTAGTGAAGGCGGTTGGTGGCAAACTCATTTAAAATCTTATTATGTCCATTTAAAATCATAGCATAATTTTTAACTATGCATCTACTATGGAAACCCTTTGGGGTGAATGTGGCATGAAGTGGATATTTCCCCATCACTGAACAGCTGTTCCACTGGTGTAAAGCATGTTTACTGTAAATATATCTTAGTAAGACTACAGCAGTCTTCCCAAACCTGTCACCCTCCACATTTGTTGGACTACAATTCCCATCATCCCAGCCAACATGGTCAATGAGGGCTGGAGGTGATAGGAGCTGTAGTCCAACACATCTGGAGAGCACCAGTTTGGGGAAGGCTGCCCTACAGTATATCTGGACCTTAAGAAGTTCTGGAAATGTAAATTTGTTAACTTAGTTTTACCCAGTAGCATTAGATATGATGACTTCTGTCACTACATACTGGTACTAGAGCAAAATATTTGCCCTACCCAAATTTCATTAGTTTTTGGGGTGGCCCAAAAACAACCCCCAAAGGTTGTATTAACCTTTGCGGGCAGCAAATCTGAAGAATGTTCAACTAAACTTAAATATGAGGTGGCTAAGGGCAGTATCCAACAGGGTGCAACTGCTAACGTAAATTGTGTTGCACTAGCATAAACCAGTGGAGGCTGGTTGCTCCAATGTCAGCGGGGCTGTGTATCCACTCTGGATTTTAGTCTGAACTTTTAAGGAGCTATCCATGGTGCCGAAACTATTTTGTGGATAGGGTTCAGCACCATGGATAACTCCTTTAGAGTTCAGACTAAAATCCGGAGGGGATACACAGTCCCACTGACATTGACGCTACCAGCCTCCATTGGTGTAAACTAGACTAGTGCAATGGCAACAGTTTTAGCTGGTGCACCGATTTCCTTGGGAAACTGGCACGCCAGCTAATGCTCCTGCCGTCGTACTAGTTTTATTTATTTTATTTTTACCCCACCTTTTTTCCTGCAAGGAACCCAAGGCGGCTTACATAATCCTCTTCTCCATTTTATCCTCACAACAACCCTGTGAGGTAGGTTATGCTGAGAGTCAGTGACTGGCCCAAAGTCACCCAGTGAGTTTCACGGCCGAGCAGGGACTAGAACCCGGATCTCCCGAGTCCCAGTCCAACACTCTCACCACTACGCCACACTGACTGGCTCTCAATCTGCAATGTAATTTACACAAGTGGTTGTAACCCATTGGATACTGCCCTAATTGTTTTTGCTTTCTTGCTTCAACAACAAAAAATGCCTTGCCACTGCTTTGCTTGTGTTCCTGGGGCAGAATGCCCTTGGGAAGGATGCTACATCATGCGAAGGATCATGCTGTGTTTGAGGAAGTTGTGGTTGGGAGGGTTGGGGGAAGAGATGTTCATCACAGCACTAAATTATAAATACAAGTTTGTTTGAACATTGGGGGTCCATGGAGAGGCGCTCTTGGGTGATGCCCTACAATCCTTGATCTCTCATACTCTAGAGTTCCATCAAACAGTTGGCGTTCAAGAGCCAAGGTTAGGTAGGCATGAGGTCACTGGGTTAATTGGATACTTGGGTTTTCTTATTTGTGCTTTTTTTTTTTTAAACTGCTGTTGCCCATTTTGAGCCTTCAGAAAGAGATAGGAAAGAAATTGAACTAACTAACTAAGGGCACAATCCTATGCATATTTAGACAGAAAAAACTCCTACAACTCCCAGCATCGCTGGCTGGGGAATGTTGGGAGTTGTAAAACTTTTTCCTGTCTAAACCTGCATAATAGGATTGCATCTTGAATGAATAAAATGGTGGACTGAGCTGAAAACATTATGGAATAGAAAGGAACCTTGTCAATGATTTTTTGAGAGAACAGCTTTATTGGAATTTTGCTAGGAGGAAGGCTACTGAGGAATTGCTAACCCACTGCGCTCAAAACAATATAGGATGTCTTGTTATAAAATGACAAGTGATAAGCAACTGAAACTCCTGAATAAGAAATATTTAACAATTTGTAAATAAGTAAAAAAAAAGAAGAAGTAATGATTGTATTAAAGAGAAAACACACAGACACAAGCAGGTTCACAGTGAATTCCGGGTAATTTATGAAAACTACCGGTAATTGGCAAGATGATCTGGATGGTATCCAGAGAGAAAGCTGAGCTAAAGCCCTGTTACTTGGGTCATAGAGTTATTTGAATAATGAAGTGTAAGACTGTATTATGCAAGGTCAAAAGTGTATTTAAAGTGTTCACATCCATTACTGAGCAAAAAATATTGCATGAGATATTAACATCAAAAAGCCTGATTTATAAATATATAGAAGAATGTATATACTTAGGTTTAATTGGCAAATTTTGAGTGAGTTATCTTCTCAAAAATATAATTCAAAATTCATTACATCTAACCTGAAAGATGTATGTTTAAGCCTTTTGTGTGCGTGTGTGTTTTAATTTTATGGGAATATTTTTAGACGTTAAAACTGTGAACCCTGTTTTTTGGGTATTCTTGAATTCAGTGGGCCATAAGTTAGTCATGACTAACTTCAGTCCCATTAATTTCAATAGCCCTACTCTTACTAAATCTGGATCTAACCCAGTAAAACATTCCAACCCAGTAAAAATGCATTTTTAAACCTGATCCTTTTAAAAACTGGAGATACCAGGGATAGAACCCAGGACCTTCTGCATGCAAAACATGGGCTCTACCCACTGAACAAAGATCCCTCCCTGGCCTGTATACAGACTGCTTCTTATGTAGTGGGATCAGTAATTATTGAATAGTAAAGTCAATAGTGACCAAGCTGAAAGTATAATACTAGAACCTAGTGTCATCCCATGAAGTTGAATGGTGGGAGATTCAGAACAGATGAAAGGAAGTATACTTCTTTGCACAGTGAATTGTTAAACTAGGGAATTCATTACCACAAGGTGTGGTGATGACCACCAATTTAGGATGGCTTTAAAGGGGGGGATTAGACAAATTCATGGAAGATAAGGCTATCAATGGCTACTAGCCATGATGGCTCTATATATTACCTCCAGTATCAGTTGATGTATGCCTCTGTATGTCAGTTGCTGGGGAACATGAGCGGGAGGGTGCTGTTGCACTCATGTCCGGCTTGTGGGCTTTCCACGGGAATCTGGTTGGCCACTGTGCCAACAGAATGCTGGACTAGGTGGGCCTTTGGCCTGATTCAGCACAGCTCTTCTTATGAAGGCCAGTAATGGCACCCGCCTTGAGAGCCATTAAGGCTGAGAAAATAATCTTCCCTCAGTTGAGTCTGCACAACTTTGAACAAAATTGCTGGCATGGATTGGAAGTATTGGGTGGGGTAGGAACGGCTTTGCACTGAATGTACTACTTTACACAGGTCACTTTCAGAAGGTGTTTCTAGGAGAGTACTGTTCCATTCTGTGGGAGTTGGGTGACAAAATTCAGCAAACTGAGGGTAAAGGGTTACTATTAAAAGCTCCATCAGCTGCCACCATTTAAGCATTCCAGGCTGTTAGAGTGTTTAACTAAAATCCTCTAATAGGGAGCCAAAAAGAACCCCCAATTATCTAGTAATGTTAGCCAAAGCAGTGGGCTGTGAGTTAAGGAACCCAAGCACAGAAGGCAATTAAAAATTAAAATTAATTGATTCTAGGGAATCAGAGCTTACACGTCATTAATACAGAAAGAAAGGATGGAGGCAAACAATGATCCCATGGCAAGTGACTCTCACGAGAAAGGGAGCCCAGGAGGGGTGGGAGTTTTTAAAAAAGGAAATTTTAAAGGCACAATTGCAAACAATTCCCACAAGGAGAAAAGGCAGAGGGCAACAGAAGAAGCCAATGTGGCTTCACAATAAACTCAAAGATGACCTGAAAACAAAAAAGGACACGTATAGGAAGTGGAAGGAAGGACAGGCTACAGGGGAAGAGTACAGGCAGGTAGCACAGAACTGCAGGAATAGTGTCAGGAAGGCTAAAGCTGAGAATGAGCTACGGTTAGCGAGGAATGCTAAAAGCAACAAAAAAGCTTTCTTCAGATACATGCACAGTAAAAGACAGAAGAAAGAACTGGTGGTTCAACTACGCAATGAGGATGGCAAATTGATAACAGAAGACAAAGAAAAGGCAGAAGTGTTCAATTCCTACTTCGGCTCGGTCTTCTCCCAAAAGAGGGTCTATGACCCCCCTGGCAAACCTGAAGTGCAGACTGAAGGGGCAGAATTGCAGCTTGAGATTGATAGGCAAATGGTCAAGGAGCACCTGATTACTCTGAACGAGTTTAAATCTCCAGGGCCTGATGAGCTGCATCCTAGAGTAATAAAGGAACTGGCAGAAGAACTCTCAGAACCACTGTCTATTATCTTTGAGAAATCATGGAGGACAGGTGAAGTGCCAGACGACTGGAGGAGGGCAAATGTTGTTCCCATCTTCAAAAAGGGCAAGAAGGAGGAACCTGGGAACTATAGGCCAGTCAGTCTGACATCAATCCCCGGGAAGATTTTTGAGCAGATTATAAAGAAGTCAGTCTGCAAGCACCTTGAAAACAATGCAGTGATTACTAGAAGCCAGCATGGATTTGTCAAGAACAAATCCTGTCAGACTAATCTGATCTCATTTTTTGATCGGGTAACCTCCCTTGTGGACTGTGGGAATGCTGTGGACATTATATACCTGGACTTCAGCAAAGCTTTCGACAAAGTGCCTCATGATATCCTGATTAGTAAGCTAGCTAAGAGTGGGCTAGATGGAACAACTATCAGGTGGATCCACAATTGGCTAAAGAATCGGACTCAAAGAGTGCTTATCAATGGTTCCTTCTCAAACTGGGGAGAGGTAACGAGCGGGGTACCACAGGGCTCGGTCCTGGGCCCGGTGCTCTTCAACATTTTTATTAATGACTTGGATCAGGAGGTACAGGGAATGCTTATCAAATTTGCAGATGACACAAAGTTGGGTGGAACAGCTAATACTCTGGAAGACAGAAACAAAATTCAAAGTGACCTCGATAGGCTGGAGCGCTGGGCCGAAAACAACAGAATGAAATTTAATAGGGATAAATGCCAAGTG
The DNA here is from genome assembly GCA_021292165.1 of Shinisaurus crocodilurus. Classification (NCBI taxonomy): domain Eukaryota; kingdom Metazoa; phylum Chordata; class Lepidosauria; order Squamata; family Shinisauridae; genus Shinisaurus; species Shinisaurus crocodilurus. Next base: position 270,760,450 of record CM037878.1, on the reverse strand, counting down.
CTGCACCTAGGGAGAGGAAACCAAATGCAGAGTTACAGAATGGGGGACACTTGGCTCAACAATACTACAAGTGAGAAGGATCTTGGAATTGTGGTAGATCACAAACTGAATATGAGCCAGCAATGCGACGTGGCTGCAAAGAAGGCAAATGCAATTTTGGGCTGTATTAATAGAAGTATAGCTTCCAAATCGCGGGAAGTGATAATTCCCCTTTACTCGGCACTGGTTAGGCCTCATCTTGAGTACTGCGTCCAGTTCTGGGCACCTCACTTTAAGAAGGACATAGACAAACTGGAGAGGGTTCAGAGGAGGGCAACAAGGATGATAAAGGGACTGGAAACAAGGCCCTATGAGGAGAGACTGAAAGAACTGGGCATGTTTAGCCTTCAGAAGAGGAGACTGAGGGGAGATATGATCGCACTCTTCCAGTATTTGAAGGGATGTCACACAGAGGAGGGCAAAGATCTCTTCTCGGTCATCCCAGTTTGCAGGACACGGAATAATGGGCTCAAGTTACAGGAACCTAGATTCCACCTAAACATCAGGAAAAATTTCCTGACTGTCAGAGCAATAAGACAATGGAATCAACTACCTAGGGAGGTGGTGGGCTCTCCCACTCTGGAGGCATTCAAGGTGCAGCTGGACAGACATCTGTCAGAGATGCTTTGACCTAGATTCCTGCATTGAGCAGGGGGTTGGACTCGATGGCCTTGTGGGCCCCTTCCAACTCTACTTTTCTATGATTCTATGAATGACAAAAAGACACCAGTATAATAATGCAAGTTCCCTATACTTGGTAGCAGAAAATAGTCTTTTAATCACCCCATTTTCAAGGATGGAGGCAAACATGTGTCTTCTGATCATGATGTGGCAGGAAAACCAGGAAATCAACACATGATGAAACAGCCCCATCCCTTCTAGGCCAAGGGGAAGCTGTCCTAGACAAAGAAAATATCCCTTTTCAAACTTTTAATGTGACTGAAAACTCCTGTAAGGGTCAGACAGAAAGAGTTTAACCCAAGGGTAGGCAATCCAGCACCCTCTGGATATTTTGGACTACAGCTCCCATCAGCCCCAGCCAGCATGGCCAATGGTCTGCAATTATGGGAGTTGTAGCCCAAAACATCTGGAGGGCACTGGGTTGCCTGCCCCAATGAAACCTCATTGGGTTTAACCAATGAAAGCAAGGATTGGCAATCTGGACCAATGAGGGAGAAGACTAAATACCCAACCATTGAAGAGCATGCAGATATAGGAGTTACTTCCCTTTATGCTAATAATATATGACCTCACCTGTCTAATGACATGTGATAAGAAACTCTTGCAGTAGGCAGCCTGCTACAAAACCCAGCACTATATGAAAGTCTCCTCCCCTTTCCTCAGCTGGTGCGTGTGGGGAATTCCTTATGGTGAGGGAGGGCCGTTATTCCTGGCAGACTTGCAAATGGATTTGTGGAGGCCTGCTAAAGGGCATCCTGCTTGTTCCTGAAGCTACCTATTCCATTCCCTTTTGGCCAGCCTTGTCAATTCCTCCCTCATTTTCTTATCAGTTAACTGTACCATCAGAGAATTCATTCATCCATTCATTCATTCAATACGTTTCTATACTGTCCAATAGCTGAAGCTCTCTGGGTGGTTTACAAAGATTAAAACCTTAAAAATACATTATAAAAACCATATGTATACAAACATATAAACATACAACACACACACACACACACACACCTAAAAACAATTTTAAACAATCAACAACAAGAAAAAATCAAGACCTGATTAAAACTGCATCACATGCTGCCAAATGCCTGAGAAGAAGAAGAAAGTCTTAACCTGGTGCTGAGAAGATAACACTGTCGGTGCCAGGCAAGCCTTGTAGGGGAGATAATTCCATAATTTCATAGGTTGCCACAGATCCTCTTGAGAATAAGTGTTTTGGCCAAGGTTGCAGCCATACCCTGGTAAGGATGACTCTGTTGTTTTCTCCCCATGTTCGTCTTTTAAAATCTTAAGTCCTTTCCATCCCGTCTATGGAGACATTTGTGAATTATGGTAAGTCCATAACAACACCCCCCCATTCCTGCACCCCCCCAAAAAATTCTCACCCATCTCTGCCCCTTGAATGTACCAGCCTCCTGAAGCATTTCTGTTTTTCTATGTTTTTCTCTTTTTTTCTTATTGATAAGGCCCTATTTTCCCTTGAGTTATGGGCCTATTGTGCAATTTCCCATACAGAAAGCAAAGCTGACATATCATTTCAGAACAGCCTTTCCCAGTGGTTTAGTGGTAAATTCTGAAGTCCAGGTGCTCATCAAAACAATCCCCATAGACATACTCAAAAGGAGAGTCCAAAAATGCAGGCACCTGTGTTGATCCATATCAAGAAACCAGTTCTAGCAGTTTTTATCTCCACCAGGAGCAGTTCTTTTGTAAAGCTCATGGGTTTTAACTGCAGCATTCGAGACCAAGCCACCCCAAAATACTTTCAATTACAACAAGGAACAATATACTGTGGCTGGGGAAATTCATTTCCCACCAGCTACTGTGAGAATTGCAGCTAAGCTCAGAGGGAAAAGGACATTCTAAGGGGGGTGGGGTGGAAGATGATGTCAAGGAATCTATGAGAATTTTGTTCTGGTTCACAAATTATGCAGACAAGGGGAAGGGGAGCATGCCTTGTCAGGATATGTTATATTTTTGGAATTTGGAATTCATTTGATCAAGAGGATGGAAGTATATTAATTGGTCCCTTGGAGGGTGGGGGGTGCACTTTATGATTTATGGTATGCTGTTTAGGTTATATTTTTGTGATATTCTTGTATTTTGTGATATCTTGTCATATTTTGTTTTGAAAAGTGAATAAAAAAACAAAAACAAAACAAAAACAAATTATGCAGACATCTCCTGCTCACAACCCAGAACGCAAACAAGAATGCAATTCTCAGGAATTTTTCGCCATTTCCTAAACAGACGTTCACATTCAAAAGTGCACATATACACAAGTGCATACTTTCAGAAATGTGCACACATATGCAAATGCACAGATACCCCCCAATCCACATTTTCACATTTTTAAAGATGCGCATTTTCCTGATCGAAAATGAGCATTTTTCCTGATTAAAAGAAAAAAAGGTGCTCACATTCAGGAACGCAAGCAAAGTGAAAAGAGCTGAGAGGAAGAATTTGGAGAACCTCAATGAGCTCGTACATCACATATTCTCCCATCCCTATAAATGACCTGCTAATCAAAAAATGCAGCGGCTGCATCCCTTTGTGCCCCAGCCCCACTACACCTCTGGCCTATTGCCCCCTAGGTGTGTGGGCTACAACTCCCATTCTAATTGTTGCCCAACACATCTGGAAGACTCCAGGTTGGGGACGGCTGTTGTAGAATATGGAGAAGAGCCATAAGTTTGTTTTATCAGCATCCCCTTCTTTACTGAAATAAGATTTTCAGCAAAGATTGAAGCTGTAAAACCATTTCTTTGGTTTGTTCAGCTCCCTGGGTTTATATAAACATGTCAGTCATCTCTGCTTGCACTACTTTTTGCCTTTCATGCGGCCGCCAAGATAATGAATAAGGGAAGGTTGTCCCCTGCTGCTTCCGAGTCCTCTGTTTTCTTGACATCCCGTCCACAGAGCTTGGTAGTGGTAGGAAATTTAAACACTTTCATTGTCTCTTCTTTATAGATCTGAGCCTCTTTAAGCTAAGCTGTCCCTGGGCTTTATGCAAAGGCAGTTCACATTAGCACAAAACTAACAGACATTACCGCTTAGCATCATAATAGCTCCATTTACTAAGCAGCACTGGAATTAACTCCAGCATATCTTGTTCAGTTGGGCAATTAAAAGAGAGAGAGAGAGAGAGAGAGAGAGAGAGAGAGAACCAAAGTGGATATCCCATTGAATCTGACATTTAAGAATTTGACATTTAAGAAAGTTGGGCTCCTATCCAGAGTGTCACATGTGCACTGCACATGGAGCATACAGGCTGCTCTCCATTCACTTTAATGGAAGGGCCAGCTCCATGCACAGTTGTCTTTGCATGTATGGAGCTACTCCTTTGGTTGGAATGAATAGGGAAACCCTAAGAACATAAGAGCCATGCTGGATCTGACCAAAGGCCTATCTTGTCCAGCATCACTTTACACTTGTTTACATTGAACTGCATTTGCCATTTTAATGCCCGTTCTCCCATTTTGGAGAGATCCTCCTGGAGTTCCTGCTGCTCTTTCTCTTAACTACAATTTGGAGTCATCAGCAAACTGAGCTACCTCACTGCTCTTCCCGATTTCTGATAGTTTATGAACATATTAAAAAGCACAGATCCCAATACAGATTGCTGGGGGACCCCTACTGTTCATGTCCCTCAATGCCAGAACTGGCCATTAATTCCTACTTCCTGCTTTTTGTTCTTTCACCAGTTACTGATCCATATCGATCCCTGCAGACAGAGGAGCATTGTATGTCCCAATGTCCATACCAGAATGCTGGCTCAAGATTACTGTTGGTAAAACTTGGCTTTGAATTATTTCCCATCTTTTCTTTAATGCAGCATATGCACAAAATATCTAAAAGGAGAGAATGTAGAATTTTGTGTGGCTGAGATCACTGAACAACACAGACTATTGTTCTACTGTACATTTAATCTCACACTCACATTCACACACTTCTGCTCACAATAATTGAACAGATGGATATGAATTTTTTTGTCAAAAGTGCCTTTCATGTGACTTTCTCTATGTGTGTATTTGAGGAATTACCTGTCTGGGAGAGAACAAATGCCAGAGGAAACAGTCGTTTTGTGAGGTGGACCTCATCAGAGGTAGGAGCTTAGAAGGGGCAAAAGGGAGGGGAAATCACTGAACAGCCAAAATATCTATTTTGAATGTGCTTTTGCCTGAATCCGTTGACAGCCACTGTCTGAAAGAGGGCAAAATATAGTAAGTTTTCGTATGGCATTTTTCCTTAGGTGCTCCAATTGCTTCACATATATTATTGCAGTTATCCTTGCAACAGCCTTGTAAGCAGGGGCGGTGCTACCATTAGGCCAACTAGGCAGCTGCCTAGGGCGCAGGGCTAAAGGGGGTGCCAGAAATGCCTTGAAAAAAAATAGCGCTCTCAAGTGGGAAGGGGGGGGCGCTAAATATCTGATCTTGCCTAGGGCACCAAACTGCCTTGCACCAGTCCTGCTTGTAAGGTAGGCCAGTATTATTATCCTCACATTACAGATGGGAGTGAGGTAGTGGCACTGAATGAAACTTTCTGTTTCTTCACTTTCAGAAGGTTACCGCAGCAGATTCAGACAGAAGATGAAATATCTCTGCCCCTTAATGCTAGCTAGTGACTCCCAAGACCAAGGACTCACCTTGGACTTCACAGGTTGGGGTTGCCCAGGACATTTTTCTGCCTAAGGCAAAGGACAAGACGGTGCCTCCTCCCCATTCCCCGTACAGAAGCCTAGCTGGACTGGCAACTGACTCTTACTTCAGCACTGGTGACAGGATAGCTTCCTCTACTCCACCTGAGGGAGCGGGCAAGTTTAGGTGGCCCAGGACAGGCAGGACATGCCATGTGGCATACACAGCTCTGTCCTCCAACAGAAGGGAATGGCTGGGAGGCTGCCAGCCAACATCTTCCCCCTAAGGTGGTCACCTCACTCTTCATAATAGTAGGGCTGGCTCTAAATGTACCCAGTGTCACCTTGATGATCCCCTTTTTTCTGTTTCTGGGAAGTGGTGGGCAAGCATTGTGTAACCTTGACAATTCAGGAGCTGATGTTCAGTTAAAAGCCTCTGTTGGAAAAGCCCCATGACACTGCAACAATGTGCAGGGTGTTTTTAGAGAAACAAGAAAGAAAGAAAGAAAGAAAGAGAAAAAAAGAAGAACCCATTGTCCCCCTCCTGTACTTAAAAGGTAAATGGAAACCCTGTCCCCCATCCCAATTAGAAAATTCTATGAAATTCTCCCCTCCCTGCAAAAGATAAATAAATAAATTATGAGGAATGGTTGAAAGTGGGCATGTTTAACCTGGAGAAGAGAAGATTTAGGGGAGATGTGATGACTGTCTTCAAATATCTGAAGGGCTGCAATGCAGAAGATGGAGCAGCAGACTTGTTCTCTGTAGCTCCAGAGGGCAGGACTTGAACCAATGGGTGGAAATGGGAGAGAAGCAGATTTTGGCTAAACCTTAGGAGAAATTTCCTGATAGTAAGAACTGTTTGACAGTGGGACAGGCTGTCCACTGAGCACTGGACTGTTCCTCACTAGATGTATTTAAGCTGAGGTTGGAGGGCAATCAGTAGTTGCATTCTGTATTGTAGATCCTTCATGGAGCAAGGGATTGGACTAGATGACTTTCAAGATACCTTCCAGCTCTAAAAAAATTTGTGATTCTATAGATGCCATCATGTTCTGCTTGTGACTTTCCAGAGGCATTTGACTGGCCACTAATTAAAAAAAAAACCCAGGATGCTTGGTTACATGGACCTTTCATCCCATTCAGCAAAGCAATTCTTATGTTCTTAAGATGAAGCCTTTCTAGCAATTCCAGTTGAAGATAGATCAAAGGTAAATTCAGGATTGGCACTGCAACATTTCAGCGTGTTACATCTGATTTCATTATGGATGAACTAAATAGAATCTTGTTTTTCAATCTGCATCTTAATGCATTTTCAAACCCCTTGACAGATCCACTACTTCATATTCTGCTACCTTGACAACCAACCTGCATTCCATAATTTGTTCTGTCTCTCAGCTGCCTTGGTGTTTTGCTTGGAAACGATGCACTAACTTAACATGACCAGCACAAAAACCCTGTCAGAATTTCTAACTGCCTGGAATGAGCTGTTGGATACTGGAAGAGCCCAAAGTTTCCTTCTGCTACTTGTAGAGCCATTGGCGATGGTCTGATTCAGATCAGGTGTGTGTGTGTGTGTGTGTGTATTCAGTGGTGGTGAAATTCAAGGAGAGCTGATTGGAGGCAAGTATTCCTTGTGCATGGATTCCTCAGGCCACAGCCAGCCAGCCAGCAGAAGCAGGAGTAGCTGGGAAATGCTCCATGGAGCAAGGAATTTTACATAGGAGAGGAGACCTAGAGTGAGGGAGTATCAACTAGAGAGAGCACCAATGTGACCTGTTTCTAAGGAACATTTTACAGGGATTGAGGATCAGCAAGCATCAGTCAGAGTCCTCAGGGGCCTTGGTTACTGGGCCATCTCCTCAAAGAATTAGGAAGAGCCATGCTGGATCAGACCAAGGGTCCATCTAGTCCAGCATTCTGTTCATACAGTGGCCAGCCAGCTGCCCATGAGATCCCACAAGCAGGACATGACTGCAACAGCACCCTCCTACCCAAGTTCCCCATAGGCATACTGCCTCCGATACTGGAGGTAGCATATGGCCATCAGGACTAGTAGCCATTGATAGCTTTCTTCTCCATGAATTTGTCCAATCCCCCTTTAAAGCCATCCAAATTGGTGGTCATCACTACATCTTGTGGAAGCGAATTCCGTAGTTTAACTATGCGCTGTGTGAAGAAGCACTTCCTTTTATCTGTGTCAGCCTTATGGGATGACTCCAGGCCCTCTGCAGAGGGAAGTCTTCCGCAAGGTACCCAAGGTCCTGAACCCAAGGTTAGACCAATACAGGCACTCCTCCGGCTATCCCTTGAAGCTAGAGATTCACTAGGATACCATGTCAATAGTCCTGGCCGCTAGTGCTGCTCACCCATGGTGGGTCAAAAGCAAAACTGGAGCAGTGTGATCATGTGATTGATCTGAACCAATCAGTGGAGGCTGGTGGCTCCAATGTTGATGCGATGGTATATCCACTCAGTGTGAACTTTTAAGGAGCTATCCATAGTGTTGGCATTCGCTCCAAAATAGGTCTAGCACCATGGATCGCTCCTTTGAAGTTCAGGCTGAAAACTGGAGTGGATACACTGCCCCACTGACATTGGAGCCACCAGCCTCAGCTGGAACCAATGGGACCGTTGCTCTGGTGCAAAGACTTCTCACCCTTACTGCTTGATATTACAAGAACATTAGACCGCTCTTCTAATTCAAACTTCACGGTGTGTTCTGTTATCCAGCACTTAGCTGCAACTTGAAAAAACCCTATCATCAGAAAGAATGACGATAACCTTTTCCCTCCCACTCAGAAACATCATTATTATTCCTTTGTTTTCCTTCAATGCTGCAGGAACTCTTAATTGACTTTTAATTAAGTGGTGCACCGGTTACAACAGAATAGTCTTTAACTGTTGTACATACCCTCGGGATTTTCTCATGATGGTTAACCCACTCTCAACTCTGCTTTGGTGTGCTGCAATGATAAAAGTTAGGTGGGGAAAGTGATACTTGGGGGGGGGAAGTTGGGAGGAGAGGGTGGAAAAGAGCTCAGGTTATATGCTCCTGCATTAGAATTAATCAGTGGAGAAAAATTGTTTGTAAGCATTTTTTATTTTATTTTTTAAACAGGGTTGCCCCACTCTAGTATGGCCTCACTTGGAATTCTGTAAAGCTCACTTTTGGGGACTGGTACCCAGCTCAGCATGATTTTTGACAGGAAATAATGCAGACTTTTTCTACATGGCTATTTTGGAAGGGTGTGCAGGTGTGTGTACAGTATTCCTCTTCTTGCATTCAAAAGTCTCCATGGGCTTTAGATAAGAGCAGTGGAGGCTGGTGGCGTGACTGTAAGTGGGGTGGTATACCCACTCCGAGGTTTAGTCTGAACTTAAAAGGAGCTATCCATGGAGCTGAATCTATTTTGGGGATAGGGTTCATCACCATGGATAGCTCCTTTCAAGTTCGGACTAAAACACAGAGTGGATACACTGTCCCACTGATATTGGAGCCACCAAATCTTCTCTTCCATGTGTGCAGCAGAGGTGTGGGTAAGGGAACAGGATCACGATGCTAGTCCCACCCCAAATGCATCCTCTGGCCATGGCCCCAGCAACCGTGAATTCAACATTAGTGTGAAGGGTGCCTGGATGAACACATATGAGAGGCCCTATATTCATACATGTGTAAGCCTGCTTCACAATAACACTGAGTGTTTGCCAGTTTGGGGTGTGACCCATGGAAATGTTGGCATCGGGGATGAGTCTAGCTACATGATCCCACTCCCTCCTCCACATGTTTTCTGTACACGTGGAAGAGAAAGTCTGAAGAGACTTAGGCATAACTTTGGCTCTGTTCAGTTCCACAGGGTTTTCTCTCTCTGTGTGTGCTGTTTTCCACTCCCCTCGAATTTCATTTTAACGAGAATTTCTAAAATGAATTTCCTTCAGTTAATTTTCAATTCCCCCCCCCCACCTTCTACTTTACTGATGTCTATGCGTGCATTGATCAAACACTGCAAAAACCCAAACTTGATGAGATTGTACATAACATGGCATCGGGATTCCTTTTGCGCACTGCTTGACTGTTGTGTACATGGGCTCCTGTGCATTATTGGTAAGACAGGGAAGTAGACGACACAGTAGAAGTAGGAATGGGAGCTTGATACAGCCCTATGTAGAATCACATCAAAACTGCTTTCTTGTAGTGTTTCATTGAGAATCACATGTGTATCAGTAATGTAGAGGGAGCAGGAGAAGACATTAAAGAACTGAAAGCTGCAGGAAGTTGCAAGCATGGTACCCTGTGCAAACATTAGAATCATCATCATCATCATCATCATCATCATGGACAACAATGAATAATTCCTAATGCATTGATTCCACTTTGGAAAAGGACCAGGTAAAATTCACAGAGAAATGCAGGTAAAATCCACAGAGTACACAGAATTTTGGAAGCCTCCCTATGGTTGGGCTTGGCCCGTACTCATCTCTGATGCTGGGGAAGCTTCGGTGATTGCACCATTGAAGCATCATCACTAATACGAGTGCTGTGCTGAAAGTTCTGTTAGGACCTTTTTTTTGGCACATTTGTGGGGGCATCTAGGGTTGGGGAGGAGAGAAAAGGGATGAGAAATAACCCCACCATGTTTGGTGGGGTGGATAATTTTATAAAATGTTTTTTTTGGGGGGGGGGGCTTGCATTTAAGGGGAAGTAGCAGAGGCTTCTCTTTTCCCCCAGAACTTGGGGCAGCTATTCCGCCCCACACACACCAACAATGCCCCTGGAAAAGATGCTACGTTGTGATGTAGTGTTCTTCCACAGAGGCACTGTGTGGAGTGGTCCCAGAGTGGGCCTGGTTGGAGCACTGCCTCCACTTCAGCCCTGGATTAACCATTAAGCAGCATAAGCCCGAGCTTGGGGCACCAAGGGAAGGGGGGCACCACAGAGTACCAGAGTACCACAATTTTTTGCATTTGCATTTCCCCCCTTATAACAGTTTTATTAAAAAATGCATAAAACAGTGATGAGAATTTGTATTTGTTTTTGGGGCCCTAATGACTTATATTGCTTGCTGCTATTTAGTGTTAAATAAATATAATAAAAACAGTTTATATTTAATATAGTTGTGTGTTCTGGCATGGGGGATGGCCTCGAAGAAAGCTGAGTTTTTAATGTCTTATTTCACCTTCAGCACTTATTGAGTCTTAATGTCTTGCCAGGTAAGCAATGGAAGGGCCGAGGGGGCACCATTATTGGGCTGTGCTTAGGGCATCCGCTGGCCTTTATCCAGCCCTGCTCTACTTGCCACAGTGGCAACAATGTTGTTAAAAAGAAAAAAAATAGGAGGGGAGGAAGCCTCTGCTACCTGCCGCCATTAAAGATAAGTCCACAACCCCCAAAACGTTTATGGATTTCTCTGCCCACCCCACAAAATGCCAAAGGCGCCTTCCCACTTTCGTATCAAAATAACGGGGCTGCAAAACTAAGCGGGCCGATTCCAGCCCGGCATGGACTAATCCAGGCCTGTAGAAGCGGCTTCCTACCAGTTTCTGCTTCCAGCCCTACATTTTTCTGTGCAGAGCCAAGCAACCCTGGGCTGTTATCCCTTTAGAAACCATATGGGCCACCCATAATTCAACAGGAGGAGCTTATTTCCTTATTTATCTCCATGCTGTGAAAACTTTACCCGTTGAATCTCTTCCTTCTGTAAAACTCTAAGAAGGCACAGGAGCCCTTCCAGGAAACAAAACAAAACAAAACATAACATAACATGGCCACCAATCTGCTTCCTTCTGCGGTGCACCCTCTTGTCAGTCTCAGGTCGGCAACCGAAGCTTTCAAGTATTTCCATCACTCTGAAAGGGGGTGTTCCGTAGCTGAGAATGGAACCGAGCCAAGAAGATGCAGTTTGATATTTAGCATCTCACACAGAGCATGAATATTGAAAATTAAGTGAAGTTGCTTTTCCTGCTCAAGTGCACCTTATGACAAGGTATTTGCATGAATAATCTCGTGCACACAGGCTGAACGGATTAGGGATGAATGGTGACATAAAATTAACACCTAGCTTGCTGTTCCTGTTATCGCTTGGAAATGTAACTTCATGACGAGTCCTCTGGAGAATGTAATAGTCAGTTGATCGATGCCTGGGTGGGTGCGGGAAATCCCATTAAACAATTTATATGTGTGTTACCCTTGATGAGGGTCTTAAACACGATGGCCAAATGCAAGAGTCAACAGGGCTACTGTACCTTCAACTGTTGTTGTTGCTCCTGCTGTTGACATTGTTATGTGTACAGAGAGCCAGTGTGGCGTAGTGGTTAGAGTGTCGGACTGGGACTCGGGAGATCTGGGTTCTAGTCCCCACTTGGCTATGAAGCTCACTGGGTGACTTTGGGCCAGTCACTGACTCTCAGCCTAACCTACCTCACAAGGTTGTTGTGAGGATAAAATGGAGAGGAGGAGGAGCATGTAAGCTGCTATGGATTCCTTGAAGGAGGAAAAAAGGGGGGATATAAATGTAATAAATAAATATGAATAAATAAGCTTAGGCCGTAATGTGTGCGTGCGTGTGTGAGTGTGCATGCGTGTGTGTGTGAGTGTCCAGTCTCAGGTGGTGGATTTTGAAGGACCATTAATTGCAAAAAATTGTCTATCCTTTAGCTTTTTCTTATAGTTTTACCATGGAGTGGGGTGGGGTGGGATATGATGTGGATGTTCTTCCTCAGGCACCAAAATGCCTTGAGCCGGATACTTTGGTTGGTGTGTGTGTGTGTGTGTGTGTGTGCGCCTGCGTGTGTGAGAGAGAGAGAAGAGAGAGAGAGAGAGGTGGAAACACATTGTGAGGGTCTCACTGGAAGTCATTACTGGAGGTTCTCCCTTTGCACAATCCCGTAGCACTAATTTCTGGAGGGAAAGACAATGGCCAAAGGGTTTTGTGCAATGTGATTCTTTCCTTACGAGTCTCCCTCGTCCCCCTTCTCGCCAGTAAAAAAACAAAACAAACAAACAAAACCCAGATGGAAGAGGCAGAGATTTGGCTTGGCATAACCAATAATTAAGGTGCACAATTTAGAAAGGGGGAGGGTTCCCTTCTGTTTAGGACCACTTGAGATTATTATTCCTCAGGAGCATCTACATTTCCAATCAGTTTCTGCAGCAGCTGCAAGGGGGAGGGATCCGAAGTCGGATGCCCCTTCCCAAGGTCATGGCAGTGTCTGGAGCCTTGGGAGGGGGAATCTGAAGTATCCTATGTCCCTGGGATGCTCTCCAGGGGCCATAGGCACTGCACCCTAACATTCTTAATTTTTATGTATTCATGTATTTAAAGCTAGTATTAGGCTCCCCTTAAGGGTAGAACCCTGACATAACATAAGAACATCAGAAGAGCCGTGCTGGTTCAGACCAAGGGTCCGTCTAGTCCAGCATTCTGTTCACACAGTGGCCGACCAGCTGCCCATGGGAAACCCACAGGCAGGACATGAGTGCAACAGCACCCTCCCACCCACGTTCCCCAGCAACTGGTGTACACAGGCATTCCTTATTCCTTTCATTTTTGTATGTGTCTTGCCTTCTTCCAAGGAGCTCACTCAGGGTGCAATGCATTGTTCTCTTGCTCTAAAGTCTCTCTCTCTTCTCTCTGTGTCGTTAAAGGACCCTGTCTCCTAAGGACACCCCTATTTGTAAAAAGGGATGTATGGACAGGGGAGAGGAGGGCATTTGATTTCATGGGGGGGGAAAACTCAGGCAGAAAGATTCAAGGGAGGGGCAGCAGGAGGTGAAGCACATGTGGGCAAAAAGCCAGCTCATCCAGGGAGATCGGATGCAACAGAGATCATCAGGGCCCCTGTCCCTTGATTTCAGCAAGTGCCATGGACAGCAGGGTGGTGGGGCAGATGGTCCTCCCAGAGATTCGAGGCCCCAAATGAAAGAATTGGGGCTCCAGCCCTAGCGGGCCATCCTCTAACACTGCCCTCTGCTGCCTACTGCCTTTTCTCTCTCTCCCCCCCCCCCCATCATTCCCACCCAGTGGGCTGCCAGGCAAGGGCCGGGTCGCTCTTGTCAGATATCTGAACTCATCACATGCAGTGGGCTGTTGAAATCAGGTTGAGGGCTGCTTGAAATTAGCCAAAGGCCACATGCAGCTCTAGGTCTGCAGGCTGCCCACCTCTGGACTATGAGAGGGTGGATCAGAGTCCCATACTCATGGCTGACCAGGTTTTGAATGCAGTCCTTCCCAGTTCCACACTGCATCACCCCAAAAGATCTCAGGGCTCCAGTGACTCTGTTAAAGTATATAGTGCAGTATTCTCCAACCTCGGGTCCCCAGATGTTTTTGGCCTACAACTCCCAGCATGCCCCAGCCAGCTATGCTGGCTGGGGCATGATGGGAGTTGTAGGCCAAAAACATTTGGGGACCCAAGGTTGGAGAACACTGGTATAGTGTCTTTGCATATACACAACATGTACTCCTTTTTTTTGAAAGTTGGAATCCAAGGGTGAAGACCTTACAGGGAGTAACTTCAGTATGGAATCCCAGCACCAAATTCAGGGCTAAAATGCATCTTCCGTCATCACATTTTATTTTGAGATTACTGGGATCTGACAGGCTCTTCATCAATGCTGAACCTGGGGCTATATCTTTCGAAAAGTATCCCATTAATTAGCTGTTCGGGAATGTCATTTTCGACAACTGTCTCTGTATTTCTCCTCTGTAATATCCTGTCGTTCCCAAGTATCATAAACCTGCCATTAATTACTGGTGTCAGGACTTGCCTTTTCTGTTCCAAACTTCAAAGCCATTTCCAGACTCGTATGCACAGTGCAGACCGAGAGAAGCCGCGATAAAGGAAGAGGGGTGCCATTCAACCTGGCACACCAGTATAACCCCTCAGTACATTTGCACATCCGTTCCATTGCTGCAGGCATGAAATGTAATCTCTTCTCAAAGCCACTGACCTGCCAGATCTGATTTGCCTTGAAAAACTGAGCATGTGGAGGGGCTCTCCGGGGCTGTCGGTGCGACTTTGAAGTGTGCTGATGCTTGTGGTTGCTAGACAGAGACAGGCAAACTTTACCCTGCTTGACTCAGATGGGCTTGGAAATCATCCAAGTTCTTTCCCCCAAAACTTGGATCAGGAACTTGGAGCCTGTGTGGTGCAGTGGTTAGAGTGCTGGACTGGGGACTCAGGAGATCCGGGTTCTAGTCCCCACTCGGCCATGAAGCTCACTGGGTGACTTTGGGCCAATCACGGACTCTCAGCCTAACCTACCTCATAGGGTTGTTGTGAGGATATAAAATGGAGAGGAGGGCCCCCCGCGTGTAAGCCACCTTGGGTTCCTTGCAAGAAGAAAAAAGGCAGGATATGCAGTAATACCTTGGATTGCAAGTAACTTGGTTTGAGAGCGTTTTGCAAGACAAGCAAATTTTTAAATATTAATTAATTAATTAATTAACTTGATATACAAGCGACGTCTTGTAATACAAGTACTGTAGTACAGCTTAAATTAAAAATCTCTGTACAAATTTTTTTTGGGGGGGGGTTTCGTTTTGATATAAGAGTGTTTTGGATTACAAGCACGTTTCCGGGAACGAATTATGCTCTCAATCCAAGGCATGACTGTAAATGTAATAATAAATAAATAATCCAAGCCAATCTGAAATAATCGCTGCTCCTTGCCAGCCAGCCACACCTCCCAGACATGGTCCCCAAATGCCTCCTCCCCCTTACTTTTGTTCAAGTGGCAGCGGCGGCAGCATAAGCAGAAGATGCATGGGGGGGGGAGGGAAGGATGGACTTCTGTCCCTTCCCCACCTCTATGGTCCAGCGCATAACAACAACGGCCACCTTGTGCAGTCAGGGGGCAGGGCGGCTGGGCATGTACATAGTCACAGATTCTCATTTTTTTGTTTACTTTAAATATTGATTATCCTTTTCCTACAACAAAATGGTGCTTATTCCCAATTAAATGCGTTTAGCCTCAGGGCAGGAGGAGCAAACTCCATTTTATTCCTGTAGCCATGATGGTGCTATGATTTAAGTGAGTTTAAAATGCAGAACTGTACATGCTCAGAGTATTTCTTCTTTTTTCAATCTAGGTTGGCAAACTCTCCCCCCCCCCCAACATATCAAGAACGTAGAAGCAGTTGAAAAACAGGGACGAGTGGGACGGGGAGTAGAAACATTACTTGTGTGCTTCAGAACTGAAGTAATACACATGGGCATTTAATTAACCACCACCCCACCCCCCGCCGGTCGGGAGCTGCCCCTTTTCAGCATGCAACTCCTTTGCTGGAGGAACTGCACTGGCTACCTATTCACTACCGGGCCAGGTTTAAAGTTCTGGTACTAGTGTACAAAGCCCGAAACAACTTGGGACCAGGATACCTGAGAGAGTGCCTTCTCCCTGACCAACCTGCCCGGTCACTGAGGTCATCGGAGGACATTCTCCTGGTGGTTGCACATGGACCTGTCACCTGATTGGAGTCCACCCAGAGAAGAGCCTTCAGTGTGGTGGCCCAACTTCTATGGAACTCCCTGCCTCTGGAGGTTAGGCAGCTTCTGACACTGTGTTGTTTTCGGCACCTGCTGAAGACGTCTTTGTTCTGGGAGGCCTTCCTTACTGACCGGCTATGGCAGTGTTCTCAAACCTTGGGTCCCCAGATGTTTTGGCTGGGAGTTGTAGGCCAAAAGCATCTGGGGACCCAAGGTTGGAGAACACTGAGCTATGGTTTTAATGTTATTCTGGTTTTAATGCATTGTCCTTTATTCTTTTATCTGTTTTATCTTTTTATTGTTCACAGCTCTGGAATCTGCCTAGATATGGAGCGGTATACAAGTGCTCTAAATAAATAAATGAGACCATGAAGCTAGCTGCACTGCCTGGAAGAGGACTGAGGGAAGGTAATACTGTTTTGGTGCTAGAAAAGGCTGATGGGGGTGGTGGAGGAGGGAAGCGGAGAAATTCTTCTCAGGCTCCGATTTAAAGGATTTGGGGGATCACCTTTCCTTTGAGGCAGGCTTTTACGAGCTCCCAAAGTCCTTCTCCAAGCTTCCGCTGGCCTCAGTATTGCTAAGCTACGAGGAGGATCCATAGTTGATAGACCAGTGGGAGAGCACATGCCTTCTATATGTCCCAGGCAGTGGAGGCTGGTGACTCCAATGTCAGAGGGGCAGTGTATCCACTCCGGGTTGCAGTCTGAACCGTTAAGAAGCTTAACTTGGGTTCAGCACCATGGATAGTTCCTTTAAAGTTCAGGCTAAAACCTGGAGTGGACACACCGCCACACTGACATTGGAGCCACTAGCCTCCACTGGTCCCAGGTTCGATTCCTGGCATCTCTAGCTTAAAAAAAAAAAAAAAAAGATTAAAAAGATCTCAGGTAGCATCTGGGAGCAAGCCCTGCTGGAGGCTTTGGACAGGTGCAACCAGTCAGAGTAGCTGATGCCAGACTAGTTGCACCAGTGGCGTGACTCAGTAGCAGGTGGGTACGGTCATATGATTCCTTCCTTCCCCAGACTGGCAAAATTGAGACAAGTGAAGCTGTGCCTTTAGCCAGCACTGTGGCAGTCAGAATATCAATAGGGTGGGAAAAAGTAAAAAAAGAGTTGTCGAACCTATCCTAGGGCTAACTGTAGGCCAAAACATCTGGAAGGCCACAAGTTTCCCACCCGTGTTACACATGGTAAGATGGAAAACTGGATCCTTGATGAACCTGTGAGTTCCAAGGGCTGCACTTTTGGCAGAGACAGTGCCCTTGATAATCAGTAGCAGGATCTTTCCTCTGAAGGTCAGATAATTCCTCAGTTATTCCTATAGAAACAAATTCTGAAGGCGAGGGAGGAGGGATGCTATTCCTCAAACATCAGTAGCATTGGGTTATGCAATATGCCCTCCAGATGTTCTGAACTACAACTACCATAATTCCTGACCATTAGTACGCGATCACTCGTGACCAAGTAAGATTGTCTTCCAGGATAAAATTACAAAAAGAAAATTCTAAAAAGAGGAAATTCTAAAAAAAATTGGCTGGCTGGGTCTAATGGGAGTTGTAGTCTATAACATCTGGAGGTTATCATGTTGCCTACCACTGACTGGGGTAATGCATACGAGCCAGAGAATCGCAACTCCTCAAAATAAGGTTCAGACTAGGGGCCCTTTGTTCATGGATCCTCTGAGGGGAGAAATAGCTAGGCATCCTACCCAGCCTATGTTAAGTGGTCGTGCAAACCTCACTAGTTTCAGTGAGGCTTAAGGTTGGCTAGATCGTGCCCTAGAGAGTTTCTTTCTTAAACTAGGTGACTGATACATCTGCTAGATGTAATTGGAAGAGCTATTGTGTGAATTCTCAATTTAATGAATGAAGTGGATTTAGCAGTATAGTATTATTTGGTTCATGCACTAAGCAATTAATTTTGTGTCAAGGAACTTCCAGAGTTTTAAAAGATAGCTTTTGTGTTTGCCTACTCCATCTTTCACCCAGTTTGACCATTCAAAGAATCAAGAGGGATATTTTCCCTTACTGCTTCTTCTTCAGTTAGCCATTTTATGGCTAAGTGAGCCATAATTTGTGTTGCATCGGCATTGGAAATGTCATTGATCGCTGTCTAGGACTGCTTTTCCTGATTTCTTGTCAGGATGTCTATAGCAGAGGAGATATGGGTATTTTTTTTCTGTTTTCTTTTTTGCACCTTTGTGATTTCTTAAAATGCACTGATGCCTCACTTTCTTCCCACTGCATGCATTTTATGGACTACAGTTTACAGAATCATTTTGTAAAAAGGACCAAAGCCGGTCCTTTGTGCGGGTTCAGGCTCCAAGGAGTTAACAAGAGCTGAGTTAGCCCTCTGCACGCGGCTTGCGGCACTTAGGCAGAAGCCACGACCAAATTTAATGCTGGGACACTGAAAGAAGCAGTTTTAAGAATGGAGGCTACTACACTGCTTATAGGTAACAGAATTTAATTGAGCGTATGAAAACATACACATGAACAGTATGCACGCACGCGCCTTCAATTTACAGCAGCGTAGAGCGAGGAATAGCAGCAGTACATACAAGGGTTACCTGGAATGACCCTGATTCCTCAACAGCTGCGTATGCCAGCGGTCAGTCGATTTCAACTAGTTTCACCGGGAGCTCTCCGGGGCTGGATCCTGAGGTCGGACCGAAGCCCTGGACCTCCGTGCAGCTTGCTGCCCATGACCAACAACTTTTCCCACCATAAGCCCCCTTCCTTATCCCCTCTGCTTGGCTCCCTCCTCCCTCCTGCGCCCCTCCCCTCATGATTGGCTGAAGTGAGTCAGGAATAACCTGTTTCTCTGGGTGCTTAGGGGTGCTCAAGAGTACTTGCCACCCTTTGAGACTACCAGGCACCTTGGCGCCCCTCTTGTTGTTTGGGGATGCTTCACAGCTCATTTGGCTGCCAGGGAAGGGGAAGTTGCCAGGGGGTATGCAGATGTGTCCCATTGTGAGCCTCCTTGCAGGAAACAAGTGCAGTTAGGCATGCATCCAAACCTTAAGGGGGGGCCTCTGTGCCCCCGACTCGATTCTCCGTGGGGGTGCCCCCCCGACTCGATCTTCTGAGTGGCACGGAGAAGTTCTCTGCGCCGCTCAGCCCACCTTTTCCGGTCCCGTCGCGTCACTTCCAGCACCGGAAATGACGGGACCCTGCGCAGGTGCAGAACACGGCACATGGGTCCAGCGTGCCTGCGCAGGGTCCCGTCGCATCATTTACGGTGCCGGAAGGGACCGGAGCGGGCCGCATGGGTGGCTCGCCGCGGAGAGGTGAGCCGCCCTGAAGACAAAGGTAAGGCCTCGCTGGGTGTGAGCGGGGCGGATTTCGGCCCCGTTTTGCCCGACGAGGCTTGAATGCACACCGCTAAGTATGGTAAACAAGGTGAATGGTGGATACCTGAGCTGCTGCTTCAAGTGGGGTGTGCGTGTACCTGACCTGACTTTCTCTTCACACATTTAACTAGGGCTATGCATGGCCCCTCCAATCTGATTCCAATTCTGATCTGTGTAATCGGGATCAGGCCCGATTACGATTCCGTCCGATCTGTATCTATCCCGATCCGATTATGATTACAATTATGCAGAATTGATTCCGGTAACAGAATCGATTCCGTCTAGTTTTTCCATAGACTTTCAGGGGGGGGGGGACATGTAGTTGTATGTTGTTGTTTTTTACCATGTTGTATGTAGTTTATAATCTATATATATAAAAGAAGGTGTCCTGACTGACTGACTGGCTGACTGACTGACTCATCAACGCCCAGCTCAAACCGTTTAATCTAGGAATGTGAAATTTTGAAGGGACATTGCTTTTATGACGTAGACCCCCACTAAGGAAGGATTTTGGGAAATTCTGTCCCTAAGGGGGTGAAAAAAGGAGGCAAAATCACCCCACTCTCATATCTGCAGTTCTGCAAATAGGCCTCACTTAATAATTGCTGCAGGAGCCAACCTGCTGCAGGAGCCAATAGCAGCAGTTATGCAAATACCCCATACGACTCTTAGAATGTTCATATGAATTCCTGCAAGGGCCAATAGGGCTGGGTATGCAAATATCCCCTAGGACATTTAGAATGTTCTCTGAGGGGGTGAAAAGGGAGGGAAACTTTTTAAATGACTGACTGACTGTTGTGTGGGGGGCATCGTCACATAGTCTCCATCACATTTAGATGGATCTACCCCAAACTTGGCATGGTCACTCTTCATCACCTGTAGACTCTCAGGATTAACCTGATTTTTTTTTAAGAACAGATATTTCTGTCACAAAAGATTTCTGCTGCCAGCACCCAGCCTAAATGTTACACTTTCAGTCAGAGACATTGCATCTTTTCCATACATGTTTCTTTTAAAAACCATTATACCAAATCCTAAAATCCATGCGAGCGCAGCCACGGGCAACAGCTAGTAACTAAATAAAATTTTAAAAAACGTCTTTCACTTCATTTTAAAAGATAGAAACATGAAACCTGGCGGAGCCAGCCACCATGGTGGACTAGACGTCTGATAGAAACTTCCCAAAGGGTTTGGACTGAAAGTAAAGAATCCATCCGGTATATGATTTATCTGTGATAAGAGTTTGCTAATTATCTTTTGGAATGTGCTTTGCTGACCTCCAGCGAGAGTTTTGCTGATGTTTTAGATGGATTTATAGCTCATTTACGACTTCGGACGCGGCTTGCAGTACGGGGGAGGTGACAAGCCTCACGGCACTAAATTTGTTTCTTCCAGTCAAGATCAAATAGAAAGAGCCGGAGGCTTTTGTGTTTTTAAAAGAACGCAGTTTACAATTCTAACAAGGAGAGAGAAATTATTCTCACTGATTAAGTTTATAAATATGGAGTGGAAGGGAGAGAGAGAAAAAATTGGGCGTCCCTGTTTGGAGCTGATCTGAAAGAGCCCACCCCTAAGACCATAGCCTCTCTCGGATTCAAAGGCTAGTTAGGAGTGAACTGTCTGAGGGAGAAGGGGGAAAAATAAACTTGCTGGGACTGGAACAAGTGTTAAAAGAGGAACGGACTTGAAAAAAATAGAGCCTCGTCTCTACAGCAGTAGAGATAAATTAACTATGGCTGAAAGAAAAGATGCCAGATCGAGTGCCAAGATGGGGGATGTTAAAGAAAAAGTACCTCCCTCTTCTCCAAAGAAAAGCTTCTCAGAAGCACAGAGCACAGAAATGAAGGCGATTCTCTCTCGTTTTGCAGATAAAATTAGTGGGGAAATCTCCCAACTCAGAGGAGAATTCTCGCAAGTCAAGCAGGAATTGAAGACAGGATTTCAGAAAGTTCAAGAGAACTTTAAACAAATTAAAGTTAAGAGCCTGGATGATAAGGTGGATGTTGTTCAGCAGGAATTTCTATGTAAAAGTCAGCAACAAAATTTAAGATTTGATGCACTGGAGTTACAAATAATTAATATCCAAGACCGAGAGAGGCGTTCCAATATCCGTTTACGCCTTTTTCCACATGTTAGTGTGGAGGATGGAAAAAATTTGAGAGGAATAATTCTGGACTGGTTTAAGATGATTGTCCCAGATATGAAGTGGCATGACAAAGATGTGAAAAGGGTCCATAGAATTTCAAGGGGAAGGGGGGGCTGACCCCCAGTGATATTGTGGTGTGTTTTGCTAGTTTTTATAAAGAAGATTTGTTTATGCAAGCCTTAAAAAAATGTCCAGGACAACTGCAATATCAAAGTACTCCAGTCCAAATATTCAGTGATTTGTATCAGCAAATGATTGATTGGAGACGCAGCATGAAGCTATGTACTGCTGTGTTGACCAAGAATGGAATTAGATACAACTGGGGCTACCCTGTGATGTGTTTCTTCATGATCAACAACAAGAGATACAAGATAACATCATGTAAACAAGGAATTGATATTTTGGAAGAACTGGGATTGACGGCAGGAACCTCGAGTGAAGCGGACGGGATGAGCAGGAGTCGGAGGGAGCATCTAAGTAAGACAATGTGGAAGGAAGAAGGATGTGTGGTGGCAAGGAGAGGAGTAGAAGAGAAGGGGAACGTGCAAGAAACCGGAAGGAAGTGAAAGAAGAGTTTTTCTTAATTTTTTTCCCCTTCAATTTTTTATTTTTATTCATCCTTTCCCCTCTCTTTTCCTCTCTCTTCCTTCTTTACTTTTTTCTTTATTTTAATAAATATACACATATTAAGGGTAACAATATTTAAAATAAGGTAATAACCTGGATGGATAAGGACAAAGGATTATTTGGGAGGGATCTACGGGTCAGTTTCCTGGTGGGTGGGTTCATCTGTGAGACTGTGTGTGTGCGTGTGTATGTGTGTGTATATATAATGTGCATTTCAAAGTGTGCATTTTTAAAATGCATTCACAAGTTCAGGAATGTGCGAACATTTTTTAAAAAAATGCACTCCCATTCACGATCCTATTCGGGGTTGCAAACAGGGCAACTTTTGGGTGATTTGAGAAATAAAAAAAATAATTCTTAGACATCCCCATAGGGATGTATGAGAATTTCATTTTTGCTAGCAAGACGTGAGCATGCCCTGTTTGAAGCTCCGATTGCAAATGTGAGGACATGTCCACCAAAACGTTTGCAAATTGCTGGACATGTGCTCACGTTCAGTTTGTGCAACTTTCCTGGTTTGATTTTGCAGAAATTTCCTAATTTGCACTAACTCCTGAATTGACCCTGCTTTAGTCTAGGGAGAAAATGGTGCAAATTAGGAAATTTGCACAAATTTGGGGAAATTCGCACAAATTTTACATTCAATCCCTGCTCGATTTGCACTATTTCCCCATTCACGCAGAGTGAGTAGTGATCACAAATGTGAACAGGAATTGGGCAAGAGATGAGTAGCAATACGTTGTTCAGAGAACCCTTGTGATCTTGAACATCGCTTGTTCGCTGATCCCTAGAGGAGATGAGTCAGCAATTAGATGTCGTTCCAGCTTAAAGGATGCCTCTTTTTTCTCTGAATTGGTATGTTTAGAACAGCCCTGCCAACCTAGTGCCCTCCTGATGTTTTGGACTACATCTCCCAGAATTCCTGACCATTGGCCATGCTAGCTAGGGATGATGGGAGTTGAAGTCCATTGGCACAGCACCAGCTTTTGGAAGACTGGTCTAGCAGAAGCATTATGTGTAATATTAGCATTCATGCCACAGCAATAGGACATTGTGACAGGTAATAGGTATCCAACCATATCCCCCATAAATGCCAGTGTAATCAAGGGTGAATCATAAAGATATTTTTACAACTTCTTTTATGCGTCTATAATTTTTCTTCCCCCCACCTTTTTTTTGGAGCCCCAGAGGACTGGTATCCTGCATGTAGCCAACTTGTCACATTTTAGCACCCCCGGAGGCAAAGCCATACAGATGCCTCATTAATAAAGATTGTTTTCCTGACGAGAGGCTCATTACATAATTAGAAGGAACACCAAGAATTTACAGCCTCTAGTAACTGCATATTCAGTGCTGTCCAGTGTCATCAGATATCTGGATACAGGATTTTCATTAATGCATTAGCCTTTGGCTGGGCATCAAGTATTATAAAATAAAATCTATATGGTGTAACCAGGAAGAATGAGAAATCATTAACTCATAAAATACATAATGTCAGTTTTTGATAACGTGTATGTGTTACGGAGCTCTTATAAAGACCAACTTGAATGGAAACATAGGGAAAAGAGGAGCCAGATGGAGCTGGGCTCTCAGCAGAGCCAATGGAGAGGACCCTACTGTCCCATTTCTACCTCTACTGTAGCCAGATGTAATGGCAACTGAATGATAGCAGTTGAGGGAGAGGGAGAGCCAAATGGAGCTGTTGTCTCAGGAGAACTGATGGAATGAGCCCGTCACCTCCTCTCTCCCTCTGCTGCAGGCAGGTGGATACTGTTTATATTTATATGAACACACACACATATATCCTACATAAATATTCCTTTACCCAATATTTTGGCTACTCCTATTCAAAACAACCCCCTCCATCCTCTGTGTTTCAGAGCCAGTGTGGCGTAGTGGTGAGAGTGTTGGACTGGGACTCGGGAGATCTGGGTTCTAGTCCCTGCTTGGCCATGAAACTCACTGGGTGACTTTGGGCCAGTCACTGACTCTCAGCCTAACCTACCTCACAGGGTTGTTGTGAGGATAAAATGGAGAGGAGGATTATGTAAGCTGCCTTGGGTTCCTTGCAGGAAAAAAGGTGGGGTATAAATATAATAAATAAATAAAATAAATAGTAGGACTCATGTGCAGACATTTGATGAGGACTACGATGCACAGATGGAGAACGGATTTTGAACTTGCCTCCCGCCTTGCATACCAGGCCTCCACATGGGAATGCAGTGTGCATAGGCGATGACTCCCTCAACCTCTTCCTCAACTCCCTAAAACACCACCCCAAACCACAAACCATATTTTTAAAAGATGCCATTTGCAAAGTCATTTAACATTTGAGAGACTGAGCTCGAGTTTCCACTCTGCACATTTGTCCGGCTCAATCTGAGCATTTAGTTCTCAGACTCGCTCTCATGTGGATCATTTTCATTTCCTGCTCTGAACTTTGACTCTTTAATTTTATGCCCCTTTCCTTGCCTGGGAAGGTCTGATCTTTTCAATAATGTAAGCAACAGATTTATAAGAGCTGCCATTAATCTTCCCCTTCTGTTCTTATAGCCTGAGTTCTACTTGCATCAGTCATAGCCAGACATATATTGGGAAGAAATATGCATTTTTCATTTCCTGGGTTTTCAAAAAGTAAAATTGTATCCCCTTAGGTCATAACAAACATATCTGGAGGAAGTTCCATGGTTCTTCCTGCTTAAGCAGTTTCCCCCTTAGTATTTCTTGCTAGGAGAAACTGCATAAAATAGGACTACTTCACACACACCCATGCATCTCTCTTGATCGCTAACTCAACTACAACTACCGAGAGCCTCTGGAGTGTCTCAGTCAATCTTGCTTTTCCAAACTACTTCTGTACATGTAAGGCAGGAGTGCAGAAGTTCAGGCCTGCGGGCCAAATTCAGCTCGCTTCAGGTCCTAATCCAGCCCTGCTGGGTTTCCTGGAAGACCACACCCCTCCCCCAAGCTCTACCCCTTCCCCCCCAAACACTGATTGTTTGGTGGTTTCCTGGCTTTTGTGTATTTCCCCCCATGTTAAAAGGTTGAAATGCCTCCCCTAAGGCTTAGTAGTTACTGGTAGAGAGAGCTTTAAGCCCAGATAGGCTGGTATCTTTGGCCCCGCCCCTTCCCCTTTTGCCTTTGGCCCTGCCCACCACTGGAATAATGCAGCCCCCCCCCCAAGAGCGTCTCTGAAATAGAAATCGGCCCTTGGGCTGAAGGAGGTTCAACCCTCCCCTGTAAGGTCTTGTTTTTTGTTTTCCCTTGAAAAGTCACCTCTCTGGAAAGTGACGCACGTTAAGGTGGCGGATTGGTGCCTGCTTATTGACAAGATACTGTAGTATATATATATATATATATATAAAAATTACTTTTTATATGGCCCTCATCCAAAGATATCGGGATGATGTACAAGGCATGAATAAAATTAATCCTGCTGAAAACATGGATCTACTCTTAGTGCTCACAAATGCACACCTCGTCCACATCATTCACACACACACACACACACACACACACACACCATTCACCTTGCAGATCATCTAGGGAAGGGGTGGCATTTTGCCGGCTCAGTGCTGAGAATGGCAATTTGGAACAACATCTGTAGCTGTTAATAAGAGGGGCAGTATATGAATTGTCTTGAATTTCCAGACACACTTTATTTCCAGGGCTAGATTGTGGTGTTTGTGCATTTCTTCATGTTTTGTTGTTTCAGTGTTATGTGTGAACGGTATTGCAATGTCTATTATAGTTGCTGAATTATTGATTTCATTTCATTTATTATTATTTTTTGTTCTCCAGAATTCTTCTTGGTCTACTGTAATCCATTGTTTTATCTGTTGTAATAGGCTTATCCTAAAATAAAGTGTAATCATTACAAGTACTGAGTCAGGACTATAGTATATGTATATTTATCGTAAGGGGATGGTTCTTCTAGGGAGCGGAAGACCTTTAGGTAGCTGAGGATGGTAGAATCAAAGCAGCAAAGGGACCAAAGTATAACTTACATTGTACTAATGTATGAAATATATAGATGTATAAATCCACATACATTCCAAATTCAAATGAATTGTATTTATTGTCATTTGGAATGTAGATGTATAAATGCATGCAAATTCCAAATTCCAATAAATTGCATTTATTGTAATTTGTAATTTGTATGGATTTATACATCCAGGGGTTGGATCCAGATATAGTCCAGTCTGGAGGATGGGTTATGCAGGGGATAGTGCACAGTTAATTCACGGTCCCTGAATGCAGCATAGTTGTTTGTCCAGTGTTTATTCATTCCAATATTCACTTATTGGAATTTATAATTGAGTTTATTTACTCAAATTTATATACACTGCTTTCTACAAAAGTATTAAAGTACAGAAGCATTAAACTCTGAGGATTATTGAGGGTGGGGGATGATTCACAATTGATAAACATAATAACATAAGAAGAGCTCTGTTGGGTTAGATCAGGGGTCCTCAAACTTTTTACACGGGGGGCCAGTTCATTGTCCCTCAGCCTGTTGGGGGGCCGGACTCACTGGGACTCCCCTGTGCCACCTCCTTCATGCTGCCCCCGCCGCTGGTGCAGGACCCCCGGCCGCAGGACCGCCCCGCTGCCGCCGCCGCAGGACCCCCACCCCCCGCTGCAAGACCGCCCCACCGCCCCCTGCTGCTGCCGCCACCGCAGGTCCCCCCTGCCCCCGTAAACCCCCGCCGCCGCCATAACCCCCCCGCCACTGCCATAGCCCCACCCGCTGCTGCCATAACCCCACCCGCCGGCGCCATCCTACCTGGTCCCCTGCACGCTGCTGCTGCTGCCGGTGCCTCTGCCACAGCCTCCGCTCGAGGCCGCCGCTGCCGCTCCGTCGCGTCCATCCTGGACTCCGCCCGCGCTCAGTTTTGAAAAACAGCGCAGGCGGGGTCCAGGATAGACGCAACGGGACCAGCGGGCGGCGAGGCGGATGAGGTAAAGCCCCCCTGCCGCTTCCCGCCCACCCACCGTAACCCGCCGCTTCCCACCCACCCACCCACCATAACCTGCCGCTTCCCGCCTTCCCGCCCACCCACCCAGCCACCGTAACCCGCCGCTTCCCGCCTTCCCGCCCACCCACCCACCGTAACCCGCCGCTTCCCGCTTCCCGCCCACGCACCCACCCACCGTAACCCGCCGCTTCCCGCCCGCCCACTGTAACCCGCCGCTTCCCGCCCGCCCGCCATAACCTGCCGCTTCCCGCTTCCCGCCCATGCACCCACCCACCGTAACCCGCCGCTTCCCACCCACCCACCGCTTCCTGCCTTCATCCCTGCCGCCGTCCTACCTGGCCACCACCACCGCCCGAGTCCGCCGCCGCTGCTGCTGCTCCGGCGCGTCCATCCTGGACTCCGCCCACGCTCAGTTTTGAAAAACAGCGCAGGCGGGGTCCAGGATGGACGCGCCGGAGCAGGGTCCCGTCGCGTCACTTCCGCCGCGCCAGAAGTGATGTGACGGGACCAGCGGGCGGCGAGGCGGATAAAGTAAAGCCTGCGCCCCGCTACTGGCTAAGCCGCCCCTCCTCCCCTTCCCCCCCCACAGGAGATGCAGGGCGGCAGGCAGGCAGGTGGCCCGGCAGGCGGCCCATGCCCCCCCCGCTGGCTCAGCCGCCCCTCTTCCCTCACAACTCTTGATTGGCCGCCGGGCCGGATGAAAAGACCCGGCGGGCCGGATGCGGCCCGCGGGCCATAGTTTGAAGACCCCTGGGTTAGATGAAAGGCCCCGTTTAGTCCAGCATTTTGCTTTCCACAGCAGCCAGCCAGATACTTCCAAGAAGTCCACAAAGAAGGCATGAGGGCAACAAGTCGAGTGGATACTTATGCGTCGCTCAAAAAAGCGAACACAGATTTGCATAAAATTGCATAAGTTAATATTTATCTATGAATACATGAACATTTGGGAATAAGTACATCTCACTATAGTGCAGAAGACTATGGATGTGCTAATCGGCAACACTTGAGCTTGCTGAAGTTCTCAGAATTCCACTTTGAAGCTCTTTCCGACTCAAGTCCGTCTCGGACTGAGAGCTTGCTTGCTTTCTTTTCTCATGAAAATCCATGCATATTTTCATGCACATTTTTGCATATGTACGCATCAGTTGTGCACATCTTTAAAATATGCACATTCTTCTCCCATTTATTATGTGTATTTGTGTATATTTTTTCAAAAGTGCGCATTTTCATGTGCGTTCCTCAAATGTACGCATGCTGTCGAACACATTTTGGTGGTCCGTGAATCATCACATTGCAGGCTCAGAAATGTATGGACTTTGACCGTAGACTGCATCTGAGTCTGTGTTCAGTCCAGAAGGTGTGAACTGGATAAATCCTGATCAAAGATGAACTGAAATGAATTTCTCCTACATCCCTGCAGAAGACTGTGACCAGGAGATCTGTGTGCCTGCGTGTTCATTCTGCTGTCCAGGTGCGAACTGTGGATGGGTAAAATAAAAAATAAAAAATTAAGAGTGGAATCCTATGCATGGTAGAACAGAAAAAAGTTCTACAACTCCCAGAATTCCCTAGACAGCCTTGCAGGATTTTTTTCTGTGTAAACATGCAGTAGGTTGCGCCCTAAGGGTTCTTTATCTTTAATCTTTAACCAGAATTGGACTGGATATCTCCTCAAATAGAAGACGGGCCTCTGGCAGCCCTTCAAACAGAGGACTGTCCTCTGCAAAAGAGGACACCTGGCCACCCAACACCCTCTCCTTCTGCTCCCTCCCCCCACCCAGCAACAACTGCTATTTAGTGGCATCCTGGCTCTGAACCTGAGGTGTTTATTTAACTATCATGGCCCTTAAAATAAATAGAACCATCATAATTTATATTTGAACACATCAAGGAGCAGGGCTGTGGCCTTCCTGAATGTTCATTGATATCACTCACTACTACACTCCACCCACAATTCGAAATAGCAGTCCTGGATATATTTTTTTCCAAGGGGAAGGGCCATAGTTCAGTGGTAGAGGACCAGCTTTGCATACAAATGGTCCCAGATTCAATCCTCAAGGTCCCCAGGCAGGGCTGGAAAAGACCCCTGTCTGAAACCCTGGGGAACTGCTGCCAGTCAGTGCATAGTCAAAACTGAGATAGATGGTCTGCCTCAGAGGAAGAAAACATCCTTTGTTGGTGAGAGCAAGAAGTCAGGATGCAAGTCTAGCTACCTGAGGCCTGGCTATGCTTTTCTCAAAAGCTATATTCAAGTGTATGTTTCTGCAGTGCCAAGTAGGGGGTAGCAGCCGGCAAGTTTTTAGCCAAGATGTGTGCCCATTCCGAGGCTCTTTCTCATCAAGAAATCTTCCTCCTTTCCTTTTTAAAATCACTGGACATCCCCCCCTGCAGTAGGTCATTTGTTCCAGGTATGGACCAGCCTTGGGCTTTGTTTCCTTGTTTGTTTCCTTTGCAGCTTTACTGTTGTTATTTTTTTCCCTTTACCTAAAACAAAACAAAAACATTAACATCCAATGCATCCTTTTCACTATGAAAGCCAGCAGTAATATGTGGTTTAATTACATGATTAGCTAAAGATACCTGAAGCCATGAGTTCAAACCCGGAGGGAGGGAAATACAGAAATTGACCACAGTTGCTTCTCAGAGACTGAGGACAATTGGCCTATTGTTTTCTATCAAAAATACACCGATTTTGTTTGAAACTTGCAATGACAAGGCTTCGTAGGAAAGCAGGTCTTTAAAAAAATAGCAAGGCTACTGGAATTAGAATATCTGTCCATCTAGGCCAGTATTTTCGACATTGACTGGCAGTGGCTCTCCAGGTTTTCAGACAGGATTCTTTCCTAGTCCTACCTGGAGATGCCGGGGGTCGAACCTTGGCCCTTCTGCATGCATTTTACCACAGAGCTACAGCCTTTA
The DNA here is from genome assembly GCA_021292165.1 of Shinisaurus crocodilurus. Taxonomy (NCBI): domain Eukaryota; kingdom Metazoa; phylum Chordata; class Lepidosauria; order Squamata; family Shinisauridae; genus Shinisaurus; species Shinisaurus crocodilurus. The sequence continues at coordinate 270,730,586 of CM037878.1, read as the reverse complement.
ATCTAAAACATTTGAGCAGGACTGTTTTATTATATTTCTTATAGATGTGCAGGGCACGTTCTGCCTTAACCCCAGGTTGTATCTGCTGGGAAGTATCTTCCTGATGCTTGGTTGCATCTTGCAACCAGCTGTTTCCCTGCAGGTAGGATCACATGAACCACCTGCCCTAGGACTGGGTTGAGAAGACATTTTGTTGCCTGCGGCAGAACAGATAATGCCGCCCTCCAACCCAAGTCAAGGTGCATAGTAACCCAAAGTCAGCCTTTGGCCCATGAGGCTGAAAATCCCATGAGCTCCCTTCCCCCATTCCTGGCAGTAAAAATACAACCATAACCAATGAACGAAGAATTTCCTGCCCTTTCATGACACCCAAAATCTGCTGCCCGAGGCAGTCTCCTCAGTCTGCCTAATGCAGCAGGTGCAAAACCTCAGGCCCTGAGAGCAAATCAAGCCCTCCTGGGGACCGCAGTCTGGCTCTCCAGGGTTCCCTGATGGCCACACCCCATCCCCAGGCCCCACCCCCTTTCCCCCAACCACCAATAATTTGGTGGTTTCCCGGCCTTTGTGCAGTCCCCCCCCCCAATCCGAAAGGTTGAAATGCCACTCCTCGGGCCCAGTGACTGGCAGGAAGAGCCTGGAGTTAAAATACGGCTGGCTGCCATATTGCCCTCAATCTCTGTGGTTGCACCTTTCCGTTCAGCCTGTTTTGCACATGCAGCTGCTCACGTGGGTCATGAAAGGGAACCGCGTGCCCGCTCTTCCCCAAAGAAGCAAATCCCACGAAGCAGTCTGGCCCGGGGGTTGGCCGCTTTCATCCGTACTATCTACAAACCCTCCTTCCAAAGGGTTCTGCCCATGTCAGCACACACACGATGGCAGCTTTAGTTAAATGAGTAGTTGATCTCTTTTTGGCCTGATGCTATTTTTTATGTCACTGAGGGCGCAATCCAATCTGATCAAACTGAGAAGGTCGCCTCCATGCTCCTCCTGCCCTGCAAAACACTTAGATGGCCTATTTCGACCATCTCAGTGATGCGCCTCGGAGCAGGAGGGAAGGAGACCGGGGTGCTGCCAGGATACGTTGTATCTTGGCGGTGCCAGTCTCCTCCCTTCCCTGCCCCCCGGAATGCCCCCTAAACCCCATCTCCAAGGTTGCTCTTGTGACCTCGGAGACACAGCCCACGCAGTTCTTTCCATGCCGGCAACAACAATGGGGGAAGGCAGCTACGAGCGCAGAGACCCAGCTACGAGGTCAGAGCAATTTTCTGACCTTCTTAGCTGGATTTCCGAAAAATCCTTTGGCTGTCTAGATGCTGTCTAGCAGTTAGATATTTTAAAATTTGCCGTTCTTAATATTTGATTTTGTTTATACTGGCTTTGACTGCAGATACTGGGGCTCGTATACCACCCTGGCAGTGCCCCAGGTTTTTGAGGGCCCTTGGGCGAGACACGCTCAATGGGCCCCGTTCCTCAGCGAGTCTACCTTCCTTTTTTTTTTGTCACCAGCTGCTACTGCTCCTCCTCTTCTTTCACATTATTGCTGCTACCACGTGCTTGCTTGACAGGCAAAGAGCCGGTGAGTCAGTGAGTGACAGGTAGAGAGCCAGTAGACCAGAGCGAGAGACAGTTGAACAAGCAGGTTGCAATGGTGAACAATGGAAAGCTAAGCAGGGTCAGGCCTGGTTGTTACTTGGATGGGAGACCCCTCCTCTAGTTTCCTGCATGGAGCAGGGGGTTGGACTCGATGGCCTTGTAGGCTCCTTCCAACTCTATGATCCTATGAATCTTGCCAGTGGGCCCCTGGTGGGTTGTGGGCCCCCAGCAGGTGCCCAACTATGCCTACCCTTGACAGCATCCCTGCTCCTTGGGCAACCTGTTGGAAAGAAAGCAGATAAATAAAGTTAACATATGCCTCCCCCACCCCAAATGAGTCGAAGTTGCACCCTGCGCTAGTCTGCACATTTAGGCCTTCCATTATACGGCATTATTTCGGAAGCAGATCAGCACTAAGAAAGGAGAAGAATGTTGTTGAGATGGATGGGATGAGATCCAAGAGCCAGTTCATTATCTAAGCTACTGTCATTGTTCATCCAGACAAGAGAAAATCGCTCTCTTGTTTTATCTGCATTTAAGGAAAAACACCCCCCCCCCAAATCCTGAAGTCTAAAATCCAGAGATTTTATGACCATTGTGCTGGTTCTTTCCCAAGCAGTGGAAAGTGCAGGGCAGCCTTTGTGGAGTATATTTCCTTTGGAAAGGACAGCCCTGAAAACACTGATGATATCTTATATATTTCTCTAGAAATGTTTGGGCAGAGAAGAAATGATAGCATTGCAGCAGCCAAGTAATAATAAATCCTACATACTAACAGTGAACTCATTCTCTGAGTCTAGTCAAACCCACATTATCCACACACAAGAGGGAGGTATCAGCAGGTATGAGGAAACTGCAAGGCTTGTCAAAGCAGAAAGGGCTGCTGGTGGTGGCGGAACAGATGGGCTGATTGGGTAAGAGAAGTGGTGAACGCCTCTTTACGGCAAGGTGTGATTCCATCTTTCCTAAAAGAGGTGGTGGTAAGACCTTTGTTTAAAAACAAAAAACAAAACCCCACCCTGAACTCCACTGCATTGGATAATTTCTGGCCGGTCTCCAATATTCCATTCTTGGGCAAGGTGCTGGAGCACATGGTGGTTTCTCAGCCCCAGGGATTTTTGGATGATGCAGATTATCTAGATCCATTTCAGTCTGGCTTCAGACCTGATTATGGCACAGAGACTACTTTGGTCATCTTGGTGGATGATTTATGCTGTGAACTAGACTGGGGAAGAGTGTCCCTGTTGGTTCTGCCAAACCTCTGTTCTAAATCTGTTCTAGTTCTAAATCAGTGTCTGATTTAGTGTCTGGACTGGATGAGGGCAAACAAATTGAGGCTTAATCCGGACAGGACAGAGGTGCTTTTGATGAGTAGAAAGGCAGATCGGGGAATAGGGATTCAACCTGTGCTGGATGGGGTTACACTCCTTGTGAATAATAATAATAATAATAATAATAATAATAATAATAATAATAATAATAATAATTCTTATTCTTATTATTTCTTACCCGCCTCTCCATCTAGATTGAGGCAGGGAACAGCAGAAAATATAAAATACATAAACTAATCAAACACAACACATACTATTAAAACATATTAAAACATCTTAAAAACATCTTAAAACACCTTAAAACATCTGTTCAGGCTCACAGTTTAGGTGTACTCTTGGACTTGGCCCTGAACCTGGATGCCCCGGTTTTGGGGGTGGCCAAGAGTGCATTTACACACTTGAGGCTAGTGCACCAACTGCACCAATTCATAAAGATGCTTGATCTGGCCACAATCATGCATGTCTTAGTTACCTCCTGTTTGGACTACTGTAACACGCTCTGCATGGAGATCCCCTTGGAAACTGTTCAGAAGGTTCAGCTGGTCCAGAATGCTGCAGCCAGACTGTTGACAGGGGCCAGTAACAGGGAGAACGTGACTCCCTTGTTACAGCAGCTTCACTGACTACTGTCCCCCCCCCCCCAAGCAGTATTCAAAGTGCTGGTTATGACCTAAAAAACCCAGTACAGTTTGTGACGAGGCTACCTGAAAGACCGCCTTCTTCCATACAACCTTGTCCAAGTCTTAAAATCATTGGGACAAGCCCTTCTTTCAAGACTGCCACCTTCAGAGGTGCATTTCGTGGCAACATGAAAGTGGGCCTTCTTGGTGGCTGCTCCCAGGCTGTGGAATGCCCTGCTGGGGGAGGCAATGTTGGCTCCCTTTTTGCTGTCCTTCTGCCAGCAGGCAAATAGGCAACTCTCACCTGTAGTCTTGAGAAATGGTACAGTCCAGGAACAACTTTACCACCTCATCTGCTGTTGTATAGGCTGGACTGCAATTCCCAGCACGTTGAGTAGCATAAAAATACTCTTTATCTTCAAACACACACACACACACACACTGCTATGGCCTACTCCTGTAGTTCCTGTGTGTGAATTCTGTATGCCTAACAAATTGGTCAGCCAAAAATAAAAATGGCTGAAGATCTCTGTGCTTCCCTCAAATGGTTGCTCTTAATCCATCTGAATTGCTCACAATTCTCAGCAGAGCTCACCTTACCCCTGTTCACATGACACATTCAGGAATAGGAATGCATGTCTAGGGAGGAGCAGGCTCACACCCATTGGTGCTGTGCTGTCCCATTAATGCATCCACCCAGTGCCTTACAGGCGGCTTGTGTGTGTGTAGCTCCTGTTCACAGCTTTGGATGAATGTGTGAACAGGGAACGGGCGCTATGCAGGGGAGGCTGCTGACTCCTATGTCAGACGGGCTCCTTATCCATTGCAGCTTCCCCCCGAGCTTTATAGGAGCTATCCATGGCGCTGTGCTCCATCCCCAAAATAGGTTCACCACCATGGATAGCTCCTATAAAGCTCGGAATAAAAGCTGCAATGGATTAGGAGCCCCACTGATATAGGAGTCAGCAACCTCTCCTGGTCCTATGCTTTGCCCCCTCCCCTGCCCTCATCCATACATTCATTCCCTCAGAGCTTGAACTAGAGGCCCAATGGGAAGGCAGAACCTTGACAGTTTCTGTCCCAGAGTTTTATCCTTGACAGTTTTTGTCCCAGAGTTTTATCCTTGACAGTTTTTGTCCCAGAGTTTTATCCTTGACAGTTTTTGTTCTAGAATTATGTTACAAAGAAGCAATCTGATAGATAGATAGATAGATAGATAGGATAGGAGCAAAAGAAAGGAAGGAAGGAAGAAGGAAGGAAGGAATAAAGACAGACAGAAAGAAAGAAAGAAAGAAAGAAAGATGCTGCAAGTGTTTCTGGGTACAGTGTTAAGTAACTGTATCCATATTTAGCATTTATCTTCCGAAGAACAACACTTTTAATTTTGCAACTTGCATATTTCTTTATCAATTGCAAGACGAGAAAATGATAAAATGGCGCATTTCCCCCCTTCTTAATCTAAACTGTTAGTCATGCAGTTCCTCCAATGATAGCTCATTTTATTGTCTCTGTTCGGCACAACCTTCTGTTTCAGTCTCCACCCTCCTATCTATGCTGTGCAGCTTACAAATTGGTAACAGGTTAAGTGCCTCGGAGACTGACGGCAGCCGCTGCGTTTAATGTGTGATCCACAGGCTTGCCGCTGCCTCTCCAACAGCAGAAATCTTGTCATCAGCACGTGTCTCATTCTCACTCTGGTGGGCACTTAAGTGGGACATGCTGAACCAAGAGTAACTAGATTTAAACCATTTTCTTGAGTCTGTGGTGGGGATTGTTTGGCAGTTTGCAATGAGTTCTTCAAGCCCAGCTCCACATCTGTCAAAGTCGAGAAAGGAAATCCTATGGATTTCAGTGGATGCTAGGCTTGGGTTGCCCAATATTATTATGATAAATTTCTCTATGGGGTGGTTCAAGCATGCATGGTAAACCCCTGGTGACTGCAGCATCAAGGGGTAGCTTAAATGTGTGATTAAGTAATAATCACATGGGAGATGCACACAGGGTCACACAGTTTCATAGATTTTCATAGATCATAGAGTTGGAAGGAGCCTACAAGGCTATCGAGTCCAACCCCCTGCTCAATGCAGGAAACTAGAGGAGGGGTCTCCCATCCAAGTAATAACCAGGCTTGACCCTGCAGTTGATTTACAGGAGCTCACATAACCCACTGTCTTCCCCATATATACCCAGTTGACCCCTGAGATCTTCTGAGGAAGCCTTATTGGTCATTCCATGGCCAATGGAATAGCACCAGGTAGTGGCATGTAAGTGGGCCTTGGCACATAAGGAGGCCTTCTCAGTGGTGGCACCCACTCTTTGGAATGCTCTTCTATGTGACATTTAAGAGGTAGAAACAGTGCTTGGTTTTAAACACCTCTGAAAAACACACTTAAGTTGCAATTCTATGCATGTTCAGATAGAAAAAAGTCCAATCTGAACTGACTGGGGAATGCTGGGAGTTGTAGGATTTTTTTCTGTCTAAACGAGTGTTGGATTGTGCCCTCATTCACACAGACTTTCCCTGACCTGTGAGGGAGTCTGCTACTACCCTGTTTTATTGTTTATACTGTAACATTTTTTTTAATTGTTTATACTGTAACATTACTGTAAATGTCCTGTAACATTTATTTTTTTTAACATTTCAATGTTTTTAAGTATGCAGTTTTATCTTGATTTTTTAATCCCGTAATATTGTGTTTTATTGTGAATTGCTTAGGGACTTTAATATATTACATGGTATAAAAGTATTATAATACAAATACGTAAAATAAATAGTGACGCGATCCAATGAGGCTGCCCGTAAGCCTCTGAACTCGGAGGATTGTGGTCGTCCTACGGAGGGTGGGAGGAGCGTGGAGGCGAAGGTCGCCTCTGTGCTTCTTCCACCCTGCAAAGCACAACGATGGCCCATTTTGGCCATCTAAGTGTTTTGCCCCCGGAGTGTGAGGAGAGGAGACCGAGTTGCCACCAGGACACTGTGTATGCCGGCGGAGCCTGTCCCCTCTCATCCATGCTCACTTCCCACCCACAAAACTCAATTTTTTGAGGTCAAAGCTGCAGCCAGCGCAGTTCTTTCCGCACTGGCTGTGAGGGTGGAGGGAGGGCGCTCCGAGTTTGGAGTCCCAGGTCCGACCTTGGAGGAGTGCATTTTTGAGGTAGGAGCTGGGACTCAGAATTATCCATCTAAGACTCTGTCTAGCAGCCATGGGATTGCGCCTTAAATAATGTTACTATATGAACGGTTGACCTTAGGGTGGATAATGTGTCGTTTATTTATTTATTTATTTATTTACAGAGGACATCCTTCTATTTGAAGGACTGTCAAAGGACAATCCTTTATTTTGAAGGGCTACCTAAAAGAACCATAAGAAAGGAGAACAGGTAAGGGCCTTGAAGTTGCCCGTCAATGGTTAGCCCCTGGACAGCAGACTGAGCAGGCACCCCGGCCATCTGGACACAATCTTCCCCTCTGTGGTGAGAGGTTTTGTATTTCTGTCGAAATGAGAGTAATTATTTCTAATTTTGTGTCTATGCATATAAATTATGCACGCACGCACACACACACACACACACACACTGCAAATCTATATCTTTGTTTGCCTTTTGTGTGTGATGCATTTCCTCTTTTTTTCTTTTATCCTTGTGATGCATGAGTGGCCACACTGCTGGACTTCACCGTAGTATTACATGAGTGGCTGACATATTGGAGCCCCATGTAACCCAGCTATCTACTGCAGCTGGTTCTTTCATCACTACCCTTGGAGGACGAAAAGACCGGCAGTCGTGGGGTGGGAGTGGGAGTGGGAGTAAGGAGCATGCAGCCAGGGAATGGACCACCCAATTGCCAGCAGTCAGGGGTGGGGGAGATGGGAGATACTGCCACAAGTACCTAGTGAGAACTGGGTGTCGGTGGGGAGGATATGCTACACAAACGCTATGTGTCAGAGGGCACAGAAGCAGCCCCAATGTAATTATACTTTATTATTTTATGTATCCCGCCTTGGGGACTCTTCTGGATTGAAAGGTGGGATAGAGGTCAAACCAACGATCAATCAAAAATAATTGATTGACAGAGGCGTCGTGTGGGCTGGCTTTGGGATATAAATTCTGGGGAAATCTGTCACGGACCAGAATGGAGTTCTAGCCCAGGCTACTAGCCAGAGCAGGAGGGAAAAGCCAGTCTGGTAATGGGGTTCTCAGGTCTTATGGCAACTCCCAGGTCCGTGAGCCCCTTGGAGCTAGGGAGGCCAGATGAAAAACTACACCGGCTTAAATTCCCTGCTCTGCACAATTAGGAAAGGGTACAGGGAGCCCTGTCTTGCTGTGCATCTGGCCACTTTACTTGGGTCCCGGCCCACGTGCATAGAGCCACCGCTTGTTCTCAGCATACCTACTAGTGTCTGACTTAGGAGTAGGCACTGCGGTAAATCCATCCTAGTGATGACTCGGGGGTCGCTATCATGGTCATCAACCTCAACAACACAAAATCACGCTGAATTTTTAATTGAGAAGCCAGTTATAAAAATCATAATAAACGGTTATGATAACTGAAAACAATAGCACTGGTGATTACGATTCTTCAGATTCTCTGGATGACTGCCTAGGCAATTTGAATGAATGAGGTAATATTGCAACCAGTGATTTAAATACACACACACACACACACATATATTAAAGCCAACCACGTACAGTATGTTTTAGTTCTATTTTAAAATGTGTTTTTTGCCTATGGTAAAAAAGATTCTAACTCTCTGTTTTCAGAGCAATCCAAAAAGTTATCATTCAGCATAAATTTTAATAAGCACATTCTCAAGAGCTAAGCTATACTCTAATTAATGGGCAAAATAATTGTGCCCGGTATGCAATCTGGCTGACAGCCCCCAGCCTTGGTTAACTCTATGACTGTTGCTTTTTCCTATCTCCTGTATTGAGAAATCATGCAAGTACTCTTTGGGGATAATCAGCCTTGGCTGTTAACGCATGGCGGGTAAGGCAGCTTTTATACACTGGAGTAAGCCTGTGAAACATACTGCATTGCAGCAAGCTGGCTAAGAACTCGGTGAAGCAAAGCTTATTTGCTGCTCGGAACAGAGCATGAGCGAAACGCCGTAATCAGTGAGCGCAGGCAGTGTGTGTGTAGGGTAGGGTGGGGAGGGGGACGATGGCGAGGAATTAAGCACGTTGAACATGCATATGCAAATGTGCTAAACAAACGACATCCCTGCTTTATGTCAGGAAAGGGCGATGTCTATGTACTTGGTTGCCAGAAGTGCTGCAAATATATAATATACATATGCATATGTCCACTATTTAAAGCAGTGTTCTTCTCCAACCTTGGGTCCCCAGATGTTTTTGGCCTACAACTCCCAGCATGCCCCAGCCAGCATAGCTGGCTGGGGCATGCTGGGAGTTGTAGGCCAAAAACATCTGGGGACCCAAGGTTGGAGAACACTGCTTTAAAGGCATAAGTAGGGCCCAGCTGGGTCAGACCAAAGATCTAATATGTAGACCAGCACCCTGTTTTCCACATTGGTGGGATTCATACCTATGGGAAGCCCACGCAAGCAATAGCTCTCTCCTGTTATAGTTGTCCCAGTAGCTTACTGGTCTTCTGAAGCATGCTGTCTTTGACCATGGTAGAGAGCCAGTATGGCGTAGTGGTGAGAGTGTTGGACTGGGACTTGGTAGATCCGGGTTCTAGTCCCTGCTTGGCCACGAAGCTCACTGGGTGACTTTGGGCCAGTCACGGACTCTCAGCCTCACCTACCTTGCAGGGTTGTTGTGAAAATAAGATGGAGACGAGGAGGAGAGGATTAAGCAAGCTGGCTTGGGTTCCTTGCAGGAAAAAAGATGGGATACATATAAACATAAGATATACAGTCATGCCTTGGATTGAGAGCATAATTCGTTCTGGAAACGTGCTTGTAATCCAAAACACTCTTATATCAAAACGAAATCCCTCAAAAAAATTTGTACAGAGATTTTTAATTTAAGCCATACTACAGTGCTTGTATTGCAAGACGTCGCTTGTATATCAAGTAAAAAATAAATAAATAAATATTTAAAAATTTGCTTGTCTTGCAAAATGCTCTCAAACCAAGTTACTTGCAATCCAAGGTATTACTGTATAGATATATGCTATAGCGATTATGAGCAGTATCCAATGCTGCCTGTGCACCAGTGCAACAGTGCACCAGTCCCACTGCAACAAGAAGCTAGTGCTCCCTAAAGCAACCAGAAATGAGCCGAAGTGCTTGTGTCCACAATGGAACAGGCCAGTGGAGCTTGCAGAAGGGAGCTCCACTGATGATCCTGTTCCGGAAACGAGCATTTCAGCTCGTTTCTGGGGTTGCTCGTGGAAGCGCTAACTTCCTGTTGTGCTGGTGGTGGGTCCCACTGGTGCAACACAATCAGCAGAGGCAGAGGGAAACCACTGGGCACTCCTCTATGATAGCCTTCCCCTCCGTGAATTTGTCCACTTCCCTTTCTAAGTCCCATTTCTAATTTGGTGGTCGTCACCACATCTTGTGGTACTGAATTCCATAGTCCAGCTATGCACCATGTGAAGAAGTCCTTCCTTTTGTCTGTTCCAACTCTGCCACCATGCAGCTTCATTTTTCCACACCATGCATAATCCTCCACAGCTCTATCATGTCACCCGTGGGCTCCCCTTTTTTCTAAAGTAAAAAATCCCCAGTGTTGTAACCTTAGGACTGTTCCCTGATCCCTTTTTTTGGGGGGGGCATGTGTGGCTGTGACTTAAATGTGTATACAGGCATTATATGAAAGGCCTCGTGCATTTTATCGTTGTGTTCTTAATTGTGGTTTTTTAAATTTATTTGTTTTTTATTTTATATTTAAGGGAGCAATCCTAAAGCCCCTAGACAGTGTCTGAGGGCCCATAGGATGTTTCAGATTCCCAGATCTGAGGTCGGAGACAGCGCTCCGACCTCGGAGCTGGGAACTGGTGCTCCGCCCCTGCCCCACCCCTCACAGCTGGCACAGAAAGAACCGCTCTGGCTGCCTCTCCGAGGTCAGAAAAGCGACCTCGGAGAGTGGGACAAGGGGGCATTTGGGTGAATGGGGGAGGGGTGGAGATTGAGAGCCCAGGATTACAAGCTATACTGATGCCTCTCCAGCCTCGTTCTTTCCCCCTCTGAAGCACTCCAGCTAGCTGGGCAAAAAAGCCCATCTGGGGGAAAAAAGCAAGGTGGGAGGGCAGGGAGGCAAAGATGGCCTCTGCAACTCTCCCACTCTGCATAGGATGATCATAAGCCTCCAAGTTCGGGGTTGTTGTTTTTTTGCTGCCATTGCGTTAGGACTGCACTCTTAATCTGGATTTTATTGTTAGCTGCCTTGAGCACCATTTTTTTGGCAGAAAGGGGGGGGGAATAGAGAACAAACAAACAAAAAATTAAAAAAATAAATGTAACATTGACAGTTTTATTTTGGGATGGATGAATCTGTCAATTTCACTTCCTCTCACATTTAAAGTTTTTAAATCTCAAGTCCCCCCCCCCCATCCCTTTATTTATTTACTGTACTTTTTACACCATCCAATAACCCGGGTTTTCTGTGTGGTACACAATACATTAAAAGCATACATACAAATATTAAAACAAAAATAAAGATGGCACAGAATAAAACCAAGATGAAAGCAGAAGCAGAGAATCAAACCATTGCAACATCATAAAACCAGATTAAAACCAGCAGTAGAATAGAGATAAAAGCACTAAAAGAAATTCTTAAAATGTCTGGGAGAATAAAAAGGTCTTCACCTGGTGCTGAATAAGACCGTAACGTAGGTGCCAGTTGAGCCTCTCTGGGAGAGCATTCCACAAACAGAGTGCCATCACTGAAGGGTGCTCTCTATTGTAGCTATCCACCATAATTTCTGAAGAAAATTGTGAATTTTGGTAAATTCTTAAATAAAAGTGAACGCAATGGAATTCTCGGTCATCTGCACCAGCCAAATTACAGCTATTCCCAGCATGGAGCAGACCATGTTGTTGTGAGAGCTGGACTGACCCGGGTTCAAAAGCTTCCCTAGCCAGTGACCCTCAATCCCAGTCACGCAGGCGGAAGGAGGAGATAACAGCAGTTAATAAAGATTAAAGAGTTTATTTGTAAGACCCAATTACATGGGATTAAGGCAAGCAATGCATCTCTTACTCACTACATCATTGCAGATACAAATCCAATACCCCAGTGGTAAGGCTAGATGAAGTGAAGTCCAGAACAAGAGCAGTCGAGTGAGACGAGAGGAGAGAGACGAGAAGAGTGAAGCTGTCAACAAGTGTGTCAGTCTTTATACCACAGACCCTGTACCTATAAATAGGATATTACTCACCCCAGTTGTATAACCTATTCATCAACATGTTTACCCCAAATCTGTCCCAAGACTGCTGAGTCATATCACCTTGAGACTATGTCTCGTGACTAAAGACTTTGTGTACTTCATCTCAAGAGACAACCTCCATGTCAGGTGATAATCCTGATGTCAGGTGATAATCTCGTTCTGCCTATGCAAAACCTAACAGTTGTACCTGCCTGCCAATGTTAAAGATGAGAGCCTGTCAGGAAAAAAAACAACAACGGGTGGCAACCTTAATTCAGCATCATCACAAGATCCAAACCCAGGCCTTTAACAGCTAAGCGCCCAAAGCCCTCTGCTTGGATAGATGAATCTGACAGTTTCATTTTCTTCCGCATTTGACGTTTTAAAATCTCGAGTTCTTTCTGTCCTATTTATAAGGGAAATGTACAAACCTGAAGGTTGTCTGTCCACCCCTCTTCTAAAATGTCACTAGGAAGTAGAATGGCTTTAGACATCTCCTGGTTGTGCAAGCAGTATTGCCAGAAGTGGAGAAAGGATACCTAAGATATGTGAAGTTTTTCAAATACCTAAGATATGTGAACCTTCAAATGTTCTGGCAAAATGGCATTCTTAAACAGGGGTTGATAATAGCAACAGATTTTTAAGGTTGCTGTTAATTTTTTTTGATAATGATCAAAATGCCCCTTGTAAGTTATGTTGGTACGGTGCTCTCGGGTTGCTTTTCTGCTCCAGCAGTGCTAGAAATATTTTTTAATATAGGATATATTTTCCAAAAATGGTGCCTTTTTTCAGTCACTTGCAGTCGAAAACATACTTCAGTGTATGTATCCCGAGTGTGCTATAACTCTTTAAAAAAACAATGTCCAATGCCCACAAAGTTCCTAGCTTTTTCGCTATAAATAATAGAAGCTTCTAAAGTTCTTCCATTGTATAGAGTACTTTATAATTCACATTTCATCCTTATTGGCAGCTCTGTGAAATGCTAGTCTCATTTTTCAGAGGTGAAGTTAAGTGACTTGTCCAAAACCACCCAATGAATTCTTGGGTGAACTTGGATTACAGCTCCCATCTCCCAGTCTTAGGGATGTGCTGCTTCATAGTTGGCCAAATCCCAAACTGAATCAGGCTGATTCAGAAAGAGTTGGGAGATGTTCAAATCCAAGTGGGGCTCCTCCAAAGTGGTCCAGATCTGAATTTGGAGACACTCTTGAAGCTTTGGAATTTGGAGGGGCTATAGAGATGCAGATAGTTTCTCCAGAATTGACACATTTCTCACCAAGCTCTCCATATAAGGAAAACACCGGGGGGGGGGGGACAAGGGGGAGGGAGAGGAGGGGGTGTAGTTTTGTGACTGGCAGCTCTAGCTTTTAATAACAGTGAATGTTTCACCAGAGCCCTCCAATCGCAGGGCTTTGGGGGAGGAATGTTGAAATAAATTAGGGGTGTAAAACCTACCTTCGGGGGGTGCCCGCCTTTTCTCGGCGAGCACCCCCCCCACAAGGCGCCAATCCCCCGTGCTGCTCGATCCGCCTTGCCGGCAGCGCGGGATCCCGTCACGTCATTTCCAGCTGCCAGGAAGTGATGCGACGGGACCCTGCGCTGCGTTTTTAGCGTAAAAAACAGGGCAACCCGGTTTAAAACAGCTGCGAATAGCAAATCGTGGCCATTTTAAGCCAGGTTGCCCTGGTTTTTATGCTAAAAATGCAGCGCGGGGTCCCGTCGCATCACTTCCTGGCACCCGGAAATGACGCGACAGGACCCCGTGCTGCTGGCGCGGCATGGAGCGATGGATCGAGCGGCGGCCAGGTAAGGCATGAGAGTCTTGGGGCCCCCGAGTGGGCCGATTTTGGCCTGCTTTCAGCCCCCCCCCTGAGGCTCGCAGTTACATCCCTAGAAATAATATATTGCAGGACTGATTCAGTGTTCAGTGCTCTTTGCTAGTTCTCTCTCCCAGGAGCAGGTACCAAAGAAGAGGTGTGGTGGAGTCTGTGGGACCTGGGAGGATGTAGCATTGGGTGCTTTCTTGGAAAATGCTGGATGATGATGATGGTCCTTCTGCCTCTTACACTGTATGCTCCACATCCATCATCCTGTGAGAGTTGGACTGACTCGGGTTCAAAAGCTCCCCTAGCCAATGACCCTCAGTCCCAGTCACGCAAGCGGAAGGAGGAGATAACAGCAGTTAATAAAGATTAAAGAGTTTATTTGTAAGACCCAATTACATGGGATTAAGGCAATCAATGCATCTCTACTCACTACATCATGGCAGACTCTTATCCACTACCCCAGTGGTAAGGCTAGATGAAGTGAAGTCCAAGACAATACATGTCGAGACGAACAAGCAGCAGAGAGAAATGAGGAATGACGGAAGAGAATGAAGCTATCAGCAAGTGTGCCAGCTTATATACCCCAGACCCTGCACCTATAAATAGGATATTACTCACTCCAGTGTATAACCCATTCATCAACATGTTTACTGCTTCAAACCTGTTCAAGGCTGCTGAGTCACATCACCTCGAGACCATGTCTCCTGACCAAAGGCCTTGTATACTTGAACTCAAGTAACACCCACCAGGTCAGGTGATGATCCCGATGTCAGGTGGTAATCTCGTTCTGCCTATGCAAAACCTAACATCCCCCTGCTTTTGCATTTGCGTAGAACGTGGTTATTTACCTCATACAACAGCAACAGCTTTGTTGACATCTGATGCTGTTCCTTCATCTATGAACTTTGATAAAAAAACTTCTGCAGGAATGACTTTACCTGTCAGAAATTTGAACCACTATCAATCACTTCTGATGTATCCCTCCTTATGACACAGTTTTATTTGCAAACCCAAAACGTTGTGTATTACTATCTGCCTGCAGCATAGCAATCCTGCCTTGGTTTCCTGAAAAAACTGTAATAGGTTTTTCACATCAATCTCAGCATCATTTAAACATTTTTAACAATTTAAACTATTTAAACAAATGCAATAACTATTCAAGCTTTACAATAGCATAATAGCACAATACATAATACAATGCATTCAGTTCAGCTTCAGTTGAACTCTAACTTTTAGATGATTGTTTCTACAAAATCAATCAAAGTATGATTATAAAAATAACAAACTTCAGGTGTGTTCTCGTTGTTCTTACTATCACAACCACAACTGGCATTTCTGTGAATCTGTAAGCCACCTGTGCTCTGACTTGTAACTCTTAGTCTGAAGTGTGATGTTCCTTCCAGATAACACTCAACTCCTTTTCAGAGCTCTCCAAGCATGTCCTGTTGGTCTAACAGTCTGCCCATTACACTGACAGCAATACCTGGCCTTGTTGCTTGTACAGTAAAGCTCAACAGCCCAATGCTCCTGTGTAGCATTCAAACTGCTTTTCCATCAGCATGTGCTTGAAAATCCTCAACTATTTGGAGTCTCTCACTGAGTTAACTATCTCCAAAATTCTCAATCACATCCATGATATTTCTCTGGTTTGTTGCAGTAAGATACTGCCCTCTTGGTTTTCCTTCAACTTCTATTTACAAATAAACAGTTGATCCGAAAACGGCCATCTAAGTCATTTGCAGGGTGGGAGAAGTGCAGAAGCGACCTTCACCTCCGGGTTCCTCCTGCCGATAGGATGCCCGTAATTTGCCCGAGTTTGGAGAGTTACGGGCAGCCATATCTGATTGCGCTGTTAGTTACTTTTCTTGAATTATAAGTTCCCTTGAAGACACTGTGGTAGAAAATGGTAGGTAACACATGTTTTAAATAAATAGTTTCAGTTTGTGACACTCCATTGGCCCAGCAACCTTTGCATCTGATCTTGCAAACTTGTATTTCTAGTGCAACAGTACTGAAGGCTCTGCATTCACTGGCAAAAGGGTAACCTTCAGGATCCAAGATTTGAAACCAATACACCAGAGAGCTAGAAGAAAACATTCAAGTCCACACTATTGCCTAGGACCATATTAACAGCCCTTCAGCTCTAGTGCATGACGTTCCTTTTCTTTTCTTTTCTTTTTCCTTTTTGAAATAATGTCTGTTTGTTTCTCTTATCTAACCCATACGATTTTGGCTTGCAGAGAAAATGCTCTGCACTTTGACAGGAGATGCCATGTATCTATCAGACACCTTGAACATTATTTTTTTCCTATCCCAGTATGTTACAAGATGGAAAGAGCTAAACAGCACAAGCTTTCTTTCAAAGTCTTTTCCATTAAGAGCAACATCAAGCAAGAAAGTCACAATATTCCCTGTCAGGAAGACTCAGGAGCTTGGGTTCACTTGCGCTGTTACCTTTTAAAGACACTACCTTTTAAAAGAACTACTAGGGGTAAAGTCCTATGTATGTTTGGACAGAAAAAAGTCCTACAACTCCCAGCATGCCCCAGCCAGCATAGCTGGCTTGGGAATGCTGGGAGTTGTAGGATTTTTCCTGTCAAAACATGCATAGGATTGTGTTCTGAGACACAGATCTTAGGGTGGAATTGGAGCAGGGGTGCGGATCCTCAGGCCTGAGTGCCGAATTTCAGTGGGGCTCCTTTTCCATTGCAGGTTTTGCAGCTTTTATTTGGAGCTTCATAGGAGCTCTTCATGGTGCTCCATGGTGGCGAACCTATTTTGGGGATGGGGCTCAGGACCATGGATAGCTCCTATGAAGCTCCAAATAAAATCTGCAAAACCTGTAATGGAAAAGGAGCCCCACCGACATAGGAGTCACCTGCCTCCCCTCCCTTTAGGGTGCAATCCTATGGCCCCAGACGCTGTCCAGATGGCCACAGGAAAAGTCAGAGTTCCAGCTCCGACCCTTGAAAAACGCTCCGAGGGCGGAGCTGGGACGCTGGTGTTGGAGCGCCCTCCCTCCGCCCTCCCTTGCAGCCGGTGCAGAAAGAACCACGCCACCTTCTACTGCGAGGTCACAAGAGTGACCTTGGAAATGGGGGGCCTGACCTTGGGGGCCAGGAGGGGGGCTTGGAAGGGAGGGGAGGAGCAA
This sequence comes from Shinisaurus crocodilurus, assembly GCA_021292165.1. Taxonomy (NCBI): domain Eukaryota; kingdom Metazoa; phylum Chordata; class Lepidosauria; order Squamata; family Shinisauridae; genus Shinisaurus; species Shinisaurus crocodilurus. The sequence goes on along the minus strand of CM037878.1, from coordinate 270,713,727 downwards.
GGCACCGCCATGCTACGAGGAATCCTGGAGGTGCTGCAGCCTCCTCTTCTCGTGAGCCGGGGGAAAACATTTTGATGGCTGAAATCGGCCATGTAAGTGTTTTGGAGGGTGAGAGAAGTGCAGAAGCGATCCTTGCCTCTGCATTCTTCCTGCCCACCATAGGATGCCCGTAATCCTCTGACCTGGGAGGATTACAGGAAGCCACATTGGATTGCGCTGCCCAGATAAAATATGCTGGTATTTTTGTCCCCGCCTCTTTTGCCTTTGGCCCAACCCCTTTTTCCTTCTGGCCCGTCCATCACTGGAATGTGGCCCCCGAGAGCTGTTCTGCAGTTGAATCCGGCCCTTGGTCTGAAAGAGAACTGAAGACGAAGAAGAATGAGCAGGCATATGGGTCACCTGATCACAGTCTTCTGCTCTATTATGTTGTTGTTGTTGTTGTTGTACAAATTAGCATATGCAAAGTTTATGCAAATCTGTGTCCTCTTTTGTCCTCTTTTTCTGGCAACGTGTAAGTGTCCATCCCAGGTCAAAGTACTCAGGGCTGGTCAAGGCAGGGCTGGCCTAAGGCAGAAAATCTCACAAGTGCCTCCCTTTGGGAGAGTAAAAATACAAGAACAATAAATTATACAACTAACCATGTGCTGCCTTTCACGACACACCAAATCAGTGCTCCGAGGCAGTTGCCTCGTATTACCGAATGATAGGACTGCCCCTGATCCAGAGTTATTACTGGATAAAGATAGAGAATATTGGGCTGCATGTGACAGTGACTCACAGACTGAGTTCCAGATTTAGCCTAGCAAACGACGTAAGTCTTTGTGTGCGCAGGTATTACAGCCCTTTTAAGCCAGTGTAGTTCAGTGCTTAGAGTGTTGGATTGGGACTCAGGAAACCAGGGTTCTAGTCTCCACGGTTGAAAAGGGATCTACGTATGGTCTTTACCCGCCTCCGTTTTGAACAAACAGATACGATGATGCAGCAAGGCAGATTTCAGGGCATTCCAGGACCAGTGCAAGATAGATTGTATATATGCGGTGCACCGGAAATAGAAGATCTGGCTCACTTTTCACTGAAATGTCGGTTATATTGCTGCTGTAGGGAACATTATTTATCTTTATTTCTTTGTCGTATGAGAAATTGGGCAGTTGAGGACAAGTTGAATTTTCTTTTATGAGGTTCCAACCAATTTGTGACTCAAAGGGTTGCCCTTTTCACAATTAAGGCGGCCAGTTTAAGAAAAAAAGAAAAAGAAAACACATCTAAAGATGCTATGGCTAGCTCCTAAATTAGGAGTTTTAACGGATCTTCTTATTAAAATGTATATGTAATTTGTTTTACTCTATATATTAATTTTAGCTGTATGTATTAAGAATTATGTATTAACTTTCTGCTATTTTAATGTACCTTTTTTAACTGTCACCAGTGTGTGGTTATTGTGTGTGAAATGGTCTGAGGACTTATTCAATAAATTTTTTGTTGTTGTTGAAGTCTCCACTTGGACATGAAACTAACTGGGTGACTTTGGGCTAGTCACTGCCTCTCAGCCTAGCCTACCTCACAGGGTTGCTGTGAGGATAAAATGGAGAGGAGGAGGATCATGTAAACTGCGCTGGGTTTCTTTGGAAGAAAGGTGGGATATAAATATAATAAATAAATAAATAAGGGTGTAATTCTATGCATATTCAGACAGAAAAAAGTCCTACAACTCCCAGCATGCCCCAGCTATCCATACTTATGCTATGCTAAAGTATGCCTACTTATGCTAAAGATTGCACCCTTATCTATTTAATTGATCCTCATGACAACCCTGTGCCCTAAGACACCGAATGGAATGATGCAATATCAGCCTCTGCAATTGGCAGCCAGCATGGAACATCTGGATTGGCCAAGTTTAGTATAGCGACTATGAGCCTGGTGTTTTGCCTTTGCCTGGTCTGCAGGGCAGAACATCCTGCAGTCCCAGATCCTGGTTCTGACACCAGCTCCAGCAATAACCACGGACCCCAGTGGGCCCGGGTTGGAGCATACACAACCCAAGTTTGGATTTTGGTATGGCCAGCTTGGTTTAGACATTAAGGGAAAAACACATCATGTCTCGATCTCTCAGCTGCCTTCCTAGCAAGAAATCCAAACATTAGCACTAGAGTGCCACAATCAAGTCAATGGATATGCAGATCAGGCTTGCACAGACCACATCACATAAACATTAGAGCCTAGTCAACGGCTGATTCGGAACACTTCTGCGGTTCAAGATGAGCGATTTGCAGATATGTGTTTTCAGCTTTAGTTTCTCTCCATAATATTTGCATTTCTCATAATACCACCGCACCCAACAGAGAGCTATTGCACCATTGATTTTAATGGAATTTACTTTAGTGCATACTGCAGAAAGCAGACTGTACAGAGAGAGTAATGTGGTTGCTGGTGCATAAAATAACCCAGACCAATATTCTTAGTAAAAGTCATTTGCCACAAAAACCTTACAACCTTTCTCGGTATTATTCCTAGATGTTCTTTGTGACATTTGCGCAGATATGTCTTAGTTTAAATAATTCGCTGTTCAGTATAATGGCTTTTCTTGGTGTGGGGGACACGATGGACGGGCCTCTTCATAACTTGCTGCAGTGGCTTTGCAGTGCTGTTGCATTATCAATGAAATGCAGCGTGTGTGCATATATGTGATATCGACTCTCTATTTATTCTCCCCTTAGGCCAGTGTTTCTCAACCTTGGGTCCCCAGATGTTTTTGGCCTACAACTCCCAGCATGCCCCAGCCAGCTACGCTGGCTGGGGCATGCTGGGAGTTGTAGGCCAAAAACATCTGGGGACCCAAGGTTGAGAAACACTGCCTTAGGCCGAGGGGTGATGGGGAAGACCTCTATTTGAGATGCTCTAGAGTTGCTGCCTGTCAGAATAGACCCCCTCCTCTCCTTGCCTTCATAAAAAAAAAAAAAACCTGTCTATGTAAAGCATCTGGGGCAGTGTGCCCCATATGTACATTTCCCCCAGCTGCTCAGGGCTGATTGCAGCTTGGATGCTGCCCACTGCTGGTGCCATCATGTAAGCCTGGTGGGGCCCACTGATGTAGGAGGGTCCTCCCTAGAAGGCAGTTTGCTGAGCACCCCCTCAAAGCTATGAGGGGGCGCCAAACAATGTAGGGCCTTTGTTAAATCCGTTCTGTCTGCATTTTGTGTGGGTTGTCAGGTGGCTTTTGTTCTGTCATCCACTCACTGATGGAATCAGATTTTGCGCAAATGTGCTTGTACGCATTTGCGCAAATTCGCACTTCAAAAAATGCGCAAATCCGAAAATGTGTATTTTCATGCTTTAGTCTATGGGGGAGAGCACATTTTTGGTCAGTGTTCCCCCCCCTATATTTTTCTATGACTAAATTTGTGTAAAATTACAGAAAGTAATAAAAACTGGTTCGCAAGTCCGTGGAATCCGTGCGACTCAGGAAAAGCTGGTCCGCTGCAGAACCCACGGGTCAGACTCATAGAAATCTGAACTCGTTTGAATCCGTCGTGGATTTCTCCGACATCCCTACCAAACCTGGCTGGAGCTAGGGTGGAGCTGGCAGAAACACATGATTTGCATATGCTAATTTATATGTATAGATGTAAATTTAGAACTAATTATTAGAATTTAAAGATAAATACAGTACTGCTCACCTAGTGGGGAAGACTGTGGCTGGCCGGGTGACCTGTGTGTCTTGCTCAGTCTGCTGCTGTCCAGTTGCTAACTGTTGATGGGCAACAGTTCTTATGGTTCTTTATCCTGTTAAACAGAGGGCAGGACATCTTCAAAGAGAGGGCAGTTCTCTGGCAGCCCTTCAAAGAGTGGACAGTCCTCTATACAAAGAGGATATATGGCCACCCTACTTGGAGCCAGTCTCATTGAGGCTGCGTTGCAGAATTCTGCATACATTCACTACCCTGACATCGTTTTCCTGATAGACGGACATATTCTCTTCTGTTTCTCCAAAATCATTCTTTTGCAGACACACCAATTCCTCAGTCTTTTTGAACTGATGCTCCTGTGGACATTTTGATCACTTTTTTGCATTTTTCAAAAGCCAGTTTGTTCCCGCTGTCTGTGCAATATTGGCCTTTCACTCCTATTTCTGAACGCTTTCTTTTTCTTCTACGGTACTTTTTTTGGTGCACTTTTCATTGGCATCCGTTCCACTTGGCTGAGCTGTATCTGATTCCAGGGTAACGATGCTGAGCAAGGTCAGTCCAATGACTTAAGGTGTGACCAGAAATTGTAAATTGCCTTTTTCAAGTTCGATGGCTGGGGGTTGGCCTGCTTGAAATGTTCCCGTTGCCTACCCTTCCACATTACCTATCTTTCTTAGTTTATTTATTTCTTCCTAAAATGTATGCCCCGTCCTTCAAAAGCCAATCGGCATTCCCAGGTTGATTTACCGGAGAGTAAAAATACAACTATTATAAAAGCATCTTTCTTACAACAAGCAGGGGATGGAACTAGAAGGTCTACAAGGACCCCCCTTTGTTATTCTATTGAAACCAACAGTAAAGCAGCATGAAACAAGAAAACACCAGTTCCTAAAAACAACAATAATGTACTCTATTTTATTTTTTATTTCTTTTAATTTATCTTTTCCATGCAACTATTAATTTATCCAATTTTTGGCTGATGCTTTTACTTATAGACATGAAACCTTCACTCTTTAAATAGAGGATGATAGGAAGAAGGGAGGGAGAAACTAAAGGGGAAGAAGAAATGGGGGAGAGGAGGCAGAAGGGTTAAGGACCTAAGAAGAGCACTGCTGGATCAGACCAGGGTCTATCTAGTCAGGCATTCTGTTCACAAAGTGGCCGACCAGCTGCCCAAGGGATCCCACAAGCAGGACATGCATGCAACAGCACCCTCTGCCCATGTTCCCCAGCAACTGGTGTACATAGGCATACTGCCTCTGATATGGGACATACCATATAGCCAGGACAATTATTGTTATTGTTATTATTAATTTTATTTCTATACCGCCCAATAGCTGAAGCTCTCTGGGCAGTTTACAACAATCAATAAAAAATACAATAAAATGTGATATAAAATATACACAATAAAAACATGATAATAAATTTAAAACCAAATTTAAAAAGAACTCAAATAACTAAAACAAGTTAATACAATGCGACCCGTAGAAAAGTTAAAATAACCACCCCACCGTGTACTATTTAGAGTTGCTAAATGCTTCAACATAGAGGGCAGTCTTAACCTGGAGCTGAAAAGATAGTAGAGTTGCCACCAGGTGGGCCTCGGGGGGGGGAGCTGGTTCCACATTTGGGGGGGCTACTACACCCTCTGAGCCTCTCTTGGAGGTAGCAGTTGGAGGAGGGCCCCAGATGTTGAGCGTAATGTCCGGGTAGATTGCGGTTCGGAGAAACGTTCTATCAAGTATTGTGGTCCCAAGCCATGTGGGGCTTTATGGGTTAAGACCAGCACCTTGAATCGGCTTTGGAAGCATACAGGCAGCCGGTGCAAGTGGGCCAGAACTGGTGTTATATGTTCAATCAGACCCTCTGGTCCCACTGATAAGTCTGGCAGCTGTTATTTTGCACATTGTCGCAGTCAGGTACCAATTTAGCGCATCCACAGCCTCACCTGCTGAGGATGAAAAGGAGAAATAGAGCTGTGTGTCATCAGCATACTGATGGCAATGCACTCCAAAACTCCGGATGACCCCACTCAACAGTTTCATGTATATGTTGAATAGCATGGGGGATAAAGCCAACCCCTGTGGAACTCCATATTGGAGAGTCCATGGGGCCGAGCAGTATTCCCCAAGCACCACCTTCTGGAGCCAGCCATCCAAGTAGGAGCAGAACCACTGCAATGCAGTACCCCCCACTCCCAACTCAGACAGCTGCCCCAGAAGGATACCAAGGTTGATGGTACTGAAAGCCGCCGAGAGACCCAGGAGTATCAACAGGGTCACACTCCCCCTGTCCCTCTCCCGACATAGGTCATCAAACAGGGTGACCAAAGCTGTTTCTGTGCCAAAACCAGGCCTAAACCCCGACTGAAATTGATCCGGATAATCAGTCTCATCCAAGAGCACCTCCACTGGGGTATCGGGTTAAAAAATGCATAATAAATAGTCAAGCTATGCCTAAGTGTGGCCTGCCCAACTTTTCCTGACATCCCCCCCATTCCCCTTCTCCTAAATATGATTGAGATGATTTAATATCAGTATACCAGGCCTTCTTTTCAGTTGTGCCTTCAATTAATATTTTGCTGGGGAGGGAGAAAACCCCCCAATAACCTTACAAAGGGAGTTTTAATTAACAAAATCTTTAGTCTCAAAGATTTCAGTTGTATGCAAAATACATTTCTTAGGGAAAGGTAATTTGCTTACCTTTCCTTGTCAAAGATTTAAATTGGACCCAAGTGCCTTCATTAAAATTGAAGGGGGGGAATTTAATAATCACTCCTACACACAATCCTGCAGCATTTATCTTGATTGAATAATGGAAAGCGGGATTGTTCAGATGCTGTGTAATTGGGCTGGGGGCAACCTGCAATATTTTGGTTTATTGTGAATGGAAGTTGTCCCTCCTCGGCAACGGATAGCAGTTGTTTTACAAGAGCATGCAAATCCTTGCTTGACCTTTGGAAAGAAATTACTGTAGCTGCAGAGACGGAGCTGTTCTGTGTTGAAGATGTAAAGGTTACGGTGAATGTCATGCATGCACTTCAAAAGAATGGTATAATCTGAATCCATGTGCTGCTTTCTTATGGGGCTTGTTTACTGTGTTGTTCACAAACTCTCACTCTAAATGCAGAGTGCCTGGCTGCTGGTGCATGGAACTCTTAAGAGCACCTAAAAAGGAACATTGAATCCCCTTTTCCTATTCCCTTTTAGGACCATGCTGCTGAATAATCACCAGTGTCCATTTTTTTGAATTGAAATGAGAGATTTCAGCAGAATAGAAATTTTAATGGTTCCAAATATTTACCTTTTCTTCAGTACTGTTTTGTGCTCATGCTTCCCTGAGGCTTCTCTGGCATCATTGTTTCTTCTGACTGCTGCTGATGCTGCCTTCATGAGTTAGCAGGAGTGTTGAAGAGTCCTTGGTCTCGAGTCACGAGTCGAGTCACGAGTCTTTGGACTCGAGTCGAGACTCGAGTCCGAGGTCCAAAATGGTGACTCGAGTCCTGAGTCCCGAGTCACTCCCAAAGTGGCAGCCCACGGAGGGAGCGGGAGGGTCTCCGCGAGAGGAAGAAGAGATGCCCTTCCTCCTACGGAGACCCCCCCGCTCCCTCCATGGGCCGCCTCCACTTACCAGTCGGCAGGTCCTTCCCTCGTCCCTGCTCCTGTTGCGCTGCTACTGCCGCCGGCCAGGGATGTATTACAAGCCCTCCCTGAGCTCGTAGTTCTCTGCAGCGGTGGTGGCAGCGGCGGCAGCGGAGTGGCCCGATCTCACTCTTCTGAGATCTGCCGCACGCCGCCACTGCCTCACCGCCGCCCGCACACCGCCGCCTCACGCTGCCGCCGCTCACCTCACCTCACCTCCACCGCCGTCGCACGCCGCCACCATCACACGCCACCTCACCTTGCTGTCGCACGCCGCCCCCACCGGAGCCACTGCTCCGACGCGCTGGACCCCCACGCTGTTTTTGGCAGGGGGAACCAGGGCAACAGGGCTGTTTAAGCCCTGTTGCCTTGGTTCCCCTGTCAAAAACAGAGCGACGTCGGCGTGAGGCGGCATGCATCGGCGTGAGGTGGCGGTGAGGTGAGGCAGCATGTGGCATGCGACGGCAGCGTGCGTCGGCGTCGTGAGGCGTTGTGCGATGGTGGTGGCGGTGGAGGTGAGGTGGGCGGCAGCAGGCGGCGGTGGTGGAGTCCTTGGGCTCGAGTCCCAAGTCAAGTCTCGAGTCCCATAAAAAATATTGGGACTTGAGTCTGACTCGAGTCAGAGGGGGGACTCAGTCCGACTCACGAGTCGAGTCCTCGAGTCCGAGTCCCCATCCCTGTGAGTTAGGCACACAGGTGATCCTAAGCAGTCAGGGATCACATAGTAAATTGAATCATATCATGAGTCCTGTATCTGGTGAGTTCATGTCCCTCTGGAGGGAGCCATATGCATGTTGATCTGTACACATGTAGGAGTCTCAGATTGATATTTTGCATGCACGGGGCGGGGCATGAGCAGTGCACATGTCAGCACATAGGGGGAGGGTCTAGCTGGGTGTGGTCTAGAGAATCCCTTCATGTGTTCAGTATTTGTGGGTAGTGAACGGTTGAACAGCCCTAAAGGAGGTCTTGTGTACGCAGTATTAAGCAGAAGTGATAGATTACCTCCTCTTATTCATTCCTTTTATGTTTCTAAGCATCCTTTCAGGGCACATTCTATCATAGATAGATAGATAGGTGTGTGTGTGTGTGTGTGTGTGTGTGTGCGCGCAGAATATACATCATATACAGAATATGTTTTGCTATAAAGGTTGGGCAGAGGCGCAGAGCCCATCCCTTTCTGTACATAGATTTCATAGATCATAGAGTTGGAAGGAGCCTACAAGGCCATCGAGTCCAACCCCCTGCTCAACGCAGGAAACTAGAGGAGGGGTCTCCCATCCAAGTAATCACCAGGCCTGACCCTGCTTAGCTTTCCACACTCAGACAAGCTGAGCCAGATACATAGTCAGTTTTTCATATCTGTTTTATACAATTTGGGCTATTTGAGTAACATTTTAGAAGAAATAGTGCTACTTCATATATGCATGCATGAACTGAGCTTTCCACACTCAGACAAGCTGAGCCAGCATAAGCCACAGGCCTGTTCTTAGAAATCAGGCCTGTTCTTAGAAGTTGTGCATGCCAGAGGAGCTCTCATAGGACAAGGGTGGGGCTGCATATTGGTGGCTGAAGCCAGTAGTTGGCACGGCGAAAGCCAAAAGTGGGTCACCCCCTTCTCTCTCCCTCCTCCCTCTTCCTTCCTGCCCAGTGGGCAGCGAGGGAAGGGACAGGTTGGGTTGTTACTTACCAATTGCCCAAAAAGAGTAGTGATGGACGCATTTACCTCGCGCAGGCGTAGCGGGCCAAAATCGGCCCCGCTCACGTCCGCGCGGGCTTACCTGGCTCCAGTGGCAGCGAGCTGCCTGCGCTGGTAAACAGCCCTGTTGCCCTGGTTTCCCCTGCCAAAAACATAGCGCGGGGGTCCAGCGCGCTGGAGCAGGGTCCTGTCCGTCACTTCTGCCACGTCAGAAGTGATGCGACGGGACCAGCGAGCCAGTCGTGGCCAGCTCGAGCGGCGTGGAGAAAGCTCCGCGCCGCTCAGAAGATCGAGCTGAGGGGGGGGCGCGCCACGGAGAGGTGAGCCGGTGAAGAGGCGAGCCCCCTCAACAACTCGGGTAAGACCACTAAAAAAGAGGAGGTGCATCACCATAAAAAGAGGACAAAATAGGACAGGGATTTACATAAAATTTGCATATGCCAATTTATATGTATAGATGCAAACCTATAAATAATTATTGGAATTCAATTAGAAATACTATTTCAAGAAGTGCCTGCTTCTGTCCATGTGCTAACTGTTGGTGGCAAGTTCAAGGCCCTGTTCTGCAGAAATGTTTGCAAAATCTAGAGCAAGCATTTGCATTTGCAAAAGTGCACTTTTTAAAATGTGCACTTTAAAAGTTTTTCATTTTCATGCTGGGCAGCACAATCCAATGTGGCTGCCCATAACCCTCTGAACTCGGTGGATTACTGGCATCCTATCAAGGGCAGAAGGAGCGGGGAGCCAAAATAGTAATGACAACAACAACAACAACAACAAATTTCATTTCTATACTGCCCAATAGCTGAAGCTCTCTGGGCAGTTTACAACATAAGTCGCCTTCATGCTCCTCTCGCCCTGCAAAAGACTTAGACGGCCAATTTCAGCTGTCTAAGTCTTTTGCCCCGGAGTGTGAAGAGGAGAGGCTGAGGCTCCACCAAGATGCCGCGTATCATGCTGGAGCCTGCCCCGTCCCCTCCAACACCTCCTAGAACGCCCACAGACTTCTGGCTCCGAGCTCAGTCTTCCAAACTCAGAGCAGCAGCCGGTGCAGATCTTTCCGTGCCAGCTGTGAGGGCGGAGGGAGGGTGCTCCAAGGTTGGAGTCTCAGTTCCAAACTCGGACCGCGTTTCCGAGATCGGAGCTGGGACTCTGACCTCTCCTATGGCTGGCTAGAGTAGACTCTGCCTGGCCAGCCATAGGATTGTGAGTGTGCACTTTTCCCATGCCAACGAACCAAAGAAACATAAACAGGAGCAAGCTGAATCGAGCTTTGAAGTAAAGTTTGGAGAATTTCCTGGATGAGCTTGTTGAGCATCCCTGGTTCTTCCATCCCTAGATTGAACCTGGGATCTTCTGCAAGTAAAGCAGGTGCTCTTCTCCTGAGTTGTAGTCCTTTTCCATGGTTGTTATCATCTCTCAGGTTCCTTCCAAGCACAAATAAACCATGCTAGCGACCCTTGGGAGGACAATCCTATATACATATGCATGACCCTCCTATTAGAATGAATGGCAGGCATGTCGCCTAACCCTTATACCTGACACCATTCACTCCCAGCCAAGATCTGGTCAGGAGAGAAGGGAACAGGGCTCCATTCATCTCCATGGGGATCGGAGATCTGCAAGAGAAGGATGGGATGGTCATCAGGGTAGGGAAAAAGTAGCTTAAATTGCTGTCTCTGCTGATAGCTGCCATGCCACTGCATACCTTAAATAACACTGATGCATAGAAATTAATCAAAAGCACCTGCTTCAAAAGCTACCATTTATTTTTAATTGACAATAAGGCAAATATTATGTGCTGTACTGTCGAAATACAACAGGCATGCTACAAAAGGCAGCATTTTAGATATAACAACAAAAACAACAATACATATATAAATTGCACATGAGAAAGCAGTTCATTTTAGAATAATGCAGTCATTTAAAAAAAAAAATGTTTCAGCCATCTTCCCAAGTAGTAGAGACACTTTGAAATAATGACGCTATTTCAGGATTCTTCAAAGTGATGCTTGCACAACAGATCTGACAGCAAAGGAAAAGGAAAGAAAACGTTCATACTTTTTAAAATACAGATGGCACAATTGCCTGTGTGCTTTTGCTCCCTTTCATTTGGATCGGGTGTGTATGCAAACAGGAGAAAGTCTTGGAAGAACATGTCCAGAAAAATCATATTGAACCCAATGCAGAGTGAGATCTTGCTGCTGAAAATTCCTTGTGTGTGTTTTTTGTTTACATCCCAGGTTATCAGTTCAGCACGAACTCTGTCATTGCCTCCCCCCCCTTTTTTTTGGAGCAGGGGCAGCTCATCTCTCTCAGCCAGCTGTGTCAGGGCCAAACTAAACATTCTCTTCATCATACATCGTGGAGCAATACGTGATTTCCCCCACCCCCTCCGGCAAGTGTGCATGGCCCCAATTTGGATTGGGACCATGGTGCTTCCGCAGAGGAGGGCTTAAGCTTCCCTCCCTTCATTTTTTGTTCCAAAATTCCACCCCACCCCCTGCAGAAGGAGGATTAAAAAAAGAAAAGAAAAAATGGAATCAATGGAGACTTTCCCTCATTTCTCTACCCCCCCATAGGTGTGCAGGTGTAATTTTGGGATGAAAATTGGGGGAGAAAGGGAAGCTTAAATCCTCCTCTCCTGAAGCACCATGGTTCCGATACGAATTAAGGCCATGTGCACTTCCAAGATAGTAGGGAAAACAATCAGCTCCACTATGCATGATTAGGAGAACACTTAATATGGCCTTCAGCAACCTGCAAGAAAGAAGAGCGTGCTCACATGTTGAGCAAGCAGCACCTGGTGTGCTGATATAGCCTTGGGATATTCAGATCTTTGTAGATGCTGCACACACAAAAACACCACACACTTCCAGGTATCTTGTATTGCCACCCCAGCACAAGCATTGTGTTCTATGCTAGCTTGAAGGACTTGAAATGTTGTGGCAGGAGTTGGAGAAACCCGCACCAGTGGGGCACCCAGGGCCAACAGATGGGTGAGAATTTCGTTTCAGGCCAGCTTTCATAAGTCTTTACCAAAACATGCCAAGTTCTCCATATTCGGAACAAAAAGAGCTTGGGATGAAAAGCTTTCAAATGTGGGAGAAATGGAAACTGACCGATTTGTCCATCCTGGCCCTGGCCTTTGAGTGCTTGGCTCTTCCAAGTCTGGCACGGAATCCCTGTGTTTTCAAACATGTTTGTGGTGCTGCAATAGGATTGCTACCTCGTTCTTCTGACAGGCTCCTCATCTTTATCAGCTACTTGGCAGGCAGGTACAATGTGGTCCTCTTCATGCTGGAAATAGTTGAATTTGGCTGGTGTAGATGGGTGAGAATGTTGTTTCAGTTTTTTGATACAGATTTACTAAAATTTGCAAAGTTCATTTTTGGGAACGAAAGAATATTTCCCTAGCCTTAGTGAGAGCTGGACCTTGGGCAGAAATCTAAAGCCCTGCAGCCCAGAGGGTCCCCAGATGACCACACATCACTCTCCTCCTCCTTCTTCTATAATCAGGGGCAGACTAGCCAGCGGGTGCTCATTTCCTAGTATTTACTTTTAATATATATACATCTTTTCCTACAATGAAATGGCACTTGTTCCCAAGTAAATGTAATTAGCATCAGGGCAGCAGAAGCAATCTCCATTTTATTCCTGTAGTCATGATGGTTCTATGATTTAAGTGAGTTTAAAATGCAAAGCTGCACATGCTCAGAGTTCTTTTTTTTTTTTTTTAACTTAAATTTGGCAAAAGGTTTGTTTATTTTTTGCTCTAACATAACAGTAATGTAGAGAAGAAGTTACAAAGCATGGAATGGTTGTGGGGAGAAGAGAAATGTGAGTTGAGTACATCTGAAGTAATACACATGGGCATTTAAAGCCCCCCCCCCCGGTAAGACCATTACACCCAGGGTCTAAAACAGTGTTCTCCAACCTTGGGTCCCCAGATGTTTTTGGCCTACAACTCCCAGCATGCCCCAGCCAGAGTAGCTGGCTGGGGCATGCTGGGAGTTGTAGGCCAAAAACATCTGGGGACCCAAGGTTGGAGAACACTGGTCTAAAATGATGTAACTGCATCACTTCCAGGATGACCCACATCTTGAAAGTCAATATTCAATGAACTAGGCAAGCTACAGTAAATGAAAGTAATAACCCAACTTAATACCATGCAGTGGTGCTACTTGGACCACAGTTTAGATCAGAGCTCTCCAACCTTGGGTCCCCAGATGTTGCTGGACTACAGCTCCCAGCACTACCCAGCCAGCATGGCTAATGGCAAGGGATTCTGGGAGCTGTAGTCCAGCAACATCTGGGGATCCAAGGTTGGAGAGCCCTGGTTAGATAATAACCATTATAAATGCAGTGGTTTTACATGCTAGTTTTCCAGTATTAGCCTGGAATACTCGGAAAGTTTGGCCAAAGGAAGATCAATAAAGAACTGTGAAAAATCTTTTCAAAAGAAGTAATAAAGCTAATCTGAATCTTTGGCTTCAGAAAGGCTCATTTAATATAGGAGTGAAATGAATTAAGATTCTTAAACTGGCATTTAGGAAAGAGAACAGTTACGGTTACAACCAATTTGAATAAAGGAAAACAAAGCCACTAGACAAGTCGTATTGCATTCTCAAGTGTTCCACCAGAATAGGAAGTGGTAACTTGTTCAACACTTCTTAGACTGTATTTCAGGAAGGGTTTGATAGAGATATAAAAACAGGGAGGAGATAACACATTCAGCTTGATAAAAGAAACCAATCTAGAGGATGGAGATAATTTTAGAACTCTATTGATGTAATCACCAGAACAGGAGTCGTTTAAAAGTTCACAGTATTACCTGATAACAGGCCAATTTCAGTTTAATGCATGAAACACTATTGTAAAACCATTTCTTTCTTCCTTTGAAGACAGGAACCAAAAAGCAACACATAAAAATGAGCCGTCTGTGAAACCTTCCACCCTATTTTCTCCACTATATTCACAATCAAAACTTAATTTCCCTTTTGACCATAAACAGGCATATATTTTGAACTGGATAGCTTGCAGGGGGAAAGCATATGTCAAAACCCCCGTTGGAAAGAACTCTCTCAGAATATGTTCAACAGCACAGGAAGTTGGCCATGTGCTGTAGCTTTTAAAGTACTTTATTGTACCAATAGCCAAGCAGTAAATGAATAATATCTATATTCTGTGAAAATAATACACATACAGCATTGTTTGTCAAGAATCAGGTGAGGCTCAAGGCATTAAATGCCTCATCAAAATACAATCCCAAAGATATTTTTTTTTTAATGCTAATAGTTTAAACTTGGCCATGGAAGCTACTAAAGGCAGTTAACTAACATTACAGTATATAATGAGAACGGTATGGTGTTCTGTGTGTAGTTAAAAGAATACTGATCCTTAAACCTGTCCTCTAAAAACTAGAACTATGCTCTTGCTTTGCACTTGGATACATACACAAGAAGAGTTGGTATAATGTCATGTCCATATGACTGAGCCATGAATCAGCAAGTCCCTGGCTCAAATCTCTCCTCTAGGTGGCCTTAGGCAAGGCGCTTTCTCTCACCCTCAGTTCCTCATCTGCAATATGGGGTAGGGGGTGGTGGCAATAATACCAACTTGCCTTACAGGGTTATTGTAAGGATTGCCACTACATAATGCATGTGAAGCACTTAGAACACTTGAAAGTTCTGTACAAATGCTGAGTTTTATTATTAAGAGCCACCTTAAGGTGGTCCAGTTTAAAGTTTTTATACACATCATGTACAGATGAGGGATAGGGGGTGGAAATTCCAAATTCTAGATAGGGTTGGAAATTCCAGATGTCCAACTTTGGGTTCTGGATTTCCTTGGACTTGCTACCCAATCAGGTGGAATCTACTTGGAACAGAGGAACTTAACTGGGTAGGTTGTTTCTTTATGCCTAAATGCATCCTTGGGCACCCAGAGGTCCCTGCTCACTCTGTAGATTGGGCCTCCCCCAGCCATTTCCATGGAATCCAATCCACAAATGGAGTGCTTGTTCCACATTGTGAAGGCTTTACCCTGTGACTCAATCAGTTTACTTCTATACCACTACTACTATCTTTCTACAAAATACTGTCCTCAAGGCCTTAGTCTTGGGCTAAGCCTAGAGATGCTTGTAGATTCTGGGGTGGGGAGGTATCTTTCAGAACCAGATGGAGAAACCTGAAGATTCCTGTAAAGTTCTTCTGAAACTCATATTAAGATGGATGAATCTGTCAGTTTTGGTTTTGCTCAGTTTCTCATTTTTCCAATCTAAAGTTTGGTTCATCTTGAACTTTTGAGAATTTTTCCAGAATTTGGTTCACCCCAAATTTTAAGAATCTCTGTAAAAGGTTTCCATGAAAATTCATAAGCATTTTTGTGCACATTCCTCCTAACACATGCTTTTTGTATCCATTTTTACCTAATATATATGTTTTTGCAAGCAGTTTTCTAAATATAATGCATTGTTGAACGTTATTTCCCCATATATATGCTTTTTTTGTTCACATTTTTTGATTGGAGAACTCAAGCGCGAATTTCAAAGGATAACTGAGTTTCGGTTCACATACTGGTTTGAAAATGCAAAATTTGGTAAGTTTGCATTAAAATCCAAACTGAACTAATTTCTTCCCCATCCCTAACTGGGGAACATACCGGCCACTAGACTACTATCTGGAGAATAGTGTGGCTCCTGAGAATACAGAAGTTGACTATCCCTGCACTAAATGCATCTTAAGATGCTTGGCAGCACTGGGCCACAGCATGGCACATCAATAAAAGTTGATCCAATAAAAATATTCTTTGTATGCATGATTCTGTCCATTGAGGTGTTCTAGTGTTTTTGAACTTGTAGTTTGAGGGAACAAGGGTGAGTTCTTTGGGGAGCTCTTTGTCCTAATTCAGAAAATTACTGTATATGAGCAAGCAGAAGACTACACACCCATGGGTCCAGATTGCTTAATGTGCAAGCTTGCTTGTTGTGAACTGTAAGTTACAATGCATGCCTCTCTGTATGCATTCCAACATTGCTGGATGCGGTCTCTTGCTCCCAATGCAGAATCTGGATTTTGCATACCTAGTACACCAGATCCACATGTGGAAACCTGTTTCTTCACATGGAGTACATTTGGTCAACTGGGGTCCTTGTGTACAAACTAGATTAGCTACTTTGAAAATATATATGTATTCCCCTCCTCTTATTTACATTGTAAGTGTGCTTAAGTCAATAGGCTTGCATGTGCAAGGGTATGTGAATACATGCATGCATACCCATGTGTAACTTATGCATGTAAGATTTTAAAAGCCAACTAGGAAATTCAGCCAAAACAAGAATATTGCCATCATGTAGTTAGATCTCATTGCAGGCACTGATCATTTCAGCCTTTGGGCTCTCCAGTTTTCTAATGATTAATCCCAGATTTGCATTCAGATATATAAATCTGCATTATTAATGATGAGATACTGCGGCACTTAGTAGTACTTTCAGTTGGATGTGGATGTTGATGTCTCTACTAGTTACGATGCAGGCTGTTAGCAAAGTTCCATGGCCACTGAGAGACTCTCTCTGGGGATTTCCCTTCCTTCAAGAGAAAGAGGTCCTTAAAGTTGCAAAAAGGATGGCTTAGGCTGCTTTTATCGGGGTGGCCTTGCGCTGCAGACACAATCACAACGCTCATGGTGCTCCAGTTGAATATCAATCAGTGCCATGTTGTTCTTGGTTCTGCCCCTCCTCCTGATATGACCTGCTTCAGGGATGAATCTCAGCACCTAGAATGAAAATGGATGGTTAGTCAGAACCCATTTACACTGAGGGTAGGAAATCAACTACTCTGGATGGAGCTTTACAACTGGGCTTAGACCAGTGGTTCTTAATCTTTTTGGTGTCACACCTCCCTTGTGAAAAATCTTAT
Organism: Shinisaurus crocodilurus; assembly: GCA_021292165.1. Taxonomy (NCBI): domain Eukaryota; kingdom Metazoa; phylum Chordata; class Lepidosauria; order Squamata; family Shinisauridae; genus Shinisaurus; species Shinisaurus crocodilurus. The sequence continues at coordinate 270,696,785 of CM037878.1, read as the reverse complement.
GACCCACGCCTCCCATGTTTTAATGGCCCAAAATTTAGGCTTAGGCAGGACGAGTTTGCATTTTTTAGTTTATGCTCTGTCTCTGGACTAAAAAAAAAAAGCATATTCAATTCAATGAATGGCATAGCTCCCAAGATTAGTAGAAAGAAATAAGGTTGGGCCAACCGCCAAGCTGCGCTGCTATGTACTTGTAAAATAAACAATTTCTAGTTGAGGGGCTACTCACCCCTCCCCTGGAGTCAGTCCAAACCTCCCCTGGGGAGGCGTACCCCACAGGTTAAGAACCCCTGGCTTAGACAGATTGAACTCCCCCTCAAAGAACAAGTGCACAGTTTGGGAGTCATAGGGATGCATGAGAAATTCATTTCACTTTCTGTGTTTTTTATCAAGATTTACCCAGTTCGTACCTTCCGGACTGAACATGGACTCAGACACATTCTGCAGTCGAAGTCTGTACACTTCTGAGCTTGCAATGTGATTCACGGACCAAAACAAATGCTTTCTACAGCATGCACACAGTTGAAAAATGCACAGGAAAAAGATGCGTACATTTGAAAAATGTGCACAAATATGCCTTAATCAATGGGAGAAGAATGCATAAATTTCAAAGGTGTGCACAACTGATGCGTACATTTGGAAAAATATGCACAAAAATAAGCAAGGATTTTCATGAAAAAAAGAAAAAAACCAAAGCTTGCAATCTGATATGCACTCGAGTCAGAATGAGCTTTGAGATGGAATTCAGACAACTTTGGGGAGCTTGAGTTTTGCTGATTCACATATCCCTATTGGAAGACCTCCTGGACATTGCACTAACTGTGGCTCAGTTGGCTATGGTGTCCAAGAGTGCTTTTGACCAGCTTAGGAGAGGTTCTGGAGAGGATGGACCTTGCCTGATATATATTTCAAACACACAGCTTCCTTTAAAATAATGCACATGAAGCTCTTAGAACACTTGGAACTGGCTGCTATATAAATGCTGAATATTATTGAGAGCCAGTGTAGTGTAGTGGCTAGAATGTTGGACTGGGACTGAGGAGATCCAGGTTGAAGCCCCCACATAGCCATGAAGCTCACTGGGTGGCTTTGGGTCAATCACTGACTCTCAGCCTGACCTACCTCACAGGATTGTTGTGAGGATAAAATGGAGAGTAGCAGCAGCATGTACACCACCCCTTGGGCTCCTTGGAAGAAAAGGCAGGATATAAATGTACAAATAGAATAAACCCTACGGTGATCCAGTTTAAATACATGTCCAAATGAGGGATGAGATAAAGTAGAGTGGGGAAAGGGGTGGTGGTGAAAACTCCAGATGTCCAACTTTGTGTTCTGGATATCCTTGGAGTTGCCCCACAACCAGATGGATTCAGGAACAGAGGAACCTATCTTGATATGCTGTTTCTTTATGCTCACTTGAGTCCCTGCACACCTAAAGGTCTCTGCTCATACTATAGATTGGGGGGTCCCAGCCATATCTAGGTAGTCCACAAGTGGAGGGCTTCTGTATCAACAGTACTACTGTAATGTGCTCTGTGTGGGGTGCCCTTGAAGATGGTTCAGAAACCTCAGTGAGCGCAGGCACACGCACACACGTGCACACACACACACACAGAACTTGTGCATGAGCATGAGCACTTCTCAAAGGGCCCTGCCTTTCCTCAGATAGCTGTACGTTGTGTTAAGCATGCTGCAATGTGAACTCATTCTTGATTTGTGGATCCTTATGCAGCCATGACAGCACCATTCACACACAAGAAAGAGGTATCAATGAGCTTGGGGAAGCCCTAAGGTTTGTTGGTTGGGGAATGCTGGGAGTTGTAGGACTTTTTTTCTGTCTAAATGTGCATAGGATGGCACCCATAAATTGGGTGCTGAAACAAATAGGTAGCCAAAATAACTAGCACAGGATGAGGGAGGCCATGTGTCCACTTTTACAGTCCTCTGTTTGGAGGGTTGGCAGAGGACCATCCTCTATTTTGAAGGGTGTCCTCTGTTTGAAGGGATGTTCAGTCCCAGTACAGTCTAAGAAGAGAAAGCAGGGGGCCCCTTGAAGTTGGCCATCCACAGTAAGCACCTGGGCAGCCAACTGAGCTGGCCCCCTGGTCATAGTCTTCCACACTATGGTGAGATGCACTGTATTTCTATTTAAAATATAAGAATGATTTCTAAATTTTTATCTATACATATACAAAATCCCAAGGTGAAATGGAATGGAGTATCCTAAGATGCAAAGCATATGCAAAGTTTATGTAAATCAGTATTGTCTTCTGTCCTCATATTTGGTGATTCATAAGTGGCCACCCTATGGTGGAGGGTTTTAATAGGTGCTGGCCACCTTGCTCCTACCAGTATACTTACATGGAGAAATGTGGTGGCCCTACTCTTCTCCAGGCCCCCCATTGCACAGGCTGTTCCTGCTCCTTAGGGGACTCGCCTGTACACTGGGGCTCTGAAGCTCCCAACATACCTAGTATAATGACCACTCTGACCACTTGACACAACGTCTATGGGGGGAGAGCACACTATAGCAGGAATGGGGAACCTGTGGTTCTCTAAATGTTGTTGGGCTGCAACTCCCATCAGCCCCATAAGAAAATAAGAAGAACATAAGAAGAGCCATGCTGGATTGGACCAAGGTCCATCTAGTCCAGCATTCTGTTCACAAGTTGGCCAACTAGCTCCCTGTGGGAGGCCCACAAGTAAGACATGAGCCAATAGCACCTTCTTGCTTGTGTTCCCAGCAACTGGTATACAGAGGCATACTGTCTCCAGTACTGGAGGCAATATATAGCCATCATGACTCGTAGCCATTGATAGCCTTATCCTCCATGAATTTGTCTAATTCCCTTTTAAAGCCATTCAGGTTCGTGGCCATCACTACATCTTGTGGTAGCAAATTCCAGAGTTTAACTATGTGCTGTGTGAAGAAGTACTTCCTGTTTTTCTGTCCTGAATCTCCCACCAATCAGCTTCAATGGATGACCCCAGGTTCTAGTATTATGTGAGAGGGTGAAAACTTCTCCCTATCCACATTTCCCAAAGCATGAATAATCTTGTACACCTCTATCATCTCTCCCTGTACTCACCTTTTCTCTATGCTAAACATTCTCAGACATTGTAAACTTTCCTGATAGGGAAGATGCTCCAGCCCCTTGATCATTTTGCTTGCCCTTTTCTGCACCTTTTCCAACTCTACAAGATCATCAAGCATAAGGACCTAAGAAGAGCCGTGCTGGATCAGACCAAGGGTCCATCTAGTCCAGCATTCTGTTCATACAGTGGCTAACTAGCTGCCCATGGAAAACCCACAAGCAGGACATGAGTACAACAGCACTTACCCACCCATGTTCCCCAGCGCTGTACATAGGCATACTGCCTCTGATACTGGAGGTAGCATAGAGTCATCAGGACTAGTAGCCATTGATAGCTTTCTCCTCCATGAATTTGTCCAATACCCCTTTAAAGCCATCCAAATAGGTGGCCTTCACTACATCTTGTGGTAGTGAATTCCATAGTTTAATTGTGCGCTGTGTGAAGAAGTCCTTCCTTTTATCTGTCCTGAATCTCCCACCAATCAGCTTCATGGGATGATCCCAGGTTCTAGTATTATTAGAGGGGGAGAAAAATGTCTCCTTATCCACTTTCTCCACACCATGCATAATTTTGTACACCTCTATGACATGTTCTCCGTTACTCTCCTTTTTTTCTAAGCTAAACAGTCCCAGATGTTGTAACCTTTCCTCACAGGGGAGTTGCTGCAGCCCCTTGATTATTTTAGTTGCCCTTTTCTGCACTTTTCCCAACCAGCATGGCCAATGTTCAGGGATGATGGGTGTTGTAGTCCAGCAACTTCTGGTGGCCCATGGCCCATGGGTTCCCCACCCCTCCTCTATAGGCATCACCTCTTCCACGTGCAGCTTACTGAGTAGAGAAGCTGTATCATACCCAAACATTTTTTCAACACCCAGTGAATGTAAAACAATGACTTTTAAAAATGCAAAGACATTGTAAGCGACTAGGGCTTTTTCAAATGAAAGCACATGATGAGGGATTAGATCTGCCCAGGATTTAAGCCAACAGACCTCCTGACAGTTTAGGGATTTTGTCTTCTCTATATTTTCTATTAAGAAACATGAGCACAGTATATGTGTGCTTTGCTGATAACAGGAGAGAAATGAATTGGCAGGGCACATTCCCACCCAAGACAGCAGTGTTTGAACAACACAGGAATTTGGCGGCTTTACAAAGTGATCAGGGGACTGATATTTCAAGTGTCAATCCTCTCTTCCATCTAATAGTCTTAGGCCCAGGTTTATTCAGCAGAACTGAAAAGAATAAAATAAAATAAAAAATAAAGCAAGGTCACCTGGCATGGTCTCAGTATTTAAAAGGAAACTCTGTGCATTTGAAATAAAGCTGAATTTTTCAAATTATGGGCACTTTGCTTGCTCAAAGCTGCAAGTCTACTAGATTCATTTGAAACTGAACTGAAGTTTAATTGAAGAAAGAACCTTCATATGATAGAAAGTTCTTTCTTCAATAACAGCGGCAGGGCATTCACCCTAATGTTGCAGTGTACCCTATTCACCTTCTAACATGAGCCAATCAGCCATGTGTTCATCCAGGACAATGTAAGCTGTTAGGCATAGAAATGGGACATTTCATTCCCTGCCCCCCCAGTTTTCCACTTATCCAACAACAAACACTGAATATCCCATGGCTATTGGGCAGAGCCAGTCTTTATTGGAGTGCTGCATTTTTGGGGTGTGGGGGGTTTTACATCCTTAGGTTCTTTAAAAAAACTTTTTGGGGGGCATTTCAACAAATCTCAGGGTTCCCTGGGCATGCTGATATCTACCTCTTATTTTTTTGGGGGGGGGGAATTCTGGCTCCATTTCTGTAGGCGCTCATCACCTGGATGCACTAACAGAGGGAGTGATGTGTCCTGTGCAGATGTTCAGAGCATGTGCTGCTGAATGTAATAGGGTCTGTAGTACGTTCAGGATCCTGATTGCTGGGTCTGTCCCAAGTTTCACACGCTTGAGGTCTAAACATGCTATCCCCAATGTGTATAGGCTTTGAACACACTGTGTCCTCCGTTTTGCGGAATCAGCTAATGCACATTCGGATGTAAAATACACAGGAATGAGTATGCAAGGAGTTTTATGCTACAGAAGAATGCATCCCTCCACTCAAATCTCCCAAATCTTATCTGAGGAAATTTGGAAAAAGATGGCAGAGCAGGGGGTGCAGAATTCCTGACTCATATGAGTGAAGTCTAGTTCAGGGATTCTGCTATATGATTCCTCTGAAATATATATTGGCTTTAAATTTATTTATTTATTTATTTATTTATTATTACATTTCTATCCTGCCTTTCTTCCTCTTGCAAAGAACCCACAGTGGCTTACATAGGTCTTCCTCCTCCTCCATTTCATCCCCACAACAACCCTCTGAGGTAGGTTAGGCTGAGAGTCAATGACTGGCCCAAAGTCACCCAGTGAGCTTCATGGCTGAGTGGGGACTTGAACCCGGATCTCCTGAGTCCCAGTCCAACACTCTCACCACTATGCCACACCAGGGGATGCTGATGACTCCTATTTCGGTGGGGCTCCTTTTCCATTACAGGTTTTGCAGCTTTTATTTGGCGTTTCATAGGAGCTATCCATGGTGCTCCATGGTGGTGAACCTATTTTGGGGATGGAGATCAGCACCATGGATGGCTCCTATGAAGCTCCAAAGAAAACCTGCAAAACTTGTAATGGAAAAGGACCCTCAGCGAAATAGGAGTCACCTGCCTCCCCTGCCGTGCCACACTCTTTCCGTAGGAAAGGAATAAAGATAGGACTTAATGAAGGAATGGCAGGCCTAGCTCCAGCTTTTGGGAGGCCCATGCCCTTGGTGTCCCCCCCTCCCACTACGCCCATCACCACTTGGGCCCTCTGGTGGTGGCTGCACCAGCCTCCCAAGCAAGTACTACAGGAAGGGGTGGGACAGCCAGCAGCCTACCGCTCATGCTCACAAGCAGGCTGACCCGGCACTGGCCCTGTGATGGCCCAACACTGTCACTGCCGAACCCCACAAGTGAGCGTGGGCCATGGGGGGGGGGGCTGCAGCCAGGGACCCAAGTGGTGATGAGTGCTGGGGTTGAGGCCAGGTAAGGCATCAGCTCCAGTGAGTCCTGCTTTGGTACGTTGGCCCCGGTAAATGCCGCAGTATACTGGGCACTGATTCTGGGGCTAAGGAAAGGTTACAGTAAGAAAAAATGTACCCCAGGAAATGTTCCTCTCATCCTCCCTTCATATATCACAGATTGAATCAATCCTGTATGTGGGACCACATTAATAAAAAACCTGGATGGAAAATGCAACTGCCGAGCCAGATACTGTGTTTATGGGCATATAAAAGATTACGATGCCCTTATAAAAGTTCTCATAGAATTGGATATAGGGAAGAAGCAGACCAATGCGACACTGTCTGAGGTTTCTGCCTTGTAACTGTATTGAAGGACAGCAAAGGCTCGTGCTTGTGTCACTTTTCCATCTGGTGACAAATGCTTTTTGGGCTTTTCATGCAAGGTGCATCACACTCTCCTGACCTTGTTTGGAATTTAGGTGAAGAGGGAAAGATCAGGGCTCACTGAAAATACTTGAGAACGAAGTATTCTCCAAAGGGCTGCCTACCAAGTAAAGATTTATTTATTTTTACTTGATGATTAATTTTCTAGCCTGTCATCAATCAATACTTCTTAATTCTCCTACGCTCATTAAAAAAAAGTGCTTTACTGATCTGATGTTGGGAGTCAAACAGTTTAAAAATAAATGGTTGCTTTTTTAAAATGAAGTGCATTTGAGACTGAGTCCAATTTAAGGTGATAAATATGAAATTGCATTGTTGTTTATAATTAGGGAAGGATGGAAAAGAGCATCATAAGTCCGTGGCAATTTCACATTTGTTAATTTGTAAGGCTATCCCATTTCCGCATTAATCTGTGGGGGAGGGGGTTGGGTTAAAAATCTGCATAAAATTCATAAACATTTTATATTCATAAAACATACGTACGTATGAATATAAAATGTTTATGAATTTTATGCATTGCCAAAAAATTGGAAATGCATTAGCAAAAAACAAAAAACAAACAAACAAAAACAAAAAACAAGGACAAAAGAGAACACAGATTTGGATATCATTTGCATGTGCTAATTTATATGACAGATGCACCTGTAGAAATAATTCCTATAATTGAAATAGAAATCCAAATACATCTCATCGTAGTGGGGAAGATTGGGACCAGCCGAACAGGTAAGGGTGTGCCTGTTGCTCAGCCTGCTATGTTGGGGCAACAGTTGATGGGCAACTTCAAGCCCCCTACCCTCCTTTCTTCTCCCCACCCTACTGTGCTAGAGGACTTTCAGCCCCACACCTGAGCGTTCTATAACTATATACCAGGGGGGAACACACTTTTGGAGATGGGAAAGGCATCCCTCGAAAACTAATCCCCCTGCCCCTCGGATAAGCAGTGAGGAACTTGAGCAGGTTAATTCTCTCTTCCTCTGCCCTTCATTTTCTCCCCTTGCTGAACAGCGGATATATGACATTCCATGTCTCAAACTTCTGTCAGCCACAGACTTAACTGATTGATGCAAACCGTCGTGCCCAGCTTCTGGGTCCGTTATTTTATTTATTTATATTTCTATCCCACCTTTTTCTTTAAGGGACCCAAGGCGGCTTACATAGCCCTCCTCCTCCTCTCCATTTTAGCCAGAGGTGAATGGCAATGCTGCACATAATGCAGGGCAGGCCAGATGCTGAAGCTAAGCAGGTATGAGCTGCTTGGATGGGTGACTGCCTGGGCTGCCCACATCTGTTCTCCTGCATTGAGCAGGGGGTTGGACTCGATGGCCTTATAGGCCCCTTCCAACTCTACTGTTCTATGATTCTATCCTCACAACAACCCTGTGAGGCAGGTTAGGCTGAGAGTCAGTGACTGGCCCAAAGTCACTTCAGTGAGCTTCATGGACGAGTGGGAACTAGAACCCAGGTCTCCCAAGTCCCAGCCCAACACTCTAACTGGTTCACACTGGTTCTACCCCCCCCCCCCAGTGGATTCAACTGTCATCAACATTCTGTAAAGCCCACAGGTTATTTTCAGGCAGTTTTTAGGTTTGTTTTTTTTAAAAAAAACCCCAATGTCATTCTCTCTCTCTCTCTCTCTCTCTCTCTCTATCTATTCTGTATACTTCAGCTCTAGGTATTCCCCAAGTATGTAGAAGCCCCTACCATATTTATAGAATCATAGAAAAGTAGAGTTGGAAGGGACCTATAAGACCATCCAGTCCAACCCCCTGCTCAATGCAGGAATCCAGGTCAAAGCATCCCTGACAGATGGCTGTCCAGCTGCTCCTTGAATGCCTCCAGAGTGGGAGAGCCCACCACCTCCCTAGGTAGTTGATTCCATTGTCTTATTGCTCTAACAGTCAGGAATTTTTTCCTGATGTTTAGGTGGAACCTGGGTTCCTGTAACTTGAGCCCATTATTCCGTGTCCTGCAAACTGGGATGATTGAGAAGAGATCCTGGCCCTCCTGTGTGTGACAACCCTTCAAGTACTGGAAGAATGCTATCATATCTCCCCTCAGTCTCCTCTTCTGAAGGCTAAACATGCCCAGTTCTTTCAGTCTCTCCTCAAAGGGCCTTGTTTCCAGTCCTTTATCATCTTTGTTGCCCTCCTCTGAACCCTCTCCAGGTTGTCTACATCCTTCTTAAAGTGTGGTGTCCAGAACTGGACGCAGTACTCAAGATGAGGCCTAACCAGTGCCGAGTAAAGGGGAATTATCACTTCATGCGATTTGGAAGCTATACTTCTGTCAATGCAGCCCAAAATAGCATTTGCCTTCTTTGCAGCCACATTGCATTGCTGGCTCATATTCAGTTTGTGATCTACCACAATTCCATGATCCTTCTCACTTGTAGTATTGTTGAGCCAAGTGTCCCCCATTCTGTAACTCTGCATTTGGTTTCCTTTCCCTGGGTGCAGCACTTGGCATTTATCCCGATTAAATTTCATTCTGTTGTTTTCACGTGTGACTCAATTTCACTTTCAAAACGACTGGCACTCACCACCTGAGTTCACTGTTAGGGTGAACAAGTGGGACCTGCAAGTCTGCAACAAAATGTTACAGTCTATCCACCTCACCTCCTAGCAGGAGTGTTCAGGGTTCCTGATGGCCAGACAGCCATTGACTCCTCCAGGATAAGCTGCTAGAAGCTTAAGCAGGGCATTTCACTCCCCACCGTTATCTTTTCCAAAGGACAGTCCACATTTTGTGGTTACTGAGTATGCTCAGTCCTCACTGGGCTATTTTTAATGAGTTTTTAGGGCCCCTAGGTTTTTGGTGTTTTTTTTTTAACGTACTTCTGCAAACCCCAGCGTTCCTCTGAGCATGCTGATACCTCCCTCTTGTTTCTCAGTGGCCCCATTTTGGCAACAATCCTGTCGGCCCTCAATAGTTCACTATTAGAGGGGACGATTATGTCTTGTTTTTGTAATTTCACTGTAAGCTATGAAATGGAAAGGCACAGTAAAAAAAACAAAACCCTATTGATGAATAAGTAAATCTAATTTACAGTAATACCTTGGATTGTAAGTAACTTGGTTTGAGAGCGTTTTGCAAGACAAGCATATTTTAAATATTTATTTAATTTTTTCTGACTTGATATACAAGTGACGTCTTGCAATACAAGTACTGTAGTACGGCTTAAATTAAAAATCTCTGTACAATGTTTTTTTGGGGGGATTTTGTTTTGATATAAGAGTGTTTTGGATTACAAGCACATTTCCGGAACGAATTATGCTCTCAATCCAAGGCATGACTGTATACCTTGTTTTTCTTTTGAAGAACTCAGAATGGCTCATAGAATGGTTGGGTTCAGACATGACAATCCACACTCAATGGTTGAGTATGGGTTGTCACTGAACTGTGGGTTGTTGCTGAAATGAGGGTTAGCGTGTTGTCTGAACCCAGCTGCGCTAACAAATCTGGTTTGTTAACCACAAACAACCCACAGTTCACAAGCCAACAACAAACCATGGTTTCTTTTCATGAGTTGTTCATGGTTAACAAACCATGGTTTGTTAGCGCGGCTGGGTTCAGACAACACAATAACCCACACTATAACAACAACCCATGGTTCAATGACAAATCATACTCAACCCATACTCAACTCTTGAGTGTGGGTTATCGTGCTGTCTGAACCCAGTCGGTGTTACCAGACATTGTCACACCCCAGACTTGCCTAGCTTCAGCAGCAGTGCTGCACTGCTGTACCATGTTGTTCCTTAAGAACATTCAGTGGCCTGACATCAGAAATTCCTCATATGTAGAATGCTTGCACATCACAGGGAAGGCTTCTCAGCTTGCCCTCTTTCTTCTTGGCATGTTCACTTTGCACAGGATAAGGAGATTATTTACATGGTGTGCATTTAGATATGCGCAGAACCCAGGATGCCATTCTGTAGTGGCATAGTCCCTTGAGGGCTGTGCCGTTATGCCCCTTGCAGAATGTTCAAATTGATTCTGAGATGGGAGAGACACAAAAGAGTCCATCTCACCTACTCTTCTGCCCCTGATGAGAGCTTCTTCGTTTTTTTTTAATGGCTAGATAAATGTGGAACAAAGCTAGTGAAGCGTAGTTAGCCCCAGGATACAAAAAGGGGAAAAAAAACACCCTTAAAGAATTTTGCCTGGGAAGAATGCACTGACTGGACTTACCTCGGTCTCGTCTTTGATGTATCCAATATAGATTTATCTTCACAGCGTCTATTAATGCTAATGTCTAAATCTGTGTTCATTGTACTGTTAATTCATCCCTAAAGGATACATTTACATTTAAATTTACAAAAGCCAGGTCATTCCAAGCTCAAGCTAGAACATCGTCCTTAATTAATTCCGGTTTGTGAGATAAAAAGAATGGAAGGAATTAATAGCCCTGTGGCGGACTTGGTGAGCTAATTCCCTGCCCCTCTCTCTTGCCATTCCAGCAGAAGGCAGGCCTTTCCACTCTGTGCCTACCCTACAGCCTAGCAATCTGTTATCCTGACATGAGAGCATTCGACAAAACCTTTAACATTCATTATAAATCACATTAATATTTGGGTGCTGCATAAGCAATCCTCCTCCAAACCAAGCGGGTACATTTGTATTTACTCACATTCACGATGCAGTCATGCTATTCTGCTTTTAGAAGCTTCCCACCCCCACCCAAATGTCAATCAACCTGTACAGAGATAAGCTCGCTAATGTTTAAATGTATTCATTGAGAACAAGCCCTAAAGAACTAACCTTGAAATCCACCAATCAGATATTTGGTGAAGATGGGCGGGCAGGAGTCAATGAAAACCAAGCCCCTTCACCTGTAGAACTGGTGGCAATATTTTATGTGCAACCCTACAGTGGTGAAAGGGGAGGTCTACGGTGGAGGAAAAAAACCAGGGGGAAGGCACTATTAATCAAAGACAAAAGAGAGAAAAAACTGAAAGTGCCAATAGAGATCTTTGTGTATTTTTATTTGTGCCCAACGTGTTTCGGCCTAAGCCTTTTTCAAGGGCGCTTATTTTCTAATATTGTTCGATAGAAACAGCTTCATCACGTTCTCCTAAGTCAAGCCAAGGAAGCAACTTCTGGGTTCCTAGTAGGCTGTTGTTTACATAGAAAATGCCTTAAGATACGCCTAAAGCAGCCTCAATTTAATTTGAGCAAATTGTGGCCGCTTTTGACGTATCTTAAGGCATTTTCTATGTAAACAGCGGCCTGCTGGGAACCCGAAAGTCCGGCAAGCGGCACGGTGAGCGCCAGCTTTCGGCCCAGAGTAGCAGGTGCAGCAGTGGTGGCAAAGCACCGCCGGAAGGACTGCCACAGCAGGAGAAAGCCTTGTCCCATTCAACGAAGACCTCCACAAGCAGACCTCCCTCTCTGTGGGCAGAGAAGTAGGTAGGGTGGCCATGTGTGCAACTTTGCAGAGGACAGTCTTCTCACTGCCTTGAGTGCCATTTTTTGGCAGAAAGGCGGGGTAGAAATCAAATAAATAAATAAATAAATAAATAAGAAAGAAAGAAATATTTGACGGGCTGCCCTGTCCCACTCCGCTTTAAAGATAAAGGACCCCAAGAACTGTTGCCCACCCACACGTAACACCTGGGCAGCAGACTGAACAGACATGCACACACTAGGGTGAAATGCACGGTATTTCTGTTAAAATTATAATAATTATTCCAAAATTTGCATCTACGCATATACATTAGCACATGCAAATATTATGCAAAATGGTGTCCCCTTTTGGGGGGGGTGATGCCTAAGCGGCCACCCTAGAGGGAGGGCTGCATGCGTGCAATTTGGCTCCACCCTTTGGCTTCCTCCCTCCCTCCTGAAGCAACACAGGCAAAAGGCTCCCGCACAGTGAACAGCAAAAGCATTTTCTGCTTAGCGGTCTTAGCTGTCTCCTCCCACTGGCTTTTCTCTTGACTCACACATGGGACTGACCAGCTGAAGTGCTTAAAGCAGGGATGCAGAACCTCAGGCCCGTGGTCCCAATCTGGCCCTCCTGGGGTCCCAATCTGGCCCTCCTGGGGTCCCAATCTGGTTCCCCAGAAGCGAGGGAGGCTGGTGACTCCTATGTCAATGGGCCGTGGGGCTCCTTATCCATTGCAACTTTTATTCTGAGCTTTATAGGAGCTATCCATGGTGCTCCATGGCAGTGAACCTATTTGGGGCATGGAGTTCAGCACTATGGATAGCTCCTATACAGCTCAGGGTAAAAGCTGCAATGGATGAGGAGCCCCACCGATATAGGCGTCACCAGCCTCCCCTGCCCAGGAGGCCGTGCCCCCTTCCCCTGGGCCCACCCCCTTTATTTATTTTATTTATTAATCGCCCATCTGGCCAGTCAACCAACAACCAATTGTTTGGTAATTTGTGCAGTTTCCCCCCTCCATTCTAAAAGGTTGAAATGCTTCTCCTTAAGGCTTTGTTACTGGTAGTAAGAACTTTAAACTAAAATATGCTGGTATTTATTTATTTATTATATTTATACCCCGCCTTTTTTCCTGCAAGGAACCCAAGGCGGCTTACATAATCCTCCTCCTCCCCCTCCCCATTTTATCCTCACAACAACCCTGTGAGGTAGGTTAGGCTGAGAGTCAGTGACTGGCCCAAAGTCACCCAGTGAGTTTCATGGCCGAGCGGGGACTAGAACCCGGATCTCCCGAGTCCCAGTCCAACACTCTCACCACCACGCCACACTGGCTCTGGCATGTTTGGCCCCGCCCCTTCTGCCTTCAGCCCCACCCACCACTGGAGTGCAGCCCCTGAGAATGTCTCCAACATGGAATTTGGCCCCTGAGCTGAAAGAGGTTCAACACCTCTGTCTTAAAGGGAGAACGGGGTAGAGGGCGGAAGCAGCCTTGGCACGAGATGCATAACAGCAAAGAGGGCCATGTGTGATTGGGACAAGGACTTAAGTTGGGGACCGCAGAGAAAGTGTCGGGACCCAAAGTAGGCCCCAAAGCTGCAGCAGCTGCCCACCCCTAGAATTCTAGCATGCAGCAAACAGGCCTTTTTGTCACTTCAGTAGTTTAAATGGTGGCATCAGCCTCGTTTCCCCTGTAGGTGCTTAATAAATAATAAATATTTATTATCAATATAATGTATGTTAGGGCTTAGAGAGGACTGGTGGTGAGACATGTGGGGTGGAGTATGTGCTTGTAAACACGTGTGTGGAAAAAGTAAATGTAAAACCCAAAGAGGGAATGTATTTAAAACATAGTCCTCCTTGAGCCTAGAGCAGGGCTCTCCAACCTTGGGTCCCCAGAGGTTTTTGGCCTACAAATCCCAGCATGCCCCAGCCAGCGCAGTGTTCTCCAATCTTGGGTCCCCAGAGGTTTTTGGCCTACAAATCCCAGCATGCCCCAGCCAGCGCAGTGTTCTCCAACCTTGGGTCCCCAGAGGTTTTTGGCCTACAACTCCCAGCATGCCCCAGCCAGCGTAGCTGGCTGGGGCATGCTGGGAGTTGTAGGCCAAAAACCTCTGGGGACCCAAGGTTGGAGAACACTGGCCTAGAGGAGACAATGGCAGTGCACAAATATAAATAGTAAAGAGAGAGAGAGTGTGAGAGAGATACCTCATGATATTTCTTCACCAATTTTCCTGCTGTGCACGTGCAGGATTTCCAGTTCATAGAGCCGCAGCCACAGTTCCCTCCGCAGCGCTGGACGAGAAGGCAGCGTGGGAAGAAAACAACGTTGGTCAGCCTCAGCTCTTCCCTTATGTTGACCGAATAGTTCCTTGGGGTGCAGCTATAACGTTTCACGTCATCGTTCAACCTGTCCAAATCAACTGGAATGGGAAAAGAGGAGGGGGGGGAAAGAGGTCAAACTTGTAGACAAAATTATGCAAGGAGCCCCCCCCCCTGTGTTGCTTAAGGGGATGGATTAATCTGTTTATTTCTGGTATGTGTCACTTCCACACGTTTTTACTAGACCTGCGCTGAAATTTCTCAGAAGACACCTTTACTGAGTAAATGTCTGAGATTTCCCTTTTTCTCAGCTCCCTTCCTAGAAAAAGGCAATTTTGTAGCATTTACTCTGAATATTATCTGCCATTTTGTTGTGGCAGCCCTCCCCACACCATCTGGGGGCATTTGGAGAATACAGAATGGTGGCCAGATTGCCATCACAGTGGCAGCAACAACAAAAACAAAAACCTTAGGGGGGGGGAAAAGAAAGAAGCTGTGCTACTGTGACTGCTGATGGTGAGCCCTAATCCTCAGAAACTGTGGGAGAATTTCTCCTCCCCCTGGAGAAATTCAATGAAATGCCCCCCCCCCATTTCTATGCCCACACATGGCTCAAGTTTTTACCCACAATTCCATTCTGTTTCGGCATTAATCTTCATGGTTAAAATACCCTCTCAAAATGTTACTTCAGTACATATTTAAATCTGTATTTAAAGGGGGTATTTCCCCCCTCAAAATGTGTGTTTAAATCTGTCACAATTTCTCTCGAAATGAATGAATTTACATATTTAAATGGATATTTGTTTCTCTCACTCAACGTTTATCACGTATTTTGATATGTTGAAACTGCTGAGAACTGTGTTGCAATTTTCAGAGAAGTGGAAAATCCAACATAAGTTCTGAGCGGCACATTCACCTGAGAGGTATGGATCAGGTCATTTTGTACAGGAACTTGCAAAGACTGGCCCCCATGCATCCCTAGTTGCCAGGTAGACATTTCAGGCAGATTGCACAGAATGGAGTTCCCAGCAGAAAAGTTTAAAGTTGATGGGTGGCCCATCCTTTCCGTGGCGAATATGTTTCCTGCATGCATAATGGAATTATGTTGCTCTTTCCTACAGTACACATGGAAAGGGTGGGATAAGCGGAAAGTAAAAAAGAATGAGGTTCCTCAAGAAGAACTGAAATCCCAGCAGTCTCAATGGTCCGGTGATTTAGGCATGGATGAGCATCCATCTCTTTGACTCAGAAAACATCTGGGTTGTGTGACTATTCTTTGAGAGTGCTTGGGAAGCCTCAAAGAAGTTTGGAAATTATTTTATTTCTTCATTTACGACATTTGTTTCCTGTCCCATAACATTTTATGGATTTACTGGTTGTATTTATACCTTGTTCTTCACAAAGAGCCTAACACAGTGGCTACATTCTAAAGTTCTAGCTCTCTGGGTGGCTTGCAATAAACAAAAGTACGGAAACCCACTTGCAAAGAATCCACCTGAAAAACTTGTATTTTTCTGAGAAGTTGGGGAGAAGGGAAGAGGAGACCAGTGTTGGGAGGGAGCCCTCCACTCCCACATGCATGAAGACATGTCAACTCCAGGCAGGAAATTACAGTTCCAATTCCAAACATCTTCAGAACGGCCATTCCTGCGGGGATCATGGCATTCGTATCCTTCCCTTGATCCAGTAGGAAATTACAGTTCTGAGTCTGCTTCTCTTTGTGGGAGCCAAAGACTCCTTCCCAATGCTGGTTCCCTCCATTCACAAATAATGGTAAGGTTGCTTTTGTTGTTGTTTTGTTTTTGTGGGGGAGGGGCTGCTTGGAAAGTGAGGGGCTGTCATTTGCAAACCATTTTCAGGATTGATCCAGACATGAGTGCGGATTGGCCTGAAATGGGTTGCAGTAATTTATTTCTATTTTTGCGTGAGCATGCTGTGTGGTGCTTGTGTGTTTCACATTTTGAGCTTCTCTGTTTCAAGTATTCTTCCCAGCTGTAGCTCTTTTATACTATAAAAAATGAACTGTTTCAGATTTTTACCTCACTGAAATATTGTTCATTTTGTTAATTCAACAATATTCTATTGTTGCCTCAAGTGTGGATGGATTCCCAAGTGTCTTTAAAAACTCATGTACATGCAGCTATGGAACTCAGCCCAATCAGGATTGGTGTGTGTGTGTGTGTGTGTACACACACACACACACACACACACACACTTGTTTGCACTTCATATGTTTGCTATACAGTAATACCTCAGATTACGAGTAACCCGGTTTGCGAGCTACTCGTAAACAAGGAAATTTTTAGCATAAATTAAAATTTGAAAGACGAGCAAGTCTCGCAACACGAGCCTGCTGCCGCTTTCAAATTTAAATTTATGCTCTCGCTCAGCTGGCGCTTTGCACTGCTGCTGCCGCCGCTAGCCGAGCGAGTGGCCACACCGTGCCTCGCCTCCACGGGGCTCCCAGGCTCCCGGCCTCGCCTCTCTCGCTGCCCTGCCGGCTCCCGGGCAGGGAAGCGGCATGGCAGCGCGCAAGGCGCCCATAGAGCGAGGGGCCGCGCCGCGTCTCCTTTGCCAGCGGCGGCTCACCTCTGCTGGCGCCCAGCGTGCTCCCTGCCAGCGTGCTCCCTGCCTTAGCAAGCGGCGCCTCGCGCACTGCCATGCTGGCTCCCGGGCCGGCAGGGAAGTGGCACGGCAGCGCAAGGCGCCTGCAGAGCAAGGGGCCGCGCCACGTCTCCTTTGCCAGCTGGCGCCCAGCATGCTCCCTACCAGCGTGCTCCCGACTGCCACCGCGCTCCCTGCCTAGCAAGCGGCGGCTCGCCACTCTGCGGCGAGCCACCGGCACCGCCTCTGTCACATCTGGCCCAGGAAGTGACGCGAACATCCGGCCCAGGAAATGACACGAACCTGGGGCCGGATGTGATGGAGGCGAGCCGCCGCTTGCTAGGCAGGGAGCACGCTGGCAGTCGGGAGCACGCTGGTAGGGAGCACGCTGGGCGCCAGCTGGCAAAGGAGACGTGGTGCGGCCCCTCGCTCTACGGGCGCCTCACGCTGCCGTGCCGCTTCCCTGCCCGGGAGCCAGCATGGCAGCGCACAAGGCACCAGCAGAGCGAGGCGTGGCGCAGCTGGGAGCCAGCACATCAAAGCGAGTTTCCCCATTAGAAATAATGGGAACTCCGCTGATTTGTTCCACAACCATTTAATCACTGCTTTGCCGGCTCCCTCCATGGCGCTCCGTCAGGGAGCCGGCAAAGCAGTGATTAAATGGTTGTGGAACAAATCAGCGGAGTTCCCATTATTTCTAATGGGGAAACTCGCTTTGATGTACGAGTATTTTGGATTACGAGCATGGTTCCGGAACGGATTATACTCGTAATCCAAGGTACTACTGTATTTTCCTGCAGCGAACACATTTGCAACATAAAGTTTGGAATTCCCCAACTATTACTACGGATGTGCGCACTTTGCAACTGCACTATGCAAGTGATATTAGTATTAAGTACAGAATATAGCACCTCAGGATGTCCAGCTTTCATTAAAAAAAAAACACAACCCACAACACCAAGTTTCTAGACCTCAAGGCTCTCATATAGTCTTGAAGATGTGAAGGCAATTCCTGATGAAGTCTCAGAAGTTGGGAGTAGGGGAGGAAGCTAAGATTATTTTCAGTGGACTAGGGGTGAAGCTAGAAACTACTTAGAAACTGCATATAAAATGCTCATTTAAGAGGAGGAGAAATGCTACATCTCGCGATAGCAGTTCACCCTGTTTTCCCAAGAGTGCCAGTATTTGTACAAAGAAGTATGTATTGCTTGAGATCTAACCACAAAATCAATGGGAGTTACTAGCACACTCAAACACTGAACGCAAAGTCACCCTAGTGTACATAGCAAAGAGTGAGGAGAATAGAAAACTATCGATTACTTCGTCTTAACAGATGAAGTTTTGTGCTTTGTTGTCATTCTTCAAATCTACTGCCTCTGAAGCCTGACCGTTCAAACTAATTCCACTTGTAAGGAAGATGAGTTTTTCTGAAGTGCTTTCCCTGTGTATTCCCTGTTCATTGCAACCATATCCCCCGACTCCCCAAGCCAGCTTTTAAAGAGGTGGCCACCATTAATGCAGCCTGCTCTCCATGCATGAGTAGCATAGCCGTAGCTAAAGAACAGTTTAAGAACTCCTGGCCTGAAGCATCTTTGGCAGGGAAGGGGTGGGGGAACTGTATTTAGCTATTTAAAATACTGATAGACAAAACTTATTTTAAAACAAAAAATTTAAATGACCCAAATTAAATCATTTCAAACACACACAGCAGTCATTGAGAACAAAAATAAAACAGCCCGCCTATAAATTAACAGCTAACTGGTAACCAAAGTAATGGGTCTTATATTCCTTATGGAAAGGAGAAAAGAGATGACCAACCCCTGATCTCACCATTGCCTTGGGGCAACTGCAGTGAATGTCCTGTTCTGCAGCTGATGTTCTCTCTTCACCAAGTGAAGCTGTGTGATACAGAGCCAAATGTAGGTAACACAGGGGTTGATATAGGGAAAGGTGATTTCTAAGTTATATTAGTTGCAGGCCATGCAATGTTTTAAAGGTAAGTACCTTGTACTGGCCCTGGGACATAATAGGCAACCAGAGCAGTTGCCACAAAAGCTGGTTGAACACATTCACGCCACCTGAGTTTTAGCAGGAGACTGTTACATCTGGGTCATGGGTGGCAAGGGTCTTGAGAAGGAATGCTGAGGCCAGGGGGCAATGGAGGCAGGAGAAAGCATGGGGTGAGCAAATTCCAGGAAGCCAGGCCAATGTCAAAGCACATAGTAAATGAGATGGGGGCCAGAGGCAGAAGGCAAAACCAGTAGGCTGCCAAGTTCAGACAAGGGCCAGAGACAAACCGGGAGACCAAACAGAGTCCAGACAAGCTCCAGAGGTGAGTCCAGAAGGCAAACAGATGTCAGGCAGGGGTCAGAAGCAAGAGACAGGGTCCAGAGACAGGCTAAGGTCAGGCACATAAGGACCAGAGGTGAGAAGCATTGGTCAGAAGCAGGTAAGGGTTGAGAAGAGTCAAGGCTGGCACTGGTCACAGTACAGTCATGAGCTGGCTGCAGACAGCACAAAGAACCATGTTGCTGTGGTAAAGGCTGGAGATAAGAGGAAGCCCTTAAGCAGGCCTTCTTGCAGCTCCCAGCTGCTCTGCATTAACTGGCCTGGAGAGTAGCTGGAGGTATGGGGCCAGATCCTGCGAAGAGAGGGGTGCTAGCCAGGTTGCTAGCTGGACAGCAGCCACCAGGTGGAGCTGTGGTGCTGCACTGGCTAGGCAGATCGTTACAGAGACAAGGGCAGTCATTCAGCACTAGCTGTAGTTTCTGAGTCATCTTCAAGGGCAGCCCCATGTAGAGCACATTGCAGTGAGGAGCCTGTCAGGAAAAGAAGAGGTGGCAGCCCTAGTTTACAGATCACAAACGTGGTTGGATACACAGGGATTCAAACCCAGACTTTTCAGACCTCGCCTGGATGGACAAATCTATCAGTTTCAGCTTCTCCCGCTTTCGAATTCTTTTTAAACTCAAGTACTTTCCATCCTGAATACAAAGAAATTTGTGAATTTTGGTAAATTCTTACAAAAAATGAACTGAAACAAAATACTCAACTATCCCTGGAGAGGAGTAGTCCCTTTGGCTGTGGCTTTCCAGGCTTAGGAGGAACCTGAGTTTTCTCTGGAAGTTCTTCAACAAAGCTTGGAATTGGAAAGACTGGACCCATTATGGGATGGCAGGATTCTCCTTCTCACAAGGGAAGGACAAAGCTGTCAGTTTTGGCTTCTCCCGCATTAAAAATAAATAAATAAATAAAAATCTCAGTCTCTTTCCATCCAGTTTATGAAGAAAAGAGCAAATTTTGATCAACAAAGTTCTCACCCATTCCTACTCATTGCCGACCGAAGCAAAAATTCAGCAGTAGATTCCATGCAACACTGTCATCTCCCCAAAACTCCTTTTGTTTTTTAAAAATATGCTTAATTCAAATGGGTCCATTAAAAGTAAGTGAATAAATCACAATATTTTTCTTTCAACGTGCACTCTGTTTCCCCCCAACCCCCAAGATAGGACAGGTGCACGTGTGCAGGCATGCAAGCACACACTTGTGTGGCATTCTTCAGTCGGACCACAGATCCAAGATGAAGGTTCTCTGACACAAAGATTGCTTCTTAAAGAGAGCAATCAAGCAGGCAGGGCTTTTCAGTGGAATTATAACTGTCCACATGGAACTGGGACTCAGCTCATACAAGCTGGCATGCCAATTACCTCGAAGGAGGAAGGTCAAGTAGTCTAAGCGGGATGAAATTACTGCTGTCATAAAGGGGGTGCATCTCAGCTGAAATCAATGGAATCGAGCCAATGATGACTCTGGCTTCACAGAACTCCCCTGTCATTGTATTTTTAAATAAAGAATTTAAAAATAGCATGGTGATCTGTAAGAGCTGAGTGCCAAACACCACATAGCAGCTTGACCTACACTGACTTTGTGTGTGTGTGTGTGTGTGCGCGCGCAAGTGTGTGTCCCTTTTGCCAATACGAGCCGGGTCACACATTGCATGCCTGCACAAGCAGTGCTATCCTTTCTCCGAACGCACACTCAGAGAGAGATAATTTGTGAACAGACAGCTCACTGGATTGATGGGTAATTTTTCCATAGCAATTCCTGATTCTGGAGAAGCATTGGCCCATTGGTGCTTCCTCTCTTCCCCCAACCCACCCACTCTCTGTAGCTACCAATAAAAAACAAGAACAGGTCATTTGTGTAACATGCATGAATTAAAAAACCAATGGTCTGCTGCATTTTAGAAATGTAGCAGCTCTTTTGGGATGGCTAGGGGTGTGTGAATCAGCAAAACCCAATCTCCTGAGGTTCTTTACCTTTCACCTCAAAGTTTGCTTCAACTTGTGTCTGTTCTTGCGTCAGATAGCAAGCTTTGTTTGCACAAAAATTGTGCTCATCTTCAGGAGCATTTTCTCATCAGTCGCTAGCTATTGGGAAGGGGCCATAGCTCAGTGGCAGAGCACATGCTGTAAATGCAGAAGGTCCCAGGCTGAATCCCTGTCCTCTCCAGGTAGGCCTAGGAAAGACTCCTGCCAGAAACCCTGGAGAGCCGCTGCCAGTCAGTATTGTCAATTCTGGGCTAGATGGAGCAAAGGGCAGTTCAATGACAACAAACACTCCACCCATTCTCAACCCGTGAGTGTGGGTTATCGTGTTGTCTGAACCAGTGCTTTTTTTCTGGAGAAAAGGGTACCTGGAACTCTTGGATTACATTTCCTCGGGAGTAGATGGCGATTAAATTGTAATGCAATTAATAGAAGAAAAGGTGCTGGAACTCAGTTCCGGTGAGTTCCACCAGAAAAAAAGCCCTGGTCTGAACACAGTCAAGATGTCCACCTTCCTTGAAATGTGCAGACACAGGGGAATGTTGGGTGTGTTCTTGGATACACTTTCTGTTCATATGTGGTGACTGTGAAGTCTAAGAAACCTGGTTAAGTGCTCTGCATGAACTAACTAATGCTGCATGAACTAATAACAACAACAAGAACAATAATAAACAACTGTGCACTTATGAATGTGCCCCAGAGTCATTTGCAATGCATGCAAGATCCTGAACAGACATGTTATTATAGAAAGGGTTCCCTGAAGGTAGAACATTTGAAAACAACTGCTTTACATTGATGATTACCAGTTACACAGAATGGACTTTTTGGAACACAGGATGCATATTTGCCATGAGCAAGCACATGTGACATCTGTATTCAGCATTCAAAGCATTGTGGCTGACTGGCAGATGGCCCAGAACCCTTCAAGGTTGAGTACATGGAGAATTACAGATATTTACTGGCTGTCTCCTTGCAAACCCCGGAGACATGAGGTTCCTCTGTTCTTTTTTTTTAAAGGCTTGAAAAATAATTTGTATGAATGATGAATGGACAGCAATGTTAAGGATACAGGGAATTCACATGAAATCTTAACACTTCAGTGTGCGTTTTTGGACATTTTTACCACCTGCATTGGAAGAATGCCAAGGTGTGACATTCCTGTTCTTTTGCCTTTTTGCTCCAATCCCTTTTTTAAAAAAAGCACCGCCCAGTGGCGCCAGGAAACCTTGTTTAACTTGTAAACCTGTCATAGCGGCCTGATGTTATTTCAAGAATGTCCCTCCTGATTAATTTATCTTCAGCAGCTGTTGTATACTGTTGTGTAAGTTTTTCATACTATGGCATAACATAATGTAGCAAATAGAAGCATGGCCATTAGGGCCAATTGCTGTGAGTGCAATCGAGATCGAATTTGGTACATTTCAATCCTACTGATTTCATCACAGCTGGACTTTCTCTGGTCTGCGTGCATCTCTTTGATTACTAGGGGTTGGTTCACACAGGCATGCGGTATAATTTGACCTCTCATTGATTGTCTGTTCCAGCTGGTGATTTGCACCTGGATGTGTAAACTGGCCCCATGGTAAAGCATTGCACTTGAGGTGATCGGAAAGTTCAGTCTTTGATGTTTGACCTATAATGGCCCATTCACACATGCATGTTCATCACTGCATGATTACATTATCTCATGACTTGCTTGTGTGAACCCGCCCTATTAACTTTACAGACCTCTTCTCATTGAGACTAGATTATTTAGATCCATGCCAGTTGGGCTTCAGGCCTGGACATGGGACGGATACGGCCTTGGTCACCTTGGTGAATGATATGAGGAGGGCTTTGGATAGGGGTGAATGCTCTTTTCTTTTTTCTAGTCCTCGATCTCTCAGCGGCATTTGATACCGTTGACCACGGTATCCTCCTGGACCACCTGGAGGGGTTGGGCATGGGAGGCACTGTATTGCAGTGGTTCCGGTCCTTCCTAACTGGAAGGTACCAGAGGGTAGTTCTTGGGGAGGAGGCTTCGGACCCTCAGCCGCTCACTTGTGGGGTGCCGCAGGGTCCCATCCTCTCCCCATTGTTATTCAACATCTACCTCAAGCCACTGGGAGCTATCATCAGGAGGTTTGGGGTGCGGTGTCATCAATATGCGGATGACACGCAGCTCTACCTCTCCTTCAAGTCCTCACCAAGGTTGGCCGTTGAGACCCTGTCCAAGTGCCTAGAGTCAGTGGGTGGCTGGATGGGAAGGAGCATGCTGAAACTGAACCCCGACAAGACCGAGGTACTTCTGGTGAGGGACAAGGGGAGGATACGTGATGTTGACCTGGTACTGAATGGGGTACATTTGCCCCTGAAGGACCAGGTTCGCAGCTTGGGGGTCATTTTAGACTCCCAGCTGTCCATGGAGGCTCAGGTGTCAGCTGTGAGCCGGGCAGCGCTGTATCAACTCCATCTGATACGGCAGCTGCGCCCCTACCTTCCTAATAATCTGCTGCCATCAGTGGTTCATGCCTTGGTCTCCTCTTGCCTAGACTACTGTAATGCGCTCTACGTGGGGCTACCCTGGAAGACGGTTCGAAAGCTACAGCTGGTACAGAACGTGGTGACTCGCCTGGTTAAAGGCAGCCGCTGGCGGGATCACATCACTCCAGTGCTCAAAGAGTTGTACTGGCTACCAGTTGCTTGCCGAGCTGAATTCAAGGTGTTGGCATTGACCTTTAAAACCCTGTAATGCTCCGGTTGGGTTTATCTCAAGGAGCACCTCCGGCAACATCAAGTAGGCCGCTCAACAAGATCTGCCATGGATGGCCTTCTCCCTGTCGCATCAGCCAGAGAAACCAGGCTGATGGGGACTAGGAGGAGGGCCTTTTCTGTGGCAGCCCCCAATTTATGGAACTCTCTCCCCAGTGACCTTCGCCATGCCCCTTCCTTGATTAGCTTCTGCCGTGCATTAAAATGTGGCTTTTCAGGCAGGGAATATGGGGTGGGTTAGGATTTAAGTTTTGTACTGTTTTTAATTGTGTTTTACACTCTGGTTTTTTTCCTTGTATTTTATTGGACTGTACATCGCTCAGAGTGGCCGGATGACTGGCCAGATGGGCGATTCAAAAATATAATAAATAAATAAATAAGGTCTACAGGCAGTTGCAGCCCTGTTCCTCTCCACTTTTGCCTCCCTCTACAGATTCCAAGTACGTGTCATTTGCGGCTGCTTGTGGGCATATCAAAAGCAAGCAACAGTGGAGGTAGCAGAGTACTTCTACCACTCCAATCGCATTGCTATTCCTCTCCCTGGATTCAGTTCCTCCGCAGCCACATTTAGGAAACCATGTTTTACGGTGACTGTACAAAGTTCCTCAGATTCCGTAGATTCTCTCTTGAAAAATCTTGGAGCGTTCTAACAGAAATGCTTTGGAACGGGTCCCTGCTGAAAGTCCAGCATCAATTGCTGCTATGTTTCTGCCAGATTTCAGCTGTAGATGACATGTACTATTACAGGGTGATGTATTACATAAAAAGAAATGGGTTGGGTCCAGGGTTCTGTGGAATGGAACTTGGTGAACTGGATGATCCCATGGGCAGAAGACTTTTTTTTTTTTGCCAATTCCCCCTCCCCCCACAGCCCCCTACACCCACAAAAATGTGCACTGGAGTGTTGGTGAACCATATACGAGCTGGTGCTGGGGGTTGCACAGGGAAGGAGGGGTCATCAAAACTCACTAGCCCCTCCCGCTCCCTCCATGGAGATGCTTCGCTGGATCCCAGTTCCCTCCATCAACAGGACGAGTATTTCTGTTCACAGAAGTTCAACCCTGTATCCCACCCATTGTGTGTACTCAATTAATGTTACTGTCTGGCAGACACATTAAAACAAGTCTTTAATATCGAGGACATTCTTTTTCTTGGAAAATATGAAGAAAGATATCCCAAAATACGAATTCCTGTCCTTTGTAAAATAAAATAAATAATTTGGCACCCTCTTAATTTTTTTTGTGGAATTCTGTTTTACTCACTGGGGAAGCTGGAATACATCTGTGATCTTTGCAACTAAGAAGACTGAGCAGTACTTATAAACAAGGGTATTTAGGATGCAATCCTAGGCACGCTTTCCCGGGAGTGAACCCCATTGTGCACTTATTTCCGAATGAACATGCATAGGATTGCACTGAACAATGGCTAACTAGATCATCTCTCTAACTATATTTATATATCTACTATCTAGAATTACCTGATGATAAGGCATTTTTGGCCATGGACCCCTGTCACACACAACAGTGTGAACACATGAGGCCTGTGCAGACATTTAATACATGTGTGTGTGGGGGGGGCATGGGAGTACACACAGAAGGTTGAATTCAGACTAAATGTACAATGCTCTGCGTGATTAGACAGAAAAAACGTCGTACAACTCAAGTTGTAGGACGTTTTTCTGTCGAACCATGCAAAGGATTGCATGTTTAGTCAGTCGAACTTAAGTCCTCCAGAAATCAATGTGAAAAATCAGTCGTGACTCTTCCATGATTGATCTCCATGAGACCTCAGTGCAACTAATTTTGTCTAGAACTAACCCACAGAGCTCGAAACTCTACAGATGGAGGCGTAGATGGAGGTCTATGCATGTTAGGGTTTACGCCTATAGGCCCCAGTGAAAACATGAATTTCAACACAGAGGTGTCAGGCAAGGACAGGCCAACATGATCCTAAATCCTACACTACATGACATGTATGGAATGAATATCTCCAAAGGGCTACAGTCAAAGTCAAGTGATTTGGTGAAGGCAACACAAAATTTAGTATAACAACTGGAACCTGCAACAAAAGTTCAGGCTTCCAGCTACTACACTCTATTCCCCTCCCACAGTTTTCCATCCCCACCTCCAACTGTCAGTATTCCATTCCTACAGAGCATGCTTCCATCACATGTCTGCACCATCTCAGTCCTCTTTGGGCTGTTTTGGGGGGGGTTCTCCCGCCCCCTTAGTTTTCCCTCCTACAGTTTTTGTGTAGGGTACACCTAGGGGTGCCACATCACACCAGTTTTAAAAGCACTCCACTGGCTGCCAATCAGTTTCCGGGCGAAGTATAAAGTGTTGGTTATTACCTTTAAAGCCCTACATGGTTTGGGTCCAGGCTACCTACGGGATCGCCTTCTCCCGTACAATCCACCCCGCACACTTAGGTCCTCTGGGAAGAATCTGCTTCAGTCAGCCAAAACTAGGCTGACTAGCATTACCCAGAGGACCTTCTCTTCTGCTGCTCCCAGATTATGGAATGGCCTGCCGGAGGAGATACGTCAACTTGTCAGTCTTTTGGACTTTAAAAAAGCCATAAAGACTGAACTCTTCCGGCAGGCCTATCCGGCGGAATTTTAGGATGTTTTAAAGATGTTTTTAAGATGTTTTAAGGATGTTTTTAAGATGTTTTAAGATGTTTTTAGGATGTTTTAAGATGTTTAATAGTATATATTGTGTTGTTTTAGTTTAGGTATTTTATATTTTCTGTTGTTCCCCGCCTCGATCTACAGTTTTTGGTACTTCAGAAAACCTCGGGTTCTCCCAAGCCTGCTGATACCTCCCTCTTTGTGTGTTGATGGCCTCATTTTGGCCACATACCGATACATGCTCAGAGAATGAGTTCAAAAAGGAGCAAGTGGTAATAGACAAAATTCCCAGAGATATCAGGATATTCCATTATAGTTACATTAAAGCAATACGACTTGTATCTTTTCATGTGCTTTGCATCCCAGTACGGATGCTTGACTGGGACCACATTGCAGTTCACCACCTTCTTCTTCAACCCACTTTTCCAAGGTCCACTTGCCAACATCACTGCAAATGTGATTTCAGGCACCCTCCTTGGGAAGTACATTGCACTGAAATCAATAGGACTTTCAAAAGCTATCAAGGAAAGAAGTGATGACTAGTTTAAATATATATATATATATATATATATATATATATAAATATATATATATATATATTCATATTCCATTGGATGGAGAAGTTTTCAGACTGCTGCAGTAATGGGGGCTGTGCACGTCCCCGAGGCCAAGAGTTGAAGAGCCTCTGTCTCTTTCAGTCTGTCTGATTGACTAACGTGTCACCCAAGCTCGCCAGCTGCCTTCTGCCTGCCATTATGAATAACTCACCAGACAAAAATCTGGACACCTCTAATTTCATGTCTCAAGAGGACAAATGGTTTTTGGCTTTCCTTTAAAGCCAGTTGCCATGGATGTCCTAATTACCAGTACCAGATCCTCCTTCTCCTGCCCCCCCACCCCAATCTTCACTATCCTGCTGCATTATAAGGGCGGGATAATCATTTTTATCATACTGCACTCAAAGGAACATCTGTCGTTGGCACCTGTCAGAGCAGGTGGTTTTTATAGGCTGCAAACGTCGATCTCACCAATTTTCATTATGTAGACTGGGGTGGCAAAGCATTTTAATTGTAATTGAACAAAGTGTGGACTTCTATATCATGCACCCAGCGGCTACAAGTGCATTGGCAGGGAACATAAAATAAAATGACACTCCCACCCAACTATATGATTTATTAATTTATCTACCACTCAGTAGATAAGCTCTCTGAGAAGTTTACAGTTTAATAAAAAATAAACCAATAAGGTCAACAAAAACACCGTATTTATTTATTTACAAAATTTATATACTGCTCCATATTCCAGTATGGAGATCTTGGAGCGGTGAACAATAAAAGATAAAACAGATAAAATAATAAAACAATATGTTAAAAACAACATCAATAAAACTGTGGCTGCTTAGTTCAGGAAGGCTTCCTGAAATAAAAGTGTTTTCAGGAGGCACCAAAAACAGTACAATGTTGGTGCCTGCCTGGCCTCCAGAGGCAGGGAGTTCCAGAGAGAAATGGAGCCACTACACTGAAGGCTCTTCTCTGGGTGGACTCCAGTTGGGCCATCCAATGACCTCAGTGATCAGGCAGGTTGGTAACGGAGAAGGTGCTCTCTCAGGTAACCTGGTCCCAAGCTGTTTAGGGCTGTATACATTAGTGCCAAAACCTCAAACCTGGCCCAGTAGTGAATAGGCAGCCAGTGCAGTTCCTTCAGCAAAGGAGTGGCATGCTGAAAAGGGGCAGCTCCCGACAACAGCCAAGCTGCTGCATTCTGCACTAGCTCCAGCTTCCGGACCAGCCTTAAGGGCAGTCCCATATAGAACACATTTATTTATTTATTTAATTATTTATTTATTCATTCATTCATTCATTCATTCATTCATTCTATTTTTGAATCGCCCATCTGGCCAGTCATCTGGCCACTCTGAGCGATGTACAGTCTAATGTACAGTCTTGAGGTTACTAGCTCCTGTACCACTGTGCTCAAGCTATCCCTGTCCAGGAGAGGCTGTACTTGGTGAACCAGTCGAAGCTGGTAAAAGGCACTCTGGACTTTAAACCTCATATCACACCCACAGACACACACCCAGACACACACCACACACACACTTTGGTTTTCAAATTGGCATAAAGCAGAAAAGAACTGGTACTACATTTAATTCTATGGCATTGATGAGAAACCTCTGGCCTCCACCAAGCTCTTCCTCCTCCACAAGCTCCACCCCTTCAGGGCTAGAGGAATTCCCACTATTATCTCTTAATGGGCCATGTGCCGTTCCAACTGGGAGGGTGAGCATTGCACTAAGTGCTTCACCTGCCCTGTGTCCATCCCAAAGGAGCAAAGTGCAGGGCTAGGGATGTGTGCGGAGCTTGATTGGGGGGTGGGAGTCTGGTGAACGTGCCAGGCTCGACCCCCCCCCCCCCAAGCTCTGCTCGGCCTAACCTGCTTTCCCGGCTTGACTCACATTCTCGCGAGCTGAGCCGGGGAAGAGACTTCCGGGTTCCCGGCGGTATGGTTTTTACGTAGACAATGGCATAAGATATATTAAAAACAGCCATGATTTGAGCAAGTTATGCAAATTGCAGCCACTTTTAATGTATCCTACACCATTTTCTATGTAAAAAGCGTACCACTGGGAACCTGGAAGCCCAGCAAGCTCCTCGGCTGCCGCTCACTTTTGGCCTGGCTCGGCAGGCGTGGCGGCAGTGCTCGCCGAGTGCCCAGCAAGTCGGGTGGTGGGCAGATCACCCACCCACAGCACAGGCCAGGGAAAACCATCCCAGCGCAGATGCTGGACGGAGAAGTGCTGCGGTGGCTTCACTGTGGTGGCTTCATGGTGCGTGGGCTTTCCCTGACCAGGGAAAGCCTTCATGCAGCAAAGGCAGGTCCCCTAGCAGTAGCAACTCCATCTGGTGCCTGGGCCAGGGTGGCTGCACCTCCCATCCCATTCTCCCCAATGGGTGAAGGTATGGGGCAGGCAAAGCCAGGTCCCTGCGTGAACCGCCATCTGGAGCAGTTCCAGCTGACGCTTGGCTCAAGGATTGGATGATTGGGGGGGGGCACTCGCCCCACTGATGTTATCTGGCCCACAAAAGGCTGGGTTTGGGATCATCTGGCTCCCTACCCCTGTTCTATGGTCAGTGCTGAAAAAGGCCACATGAATTTTGGAGAGGGCAATGCTAAGCCCGTAAGAAGAAATACACAAAGACAACATGAAACTCAAAACAAAAAAAAGGGTGTGCAAACCAAGGCTAGACAAAAGAAAAATAATCAGCATTGGAGTGATCATGTGATGAACATGCATTCTTGAACCAGGAGGAAGAAAGAAACCGCTATGTGTCGAAATTCTCAGTTTTCTTAGTCAAAATTATTAAGAGCGCATGTTAATTCTTGGTTAATGGAACTGTGCTGCCATCTGACAGCACAGCTTTCCCTTTTCTGTACATCCCACCCAATAGATTCTTTATTCTGTTTTAAAAGGGTATTATTTTGCTACTGTTATTTCCAATCTGCTAAATTTTACCATTAATTTTAAATATTATTTTTCTCTGAAAGCTGCAGCAGCAATACAACACAGTACAGTGCTAAGACGGGCTACATTCCATTAAACCTCCGCACAATACCTTAACATACAGTAGAAATGCTGTTTAAAAATGCTTCAGTTTTCTGTAACTGTTAGGCAGGTGTACACAGCGCAATAATGAGGTCAATATAATAATTCTCTAGACATCTTGAGAAATCTCTAAGCTGTTTGCCGAGGATGTTCTCTTGTCAAAAGTAGTATCTGTTGAGCTGAATTTCCAAGTTGTGACTGAACACGAATACAGCTTTAAATTCATGTGTCATCCCTTCTTCTCAGGAAACTCAAGTACTGGGGGCAGGGAAGGGGGACTAGGAGCAAGGCTGGTGTCAAAGGTAGGCATGGTTGGGCACCTGCTGAGGGCCCATACCCCAGCAGGGGCCCACTGACAAGAGCCCCCCTGGAGTCGCTCCTTCTCTTCACCCTTGCAACCTGCTCGTTCACCTGCCTCTCTCTCCAGCCCAGAGAATGGTGGTTGTGAGAAGGAGGACCAGTAGATGCCACTGCCTACTTGCTCACTGGCTCTCTACCTGTCAAGCAAGCAAGTGGTAACAATAACAGGAAAGAGGATGAGGAACAACAGCTGGCTGGTGACAACGGTGGTGAGAAGGTAGACTCTCTGACTGGGTTCACTCAACCCGATAAGCCAAGATGGCTAATAAACTCTGAACCCAGCCAGAGTGGCTTGTGCGTGGTTAACAAACCGTGCTGCTGGGTTCAGGCAACACAAGCCACTCTGAAACAAACATGGCTTATAAGCCACCATGGCTTATCATGTGGTGCGGACCCAGTCATTGACTGGGTTTGCACAACACAATAAGCCATGGTGGGTTGTGTCTTGTGTGAGCCATGTTTGTTTCAGAGTGGCTTGGTGTGTTTTTCAAACCCAGCAGGGCGGCTTCAGCCTGGTTTGTTAACCATGCACAAGCCACTCTGGTCGGCTTCGGACAACATGACAAACCACTCTGAAACAAACATGGCTCACAACTCACCATAGCTTATTGTGCTGTGCAAGCTCAGTCTCTGAGGGAGGGGGACCGTTGAGGGTGTATTGCCCAAAGGCCCTAAAAAACCAGGAGCTGCCACTGGCTAGGAGTCTCGGACAGAGAAGCCCCCTTGCCAAATTACAGTTTCCAGGATACTTTGGGGAAAGACTTGGCAGCTGTAGAGGTACAGAATCTATGTTTGCAGGAAAGAGATACTTTAATTCCACACACTCTCCCTCTGTCTGTTAGCTCTTAATTAATTTATAAAGTAAACATTTTTACCAGGCCAGCCCAAGAAGACATTTTGCTGCCGGAGTTGAAGGACAAGATGGGATCCATCCTCCACCATCCTATGCAGAGAAGCCAACTGGACTGGCAGTTGAACCTTACATCAAGACTAGAAAAGGGACAGCATCCTCCAGCACACCTGGGGGCAGCAGGCTAGCTTAGGAGATGTAGGACAGGCCATGTAGCACCCATAGCACTATCCTCCAAGAGTGGGGAACAGCCAGGCGTCTCAGGAGGAACAATGGCTGCTTCTGCTGCCTACCACACGGCCCCCAGCATCTGTCTCCTGAAGTGTCTGCCTCACTCTTTCTAACGGTAGGGCCAGCCCTGATTTTAACATAAAGCAAGATGGCCTTCCAGATGAAGAACAATAAGAACAACAGTTCCATTGCTGTGTTCCATTCTTCATAGCTCCGTTGTCCAATCACTTCCTTGCTTTTAAATACAATTTTACAGGAACACAACTTAGAGTAACTTACAACAGTAACGGCACAATCCTATGCAAGTTTAGATGGGGGGGGGGAAGTCCTTGCTTTTAAATACAATTTCACTTCCTTGCTTTTAAATACAATTTTACAGGAACACAACTTAGAGTAACTTACAACAGTAACGGCACAATCCTATGCAAGTTTAGATGGGGGGGGGGGAAGTCCTACAACTCCCAGCATGCCCCAGCCAGCATAGCTGGCTAGGGCATGCTGGGAGTTGTAGGCCTTGTTTTTGTCTAAACTTGCATAGGATTGCACCCTAAGACAATTGAAAAGTAACATAATATCAGAATCAAAAGACACCTCCTGAAAATCAGAAGGTTTTTTTCCCTACCTTTCGACTTCCTTTCGTAGAAGCTTCTGCCTCGAGCTGGGGCATTTTCTGTGTACAGGTTTTCAAGATCTTCTTTCCATGAATCCGGGTTAAAGTGCTTGAGCAGTTCCTCAACAGTGTCAAATCCGGCAATGGTTTGATCCAGGGCTTCCGCAGTAAGAGTAGGGTCAGTCACTGATGGAGAGTGATAGGAAACGCCCTAAGAGTGACATACAGTGCAGTGTACTTTGAAAAACACAGGAAGAAAATGACAAAACATTTCAAAGAAGCTTTTCCTCCAGAGCTGCTTCACACAACATATTCATGCAAGGCTAGTGTTGTGCATTGTTAAAAGCAATGGTTTTTGTGTTTCCAGTATATGTGTGTGCGCGCGTGCACATGCATGCGTGTGTGCATAGTATATAATTTATTTATTTATTTATTTATTTATTACATGTCTATACCACACCGCAGTCGAAATTCTTGGGCGGTTCACAAACGAACATACATACACATGTTCATCACTAACCTATCCATATATGCACTATTATTTATATAGTGCCATCAGTGTAATGGCACATGTGACTTTGCAAAATAAAAGAGGATAGGTCCCTGTTCCAAGGGTCTTACCATATAAAATTCAACAAAGGGGAGTGAATAGAGGAAGGGGAAGGAAATGGAGGCAGGGCTAAGCAGGGACAGAATTGTTGGAATCTGAGACTGGGGGAAAAACAGAGTCAGAAACTATGTTCCCCAGCAGCAGCAGATGTAGCCGTGGTGTGACAGTGGCATTAGTGGCAGAGGCTAGTCCAGTAGGTTAAAACAAAACCCAAGTCAGTTTCCTTAGAAAAGGCTTACTAAAAAACTAAGACTTGAAAAACAAAATACAGGAACAAGAGCATATACAGAGTGCTATATACAAAAATAACAGAGAACAGTATGTTAGAAAAATATATATAACTGTCTTAACATACACAACTTTCTCCTCTTATCAAACAATGCTTACTCATAACTCCTTTCTCACAACTCCAACGCCCAACGCCCAAAAAGAACACACACACACTGTTCACCTTAAATACAAATCTGTACAGGCACACCCATTGTATGAGGTAGTGCCACCTGCATACAATCACGACCTTGGAGCCACCAAGAAAAAACTGTAAGTGTATTTAACTGTGCCAAAGGTGAATTATCTCATTGGTTGTCCTTGGAGAGGACTGCCTGTTACTAAGGCAGACTTTCTTGCCCGAAGGCAAACCAGAATATTCAACGCCATATTCTGACAAGAATATGCGGTTATTTCAGTTACATGTACCTAGGCTTAGTTCTAGTGGGGTAAAGGGATTCAGGGGTTGTGCCAAAGGCTTCACAGATAACAAAGGTGAATTTTGAAGAAGGGTTTGAAGGAAGTAAGAGAGGGGGGTCTCATGGAAGTGCTCTGGGTGACAGTCCCCGGCATAAGGGGCAGCCTTGGAGAAAGGGCATAGTCCTTTGAGGGACTCGGGGAAGTTCAGGTAGCTGAGGGTGGTGGATATGGAGAAGTGAATGTCAGGGGCGAGAACATATCAGGATATATATCTGGAGAAATGAGGGCAGGAGACAAGAGTACAGAGGGCTTTGAAGGTAAGGACGAGGAGCTTTTGCTGGGCATGGGAATGGACAATATACCAGGGTAAAGATTTAAGGAGGGAGGTCCCGTAGTCACAGTGAGAAGAGAGCTGACTGATTTTTGCTGAAAGGTAGGGGTGAGGGCACTGAGGTGAGGCAATGGAAGACCCAAGAGGAGAAGCTGAGTCAGTGAAGACCAACGGTGAGTGAAGACCAATCACAGAATGCCAAGCAATTCTATCCAGTATTACCTTTCTTTGAAATAAAATCCTCAGCTTTGAAAAGACTGATTTTCAGAATCCGGTAACCAAGCAGAAAAAGAAAGCTTATCTCTCTTGGCGGGGTGGGCAAGTCAAGAGAACAATCACAGACCCTAATAACCTGCTGGCAGTATCAGTGGAAAAGTTACTTGCTAAGTGGCAGCCTAACAGACGGGAGTTTCTTCTGCAAAGGGGGTATTACCAGTTTTAGCAGAAAAGCGGTACTGTGGCTCCAGCATTGTATCCACAGGAGAAGACAAAGAGGAACTGTTTTAATGGGACAGGGCTGAGACTTGCCAGACTAACAACCTCACTATTGCCATTCTGCAACATTCAACAGATTGTTACTTAGTAGGAACCACTGGCAACCGTTTTCTAATGAGTGCCAAGCCAGTGGTGACGTTTTTGTCCTCCAGAGAGGTAACAAAGAATTCAGAATGAGCGTACTTTGTTTTGTTTTTTTTAAAATAACAAATTGGTTCAGCAAAGTTGATTTTAAAAATGGTATAACTCTCCCAAGGTTACACAGATGTACAAATGACTGAGGCCTTATGTGGTGGGGGAAAGGGGGAGTCCTTTAAGGCAGTGTTCTCCAACCTTGGGTCCCCAGATGTTTTTGGCCTACAACTCCCAGCATGCCCCAGCCAGCTATGCTATATACAAAAATAGCTATGCTGGCTGGGGCATGCTGGGAGTTGTAGGCCAAAAATATCTGGGGACCCAAGGTTGGAGAACACTGCCTTAAAGGATACAATTACAGCTCATTCAGAAGTTGAACAGGGCAAGCAGTACAACTCTCAGATATGCTTGTGGGGGAACTACACAGTGCAAGCTTACACAGAAGACTGTTGTTGTCATCTACCATTTGCTGGAGATGAGGCTCTCAGGGCCCAGAGCCTGAGCTGCACAAATGTGGCCGTGGGATGTAGGAATCTGTGGCGATAGCTAGGAAGTGCAAGCGACTCAACTTTCGGCAGACCCTTGGAAGAGGCAGGCAAGGGACATAATGCGCACACCCCCAGCACCCATGGCCAATGTTTATGTTGCGCTTAGACACGGGGCAAGACGTTTTGCTGCCTGACTCAACAAGCAAGATGGGCACCCCCTCGCTCCCGTTCCATGTACAGAAGCTGACTGGATGGCAGTTGTATCTTCCCTCAATGCTGGTGATCATCAGACAGCATCCTCCAGCACACCTGAAGGCAGCAGGCTAGCTTAGAGGGTGCATGGCTAGGGAAGTGTGAGGAATCAGTCTGAGAACCTCAGTTCGGCCCTCCGGTTCACCACCCACGTGCTAGCGCCGACTAACTGCAGCACGAACTGGTTTTTTTTTTGCGGACTTCCATCTGGAAGACAGACTGCAATTTGCGTTCCCCTCCCCCCTAAACCGCCAATAGAATGTTCACAACTGGCACGGTCCATCTTATAGACAGAAGTTTGCGGGGGGAAACCTTGACTCCGCCCACTTCTGATCATCGGATCAGAAGTGGGCAGGAAATCCGGCAAGTTCAAATGAGCAGGATTTCCCTGTTTCGGTACATCCCTACGGGCGGGGCATGGCAGGCTGCATGGCATACAGCTCTGTCTTCCAACACCTTCCACTGCCTCCCAGCATCTGCCACCTGAAGCAAACTATCTGACTCTTCCTAATGGTAGGGCCGGCCCTGCCTAGGCACCTCACTCTATGTGGGCTGCCCTAGAAGAGTGCAGCTAGTGCAGAATGCAGTGGCCAGGGAGTTAATGTCTGTGCCTGTAAGGGACCATATTATACCAGTCCTCAAGGACCTGCACTGGCCACCTATTAATCACTGGGCTCAGTTCAAGGGGATACTACTAACATACAGTGCCCTGAATGGCCCAGAACCATGATACCCGAAGGAACACCATCCCCCATACAATCTTGCCTTGACTTTGTAGGTCAGCCAGGAAGGCCCTTCTGAAGGATGCCGTCTTCAACAGTGGTTTAAAAAAAAAATCTATAACTCATTGGAGGGCCTTCTCGGCCATAGCACCCTGGTTGTGGAATTCTCTGCCCCATGAGCTGTGGTTGGCTCCTGAGTTTTATACTTTTCAGTGCCAGCTGAAGGCTTTTCTTCTTCCCAGCAGGCCTTGGGGTGATTGGTTGTTTGATGTTTCTGTTTCTAAATGGTATCTTTTTTTATTTGATTGTTGTGACCTGCCCAGAGATCACAGGTGATGAAGGGCAAGATATAGATAAAATAAAATAAAAGACAGGACACCCATGAATAGGAACCTGCATGATCTCAGATCAGACTGTCTGACCATTTAGACCAGGATCGTCTGCTTTGGCTAGATAGTGGCTCTCTATGGTAACCAGCAGAGGTCTTCCCCATCACCTCTGACCTGATCTTTCAAAACTGGAAATGCCAGGGATTGAGCCTGGGACCATGCAAAGCAGGTGCTGCACCACTGGGCCATCATCCCTCCCCCATGCACGCTACAACATGTTCCCCAGGGCTATGTCTGGATGGGCCTGCTTCCAGAGGAGCCAAACCAAATGCCCTCAGCCCCGTATCTATTCCATGACAGGGTCAAGACATGGCCAGGTAGGGCTCTGGGGCTGATTTTTGGGAGCGATCTCTCAGCAAGTAACACCTTGCCAGTATATCACGTATTCTCTTACCATTCCCTTTTCAGATAAAGCAGCAACACATTACTTACGAAGACAGGGCTTGTGACTGATTCCCAGTTGGTTTCGGATGCGGCAGGCTGGAGAACATCCTGAAGATCAAACAGAAAAGGGGGTGGGAGAAAGATATTTCAGTCACAACACTATTGTACAGATCTTTTTTCTTGTTTTTTTTTTTGTGGAAAGCATGAATTATATTGTCGCTGAGCATTTTAATCCAAAACACATGACCTTGTTCCATTCTTCAGGGTTGTTTACTGACTCTCGTTCCTTTAGATGTGCTCATGTGAATGAAAACAAACAGCATTCTGTACTTCAGTAAGGGTTATTCAGAACAATGAGTTGGATCCAGATTTAGTCAGAGTAGACCCATTGACATCAAGTGAGTCATGGGTAACTGAAATCCCATTGTTTTAAATACGTAGGTCTAATCTAGTGTAATTTGAACAGAAGTAAATCCTCAACGTTTTCTCCCTCTAAAGAAAGCTCATGTTTGGTAGAAACAAATGAGTACATTTGCAGGTGTCTTAGCGCATTGTATGGAAGTACCAAAGCAGGAAGGGCTGTATTCACCACCCTTATTTCCTGACAAGAGCCCATCCTTCAGGCTAGAAAAAGCTTCACAGTGCTGGGCTATATTTCAAAGTTAGGGTGGCCACTTGTGTTGTGCGTTGCCAAAAAAGAGGAATTGCATCACCCAAAAGAAGAGGGCAAAAGAGGACAATTTGCATAACATTTGCATATGCAAATTTATATGCATAGGTGCAGATTTAGAAATGAATAACTATAATTTAAGTAGAAATACAATACATCTCGCCATAGTCTATAAGAGTGTCCCTGGTGAGCTGCGTGCCATTCCGTCTGCTGGGCAGGTGCTGTCGACGGGCAACTTCAGGGCCTTCCTGTTCTCCCTCCTTATGGTTCTTTGACTTTAAACCAGACTTGGACTAGACAGCCTATCAGTAGAGGGGGCCTTCAAATAGAGGACTCTTATCTGCCAGCTCTCCAAAATAGAGAACTGTCCTCAGTAAAGTGGGACACCTGGCCACTCAAAGCACAGAGCCAGTAAACTTATTTTATTTTGTCACTGACCGTCTCTTTCTCCTGGGTGCTGCAAATGGCTTACATGAGACCCCACTCCCCCACCCCCCCACCCAAACAATCTCATGTTCAGGCACAAACTGGGCCGAGACATGTTTAGCTTTGACAATGAAACACCAGCACATTCCCTCAGATCATTTTGAAGTAGGAGTTGTTTTTTTGTTTGTTTTTTTTTGCCTCCTTTGGAGTATGTGAGGAAGCCTTTTCAGCATGAGGCGGTGGCCATTGGATCTCTGGCACATATAAAGCACTGGTGGTTTCATCTCGGCATGTCTGCTCACACTCAGCTCATTGGCTGAGGACGTACCCCTTGCAAACTGTGCTCCATATTTGGGTGCTTTAGTCAGGGGAGGCTGGTGGTGACTCCTGTGTCAGTGGGGCTCCTTATCCATTGCATCTGTTTGTTTGAGCTTTACAGGAGCTATCCTTGGTGCTGAACTCCATCCCCAAAATAGGCTCCCCACCATGGAGCACCATGGATGGCTCCTATAAAGCTCAAACAAACAGATGCAATGGATAAGGAGCCCCACTGACACAGGAGTCACCAGCCTCCACTGGCTTTAACGGGCCCAAATATATAGACGAGCCCATTTCCAAGGAAGGTTTAATTTAATGTTTTACCTTCCATGGTATTGGAAGGCCAGTTCACTTCTTAGGAATCCCAGCTGAACGAAGATGATGCCCCTGCAACTCCGCTGAGATTGAGGCTATTTCTCATCATTTCATAGATTTCATAGATCATAGAGTTGGAAGGAGCCTACAAGGCTATCAAGTCCAATCCCCTGCTCAATGCAGGAAACTGGAGGAGGGGTCTCCCATCATGTGTTGTTTTACTTTAGTTTCTCTAAAGGACCTAGGGAACAATTGCCACATCCTCCTTTAGTGTTATTTCCTTGATGCTCTGATGGATTTCTGCTTGTTTTTGTTTGGATGGCTCTAATACCAAGGTAACGCTAATGGTTACTAAGTTTTTGAACGCTGCTATTAGCACTGCATCTCTAATGGTGGTAAAGTATGCTGTACTTTCACTCTGAATTTGGCTCTTTCTGATCTATTTTTATACTATGGTCAGTTGAATAATAAAGATGATGGTGTTGATAATGAAGCACTGTTGGATCATGACATGGGCTAAAATCAAAATTCACCTGAAGTTTCCTTCCCCTACCCTGGACGAATATCCCATTTTAAAGAAATCGTGTGTTGCCTGGATAGTTTAGATAATGCCACGGCTGTTTGCATTTTATTTTACCACACACTTCTGATTATTTCGTGTTATCCTTCATAAATATTGTCTTCTTTTACTATGTTTATGACCTTGAGGGAGACAGCATAGCTACCCTGCTAGGAAGGTACACAGAGTATGGTTAGGGAAACTAGCTGTGCAATTCTATACATGCCTACTCAGAGGAAATTCCCACTCAGTTCAGTGGGAGTAACTCCCAGGTAAGTGTGTATAGGATTGCAGCCTAGGTGAGATAAAGGTGGCAAGGACAAGAATCCTGCACCTTTATGGAATTTACACTTACGCTAAAATCCTGTACATACTTAGCAGGGAGTGAGTCCCATTGAATGCAATAGGGCTGATTTCTGACTAGAGATGCATACGATTGCAATGTTAAAAGTTTTTGTTCAAAGAAGAATAGTTCAATAGTGGGACATACATTTATAGTACAATCTTCTGCATGTTTACCCAGAAGTACATAAGCCCCATTGAGTTAAATGGGATTTACTTCCAAGAACGTGTTTATAGGACAGGGGTATCCTGATGTTTTGGACTACAACTCCCATAATCCCCAACCATTGCCCATGCTGGCCAAGGCCAATGGGAGTTGTAGACCAAAACATCAGGAGAACACAAGCTACTAGCAGGGGTTGCCAACCCCTGCTACTGGATTTCAGCCTTCAAGTATTAAATACAGTATATAATAGCTACATAGAAGAGGAAATTTTGCAAGCAATTGTTATGCATGGATGAGGAAGATGAAGATTCCTCGTCTACCTGCCTGAGAAAGCAGGAAATAACACAATCACAGTTTTATTGTTTAACCACAGGTTGTTGCAACAGTAAAATTATACAACTTAAAAACAGAACACATAAGCCTAAAACCATAAAAACAGCAGTCAGTCATAACATAGGCATAGACAAGATAATCAATCTCCCTTTTATGTTGTAAAGACCCTTCTCGGCTTTGGGATGCTGTGGCAAATTAAGCTACCCCATGATATATTTATTGTAATGGCTGTATGGCAGATACTTTACTTGCCCTGAAAACAACATGATGAGTGATGCCCTCCTTTTCATCTGATCATAAGAACACATGGTCATGTCCTATTGTGTTCGAACCAGTGGAGGTGGAATGTCCCCATTGGATTCTGCCCCATGGGAAGGCCAAAAGCAGGACATGAGTGCAACAGCACCTTCCCACTCGTATTTCCAGCAGCTGGCATACAGCCAGATACTGGAAATAATATATAACACTTATGACCTGTAGCCAATGATAGCATTATCATCCATGAATTTGCCATCACTACATCTTATAGTAGGGAATTCC
The DNA here is from genome assembly GCA_021292165.1 of Shinisaurus crocodilurus. NCBI lineage: Eukaryota > Metazoa > Chordata > Lepidosauria > Squamata > Shinisauridae > Shinisaurus > Shinisaurus crocodilurus. The sequence goes on along the minus strand of CM037878.1, from coordinate 270,656,369 downwards.
GTTATGTGCTGTGTGAAGAAATAGTTCCTTTTATCTGTCCCGGATCTCCCACTAATCAGCTTTATGGGATGACCCTGGGTTCTAATATTATGAGAGGAGAAAAATGTCTCTCCACTTTCTCCATACCATGCATCATTTTGTACACTGCTATCATGTATCCCCTTACTCAACATTTTTCTAAGATAAAAAGCCCCAAATGTTGTATCCTTTCTTCATACAGGAGTTGCTCCAGTCTCTTTCTCTTTTCCTAGGCTTGAACAATGGGTTGTTGTTGAAACATGGGTTATCACGTTGTCTGAACCCAGCCACGCTGAAAAAACCCCATGGTTTGTTAACCACGAACAACCCATGAAGAGAACCCATGGTTAGCTGTTGGGTTGTTCGTGGTTAACAAACCATGGCTTTTTTAAGCGCAGCTGGGTTCAGACAACATGATAACCCATGTTTCAACAATAACCCACAGTTCAACAATAACCCACAGTTCAACGACAACCCACACTCAACCCATACTCAACCTTGAGTGTGCATTATCATGTTGTCTGAATCCTGTAACTGTGTAGGAGTGAGGGAATAATATATTAAAAAGTCCTACAGCTCCATGGCTGGCTGGGGAATGCTGGGAACTGTAGGGCTTTTTCTGTCTAAACATGCATAGGATTTTTGTGCCTTTAATCAATTAATCACCATAACTACATGCATTCAGGTGGAAATGTGAAAAGGAGAATACAAACAACTGAACAAGTTCCAGAAGTCTGCCTCAGCTTCCCTTCCCCCACCCCTCAATTGGGTGTAACTGTTTTTAAACTGCCAAATCATATACTTATTTAAAGAGAAAGCTCAGAAGAAAGATATATTTCATTTTGCAGAGAAAGGTAACACCAGTATTCCAAATGGATGAAAATGGCTAGGCACTACCACCTGTTCTAGGCTTTTACAGCTGGCTCCTTTTGTCTCTATATTACATTTCCTCTAGTAATCATGCACTATCCACAATTCTCTGAGAGAAGTTTTTGTTCCATGAACACTTAACACACACAGCTGCAGTCACTCAGAACCTCTGAAGGGCTTTCCAACCCAACCCACTCTTCAGCTTACGTTACCAGTTCCTGCTTGCACACACTTAAAAAACCATCGATATAGAGCCACATTTGTTCATAACAGCCTTCATAAGTCTGAAAGCAGGCCTCTCATCAGTAGCATTGCCATGATATTGATTGCATGGTTTTATTAATTCCAAAGTTCTGCACAGGAGCTCACAACTTGCTGAGAATGTGGACTTTTTGCAATGATTTCATTCAAGAAAAGAAAAGGAAAAAAAGGGTGTTTAATCTGTGCCACCAGATATGACAAAAGGAACCGTTGATTCACACATCGCAGAACAAAAATCATGGGTTTGCCCCCGAGCGTATGCTCAATCACAGGGACGCAGAACCCCTTTCAGTCTGAGGACTGAATGCCATTTTTTTTGAGAAGCTTTTGCAGCCACATTCCAGTGGTGGGAGGGACCAAAGGCAGAGGGGGGAGGGCTGAAGGCAAAAGGGGTGTGGCCAAAATCCCCAAAATTCCAGCATGTTCTAGCTTCGAGCTCTTACTGCCAGTAACTAAGCTTTAGGAGAGGCAGTTCAACCTTTTAGAATTCTAAGTAAGCTGCAAGCTACACAAAAGCCAGGAAGCCACGAAACGATAGGTGGTTGGCCCAAAGGTGGCATGGCCACCTAGGGAGCAGGGGCTTGGACTAGAAGGTCTCCAAGGTTCCTTCCAACTCTATGATTCTAAGATGCTATGATCTGCACATTAGGTGGGGAGGTGTGGTCACAGTGGTGCAGCTAGCGCTGGACCTTGTGGCCAAAGTCCAGGGTCCCGTAGCCCAGTGGGACCACAAAGGACCATCCAGAGTGTGTCAGGGGAGGGCTGCAGAAGCAAACTCCATTTTATTCCTTTAGTCATGACGGTCCTCCGATTTAAGTGAGTTTAAAGTAAAAGTGCACATGCTCAGAGCATTTTTAAATATATATATATAATTTGGGTTGGCAGTTTTGTCGTTGTTTGTTTATTTATTTACTATATTTATACCCTGCCTTTTTTACTGCAAGGAACCCAAGGCGGCTTACATAATCCTCCTCCTCCTCTCCATTTTATCCTCACAACAACCCTGTGAGGCAGGTTTGGCTGAGAGTCAGTGACTGGCCCAAAGTCACCCAGTGAGTTTCATGGCCAAGCGGGGACTAGAACCTGGATCTCCTGAGTCCCAGTCCAACACTCTAACCACTACGCCACACTGTTCTAACATATCAGGAATGTAGAAGCAATTGTAAAGTTTGGACTGTCAGTTGGAGTAGGGAGAAGAGAAAGGTTAGTTGTGTGCTTCACAATTGAAGTAATACAACATGGCCACCTAAAGAGCCCCCACACACACACACAAGACAAGATCTGCCACGGACGGCCTTCTCCCTGTCCCATCAGCCAGAGAAACTAGGGTGGTGGGGACTAGGAGGAAGGCCTTTTCTGTGGCAGCCCCCAATTTATGGAACTCTCTCCCCAGTGACCTCTGCCATGCCCCTTCCTTGATTAGCTTCTGCCATGCATTAAAAATGTGGCTTTTCAGGCGGGAATATGGGGTGGGTTAGGATTTAAGTTTTGTACTGTTTTTAATTGTGTTTTACACTCTGTTTTTTCTTGTTGTTGTATTTTATTGGACTGTACATTGCTCAGAGTGGCTGGATGACTGGCCAGATAGGCGATACAAAAATATAATAAATAAATAAATAAATAAGATCTACAATTACCTAGCTGCACCACTGGGTTCAGATCAGGTCAGTTCATATTGGAATTTATAAGGGATCAAACATCCCTACAAGAAACCCTACAAAGCTGTATGGCAAACCATCTTTTGAGACTGAGGAACATTTAAACAAGAGTTTGTGAGATGGCATGAGCGGGTCCATGGTTCCCCTTTGAACTGGCTAAAGGAAAACAAATGAGGTTGTTTTCTTCTTCTTCTTCCAAGGTGTGATATCCTCGGAAGGAGTTAACTGTCCAGAAGCCACACGTACTGTGAGCTGCTGAAGAGGCCGGTTGCCACTACACATCACTAGCTATAATTCCATTATCGGTGATGACTATGTTAATAATAGTGTGAAATGATGTAGCGGATGCCTCCTGATGCATTCTGACATAGTCCCTTGTTATAATAGGAGGATGAGCATGATAGGCCAAAGTCTGTCAAAGAAACATGAAGGTTTTCAGCTGTAATTATACTCAAGGTCAGTCTGAGCTTGGCTTGCCTGTTTATGAAAAGTGAAAGGTGGAGGAGTGAGGAAAATGGCTTTAAATAGCAGGTGTGTTTGGTCTGCACCTCTCTCATTCCTTGCTATTGTGTCCGTGAAGCAAGGGTGTCCAATGTGTGGCTTATTTATGAAACCTTGAAAGCTTTCTGTGGATGAGAAGGGGGGAAATATGCACTCTCTCATGTTAAAAAAAACACCAAGCATTTGGGGCCATCCATTAAAATGGGGAAGCCTCACGTTTAAGACAAGTACTTCACAGAATGTCTCCTTAGTCCAGTGTTCTCCAACCTTGGGTGCCCAGATGTTTTTGGCCTACAACTCCCAGCATGCCCCAGCCAGCATAGCTTAGCCTATGGAATTCATTGCCACAGTTCGGGTGGCCAGGTGTCCTCCTTTACAAAGCACCATCCTCTATTTGAAGGCTTCCTCTGTTTGAAGGGCTGTCTAGTCCAATTTCTGTTTAAATATAATGAACTATAAGAACTGTTCAGGCCTGGTTATTACTTGGATGGGAGACCCCTCCTCTAGTTTCCTGCATTGAACAGGGGGTTGGACCTGATGGCCTTGTAGGCCCCTTCCCACTCTATGATCTATGAATCTATGAACAGTAAACACTTGGGAAGCAAGCTGAAGAGGGAGACACACAGGTCATCTGGTCCCAGTCGTTCACACTGTGGTGAGATTTGCTGTATTTCTATTTAAATTATACTAATTATTATTATTTTTTTTAAATCTATACATATACATTAGCATATACAAATGTCCTATTTTGACCTCTTTTTTGGTGATGCATTTCCTCTTTTTTGGTGATTCATAAGTGTCAAATCCTACATAAGCCATGCCCCCTGCTTTGCAGAGGCCTGCAACCCTTTCATTATTATTTTTTATTCTGAGTTTCAATAAATCAAAACAAAAACAAAAACAGAATAAATACATAAATAAATAAATGGATAAATATCTGGATATTTAGTCTGCTTTTGTTAAAGTCTATGTATAACTATGCCTAAGAACTGTAGTATATACATAAAATACATAGGGGTACACGTTCCATATGTATCTATCGTAACAGAGTTATCCAAATCTCATGTAAGAAAATTGTAATACTTTGTTTAGTTTAGTTTCTTTAGGAGCCTGGGACTCTTGTAAGTAAGAATCTCAATTCTCACAAAGCTTAGAAGAGGTAGAGTTTATTTTAGAGTTCCTGCCTTGCATACAGCTGGAGGCAGTCTGGCCCTTATAAATCTTGACCTGGCTCACAGAATGGACCTACCACAAACATTACACAGGCTGTCCGGTTTAAAGAAGATAAAGAGGCATACCAAGTGGGAGCAGGAGCCTTGAAAACAGGGCTGTGGCTCATGCTGGCTCAGCTTGTCTGAGCGTGGAAAGCTAAGCAGTCAAGCCTGGTTCTTACTTGGATGGGAGACCCCTCCTCTAGTTTCCTGCACTGAGCAGGGGGTTGGACTCGATAGCCTTGTAACTCTATGATCTATGAAATCTATAAGTTGCCCATCAACACTCAGCACCTGGGAAGCAGACTGAGCAGGCACACAGGTCACCTGGTCACGGTCTCCCCCACTCTGGTGAGTTGTATTGTATTTCCATTTCAATGATAGTCACCATTTCTACTTTTGCGTCTATACATCTATATTTGCTTATGCAAATATGTGTCCTCTTTTTAGTTGACGTGTTTCCTCTTTTTTGGGGGTGTGTGTGATTTGTAAGTGGCCACTGTAGCAGAATCATATTGTGCCACTGTTGCTGGGCTTCACTCTGCTACTGCAGGTGAAAGACGGCATGCCTGAATACATCTGCTTATCAAAAAGAAAATCACAGCAAACTAGCACGTCAGGCAGAAATAGTCAAGCCTAGCCTTCTCCCTGGTGTGCTAGTTGGCTGTGTGCAGGAGGGCATTCAACTTGTCTCTGGCCCGCCATTTTCCACACCAACGCCACCTTGCCAGCCACGTCTCGCCCATCAGGGGTTCCCACACTCACACTTCCATGATGACCACGGGCCGGGCGCTTGGGCTGGGCGGAAGGCAGCTGATGTGGTGGGAACTGAAGGAGGCCAGCAGGAGGCAAGGCAAGGGTTATTTCTTTTATTATTTTATTTCTTATATTTATTAATCGCCCGGGCGATGTACAATTAAAATAATACAATAATCGATCCCAGTATTTCTAGGTTGCCTTTCTGCCCATGGGCCTTCCAAGCTGATCATAGAAGAAAAGAAAAGAATAAGGGTGCAATCCTATGCATGCTTAGAAGAAAAAGTTCCTACAACTTTAGCATTCCCCAGCCAGCATGTAGGACTCCCCCCCCCCCCCTAAACAGGCATAGGATTGTGACCTTATCTAGCGACAGCATTGCAGTGGAAAACCAATCTTCCAAATAAAAAAAATAAAAAATAAAAGACCAAAACAAGCAAACAAATCACAGGCAGTGTGGGGGTTGTACAAACCTCCAGTGGGAGGGATATTTAATTTATATCTGAATATTTTAAATATTTTGACTACTGTTGCAGTTTTATCATTGGCTGCTGGCTTTGTGTTTTAATGATCAATGGGTTTTGTTTTAAATTGTAAGGTTGTTTTTTAGTTGTTACATTTATGATTTCTGCTGTCAGCCACTTTGAACAGGAAAGATGGGGTATATCTGTATTTTAAAATTAATGGATGAATAAGCAAAACAAACAAGATTAAACTAAACCCAGGCACTGCAAGTAAGAAGGCCCTGTCCCATGTCACCATCAATTGCAGTTGTGTTAGAGAGGACAGTTCTATATTTGAAGGGCTGTCAGAGGACATTTGAAGGTATCTATTTGAAAGCGTCCTTTGTTTGAAGGGGTGTTCTATAAAGATTATAGAGTTGGATCCAGATTTAGGCGTATGCAACTCATCTGGCACTAGCAGAAGTCCCTGCTCTCTCCTTCCCAGAGCAGCTCCTCCAGCCCCCTGAAAATGCTACACTGAGGTTCAGGGGACCCTGCTAAATGGGATGAGCTGTGGTGGGTGGGCGGGCGGGTAGGACAACCCCTGAAAATTGGGCAGAGGCACCTTCCATGAGTGCAGCCTTTCCTGCAGTGGAAGGGTGATCCTGGCTCCAACCCACAAAACCATAATAAGAAGGGAGAGCAGGGGCCCGGAAGTTGCCCATCCACAGTTAGCATCTCTGGATAGCAGACTGAGCAGGCACATGGGTCACTTGGTTGCAATCTTTCCCACTATGGGAAGAAGTATTTTACTTCGCTTGGAATTACAGCCATTATTTCCAAATCTGCAGCTCTATACATATAATTTAGCGTATAAAAATTGCATGCAGATCTGTGTCCTCTTTTGTCCTCTTTCTACGGTGATACGTTTCCTCTTTTTTTGGCAATAAACTGGCCACCGTACTTCTGATGGTGGTGCGTGAGACACAAAGCAAGGGCTGTGCTGAAGTTCTTAGCAAGCAGGCAGGTTCATACGGGAGAAGTGCCTTTCTCCTGCCTGCCGCTCTGCTTCTGCAGGTCATGTCCTCTCAGCTCTGGTTTTGCAAAGGGGAAGCAGCGGCCAAGAGCTGAAGCCACCTGGTGGCAGCGGTAGTGTCATTCTGCCCTTTGGGCTGAAACAATGTGCTGTCCTGCCAGTGAAAGGAAGACTGCTGGCGATGTGGATTTCTGCTCCACTCTGCAGCCCCCCAAATCTGCTGTGGAGGGTTAGGGGACCCCCTGGAGCAGATCTGGGGCACACACGGGGATCTGCAGGAAGACAGTGAAGTCCCTTTGCATGGACAGACTTGCTCTGCATGACACGGGCTCCGAGCATTTGTATCACACACGCACCTGAGAAACCCTGACCCTGAGAGTTTAATCTCATTCTCAGTGCAGAATCCAGTGCCCTTGAGAGGACTTTGGTGAACTTCTGTCATGCTGACTGACAGTTTTTGAAGTCAGCCTCCTTGGTAATACAAGAACATGCCTGGAGTGAAATTGCAAAAAGAACTAGCGGATGCTTCAGTAGCCTCTCCTGTATCCAGCAGAGCAGAAAAACAGCCCTTCGGAATTAACAGGAGGTTAATGACTGTGTGTGTGAGAGGCCAAGTGGTCACTCTCAAGTCCCTTCCTCCCTTGGCGTGAGTGACATTGAAGGATGACATTTTGAAATGGCCCTGTAAATTTGGGCGATGCAGAAGTTTTATGTTTAAAACAGGGAAATGTTTCTGAAACAATAGAATATGACCATTCCAGAATGCAGCAAATGTGGGTGTGGTGGAGAGCGGGGAGAGAGAAAGACAGGTTTAATTGGAGATTTAAATACATTTCCTGCTTTACAAAACAATGCATTTATGAATGCAAAACATTTTGTTTTTGCTTTCTGTCCCAAATATTGTTGTTGTTGTTATTAATGGGGAGTCTGAATCAGTTTAGAACTGGGTGCCCTCAAGGTACTTTTGACTACAACTCCCATAATCCCAGGCAGTATCACCGATGACCATGTTGGTTGGGGATGATGGGGATTGTAAACCAACACACCTGGAAGACACCAGGTTGGGAAAGGAAAGTGTGTGTATAATCTATCTATCTATCTATCTATCTATCTATCTGTTACCTTTCATTTGAAATCCTGAACTTATTCATATTCAAATGTCAACAATTACCAGTACTCAATAGATTCATTGACTACGATTTCCGTCATCAGAGTGACAGACCTATTCATTATTATCAATTGTGGATTTGAATCCAAAGAGCTCCTAAGGTTTCACACTAAGAACTTGGTGTGAACCTTAGGAGCCCTGACATCATATGAAGTCCTACCACTCTCAATATTTCAGGTGGAGTTCCTTCTGCTGTCCTTTGCTCATGCTCACACCCTGGGCCTGGTTTACGCATGCAGCACAGTGAAGTATACAGGCCTGTGGTTCACGCCGGCTCAGCTTGTCTGAGTGTGGAAAGCTGAGCAGGGTCAGGCCTGGCTGTTACTTGGATGGGAGACCCCTCCTCTAGTTTCCTGCATTGAGCAGGGGGTTGGACTCGATGGCCTTGTAGGCCCCTTCCAACTCTATGATCTATGAAATCTATGAAATTTATGTTAGTCCAGCAAGTTTCTATTTTTTCTTTTTCTTGGTCATAAACCGATGCCCATGCCATATCCCAAACTTCTTCTGGAACTCTGGAACAGTTTCGAAGGTGGTTGCCATGTGACCGAGGGATCTGCTACTGGAGAAAACCAAGTCCAACACCCCCCCTCGGCTCATGGAACTAGTACCACAGATCTTTGGAACGTGGCTACTACCACCACTATCATCCTTGTCATCGGAAGACCCATCAAGTTTGCAACCTTATGTCTAACCTACCTACTAACCCCACATTCTAGTGCTTCTCTCACCCTCCCATCATGTTTTTCATTGCCTCATTTCTTCCACCTGCTCCAACTTGGTTCCTGGTTTTAGATGGAGAAGCATCAAAAAATGTTTCCTCCCCCCACCCCCCCAGTGGATATGCCTTCAGGAGTGGGGCAGGGAAGAGAGACACTGGTCCCTCCTATAGGCTATGGGATGCCTTTTGCTGGTGGTTAGGCTACCCAGTGTCTGTTGTGATAAATAGCTTTTGTCTTCATTAATCTGGGGGCTAAACTTATCCTCTGCCTCTGATGATCAAAGCAGCTGGAATGAAAAGCAGGCTTTTTTTTTTTTTTTTTTTTTTTTTTTATCCCTCTCAAATCTGTGTCCCAGACAGCATTTATTCTGGCCATGGAATTCAATGGAAGCCATTAAGGACCACATCAGCCCCTTCCTGCCCAACGGCACCGGCTCTCAGTTGATTTCCAGGCCCAATTTAAACGTCTGGTGCTCATCTTTAAACATAAGAAGCACCCTACTGGTTCAGAAGAAAGGTCCATGTAGCCCAGCATTCTGCTTCCCACAGTGGCCAGCCAGATGTCTCTGGAATGCCCACAAGCAGGACATGAAGGCAAAACAAACAGGGCATAAAAACAATCCCTAAAGGACACCTTCTCCCATGTGAACCTACCCATATTTTAAGCTCTTCCTGCTGTTTGAGTTACGGTGAAGAGTTTTCCAGGACAGGACCTTCTCATGATGGCACCAAGGCTTTGGAATTGCCTCCCGGAGGAGGTTTATTCTGCTTCCTCCCTGTTGATGGTTTGGTGCAAAGCGAAGTCTATGGGCCAAAAGAGACATTACTTCAAATGTGTGTCTAGCAGCTACATCGTTTCTTCATTTTTACTCTAGAGGAGGTGCAGGGCTCCTGATCCAGGTCAGGAACCTAGCATTGGGTGTGTGCGTGTTGTATGTGGGCTTTTAAGATCCAGATTGGGCCCCCTGCACCTACTCTAGAATAAAAATGAAAAGAAGCCATAGCCGCTAGACACACATTTAAACTAATCTCTATTTTGGCCCTTTGTGGTCCAGAGGGCTCTGGGGGTTCCTTTGAGTCTGAAGGCATCCCCTTTCTTGGTTGTAGTGCTGGGCTCTTTCTTTCCTCCATCATTGTTTTTTCCTTCTTTCTGTTCATTGATGCTTCATTGATTAATTAGATTTCGATTCATTCCTTTTAGGGTTGGGTTTGTGTGTGTGTGTGTGTGTGTGTGTGTGTTTCTAATTTTTGTTTTGTGGTGTGTTTGTTTTTTCAGTGCTCTGCCTTGTGCAGTCAAGGGCTCAAAAAAGGTAGAATACCATGGGTTGGATCCAGGTTTAGGTGTCTGCAAGTGCGGTCATGGAAGTGGACTTCCCCATCCCTTCCTCCCTGTAGCAGCACCTCCAGCCCCCTGAAAATGCTACACAGAGTATCAGGGGACCTTGCTGAATGGGGTGGGTCCGTGGTGCCTGTGAGTGTGGTGGCGGGGACTGGGGAGGAAGGGGTGACTCACACAAAATTGTCAGAGGCACTTTCCATGAGCAAAGCCCTCCATCAATGGAAGGCAGGTAGGAACATAGGAAACTGCCTAATCCTGAGCCAGACCTTTGGTCCATCTAGCCTAGCATTGTTGACAGTGCCGTAGGGGTGGGCGATCTGCCCACCACCCGACTCGCTGGGTGCTCGGTGAGCGCTGCCGCCACGCCTGCCTTGCCGGGCTGAAAGCGAGTGCCAGCTGAAGCGCTCTCCAGACTTCCAGGTTCGAGCTCCATGCACATCCCTAGCTGACCGGAAGTGCCTCTGTAGGGTTTCAGGCAGGATTCTTTCCTAACCCTACCTGCAGAAGCCAGGGATTGAACCTGGGACATTCTGCAGGCAAAGCATGTGCTCCGCCACTGAGCTACAGATCCTGGATCCAACCCAATATGTATTGAATACAATATGTATCTAGCATGCCTCTGTATACCAGTTGCTGGGGAACACTGAGCGGCAGGGTGCTATTGTGTTCATGTTGTGTTTGTGGGCTTCTCAGAGGCACCTGGTTGCCTACTGTGGGCATCACCATAAGATCATAAGAAGAGCCCTGCTGGTTCAGACCAAGGGCCGATCTAGTGCCGCATTCTGTTCACACAGTGGCCAACCAGCTGCCCACAGGAAACCCACAAGCAGGACATGAGCACAATAGCACCATCCTGCTCATGTTCCCCAGAAACTAGTGTACATAGGTATACTACCACCAAAAAAGAGAAAAGGCATAATCAAAAGAGAAGTCGCTGACACAGATTTGCATAAAATCTGCATGTGCTAATTCATATTATAGATGCAAATGTAGAAATAGTTACTATGATTTAAATACTGTACATCTCACCAACGTGGGGAAGAATGACCAGGTGACCAGTGGACCTGCTCAGCTTATTGATGTGCAACTTCAAGGCCTCTGCTCTCTCTTCTTGGAGTTCCTGATCTTGGAACTGGACTAGGACAGGACGGCCCTTCAAAGAGAGGACACCTGTGAGCAGAGGTCTGTCCTCTGGCAGCCCTTCAAATACAAGACTGTCCTCTGTAAAGTAGGACACATGACCACCCTAGAACAGAATGTAGGACTAGATAGACTTTTGGTCTTATCCAGCACAGCTCATGTTTTTATGTTCTTAGGTGTTGTACCTATGTAGGGAAGAGATTGTGCCCGTGATTATCTGTTGCAACTTTAACGTGTCTTACTGATTTTATTTGAAGGTTCATTGACTTTCTTTTTCAAAGCTCAGTGGGTTCCATTTAAGTTTACAGTAAACATGCAAGCGGAATATGGATTATGTTTCATAGGGACAACGCAAGGCGAAGTAATTTGTTCTCCCCCCTCCTGAGCTGGAAAGCGGTACGCTCTCTCTCTCTCTCTCTCTCTCTCTCTCAAATTAAACAAGAAAAGCGACACCTCTATAAACTTTCTAAGATGATAACAACAATGGCAAACACCGAGAGACCCCCTCAGTCTCTAAAGACCAGAGGGCTGGTCTTTTGCCAGGTTTCTTTGTTTACTGATGGGATCAAAACATGCTGATCTAGTGTAAGAAGCAAAGAATACTCTGCTTATTTGGATTGTTTTAACCTGACCTCAGCCTGATAGTCAGAAGAGTTTTGTAGGAGGGAGAGATCTCCTCCTTTCCATTTATTTTGTAACATCAGTTCCTTATTTCACACAAAATAAGGCATTTAAAGGACATTAGGATTTTCTTTTTAAAGTGACAGTTCTTTCTGGAGTTCCCAGTTAACTGCAGGTGTAGGTAGCTGCACCGCAGTTTCCATTTCAAATTTCAAAAGCAGAAGGCAAAGCCATTTTAGCACTGGGGGAAAGATTCAATAGGGCTGCAATCCTACATCCACTTACCTGGGAGTAAGCCCCATTGAACTCAGTGGGACTTACTTCTGAGTAGACATGCACAGGATTGTCCTGTAAGTGCCAAAGGCCTGATCTTAGCTTTATTCAAGGTCAAACTGCCAAAAACCCCAAAAACAAACAAAACAAAAAACACCAACCCCAACCCAGTTTATTTTAAAGAGAATCTGTTGTGATTATTTTCATTTTTTTTAATACTCAGAGGTGGTGTTAGGGGGCAGCCCACTAGGGCTGGAGCCCTGAAACTTTTGGAGCCTCGAATCTCTGGGAGACCATCTGCCCCACCACCCTGCTGTCCAGGGGCACTTGCTGAAATAGAGGGACAGGGGCCCTGATGATCTCCGTTGCATCCGATCCCCCTGGACTAGCTGGCTTTTTGACTACTTGTGCTTCACCTCCAGCTCCCCCCCCCATCTTTCTAGCTGAGGTTTTCTTCCTGAAATCAAATGCCTTCCTCTCCCCTTTTTCACAAATAGGGGTGTCCTAAGGAGACCAGGTCCTTTAAACACACACACACACACACACACACACACACACACACAGAGACTTTAGAGTATATGTAAATTAGCATATGCAAATTTGTGCTTCTTTTCTTCTTCTTTTTTGTCCTGTGGGCCTGAGCCCCGGATCTTTTCAATGCCTAGCACCGCCCCTTCTTTATACTTCAAAATAGATATAGCCTTTAACCAACACAGAACAACAGAGAGTCATCCCTCCCCGCTGTCAAAGGCACTTACGATTTTATGTACATAGTTAGGGCATAGCCCCATTTACTTGCTTATCGGTGTGTAGTGCGAATGAGCCAGCCATAAATAAAGGCGCTCCTGTGGAATAATCATATGAGATTTCTAGCAGGGATATGTGTAACTCCTCCCTCCCTCCCACTCCTGCTAAATGATAGCCCTGAGTTTCATGGTGTTACCAGGGAATGGTTGAGGGGGGACAGTGGGAATGGTTGAGGAAACTAGAGTGGCCACGTGTCCTTTTTTACAGAGGCCAGTGCTCCATTTTGAACGCATTCTCTATTGGAAGGGATGCCCAGTCCAAATCTGGTTTAAGATAAAGGAGCCATCAGAAGGAAGAGCTGGGCCGTGAGGTTGCCCATCATCAACAGCACCTGGACAGCAGGCTGAGCGAGGTACACAGGTCCCCTGGCCACAGTCCTCCACACTATGGTGAGATGCGCTGTATTTTTATTTAAATTATAATAATCATTTCTAAATTGGCATCTACACCTATAAATTAGCACATGCAAATGTTATGCAAATCGGTGTCCTCTTTGTGTAGTGGTGTGTTTCCTCCTTTTTGGTGAGTCATAAGGGGACACCCTAGAGGAAACCCAACAAGCATGATGAAACTTCTCAGAAGACTTTTTTTCCCCCTGAGAAAATGGCTGAGATTTTTCTTTTTCTTATGTTCCCTAAAAAAAGAAGGCCACTTTACAGACTTTTCCCAGAATGTTCTCCACCATTATTCTCTTGTGGAAGTCACCGTTGCACCCAGCCCCAACCAACTGCAACCTGAGAGAATCCAAAATGGTGGCCAAGCTGCCAGTACAGTTGCTTCTGCCACTTGCAGCAACAGCCCCCTCCCAAAAAACCTTAGGACAGAAGAAAGAAGCTGTGTGACTGCCACAGCCAATGGTGAACCTTTCCCCAGAGACACTGTTGGAAAAAAAAATTATCTTCTCCCAGGAGAAATTCAGTGAAATTATTCCCTTTGCTCACCCTGCCATGTCTCTGCCCACAAATAGGGTGGAATTTTTTTGAGAGGCTATTTGTGCACAGCTCTCCTTAAAAGTGGAGAAGTGGTGCCTCAAGGGGATTTGTCATGAATAAGTCCGGAGCTGGGAAGCCCATCAGCAGACCAGAGAGGAATGAGCAGTTTGAGAGCACCTCAGACCTACAGGCAGGCCGTAGTCAGAAGCTGTATAATCCTGGTGGAAGCCCATGGTCCTTTACGTCAGCTAACCCCGGTGGAGCTGACAGGTGAAGTACTACCCTCTGGACATTAACTGTGGTGACAGCAGAGAGCAAGTCAGCAGTAGCACCCGCACCCGCCTGGCAAGGATAGAAAGCACAGTGCCTGGTCCTGTTGGCATAGTTTGAGATCCCAGGCACTTTATCAGATGGGGAAAGGACTCAATCACGAGTGGAACCAGCTCCCATGCAAGCCTGCCCTCTGTTTAACCTTGATTTGGATGAAAGACATTAGCACACTTTCTTTTTTGTGTTCCGGATGAGAATGCCGCATAAGCCTCTAACGCACAAGAAAGACACCTGCGTATTTGCTGGCTTAGGAGTACCAGACAAGCACTTTCCATACCTTTCTTTAATCTCATTCTAAATGCACCTGGCAAATGTTCCTGAACCAGCACTGAGATGGCACTGCAGGCTCTGAAAGCCGCAACTAAAACAAGAACGCAGAGATGGTTTTAATTTCTTGCATTTGAGGAGATAAATCACCCGCAAGAGGAAAATGGAATGCCTGATTATCCACTGTCTTGCTGTCCGGGTATGTTCAGAGAAGGAAGATGTTTCTTAGAGAATGATTTACATGTTCTGAATAGTTGGTTATCAGTTCCCTCTTACTTAATAAGCACTCCCAGTAATTTCAGGTATACATTAAGCTGTCTGATATTGAGTCACATTATTGATCCACTGAGAGCAGTGTTTCTAACTGGCAGTGGTGGCTATTCCATTAGGGGTCTTTCCCAGCCCTACTACCTGAGATTCGTTAGTGCAGGGGTGGACAATGTCAGAGGGCATTGGAACCCCCAGAATCCTCTGGGGGCCACACCCCTCCCCCACCACAGCTGCAGCCAGACATGGCCATGTGGCTGCATTACTAGTGACCTTTCTGTTTCCCCAGTTTGTAGCAGTTTTCATCTCCACCAGGAGTAGGTCTTTTGTAAACCTTATGACAGGGGTCCCCAACCTTTTTGGACTGGTGGGCACATTTAGGAATTTGAAAAACGTCTGTGGGCACCACTACAAAATGACTCCCATGGAGGATGTGGCTAGTCACAGAATGGCTGCCGTGGGGGCCTGGCTAGTCAAAAGTGAGCTAGAGAGGTGTGTGTGTGTGTGTGTGTGTGTGTGTGTGAGGGGAGAGAAATATTGAAGCTAGAGGCTGGGAGCAAGGCAAAGGGGTAGAGAGGAGAAAAACAGCAAGGCTAGAGGATAGAAAGGGGGAGAAAAAAAGACTACCCTAACATTTTCCAATTTTTTTTGAAGGGGGCAGAGAATGGAGAGCTCTGTGGGCACTGTTAGCTCTGTGGGTACCATGTTGGGGACCCCTGCCTTAATAGACCATTCAAGATGAAGCCACCCCAAAATACTTTGCATTACAACAAGGAGCAATATATCGTTGCTGGGAAAATTCACCGCCTCTGCCCCCCCACAGCTCCTGTAAGAACTGGAACTCAGAGGGAACAGGGAACTCTGGGGAGGGGAGGGGTTGGGGTGGCGGCAGATTTCATCAGCATGCATGCCTGCTAATCAAATAATGCTGGCTCTGCGTTCCTGCGAGCCCCGGCTCCGCTGCACGACTGTCCCTATTATATGGGGCAAGGAGCTCTAAGGCAGAGTTGTGAAGGATTCCATTTCAGATGGGCAAGAGACCTGACCGATTTGGACTCAAGCCCGAACTAAAGGTTCCTGAAATCATCAGACACAGCCCAGCTATGTGTGACTGTCTCTCCTTCTCTCCAGAAAGTGTGCGCAGCCCCGATTCAGATCGGGACCATGGCACTTCAGGAGAGGAGGGTTTGAGCTCCCCACCCAATTTTCATCCTGAAATTCCACCCCCCCCCCCGGGGGGTTAAAAAAAGAAAAAAAAGTCTTCATTGCAATAATGGAGACTTTTTTCCTTTTTTCACACACACACACACACCCAAAAAAAAAAATAAAGGGAGAAGAAACTTAAACCCTTCTCTCCCAAAGTGCCACAGTCTCTACCCGAATCGGGTTCATGTGTGCTTGCAGGAAATTAGGGGTGGGGGTTATAAAAAGAAAAGAAAAAGTCTTTATTGCAATAATGGAGACTTTTTTCAACCCCACCCCATCCAAAACGTTTAGTTTGGTCCTCAATATGGGACCAAAATGGTGCAAGGAACCAGCACGGTGTATGGAATAGTGTGCCACGTGGGACGCAATGAATGCACTTGCGTGTGCACAGTTCTCCAGTAGGTTTGAACGGAACAGAGCTTCGATTGAGGGTCTCAGGCATAGAAAACCAGCACCATGCTTGCTGCTTTCAAGGATGTTTGAAAGAAGGAAAGAAATATCGGGGAGGGAGAAGTGGCGTATAGATCTTTAGAACGGTCGAAGATGGCATGAGTAATGTTGAGGTATTAAAGAAAGGGAAAATATAGGCTTGCTATGAAGAAAAATCTTCCTGACAGGGAGGTATTTCTTCATGATGATCTCCCTGAAGGGGTGATAGAAGATCCATTTGTTGGGGCTTTGAAAAGAAGACTGGACAGACAGGCTGGAAGAAATATAAAATAGGAGAGATTTCTGCCCGGAGAGATAGCTTAATGAGATGTCCTAATAGCTTTTTCAGATCTTTAGTCCCAGGGCCTGCATTCCCCTCTAACGACCGCTGCAACGGAATATTAAAGCTTGAAAAACAGCAGAGCCCTGCACTCATGGAATCTGATAAGACATCATTGTTATTGGACCGAAGTCTGCAAATTCCCCCCAGTGGTTATTTACCCACCACTTCAAGACATGAGTGGAGATTTACGTTGTAAATAATTACACATTTTGCACTATTTTCCAATGATACATTAACTTTTTGTGGCCAACAGTGTGTGTGTGTGTGTGTGTGTGTGTGTGTGTTTAATGCATTCATGACAAATATTTCAACTTACAATACACACACACACACACACACACACACACATATATATATATCCATGAGAGCTATGGATTTGTAACCCATCCTGTTAGTAACAGCTAACAGCCTTTGAAGATATGAAATGAAACAAACGTATCGCAAGGAAAATACTGATTATGAATCATCCAAAGGATTCAAGGTAGAGCACGCCAGTGTGGTGTGGTGCTTAAGAGTGTTGGATTTAGACTGCGGAGATCCCCAGTTCAAATCCCCACTCAGCCGCAAAGTTTGCTGCACGGCCATGGGCCATTCAATAGAGCCAGTGCGGTGTAGTGGTTGGGAGATCTGGGTTCTAGTCCCTACTTGGCCATGAAACTCACTAGGTAACTTTGAGCCAGTCACTGACTCTCAGCCTAACCTACCTCACAGGGTTGCTATGAGGATAAAAGAGGGTGCATGTGCGTTATTTTGTGCTCCTTGGGGAAAGATGGAATAAAAATACAATTAACGGAGAAAATGATTCTAAAATAAACCAGTTCTTATCCATGTTCAAACTGAAAAGTCCCACATTACCCCTGGAAGAGGCTTAGTAGGAACAGGCTTTGACAAAATACAAGAGAAAGGGAGTTCTAGAGTTGAGAAACAATCGCTGAGAGAACTTTTATGCCCATGAGATTTCAAATTGGCATAGGGAGGGCGCACTGAAAAGAACTTTCTAGCTTGATTTATTATAATTCCCGTCCATACCATTGATAGGGGTGGACAGATCTGTTAATCTCAGTCTTGCAGGGATTGTAATTTTTTTTTTTTTTTTTAAGTCAAGCTTCTTCTATCCCACTTCTATACAAGCTTGTGATTTTTTTTTTAATTGCACATGGAGATCCATACTTTTTTGTGCATGTTTTTGTCATCATCATCAGGCGATCACTCGTGACCGAGTAAGATTGTCTTCCGGGATAAAAGGAGGAAATTCTAAAGAAGATTGTGTAGACTCTAGCGATGGGTCCGTAAGTGACTGTGGAGGCCAATTCTAGATCCACACAGCTTCCCACAGTGAGGACACAGGTTACCAGATAGAAGATGGTCCTGTAAAGGATTCATTTGACGTGCTTTTCGCTTAGCACGTTTCTCCCTTTCACCTTGCACTCGGGCTTCTTCAAAGTCCATGGAACCTTTGTGAAAGGCCAACCTCCATTTAGATCGTTCATGGGCCAGAGCTTCCCAGTTTTCGATGTTTATATTGCATTTTTTTAGATTAGCCTTATGAACATCTTTAAACCTCTTATATTGACCACCGATATTCCGCTTTCCATCCTTGAGTTGGGAGTAAAGTAACTGCTTTGGGAGACGGCAGTCAGGCATTCGAACAACATGACCGGTCCACTGAAGTTGGCGTTGAAGGATCATTTTTTCAATGCTAGTAGTCTTTGCTTCTTCCAGTACACTGACATTTGTTCGCCTATCTTCCCAAGTAATTTGCAGGATTTTCCGGAGGCAACGTTGATGAAACCTTTCAAGGAGGTGGAAGTGACGTTTATAGATAGTCCATGTTTCGCAGGCATACAATAAAGTTGGTAATACAATGGCTTCATAAACCAGTGTTTTGGTCTTCTTACAAATATCCCGATCCTCGAACACTCTATGTTTCATTCGAGAAAATGCGGCACTTGCGGAGCTCAGACGATGCTGGATTTCACTGTCGATGTTAGCTGTAACAGAAAGATAGCTGCCAAGATAGAGGAAATGATCGACATTTTCCAGTATTGTCCCGCCAAGCTGGATAGATGGCATCACCAAAGGATTGGCTTGCACTTGCTGATGAAGCACTTTGGTTTTTTTGATGTTAAGTGAGAGACCAAGTTTTTCGTATGCTTCTGCAAAAGCATTTAGGATAGTTTGGAGATCATCCTCTGAATGTGCGGAGACCACATTATCATCAGCATACTGAAGTTCCACAACGGAGGTTGTAATTACCTTACTTTTTGCTTTCAGCCTGCTGAGATTAAAAAGCTTTCCATCTGTTCGATATATAATTCCCACACCGGTGGGAAGTTTCCCCTTGACAAGATGTAAAACCATGGCGATGAAAATGGCAAATAATGTTGGGGCGATAACACATCCCTGTTTAACACCTGATCCCACTTTAAATGGAGCACCATGAGAGCCGTTGTTGTCCAAAACCGTTGCCGTCATGTTGTCATGGAGAAGTCGCAAGATATTCACAAATTTATTGGGGCATCCAATTTTCATAAGGATAGTCCAGAGAGCTGTACGGTCTACAGTATCAAAGGCCTTAGCCAAATCGATAAATGCCATATAAAGGGGTTGATTTTGCTCCCGGCATTTTTCTTGGAGCTGGCGTGCAGTAAAAATCATGTCTACTGTCCCTCTAGAGGGGCGGAAACCATATTGAGTCTCAGGGAGGATCTCTTCTGAAATAGATAGAAGACGGTTTGCGAGAATCCTAGCAAATATTTTACCTGCGGTTGCTAAGAGAGAAATGCCCCGATAGTTTCCACAGTCTGTTCTATCACCCTTCTTAAAGAGGCTGATAATTATGGCATCCCTGAAGTCTTCTGGGATCTCTTCTCTTATCCAGATTTTTTCGATGAGTTTATGAAGATGTTGTACAAGTTCGGGGCCCCCTTCTTTAAAGATTTCAGCAGGAATCCCATCTGGTCCACTAGCTTTGTTGTTCTTCATTTGATTAATGGCTTTTTTTACTTCATCCAAAGTGGGGAGTATTGCAAGTTCCTCTTTAATTTGTTTTTGCGGGATTTGCGGAAAAATCTCATTATCCACCTTAGATTTACGATTTAAAATGTTTTTGTAATGTACACGTTAATGTATGCATTTTTAAATGTATGCATTCCCCCCCTTCACGTTGGTGAAATGCTGTTTTGTGCTCACTTTTCCCTACTATGTGGACTTTTGGTGTGCATTTCCCCCCAAGACGAGCTACATTGGAAAGCTTGCAGAAAGAAATGTGGATTTTGGAATGCAACTCTGTCTTGCTGAATGTCTTGGGAGGTGTGAATTGAGTAAGGGTTGGATCCAGGCTTCCGTGAGAGGGTGGGACCTTCAGCAAGAGGAAGGGCTCTGCTCACATGAGGTCCCTCTGTCCAATTTGTGGGGACCCCCCTCCACACATACACCACAGCTTACCCCATTCAGCTGATTCTCCTAACCATGCAAAACATTTTCAGGAGGCTGGAGGGGTGCTGTGGGAAGGAGGGGCCTGGGAAGTCCACTTCCACCAGCACAACTGATCCAGCGTAAATCTGGATCCAAGACTATACCAAAAAACCCAATGGAGCACATTTATCTCCTATCCTTAACCACTGAACATCCAAAAGCAGCAGTGGAGGCTGGGGGGGCAGTGCTAGGTACTGAAAAGATCTGGGGCCCAGGCCCACAGGACAAAAGAAATGCGCAAATTATGTGCTAATTTACATATGCTCTAAAGTGTGTGTGTGTGTGTGTGTGTCTTTAAAGGACCCTGTCTCCTAAGGACACCCTATTTGTAAAAAGCCATGTATGGAGAGGAGGGCATTTGATTTAAGAAAAAAACTCAGGCAGAAAGATTCAAGGGAGGGGCAGCAGGAGGGGAAGCACATGTGGGCAAAAAGGCAGCTCATCCTGGGGGATCAGATGCGACAGAGATCATGAGGGCCCCTGTGCCTTTATTTCAGCAAGTGCCCATGGCCAACAGGGTGATGTGGCAGATGGCCTTCCAGAGATTCAGGGCTCCAAATGAAAGATTCGGGGCTCCGGCCCTAGTGGGCCACCCCTTAAAACCACCTCTGGTGGAGGCAGTGGGACGCCATGCGAACGCATGGTTTGCTGACTGGATCGTTGCCCTGTTGCAGACATAGGACGCTGATGTTGACTGGGGCACCGTCTGCCTCCACAGACACCTCCTGGTGCTTGAAGGTATGGATGAAAATTCTAGTCCTAATCCCCACCCAGCAGCTCATGGTGGTTTTGCTGATCGAACCACCTGAGTGGCCACCACTGATCTTGAACATGTGGCTAAGATCCACACCTGAGGCCACTATTGCCTCATCAAACGGATGAGGCAGAGCCTAGCATTTTAGCAGAATCTCCACCTCCAGGGAGTGTTCATCGCTCAGTTGTTAAAATCCAGTCTTTCACTGTTTTCAAGAGTATTTATTTGGCTCATGATGTTATCTGCACCGACTGAAGGTGGGCTTAGCTGTTTCCTATGAAGATTCATAGATTTTTAAGGGTAGCAAACACCACCGCAGTCATTTAGTTTAATTCCATGGAAAATTCATAGAAATTGATTTGACGCAGTGATGTTGACATCAAAAGCAAGATGTACGGTTAGTACGTCTGATGAAAACCTGCGCTGCTTGCTAAATCTATAAAAGCACAATGACAAGAAGGACCTCAGGCATAAGTCAAAGACACCTTTCTACTCGATGCCAACAGCTAAAATTACACTACAGTACAGGAAGCCAAATTCTGAATTATGCAAATGTTATTTGATTATCTGATCCAATAAAATAAAATGTGATTTATTACGCGGAATCCATTCAGCATCTGCAGAAGTGGTAATGGCTTATTTGAGACAGGGCCATCCATACTAGGTTAGGCAGCCTGCAGCAGTTGCAATAATGGAGGAAGAGGAGGAGGAGGAGTGGGATGGAGACGCCCAAAAGACTGCTAACTCTGCAAGTGAGCTAGAAAGAAACACAATGTGTTCAACACCGCAGGCCTATGCTATGCACTCACAACTTTCAGAAGCATGTCTGGTTGGGACGCAAGACATCCTTAAAAGGCCTTAAGACAGGGCCTTTTCCACTGCAGTGCCCAGGTTGTAGAACACCCTCCCAAGAACAGTGCAGTTCACTGGCTCCCTTCTCTTTTAATCTTTAGGTGTGCTCCTAAGACCTTTTAGGACACCATCCTATGCATGTTTAGTCCTTAGGACAGTGTTCTCTAACCTTGGGTCCCCAGATGTTTTTGGCCTACAACTCCCAGCATGCCCCAGCCAGCTTTGCTGGCTGGGGCATGCTGGGAGTTGTAGGCCAAAAACATCTGGGGACCCAAGGTTGGAGAACACTGCCTTAGGCAGTGGAAGCTGGTGGCTCCAGTGTCAGCGGGGCTATGTATCTGCTCTGGATTTACTCTGAACTTTTAAGGGGCTATCCATGGTGCTGAACCCTTCCCTCAAAATAGGTTTGGCACCACCGATAGCTCCTTAAAAGTTCAGAGTAAAATCTGGAGCAGATACACAGCCCCCCAGCCATCAGCCTCTGCATAGCTGGGAATGCTGGGAGTTGTAGGACGTATTTCCTGTCTAAATATGCATAGGATTGCGCCCCTTAGTTTGCCCCATTTTCCATGTGGCTGAACATTTTTAATCTTTTAAACTTGCTTTAAAAGTGGGCCGTCTCCCTGCTTTTAAACTTGTTTTAACCTGTTCTTTTTACAGTATATGATTACTGGTTTTTGTAATTTTCAGATAGTTTTTATTACTAGGTTGGATCCAAACTTTGTCATGCTTGGAGCAAGCCCACTGAAAGCAAAAGGATTTAAGTTCACCATAATGGGTAAGTTAAGTTTTATTGATTTCAGTGGGTCTTATCTAAACATGACTAAACCCTTTGTTGTTGCTTTTTATATATCATTTTGGTGTGTTTTAGTAATTTTTAAATCCACTTTGAATGTATTGATAAAGAAAGTAAGCTAGAAATTTCTAGATAAATTAAATAAATTTGTTCTCTAAAAATGGTATATGTTATTATAGAAGGGGAAAGTGTATTAAGTATGGCAATACACAAATCCAGCTTCTACAACCCCTCAATAAATCCCACATTTAAACTCAGGATGGATTCACTCAATCCTTTTTTCTTTTCTTTTTTAAAATGAGGTGCTTATGTCACTGACTCTCAGACTAACCTACCTCACAGGGCTGTTGTGAGGATAAAATGGAGAGGAGGAGGAGGATCATGAACACATTACCACAGGCTCCTTGGATATAAATGTAACAAATCAATACAAATAAATAAATCTCGGATCAGCAGCTTGTGGCTTATATCTCATGTGCACCATGTTCAACAGAGAGATTGTGCCAAACAAAAACTAATGTTGGATTTTATTGAATATTAGACTGATGTGTTGCTATTTTAGAGTATTTTAAACTATGTGCAGAAGAAATGTTCAACTTCATTTCTCTCATCTGACATGAGACGGTCAGAGATCTTACAGCCGAGAAAGTTCATCTTCGTTTCATAGTAGGTTGGGACATAAAGGTTGTCCAAGAGGCAAATGATTCTTTCTGTTCACATTCCTGGCAAGATAGATGTCTAGCAACAAAGGATTATCCATTTTCCACTGCTGAAAAGGCAGCTCTGCTGGAATGTTATATTTTGTTTTTTCCTAAGCCCTCAGGGTCCCATATTAGCTGTACATAGTTTCTTATAAAGTTAGCTAATTGTAAGAGAGGTCGTCTGGGAATATCACACAATGCTGCATTGCTTAATTTTCATGCATTGTGGTACTGCGGGGAAAGCAACATCATAAATTGTTGCTTTGCTTAATTGTCTTCAAATTAGAATCATAGAAAAGTAGAGTTGGAAGGGGCCTACAAGGCCATCGAGTCCAACCCCCTGCTCAATGCAGGAATCTAGGTCAAAGCATCTCTGACAGATGTCTGTCCAGCTGCACCTTGAATGCCTCCAGAGTGGGAGAGCCCACGACCTCCCTAGGTAGTTGATTCCATTGTCTTATTGCTCTGACAGTCAGGAAATTTTTCCTGATGTTTAGGTGGAATCTAGGTTCCTGTAACTTGAGCCCATTATTCCGTGTCCTGCAAACTGGGATGATCGAGAAGAGATCTTTGCCCTCCTCTGTGTGACATCCCTTCAAATACTGGAAGAGTGCGATCATATCTCCCCTCAGTCTCCTCTTCTGAAGGCTAAACATGCCCAGTTCTTTCAGTCTCTCCTCATAGGGCCTTGTTTCCAGTCCCTTTATCATCCTTGTTGCCCTCCTCTGAACCCTCTCCAGTTTGTCTATGTCCTTCTTAAAGTGAGGTGCCCAGAACTGGACGCAGTACTCAAGATGAGGCCTAACCAGTGCCGAGTAAAGGGGAATTATCACTTCCCGCGATTTGGAAGCGATACTTCTATTAATACAGCCCAAAATTGCATTTGCCTTCTTTGCAGCCACATCGCATTGCTGGCTCATATTCAGTTTGTGATCTACCACAATTCCAAGATCCTTCTCACTTGTAGTATTGTTGAGCCAAGTGTCCCCCATTCTGTAACTCTGCATTTGGTTTCCTCTCCCTAGGTGCAGCACTTGGCATTTATCCCTATTAAATTTCATTCTGTTGTTTTCGGCCCAGCGCTCCAGCCTATCGAGGTCACTTTGAATTTTGTTTCTGTCTTCCAGAGTATTAGCTGTTCCACCCAACTTTGTGTCATCTGCAAATTTGATAAGCATTCCCTGTACCTCCTCATCCAAGTCATTAATAAAAATGTTGAAGAGCACCGGGCCCAGGACCGAGCCCTGTGGTACCCCGCTCGTTACCTCTCCCCAGTTTGAGAAGGAACCATTGATAAGCACTCTTTGAGTCTGATTCTTTAGCCAATTGTGGATCCACCTGATAGTTGTTCCATCTAGCCCACTCTTAGCTAGCTTACTAATCAGGATATCATGAGGCACTTTGTCGAAAGCTTTGCTGAAGTCCAGATATCATCATCATCAGGCGATCACTCGTGACCGAGTAAGATTGTCTTCCGGGATAAAAGGAGGAAATTCTAAAGAAGATTGTGTAGACTCTAGCGATGGGTCCGTAAGTGACTGTGGAGGCCAATTCTAGATCCACACAGCTTCCCACAGTGAGGACACAGGTTACCAGATAGAAGATGGTCCTGTAAAGGATTCATTTGACGTGCTTTTCGCTTAGCACGTTTCTCCCTTTCACCTTGCACTCGGGCTTCTTCAAAGTCCATGGAACCTTTGTGAAAGGCCAACCTCCATTTAGATCGTTCATGGGCCAGAGTTTCCCAGTTTTCGATGTTTATATTGCATTTTTTTAGATTAGCCTTATGAACATCTTTAAACCTCTTATATTGACCACCGATATTCCGCTTTCCATCCTTGAGTTGGGAGTAAAGTAACTGCTTTGGGAGACGGCAGTCAGGCATTCGAACAACATGACCGGTCCACTGAAGTTGGCGTTGAAGGATCATTTTTTCAATGCTAGTAGTCTTTGCTTCTTCCAGTACACTGACATTTGTTCGCCTATCTTCCCAAGTAATTTGCAGGATTTTCCGGAGGCAACGTTGATGAAACCTTTCAAGGAGGTGGAAGTGACGTTTATAGATAGTCCATGTTTCGCAGGCATACAATAAAGTTGGTAATACAATGGCTTCATAAACCAGCGTTTTGGTCTTCTTACAGATATCCCGATCCTCGAACACTCTATGTTTCATTCGAGAAAATGCGGCACTTGCGGAGCTCAAACGATGCTGGATTTCACTGTCGATGTTAGCTGTAACAGAAAGATAGCTGCCAAGATAGAGAAAATGATCGACATTTTCCAGTATTGTCCCGCCAAGCTGGATAGATGGCATCACCAAAGGATTGGCTTGCACTTGCTGATGAAGCACTTTGGTTTTTTTGATGTTAAGTGAGAGACCAAGTTTTTCGTATGCTTCTGCAAAAGCATTTAGGATAGTTTGGAGATCATCCTCTGAATGTGCAGAGACCACATTATCATCAGCATACTGAAGTTCCACAACGGAGGTTGTAATTACCTTACTTTTTGCTTTCAGCCTGCTGAGATTAAAAAGCTTTCCATCTGTTCGATATATAATTCCCACACCGGTGGGAAGTTTCCCCTTGACAAGATGTAAAACCATGGCGATGAAAATGGCAAATAATGTTGGGGCGATAACACATCCCTGTTTAACACCTGATCCCACTTTAAATGGAGCACCATGAGAGCCGTTGTTGTCCAAAACCGTTGCCGTCATGTTGTCATGGAGAAGTCGCAAGATATTCACAAATTTATTGGGGCATCCAATTTTCATAAGGATAGTCCAGAGAGCTGTACGGTCTACAGTATCAAAGGCCTTAGCCAAATCGATAAATGCCATATAAAGGGGTTGATTTTGCTCCCGGCATTTTTCTTGGAGCTGACGTGCAGTAAAAATCATGTCTACTGTCCCTCTAGAGGGGCGGAAACCATATTGAGTTTCAGGGAGGATCTCTTCTGAAATAGATAGAAGACGGTTTGCGAGAATCCTAGCAAATATTTTACCTGCGGTTGCTAAGAGAGAAATGCCCCGATAGTTTCCACAGTCTGTTCTATCACCCTTCTTAAAGAGGGTGATAATTATGGCATCCCTGAAGTCTTCTGGGATCTCTTCTCTTATCCAGATTTTTTCGATGAGTTTATGAAGATGTTGTACAAGTTCGGGGCCCCCTTCTTTAAAGATTTCAGCAGGAATCCCATCTGGTCCACTAGCTTTGTTGTTCTTCATTTGATTAATGGCTTTTTTTACTTCATCCAAAGTGGGGAGTATTGCAAGTTCCTCTTTAATTTGTTTTTGCGGGATTTGCGAAAAAATCTCATTATCCACTTTAGATTTACGATTTAAAAGGTCATAATAATGCTCTTTCCAACGCAGTGCAATAGACTCTTTGTCTTTTAAGAGTTTGGTGCCATCTTTTGATTGTAAAGGGTTTGTACCATAGGTTTTTGGTCCATAAATGGCCCTTGTGGCCTTAAAAAAGCCCCGTGCATCATGAGATTCTGCAAGTTGTTGAATTTCTTCAGCTTTCTTTTTCCACCAAGCGTTCTTAAGTTCTCTTGTTCTTCTTTGGACCTCAGCCTTTGCGCTAGCGTAGGTTTTTTTCTTGGCAGCGCAGTTAATATCATTTTGCCATATTTGGAAGGCTTTCCTTTTTTGGTCAATTATATATTTAATCTCATTGTCATTTTCATCAAACCAATCCTGATGTTTCTTAGTTTCATATCCAATAGTTTGTTCACAAGCTGCAGTAATGGAGGTTTTCAGCTTAGACCAATGGTCCTCAATGTTGTCAGGAGGTTCCGTAGGTAGATGTTCCTTAAGAAGTGATTGAAGACGAGTTTGCTTAATAGGATCTTGAAGGACTTGGATGTTCATTTTACGCCTTGGTTTCCTTCCTTGAAGCCTACGTTGGGGAGCAATGTTGATAACCATTGTGGACCGGATTAGTCGGTGGTCTGTCCAGCAGTCGTCGGCACTCACCATGGCCCTAGTAAGAAGTACATCGCGGCGATCTCTAACACGGACAATTACATAATCCAGAAGATGCCAGTGCTTTGACCGTGGGTGCTGCCATGATGTTTTAAACTTATTCTTTTGTCGAAAGAGCGTGTTTGTGATAGTGAGATTATGCTCTGCACATATAGACAAAAGTAAGAGTCCGTTCGGGTTGCTATTACCAACTCCGTCTTTTCCAATAGTTTCTGGCCATAAATCAAAGTCACGCCCGACTCTTGCGTTAAAATCGCCCAGGAGGATAATTTTATCCTCCTTAGGTATCTCTGACAGGAGACTGTCCAACTGGCTGTAAAAACTTTCCTTGATGTCATCATCAGCATCTAATGTTGGTGCATAAGCGCTCAAAATAGTTACCTGTTGGTTATTGGCGAGCTTTAATCGAAGAGTTATCAGGCGTTCGTTAATGCCAGTAGGAACTTCTGACAAAGAGTTCACTAGTTCATTTTTGATGGCAAAGCCTACACCATGCATTCGTCGGTCCTGCTCAGGTAGTCCTTTCCAGAAGAAGGTATAACCTCCTTTTTCTTCTTTCAGCTGTCCCTCTCCTGCCCTTCGAGTTTCTTGAAGTGCTGCTATGTCAATTTTAAACCGTCTCAGCTCCCTTGCAATAATAGCAGTCCTACGCTCAGGGCGTTCACTATCTATGTTATCCATCAATGTCCGTATATTCCATGTTCCAAAATTCAAATGTCTTTTTCGACCGCTAAAATGGTGACCCCACTGGACGCGGTAATCCAGTCAGGGGAGAAAGAGGTAGACTATGTTTAGGGCACCTTTTCTAGCCCCCTCCCCATACGGGGTGAGCAGAGTGGATCCTAAATAGGGCTGCTCAGTCATGGATACAGCTGCCGAGCTGCTCGACTACCTCGTTCCTTGAACAGGGCGACTGAGTCTGCATCCACCGCCCATGTGCTGGTCCATGACTAGGGGCTTCCAGATTCACAGTCCTGCCCCCGTTGCCATTCGCCAGTCGCCATGGGACTTTTTGTTTGTTTGTTTGTTTGTTTGTTTGGTTGGGTTGGGTTGGGTTGGGTTGGGTTGGGTGGGTTGGGTTGGAAGACGCCTGTGCGTGAAACTGTTTTATGTGGGGAGATCGGTGCACAACGAATCACCACACAAACTTGACAGAGTACGGCAGAGATCCAATGGCACGGTTACCCTGACGATTGGAAAACCATTCTCTGCTGCAGCCTTCATCCGCCTTCACAGCCGTTGTAATTTAGGTTTAATTATCTTCCGCCTGTTCTGCCGTTGAGGACTTTATGTTTTGGATCGTTCTTTGTCTGGTTCCTCTCCCCGGACCTTACCGCCATGGGTGACCCTACTGGGAGTACATAGCTCCCGACGGCATTGCTCACAGGATTCATCGGAACACGCAAGCCCACTCACCACTTCAAGGTGACGATCCGGCGAGGGGTCCAGATATATAATGTCCACAGCATTCCCACAGTCCACAAGGGAGGTTACCCGATCAAAAAATGAGATCAGATTAGTCTGACAGGATTTGTTCTTGACAAATCCATGCTGGCTTCTAGTAATCACTGCATTGTTTTCAAGGTGCTTGCAGACTGACTTCTTTATAAATTAAATATAAATTAAAGGCAACCATTACTCATAAGGGCAGCTCTAGTGGACTATCCTGATATCCCAGGGGTGGGGAACCCCTGGCCCTCCAAATGTTGTTGGACTATAACTCCCATCACCCCTGAGCATTGGCCATGCTGGCCGGGGCTGATGGAAGTTGGGGTCCACCAACATCTAGGGGGCTACATGTTCCCCACCCCTGCAATAGCTAGTTTAACCTGGTATCCTGATTCCAACAGTGGCCAGAACCAGATTTCCCAGGAGCTTTTCATCACATGGGCTTCCAGTAGGGTGATTTCGTCTATGGTTCCTCAATCCCCTTCTTTAGCTGCTTTAGCTGCTAAACCTGCAGGCGAGGAAACAGTGTCCCCGGCCAAGGCTCCGGGCAGAGGCATGCCTAGGTCAGGGCAGCTTTGCTGCTCACGAGCTTTCTCTGGCCAAGGAAAGCCTGTGCACAGCAAAGCCGGGGGCCAGATGATGTCACGTCCCTTGACCTCACCTAGCCTGCAGAGCGGTTGGGGGGGGGTCATCTGGCCTCCCACCCTTAAAAAGTTTCCCTACCCCTTCTTTAGCATATATTAACCTACCTAACCTACCTCACAGGGTTGTTGTGAGGATAAAATGGAGAGGAGGAGGAGGATTATGTAAGCCGCCTTGGGTTCCTTGCAGGAAAAAAGGCGGGGTATAAATATAATAAATAAATTAGGATCACCTTAATCACTGGCAGTGATAGAAAAGTGGAAGTCTCCTTCTTATGGTGTCTGAGAAATGCATTTCTCTTGTGGAGTATCTGTCACTGTTTATATTGCAAAAAGGAGCTCCAGGTGGCCAGCAACAGGGGTCCCCAACATGTGGCCTCCAACCGCACCCACAAAACTCTCCACTCCCTGACCCCTTCAAAAGAAATTGTTATTTTTTAAAAATAAAAACCTTGGAAAATGTTAGGGTAGCCATCTTTCGCTCCCTTTCTAGCCTCTAGCCTTGCTCTTTCTCTCCCCTCTACCCCTTTGCCTTGCTGCTTCCCTCCCACCCAGCCTCTAGTCTCACTATTTCTCTCCCATCCCCAACCCTGAACTCTTTAGCTCACTTTTGACTAGCCAGGGCCCCACGGCGGCTATTATGTGACTAGCCACATCCTCCTTAGGAGCCATTTTGTGGTGGTGCCCACAGCATTTTATCCGATTCCCAAATGTGCCCACAGATCCAAAAAGGTTGGGGACCCCCTGGCTTGCATGGTACTTCCCCCACCCATTTGATTCTAACAACAACCCTTTGAGGTAGGTTTGGCTGAGAGACAGTGAACAAACCAAGGTCTTCCAATGAGCTTTGTGGATGAGTGGGGATTTGAACCTAGGTCTGTCCACTCTTCAGCCAACACTCTCACCACTAGGCCACATTCTCTCTCCCCCCCCAGATCTACCTAGTCAGGTACAAAATGTTACTTCCTACAACAAATCAAAAGTCTCATCAAGATACGGAGCTTGTACACATACAAGGCCTCCATCCGAGAGAGGAACTATGAAGCCTCAATGGACGCCCTGTTAAGGCATGCTGGGTTCTGTCTGCAGCATCTATTCTATATGCCTTGTTTCGATTCATGAGCTATAAACCCCAAAGGCATTTCCCCCCTCTCTAACCTCACATGCAAATCAAGCTGGAGCAGAAAAAGAGCAGCTGTCCCCAGTATTATCCTTTGGGGTCTTTCTCCTTGCCCTCGGCTTGTCGCTTCAGCCCAGAAAGTGACAGCATTTCTGAAGCACGTTATTGAAGTGAGCAGTGATGGTTTCCCCTTAAGTTCTTCTTCAGTAAAATGATGGTCATCCTACTTTGATCTGTGGTGTCTGGAATGAAATATCTACAGACAGTTAATTTTTCTTTGCTCTAAGTTGTGCTGCTCTTACCACCCTCAAAACATCTGCAGCCCTTCCATGCCGGAATCTTTGTTTTCTCCAAACAAACGGGCCGTGTTACTTACCACTAGGGAGTAGTAAATCTTGAATCCAGGTTTAGCCACTAAGTAGT
Organism: Shinisaurus crocodilurus; assembly: GCA_021292165.1. NCBI lineage: Eukaryota > Metazoa > Chordata > Lepidosauria > Squamata > Shinisauridae > Shinisaurus > Shinisaurus crocodilurus. The sequence continues at coordinate 270,625,571 of CM037878.1, read as the reverse complement.
CATCTGATTTGAAGGTTATCTTCAGCTGGCTTGTTTTGGATGTTATTCTCGGAGGAGCTTCCTTGTATCCACACCATCGTCCTCGGATAAGCGTGCTGATTTCAGATATATCTTCCACTTCGATGAAGTCATATCTGGAGTCGAAGAGGCCATATTTAACAAGAAGGTAGGTATGGACATGTTTCTTATCCAGGCTAGTGCTGAGATGGCAGTGATCTCCTGTGAGCTTTTGCCTTGAAATTAGGGGGGAAAGGCAGAGGGGCGAGATTCCCTGTCAAATTTTGGGGGGGTAGGGTGGCGATGACATTCAGGATGGGTGGGGAAATGTCGCAGGTGTGGAGGGCTCCTTCCAGTGGCCAACAGCTTCTGGCCGCCATTTCCCCCCTCTACATCCCCCATAGCACAATCATCATCATCATCATCATCAGGCGATCACTCGTGACCGAGTAAGATTGTCTTCCGGGATAAAAGGAGGAAATTCTAAAGAAGATTGTGTAGACTCTAGCGATGGGTCCGTAAGTGACCTGTGGAGGCCAATTCTAGATCCACATAGCTTCCCATGTGATGATGTAGTGTAGCCTTCCCCAACCTGGTGGCCTCCAGATGTGTCGGACTACAGCTCCCATCATCCCCAGCCAGTGTGGGGAATTGTATTCTGACACCTCTGGAGAGCCCCAGGGAGGGGAAGTTTGATGTAGTGCCAGTCTGGAAAGGGCTTGTGGGTACAAGGAGTGCTAATACTGTTGGCGCTGCTCTTATGATGACCCAGAAGCCTTCATTAGAGTGATGCTTAATATTCCCTGGATAAATGTGGCTTGTGGGGCTAGCGCACATGGCAGACCCTTCTCAGGGGTGTTACCCTGACATGTGTTTTATCTGTTTTCTGGTGGTTGTAGTGATGGTTTTATTGTCTTTTATTATTGGTAATTTTTGAGTTATGATTTTAATGGTGATCATGTGTCCTGTTGTTTTTATATGGGTTGTTAGCTACCCTGGGCTCTTTGCGAGGAAGGGCAGTATCAATATAAATCAATGCTACATCATCATGTAGTGTTGCACTATTTGTACACGAAGTGGGGGTGGGATGGGGTAAGATGCCACCCCACTTCTTTTCAGGTGGACCGAAGACCATCCCACTGCTTCTCATTGGACCTAAAACCATCTCTGGATGCTACACAGAGCAGGGTTACACCGATACTGCAAATCAGTTGACGCATGCATGCCAGACTGATGGCGGAGCTGGGAAAGGCAGACCCTTGAAAACCAAGGTTCTTTTTCAATGCCAGCTCCAGGTTTTTGGGGTCCCTCAAACAAGACATCCTCAATGGGCCCCCTCCCTCTTGCTTGACAGGCAGAGGAGCAAGTGAGCAAGTAGGCAGTGCCGTATCTTCTGCTCCTCCACCTCACCACCACCGTTGTCTGGGCCAGAGCGAGAGGCGGGTGAAGAAGCAGGCTGGAATGGCGAAGAGGAGGAGCAAGTCCAGGGGGTTCTTGCCAGTGTGCCCCTACTGGAGCGTGGCCCTTTGGCAAGTGCCCAACTATGCCTACTCTTGATGCCGGCGCCCCTGTTCCTCTTCACCCAACAACTGAAGGCTCAAAGTTTCTGCTGGGTTTAGGCCTTGGATTAAGAGGAGGCTGTCTATCCAAGTGCCAGCTTGCAACTGCTTCTCCCCAAAACAGTGGCCAGGCGAGAAAATGAAAACTGGCCCTACCTGCTTTTCGACAACACATGATGAGTCCTAACTGTGACAATATACCAGAGGACCCTCAATCACTTAAAGCAGCTGTTAATACTCTGATCAAATCAATGGCGGAATGTGAAGGGGCATTTTGGAAGTTTTTAAGCCAGAAAATTATGTAAAACAATGGTAGGGAAAGGGACGTCATCATGGTGACTACACTTCTTGTTGCCTTGTCCCTACAGTTAGGGAATACACACAACGACAGGATGAGAATATCTAGGAACTTCCTTGAAAGTATGTCAGGCTAATATTATTGGCTTTGACTTCATTTATAGCTGCCTTCCCCAACCTGGGCTGCCACTCCCATAATTCCAATGGCCATGCTGGGTGGGAATTATGGGAGTTGCAGTGCAACGTATCTGGAGGACACCAGGTTGGAGAAAGCTGATTTATAGTAAGTCTGTTCTTTTCTGGGTAACAGTGGATTTTCTCAGAGTCTGAATGTACTAATTCAAACCAGTTGGCAAATACCTTACACTGGTCTTCCCCAACATGGCACCCTCCAGATGTGTTGGATTGAAGCACCTCTGGCTGGGGGTTATGGGAATTGTAGTCAAATATATCTGGAAGGCGGCAGATAGGTTGGGGAGGTCTGGTTTACACAGTTATAAAGATGGTGAACAGACTACAAGCTAAACCTCATTTTAAAAGAAAGCATACCATTTTCTTTCCCCCATGCATCCACCCAATTCTAGTACTGGTTCTACAGAGGTTGTCAGCAGGGAAATGGTGGCTGTACAGCAGTACAATCTGAGATTTCAACATTTAAAAAATCTTTTTAAATGCCTGTATGGTAACACGGAGACCTGTCTTATTTGAAAAGGTGTCTTGTGAAGTGCAGGCGTGCTTGGATCTCTCCTTGGCAAGAAGCCCCCAAATCCCCAACAGGACTTTTTGGGTTATTTATTATGGGCTAAAATTCAACCATATGCTTTGAATGCTCAGTGGAAGGAAAATAGCCATAAAGCAGCCGCTGAAGCTGGCAATATGTCTCCTTTGTGTACCTAAATGAGCCAAAATGGTATCTTTATTCAAAATAAACATTACAAAGAACAAACCCTGCATACAGGCAATTGTTCTAGTCATGCATCAGACTGTTCCTCACCCATCCCTTCCTATTCCTCAGCCTATGGCACGGTGTGCAGAGTTTCCTGCAGGTTGGATGGAATTCCCAGCCTCATGCCTCAGCAGGGGCTTCTGCTTCAGACAACTAAGCCCCCTGAGAATGTGTTTAATTTTGCTGTGGGGAGACATATTTTTACCATTTCCAAGAGAGAGGCAGGTGAAGACGGCCTCAGGGTCTGCCCCAGCTGGACTCCCCTGCCCACAGGGCCATCTACCACCAACTGCCCTGTGGGAAGAATTCCAGGAGAGAGAGGCCACTGGGCTCAGTTGGTAGAGCAGCTGCTTAGCATGCGGAAGGACCACAGGTTCAGTCCCCAGCAACTCCACGTAGAACTGGAGAAGAGCCTTCCTGAAACCCTGGAGAGCCGCTGCCAGTGAGTGTCGACAATACTGGGATAGATGGACCAATGGTCTGACTCAGTATATAAGGCAGCGTCCTATGCTCCTATCTATCTATCTATATCTATCTATCTGTAGAGAGGGGGAGGGAGAGGGAGAGGCAAAGGGAGAGGGAGGCAGGCGAAGAAGACCTCAGGGCCTGCTCAAGCCCACAGGGCCATCCACCATCAACTGCCCTGTGGCAAAGATTCCAGGAGAGAGGGAGGAAGATGAGGATGGCGCCAGACACTTGCTCCTTGTCCAGCTGGGCTTTCCAGTGGCCCAGGGCCATCTTGGACCAACTGCCCCAAGTGAAGGATCCTGACAATTTATTTCAAAAATATTTTTGTGTTAATGTAGTTTATTGTGATTTTATTATTTTTATGTTACTTTGTAAGCCATAACTGTAATCGATAATAAATGAATAACAAATAGATTGCAAACTGAATATCCAGAAGCTCCTCAAATGTGCCAAGCAGGTGGTTGGGCCAACTGGATTTTTTGTTTTAGGGCGCAATCCTCGGGGTTGCTCCCTCGGTAGACGGAAGCCTCCGAGCTTGGAGGCTTCTGAGTATCCAATGCCTCACCAGGCTGCTGCCAGCAGGGGGGGAGGAGTGAGGGAGGCAATTTTCTGAGCCCGTCTAGAGTAGTCATGCTGGTGGGGACGGGGCTGGGGCTGGAGACACCATAGGAAACTGTATCCTGACCTCTCCCCTCTCCTCCCCGCCTACCAGAAAGCCTCCTTGCAGACATCTCCGAGGTCCTTCGAGGCAGCTTTCTTGAACTCAGAAAGCTGCCATGGTTCTTTCCACTGTGGCTGCAAGGGGACGGAAGCAGTGCAGGGATCAGATTCTGAGGTCATCGCAGTGTCTACGGCCTTGGAGGGGGGACTCTGAAGAATCTCATGGTCCCTGGAATGCTCTCCCTGGAAACATACGACTGCTCTCGTGTTTTCTTTTTGCAGTGGTGCGATTAACATTTTATGACTTTCCCCACCCCCATCCTCCACTCACCTGCAGATTTCATTCTCTGCTTCCTCCAGTCCAAATTGATGATCAAACACCAGCTGTATCCTTGCATTCCCTGGCGAAAGTAGCCTCCAAGTCAGTAAGAGGTTCCTGGGGTAGTTCTGTGGGAAACGAGGGCTGTGGATGTAGCCATTCTCCAAGACGTTGATGGTCTCTTCTTTGCGGTACAAGGCTGTGAGGTGATTGCTCTCTGTTAGTAATCACAACTTGTAGAAATTAGTATGTGGTTCAGAACAGGAGGGCAATTAAAAAAAATGCTAAGAAAGAGAACAATTTTACACTAAATGGAAAATGATCTACATTGATAGGATTTTAAGAAGAGCTTTCTGAAAGACTGGACCCACAATGACTCTTTGATCAAGCTATAAATAGGTGGTGTAGTGGAGGCAAGGCTCACAGGGTCAAAGCAGTGGGACTTTTTGGTTAGCAGGGCTGATGACATCATCTGCCATCTTCTTCAGATTTCCATGTTCCCTATCAGTTTAGTTACCATCAAGTGTGTGTGTGTGTGTGTGTGTGTGTGTGTGTGATCAATTTTTCCCAGCAACACAGACTGGGGTCAGACAATACGATAACCCACATTCAAGGGTTGAGTGTGGGTTGACATTGAAACATGGGTTATCGTGTTGTCTGAACCCAGCCAAGATAACAAGCCATGGTGAACAACCCACCGTTCACAACCCAAGAACAAGACATGGGTTCTCTTCATGGGTTGTTCATGGTTAACAAGCCATGGCTTGTTAGTGCAGCTGGGTTCAGACAACATGATACATGTAACTTTTACAGAACAGCAACATTCCCTTCAGACCTTACTTTTTGGGCTCTGGACAAAATTAACACTAACAATGAAAAACAATTATTAAGAAGGGAAATACAATGGATTATTAAATTAAATACTTTATAAAACCAATAGGTCTTAATGAGGATTTGGAACTGTTCCCATTAATGACTGCAAAATCACTGTAGTGCTTTATAACAAACTGTGTCCTGACTGGGTGTCCTTGACATTTTGCCAATGAGATAACATCGAGAAAAAAGAAAAAAAACTGTACCATAATATAATCACGTTCAAAAAGATCTATTTTTTCAGTCGCCACTGAAACAGTGAAAGACATTAGTTGTTTAAGAAATCTGCAGGCTCTTTTACAAGTAAGTTATAATTTATATAAAGAAAATGTATTCCTTTTTTTAAAAAAGCAGTACTTGTTTCTCATTTTTAAGAAAATGTTTTGAAATGATTTCTATTAAGAATGTAAAGAAATTCTATACACAATGAGAAAGTATTTTTATTATGTGTTGTCCTCACCATGTTAATTTAATTTAATTTAATGTATGTATTTTGAATATTCACAGCCCCTTGAGGAAGGCCTTGAAAAATACACAGGCCGAAACGCGTCGGGCTCCTTTAATAAAGATTTTTGCATCCTGAGAACCTAGTTCTCTCCTTTTTTTCCTTTTTTCTGTCTAACCATGCATAGGATTGCGTCCTTAGTCACCTTTACCACTTCACCTAACAAAGTGGGAGGGAGTGGGCAACTGAATTGTTTCAACACAGTCCTGTACAGTCCACTACTAATGTTGTCTTATTTATTTGTTGCTTTATTTATCAAATTTCTCAGCAATCTTTCCACAGAGAACATCTTTGAGGCAACTTATAATCGTCATCATCAAACAAAACAAAAAAAATGGTAAAAGCATCCAATACTACACATCATAAAACAACATCAGTGCGAGCAGACAACAATTGCGATAATCAAACGCTTGACTCAACTCCCCGAGTTCCACTCACTTTACCTTTTCCCCGGCTCGACTCACATTCTCGCGAGCCAAGCCAGGAAAATGACTTTTTTGGGTTCCGGCGCTACGTTGTTTATGTAGAAAATGGCGTAAGATACATTAAAAATGGCTGCGATTTGCATAACTTGGGCAAATCACGGCTGGTTTTAACGTATCTTACACCATTTCCTACATAAATAACGTAGCGCTGGGGACCTGGAAGTCTGGCGAGCGCCTCAGCTGGCGCTGACACTAGGCTTGGCTCACGCGACGGCAGCGCTTGGCTTGCGCACCATGAGCGAGTGTGGTGGATCACCACCCCTACTGATGAAAGAAGCCTCTCTTGGTGCCCTTAAAGGAAAGAATCCTACTATTCTCAGTAACGATAGAATCCCAGGAGCAGATTCCAAAGCTGTAGCACCATTGAGGGGGGGGGAACCCATCGTCCCTTTGCCTTACCTGGACTATATGGGGCCCAAATCCAATTAAGGCTGAGAGGTGGCACCAAACTTATTTGAAAACAGAAAAAAATGGCCTTGCTGGATCAAAGCAAGGGGTCTATCTAATTAGGGACATAGGAAGCTGCCTTATACCAAGTCAGACCATTGGTCCATCTAGCTCGGTACTACAGTGACTGGGTTCAGACAACACGGTAACCCACACTCAAGGGTTCAGTGTGGGTTGTCGCTGAGCTCTGCTCTGCGTTGTCACTGAACCATGGGTTGTTATGTTGTCTGAACCCAGCCAAGGTAACAAACCATGGTGCTCAACCCACAGTTTGCAACCCAACAACAAACCATGGGTTCTCTTCAGGGTTTGTTCGTGGTTAACAAGCCATGGCTTGTTAGTGCAGCTGGGTTCAGACAACACACTAACCCACGTTTCAACAACTCATGGTTCAACAACAACGCACACCCAACCCATACCAGTGGAGGTTGTTGTGTTGTCTGAACCCAGTCACTGACTAGCAGTGGCACTAAAGAGTCACTGGGAGAGGTCTTTCCTATCACCTCTTACCTGATCTTTTTAAAACTGGAAATGTCAGGATTTGAACCCAGGATCTTCTGCATGCAAAGCATGTGCTCTGCCACTGAGCTATGGTCCCTCCCCTGTGCATGCTACAGCATATTATCCAGTGGTATGTCCAGCTAGGCTTGCCTCCAGAAGAGCCAAACCAACCCCTCCCCCACCACCCAATATACACTCCTTGAAAGAATCAAGAAGGTAGGCTTCTGGGGCTGACCTTCTGTGTCATCTTCCCCAGACCCTCTGCATACCACTGAGTTACAGCTCTTCCCCCATACATCAGCACTTTTGTCTCCCCGGTAGGGATGTATGAGAAATTAGTTTCTGTTTGGTTTTTGATCACAATTTACCCAGTTCACATTTTCTGAATTGAACATGGATTCGAAGGCAATCTGCTGTCAATGTCTGTACATTTCCAAACTTGCAATGTGTTTTGCAGACCCCCAAAAATTGTGTTCGACAGCATGCAGTGCATTTGATGTGCATGAAAAACGTGTACTTCTGTGAAAAATGCACACAAACGTTCTTTAATCAGTGGGAGAAGAATGTGTACATTTCAAAGATGTGCACAATTGATGCGTACATTTCAAAAAATATGCACAAAAATGCGCATGAATTTCCAAGTGAAAAGGAAAAAAAACCCAAAGCGTGCAATCTGATATGGAGATGAGGTGGAACTGAAATGGAATTTGGAGAGCTTTGATGAACTCAAGTTCCGCACATCCCTGCTCTCAACAATGGCCAACCAGATGCCTTTGAGAAGCTCACAAGCAGAGCAACATAGAGATAGCTACCCTTTGTTTGCCTCCAGCAGTGTCCCCAACATTGTTCCTAAAACCTTTAAGGTGTCAAGCAACTCTTCAGTTGTTATGGTTCCTAAGAGTCGAGTCGCCCATGCGGTGAATCATTGTCTCTTTGGCCCAAATCAACTGAAGTATGATTCAATCGACATCTGGCTGCTAAGTAACTTCCCGCCATTATTTCCCACCATTGTTCTCAGAGCAATTAGGAACATATGGAGACACACGTTGTTTTTTTAATTTTGTTCTCATCACGTGCACCAGCTGAAGATATTATGTGTGGCTTGAGAGCTTGCATTTAAAATAACCCCACCAAGCAGATATGGTGGTATAATAACAACATATATTACCTGCATATATTCTATGCTTTCCCTCTCTGGGACATATCACACTGACAAATAGGGATAATATGGAAAATAGTTTCTACAGGGTAAGCAATCCACACCCAGGCCTTAACGTTTAGAACAGCTTGGGATGGGGGCGCGGGCGCGGTGGATGACCCATCTCCAAATCACTGTTTTTCCCAAAGGGGGGGGCGGATTTGTGGCTTCCCTGAAAGAATGTGCATGATTTTAGGAAGGATTGGGGCGGGAGCTGAAACAGTTCAAATCATTTCAGGGGTGGGAGGACTTAGGGGTGTTTACTGTGACATTGGCAGCACATCTTTTCTTTTCTCTCTCTCTCTTTTTAATTTAAAAAACCCGCTGCTTGTGGCTAGTGTCATTTCAAGGTTGTGGGGAGGTGGACAGACAGAGTTCTGCTCTGGTCACTGCTACCACAAGTAGCAGAATCTTAAAAGAGAGAGAGAGAGAGAGAGAGAGCTACCTCACTACAGCAAATTCCCTTAAGTGGTCCCTTACCCCACCCCCCTAAACAATCAAATTGCTTCACACACACACACACACACACACACACACACACAGAAAATGGTCAGAATGTCTCCTCCCCCATTCACTACCTGATAATAGGGAGGTGAATGGGTACCATTTGGGGTCAGCCCATGAGTGGTGTCGCAGAGCTTCATAAGTGGATACACGATATAAGTTGGCAAGTGTATTCTGAACTGGGCTTGTTCCCAGTGGGGCCATCAGGCAGGACTTTGGGGCAATTAAAAGGTTTTTCTTAGCATCTTAAAATTAAGGCACAGTTCAAAAGCTGAGAAGAAGCATCTTTTCCAACCATCCTGATTAATCTTATCAATAGCAAACTTCTATGATGGATATCTTTCCCTGAAGAAGAAAAGCAACCCTGTTTCTCAGCCAATAATTTCATCACCCTAGATAAGAGAGAGAAAATTCCTTGAGGCGATTGTGCAATCTCTCTTTCTCAAAAAGTATTCCCAGCTCAAAGTAAACTTTGATTACAACAGACAATAGTACCTTAAATGCTACCCATAAGCCTTTTAGCTAGAAAAACTAGAAACCTCTGGCCTTAAGATAGCCCTAGGTTATTCATGTCAGGAAGTGACAGAACGTTAATATCAAATACAATATAAAGCTATAGCAGAAGATATAAATCCCGATCCACACACCACAGGGTGTGCTGGCCGTAACCATGACTCTCACATCAGTCAACAGAATTCATCTTCTTTCCCTGTTTACCCTTGCCTCTACTTCCTCTGTTGCCCCCCTAGGATTGCATATAAACATGAGAAGAGCCATGCCGGTTCAGACCAAGGGTCCATCTAGTCCAGCATTCTGTTCACACAGTGGCCAACCAGCTGCCCACGGGATCCCACAAGCTGGGCATGAGTGAAACAGCATGTTCCCCAGCATCTGGTGTACATAGGCATACTGCCTCTGGTACTGGAGGTAGTATATAGCCAATCAGGACTAGTAGCCATTGATAGGGTTGAATTATAGATTGTAAGCTCCTTGGGGCAGGGATCTTTCCTCTTTTACTTGCTAAGGCTCCATGCACATTGATAGCATCATGTAAGCAAGTAACAACCTGACTTGGTCCCTAAGGTCATCTTCAGAGCCTTTCTCAGGTTGCCCCTGCCAAATGAATTACAATGGGTGGCTACTAGAGACAGGGCCTTTTTTGTTGGTGGTGGTGCCCCAGTTGTGGAATGCCCTCCTCAGAGAGGCTCTTCAGGTGCCTATATTACATTCCTTTCAGCAGTTGGTGATAACTTTTTTATTTTCTCATATTTAATCTTAAGACCTTTTAGTGCTTTTAGCTCTGCCTGTTAACCTTTTTTTCTTGTTGCTGCTTTCATTTATTTTAATTTTATACTGTGTACTGCAGTTGGTTTCATTCTGTCTGGTTTTATGTTTGAGGTTGCTTGATTGTTTTTATGTTTTGAATTTTTTTCATTGTTGACCTCTAAGATCAAAATGTAGAGATCTTGCTTGTTCAGATCCACTTAGAAATACAAACGTAACTATTTCATCTCTTCCCTCAGGCTGTTTTCTGCTAGGTGGGTGGATATGGGTATCTACATTAGTCATTCTAAACCTCCCATAGAACGTTGTTCATGGGTGGATATACAAATAGTGCTAACAAACAAACAAACAACAAACAAACAGTAAACACAAGAAAAAGATAAAGGTTGAACCTGACATCCTTGTCATGTTCATCCCCGTTTGACCCTCATCCCAATACTCATCTTTGTTTCTCTTATTAAATTCCTCTTGCTCTCAGGACCTTGAGCTAATAGTGTTTTGACCATTTGTTTGTTTTTCTAAATTAACACTGAATGGGGGAAAACAAAACAAAATGGAATGCTAATCAGGGACTTGTGCTACTTCCATTGACTGGAGAATAAGAACTCATGAGGATGTATCCTTGATCTGGTTGGGCTTTTGAAGCATGAATGTTTAGGTCAAAATAAAGTGAATTCAAGATCAAAATGTGCAGTTCTTGTTCGGATCCACTTAGAAATACAAATGAAACTATTTCATCTCTTCCCTTGGGCTGTTTTCTCCTAGGTGGGCAGATGTGTGGGTATCCAAATCCATCAAATTCTGCATAAGGAATGGAAGCATGCCAGTAGTCCATCAACAATCCCAAACAAAACAAAACAAACAAAACAAAACAAAACAAAATGGAATGCTAATCAGGGACACCATTAGCTCCTTGTGCTACTTCCATTGACTGGAGAATAAGAACTCATGAGGATGTATCCTTGATCTGGTTGGGCTTTTGAAGCATGAATGTTTAGGTCAAAACAAAGTGAATTCAAGATCAAAATGTGGAGTTCTTGTTCGGATCCACTTAGAAATACAAATGAAACTATTTCATCTCTTCCCTTGGGCTGTTTTCTCCTAGGTGGGCAGATGTGTGGGTATCCAAATCCATCAAATTCTGCATAAGGAATGGAAGCATGCCAGTAGTCCATCAACAATCCCTTTAGAGAGTGAATAACTCCATCTGAAGAAACAGCTTGAAAAATATATGGGACAAGAGCCTGGACACTTGTAATAATGGATATTTGTTTTTGTTTTTTTAAAAACCCACAATGATTAAGCAGCAACATGTTACAGCCTCTCATTCTGCCATTCCTTCCATATTCCCCATTAGAAATTTCCCAGAGCTGCTCATATTAAAAAAAACAACCCACCCAAATAAATAAATCTTCATCTGCCACTTAAAATCAATCAGAGGTGACAAAGGTTCAGATGACACTCCCTCCTGCACTCATTGAAAGAAAGTGTGAGTCTGGGGACCACACAAGCTAGTCCCACCCACACTTCTGAGGCACACCATTGTCATGTCCCCACCATCCGTGCTTTTGGCCAGTGTGTGAAGGGGCCCTATGCATGTACATCAGTACTATGCATGTCGAGCAGGGGTGCAGAACCTAAATCCCATGGGACAAGTCTGCCCCCCTAGGGGTCCTGATATAGCCATGCAGGGTTCCCCAGAAGGCCATGCTGATGGGGACAGTGCAGCCAGCTTGGACCCGCTGAGTGCTACAGCATTGTGTCAGAGAGTTCAGGCATGGAAGTGTAGAAAGCTATGCGAGCAGTCCCCAAGATGGGCAGCCCCCCTTTCCTCTTCGCTGTGCTATCCAGAAGTGTTCCCTTCTTCTTTGTCAAAAGAAGGAGAGGATATGGCCTCCCCAGGGCCAAATCCCACTCTTATTAATTACTTGTATTCATGACTTGCCTCTCCATTGTAAGAGGTTCCCAAGGCAATGTATGCAAAACACGGCAAGCTCAAACTAGAGATGAGCCTGCTCCCCCAAATTCCCATAGGAGCAACTCAAAAGTTACTCAAGTGCTCCCTTACTCCTGAATAATTCTGTTAGTTCCAATAGGAGTGGGAAAGAGACTATTGGGGGACCTTCACCCCTGCAGGGTTCTACTGCCCCCCCATGCATTCTAACAGAGCGAGCCTTCCATTATCTAGTACAGGACAAGGAAAAAAAAAACCCTACAGGGGATAAGCCAGCATCCTTCTCCAGCTCAGAGTACAATCTGAGCTAGAGAAAAAATTGGTGCCTTTAATGCTCACCTTTCCTTTGAGGTGGGCTTGAACGAGCTCCTGAAGTTCTTTCCCAAGGCTTGCGAGAACTTTGCCAGCGTCTCTTGTCAAACTGTTTGTTTGCAATAGCAGCCTTCTATGCTTTTTATGGAGTCTCCCCCCTTTTTTTAAAAAAAACCAAAGCAATATTTTTTCTGCACACCTGGGGAGTCCTCGAAGTTAGCGGAAACCTTTACCTCATCTGTGAGTGGCCCTACTTCACTGCTCCCATTGGTTGGCATGCAAGTTTACTATTACTTTAGAACTTCTATAGCACTGCCTTATCTCTTGCTAATTTCACATTCACTGGCAGGCAAACCTTCCCTGCTATTCAAGCTGAAATATTCCTTTCATCAACCTATTCTTTAGGTACATTTATAATTGAGATCTGTTAGTTCCAATAGGAGTGGGAAAGAGACTATTGGGGGACCTTCACCCCTGCAGGGTTCTACTGCCCCCCCCCCATGCATTCTAACAGAGCGAGCCTGCTGTGAAGAGACTGCCAGAGGCAATGTGGTTTTAATTGAGCCTCATAATGCATTGGGAAGAAAGATGATGTGAGTTAATCCACCCTGCTAATAAAGGCAGGCAAACTAGCATTCCATGCACCACATATGAGATAAGCTCAGCACCCTCCTTTTCATGTTTTAGCTGAGAAAGATTTACACCCTGTTCTGTGCTTCCCATATGCATCAAAGCTCAGGTCAATGCTGGAAAACACAATACCTTGACAGAATCTCCCAATAACTGAGCCTGGCTTTTGAATAATGCAAAGGTAGGAAATAAACACATCGTATTAAATGCGTTGAAAGGAGAAGGGCCTTAGTGTTTTCATTTGTAGCCAGAAATACCTTTGCTTTTTCATTTCTTTTCATTTCCCCCACTGGAACCTGTGGGGAATGAAGAGTAATTGATTATGAAGAAGACATTTACTGCGGTGTTGGGAAGCCTGCCGGAGAAAAAAGGCCAATAATGGTCAAAGCAAGATGAGGAGGTAATGGTCTGTTGATATTGTCCTTAATATTGTGAAATGTGTTCTCTTATTTTGCACAAGAAAAGGAGGAGGAAGAGGAGGGGGAGGAGGAGGAGGCTTGATTTCACACTGAATATGCTGGACGGTCAATCATCAATGGTCAATGGAATATATGGTGGTGGGAGTGGGATGCAGCTCCATGGAGCAGTGGTACAGCATATCAGGACTGGCCCAAGACATTTGCCAAGATGGTGCCCTCTCTCATTCCATGTACAAAGCCCGGCCAGACTGTCAGTAGAATCTTATTTCAAGAAGACTGCCAATGGGACACTGTCCTCCACGGCACCTGAGGACAGCAGGGTAGCTTAGAGGGTGCAGGGCTGGTCACGTAACAAGCACACACTGTTCTATCCCCTCAACAACTCCCCAACACTCCCTGTACATGGATTTCTATGAAATGCATACAACATTCTAGCAGTTATACACAGGCTTCAACAAAAACAGACCAAATACCCAAATAAGTATCCATTTGAAGTGGTGTCTATATGCCACTCGTTCAACATGTTGAAAGTGTTGTAAGGTCCCCAATCCATTGCATTATAGAAGGTGAGTGTTTATCCATCCAGTGTTGAAATATCAGCCTTTTAGCTGCCAAAAGGGTGCAGAGAATCCATTTATGTTGACCATTTGTTAATTTCCATGAAGCAGGTAAATAATTTAAAAGAACGTGTACATCAGTGAATATTAAAGACTGTTCCAGTACAAAATTTATCTGTGTAATAACCTCCTCCCCAAAAGAAGCAACTACTGGACATGGCCCAAACATAGGTTTAAAAGAATCATTAGCTGTATTGCACCACCAGGGATTAGCTGAATTAATACTCCCTTATTAAAGAGATGTTGCAGTATCCAAGAGATACGAAACAAATGTTTTTGCTGAATAAGACTCAGCCTAAGATCCATAGATGCAACAGGTAGACACCACTGATGAGGTATTTTGTGGTGGTGCCCACAGCAGTTTCACAAATTCCCAAATGTGCCCACATGGGTCCAAAAAGGTTGGGAACCCCTGGTCTAGTGGTCTTCATGGTCAAGTGGGGACTAGAACCTGTCTCTCCTGAGTCCCAGTCCCAGTCTAACACTCTAACCACTATAACACTGTGGATGTATGCCTTTTAAAATTGCCTACAAATGGCGATCCTTTGTGCTTTCTGAAACTTGGCTGTCCTGATGGTTGGAAGGAGGTATAAAATACCTGAACATTTTGTGACATTTGGGTGGAAACCATCCAAGGGCCAGGAAGCAGAAGACTGCCGAAAGCAATGGGAAATGAAAATGAATGCGAATAAATGAAAATGAACAAACCAGCTCCAAATCAGTTATGAACTGAATGAAAATTCAGTGAATTAAATATGAATGGAATGAGGAGTAAATGAATGAATAACAAAATAAATTAAACATTTAATAGCAAAAATGAACGACACACCCAAACTATTTCTTTTTCTTGCTCCCCCAAGACACATGACACAGGCTTATGTGGGTTCAAGAAGAGTACATAATGCCCAGGATGGGTCATTTAATACAAGAAAATGAGATTTATTCAGGGAAACAGATGTAAATATAACAATGAGCATAAACAAAAAAAAAATGCTAATGAAAGGCAAGTGACAAATCACTGCCCTTCGCTAACGTGGATAAATTCTGAGCAACTATTATTGCCTTTAATGGCTTAGAGACTAATATAAATTTAGAGCTATAGCAGCATCCATGATGGAAATAACTGGAAGATTATGAACATAAAACTATTTTGTGTCATTAAATGCCATCCAACTAATGTGCTAGTGATGGTAATATTAATGTTATTTTAGGGAGATAGTTGGCATAGAACTTATGTACTCTGCCCAAAGTCTTTCAAAATGTTCAAGAGTGCACTTCATTAAAAGGAAATGTTGTTGAGCAGCAGACGCAGAAATCTGTTTTCCGCAGAACACACCCCATAAATCTACATTTTGGCTTAATTATTTAAAAGCATGGCTAGGCAACGTAAGTGAATAATAAAAAAAAAGAGAATAAATTAGAAGGCAAAAATCATAGGCCATATAAGGACAAAGAAAGTTAGAGCTGTATTGTGAATACTACTTAATTTAGCTGTGCTGCCATTTTGTACCACTTTTGCTGAGTGAGATCGAGATAGGCCACTTAGAGCCAGGGTGGCGTAGTGGTGAGAGTGTTAGACTGGGACTCGGGAGATCCGGGTTCTAGTCCCCACTTGGCCATGAAACTCACTGGGTTACTTTGGGCCAGTCACTGACTCTCAGCCTAACCTACCTCACAGGGTTGTTGTGAGGATAAAATGGAGAGGAAGATGAGGATAATGTAAGCCACCTTGGGTTCCTTGCAGGAAAAAAGGCAGGGTATAAATATAATAAATAAATAAAATAAATAAATAAATAGAATTGATGGAAAAGTAAGGTTGGTGTGGCATTGTAATTCTCAGTGTATCTTCAAAAGACTAAAAGAAAAAAAGAAGAAGAAATTTCTAATGGCATCACATCTATGGTAAAATGTCAAATTATTGAAAATTCAGGATGAACCAATACTGAATCTACCTTCTGAATTCTGAAATGCCAGGTGTGAGGCAGAAAAGATGAGGCAGCTAACATAGCAGCAGCCAAGATAAGGATGACCATCAACAAACTGGCAGAAAACAGCCTCTGTTTCGAGGAAATGGTTGTTGATAGCTACAGAAGTTGCTGCTGGAATTTCCCCTAACTGGCCTACAAAACTGGGTTAGGCCAGTTAGGGGGCCTCCAAATTAAAAACTAGATAGAATCACAACCAGAATATAGAATCCTTTATTTTTCTCATTAAAAGAAAGACCCAAGAAACACCCAATCTGACACTGTTGAAGCACCTCATAAAAAAGTACCGTATTTTTCCGTCTATAAGACGCCCCCATGTATAAGAAGCCCCCCACTGGGCAGTTTCGCAACCGTGCGGTTCTCTCCTCGGCTTACTTCCGTGTATAAGACGACCCTCAATTTTTAGTCTAACAATTTTAGGGAAAAGTATAGTCTTATACATCGAAAAATACTGTAATCACCTCAGAGTACAATCAACAACTGTGCATTTGATAGCCATGGTAACTCTGGCCAAGCCCAAAATCAATTGAAAGATATGAGTTAAACAGATCCTGTCCAGCCAAGTTCTGATCCAGAAACCATGCTAGAAATATGGAACTGCAAAATCCAGCATGGAACCCAGCTGAGGTAGATTCTGTAAGCATCACTATTTCTGAATACATAGTTTCTACAATACAGTGTTTACCTTAAGAATGATCCCAATCGTGCCATTTGGTGTTCTCCAGAAGGCCACAGCCCCTACCCTGGCCATGACCCCTTCTCCTGGCCATCAATCATTTGGTTGTTTCCCAGCTTTTGTGCAGCTTTTTCCCATTTGAAAAGGTTGAAATTCCTCTCCTAAGGCCTAGCTATTGGAGTGAACTTTAAGTGTAGATTTGCTGGTATCTTTTAACGTTTGACTCTACCTCTTATGCCTTTGGCTCCATCTCCTTGTATTCAGCCCTGCCCATCACTGGAATGTCACCCCTGAGAGCTTCTCTGAAATTTAAATCAGTCTTCAGGCTGAAAGAGGTTCTTCACCCATGCCTTAAGCATCTTATGAACCAGCAGAGCCAGGTAGGCTAGCCCCACCTACAATGTCGCCATTCATGCTGGCTCCAGCCCTGCCTTTCTGCTCAATGCAGGAAGGGTGGGTGTGGAGCCAGCAAGCACAGGGATGTTGGGAGTGGAGCTAGAGCAGGGCTCTCCAACCTTGGGTCCCCAGATGTTGCTGGACTACAGCTCCCAGAATCCTTTGCCATTAGCCATGCTGGCTGGGTATGCTGCGAGCTGTAGGCCAGCAACATCTGGGGGCCCAAGGTTGGAGAGCCCTGAGCTAGAGTGAGCAGTCTCCTCCCCCTCCATGAGTTCAGACAATAACATATGAATAGCGGTAGTTTGTGTAGCTATGTTGGTTGGGGCATGCTGGGAGTTGTAGGCCTTTTTTATATGCCTAAACTTGCATAGGATTGCACCTTTAGTGTACTAGCCTTAGATAGTACGGTAGTTACTTCTACCGTACTATCTAGTACTACTAGTGTAGGGTAGTTAATGATTACCTCAGGGTAGGGTAGTTACGTTGAGTAGTCAGCATTTTGAAACTGCAAAACTATTGTAGTAGATATCGAGTGGTAAGAATTGCTTTGCAATCCTATAAAATACCTTGAGAAATTTTAAAAACCTGTAATTTTGGAACAGAATGTTGCTGGGCATTGCCAGGCACAAAAAAGGCAGATTTCCAGCAGATGTGGTGGGATAGTAATAGAGCAATACGTTACTGCAGTGTTCTCCAACCTTGGGTCCCCAGATGTTTTTGGCCTACAACTCCCAGCATGCCCCAGCCAGCTACGCTGGGAGTTGTAGTCCAAAACCATCTGGGGACCCAAGGTTGGAGAACACTGCATTACTGGATCATAGAATCATAGAAAAGTAGAGTTGGAAGGGGCCTACAAGGCCATCGAGTCCAACCCCCTGCTCAATGCAGGAATCCAGGTCAAAGCATCTCTGACAGATGTCTGTCCAGCTGCACCTTGAATGCCTCCAGAGTGGGAGATCCCACAACCTCCCTAGGTAGTTGATTCCATTGTCTTATTGCTCTGACAGTCAGGAAATTTTTCCTGATGTTTAGGTGGAATCTAGGTTCCTGTAACTTGAGCCCATTATTCCGTGTCCTGCAAACTGGGATGAACGAGAAGAGATCTTTGCCCTCCTCTGTGTGACATCCCTTCAAATACTGGAAGAGTGTGATCATATCTCCCCTCAGTCTCCTCTTCTGAAGGCTAAACATGCCCAGTTCTTTCAGTCTCTCCTCATAGGGCCTTGTTTCCAGTCCCTTTATCATCCTTGTTGCCCTCCTCTGAACCCTCTCCAGTTTGTCTATGTCCTTCTTAAAGTGAGGTGCCCAGAACTGGACGCAGTACTCAAGATGAGGCCTAACCAGTGCCGAGTAAAGGGGAATTATCACTTCCCGCGATTTGGAAGCTATACTTCTATTAATACAGCCCAAAATTGCATTTGCCTTCTTTGCAGCCACATCGCATTGCTGGCTCATATTCAGTTTGTGATCTACCACAATTCCAAGATCCTTCTCACTTGTAGTATTGTTGAGCCAAGTGTCCCCCATTCTGTAACTCTGCATTTGGTTTCCTCTCCCTAGGTGCAGCACTTGGCATTTATCCCTATTAAATTTCATTCTGTTGTTTTCGGCCCAGCGCTCCAGCCTATCGAGGTCACTTTGAATTTTGTTTCTGTCTTCCAGAGTATTAGCTGTTCCACCCAACTTTGTGTCATCTGCAAATTTGATAAGCATTCCCTGTACCTCCTCATCCAAGTCATTAATAAAAATGTTGAAGAGCACCGGGCCCAGGACCGAGCCCTGTGGTACCCCGCTCGTTACCTCTCCCCAGTTTGAGAAGGAACCATTGATAAGCACTCTTTGAGTCCGATTCTGTAGCCAATTGTGGATCCACCTGATAGTTGTTCATTAACTCAATTATATCAACATATAGACCCTGATCACCATTTTCTTGGTGGAAATGTGGGTTATATATTGAATAAATGAATAAACACATGAGATGAGATGGGGTTTGGAGTTGTGGATGTTGTCCCGGACCATATGTCGTAGTGCATGCTGACACCGACCCCTTAGTTCCAACCTTGCCAGGAGTTCACTTGCTAGGGATGTATGAGAAATTAGTTTCACTTTGTTTTTTTTATCAGGATTTACCCAGTTCACACCTTCCAGACTGAACATGGACTCGGACGCAATCTGCGGTCGAAGTCCATACATTTCTGAGCTTGCAATGTGATTTGTGGACCCCACAAAATGCATTTGACAGCATGTGTACATTTGAAAAATGCTCACAGATACTTTTTAATCAACGGGAGAAGAATGCATACATTCCAAAGATGTGCATAACTGATGTGTTTATTTGGGAAAATACACATGGAAATACACACAGAGTTTCAAGCAAGAAGAAGAAAAAAACACAAAGCTTTCAATTGGATACTAACTCAAGTTGGGATGAGCTTCAAGAAGGAATTTGGAGAACTTCGTCAAGCTCGAGTTTGATGATTTGCACATCCCTAAACTCTCCACGCGATTGGGGACACTGATACCTATGTGACTGGGATCCGCGCACACTGGGACCCTGGGGCGTACTTTAACTCATGTGCTCCTGTACCCCGTTGAGGCTTAATGCCAGAAAAGGGCTCACGTTTGTATGCCTAACTAAATGTATCAAATGAAAGTGCCCCTTTAGTGCCCCAAAGCTGACATAGTGGAATTGTTAGCTGAACTGTTGCATCAGAATTTAGGTGCCTGCAGAGTGACATGAAAGTGCCAGGGAAGATTCACTTCTAACTAAGACCTGGCAGTAACTTTCCAGTTCATACATAGCCCCATGTAGAAATGTCAGTGTGAACTGGGGGATAGGTTTTCCTCATGTGCCAGAGGGAGGCCTGTATGCACACATGACTCCTATACTGGGGTTCATTCATATTATGATTGATTGTTCCTCAACAGAAGCTTTAAGGTTCTGTTCTGGAACACAACAGAAGTGTCTGTTATAGAAATGGGGCAGCTAGTCTGCTAACTGGTACGTGATATTGTGATCACATCACCCCAATACTGAAAGATTTGTGCGGGTTCCCAACTGTTTTCTGGGCTCAATTTAAGGTGCTGGTGTTCACCTTTAAAGCTCTAAACAGCTGAGCCCCTGGCTATCTGAGGGACTACCCATCTCAGCATGGACCTGCTTAGCTATTAAGATCAGCAGGAGAGGCCCTTTTCATAGATTCCATAGATCATAGAGTTGGAAGGAGCCTATAAGGCTATCGAGTCCAACCCCCTGCTCAATGCAGGAAACTAGAGGAGGGGGTCTCCCATCCAAGTAATAACCATGCCTGACCCTGCTTAGCTTTCCACGCTCAGACAAGCTGAGCCAGCGTAAGCCACAGGCCTTGGAGAGGCCTATTTGGGGGCCATGTTGGGAAAGGCTTTCTCCTGTGTTGCTCCCAAACTCTGGAACACACTCCTATTAGAGTTACAACTGATCCATCCCATCTCTGCATTCAGGAAGGGGGTCAACAAGACACATATTTTTAACTTGGCTTTTAAAATTGTTGTTATGTTTGTTATGGCTGTTTAAAGTTGTTTTTAATGGTTTACTATGTTTTTATTTATGTTTTTAAATATTTTTTTGAAATCTTTGAGACTGCCTTGGTTGGCTTCAAACCAACCAAGTATAGTTGGTATAGAAATACAATAAAAAATTAAATAATATCACTTTACGTTCTTCCAGGCAATTCTTACCTGTTTGTTCTACTGATCCTCCCATAGTTGTCTGATCCATCTCTCTCTCTCTCTCTCTCTCTCTCTCTCTCATACACACCTGTCAATATTTTGTGACCATATTTTCACACTTCACATGAAGGGTTTTGTTTTGTTTTTTGCAGATAAGCATTCTTTCATTTTCCTTGGCTTGGCATGAGCCAGCTGAATTCATAGAGTTCCAAGTAAAGGAGACAAAAACATTTTTGAACCCAAGCCACAGAACAGTTCATCTTTGGGTCGAGACATGCAAAATGAACTGAATTTGTACAGCTAGTTCTGTCACCCACTTTCTTCCCTCCCCCCCCTCATTTTCCTATATTAAGCAGGATATTTTTTTTAAAAAATGTTATGCTTAGGATTCTGTATAAATCAGAAGGAATGTTGACAGATTGCATGGGGGGGGTCAGGTTTCATGGTCAACACTGCAATAAATTGCATTTCTGAATGCAGCTTTTGGGGAAATGATGTAAAGCTACCAAACTATTTCCCTTGGTAAAATCGTATGTACTTGTATGTGTTTGTGTGTGACTCTAAACAATAACATGAATCATAGCCAATGAATGAGTGAACCATTATATCGCTATGCACTTATGAGGACAAGGATATCCTATGGTGCCAGTGACCCTTTCATCATTCATCCCCTTCCCTTTAAAGTTCACACCTCAACTCCCACAGCATGAAACAACAGAACCTCAGTTGTGCTAATGGAAGTTGGCCTGTTCACTATCAGTTTGACAGCATGGAATCTCCTCTGTCAGACTGATGGGCTCTTCCTGATGGATTATATGGCGTTGCAAGGTCCACATAGTAGAAGCAATGGATTGGCAAAACCTGGGCCAGATGAGATGGGGGCATTGGGAAAATCTGAGAAGGCTTAGCAATGCTGCATGCTAGGCAAGTTGTGTGGAGATACAGCTGGATCAGATGTGGAGGGCTGGAGCAGTGCTGTGCTCTGTGCCTCTAATGCCGCATCGCTCCAGAGCACTGTGGGAAATTTAAATGGTGGCTAGACTCTGCTATCTCACAAAGCTCAGAGCATAGCTTAGAGTGCTGCTGCTGCCACCACGAGGGTCCCTGATGGAGGAGGAAGCCCACCAGAGGGCAGGGCCCCCTCCAAGCTAGAGCCAGCACTGACCCCTTCATAATGCAGGTGGGGGGGGGTCACAAGTTTCAATACTCCCCAACTTCAAAAGATTCCCTGCATACTGTACCAAAACCATGTAAGTCAGTGAGAAGGCTAAGCTAGAACCCTGGCATGCTATCGTTCCACATGCTGGGAAATGTTTGATGTTGGGGAACATTCAAAATATTTTTTTTAAATCCCCTATCTGAATTTTTGTTTTGGTGCTGTCCAGAGAGGACTGTGCTGTTTTTGAACATTGGAAATGGTTTCTCGGTCCTTTAGCTACTTAGGGGAAAAACAACAACACAAGCATGTGCTATATCTATGATCATATGATTTTTCAACCTTTGTCATATGATTCATTCTGGCCTTTATAGGTTCTTGTAAGGTCTAGTTGATCTTCTTGAAAGCCCCTCCTTTAGCCAGAGCACAGTGGGAGTACACAACCAAAGTTCCACCTACAGGGCCAGCCCTACTATTAGGCAGAGTGAGGCAGTGGCCTCAGGTGGCAGATGCAGGGAGGTGGCAGCAAGGGGTTGGAGGAGAGGACTGTGGTGAACTGCAGCCTGCCCTGCGCCCCCTAAGTTATTTTTTAATCTTTTATGGGGCACGTTGCATTAATTTGTTTTAGCTTTTTGTGTCATTTTAAACTTGGTTTTAAATTTTTATAACGTTTTTATTGTATAATAAAATATTTTATATTTTATATTGTATTAAGTCTTTTATTGATTGTTGTAAACTGCCCAGAGAGCTTCGGCTGTTGGGCAGTATATAAATAATAATAATAATAATAATAATAATAATAATAATAATAATGACGACGACAACAACAACAACAACAACAATATATTTCTGCAAAGAACAGGAAACAAAAAACTTCCCATGGCTCCTGTTCCTCCAGAACAATGTCACTTCCTCCTAAATCCAATCCCCCCCCGCCCACTTCCTGGACCTGAGAGGTGTTCACACTGCTCCTAATATGGAAGACGGAGTTTGCGTCTCCAAGGTGGGGAAGTTGCAATGGCTATATTTTTCATTACTGAAGAGGACAGGAAGTAAAGGGAACATGCACATTCCTGTTCCTGCAAGGCAAGATAATGTCTGTAAGTCTGCATGGGAAAAGCTGCTTGTTGTGTGAAACCAGCATTCTTCATATTAAAGCATCATCCATACAGCTGTCAAGCCCCCCACCCTCCATCTTATACCTCCCCACCCCCCAGTGCCAAGATTTAGCTTACAGTTAATGATGGCCATTTTTTATTTTTTTTTGGTATCACTCTATTCCTAATCAAGACAGATGGCTTAGTCAGAATTCTGTGTTTGCAGGAGGTTGCATTCACAATTGCTGCTAACCTCCAAGCCTCTGGATGCTCGGGGGAGGGGGGACATAACATAGTAAAGAACAATGATTTTGCTATGTAAGAGACATCTTTTATATCTGGCTGGTGATTCAGCTTTCATCCATCGGGGGATCAACCCTGTTCCTATGTGCATTTTGGGGGGAAAAAACTTGCAACAGCACCAAGAACAGCATTTGCTAATGCACATACACAGATCCCACAAGGCTGTGCAGCTGTTTTGAACATCACAACTGAATTCAGGACCAGGGTCAGTTTATTACCATTAATAGTATATATCCATGCATTTTCACAGGGTAATTGTAGGGGGTCAAGGATCACTGCTGTGAATCCTTCTTCAACTTCAGTGAAGAGAAAAACCAGCTTGTTACTTTTTCTTTATTTTAATTGAGGTTAATGAGGAACTATACCTGCATGCTGCTTCCATAGCAAATTTTATTCTGCCTCTTTGCTTGGCTTCTGGATGTAGCTTTGGCTCTTGAATGACCTTTCCAGCTGATTAAAGAACCTGAATTTTCTTTCAGTACAATACTCATGGCTACAATCCACCAGCACCAGTAACACAATGTCCCATGTCCACACAATATAGAACTCTGGGGCTTTTTGCTTCAGAAAACCCTCTCCATATTAACTGATGTACTGAAAGACTCTTGCTGTGGGCTCTCCATGTGTTGTGGAAGATTCTGGGACGTTATATGATGCAGAGTCAATTCATGTGGCATTGGCCTGACCTGTTGGGCCCCATCGTTTCTTTGCATAAAATAAAGATGCAAAGCCAACACAGCCAATGCTCTATTGTGCTTGTGAATGTTAATGGTGGTCAAGCGATCTCAGGGAAGCTGTTCCACCATGACTTATCTTCTCTCTGAGGAACTCCTGATAAGCCTGTGTTTCCAGGGTTCCTTGGAACACAATGGCTACTAGTCATAAGGGCAACATGGAACCTCCAGTTTCACAGTAGGGAATAGGGATAGGTGAGAAATTCATTGGGTTTGCATTTTAATGCAAAATAACCAAATTCATGAGCCTACACATAAACTGGAATGTATGGATCCATGGCTTGCTCTTACTTGCCCTCAACATGCCCTCAGAACACTATTTTTTATCTCTTCTTCTGGCAGAAGACCACTGGTGGAACACTGGCACAGTGCTGGAGCTTTCCACCACTGCACCATGGGGATCTCCAGTGGCAGATATGCTCTATCCCTCCAGCAAGACTACCTCACTAACAGTGGAGTGTCACGTCGGTTATACACACAGGCCTGTGGCTCACGCTGGCTCAGCTTGTCTGAGCGTGGAAAGCTAAGCAGGGTCAGGCCTGGTTATTACTTGGATGGGAGACCCCTCCTCTAGTTTCCTGCATTGAGCAGGGGGTTGGACTCGATAGCCTTGTAGGCCCCTTCCAACTCTATGATCTGTGAATCTGTAAAGATGCCCTGCCAGGGACTATAGGATTACTCCCTTATTTAATTATTTCAGTTCAAAATATTTCAATTTCACCTCTTCTGCACTTGAGGCAGATTACAACAGTATGCTAGAGTCTCGCAGGAAGCCCCCGACTCCAGTTTTGCAACATCCCTGGTGGAGAATTTGCTGCAGTTACCTGAGTCAGACATTTCCCTGTCCACCTGGTCCACACCTGGTTCCCATTCCCGATTGCCAGCTTTTGTTGTTGTTGTTGTTGTTGTTCAAATGGGAAAAGTACACATTAAGGTACTCCCCCCCCCATTGTGTACTCCCCCTATTCGCTAAAGCATGAAAATGCCTATTCCCCTCCCCCCAAATGCACATTTTTAAAGGAAACATTTTTCTAAAAATACACGTTTTGCCAATCACAAGTTCAGGAATATGCAAGCTTTGCCTGTAGAATGTGCTCATGTTCAAGGTCATGTTCAGGGGTGTGAACAGGGCAAATTCTGCTCTTAAATGAACACAAACAAAATTCAGAGTTGTATGGACTTGAACAGCAGATTGTGTTCGACTGTAGGGATGAGTGACACTGGAAAGCTGGTTCCGTTTCAGCTCGATGGACTTTCAACACATTTCGACCCACTGGCCAAAAGCTGGCTGACTTCTGCAAAATTGCTCAAAATGCTTGCACCAAATTGGAGTGAGAACTGCCTATCTCTAGTGTGATTTGTGCAAATCAGGGTCTACTCATTAGATCTGAGTCATTGTTGTTGTTGTCCTTGTTGTAGCATTTAACATGAGAAGCATGGAAGTCTCCTCCTCTCACTGCATATGCACACACTCCACCTTGGCCACCTTGAATTTTCTGACAGTTAATTTCAGATGTGTGCAAAATTTGGACCTCCAGCCCAGAATTTGTGCAAATTGTGGAGCAGAGGCCTGAATTTTGTGCAAATTTCCCAGCTTTAAAAAATAAATAAATCACAGCCCATTTTAGAAAGCGAAGTCCATGTGATGGCTCGACTCGTGTCAGATTGAGTAGGCTCCAGAGCAGGGTTCACGGAATGGAATCTGCGGGGCCGAGTTGAGAAAATCCATCAGATTTTCACCCCACTATTGGATTCCTCACACATCCCTATGTCCGTGTTCAGTCCGGAAGGTGCAAACTTGGTAAATCCCAATCAAAAACAGACTGAAATAAATTTCTCATACATCCCTACCCCAGGCTGAACCAGAGTCAGCCGCTCTATTAGGATTAGATAGATCCCTATTAGACCTTTTGTGTCACCTGACCTGATCCCTGCTGAGTTAGTCACTTCAGTACCAGTTTCTGGCCCTCTGTAGAAGGGATGCTGCAGCAAAGCAGAGGATGAGCCGGGGCAGCAGTGTCTCCTCATACAAACTGCCCCAGTGGTACAGAATAAAGAACCTGGACCTCACTGCCAGAGCTCCGGATTCAGGCCCACAGCTTCTTTACAACCAGCAACTGGCCTTTCCTTTATTTATTTACAATCTTTATATGCCATCCTATAATGAAAGCTCTCTGGGTGGTTTGCAATAAAGTACTGAAAAAAGCAGTCAGGACAGTAAAAATGGCAACCAGCCAGGTGAAGACCCTATTCAAACCCACCTTTGCTGTTATCCTAAATTTTGTCAGAATGAGGGTACAATAAACATTTTGGAATGGCAATTAAGGGCACAATCCTATGCATATTTAGACAAAAATAAGTCATCCAACTCCCAGCATTCCCTGACCAGCATAGCTGCCTGGGGAATACTGGGAATTGGAGGACATTTTCTATCTAAATATGCATAGGATTGAGCCTTAATTGAATAAGAAGTGGGGGAAAATGAGAGTGTTTCTGGACTGAGGAATCGATGTGCAACTTTGCAGAAGACAATCTATAGTTATTCACTGAATAAAATAATGTGGCAATGGTTATTTCTTAAGGTTCCTGAGGACAAGTGTTACATTCTATTTTTAAAGTGTAGCCTGTCATTATAAAAAGAACCACAGCAGTGACCTTGGATATCTTCTGGTATGAACTATAATTAAGTAACTGACATCTATGCTAAATAACAACTCTGTGATGTGATGCTGCAGTAGTGTCTTTTTACACATCCCTGCACTTTTTTTTGCTGCCCAATGATTTGACTTAAAGCTGCTCCTCTTAACCTTTTCAAAATCCTCTTCTTCATAAGGCATGGCCTGCTTTCTTCAAACCTCCATTTTTAAAATTTCTCATTAAATCAAAACCTTCTATATCACCAAAGTCTCACTTGCTCATAACCCAGCTGAATCACATTTTGAATGCTTCTTCGTGTTAAAAAGGCATCCTGCAAAAAAGAAAGAAAGAAATTGGAGCCCTATATAATTGTTTAATATTGTCCTTGTTCTGTCGTGTGTGTGTGTGTGTGAGAGAGAGAAATCATCATTGTGCCAGCACACCCTGTCGATCCCTCCCCCAACATGTCCCTAATGTCCGTGCATACAGTAGAACATTTGCAAAGGGAACTACATGATATTTCTAGGTCCTAGGTACAACTTCTGCTGCATGCATGGGCATTGGGTGCCTGGTGGGGCAGGGCCTGATGCCACAGTCACAAACCCCAGCTCCACAGATAGCTAAGAATGGCATTGAACATCAGTACAGGCTACAGCTTGGTACAACAGGGAGCAAGGTTCTATCACAGCCCATTCTATGTTTCACTAGTTTCAGCACCTGGTAACTCCCACAGACTAAACTGGATGGGAATCTTAGGGATGTCGGAGATATCTGCAACAGACTCAAATAAGTCTGGATCTCCTGGTGTCCACCCCACAGATTCTGCAGCAGACCGGCTTTCCCAGGTCACGCAGAGTCAATGGGACTTATGGACCAATTTGTTTATTTTGCACATTTTGGAGCTAATTTAGCCACAGAAAAATACGCAAAATTAAAAAGACCAGTCAAAAATGTATAGAACCCCTCACAGAGTAAAGTGTGACAATACATGTTATGGGGGGGGGGGAGATTTGTGCATTTTTGGCCGATTTACGCATTTTCAGGAGCACAAGTTTGTTCAAATGTGAATTTGTGCAAATATGCATGAATGCATTTGTACAAATTATTAGTCTGCAAATTGGCAGATGGCGGAGCGAAGGTTGCCTCAAAATCTGCAGCTGGCTGGTGAAGAGGCTTTTTCTCTGTTTGCACATCCCTAGAACTTTGGAGGAGAATTCCACTGCAGGCCCCAGTGCATGCTGGGGCTATAAGCATGCCACAGAAAACAGCCTGGGGAGGTGCCTAACTCTTAAGCCCTGGTGAATCCAAGGACTCAAATATACATCCATTTGCCGCATACCTGGGGTTGCCTCTGCTACAGCGCCCCATGCCTAGGCTCACCTTCTCCTACAGAGCCCCTTGAAATCACACCCTGGTCCCCGAGAACAAATACAGCAATGAGCTGGGCAGAGAGCAACATTAGGAGGCAGAATACATGCCTGGCAGCAGAATGCCACCCTTCCCCAAGCAGAATTCCTGAAGAAGAGTTCCTGACTTGAGTACTTCCAGGATGTGGTCTCTCCACAAAAGGTGGGTTTGCAAGGTCTGCTATTTAAAAAATCCTTAGTAGCTGCCTGGCTGGTGCTGGTGCTGGTGCTGGTGCAAAACCTATGCTGCTCAGCTTCTTTTTACCTACTGGACAGCTCCCCTGCTGTTTCAGCAACTTTGCCCTGGCCTAGAACCTGGCTCTGCAGCCTGAAACTTGGCTGCCTGGCCTGGCCGGACAGCTCCTCTTACTAATCCAGGAGACCATGAATTCAAGCCACTGTTAGCAAGAATAGGACATCTACTTTTCTACTTTCCTGGAGTTTTGTTTTTAATATAGGAAAGCATCAAAAATGTGATCTCTCTCTCTCTCTCTCTCTCTCTCTATTGCGGATGGTCTGAAATGGAATAGTCTGTTCACCTACCTCAGGACTCCACCACCTCATTCTCACTTCATTGTGCTGCATGCGTAAACCAGGCTGAGGGTGTGAGCATGAGCAAAGAACAGCAGAAGGAACTCTAGCTGAAATATTGAGTGCTAGGACTTCATATGATGTCAGGGCTCAGCCCTGAATCCTGTTTTGAAAGACAGAGCTTAGATTTTAAATGTAATCAGAATGCCTGGGCACCTATCAAGGGTTACCTACTCAGCTATCCACTGAACAGCTGAAACAAATATTGCATGGTTCATTTCCACTTATAAAGCTGGCTATCCAGACTTGCATAGCCAGTGTTGCATTAATATTAGTTAGTTTTCATTTATTCATAGGAAAATATATTGCATCAGTGCCCACTCAACCTATGGTGTGTGTATGACTGATTTGCGAGTTATTGTGACCAGATCGATGCCTGCAAATTGATTGTCTTATATGACAGGGATAAATCATGCATGCAAATTATGCATCAAAGTTGTTAAATGGGCTATAAACATAATAAAGAATAAGGTATTCAACAGTTGTGCAAATGGGGTGTGTGTGTCAATGACACTTCTCAAGGCTGGCCCTGGATTTACATTTTATTCCCCCGCCCCTCTAACTCCCAACAGGAAAGTTGAATTTTCTTCCTTGGTGTTTGAGCCATTGCTTGAGATCCATTCCATTCTCTGAGATCCTGAGAACCATATCTAAGACTGATATCATAGGTCTGACTTTGCTCTTAAAGGGCCTCAGATATGATTGCTGCTGGGTAAGTGAAGTAAGCACCCTCCCAGTCAGAAAGGCATCTCTAGGAGCAGTTGCAAAGGAAGGGTCATTCTCTGATCTTACAAGCTGACGGCCAAGTCCCTAATTCTTTAAATATTTTGCAGGCCTATAAACCTATCACAAACATTCCCAGAGTTTGAAAAATAAATATTTAACAATATACAGTCCACTTCCTTCCTAGTATTTCTCTTACAAGTCTACCTTTTGGCTGCAGTGGCAGCTTCGCTGGAATGTTGTGGCTTATATCCAAAGCTCCTGAAATTCTGCTGGAATGTCAGGAATAATCTAGGTCTTTTTTGCCTGGCAGGCACACCAATGAGGTGCTTTTTGGTCCTTGCCCCACTCTTTGCAGCCATGGTATATTTTGGGCATCCTCATGTAGCAACTTCTAGTGTGGCCCATGAGTCCGACTTTACAGAGGGCAGTCTCCTATTTAAAAGGCTGTCAGAGGACAGCCCTGTATTTGATGGTGTCCTCCATTTTAAGGAGTGTTCAGTGCAAGTCTGGTTTAAAGATAAAGAACCACAAGGAGGGAGAGCAGAAGGGGCCTTCAAGTTGTCCATCCACAGTTAGGACCTGGACAACAGCCTGAGCAGGTACACCGGTCACCTGGTCTTGGTTTCCCCCACTATGGCAAGATGTATTTAAATTATATCTTTAAACTAAATAATTATTTCTACATTATATAAATTAGCACATGCTTCATGCAAATCAGTGTCTCTTTTCTCTCTTTTTCTGGTGATGCATTTCCTCTTGTTTTGGTGATGCCCAAGTGGCCACCCTAGAAATTTCTCCTTCAAGGTCCTAATCATTATGGGCACATACATAGAGTCCATACAATAATCAGGCTTCAGTGTCCCTTCCTGTGGTAGAGGAGCCACATACTTCACATAATATATGACATAAAGGTCTCCTCCATGTGGCCAGACATATGGTGATGGCCCAGTCCAACACAGAGGAGGGCCAGGATCTCTTCTCGATCATCCCAGTTTGCAGGACACGGAATAATGGGTTCAAGTTACAGGAACCCAGATTCCACCTGAACATCAGGAAAAATTTCCTGACTGTTAGAGTAATAAGACAATGGAACCAATTACCTAGGGAGGTGGTGAATGCCACTCTGGAGGCATTCAAGGTGAAGCTGGACGACTGTCAGGGATGCTTTGACCTGGATTTCTGCATTGAGCAGGGGGTTGGACTTGATGGCCTTGTAGGCCCCTTCCAACTCTACTTTTCTATGATTCTATGATCTTTCTCCACTTTATTCCCCCCCCCCCCGAAGAGGACAGAATTGCACAAATCCCTGACATCACATGTTCTGCAGGGTGTGCATGGCGCAATGGTGGAGTGGGACATACCTTCACTAAGGAGACGAGGTTGACAGCTGGTACTGTATGAACCAGACCAGAATCTATGAATTTTGAACGTTTGGCCACCATTGCAGTAGAGCAGTGTTCTCCAACCTTGGGTCCCCAGATGTTTTTGGCCTATAACTCCCAGCATGCATGCTGGGAGTTGTAGGCCAAAAACATCTGGGGACCCAAGGTTGGAGAACACTGCAGTAGAGGCAAGGGCAGGGAGGAGTGAATAATTACAAAAGATCGAATTTTAAAATAGCATATTGTTGAGACTGCATTGTTATAAGAACGAAAATAGAAAATTACAGTAAGAGACATGCTCCAGGTTAGAAAGAAGCAACAACAAGAAAAACTATTAGAAGGAGACAACAAATGGAGGGAAGCAGGGGAGGCTAGTGACTCCTATTCTGAACTCCACCCCCAAAATAGGTTTCACCACCATGGAGCACCATGGAGAGCTCTTATGAAGCTCCAAATAAAACCTGCAAAAACTGTAATGGAAAAGGAGCCCCACAGAAATAAGAGTCACCAGCCTCCCCTGGAGAGAAGTCTGGATTCTACAATCAAACATAGAAGAGTAGCACTACTGAATATGGTGTAACTTACAGGCACATGGTTCTGCTATCATAGGAACACAGGAAGCTGCCTTATACCAAGTCAGCCCATTGGTCGATCTAACCTGATATTGTCAGCACTGACTCTGCCATGGCTCTCCAGGTTTTCAGGCATGATTTTTTTCCCCCAGAACTACCTGGAGATGCCAAAGATTGAACCTGGTATGCAAAGCATGAACTCTACCACTGAGCTACGGCCCCTCCCAATCTAGGAAGAATATGGATGTGTGAATCCACAGCTATCCGAAAAGATAGAATCCCAATATCCGAGAGCACAATTCAGAGTAAACAGCGTGATAAAGAACATTTTCCTGCAAGGATACAATGCCCCCGTTCAGTACATGGCAACCTGCAGATGGTGTTTCCTCCAAGAAGTAATGGCATAGTCAGCCTGTCAAGAAGTTTTCAAATTCACATGCACAACTTGTGATGTAAACTGTACAATATCGAAATGTTTTAAACAATTCTGAGAGGCAAAGGGGTAGGGCGGCAAGGAAGGGGGAAATGGATGGTAGTCCCAATGATCTCTCACTGGTACCACTGGGATATTTATTGTTAGGACTTGCAACAAAATATTGCAGTGTGGAGTGCTCCTGTTCAGGCGTTCAAGCCAGCCAGCCATGCCCTTTTCCAGGTGACTCCATTCCATCCCCCCTCTCCCCCCCCAAATTTCCATCTCCCCACCAATAGTCAGTCAACATCCCCTTGATACTAAGCATGCTCAAACCTCATTGCACTGTTTGGGTTCCTCCCCCTTAGGGGGTTCTCCTTCTTTTTTTAGTGGGTTCCCTTTCTATTTATTATCCTGACTGGTGTCCCTCCCTCTGTCACTCTGAACCCAGAAGGACACATGGAAAACAGAGGCAGCTAAAATTTAGAAGTGGGGAGAATAGAAGGGATGGACCCTGTGGGACACCGTGTCTCCACATCCCAGGGGTTTTAGCGTTGCACCTTGAGAGTTCACTTCTTCCATAAGGAATCTAGAAAGGAGGCTAAAAACTTGGAATTTTAGACTGAACCTTGAGAACTGTTGATCTTAGGTGCAATTGGTGGCGCTTTGGCTTCTGTATCTTTAACAGAAGCTGAGAGAAGACATTCTGTTATTGTATGACAAATCCAGTTCAAAACTATATACATAAAAGAGGAGGATACTGGAAGGAAGAAGGAATGTAACTGTGTACAGTTCTTTTCTACTGCAGTAGTTAACACTCCCACAATGACTCAATCGGTCTATATCATTTGGGTGGTTTTTTTTTTTTTTTTTTTTTAATATTGCCTGGAGTTTTATATCCACTTACTGTAAACTTGGTCAGGAAGATAAGTGAGGAGATTAAAGCTATGGCATTCTATTTCTAATATTTATTTATTTATTTATTTATTTGACATCAGACTGAATCTGCCAGTAATTGCTTCTTTCTTCTTTCCTCCGTCTACTTCCAAATTCACTTCGTTGGCAGGAAAGCTCTCAGATGTGAAATTGCATGTTCTGAAGCAAAATATGTATTGGTGTTGAGTCAAATTATACAAATCTTTGCTCTCTTGAATGGTGGATTTGCTTCCTTTTATATATTCTTAGGGCCTTATCTTATAGTACTTTTTTTCCCCCTGACAATGGAGGTTGATCAGAAATGCAAGATGACAGTAGGTAGATTCCTGATCTGTTTATAGCAACCATGCACAACTTGTGATCTACCAAGTCAAATGTAGATCATCAGCCACATATAGGGGTCCTGTAGAGGCATAATAAAACTCCAATTTAAATATATAAATCGCTCAGGAACTTCAAGCAAAGATTCAAAAGGGAACCCCGAAGACCTGGTCAGCAGTGCAATCCTATACAGGTCCACTGAGAAGTAAGTCCCATTTTCTTCAATGGGGCTTATACCCAGGTAAGTGGGTACAACAGCCTTCTCCAACCTGGCACCCTCCTCCAGATGTTTTGGACTACAACTCCCAAGATTCCTGACCATTGGCCATGCTAGCTGGGGCTGATGTCCAAAACATCTGCTCCAAACCATTACTTTAAGCAATTCTGATGTACTAAGGAGGCAAATGGGCTGGGGGGAGAATAGCAGGCAGCAAGGAAGTTCAAAACATCTGGAGGGCACCAGGTTTGGGAATGTTGGGGCATAAGATTGCAGCCTGCCTGTCTCTATGGGAATCAGTCTTAAGGAACAAAGCTCAGACCAGGGGCGGCCCTGGCATTAGGCAGAGTGAGGCAACCACTTCAGGTGGCAGATGTTGGGAGGCAGCAGCAGCCCCACAGCCATTCCTCCTGAGTTGTCCCCCCACCAGCCATTCCCCTCCATAGGAAGACAGACCTGGGTGTAGCACAGAGCCTACCCTCCACCCCTTGACCTAGTTCACTGCCCTCTGGTGCAGTGGAGGACACTTTCCCATCACCAGTGTTGAAGTCAGATTCAACCGCCAGTCCTGTCAGCCTCTGTACATAGAACAGGGGTGCGGGGGGGGGCATCTTGTCATTTGCCTCAGGCAGACAAACCTCTTGGGCCAGCCCTGGCTCAGACCTTAGAAAAATAAAGGCACAAAGAAATACACAGACAAAACACATATATGCATAAAACAAAATCTTTTAAAAATTATCCCAAAACAACAACAACCCTGAAGGCGAAATCTTAGTTTTAAGTGTCTTGCACCCTTAGACACTTAAAACACTGATAATGATAACCACTGAAGAAGCCTAGATTGGCTCCCTCTTTGCTGTTCGTTGGCATGTAAGCTGGACTGTTGAGTTGGGGGCTGTTTTTATTTCTTTTATTGTGGTGTGTGTGTGTGTGTGTGTGAATTTAGTTTGAATGTATTTGTTTTATGACAGTCTTAACTCAGTTTATATTTTATTTTAATTGTGGTTCTTATCATTGTTAGCAGTCTTGAACACCATTTCTTTAGTGGAAAAGCAGGGTATGAATCAAATAAATAAATAAAATATTTGGGGGCATGCACACAATACGAGCCCACTCCATTCTACACATCAAAACCAACAGAAAATCCTGGGATGCTTCAGACATGGATCATTATATCACACTAAATAAGCCGACCTAGAAAGCCCTTAGATAGAATTAGGGTGCAATCCTCTGCATGTTGAGACAGAAAAAGCCCTACAACTTCCAGCATGCCCTAGCCAGCTATGCTGGGAGCTGTAGGATTTATTCTGTCTAAGGATGCATAGGATTGCATCCTTAGAAAGGTAGAACAGTGTTCTCCAACCTTGGGTCCCCAGATGTTTTTGGCCTACAACTCCCAGCGTGCCCCAGCCAGCTATGCTCCAAGGTTGGAGAACACTGTCTTAGAACATACATAGACACACATACAAAATGTATACATATGGCACCTGCTGAAGACACAAACAGACCTGTGGTTCCAAGCAGCCTGGCCAGAGCCCTTTTTCAAACATTCAGTGAGCATATGGGGGAGAGGCAAAGGTGCTGCCCACACTCCAACCCACCCCCCCAATTTCCATGCACTAGTCTGCATATAGCCTATACATGCACACAGGTTGTACATGTGTTGGCTCTCTTTCTGCATAATCATGATAAGTTCTTATGTTCTCATCACTTCCTTCCACAGGATGTGGTGATGATGGCCACCAATTTGGACAGCTTTAAAAGGGGATTAGACAAGTTCATGGAGGAGAAGACAATCAATGGCTACTAGTCCTCCAGTATTAGAGGCAGTCTGCCTATGTACTCCAGTTGCAGGGGAGCATGGGTGGGAGGGTGCTGTTGCCCTCATGCCCTGCTTCTGGGAGCCTGTGGGCTGCTGGTTGGCCACTGTGTGAACAGAATGCTGGACTAGATGGACCCTTGGTCTGATCCAGCAGGGCTCTTCTTATGTAGGCAGAGGCTCTGCTCAGACCTTCAGATGAATGCATGGAGGTCAGAACTGGGGACAGAGGGCAGGATCCAACCCTCTCTCCCCCTATATACACACATCTACCGATAATGTGAAAAGAGCTAATGTTCATGTTCCTTAATCAGACCGTAGTTCCAGGATGTATTAATTCATAGTGCATCTTTCTTGTTTAGGACCCACACAACACCTCTTTAAATTCCAAACATTAAAATGAGAAACAAGCCACACTGGTTTTGCAGAACGTGTGTGTGTGTGTGTGTGTGTGTGTTGCAATGATGGTAGGGTATTGTAATTATGCCAGACTAATGGTATTGCATAACTTCCGAGGGGCACCCAGAGACTCAACTACTCACTTCAAAATAAATGCAGAGGACCCCAGAAGACTTCCCATCTTAAAAAGCCCATTTCATTGAGCTGAATTATCAAGCCTCATTATGCGGTAAACAAGTGTCTAAATTTACAATGCTAAGGCAGGTAATTGCCGATTGAGAAATGATTTCTTGTTTATAAGAACATGCAGTACAATGGCTAGGCCAGTCGCAAACAAAACAGAAGGCGTGCATTAAATCATTTTGCTGGCATGCAACGCACACAAAGTGAAAGCATTACCCCAGGGATATCTCCATAAAAGGAAACTCTGGCAGGAGAGGGCATGAACTTAAGTTTGCATGGATTAATTGTTCTTGAGGTGCTAAAGCAACTTGTAGAAACTCACGCTAAAGAGACCAGAAGAAGACTAGAAAACTTAAATAATAATTAATGGTTGTCATGTAAGAGCACACAGTCCACAACCGCTGCCGAGACATTAGGGTCTGGGCAGTTTTAAATGAGTACCTTTGCTATAAATTAAAGCCTGGCTATTTATCCTTTTATTATCCCAGGAAAGGACTGAGTTCCAGCCCGGTTTAAAGCCACAGGCTGAACTTCCTGTTTACCCACCACAAATGTGAGCTTAAATGAGTCACAAGGTTTTTTCATGCAGGAGACTCAACACAAGCAAGTCTCTGACAGTGCATCCTCCAATTAGTTCTTCATTTAACAATTGAATACTGCAATCTGACGCACATTTCCTTGGGAGCAAGCTCTGTTGAGCACAGTGGGACAAACCTATGTGTAAACGTGCATACGAATCGGGCTCAAGGTTGGCAGCCTAAATGAAACTTTTCCATAAGGAACTGAGGGGGACATCTGCCAGGAAGTTCCTCTGTATAATATAAGGCCCACTAAAATGGATGTTCTCTCAGCACAGGGCATGGTGGAGGCTGCTGTCCTACTAACACAAGCTGTGGAGAAATGTGGAGTTCTAATCGCCAGTGCTGGTGTATGTCACACAGGCCATGATTTCACAGAGCACAACATTTGCTACAGAATGCAGAATTTAAGCAGGGCCGGTCCTACCATGAGGCAGAGTGAGGCAGCTACGTCAGGTGGCAAATGCTGTGGTGGTGGTGGTGGTGGTGGTGGTGAGGTGTTGGAGGATAGACCAAGGATCCTGCCCCATGACCACTAAGCTAGTCTGTTGCCCTCATGAGGACACTGTCCTGTTGCCAGCACTGAAATAAGACTCAGTTTCTGCATGTGGTATGGTGGGGGGGGGGAGCACCATCTTGTCCTTTCTCTCAGGCTGCAAAATATTTTGGACTGGCCATCATCCCAGCTTTAATTTGTTTTTCTTTCTTAAAAGAAATTTATTTATGTATTATATTTGTACCCCACCTTTTTTCCTTTAAGGAACCCAAGGCGGCTTACATAATCCTCCTCCTCCTCTCCATTTTATTCTCACAATGTGTTTAACTATTACATTTTTTTTATCCCACCCTTCCTCAAAGGAGCTCAGGTCAGCACTGAAGGATCCTCCATGCCACTTTATAATGAGCCAGTGAGGCTGGTGGTGGCAGTGACTTTCTTAAGGACACCCAGAGTGAGCTTCACGGCTGGATGGCGATCTGAACTTGGTTCTCCACTGAGCCAGCCTGACATTGGTTACCACATCCTTCCCCAAATGGGTGCCCTCCAGATGTGCTAGAGGTAAATTACCAAAATTACCACCATGCTTGCTGGGAATGATGGGAGTTGTAGTCCAACACATCTGGAGGGCACCAGGTTGGAGAAGACTGGGTTACCATCGTACTCCTCTATGGATGTTATACTTTATGGTTGCGGAGATGTGTTTGAAAATACGTGGGCAATGCCTTCTGAAATCTCAGACACCAAACATGTTCAGCAGTTAAGGGCAGAATTTCGGTGACGTGCAAAGCTCCTTGCTACACAGTAGCAATCATAGAATAAATTATGAAGAATAAGGGGAAATCTGCAAAAGAATGTGTTCAGTGTGGGACAGTCAGTGTGGTGTAGTATAGTGGTTAGAGTGTCGGATTGGGGCTCGGGAGATCCGGGTCCTAGTCCCCATTTGGCCATGAAGCTCACTGGGTGATATTGGACCAGTCACTGACTCTCAGCCTCACCTACCTCACAGGGTTGTTGTGAGAATAAAATGGAGAGGAGGATTATGTAGGCTCCTTCCAACTCTATGAAATCTATAAGCCTTGCAGGAAAAAAAAAAGGCAGGATATAAATGTAATAAATAAGCAAATGTCTGTAATGTACACAGGCCTCAGAATTTAGCTGGTGCTGGTATGGAATTGAGACTGCGTTGAGCACTTTCCCCCCTCTCAATGCAAAGTCATTGGCATCCTTCTTGTAATCCGCCCAACAGGAGAAGGGCCAGGCTTGGTGAAAAACATGGCAGGTTGTTTGCCACACACCATCCCCTGCATTCGTCCCATTTTTCAAGGTTTTCTAGGAAGTGGGGCGCCATGATCTTCGTGTGAGCAAGAGCTGCATTGGCCAACTGATGAGACCACCATGCCAAACCAGTCAACCATGCAATCTTCTCCTCCCTACCAGTAGGAGTGCTTCTCTTCAGGGTTACAGCCAGCCATTCCCTCAAAGCATTTGGTTTTCTGTTTCCTTCTTTCTTTTCCAGCTGGCACAATATTCTATGGCTACTGGGCATGCTCAGTACTTATTGGGCTGTTCAGAGTGGACTTTAAAAAGAATTAAAATTCCCCTAAACACTTGGCGGTCTGATGCAAGAGACTGGCTGCTTTACCAAGCGCTGACATGCATATTTTGGTAATTTGCCAGTGGATAAATGGTCATCTAATTAGACTGGTATGCTGCTAGAATATATTTGGTTCACTGCATCAGCTACCATTTTGGTATAAAATCCTCCGTTCTGGGCAGGCAGAATTGTAGCCCCATGTAATAACTGCATAATATGTTTTGATGTGAATTGTGCTTGAGTAGGGAGCATGTGCAACCCACCTGTTGGGGGCCCGGTACCACCGCTTCTTTTCCATCTGATTATATGAGCCTTTTTAATTAAAAGGTGATGGGGGCACTGCTATTTATATGCTCAGACAGAGCTCCTGGCAGAAGGAAAGGATTATCATTTCCTTTCCTTCTGCCAGGAGCTCTGTCTGAGCATATAAATATTTAGATATAATGCAAGTTTCTCCATTTGTCATCATCTTTCCAACAAGGTCTGTTTCCATATTAATCTTTAACACCCTTTCAGAATAGCATGGGGAAGATTGAGGGCTAGTTTGGGCTAGTTTGAAAGAACTCAATAAACAAAATAAACTTTATCAGTGATGCCAAAGAACATAGGTAGAACCCTACTGGATTGGACCAAAGATCCATCTAGTTCAGCGGTACAGAACTACAACTTCCATTATCTCTGACCACTGGCTGTCTGCGGATCATGGGAGTTGGACTCCAACGATGCTCAGAGGGCCGCAGGTTCCTCACCCATAATTTAGCCCAACAACCTGTTGCTGTTCATTGGAAGACATAGAGATTCCTAACCTCAGTTTCATCGCCAGTCACATAGCTATTAGGGATAAACACTGTCGCAGGTGCAAGCACATGATTCTAGTTATACATATTCAGTTAGGCATAGGCAAAGGTACTCATATTATCAGCATAAAGAGGCTGTCAAGACAGCTATGTTTCCCTAAGAGGGCTGTCAAAAGTGCCCCAAGCTGCTCTTGGTAGGTAACAACTCCTGAGCGATTCACAATGCAACATATGTTTTGCAGATGTTCCACAAGGAAAAAAACAAAATGAAAGATTGTATCTATGATTTCACGAAGGACTGTGCAGGATATAAGGAGATTGGGTAAAGAGGTGTTCAGCCTCACAGGGATTCGTAAGTGCTGTATCAATCTCTGGGCTTTTCTACACAAGGCATTTATTGTATGCTTGGCATTCCCAACTCATGGTTGTTTATGGGTCC
This sequence comes from Shinisaurus crocodilurus, assembly GCA_021292165.1. Classification (NCBI taxonomy): domain Eukaryota; kingdom Metazoa; phylum Chordata; class Lepidosauria; order Squamata; family Shinisauridae; genus Shinisaurus; species Shinisaurus crocodilurus. The sequence continues at coordinate 270,586,030 of CM037878.1, read as the reverse complement.
TTTAGATGATGTTGTAATCCTCCAGTTTTGCTTCTATGTCGAGCCAGCACTTTCGGGGAGCTTTATTTTTAGAACAGGGAAAATAAGACATTTAATTGTGAAAGCGAAAGTAAGCACAATTTCCTCTTGTGTCTTTGCACTATTCTGCTATACCACAGTGCCACCTAGAGGTTAGGTAGTGAAAAAGCAGGAAAGGAAACACTCCTTGTGCTCGTGTAGAAAAGCTCTAAAGCTCCAAGTTGCTGGCAGACATTGTCAGGAAGAAGACCACATTAGGTTTGAAAGGGGATTGAAAATCTATATAGAACAACTATGTGTTTCAACCAAAGATCATGGCTGTGTGATAAAAGAATCTAGGAAGGCCCTGGCATAGCATATTTCAGGCTTATTGAGGAGATAAAGTCTGCATGAAGCAAATTAACCATGTCAGGGATAGTACTTAAGAGACTATGTTGGGGAGTGTCCTGGTTGTCTAGTCCTTTGGAAAACAACAGCAACATACACATATTGTGTAGAGTTGCTAAGGAATTGTCATCCTGATTTAGCAGTTCAGCACACAGTTGACAGTCTTGTTACATTTCTGAGGCACACAGAGGATACTGCAAGTATCTATTTAGCAAAAATTGCATATGTACAATGGCAGATTGTGTGTGTGTGTGTGATGATCAGGGAATTGTCAGATAATCATGGTCTCTGAACAGTTTATTGCATTTCTGTGAAGAAACAAAGAGGTGGTGACCAGCTGTGAAATTAAGGGAGCAATCCTATGGCCACTAGACATTGTCCTGAGGGGCCATAGGATAGCGGGGATTCCCTCTCCGAGGTTGGAGACAGCACTCCAACCTCGGAAAGGGGAACCAGAGATCTGCCCCCTCTCAGCTGGTGCAGAAAGAACCGCACCGACTGGCCTCCAAGGTTGGAAAATCAACCTCAGAGAGGGGAAAGGGAGTATTCTGGTGGGCAGGGAGGGGAGGAAACTGGAGGGACCAGGATATGAACTATCCTGAGCTTCTTCCAGCCTCCTCCCCTCCCCTTCTGAAGTGCCATCGCTAGACAGGCAAAATAGTCTGTCTAGTGAAAAACACAATGATTGGAGGATGAGGAGGTGAAGACTGCCTCCTCTGCTCTTCCTGCCCTGCTGGCTTCAGCCTGCCAGGGCACTGGATACACGGAAGCCTCCGGGTTCAGAGGCTTCCGTCTCGCAAGGGCATGGCACGTAGGATTGCACCCTAAGATTATAATTCTATACACAGTTATCTGGGGTAAACCCCATTGGACTCAATGGGATTGATTTTTGAGCAGACTTGTATAGGATTGCTCTGTGAGCCTATGGGCCAATAATCCACTCTGTTCTTTTGAATGGGTGGAAAGCATATATATATAGACACATATATATATCCCCAAGAAAATGATGTGTCTATATGTGCCTCTCTCTATATATTTTTTAAAGCTACCCACTCACTGCTAAATTGGGAGCGAGTGATGCGCAATTAAGATGAGCCTGTGCTTTTAAATGGAGAACAAATTCACGAGTGTGCTTGGAACTCAAATGGCATGCAAAATTACAATTTAGACAAACCTGCCCTTGCAACAATTGCATCTCCACTTTTGTGGATAAATGTCCTGCACATGATGCAATGCCCTTTTTGACAAGGCAGAAATAATTATGAATGTTTCACACATCTCTAGGTAATAGTTGCCTCCCTGCACTGAAGCATGTCAGGAAAGAGGTCATGAACGTGCTGAGATTGCATCGAGAAAGAAAAGAAAGGTCAGTTGATGGGACCAGATGGAGACGTGTGCCTAGCAAACCACCAGCAGTGGGTCACTGGACCACTGGAAACTAATAGGAAAACCCAACATAGCCATGACAGGCTGCAAACACATACCTGGTCAGAATTCTAGAGCAAGGAGCACTTGTTATTGTCCAGGCTAAATACTCCAGGTGGCACAGATGTAGGGAATGGATGGATCTATTTCTCTTTCTCTAATGTTCACATTTTTTTCAAGCACAATTTTGTATCAGTTTGCAAATCTTGAAGCATGATTTTGCATCAGTTTGCACATTTTTTAATTATTATTTTTAAAGGTCGCATGAACAATCATATGGCTCTGGGGTCCCAAACATGGAGCCCGTGGGTCTCTTGGTGACTGCCAGGCTCTCTGCCACTCCTGATTTTTATTTCATTTCTTAAGATTTTTTTTAACATTCATTTTGTTTTTAACTGGGAGGATGGCATGGACTCTGCAAAGCAAAGTGCCATCCAGTACCATCTTTATTTGGTTCTAAAGAATGGCTTTGTGTTTCACAGTTCATATGCCACCTCTGCCTTGTATTTAGGTTCTTGGGCAAGTTACTTTTCTTTTAGTTTCACTATTTATTTATTTTATTTATTTATATTTATACCCCGTCTTTTTTCCTGCAAGGAACCCAAGGCGGATTACATAATCCTCTCCATTTTATCCTCACAACAACCCTGTGAGGTAGGTTAGGCTGAGAGTCAGTGACTGGCCCAAAGTCACCCAGTGAGCTTCATGGCCGAGCGGGGACTAGAACCTGAATCTCCCGAGTCCCAGTCCAACACGCTCACCACTACGCCACACTGGCTCTCTAATTTGCCTTCTGGGGAATCTGTGTTTTGTGACCGGCCATGTCCAACATGGCAGCCATTTTATGAATGGATAAGCCCCTCCCCTATGGCAGCCATTTTTTAAAGAGTGCCCATGTCACTCTATCAAAATTTCAATTGTGCCCACTTCCCCAAAAGTTTGGGGATCCCTAATATGCCTTTGTGTACCCTATTTCTCCTAACATATGCATTTTTGTGCACAATTTCCCCTTGTGTATGTTTTTCGTACACTTTATTTTTTTTACTCAGAGAACTGCATCACAACAGCTGGACAAATGCAAAAACTGAAGGATAAGTATGTTTTTGTATTAGTTTGGGACATGTGATTTAGGTTGGTTTGCATTAAAGTATGGAATCAAATGAATTTCACCCTCAATCCTACCCAGAAGTGGTCAGCCTCATTTGGTTGCCAGCACCCCTTGATGGCACAACCTAGGCTCAGGTTCCTTTTCATCTTTTGGCATCCAGAACTGGGTCACTGGAATTTACTAGTTAGTAATGTGAGGTGTATGAATGGGTTTCTTCATGTTTAACAGGATTGGGTATTGATGAGTAGTGCATGACATGAGACTAAGGCATAATCCTACGCATGTTTAGACAGAAAAAAAGTCCTAGAACTCCCAGCATTCCCCAGCCAGCCATGCTGGCTGGGGAATGCTGGGAGTTCTAGGACATTTTTCTGTCTAAACATGCATAGGGTTGCACCCTAAATATGTTGATGTTCCAACTCAGGGACCAGTACAAATTCACTGTCCCACACAACAGTAACACTTCTATTATGTTTGTATGCTGTTATGTTTATGGACATGTTCTGGAAAGAATCTGAGGCAACTGGACAAATTCATAGAATCATAGAAATAGAAGAGTTGGAAGGGGCCTATAAGGTCATTGAGTCCAACCCCTGCTCAATGTAGGAATACAAGTTAAAGTTAATTTCCCAAGTGTTCTCTGGATGTTTGAAAAACTAATCCAGATTGAATGTGGCCTATAATGATGAGAAAACTGCAATGCACAGAGGTCTTGAAGCAACAATGGGCCCACTCCAGATTCATTTCTGATGACTGGACACAGCTGTGGACCATTTGGGGTCTGTTCCAGAATGGATCCAAAAGCAGAGTCCCTAAATCTGGGTGAAAAGTTTTGCGGAGCTGATGTTGACAGCCAACTCTAGTTGCATCATATAACAGAATCTTGAGGGAGAAATCACCAAGTCACAGCCTGCTTGTAACGGCGATACTATTTCATCTGCTTGCTCTGTTCTTGTTCTTCTCACACTGTTACAATTATGGCAGCCATTAAGAGATCAGCATCTGCTAACCATCACCACCTAGTGACAGTCCAAGACATCAGGTGTCCCAACTGCATGAAACAGAAGGCAACTCTAGTACGGCTCGACAAAGGCCAGTCTGAAAGGCGAGATCCTTGGCACAACGACCGGAAAGAGGGAGATGATGGGACTGAAACGGAATGGGAAGCTTATTCTGTCAATTTGCACTTTTTTGTGCAGATCAAGAACATGCTTTAGCAATCTAACATATGAAGAGGACAGTCTGGGGATCTGCATAGGCATCTATTTGTAGAATTGCACACAGCAACTTTATTCAATGGGAAAACTGCACAAAAATGTGCACATTCAAAAAGAGCACACAAAGCTGTGCGCATTACAGAAATGCATATATTTTGGGGGGAAATGTGCACAACAGGACGCACCAATGTTTGAATTTTATTTTATTTTCCAACCCCTCCCCAAAAAAACCAAACCACAAACAAACATCACAATAACATCACAACAACATAACAATACAAAAACTAAAATGGACTTCCAATTTTACCCACAACAAAATATAAGCAACCTTATGTACACTACTCTGTAGTTTACAGATACATTTTCCTTTTTCCCAATTGTCAAACATTCATCTTCTTATTCATCTTCCTCACAAGTTCAAAAAAGAAAAGAATGATTAACAATACACATATATGTTAATTCTTCCAATTAGGACATATCTAATTCTGTTTAATCTTCATAAATCAAGGATGTACCAATGTTCAAGTAAATGAAAACAAAAGAAAGAAAGAAAGAAAGAAAGAAGGGAATTTGCAATCCGATGCAGAATGGGGTAGAATGAACTTAGCAGTGGAAAAATGAGAGAACCTGAGCAAAATCAGGCATGACAGATTTGCCCATCCTTAGGCCAGGTTTGCTGGTGGTGACAGCATGTTAGCAATATACAAGGAGTATGATGGGGCTGAGATGTACATGAGGCTGAGACACAGCAAGGGAACAGCAGCAGAAGTAGCAGCCCATCAGCATTTGGCCACAGGGGCCAGTGCCAGCTCCAGGTTTTGGAGGGCCCTTGGGCAAGATGCCTACAATGGGCCCCCTCCCTGAGTGAGCCCACCTTCTCGCCTCCATCGTCACCAGCTGCTATTGGTCCTCATCTTCTTTCTCATCACTGACATCACTAGCTTGCTTGACGGGCAGAGAGCCAGGGAGCAAGTAGGCAGTGGCAGCTGCTGCTCCTCCTTCCCACCGCCACCACTGTCTGGGCCAGAGTTCGAGGCCAGTGAACAAGCAGGTTGCCATGGTGAAGAGGAGGGGCAAGTCCAGGCGGCTCTTGTCAGTGGGCCCCGGTTGGGGTGTGGGCCCTCAGCAGGTGCCCGACCATGCCTACCCTTGATGTCAGCTCTGAGGAAGGGCGGAATCTTATATGGTGCCCTGAACGCCTTACACCTCGTAGGAAGGGTTTCAAAATGTAAGCTCCTCCCCGGGACAGGGGCCTGTCCATCGGTACTTCTCTGCAAGGCACCCTGTGCACAGATGGCACTATATGAATAATCATAAATAAGTAATGAAATAGTAAGGGTGTGATAAAAATGTAATAAACACAAAAAGTACAACAATGGATTACCATCTAGCAATCCGTACTAACACAGAGATGGAGACTCCATTGAAGAGCTATATAAAAGAAGTGTGTGTGTGTGTGTGTGTGTGTGTGTGTGTAACACCAAGGTCAAAGGACTATGACAAACTCCTTCTTTGGGCCTCCTCTGAAACCCCTCACAGGTACACTTCAAATGCATCCTGTGACCTGACATCTTAAGCCAAAGGTAAGGTGATCTCCGGGCCTGACACGGGCTCTCGTCCTGCATCCTGAGCCTTCTTTTTAGCTAGCCTGCAAAGGCAGGCTTTGCCTGCCAGATGCAAGCCGGGAGGGGATTAGCTCGCTATCAGGTTTGCCCACACAGCAGCTGATACGCGCTATCCGCCTCCCCATCGACCTCGGCTCATCATCGGGGCTTCTGTCTGACAGAGGGGGGCTCGTGTTCTGTTGCAGTTGTCATTTCAATCGGCAGCTGCAGCCTGTCGGTGGAGAAACTCTCTCTCCAGAATGCGACATCCTTTCTACCCGGTAGCCGCAGAAACTTAGGCAGTGCTCCTCCCCCACCCTCCTGAATCTTTGTCCTAGCTGGTAAAATAGTCGTTCATTATTTTGGCTTTTCTCTAGGGAAATACAAAAAAACACCGGAATGCTTATTTCCCCACCACCACCCCCAAGTCTGTGTTTCAGAGCCTAACCCATCATCGCCTCCACAAATATCCACCTTTCACACCTCCCTGTGGATTAAATGCCAGCTTTTATTTTGCTGAAGGTCTCAGCTCGATGGGACCGGTAAGGAAAGGCAGAAAAGTGATGTGCAGTTCCATTTTCAAAGAACGGAAGCAGCTGCTGCTGCTGCTTCTTTGTTCAGCGAAGTCCCCCCTCCCCACTGAACTCTTTGTCCATTGTAAAGCAGGACCCGCCAGTGTCTTTCTTTATTTTCTAAAAGGAAGGACGTTCAAAGAGGATAAATGAGATTGAATACTGATGCTTCTCTCTCTCTCTCTCTCTCTCTCTCTCTCTCTGCCACCATTTGGTGCTGCTGTGGGACTACAGCCCACACCATCTGCTTTCTCCAGCACTTGGAGGGCCCTTGGACAAGACACCCTCAATGGGCCCCCTGCCTGAGTGATCCTACCTTCTCACCACCATGGTCACCAGCTGCTATTGGTCCTCATCTGCTTTCCCATAATTGGTACCACTTGCTTGCTTAACAAGCAGGGAGCTGGTGAGCAAGGAAGCCGTGGCATCTACTGCTGCTCCTCCTTCTCACCACCACTGTGGTCTGGGCCAGAGCGAGAGGTAGGTGAACAAGCAGGCTGCAGTGGTTAAGAGGAGGAACAGCTCCAAGTAGGGATGTTACTTTTGGCTCGCGCGGGCCGAGTGGGACTGAACCTGGCCCGGCTCGTGCCCGCGCGAGACTCGTGCAAGCCTACCTGAGGCCGGGCAGCGGCTTGGCGGCTCGGCTCTCCGCCCGCGCCACCCGCGCTGGTCCCGTCACGTCCCTTCCGGCGCGGCGGAATTGACGTGACGGGACCCTACTCTGGTGCGCTGGACCCCGCGCTATGTTTTTGGTGGGGGAAACCAGGGCAACAGGGCTGTTTAAGCCCTGTTGCCCTGGTTCCCCCCGCCAAAAACATAGCGCGGGGGATCCAGCGCGCCGGCCGCGTCAGAAGTGACACAACGGGGGACCGACTGGCTCGGGCGACGGCCGGCGCTGGCAGCTTGAGCAGCGCAGAGAACACTCTGCACCGCTCAGAAGATCAAGCACGGGGGGGGGGAGAGCCAAGCCGGCGGAGAACCGAGCCCCCGAAAAGGTTTGTGATACATCCCTAGGCCCTTGCCAAGGGGCTCTTGTCAGTGGGCCCCCGCTGGGTTGTGGGCCCTTGGCAGGTACCCAACCATGCCTACCTTTGATACCAGCCCAGCTGCAAGCCCTGCATGCGCACAGCCAAAAACAAACGCAGACATACACAAACCTTGGAGTGTAAAGTATTGAGGGCAAGAGGAAAAAGTGGCTTTGGAGGTTCAGGAAGTTGCAACTGGAGCAAGGAGCATTGCAGGGCGGGGTTGGGGTTGGGGGAGGAGCCCAGTGCAAAATCCAGTGCAAAATTAATGACTGGGGGAAGTGTTTTTATTTATTTTTAATTGACTATGTTCTTAAGGGTTTTTATTGCCATCCACTTTGTGTGGTTTTTATCTTGTACGCTGACTTCAGAGGGTTTCACTCTTAAAGGCGACCTGCAAATAACCTTAAATAAAACATAAAATAAGAGGAAAATCTCAGCCTTGCCACTTGCTATTCTGGCAACTGTCTTCAAAAGAGAAACAAGCGGGCTAGGCAACCTAAGCTAGTGGGAGGGGATTGAGGGCTATGCATGTGTGCTGCCCTCATGATGCCAGTGAATGTTAACTGGAGAGAGCGATACAAAGGAGCGAGCCCTCACCTACCAGACGAGTCTCCTTAGTTATGATACTGTCACCAGGCCCAGCCTGGATTCTCCTGCAAGCCAGGGCTGGCTCCAGGTTTTGGAGAGCTCTTGCGCAAGACACCTTCAATGGACCCCCTCCCTTAGTGAGTCTACCTTCTCACTGCCATTGTCACCAACTGCTATCGCTCCTCCTTCTCTTTCTCATCTTTGCTACCACTTGCTTGCTTGACAGGCAGAGAGACAGTGAAACTTGGCAATGGCATCTGCTGCTCCCCCTTCTCACCACCGCCATTATATGGGCCAGAGTGAGAGGCAGGCGAACACACAGGTTGCAATGGTGAAGAAGAGGAACAACTCCAGGGGCTTTCATCCATGGGCCCCTGCTGGGGTGTGGGCCCTCTGCAGCTGCCCAGCCATGGCTACCCTTGACGCTGACCCTGTGTTTTCTAAATGAGACTAAGTAGCCCACAAACAATCTGAGTACTGCTGGCAAAGTTCTCCGGAGCCAGGCTCAGGAAAGAACTTTGGGAGCTCACAAAACCTACCTCAAAACTCTGGTGAGCTGTGGAAGTCCCAGAATCCTGCTCCAGCTCGGACTTGATCCAAACTGGAGAAGAATTCCTGGCTTCTCCCCTGCTAGCCAAACAATCTGCCATCTTCAGAGATGTGTGACTCCGCAAACACAAGAACATAACAAGAGCCCTGCTGGATCAGACCAAGGGTCCATCTAGTCAGCATTCTGTTCACACAGTGGCCAACCAGCTGCCCACGGGATCCCACAAGCAGGACATGAGTGCAGCACCTTCCCGCCCATGTTCCCCAGCAACTGGAGTACTAAGGCATACTGCCTCTGATACCGGAAAATGTGAGCTCACCAAAGTTCTCCAAATTCCACTTCGAAGCTTGTTCTGACTCAAGGCTATATCAGATTGAGAGCTTTCTTTCTTTCTTTCTTTCTGCATAAAAATCTGTGCATATTTTTCCCATCTGTATGCATCAGTTGTGCACATCTTTGAATGTATGTATTCTTCTCCTATTGATTAAAGCATATTTGTGTGCATTTTTCAAAAGTATCCATTTTTTCCATGTGCATTTTTCAAATGTACCCATGCTGTCATGCTGTCAAACACATTGGGGGGCGCGGGGCGTGAATCACAGTGCAAGCTCAGAAATGTACAGACTTTGACCACAGATTGCGTTCGAGTCCGTGTTCAGTCCAGAAGGTGTGAACTGGGTAAATGCTGATAAAAAATGAACTAAAACTAATTTCTCATGCACCCCTAGAGTTGGAAGGAGCCTACAAGGCCATCGAGTCCAACCCCCTGCTCAGTGCAGGAAACTAGAGGAGGGGTCTCCCATCCAAGTAATAACCAGGCCTGACCCTGCTTAGCTTTCCACGCTCAGTCAAGCTGAGCCAGCGTAAGCCACAGGTCTGTATCATCTAGTTGTCATCCTTACAACAACTCTGTGAAGCAAGTCATTATTATCATTTCCATATTGCAGATGGGGAGACTGAGGCTGAGAGAGAGTAGATTGCCCAAGACCACCTAGTGTAGCCTTCCCCAACCTAGTGCCCTGCACATGTGTTGGACTACAACTCCCAGAACCCCCCCCCCCCAGCCAACATGGGGAAGGCTGACCTAGTGGGTTCATGGCACAGGCTAGATTTGAAGAGGACTTCCTGTTTTGAGCTAGATTTGAAGAGGACTTCCTGTTTTGCAGCTAGATTTGAAGAGGACCCCCTATTTTGCAGCTTGGTCTCCTAGCTACTACCCACACGCCTGTATTCCAAAGCAGTGCCCTTGATTGTCGTACCTCTTAGGGGAGGATCTTCTTTTTCTTCTTCCCTCCCTCCCAGTTATCTGACAGCTGCAGCAGCAGTGATTCAGAATTTGCCTTTTGGAATCTGCTGCCTGGAGGCAGTGGCCCACAATCCACTCAGGCTGGACTCTGAAAACCAAATGACACATTATGCTAATTGTGTAGCATGTAAACATTCCTCCCCCTGGCTTTTTCCTGAAATCCAACCCCCACAGGGAGGTTAACAAAAGTTTTTTAAAAGCTTAATTTGATGCCAATGGAGACTCTTTTTCTTTTGTTATCCTTGTGCGGGGGGGGGGGGGATTGGGGGGGGGAAACAGTGCTGGGGGAAAGATTTAATCCCCCTCTCTCAGAATGCTGTGGTCCCAATCCAAATCAGGGCCACATGTGCTTACACTAGAGTAAATAAAAAGAAACCCTGAGCTACACATTATGTGATCAGTGTACATTTTCGGTTCTATGTCGGCACTGGAGCTACTCAGGGGCTATTATTCCCTCTCAGGATTGCACTGGAAGAAATATCTGGAGCAAGCCATGGGTTGACCAGCTCCCTTTCCCATTCCTTTCAGCACGGAGAGAAAGGAACGACTGAGCATAAGAGATTTTGTTTTCAAACCAATGCAGGCTCTCATTTGGGCCATTCATTTCTCTCTGTGATGAGAGTAGCAAGGAGGAATAAGCAGAGGAAGATATGCTTCCTCCAGTATCAGAGGCAGTATGCCTATGGACATTGGTTGCTGGGAATTTGGGCGGGAGGGTGCTGTTGCACGCCTGTCCTGCTTGTGGGTTTCCTGTGAGCAGCTGGTAGCCCACTGTGTGAACAGAACACTGGACTAGATGGACCCTTGGTCTGATCCAGCAGGGCTCTTCTTAGGCCCTTATGTTCTTATGTTGAGATGCATGCAAATCTAAGGTTCACTCCCATTTCTCCTTGTGTACAATGCTAGTCGGGGGGGGGGCAGACCACATTTGATAGGGATGGCTGAATCTGTCTGTTCCGCTTTCTACAACTTTCAAATTCTTTGGCGTGCAAGTTTGTTCTGTCCCGTTTCCGCATCAGTTTGCAAATTGTTTGGTAAAAAAAATCTGCACAAAAATTTGTATCTGTATTCGTAGGCACTTCTCCTAACATACACTTTTTTGTGCATGATTTCCCCCCCTAATACACGCATTATTTGCAAGGAATTTCCACTACTTTCCCCTCAATGTACACATTTTTGTATGCATTTTTAAAAATTTGCACTTGAGTGGGTTTGCGTTTTAGTTCAAGAAACGTGAATTAGGTAGGTTCATATTAAAACACAAACCAAACAAATGTTTTCCCCATCTCTACATTTGAACAACAGGCTTAGATCTAGTTGATTATCACCACTCAGTATATGTACAAATAATCTCTACTTATCTGAATCCTCTCTCTGGAAAACCCTGACATAAAAAAATACACTACCTGTGTTGAGAGGAACAACGTCTCTCAAGTGGCCAAGACACTTGACTATATTTTTGAGAACATTTGCTTCAAATATCATTTGGCATCACTCCAGATAGTGTTCTTCAACCCAGCCAGCTGTTAGGGGATCTCACCCAGGGAACTAGACAAGTTAAAAGAAGCCAGATGTGGTACTTTGGGCACACTGCTCCTTTTTGTTGAGGAAATGGAAGAAACTTCATTCTGACAATGTCAACGGCATGGTTGAAGGTTCAGGATGGGTCTCTCTGGCTTTTGAAACACCACATTAATGATTAAAGGGAAGCAATTAAAATATGGCATTATTAATTAACCATGAATTAATAATGACATAAAATAGAATGCTAATCTAATTAAAAATGTTTCTGCTTTGTCCCTCAGCCTGTGAAAGGTCATCATCAGGCGATCACTCGTGACCGAATAAGATTGTCTTCCGGGATAAAAGGAGGAAATTCTAAAGAAGATTGTGTAGACTCTAGCGATGGGTCCGTAAGTGACTGTGGAGGCCAATTCTAGATCCACACAGCTTCCCACATTGAGGACACAGGTTACCAGATAGAAGATGGTCCTGTAAAGGATTCATTTGACGTGCTTTTCGCTTAGCACGTTTCTCCCTTTCACCTTGCACTCGGGCTTCTTCAAAGTCCATGGAACCTTTGTGAAAGGCCAACCTCCATTTAGATCGTTCATGGGCCAGAGCTTCCCAGTTTTCGATGTTTATATTGCATTTTTTTAGATTAGCCTTATGAACATCTTTAAACCTCTTATATTGACCACCGATATTCCGCTTTCCATCCTTGAGTTGGGAGTAAAGTAACTGCTTTGGGAGACGGCAGTCAGGCATTCGAACAACATGACCGGTCCACTGAAGTTGGCGTTGAAGGATCATTTTTTCAATGCTAGTAGTCTTTGCTTCTTCCAGTACACTGACATTTGTTCGCCTATCTTCCCAAGTAATTTGCAGGATTTTCCGGAGGCAACGTTGATGAAACCTTTCAAGGAGGTGGAAGTGACGTTTATAGATAGTCCATGTTTCGCAGGCATACAATAAAGTTGGTAATACAATGGCTTCATAAACCAGTGTTTTGGTCTTCTTACAAATATCCCGATCCTCGAACACTCTATGTTTCATTCGAGAAAATGCGGCACTTGCGGAGCTCAGACGATGCTGGATTTCACTGTCGATGTTAGCTGTAACAGAAAGATAGCTGCCAAGATAGAGAAAATGATCGACATTTTCCAGTATTGTCCCGCCAAGCTGGATAGATGGCATCACCAAAGGATTGGCTTGCACTTGCTGATGAAGCACTTTGGGTTTTTTGATGTTAAGTGAGAGACCAAGTTTTTCGTATGCTTCTGCAAAAGCATTTAGGATAGTTTGGAGATCATCCTCTGAATGTGCGGAGACCACATTATCATCAGCATACTGAAGTTCCACAACGGAGGTTGTAATTACCTTACTTTTTGCTTTCAGCCTGCTGAGATTAAAAAGCTTTCCATCTGTTCGATATATAATTCCCACACCAGTGGGAAGTTTCCCCTTGACAAGATGTAAAACCATGGCGATGAAAATGGCAAATAATGTTGGGGCGATAACACATCCCTGTTTAACACCTGATCCCACTTTAAATGGAGCACCATGAGAGCCGTTGTTGTCCAAAACCGTTGCCGTCATGTTGTCATGGAGAAGTCGCAAGATATTCACAAATTTATTGGGGCATCCAATTTTCATAAGGATAGTCCAGAGAGCTGTACGGTCTACAGTATCAAAGGCCTTAGCCAAATCGATAAATGCCATATAAAGGGGTTGATTTTGCTCCCGGCATTTTTCTTGGAGCTGACGTGCAGTAAAAATCATGTCTACTGTCCCTCTAGAGGGGCGGAAACCATATTGAGTTTCAGGGAGGATCTCTTCTGAAATAGATAGAAGACGGTTTGCGAGAATCCTAGCAAATATTTTACCTGCGGTTGCTAAGAGAGAAATGCAGGACTTGGATGTTTCATTTTACGCCTTGGTTTCCTTCCTTGAAGCCTACGTTGGGGAGCAATGTTGATAACCATTGTGGACCGGATTAGTCGGTGGTCTGCCCAGCAGTCGTCGGCACTCACCATGGCCCTAGTAAGAAGTACATCGCGGCGATCTCTAACACGGACAATTACATAATCCAGAAGATGCCAGTGCTTTGACCGTGGGTGCTGCCATGATGTTTTAAACTTATTATTTTGTCGAAAGAGCGTGTTTGTGATAGTGAGATTATGCTCTGCACATATAGACAAAAGTAAGAGTCCGTTCGGGTTGCTATTACCGATAGTTTCCACAGTCTGTTCTATCACCCTTCTTAAAGAGGGTGATAATTATGGCATCCCTGAAGTCTTCTGGGATCTCTTCTCTTATCCAGATTTTTTCGATGAGTTTATGAAGATGTTGTACAAGTTCGGGCCCCCCTTCTTTAAAGATTTCAGCAGGAATCCCATCTGGTCCACTAGCTTTGTTGTTCTTCATTTGATTAATGGCTTTTTTTACTTCATCCAAAGTGGGGAGTATTGCAAGTTCCTCTTTAATTTGTTTTTGCGGGATTTGCGAAAAAATCTCATTATCCACCTTAGACTTACGATTTAAAAGGTCATAATAATGCTCTTTCCAACGCAGTGCAATAGACTCTTTGTCTTTTAAGAGTTTGGTGCCATCTTTTGATTGTAAAGGGTTTGTACCATAGGTTTTTGGTCCATAAATGGCCCTTGTGGCCTTAAAAAAGCCCCGTGCATCATGAGATTCTGCAAGTTGTTGAATTTCTTCAGCTTTCTTTTTCCACCAAGCGTTCTTAAGTTCTCTTGTTCTTCTTTGGACCTCAGCCTTTGCGCTAGCGTAGGTTTTTTTCTTGGCAGCGCAGTTAATATCATTTTGCCATATTTGGAAGGCTTTCCTTTTTTGGTCAATTATATATTTAATCTCCTTGTCATTTTCATCAAACCAATCCTGATGTTTCTTAGTTTCATATCCAATAGTTTGTTCACAAGCTGCAGTAATGGAGGTTTTCAGCTTAGACCAATGGTCCTCAATGTTGTCAGGAGGTTCCGTAGGTAGATGTTCCTTAAGAAGTGATTGAAGACGAGTTTGCTTAATAGGATCTTGAAGGACTTGGATGTTCATTTTACGCCTTGGTTTCCTTCCTTGAAGCCTACGTTGGGGAGCAATGTTGATAACCATTGTGGACCGGATTAGTCGGTGGTCTGTCCAGCAGTCGTCGGCACTCACCATGGCCCTAGTAAGAAGTACATCGCGGCGATCTCTAACACGGACAATTACATAATCCAGAAGATGCCAGTGCTTTGACCGTGGGTGCTGCCATGATGTTTTAAACTTATTCTTTTGTCGAAAGAGCGTGTTTGTGATAGTGAGATTATGCTCTGCACATATAGACAAAAGTAAGAGTCCGTTCGGGTTGCTATTACCAACTCCGTCTTTTCCAATAGTTTCTGGCCATAAATCAAAGTCACGCCCGACTCTTGCGTTAAAATCGCCCAGGAGGATAATTTTATCCTCCTTAGGTATCTCTGACAGGAGAGTGTCCAACTGGCTGTAAAAACTTTCCTTGATGTCATCATCAGCATCTAATGTTGGTGAATAAGCGCTCAAAATAGTTACCTGTTGGTTATTGGCGAGCTTTAATCGAAGAGTTATCAGGCGTTCGTTAATGCCAGTAGGAACTTCTGACAAAGAGTTCACTAGTTCATTTTTGATGGCAAAGCCTACACCATGTATTCGTCGGTCCTGCTCAGGTAGTCCTTTCCAGAAGAAGGTATAACCTCCTTTTTCTTCTTTCAACTGTCCCTCTCCTGCCCTTCGAGTTTCTTGAAGTGCTGCTATGTCAATTTTAAACCGTCTCAGCTCCCTTGCAATAATAGCAGTTCTACGCTCAGGGCGTTCACTATCTATGTTATCCAGCAATGTCCGTATATTCCATGTTCCAAAATTCAAATGTCTTTTTCGACCGCTAAAATGGTGACCCCACTGGACGCGGTAATCCAGTCAGGGGAAAAGAGGTAGACTATGTTTAGGGCACCTTTTCTAGCCCCTCCTCCCCTACGGGGTGAGCAGAGTGGATCCTAAATAGGGCTGCTCAGTCATGGATACAGCTGTTTGTTTGGGTTGGGTTGGGTTGGATGGGTTGGGTTGGAAGACGCCTGTGCGTGAAACTGTTTTATGTGGGGAGATCGGTGCACACGAATCACCACACAAACTTGACAGAGTACGGCAGATCCAATGGCACGGTTTACCCTGACGATTGGAAACCATTCTCTGCTGCAGGCTTCATCCGCCTTCACAGCCGTTGTAATTTAGATTTAATTATCTTCCGCCTGTTCTGCCGTTGAGGACTTTATGTTTTGGATCGTTCTTTGTCTGGTTCCTCTCCCCGGACCTTACCGCCATGGGTGACCCTACTGGGAGTACATAGCTCCCGACGGCATTGCTCACAGGATTCATCGGAACACGCAAGCCCACTCACCACTTCAAGGTGACGATCCGGCGAGGGGTGAAAGGGTAAGCCATGTGTATACAGAGGACCTGCTCCGGGGCCTCCTAGGCAACAAGTGCCGGCACAGGGATCCATGCAAGTCAAGGCCTGCCCGGTCCTCTCTAGCATTGGGGGAAGGCTCCATGAATGCAAGAGAAACAGCTGCACATGTTTCAGAGTTGTTTTTGGAATCCTACAAAGCTTTGTAAAATGGCCAATTATGGAGAGGGAGAGAGGGAGGCAGGGACGGAAAAGGATGCTTAACCCTTCCCACTGCTATGTTTCTGCTTAGCAGGCATCACTGCAAGCTGCTTTTTCCACTACAGGGCTCCAGATGTGTTTACAGATTCATCCTTGAACTCCATGCGAGGATAAGCAACTGGGTTGAGTGACCCTGAGTGGGGAAAGGTTTCTTGTGGGGAAGGGTTAAGCACCTCTTCCTTCCCCATCCTTGAAGTTCCTCTGCTGAAAGTCATAGCCTTCCAAAGCTGCTTTTCATTTCAAAGAACTGTTGGGCATCATTACATACATTTCCATGCAACATGACGTTTGTTCCTTAAGCAAAAACCAAATCCAGGACATGGCGGTACAACTAGGGTTGTCAACAAATGTTTATAGTTGGTTCCATATTTCTGTCTTTGGATGAACTTCTGTCCTTCATAAGTAGAAAGCTCGTAATGGATAGAGTTTGCCTTTCTTTCATTCATTGTTGCTTTTTCTTGTAAGAAACGCAATCTCAAAGGATAAAAGCAAACTTGGTGTGAATGATGAATCTCAGATGATATGTGTGCCACTTTGGTTGACTGAATGAAGCAATATGCCCTCTATTGACACAGTGTCTATCATGTCACTTCAGAGCAATATTGCCAGATAAGAGAAATTTCCCCCTCGACTTGGTAATTAAAACAGCGGTGTCTCAGCACCAATCACTATACTGAGATTGCAATAAGAACCATCAGGCTTGACCCTGCTGCACTATGAATGATTGGAGTGCCCCAAATTTGTCCGGTTAAAGGTGATAGCCCTAGGGGCATGTCCATAAGCAACGTGGCCTGAGCTGAAATAACTGGAAGTCAGCATTGACTAGGTTTTTCCTTTAGCAGCCACAAGCTGAATTGTCATGGGAACAGGCGCCTAGGTCCAAACTAAACTAAATGTGACATCAGAGAGGACAAAATTAGAGATGTTGCTGAACTTTGCCAGGCTGAGGCCTGAAAATGAGCTTCGAGGGCTTGATCATGCTCATCTCATATGAGAGAACAGTATAATAAGAAGCTCCTGAATGCATCTCCAGCTCAGATTAGTATCTGAGTTGGAGAAGACTTTTCAGCTACAGAGCTGCCTTGGGGAAAACTGTGATGGAAGGCAACCCCCCCGACGCAGGGGACCCTATAAACTGAAGGGTCTCCATGGGGACAGTGGTGGGCTTCCCACTCTTCAATATATCTGCTGGCGGTTGCTTTGAAGGATTGCCCAGACTGGTTCGGCAATGATCTGAGTTAATTACCAATTGGAGTGTAAATAGCTCAGGTCATTTCTGAGCCAATCCAACATGCGCTTTGGGGGATTTTGCCCCTCACTCTCCATGGTTAGGCTGTCCAGTGGTCTTTTTTAAACAAATCTATGTGTGGACGTAAATCAGATTAGGTCCATGGTACTACAGAAAGGATGTTAATCCGTTCCCCCGTGTACTGTTTTCCCAATTCAAATTGCCTCCCACAAAGCTGCTATTTCTCCATGGGGGAAAACCTTCCCATGGGGGAAAACCTCTCCCTCTCTCATAATACTAGAACCTGGGGTCATTCATGAAACTGATGGGTGGGAGATTCAGGACAAATACAAGGAAGTACTTCTTCACACAGCGCATAGTTAAATTATGGAACTCACTTCCACAAGAGGTAGTGATGGCCACCAATTTGGAGGGCTTTAAAAGGGGATTGGATAAATTCATGGATAAATATCAATGGCTACTAGTCCTGATGGGTATATGCTACATACATCCAGGATCAGAGGCAGTATGCCTCTGTACACCAGTCACCAGTTGCTGGGGAACACAACTGGGAGGGTGTTGTTGCACCCATGTCCTGCCTGTGGGTTTCCCATGGGCAGCTGGTTGGCCAGTGTGTGAACAGAATGCTGGACTAGATGGACCCTTGGTCTGATCCAGCAGGGCTCTTCTTATGTTCTTATGCTAACCTGCAGAAGGGATTTTTATTGGGAAAATGGTGCAGGGCAAAGGGTTAATCCCCACCATTCCTCAGTGCCATAGTCCCAATTTGATTGAGACCCCCGTAGCTGCTAACACCATGGGAAATCCTAATCACAGATCCTTCATATCTCATCTAGTTTCACCCTCTGTTACAGCCCGATGGCTTTGTATGCAGTCTTACAACATACTAGAGAATAGGACTACACTCTTCTACATTCTTCCATAGAAGTGAATGGTTTCCATTCACACCTATGCAAAAGGGAAAGCATTGCATTTGAACAAAGGAAACTGCAATATACCATACAGACTATATGGCTATCGAGGCCAGTGTTGTCTACTTGACTGCCAGTGGCTCTCCAAGGTCTTAGGGCAGAGGTTTCCTCATCACCGTTACCTGGTCCATTTAATTGGCAATGCCAGAGACTGAACCTGGGACCTCCTACATGCAAGGCATGTGCTCTATCACTGAGCTATGGCCACTCCAACCCTAACACTGGATGGTACGGTTCTCAACAAAAAAGATCTGGTGTGTGTGTATCATGCCTCTATACGCAACACACATTGACTGATTTCAGACAACATGATAACCCACACTCAAGAGTCAAGAGTTCAGTATAGGTTGAGTGTGGGTTTCCATTGAACCGTGGGTTGTTGTTGAAATGTGGGTTATCATGGTGTCTGAACCCAGCTGCACTAACAAGCCATGGCTTGTTAACTATGAACAACCCATGAAAAGAACCCATGGTTTGTTGTCGGGTTGTGAAGTGTGTTTGTTCACCATGGTTTGTTATCTCAGCTGGGTTCAGATAGCACAATAACCCACATTTCAGCAACAACTCATAGTTCAACAACAACTCACACTCAATCCATATTCAACCCTTGAGTGTGGGTTATTGTGTTGTCTGAACCCAGTCACTGTGTTGTACTGCATACCCATGATCTTTTCAATATGCAAGCCCTTCCTTTCCACACATCCCTCCTGACAAAAACAGGCAGAACTCTTGCTAGGTCTGCCTGTTTTTAATAATATCTTATTTAAAGATATTATTTAAATATCTTTAAATAATTAAAGATATTTAATTCATTTAAATAAATGTCTGAATACCAGAAATATTATATAAAGGGCATACATGCCTGAACCCTCAAATGCATCAGAAAGCCTTCAGTCACTGGTACTTCTGCCTTCTTTTAAAAAGAAGGTGTTTTGCCTGGTAAGGAGAACACATCCCAACAAAAGCACAGGAGAAATAACTTTGCAGAAAGCCCTTGATGAAATGTTCAGTAAAACCCCTAAGATCAATAAAAACTTTGAAGTGGTGTTCTGAAGTACAACTGGTCTCATTTTCTCATCTTGCAAGGAAAAATTGATTTCTAAGCAATGTTTCATGGAAAGGAAATAGGGAGAAATTGCCATATTAGCAATGTGGACCATCAGATGTTCAGTTCAAGCACTCCGTGACTTCTGAATCCATAAATGAAAGCTTTTGAAATATTTTTCTTTTCTTTTCTTTCTTTCTTTTTTAATGTAAAGAACACCAAAGAAAAGTTCCTCTCTCCCCTTTTCCTTTAATGAGCATCCCTTGTGTGAAATGTTGTGCATCTTGAGAAATGTTGAGAGTTCTAAGTAGGGAGACCTGTGAAAAATTAATTGGGTTCTTCCTTAGCTTAAGATGGCTGGGACACAGATATGGTGTAGATGGTTCCAAGAGAGGAGAAACATTCACTCTGTGCAGTGCAGCCGTTATGCCTGAATAGGGAATTCCAATGCTGCGCTGCCCCTGCCCCCACCCATGCCAAGTCTGGCCTTCCCACACCAAATGGGGAAAGTCTGAAGAGGACCTCTTCAGAGGTGTGTGTTCAGCTGAACATGTTTAGAAGTCTCCCTGTGATCAGTGGTTTATCAAGTTTTCCAACTGTGGGGAAACTTCTATGTGCATTCAGCCGAACGCATGTAGAAGCCCCCCTCAGCCTTTCCTGCAACATGGGAAGGTCAGGGGTAGGGGGCGGTGCAGGAACACACTGCGTCCCCTACATGAGTTGGAAGTCCCTGTTCCGGCATAATGCCTGAACAGGTCTATTACAAATGGATCTTCCATGTCCAGCGGCAGTGCACCTCAGGCAAAATGCCCTGGAGAAGCAGCAGGGAAGGAGCCTTGCTCCTATATTATTTGAATCACTGTGTTGTATCATGCTCAGCTGAATGCACATACAGACACATATCTCATAGCCCAGTATCTGAAAATGTCCACTATGTATTAGCCCACCAGTGGTGTACATGTGGTGCCTTTATGTAAGGCCTGTGGCTCACGTTGGCTCAGCTTGTCTGAGTGTGGAAAGCTAAGCAGGGTCAGGCCTGGTTATTACTTGGATGGGAGACCCCTCCTCTAGTTTCCTGCATTGAGCAGGGGGTTGGACTCCATGGCCTTGTAGGCCCCTTCCAACTCTATGAAATCTATGAAATCTATGATTCTGTACAATTGTTATAGGAATCACTGACTGGATTCAGACAACACGATAACCCACACTCAAGGGTTGAGTATGGGCTGAGTGTGCATTGTCATTGAACCGTAGCTTGTTGTTGAAACATGGGTTATCATGTTGTCTGAACCCAGCTGTGCTAACAAGCCATGGCTTGTTAACCATGAACAATCCATGAAGAGAACCCATGGGTTGTTGGGTTTTGAAATGTGGGCTGTTCACCATGATTTGTTATCTTGGCAGGGTTCAGACAATTATAGGGGTGTGTTACCAACGTTGGGTGTGTGTGTGCTCGCCTTTGCTTGCCTTTTCTTGGCGAGCACCCCCCCCTGAAGGCCGGAATCCCTGTGCCACTCTATCTGACGTGTTGACTGAACCCAGTCACTGTGTTTTATACCATGCACAATTGGTTGTGCATGTGCAATATCACGTGTCTCAATATCCATAATTGATCACTATGTATTAATCCACAACTGGTGTAAATGTGGTGCTTTTCTGAAAAATTGTGAAAAGCTGAGTCACCACTTGAAGCGGTAGTGATGAACATGCATTTTTGAACCAGTTATGAATGTCAAGGTAAGGCAAGGCAATACAGTAACGGTGGGATCAATCTTGTGTCCTGAAGATGGCATTGTGTCATCTGTAGTAGATGAATCACATCCATATTTTGAAAATTCCTATTAATCACACACACACACACACCCACACACACACACACACCCCAATCTGGTTACACCAGCTATGCAAATTATATTTTGTTGCTTTCATGTACATTTTAAGTCATCTCAAACAATGTTATTAGCAATTCCATAATTTTCCATGTAAATAGCTCCATTTGTAGTCTTGGTGAGTTCTGTCCTTTAAAATAATGCTCCAGAACCTTTTTGATTGACACTGAGTCACTTTTTGAGAATATATATATATGTGTGTGTGTGTGTGTGTGTGTGTGATTAATCCAGGGCAGACTTAATTGCAAGCCGGGAGAGAAGAAACAGATGGGCAGACAGTAAAAACGAAGGCAAAGATATTTGCTGTTTAGGATTGATGCCAACTGCTGTCGCTCAGTCTCCAAACTGGTTATTGACAAGAGATATCTCATTGGTATTCTACAAGCTACGGAGCTTTATGCAGCCATATGTCAACATATCAGTTATCATGGCACTGACATGTAGAGCTTTCAGAGTTTAGCTTCTGTCAGCTTCTTCATTAACACCCTTAAGTATTGCAGCACTCGATTTGTTCTGCCACAGTTAAATCACAAGTCTTTATTCCAGCTAATCTCTGAAACACCTCCACTATATCTAATGCATCGATCCTATTGCTCCGGGGTGCACAACCTTTTTGGCCCTGAGGGCTGCATCGGGCAGTGCCAGGAGGATGCACATGCATGCATGCATGTGCATAAGTGTCCACTTGCTTGCATTTGCACACATACACGCAAGCACACACGCAAGCCTGGGGGTGCCCTTGTGAGTGTTTGTGCCAGCAAGGGAACCACCAGGCAGTGCTGCTGCCGAAGCATATGCAGGGGTGGTCCCTGCAGGCCACTTGGCAGGCTGCATGCAGTCCACGGGCCACACTCTTTGCACTCCTGCTCTAGATACATTTATTTACCACTCCATATACCAGTGTGGAGATTTCAGAGCAGTGAGCAATAAAAGATAAAACACGTAATAGAAAAAAACGATACGTTAAAAACAAGATCAATAAAATCGTATCAATAAAACTGTGGCTGGTTAGATCAGGAAGGGCTTCCTGAAATAAAAGTGTTTTCAGAAGGTGCTGGAAACAATACAATGTTGGCACCTGCCTGACCTCCAGAGGCAGGGAGTTCCATAGAAAGGAGGCCACCACACTGAAGGCTCTTCTCCGGGTAGACTCCAGTTGGGCCAGAGGTCCTTATGCAACCACCGGGGACATGCAATCTGATGACCTCAGTGACCAGGCAGGTTGGTAAGGGAGAAGGCGCTCTCTCAGGTATCCTGGTTCCAAGTTGTTTAGGGCTTTATACACTAGTACCGGAACCTTAAACCTGACCCGGGTTTACATATAGCCTGAAAAGCTCATAGAGTGGCTTGTGCAGACATGGGTACAGTAGTGATCTATGTTCACTGGCGTGACACAAGAACAGCCTTTCCTCAACCTGGTGCCTACCAGACGTTTTGGGCTTCAGCTCCCATCAGCACCAGCCAATGACCAGGAATGCTGGGAGTTGTAGTCCAAAATATCTGGAGAAGGACACCAGGGTGGGGAAGGCTGCACTAGAGTGTTATGTGTGGGCTGTTGGGAAAACCTGGGCTCAGATCCTCCACTTGGCCATGAGGAGCACTGGGTGATCTTGGGGACATCTCTATAAGGGCCTGGCCTACATGTGCAAGTATAATCCTGAGGTGGCAGAATGGACCACATTACTGCAGGTGAGGGATGTCATCTTTGAATACCCACCCTTAAAAATTCCCTGCCAAAAATATATATATATTAGCACATCAAAGAGAAAGGTTCTAGCTCAATCTACTCCCCAGCTCAGCTCACTGTCTCCTTGCAGGAAGCTTTTTATACAAATGATTTAAAAAGAATATGACCCCACACTGGGAACTGAAAGTGGTTTTGTTCATTCTCCCACCTCATTCCTATTTCAATCTGCTACATGTACAGACCAGACCACAGTCTAATCTCCCTCACGAGACTGTTGTGAGGATAAAATGGGATAAGACCCACACCACATGAGCTTGCCCCAGCACCTTGGAGAAAGGTTAGCATATTATTTCTTATTAATTGAATTTCTCGGGTCATTAGTACACAATGTGAACTCCATTCTAGAGTGTTGAGTGAATTGATTAATGAACTTGCTGAACCATGGACAATTATTTTTAAAATGTCATGGGGAACTGGGTAGGTAACAGGAAAATAGAAAAGAGTGAAAGAAGTAACAAAATGAATGGATTATTAAAAATAAATATAGTGAGAGCCCAGAAATTGCTGTTAACCATGGCTGCGTTTACACCTGCCATTTAAAACATTAGATTTTACACTATGTAAACTACCATGGAAACCATTTCATTACTCTGTGATAACTACTTCCCTTTCAGGCGCCTGCCACAACAGGAATGTTGGATGCAGTAGCACATGCCGCCTCTCCCCTAAAATATATTATTTACCTTGGACACCTGAAATTAAAGTTGCCATGTGTTTCTTCTGCCCAAGGATCCATGCCTTAAAAATCTACATAGGCAGAAATTCAACAGGTGCAGGTTTCTCTCTCACTGTTAGGGACTAGTGAATTTCCCTGATTCTATTCCCTTATTGTTCCATTGGTTTTGTTCTGCGCTGCATTAACACTCCTCCTGAATTCCAATTTAACCAGGATAATTTCTAAAATTAATTCTGGAATTAGAACATGCACAGTTTACCACAGCTTTTAGTTCCCTTAGCAACTTCCCAACGCACCTCTATATTCCTCACAACACACACACACACACACACACACACACACACACGTATGTGTGCACTGATACAATCCTGCAGAAAAGTTATGTTAATCGTACTGATGACTGCGGCAGGATTCTTTTTCTGCAGTGTTTTACTGATGCGCTCATGTGTACATGCACATTGGTAAGACAAATGAGCTGAAGAAAGTGAGGGCTGTGGCAAACTGCACACGTGCATATTGATAAAAAAAAGCACAGCAAAAAAGCAATCTTGATGTCTTAGTGAATCACAAGCTGAATGTGGCTCATGCTGGCTCAGCTTGTCTGAGTGTGGAAAGCTAAGCAGGGTCAGGCCTGGTTATTACTTGGATGGGAGACCCCTCCTCTAGTTTCCTGCATTGAGCAGGGGGTTGGACTCGATAGCCTTGTAGGCTCCTTCCAACTCTATAATCTATGAATCTATGATATGTGAGAAATTTGCTCCCCCAAGGTTTTTCTCTCTTTGAAGATGCACCCAATTATCACATCCTGGACCTGAATGCAGACCCAAACACAGGTCTGTGCATCTCTAAGCTTGCAATGCATTAGGAAGCTGCCTTATACTGAGTCAGACCATTGGTTCATCTAGCCCAGTATTGTCGACACTGACTGGCAGCAACGGCTCTCCAGGGTTTCAAGCAGGATTCTTTCCACGCCCTACCTGGAGGCCGTGGATCGAACCTGGGACCTTCTGCACGCAAAGCATGTGCTCTACCACACTGAGCTACGGTCCCCTCCCTACAGCACCTGGGCCATTCCGCAAACAACAACAACAATTGCATTCAACAACATGCACATTTGAAAAATGTGCAAAGAAAAATGCATACATTTCAAAAAGGTGCACAAATACATTTTAGTCAGGAGGTGCATGTGTCCAAAACTGTGTACATTTAAAATGTGCACAGAAATGCCTAAGAATTGTATGTTGGTTTTTTTAATCGTCAGTTTATGTGGAAATGGGATGAGCTTGACCTGACAATCCTAAAAAACTGACAATTTTGGTGAGACCAAGACTGACAGATCCATGCATCCTAAATATGAGCCAGCTGTGTGTTGTGGCCACTGAAAATATTAATGTATCATTAAAGGCACAATCCTATGCATGTTTAGACAAAAAAAAAAAAAGAGGCCTACAACTCCCAGCATGCCCCAGCCCAACATGCAATGCTGAAGTGGTAGCAATGATGGGAAAGAGGACGAGGAGCGATAGAAGCTAGTGCCAATGGTGTTGAGAAGATAGACTCACCAAAGGACGGGGGGCCCATTTAGGATGCCTTGCCCAAGCACCCTCAGAACCCTGTTGCTAGCACTGGATGTAGGTATTACAAGCAGCTTTCGATACCATCGACCATGGTATCCTTCTGGAACGCCTGAGGGGATTGGGAATTGGGGGCACCGGTACATCTAGAGGTGCCCATATTACACCAGCTTTAAAAGCATTACACTGGCTGCCAATCAGTTTCTGGGCGAAGTATAAAGTGTTGGTTATTACCTTTAAAGCCCTACATGGTTTGGGTCCGGGTTACCTGCAGGATCGCCTTCTCCCGTACAATCCACCCCGCACACTTAGGTCCTCCGGGAGGAATTTACTCCAGTCAGCCAAGACTAGGCTGGCTGGGTACTACCCAGAGGACCTTCTCTTCTGCTGCTCCCAGACTGTGGAATGGCCTGTCGGAGGAGACTCGTCAACTAGATAGTCTCTTGGCTTTTAAAAAGGCCATAAAGACTGACCTCTCCCGACAGGCCTACCCAGTGGAATTTTAAGTGTTTTTAGGATACTTTTAAAGGTTTTTAAGAATATTTTAAGAATATTTACTATGTTTTTAACTAGTTATGTATTTTATATTTATGGTTGTTCCCCGCCTCGATCTGAGTGGAGAGGCGGGTAAGAAATATATTATTATTATTATTATTATTATTATTATTATTATTATTATTATTATTATTATTGCCAATATCTAACAATAGTTCAGGCCCATACACATGAAATATATTTGTACAAAACTATTTTGCTTGTTGCACATACATTGCGCCCTAATGGATCTGGAGTGGCCACTCGTGAATCTCCAAAAAAAAGAGGCCAAAAGAGGACACCAATTTGCATAACATTTGCACATGTTAATTTATACATATGATTGCAAATTTAGAAATTATTATTATCATAATTTAAATAAAAATACAGTACTTCTTCTAACCATAGTGTAGAAGACTGCAACCAGGTGACTTGCCTGCCTGCTCATTCTGCTTATTC
The DNA here is from genome assembly GCA_021292165.1 of Shinisaurus crocodilurus. Taxonomy (NCBI): domain Eukaryota; kingdom Metazoa; phylum Chordata; class Lepidosauria; order Squamata; family Shinisauridae; genus Shinisaurus; species Shinisaurus crocodilurus. The sequence continues at coordinate 270,559,881 of CM037878.1, read as the reverse complement.
CAGTGTGGGTTAGTGGTTAGAGTGTCGGACTGGGACTCAGGAGATCCGGGTTCTAGTCTCCACTTGGCCATTAAGTTCACTGGGTGACTTTGGGCCAATCACTGACTCTCAGACCTAAATTACCTCACAGGGTTGTTGTGAGGATAAAATGGAGAGGAGGAGGATGATTATGTAAGCCACCTTGGGTTCCTTGCAAAAGGAAAAACGGTGGGATATAAATGTTGTTATTATTATGGTGTTCAGGTGCTATTGGTGTGCAATTTCAAGGTCCAGATCTTCCTTCTGATGGTTCTTTATCATTTCATTTCATTTATTACATTTTTATACCATCCTCAATAGCTGAAGCTCTCTGGCCGGTTTACAAAGATTAAAACCTTAAAAATACATTATAAAAAACCATATACATACAAACATATGAACATATATCAGCCCTTCAAATAGAGGATGCTTTCAGGTTAGAAGACCGTTCTCTATAAAAGGATCAGGCTAAAGGCCAATCTATTCCAGCATCTTGTTTCTCACAGCGGCCAACCAGATGCCCAGGGGGAGCCCACAAGCAGGACATGACCACAACAGCACCCTCCCGCCGATGTTCCCAAGCAACTGGTATTGAGAGGCATTCTGCCGCCAAACCTGGAGGTATAGAGTGCCTCACTTGTCATCTTCCCTTCTCTTCAGAAGTCAGTTCTGAAGAGAAGTCAGTTCTAGCTTAAAGGGGGGGACTTGCCTTGCATCAAGACGCCAGTTCCCAGTCTTCAATCTCTTTGCCAAACCCTGAATGTGACAGCTCAGATCATGACAAAGAGAATGTTGGGAATATATATATATATATATATTACTGGAAGTGCTGGATCTAATTAAACTTTAATAATGGCATTTCTTGCAAATAATTGGATATGTGCATCATTGGGTGGGGGGGTGTTGTTTCAGTGTGCGTGATGCGACGGCATTGCATTCGTGAACTTTAATGAGAACAGTTCTTCAAGAGAGTGCCACACACATGTGTCTTAGGGAGAGAGAGGGGGAAAGGCGGGGGCTAGGCGCTGCTTTCTTTTAAATGAAGAGAGCAAGCACAATTGAAAGTGAATGTTCACACTATTGGGGTGGTTTCAGAATTTATATTCTTAGATGTTACATGCCAACTCATAAACAAAGGAACGTAATTCTGTCCTTCAAAGGAAAGAGGTTTTTCCCCCCTCTGCCCTTGGTGTTGAAATGTTATTTTTATCCTTTGCCAAATGTCAGAATGCTGTTTTTTCCCCTTCATTTTCAGACAGCAAAAACTGAACGGCCTTTTATGATGACTATTTATGACAGCCAGTGCCTAGCAAACAGATGTAGGGCTGGGAATGTAGAGGAAAGTTCACTGGAGCAGCTTTACTTGTTAATTCAACACAAAATTCTTGTTATGTTCAACTATGAAATGGGGCTTCCAAAACTCACCAGTTTTGCACATGGCCTATTTAGAGACAAATGTCTGATTGTCTAACATGAAGCAGAGTGGCTAGAATGGTCAGCAAAAGCCTGACTCCCAACACCACAATGCCAGCTATTAATTTGCAACTTTGCAATAGATGATATTAATTTGCAACTTTTAAAATAATACTGCTAGCAAAATGTTCAGTATCATATGATGTCTGTGTAAGTGCGGGAGGGTGCATATTACAAGGAGCTGGGGAGGGGTGGGGAACAGATACACTACAGCTCTGAAGTTTGCACTTTGTGGAATTCCTCCTGGCAGCGCTGGACCAGGTCACCCAGTGTCAAGATGAATGGCAGGTTTTGTCCTCACTGTGTCAGTGTTCCCAAAATGCAGCACTCTGGTTTCTCTCATTTTGATACATTTCCTGACCTGAGGAGAGCATTGCAACATTCAGAGGAGTGCAAAATCAGGGCAATTCATAATCGGAAATGTACAAAGATGGAATTCTTCAAGAATCAAGCTCACACTGATGAGCCAGTGTGGTGTAGTGCTGGGCTAGGACTTGGGAGATCTGGGTTCTACTCAGCCATGAAGCTCACTGGGTGACCTTGGGCCAGTCACTGACTCTCAGCCTAACCTACCTCACAGGGTTATTGTGAGGATAAAATGGAGGAGGAGGATCATGTAAGCTTCCTTGGGTTCCTTGCAAATGGAAAAAAGAAGGGATATAAATGTAAGAAATAGTAATAACAAACAAACAAACATCCCCATCCATGTGAGAAGGACATCTCTGGGATTACACTACCCCCATTCTTTTGTGGCTTTTGACATGCTGTGACCTGCCACAAGCTTTTAGAAAAAAACAGGTGCATTACGAATCAAGACACACAGATCAGAAGCGGCCTTTCTTCTGCGTCTTCAGTCCTACATATCCTGTGCCAACGGGACTTGGGCTGCTAACTGTTGACAGAAAAGTACAGGCAGAATCAGTGCAGGCAGACAAGCTCAGAGCGCAGTGCAACCTGACATCAGCTGCCAACAGCAGAGGGAGAGGCCGGATCCAGCTCCGTTTGTCATCTGTGGTGCTGACACTGAAGAACACCAACTGCCAGCAGCAGATGGAGGAGCCAATGCAATCGCTTTACATTTTCCATCAAGAATCATTTTTCCATATGACAAGCCTTCTGCCCAGAATAATTTTGTATTGCTTTGCATCAACTGCATCAGGCAAGGGTGATCTGTTAGCTGCCATGTCAGTGGAAAGACAGGATATGAATCCAGTACCTACCTAACTACCTAACTACAGAGAGGGTGAGGGACGATAGCGCCATTGGGGAGCATGTGCTTTGCTTGAGCTTGGTCCCAAGATCGATTCCTAGCGTCTACAGCCAAAAGGATCCAATAGCAGGCATGCAACGGGAAAGACCTCTGCTGAGGAGCTGCTGCTACTTAGCGTAGATAAAATCAGAGTAGAAAAGGACAAATAGCTTGATTCTAAGGCAGCTTCCTATGTTTCTCAAAATAGTTGTTGCTTAAACAGGGAGATCACACAAAACAGCCCCCCACCCCTGGACTACATACGATCTATTTGAAGATTTAGAGCTGGGGCTGTGGGAGGGGGGGGAATGTGTGAGGCTCCCTGGGGCTTGTCGGGCCATCTGGAGAGCAGTGCAGGGCCACATGTGACTCACCGGCTGTCAGTTGCCCACCATTGCTTTAGTGCGCAATCCTATGCATGTTTAGACTGAAAATAGTCCTACAACTCCTAGTATTCCCCAGCCAGCATGCTGGGAGTTGTAGGACCTTTTCAGTCTAAATATGCATAGGATTGTAGGCTTAGGGCACAATCCTATGCATGCTTAGACAGAAGAAGCCCTACAACTCCCTGCATTCCCTAGCCAGCATGGTTGGTTGGGGAATGCTGAGAGCTGAAGGACTTCTGAATGTCTAGATATGCATAGGACTGCACCCTTAGAGTGTTTTAGGCTGTGTCCCCCCCCCCCCTTCTTTCTGGGGAAGGTTGTACTGGCTCTCAATTTATTGCCATGTTTTTACACATTCATTGACTCCTTCTGATTTTCTCATTCACCACCACTTTCCTTCCTTACAATGTGCTCTCATGCATGTCTACCTAAGCCCTACTGAGTTCAATGACACTTACTCCCAGTTAAGCATGTGTATGATTGCACCAATTTTAAGTAGAAAAGCAACCAAGAAGTGCAAAAATAGACAAAATAAAAATAAAGGTTGAGCCGTTAATCTTGATAAATCCATAGCATCATTAGTTGTGAATACCTTTCCTACTGACAAACAACAGCTAATAAAAAGCTTTGTTTTGTTTTGTTTTGTTTACAAACACAATTTTTCTGTATCACTACCAGCACTTCAGGATGCTTGGCCCATGGTGGCCATTCCACCGGTGGCTCCCATGTTTGCCATTCAAGGAATCAAACAGATTTTATTTGAGACCTAGTCTCATATAAGCACCTGGGGCGGAATAGGCATCTTTGTTCCCCATTACCTATCCCAGGGGTAGGCAACCTGGAGCCCTCCAGAAGTTTTGGACTACAACTCCCTGAAGCCCCAACCAGCATGGCCAATGGCCAGGTATTACAGGAGTTCTAGTCCAAAACATCTGGAAGGCAGATCTGCCGATGGCGGATGGCCTATTCTTCCTTGCAGCTAAATAGGTTGCAAGGATGCCAAGGATAAGGAGGCAGTGTCAGGAGGAACACAGTCGTTGAGGTCGCAAGGAAGAGAGTTCCTAGGATCAGAGCCAAGGATGGAGAAGAGAAGAAGCAGGGAGCCTGAAGGGGATGGTACTAGCAATGGAAGCCGGATCAGTTTATTTCTGATCTCTGTCAGTCTTGCATGTATTTGTCATAAGTCCATTCAGTCCTATTTCTCTTTTTAAAAAATCCATACAAGAATTCACGTTTAACCATGTATTTAAATACATATTTTGCATGTATTTTCTTTTTTAAAAATCCATTTCAAATCCTATTTTCTTTTTTCATATTCACACACACACAAATTGTATTTAAATATGTATTTTTTCAATGCATTTTCATTCAAAATGCATATTCCTAAACTCATTTTATCCCAAAGTACCCATTTTAATGCACATTTTGGTACACTTATTTGAGCTGAGAACTGCATCACAAAATTCAGAGAAGTGCGAAATCTGAAATAATTACGTTCTAATCCGGACGTTAGTCTGGAAGGTGAAGATCAGGTTGGTTCACTTCAAAATGAGGATGAAACAAAATTGTTGAGCAGTGCTAGATGGATTCACAATGACTGAATATAGCACAAATGTAACTCAAATTATGCATGACTCTTCAAGAAATTAAAATCGTTTGCATGTTGGCTTGCACTCTAACCAACTCTTAATGGTTATATAAAGTGCATGCATAAATCCAGGCTGAGCAGGAGACCTAAAGACAGATCTTTGTTGCAAAATGGATTCTCATGAAAAGAAAAGGAGGCCTTCAAAAACAAATAAGGCTATAAATCTTGCATGAAAATGGTTCCTCCTGGAATGAACTCCTCAGAAAGAGTGACACAGATGGAGGTGGGAAGGGGGGGGGATATTGAAAGCAAAGACAGAAACTTAATTTTCTAGAAGATATCAAATCTTCTATGTTCTCTGTAACTTCAGGAGACAGGGCTTCAATATGATCATGTAAAAGGCTTTTATCATATTATATAACTGTTCTAAGCATGCTGTGAATAATACAACATTTTTTACATTTTCTTCATATTGTGTGTGTGTGTGTGTGTGTGTGTGTGAGAGAGAGAGAGAGAGAGAGACTCTGATACTGCCTCCAGGATCAGATGCAGTATGCCTTTGCATTCCAGTTGCTGGGGAATATGGGCAGGAAGGTCCTGTTGCATTCATGTCCTGCTTGCGGGATCCCGTGGGCATCTGGTTGGTCACTGTGTGAACAGAATGCTGGACTGGATGGACCCAGTCCATCCAGTCCAGCTCTTCTTATGTTTTATGTGTGTACAGACTGATGGAGTGAAATATCTCCCTCTGTGGGGGTCAACTATACTTTCAGTAAGTTTCTCCTCCCTTATGAACTCTCACATGTTTTGGAGACAGTCCAGAGAGGTCTCCAACTCGATTCCACCAAACTGGAAAAATAAGATCTCTGACAGCAAGGAGCAGAACCTCCGCTGTGGATTACACACACCTCATGGAGGAATCAAAAAGGTATTTCTGTGGATTATGGATCTGAAGACAGCCACAGGCTGTAAAGGTTCTCTGAGGCACAAAAGAGAATTGTGGGGCATGGGGCCAGAGAAAAACAAAACATTATCATAGAACATAGGAAGCTGCTACACTGGCTAACAGTGGGCTGTGTCTCTTCAGGGGTCATCCCCAGCTCTACCTGGAGGTGCCAAGGTCTGGCCCTCGCCCTAAAGAAGTACCATATCTGACAAAATAAGGCTGCCTTTGTATATTACCCGACCAACACTGGAGTTGCTTCCCTGTGGTCAGTCCCATGCCAGGAACATCTGGAAAGAAGAACCAAGCAGGCCAGCTGAACTGCACGCCGTTTCCCCGTGCCAACATTTCCCCCTTTCTTGGGAGCCAGCGATGCTGGCAAGGGAACAAAACACATAATTTGGCTGATCCCCAGGATTCCTCTACAGATATTAGCCAAGTGGCATGAGATCCAGTGATGGGATAGAGCTCCCATGGCACTCCAGAATATATTTATGAATAAGGCTTCAGCGTTTACATGGCAATAAACTTCACATAGGAAGCTGCTTCGGGCTGAGTCAATCCACTGGTTGGTCTATCTAGTGTGCAACAGATCTCAGATCTCCAGAATGCAGGCAAGTGTCTTTCCAAGTCCTGAAGCCCTCCCTCCATGAAAGAAAAGGTGGCTTATGACCAGGGATGGGGGAGAAATTGGTTTGGTCCACATTTTAATAAGAATCAACCAAATTTGCACTTTCCAAACAAATATGCGAACCAGAATGCTATTATATTTCAGCTTTCTTTTGCACTTCTCCGACTTTTGCAATGCAGTTCTCGGATCAAAAAATGTGTGCATTAGGGAAAGGCACATACAAAAATGCATGCGTTAGGCAAAAGCGCTTGCAAAAAACCATGCACATATTAGGGGAATGCACGCAAATTCTCATCCATGCTGTTTAAAAAATGGCAAATGGAGGCAGCAGACGTGGGATGGAACAAACCTGAGCTTGATAAGATGCAAACATTATCGAAAGTGAAACAGACAAATGTGTCTATCCCTACTTGTCACAGTGTTGAAGGCTGGGCAGCCGGCTGCAAAGATTAAGGTTTCCAACCATGGCTGGCCCATGATATTCTGCTGACAAGATGGAACCCCCCCCCCACCTCCCCATTCCATATGCCAGTAGCAGTTGGATCTTACTTCGCACTAGTTATATAGGACATGTTGTCTACCACACTGAGGGCAGCAGGCTACCTTAGGAGCCACGCCGGCTCCAGGGTTTTGAGGGACCTTGGGCAAGACACCCTCCACGGGCCCCCTCCCTGAGTGAGCCTACCTGTGCCTCCTCCTCTTTCTCATCACTGCTACCGCTTGCTTGCTTGCTTGCTTGACAGGCAGAGAGCCAGTGAGCAAGGAGGCATCTTCTGCTCCTCCTTCTCACCACCACCGTTGTCTGGGCCAGAGCGAGAGGCAGGTGAACACAAGCAGGTTGCGATGGTGAAGAGGAGGAGCAAGTCCAGGGGGCTCTTGTCAGTGGGCTCCTGTCCTGTTGGAGTGTGGGCCCTTGGCAGATGCCCGACTATGCCTGTCATGACGCCCCGTTACCTACTGAAACCAATAGTCTACTCTAAGCATGCCTGGGTCTGCATCCAACCCTACGCCTGATGTTGAAGAGATAATTCTACATAGGATCAGCCCCTTCAGGTTTGGGGGTTTTACCACTACACCCTTGCCATTGCTTCTCTCTCTCTCTCTCTCTCTCTCTCTCTCTCTCATCATTGCTACCACTTGCTTGCTTGACTGGCAGAGAGCCAGTGAGCAAAGAGGCAGTAATAGCTGCTGCTCTGCCTTCTCACCACCAACATCATATTACTATTATTATTATTATTATTATTATTATTATTATTATTATTATTATTATTATTTCCACGATCCACCAGATGTTTGGACTGGATTTTTGGAACCCCACTGCTCGGGTACAACCCAGTACTTAAGAGTCAGTGAGGTATCGTCTGATTATGCAGCTAGCACCTAGTAGTGCTACTCTTTGTAACTGTTCTATCGTGATCTTATCAATACCAATTGCACTCAAATGCTTTTTCAACCCTTTTGGGATTGCCCCTAACGCTCCTATCACTACTGGAATCACTGTTGTTCTTTTCTCCCAGAGACGCTGTACTTCAGTTTTCAGATCCTGATATTTCGTGATCTTTTCAATCTCTTTTTCTTCTACCCGGCTATCACCTGGGATCGCCACATCAATCAGCTTAACTAAGTTTTTCTCAACCACAGCGATGTCTGGGGTATTGTGCATCATCATCATCATCATCATCATCATCATCATCATCATCATCATCATCATCATCATCATCTCTATACTGCCCCCCATAGCCAAAGCTCTCTTGGCAGTTTACAACAATTCATAAAAACAATCATGCACATAATAAAATACAGATAACAATAAAAACATACAATTTCATTACAAAGTTTAAAACCAAATTTAAAAACCCAATTTTAAATGACAAATACTAAACAAATTAATAAACTAAGCCTGCAGCTGATATAACCCCGCCTCCCATGTGCTATTTTGAGCCTTGGCATAGAAGGGAAGTCTTAACCTGGCGCTGAAAAGATAGTAAAGTTGGCGCCAGGTGGGCCTCAGTGGGGAGCTTATTCCACAGTTGGGGGGGCACCACTGAGAAGGCCCTCTTCCTTGTTGCCACCAACCAAGCCTCCCTCAGAGGTGGCAGTCGGAGAAGGGCCCCAAATGTTGACTGCAGTGTCCAGGTAGTTTGCGGTTGGGAGAGGCGTTCCGTCAAGTATTGTGTTCCCAAGCCATTCTCTGGGCCAGAGCACGAGGCAGGTGAACAAGCAGGCTGCAAGCCTGCAACGGTGAAGAGGAGGAACAACTTTGGGGGGCTCTTTTTAGTGGGCTCCTGTTGGACTGTGGGCCCTTTGCAGCTGCCCGCCTATGCCTACCGTAGACAACAGCCCTACTTAGAGGGCTCATGATGCACACAGCTCTGTACTGCAATATCTAGTCACCACACCCTGCCCCCCACCATTCACCACCTGATGCAGCTGCCTCACTCTGGATAATGGTAAGACCCAACCAGTCCTGAACCAAAAACATAACAGTACCACACACTCTTGTCCTCCATGCAGATGACTGACTTCTGCACAGAGCTGGCTCCACAGCTGAGGGGGCTCTCAGCAAAGTGCCACCTGGTGGGCCCCTTCCTACATGGGTGGGCTTACTGGGCACTAGTGGTCAGGAAGCTGCCGCTGTATATATGTACGTGTTTATTTATTGTGTGCTGTGCCTTTCTACCAGGAAATGGCACTCAAGGCAGCTAATAACAAGAGCTGACATTTAAAATAAAAACAACATTAAAGCAATCCTAAAACAAATCCATTAAGAGGACAATTAAAAAAAACATGCACAACAATAAAGAATAAAACCGGCACTGAACCCAACAGACTAGCTTACGGCCTGGTTGAATAAAAACATATTTGCCTGCCTGAGGAAGGGCAGCAGAGAGGGAGCCAACCTAGCCTCCTTTGGCAGGGAGTTCTAAAAGCCTGGGGCAGCCACAAAGAAGACCCTCAGTGATGCTACATCAAGAGTTCTGGGGCATTGTAGGACATTTTGAATGGTGGCTTCCCAGACTCAACCAGCTGCCATGGGCCCCCAAGGGAAGTGCCAGTGTCTCCTGGGGCGCTGGAACCACAGCGACTGCCTGAGGCTGCCGCTCGCTGAGGCCGGCCTTGCCTGCTCCCATATTGGAAAAATGCAATAGATAATCTAGCCCTCTGGGAATGAATAAGTGGAATGATTTTTCACCACTACCTAGATGCAGAACAAGCTGCTGAGTCTCCACCACCAGCACTGTCCCTCTGGGTATATCCACGATCTCCACTGTAGAAGAGAAAAGGCCATGAGGGGTATTTTACAAGCCTTGAAACACAGCCTGACCATCCCTAATTGCTGTTTAAAGAGCCCAGTGAAATGAGGATGTGTATTTCGATGATAAATAGCAGCTAAACAAGTTCGTGTGCAAATAATTAGAAGCAATCTTCTCCCATACAATAGGGGAGAGGGTGATTATTACAGAAAGGCTCATTAACACCATTATTCTTGAGGTATGATGAGAACAATTTTTGTTAGCAGGAACCAAGACATGAGGTTTTAGTGGCTTAACAATAAAACAGAATTATATTTTTAAAATGGCATTTCTCCCCCCCCCCCCCCGCCGCCCGCTCTGGGGTAGCCAAGTGTTGTCTTTTACAGAGGACAGCCCTGTATTTTAAGGTGTCCTCTGTTTGAAGGCCTTTGCTGTCTACATCCAGTTTAAAGATAAGGAGCCCTAAGAAGGGAGAGCAACAAGGGCTCTCAAGTTACCCATCCACAATTAGCACCTGGACGGCAGACTCGACAGGCAGCACACAGGCCGACTCAGACTCGAGTCCGAATGATGGAACCCGGAGAACTTCAGCGAGCTCGAGTTTTGCGGATTCATACATTCCTAGCCCGAGGGCCAGATTTTCATGTTCCCTTAGCTGTGTAGCTCTGGCCCTTACCTCAGGGTTTTTCTTTGTTTTTATGAATTGCCAGCATGGGGGATCCAAACTGGGACACTAATGTACCAATTAGTGTTGTGTCGTGGTGAGAGTATTGGACTGGGACTCGGGAAATCCGGGTTCTCGTCCCCGCTCGGCCATGAAGCTCACTGGGAGACTTGGGGCCAGTCACTGACTCTCAGCCTAACCTACCTCACAGGATTGTTGTGAGGATAAAATGGAGTAGAGGAGGATTATGTAAGCCGCCTTGGGTGCCTTGCAGGAAAAAAGGCGGGATATAAATATACTAAATAAATAAATAATCAATGAATAGATAGCAAGCGTTTGGGTGGGGCTGCTCACTTATCTGAGCTCCCCTGCTCGAATGCTTGAGACACCCCTGATCTGGAGCAGAGGTTGGGGGCAGAATGTGTAGAGTAAGTCTAGGGCAGGAATCAAAAATGCCTGCGAAACACTGAACTTCATTACGCTGCACCAGCTCAAAATACATCACAGGTTTATAAAAACAATGTATAGATTTGCAAGTCTCCTGGGAACAGCACTCGTGCTGGCCTGTGGCTCATGCTGGCTCAGCTTGTCTGAGCGTGGAAAGCTAAGCAGGGTCAGGCCTGGTTATTACTTGGATGGGAGACCTCTCCTCTAGTCTCCTGCATTGAGCAGGGGGTTGGACTCGATGGCCTTGTAGGCCCCTTCCAACTCTATGATCTATGAAATCTACTTCTACCTTTGTACAGCATCTAATATGCTGCAGGAATGACAGAAATGTAGAAAAAATAAATAGATGTAGCAGCACTGTCAGTTGTGCTATGGTAAGCTCAAATAGTTTGAAGACCTTTTTTCTCACATTTCTGTACTACCTTTTCTGGCTCTTATTATCTATGCATCCGTTGCAACGGAAGAAGCCCTGTTTTTAAAGTGCAGAATTTGTTTCAATGGCCAAGGTCCAAGTGAAGAGTAAACACACTTATTTAAAGTTTTAACAGTAGAGCACTTCTTGTATATCAAAAAAAGGTGGGGGCAAATTCACAATTATAAATAGTTCTTCGTAGGCGCCACTTAAATGGAATACAGACATCTCAGACATTTCCCCATTCCTGTGCAATGGTTACCAAGTGTATTTTGGTGATTTTAAATGCTGATTATCATCTGTTTTATTCATTTGTTGTCTCAATTTCATCACATATGTTGCCCTAAAGCTAGAAGTGACCAGACCTATCCCCATCTGAATGGGTTCTGTTAAATACCACATGTTTATTAAAGGAACCAGCAAATATTTGCAGAGCAAACCATTCCTGTTCTACAAATGATACGAGTGATTTTAAAGGGTAAAATATATCAAGAAAACACTGTTTTTTCTAATAAAAGATTAGCATGTAGTACAGCTGTGGGCTGGCCTGCTTCCCGTCCCATGAGCTAGCTAATTAGAAAAAGGGGATCTAAGAATATAAGAAAAGCCCAGCTGGCCGGGACCAGGACTCAGGCTATCTATGTAGCCCAGTTTCCATCAGTTGGCCAGCTTCTGAGAAGCCACAAGCAGGGCATGAAGGCAATCATCAGAGCTGGCCCTACTATTAGGCTGAGTGAGATGACCACCTCAGGTAACAGATGCTGGTGGGGTGCAGTGGCGGCAGTCCTACCACTGTTCTTCCTGAGCCCCATTGGCTGTTAGAGGACAGAGCTGTGTATGCCACATGGCCTGTCCTGTCCTGTCCTGTCCTGTCCTGGTCCCTCTAAACATGCCTTCTACCTCAGTTGCAGTGGAGGATACTATCCCATTGCCAGCTCAGTTGGCTTCTGTACTTGGAATGGGGAAGGGTGCCATCTTGCCCTTTGCCTCAGGCAACAAAATATCTTTGGTTGGCCCTGGCAATAATGTTCTCCTCCAGTGCCAACTTCAGGTTTTTCAGGGCCCTTGGGCAAGACATTCTCAATGCCTCCCTCCCTCAGTGAATCTACCTTCTCACCACCATTGTCACCAGCAGCTATTGCTCCTCATCCTCTTTCTCATCATCACTACCACTGGCTTGCTTGACAGGCAGGGAGCCAGTGAGCAAGGAGGCCGTGGCATCTACTGTTGTCTGGGCCAGAGTGAGAGGTATGCGAACAAGCAGGTTGCAATGGTGAAGAGGAGGAGCAAGTCCAGGGGGCTCTTGTCAGTGGGCCCCTGCTGGGTTGTGGGCCCTTAGCAGGTGCCTGATCATGCCTACCCTTGACGCCAGCCCTGTTCTCCCCATATTTTGTCCCCTAGCAACTGGTATTTAGAGGTATTTGTGTGTGTGTTCCATTTAGCTATCATGTTGACAGGGATGGGGACTCGGACTTGAGGACTCGACTCGTGAGTCGGACTGAGTCCCCCCTCTGACTCGACTCGGACTCGAGTCCCAATATTTTTAATGGGACTCGAGACTCGACTCGGGACTCGAGACCAAGGACTTGTCAACATCCCTGGGCTGTTGACGAGTCTTCTGGCTGTGCCAGAAGGAGCGCGATCACCGGTGAAGAGCGCATGGAAGCGAGGCGCGCCGGACTCGAGACCAAGGACTCGTCAACATCCCTGGGCTGTTGACGAGTCTTCTGGCTGTGCCAGAAGGAGCGCGATCACTGGTGAAGAGCGCATGGAAGCGAGGCGTGCCGCTGCTCGGCCACTATGGACAGCTACCAGGAGCGCAGCCCCAACGATGTGTTGAGATTTATTTTGATTGATGTGTTGTTGTGGGGGGTTTGGGTTAGGGTCAGACATTTTGGGTTTGGCTGCCTCTGCCTGCCTGTTTGGGGTTCCCAGCCTCCTCTGCCTGCCTGGTCTCTTCTTGACCTGTTCAACAGTTGAATTGTCCAAGACAAAGGCCTCTGCCTGCCTGCTTTGGGGTTCCCTGCCTCCTCTGCCTGCCTGGTTATTTTGGGTTTGTCTGCCTGGTCTGTTCCTGTCAAAATCAGTTGCAGAGTTTTGAAATAAAAAGGCACACTTGTGCCTAGAATTTATTTAAGCCACACATCTGAATTAGCCTTATTTTGTTGGGGGGAAACCCCATTGATTTTAATAGGGACTCGTGGAGTCAGTTTTGGGAGTGACTCAGGACTCGTGACTCGTGAGTCACCATTTTGGACCAAGGACTCGGACTCGGACTCGAGACTTGGGTCCAAAGACTCGTGACTCGACTCGTGACTCGAGACCAAGGACTCTTCAACATCCCTGCATGTTGAATAGATATTGATATACCAGTTCTTGACAATTTGGTCTAAACCTTTTACTATAATTATTTTACTGATTTTAAACTTTTGAATCCTGCTTTTCAATTAAACTTTCTGAGCAATTAAAAACCGTGCGTGCACGTGTGTGCACACACACACACAGAGTAAATATTCATTTAAAGAAAACACACACTAAAAACCAATACAACACCAGTAAAACAAGCAATGCAGCACAATAAAAACTAAACAGCATCTAAAAGCAGAGAGCAGCTAAAACTGTACCATTAACTGCTCATTCAAAGCCTGATTAAATAGGACAATCTCAAAGTGGCACTAAAACTTTGTTTGTTTATTTTGAGAAATGTAGATCCAGCCCTGGCATAGTAAAGAAAACAGCACTCAGAGCAACTTACTTCATTGAAAAACAAAACAGCAATATAATATCATAAAACAAATTAAAGAATTCAAGATATGACTGCAACAGATAAAAATCAATCAAAAACAGTGGGATCAACCATTAAGCATCCTAGCCAAGCAAATTAAGAGGTTGACTGAATAATATTATTTTTTTAAAAAGCTAGGCAGCAGATGACAGAGAAGGAGCCAAACGGACCTCTTGAGGAAGGGAGCTCCAGAGTTTGGGTGTGGCTACAGAGCAATCTCTCTTACACGTTCCAGCTGGATCTTAGGGAATTGGCAGGACTATACAGGAGGCAATGGTCCCTTAGAAAACCTAAATCCAAGCCATTTAAGGCTTTAAAAGTAATCACCTTGAATTGTTCCTGGAAACCAATGGGTAACTAGGATGGGAGAACCAAGAATGCTCGAGCTTGCTGAAATTCTCCGAACTTTGCTTCAAAGCTCCGTTCAGCTCACATCCATTTTTGTTTGCGACCTGTGTTTTGGTTCATTTGAATGGGGAAAACTCTACATTTTTAAATTTGTGAATTTTTCCAAAGTTGTGCATTCTAAAAGCTGTGCCTTTTTAAAGTTGTGCAGTTTGCGAATGCAAATGCAAGTTCGGGAATTTGCAAACGTTTTCGGAGAACGTGCACTTCCATTTGTGTTCAGGGTTGTGAACGGGGCATTTTCAAGTGATTTGTGAACTGAAACAAAATTCTCTTCCCTCCTTATGGGTAACCAGTTTAGGTGTTGCAAAATGGGTGTGATATGCCACTAACTATACCCGCTAGCAAAAATATTTGAAGGGCTATCATGTAAATGATAGAACAACCCTGTTTCTGTTGCTCCAGAGGGTAGGATCTGATCAAATGGGTTCAAACGACAAGAAAAAGGATTTTAACTAAACATTAGGAAGAACTTACTGACTGTATGAGCTATTTGACAGGGGAACAAGCTGCCTCCCAAGATGGAGGACTCTCCATCGTTAGAGGTTTTTAAGTAGAGGCTGTATGGGCACCTATCAGGGTGGCTTTAGAAGTAGAGTTCCTGTATCAGCAGAGTTTTGAACTAGAGGACTTTTGAGGTCCCTTCCAACTTTATAGCTTAGATCTAGGACTTCATCATGCTTAGAGTAGACAAACAATTAGACTTAAATTAGCCATGATTGAGTTGATTGCAATGGGTCTGCTCTAAGCATCTGTCAAAAATTCCATTTCCGTTTGTGCTCTAACTGTGTGTAAGACTCCATTTTGCCAGGCTGAAGTGGCTTGTAGTGATGCAGCCACCTGTGTGTCTGTTATCTCGAGATGTCTCTGGCCTTCAAGGCTCAGTAAATTGGACTGAATGATTTCAGTTGTGCTCCTTTGGGAAACCTCCCCTATGGAGTTTGGAAACACTGTTCCAGCCAGCCTGTGATTGGCTAGCAAAGATCTTCCTTGAGTTGTTAGGGGTTTGAGCATAAAAAGAAGGGGCTTGGAGCCACCCATTTGTCTTCATCTTCATGCTTCAACTTGCTTTTGAGCTTGTGATTCCCTGGATCTCGTACTGGGCCCTGTCCTATTGGAAGACCCATACTTAGGTAACGTATAGGGCAGATTTAGGTATCTATTGTTATGTTTTGCCTGAAGTATTGTTCTAAAGGTTACTCTGATTCTTGTATTTCTTTTTTTATTTATTCCTTTCTCCCTTACTCTGTATAAATAAACTTAACAGCTACCTCAAGAGTTGTGTGTGCTTCTTTCCAAGTAAGCCTTAGTATGAAATCCAGAGTCTTCTGCTTGGCTAATTGCTACTGTGTAAAGTTTCAGACCGAAGGCTTGAAATGGAAGGCACCAGTTTGGACTCCTATTTCTAAGCCCAGGTGGGGGGGGGGATCCTGTAAGGTCTGAGCATCTACTGGCTCAGGCTGAGGGGGACATAAAGGGTGGTGGCAGCCTACCAAAGTAATTGTTTTGCCCCTGCCTACACTGCAGGGAGTTAGGGCCTAACCTACCTCACAGGGTTGTTGTGAGGATAAAATGGAGAGGAGGATGAGGATTATGTAATCCGCCTTGGGTTCCGTGAAGGAAAAAAGGCGGGGTATAAATATAATAAATAAATAAACACTCTTCCTCCCTTCACAATGATCAAGTCTGGATCCAGCCTATTGATTCTATTATTCATATCTCATATCTTCCTTGAAAAAAACCCCCAACAACTTGCTGTTACATTCCACGCTAACTGAGGTTTCTGGAGACTTTTCAAAGGTAGCTCCATACAGAGCTCCAAAGACATGAAGAATCTAGATCTGACTGCAACATGAGCCACCATGGCATGTATCACCAATAAGGGCAGTGCCAGCTGAGTGTCCCTAGGGTGGGTGTTCCACAGCTGTGAACCATCATCCACCCAACCAGCAAATGCCTCAGGGTGGTTTATAATAATAAACACACACACGTCTCTCTCTCTCTCTCTCTCTCTCACACACACACACACACACACACACACACTACAATAACTAAAACAATTAATACAATGGAAATATCAACACATAATAAAACATTATGAGCGAACATACAATGTTCAAGGTCACTGAGGTCCTTGAAGTTTGTTTCACCTTGTTTGCATTCCTGAATGTGAGCGTCTTTTTCCCCCTTCTTCTTTTTTTGATTGGGAAAAATGTGCATTTAAAAAAAAATGCAATTGTTTCCTGATCAGAAATGTGCATTGTCCCCCATAGGCTACAGTATGAAAATGTGGCTTTGGGGGGGATGTGTACACTTGCACATTTTTGGAAATGCGCACTTGCGCAATTGCACACTTTTGAACAAGAGCACAAGTTTGGGAAATAGCAAAATTTTCCCAGGAATTGCATTCCTGTTCACGTTAGCATCTGGAGTTGCAAACGGGACATGTTTGCATGATTTGTAACTAGTAACAAAATTCTTCTACATGTCGAGGCCATGCTTCCCCTCCTCCTTCCAAGAACATCCAAACAATGGCTTATAACCAAAAAAGCTTTATTAGAAAATGCAAGCCTAGCAAACTGGCTTAAAAGTACGAATGAGGTGCATTGCAGAAATCAATCACAAAAGAAACAAGCTTAGTTATTATACTAAGCCTTAAGGAAGAATGACCTATTGTTGATTCCAAACTGGACACCTCTCCTCCCTTCCGGACTCAAGTTACCGACACCTACCCCCTAAGGTGGTTCCTTATTCTTAAGGGCCAGTCTCTTGGAGCACCTGGCACTTATCAGTTGGTCCATCCTCCTTAGCTGACGTCTGACCTTGGGGTTAGTGACGCTTGATTCGCCCTCCTCCCGATCAGAGAGCTCAGTTTGCTTTCCCACAGAATTTGACACTGACTGACTCTCACCGACTGTTTGGTTTATCTCTAAGTCCTCTGGCCTTGGCAAACCAGCTGCAGGCTCCCTCTCCTCCATCTCTTCCCCCCCCCCCATCAGACTCAGAATCTGTTCCCAGATCTTCCTCTGCAGGAACAGTGGGCCCAATCCCTACAGTACATCCCTAATTAAAAATATTGAAGAGCCAACAGTAATGTTAATCATTAAAGCAACAGATTAAAGATTAAATGCCTGTTGGAAGAGGAAACCTGATGTCTAAATGTATACAGTGCAGACTCCAGGCAGATCTCCCTAGGAAGGGCATTCCATAAACGGAGGTCCACTGCAGAGAAGGCTCTTCCCCTGGTAGCCACCCATCACACCATGGTGGTGGTAGCACTCGGAGAAGAGCCTTCAAATATGGTCTTGGCCAGGGCCCGTGTCAAGGGTAGGCATAGCATGTCAGGGGAGGATGGTGGCCGGTCTGAGTGGTGGGGCGGAGGGCAGGTGAGCAGAGGCAGAGCCAAGGGGTCACGAGAGGTGGAGCCAAGGGGTCACGAGAGGTGGAGCCAAGCCTTCTCCCATACAATCCACCCCGCACACTCAGGTCCTCTGGGAAGAATTTACTTCAGTCAGCCAAAACTAGGCTGGCGGGTACTACCCGGAGGACCTTTTCTTCTGCTGCTCCCAGATTATGGAATGGCCTGCCGGAGGAGATTCGTCAGCTCACCAGTCTTTTGGAATTTAAAAAAGCCATAAAGACTGATCTCTTCCAGCAGGCCTATCCGGCGGAATTTTAGGTTGCCTTTAAGATGTTTTTAAGATATTTTAAGATGTTTTAATGATGTTTTTTAATGCTGTTTTTATGATGTTTTTAAGATGTTTTAAGATGTTTTAATAGTATGTATTGTGTTTAGTTTAGTTTATGTATTTTATATTTTTGCTGTTCCCCGCCTCGATCTGGACGGAGAGGCGGGTAAGAAATAAAATTTATTATTATTATTATTATTATTATTATTATTATTATTATTGGGTCACGAGAGGTGGAGCAGTCTTTGAAGCCCCAACTGTCAGCAACCCATACCACAGAAAGAGAAAACTGAGGCAGAAAACATGCCAAGGCACGTAGGGGTGGGGAAATCACACAGCCACACAAAAGTAACTCCTTTGGACCCACATTCTCCTGTTCCAGCAACAACTCCCATTCCACAGAGAATCAAGTGACTCTAAGATGAAGAGTGGGAGGGGAGAATCCACACAGTCAGAATAACAATGATAGTGATCATTATTAAAATAAGAGGTGATATTCTCAGAGCCACACAAAAAAGTAGCCTTTAGAACAAACCAACAAGTTCTGAAAGCATTCAAAGATCAATGCCTTTGTATGCCCATCACAAAGCATCCGCCAGAGCAGGCCTACTCAGAAGGAGCACAGTACAAAATTCCAGATTATGCATATCTTTTAAGAAGTAAGGATTGGATTGCTCAGAAGAAAGTATGGGCATCTCTTGGCATGTAATAGTAATAATGATGAGTATATCCCATGGGAAGCCAGCAGGAACCCTTTGCAAAACACACATCCCCCCCTTTACACACACACACTCATTCAGACACACACACACACACACACACAAACCACAAACATAACATTGATTATGATAATGATGATAATAATTAAAGTAAGACATCATATTCTCAGAGCCACACAGAAAAGAAGCCTTTGGAACACACACACACACACACACACCATACACCATACACACAAACCCCAGGCCCGACCATACACACACACACACAGACAAACAAACCCCAGACCATGCACACGGACCCCAGACCAGACCATACATACACACACAAACCCCAGACCATGCACACAGACCCCAGACCAGACCATACACACACACACACACACACACACACACAACCCCCTGACCATGCACACGGACCCCAGACCAGACCATACACACACACAAATCTCTTCAAAAAGTAATATCTGGTCTGGAGCTGCTGCTGCTGCTGCTGCTAGAGCTGCTCTGACCAGCTCCGTGAAGAAAGGCAGGCTGTGCCTGCACTGGCTCCTGGGCACCTCAACCTCACCCGGAAGACTCCCTGCCTTGTGGAGGGTCATCTCTGATTGGCCAGCTCAGGCTAGCAACCCGAGCTGAGCCAATCTTTTGCAGCACTTCCCCTCTGATGAGGGGCGCTAGCACTGCCTGGTGCCAGACGCCAGGCAGACTCCAAAGCCATTCTGCTCCAGGGGGAGTCCCCGGAGAGGCAGGAATGTTCTAAGCGTGTGTGGGAGTTTGCACATGCTCAGTTATGTAACTGCAGCTGCTGCACTGCACTCCCAGGAGCTCCAGAGGTAGTTCAGTAGCAGCAGCAGCTGCAGCAGCAGCAAAAGCTGGCCACCATAATGGCTTGGCAAAGAAGAAATTTGTATTTTTAAAGGGTAAGGCAGGGGGGAGGGGAGTGCAATGGCGGGTTGGCGACAACAATGCCTTCTGAATGGAGCCGTCCCTGCATAGTGTAGGCATGTGCCAAGGGTCCAGATCTCAGCAGGGGCCGACTGACAAGAATTGCTCTTCCTCTTTACCATTGCAGCCTGCTTGTTCATCTGACTCTCAGATCTGTGGCCCAGACAATGGCGGTGGTGGTGACACTAGTGAGGAGGAGGAGGAGCAGTAGATGCCTCTGCCTACCTGCTCACTGGTTCTCTGCCTGCCCAGTAGACAAGTGGTAGCAAGGAGGAGAAAGAGGGTGAGGAGCAATAGCAGCTGGTGACAATGGTGGTGAGAAGGTTGACTCAGTAGACTGGTCCTCAGCTGTTTAGGGCTTTAAAGATCAGCACCAACACTTTGAACTAGGTCCAGAATCTGACCGGTAACCAGTGCTGTTGACACAGCCCTGGAGAAATGTGCTTAAAATGGCCATTCCCAGTAAGCAACCTTGATGCTCTGGTTTGCATTTACTGAAGTTTCTGGACTGTCTTCAGAGGTAGCTCCACATATAAGGCATTGCAATAATCCATGGTTCATGCAATGCAATGTGTACCATGGCCTAGTCAACGAATGGAGCCTTTTGTTCGTTTGCCATTTTGCTGAATCTCCAACCAGGAGAAAGTCCAGCCTCGTGATGCCCTTAGCAATGTGTGTTTCTTGCTTGCTTTGGAGACCAGGAGAACTTTCTCAAATGTACACCAAAAACATTTCTGTTTCATTCCTCCACTGTAGCCAAAAATGATCGTATTTTCCTACTGGCAACCTCTCATACTCTGCCCACTTTCCCTGACTTCAGCTATCCAGTATCATCTGGGGACCAAAGAGCACAAAATAGAATGTGGCTTTTAAACACCAAAAACAGCAAAGAGGAAACTGACCACCCATGGACAGTGTTCCTTACCTTCTCTCTCTTTCTTCTCTCTCTCTCTCTCTCTGGGTCATTTTTCCAAAAGACCAAGATTGCTTCCATCTGTTGGAAGAAAGACTCCCAGCCTACTGCCTTTGGGGTAGACGCTCCAGTGCAGCCGGCCGAGCAGCTTGGAGGTGGAGAGGTCGGAACTTTGCAGAGTCCTTAGGTCTGTGCAATTAGCATTCTCAGAACTAAGTAAACTTGACAGGAATGTTTTGGCAGCAGTTGTTCGCTTTGGAAAGCACGTTTCCCTGCATTCCCCCCCCCAACACCCCCAGCCAGATGGAAGAAGTACAAAGAAACCTGCTTAATGAGACTGAGTTAAGAGAGGAGCAATGCATCACATCCCACTGGTATAAAATGATGTACCCGAATCTGTTACATTTTGTAGGAACATCCTCATCCCCAGCCAAAAAGAAACCTAAAGTACATGTATTTCATTTCCTCACATTCATCCTCTTTTCACCTTTGCGGCTCTCCTTCTTCCCTTCCCTTTGCTTCCTTTCTTGTCTCCGCCACTGTCAAAATTTACATTGCAAGCAGCATCTGAAATTTTCCGTGGATTCGGGGCTTCCCGATTTCCTGATCTTGTTTCCAGAGCAGTGCTGACACATTGGCAATCTGCCATTATTCCATCTCTGATTTCCAGACTTTG
Organism: Shinisaurus crocodilurus; assembly: GCA_021292165.1. Classification (NCBI taxonomy): domain Eukaryota; kingdom Metazoa; phylum Chordata; class Lepidosauria; order Squamata; family Shinisauridae; genus Shinisaurus; species Shinisaurus crocodilurus. The sequence goes on along the minus strand of CM037878.1, from coordinate 270,538,684 downwards.
CCACAGTTTTCAGTTTGCCTAAAGGTTACTGATGCAGCCTACCTCGTGTGCACAATGATTAAATCACAGAGCAACAGGGAGTCTTTTGAGATCGTGCCAATCACACACTTGTGCCACTTCTAAAACATTTTAGAAATAAATTGAGAGGCAGGCAGGCAGAGCAAACCCATGGAACACTAATCAAATGGAATTGAGGAGAACTGCTCATCCTAATTGTAAATTCCTCAAGGCTGGGTTCTGTCCTTTCTTGCTCATATTACTCCACAGAAAAGCACGATGTACACAATCAGGAGAACTGGCAGATGGTGGCTTCCATACTGTTGACAAACACACACACGGGGCATAGCCTCTATGAGGCAGCTTACATAATCATGAAGCAGAATACATTAGAAACGAGAAACTCCAGACATAATTGAAAAGATGTCCCATAGTTGATAAACCACCTACATTCTATTGCACATCCTGGAATTATTGCCTGTTTTGGCTTCCCATGCTGATATTTCTAATGATGGCTTTGTGAATGTTCATATCTGGGGATGGGAGAACGGGTGAAGTCTGAGGTCATCGAGGTTCTCCATTTTCCTTCTCGATGCTCGCCTAGCCTAATTCTTGCTCCTGAATGTGAGCATCTTGATTTCCCCCCCCCCCAAACAAGAAAAGTGTGCATTTTTGAACATGGAAACTGTGCACTTTTCCAAGCATGCACCCAAGATGCGGGCCTTCTCTCACAGGCTAAAGCACGAACATGCGGTTGTAGGGGGAATGCACATCTTCAGAAGTGTGCACTTACACAACTGCACACTTTCAAACACAAAGGCAAGCTCAGGAAATTGTGAAAATGTCCCAAGGATTACACTGCGGCTCACAATCGCATTCAGTCTTGCAAACAGGACATGTTTTGCATGTTTTGTGGACAGGAACGACATTCTCATACATGGGTATGTTTCCTGGAGACAGTATTTAAAAAAAAAAAAAAAATCATACCAAGAGAAGAAATCTGAATGTCTATGACAAATACAAGATGGTTGGCTCCCCCCACCCATTTTTTCCAATACACTGATAATGAATGAGGTAATGTAGTCTGGTGAATTGTAGATGGAGCTGGAAGCCAGGAATTCCTATGTTCTCATTGCCGGCTGTCTCTTCCTGTCTGCACATGCTGGATAAGGCCTAGGACAGTGTTCTCCAGCCTTGGGTCCCCAGATGTTTTTGGCCTACAACTCCCAGCATGCCCCAGCCAGCGTAGCTGGCTGGGGCATGCTGGGAGTTGTAGGCCAAAAACATCTGGGGACCCAAGGTTGGAGAACACTGGTCTAGGAGATGACCTTCATTTCTGTGAAGCTTCTCTTTCAGTAGCTCCCTCGGGTTGTATCCAATGGCGTTTCTCTGCTGACAGGACAGGAGACTCTTTGATCCAATGGAGGCTTCCATCAGTGGAATGGGGAGGCAGGCCATTTTTGCCGATTTTCTGCCCTTCCCCTCCAGACCAGCTCCAGAGGGTTGGGGGACCCTTTAGAACTGCATGGGGGTTGGCATGGTGGGGGTGGGGGCTGCAGGAGACCAAATCCCTGCTCACCCATGAAGCTAAAAAATATACCTCAATCACATCCGCCAGAGGGAAATGCCTTTAAAAACAAAAGCAAAATTCAACCGCTGATGGAAAATCAACCAGGAGGGAGCCAGGTGGCTCTCCCAAGAAATGTAAATGCATTTCATAGAACTGGTGCCACTACCGGGTAAGCTCTGTTCCATGTATCTGCCAACCTCATCTGAAGAAAGGATGGAATGTAGAGCAGAGTATCCCCTGATCCAAGGGAAGAGGGAAGTCTCCGACCATTAAGGTCTTAATCTTCAGAAGCAGCATTTTGAATTGGGCCTGGAAGCAAATAGGCTACCAATGCAGTTAAACCAAGACTGGAGTAATATGCTTTTTGTATCCTGCTCCAGGTAGAGGGCAAATAGATGCACTCTGCATTTAGTAATGGGCGGCTGCTGAAGCACAGATGATGACTGAGGCCAAATTCTCTCTCTCAGAGAAGAGGTGCAGGTGGCATGCCAGACTAAACTGGTAAAAGATGTTCCTTTCAGCCAATGCCACCTAAGCATCAAGTAGCAAGGCAGGGTCAAATAGCACCACCAGATCGGGACCCCATTCCTTCAAGTAGGGGTGACACACACCATTATGGAGATGTAGACTCACTATCCCTTCCTTTCTGGATCAACCCTTCATCAAATCCTTTTCAAAATCTAGCTTTTGGTGCCTACAATTGCATTTAGGTTTTCATGGTTGTAGGAATGTTTGCATCACCACATGAGGTTGCTTTATCTGACTTTATTGCAGGGGTGGGCAACTTCCAGGGATCAGGGGCTGCACTGTTCCTCCAGACCTCTGACCCCTTCCCCCGCAGCCATGCTGCCAAAGTTCAGTGATGCGGCAGAGAGGAAAAATAGTCCCCTTTTAAAAGTGAAAAGCTTTAAACTGGCTGCTTTTTGCCACCAGTACTGGCCCCTTTTTGCCACCAGAAATTGCCTCTCAATTTCAATGGCCAACCACTGCTTTTGGCTTTTAAAAGGAGGCTATTTTTCCTTGCTACCACCAGATTTCAGTAACAAATTTGGCAGTGTGGCGGCAAGACAGTGTTTGTGCAAAAGAGGCAGGAGGGGCAGATGTTGTATGCCACCCCGAGTGCCATTTCGTTTGGCGAGGGATGCGGCTCACAGATGCCAGAAAGGACGCAAGAAAGCCAGGCCACCAGAAACCAGTGGTGTGCCTCGGGGTATCATGACAATAAGATGGAACCAGGGATGATATTATAGAGTTGTTTGACTCTTCTCTTCTGAGTCTGGAGTGATTCACCATAAAGGGCAACAACGCCACAGATCAGGAGGCCCCAGGTTCTAGTCCCAGTCACTCCTTGGGAGGGACTACAGCCCGTGGAGGCTGCTGGCTCCAATGTCAGTGGGGCAGTGTATCCACTCCAGCTTTTGGTCTGAACTTTGAAGGAGCTATCCATCGTGCTGAACCCTGTCCCCAAAATTGGTTCGGCGCCAAGGATAGCTCCTTTAAAGTTTGGGCTGAAACCTGGAGTGGATACACCACCCCACTGACATTGGAGCCACCAGCCACTGCTGACTGTAGCTCAATGGCAGAGCACATACTTTGCATGCAGAGGTCCAGGGTTCATTCCCTGGTATCTCCTGTTAAAAGGATCAGGTAGTAGTAGGTGACATGGAGGACTCCACCTGAGACCCCCGAGGGCCTCTACCAGTCAGAGTAGCTAATATACAGGGCTCAGCTGAACAAATAGTCTCATCTGATATAAGGCAGCTTCCTATGGTTCTATCAACAGCTAAACGCCATTGCAAGGAAAAGATACTAAACATCATTCAACACACATACAAATCCAACAGGGCTTTCATTCCACAAATGATAGCCATTATCCACAAAAAAATAAAAAAAAATAAAAATGCTTGCAAAAATAAGAACCAAAAATGAGTGCCTCTTTTAAGGAAGGTGATGTGACATTTGTATCATGCATTTAGGCTATGCATATACAGTAAATTTGAAAGTGAAGGCTCTACAATTGTGTTATTACTTCAGGATAGTCAACTGGATATTGCTTTCTAGAGAAGGTAGAAAATGGTTCTATCCCCCCCCCCCCCCGATGTCGTCTTCCTTTCTTTTTCTCTCTTTAAAAAAAAAAATTATGTTCAACTGTGTTCCTGCACAAGGGAGATAAAGTAGCATCAGTGGGGAAGCTTGCAATGCTGTGATGTAGCAGAGAGCCGCAGGGTATATATTCTGAAACGTATCCCACATTTCATTCACTCATCCAACGTTTCTCTGAGATACCATACACTGTGTTGGAAATACAGAGCTGACACACTGACTTTAACAAGTGATCAGAGGTTGCAAAGGCTGAAGGTGTCCTTCACAGATAATTACTGGATGAGACTTCAGCTGAATTATTTGGAATACTAATGCGCCTACACTAGTACCAGTTATGGGTTTGTTTGTCCTTTTAAAAAATCCATTTCTATTGGTGTTAGTCAAGCTATTTAAATACTGTAAAAAATAATGTTCAAATTAAACTCCGTCAAGTGTCTGTTACCTTGGATTTAAGCCTGGTTTGGGGGGGGGCGCCCAGGGCATGTGCCCCAGAAGAGGTTTTTTTAGGACATCAAACACCATGAGATTGGGAGAGATCTTCTCCATTTATTTATCACTAGCGAATGGACACGGCTTCACATGGGTTGAAATAGTCCTTAGTCTGATGCAGTGAAGCCTTCAAGCAAACATACACAGTTGTCAAAGTTGGACACATTGTACCCGCCTCGTCTGAGTACCCTTAAGCATGGCCCCTGCCATGGTGTACATGTACCCCTATAACTGCCTGAGGGAGAGTTTGTTCACTACATTCCCCTGAGGGTCGGCTGCCCTCAAAAAGCGAAGAGGTAGTGGTCCTAAGCTCTACTGGAAGCAGGTACTAGTCCTTCAGAGTGGTTACTGTCAAATCCTTGCTCCAAGCTGTTACAATTCATACTTGACACAAAGATTGCAGAGCCAACAAAGATGGTTGACTAGAGTGGTTTCATCAACCATCTCTGCGAGCAGCCACCGAGGCAACCCCTCTTGCAGATATTTCTTTAGAAGACACAGAAGAAGAATCCCAAGGAATAGTGTTTATCCCCTTCTCCCAAGCAGGTTTCCTTGCTGACATCCTGATAACTCCTTGCTGGAAAGTCCCTCACTTCTGGCATCTCAGCGCTACCACCATAACAGTCCCAGGAGTATTTCAGCTCTTAATAGTGCTGGAGCGATACTCTGGTTAAAGGGTCTCTGGAACTTTGGGGAACTTCCAGGGCATGATCTTTGCTTTGGGGTGGGATACTGATGCTACTTTAAAGATTAGCCCCTTCTGACTAAGTGCTTCCCTACTCTCCCCTGGTCAGCTTGTATATTTGTAAATGCACAGATATTACAAAAAACACAATACGTTTTCAGTACTCTCTCATTGCAAGGAAACAGACTCTATAAGGGCTGCCATTGGTACTGACAGCGCTGGCTCCAGGTTTTTTGAGGGCCCTTGAACAAGGCACGCTCAATCGGTCCCCTGCCACAGTGAGCCTACCTTCTCACCACCATTGTCACCAGCTGCTATTGCTCCTCATCCTTTTTTTTCCCCATCACTGCTACCATTTGGTCACGAGTCCCGAGTCACTCCCAAAGCGGCGGCCCATGGAGGGAGCGGGAGGGTCTCCGCGAGAGGAAGAAGAGCTGCCCTTCCTCCCGCAGAGACCCTCCCGCTCCCTCCATGGGCCACCGCTGCCGCCGCCCCCACTTACCATAGGCGGGTCCTTCCCTCGTCCCTGCTCCTGCCGCCGCCGCTGCCACACCAGGGACACATTACGAGCCCTCCCTGGGTTTGTAGTTCTCCGCGGCGGTGGCGCAGCCCGATCTCGCTCTTCTGAGCGGCGCGGAGAGTGTTCTCCTTGCCGCTCGAGTTGCCGCCGCCGCCGCCTCCCGCTCACCGCCATCTCCCTCGCCGCCACCATCGCATGCAGCCGCCCGCGCCCGCGGCAGAAGTGACGCGCCGGGACCCTGCTCCGGCGCGCTTGGCTGCCGCCGCTCTGTTTAAAGCGGCGGCGGCCAAGCGCGCCGGAGCAGGGTCCCGGCGCGTCACTTCCGCCGCGCCGGGACCCTGCTCCGGCGCGCTTGGCTGCCGCCGCTCTGTTTAAAACTAGTTTAAAGCTCACGGTGAGGGGGCCAAACGCGGCGAGGGCCTCACCGGTACCCAAAGCAGACGGAAAGGGCTTGCAGCTGGGTCAGGCCCAAGGCCCCCCTCGGCCCGCGAGCCACTGAAGCGCGCAAGAGCCCCTTCAAGCAGCCCGAGTCGGCGGCCCCCCTCGCTCGCTCCTGCCCAAGTGAGCCGCACAGTCCCCCTCTGAAGCAGTCCGGCTCAGCCGCCTCGTCCTCCTCCAGGACTCTGCTGAGCCTGCCTCACTTGGAACCCCTTCAAACCGGGCACCACCCACGCCCCACGCCACCCTGGTGGCCACGAGTCCCACAAGGAAACGGGGCGCCGCATCGGGAAGCAGAAGGACAGCCTTCCCCCCTGCCTCTCCGTTTGAGGTCCGAAGGGGAAGAAGGGACATTGGCCGGTGGGGTTCTTTTCTCCCCCCCCAGGTTAAAGGTTGCCAGTTCCCCAACCAGCCACCCGCCCCCTCCGTCTTGAGATACATGGTGCCTCCCCGCTGGCAGAGGGGTCTGGAGGCGGCTGCGCGGCAGCCGAGCAGACTTGCAGAGCAAGAAACCTCTGGGGGCAGACCCCGCAAGAAGCGCCTCCTGCGCGCGGCTACCTGCCAAGACGAGCGGGGAAGGAGCGACAGCTCCGGCGGCCCTTTCACACACCCTCTCTTGCCCTCGGTCCCCCCCTCCCCCAGCAGAGGCTCCCCCCACCTCCCGGCCCCTCTGCCCTACCTGCTGCCTACGTCTCCCTTCCCGTCGGGCTCCTTGGGGGTGCAGATTGTCCCGCGCCCCAGAAGGCCCCAAGCGCCATTGCTCTCCTGCCCCCTTCGCCGGGTGCCTCGCCGTGGCTGCCTGCCGAACGCGCCAGAGCGCAGAGCCCCGGCCGCGGTGGGTGCCGCTTCCTGGGACAAAAGCTGCCGCCGCTCTGTTTAAAGCGGCGGCAGCCAAGCGCGCCGGAGCAGGGTCCCGGCGCGTCACTTCCGCCGCGCCGGAAGTGATGACGGGACCGGCGCGGGCGGCTGCGTGCGGTGGCGGCGGCGGCGTGATGGCGGCATGGCTTGCGATGGCGGCGGCGAGGGAGAGAGCGACGGCGGTGACGTGAGTGGTGGCGGTGGCGGAGTCATTGGGCTCGAGTCCCGAGTCGAGTCTCGAGTCCCATTGAAAAAATTGGGACTCGAGTGGGACTCGAGTCAAAGGGGGGACTCAGTCGGACTCGCGAGTCGAGTCGTCGAGTCCGAGTTCCCATCCCTGCCATTTGCTTGCTTGATCGGCATATAGAGCCAGTGAGCAAGTAGGCCATGTGGCATCTACTGTTCCTCCTTCTCACCACCACCGTTATCTGGGCCAGTATGAGAGGCAGGTGAACAAGCAGGTTGCAAAGGTGAAGAAGATGAGAAGGTCCAGCGGGCTCTTGTCAGTGGGGCCCTGCTGGGGTGTGGGGCCCCAGCCGGTGCCCAACCATGCCTGTGCAGGCCACTGGCCCTGGCTCCTGAACAGTATAAGTACTGGTAATGGTTTAGAAAATATTGCCGGAAGCTAAGTTAGTGATCCACTACATCAGCTACTGCTGTTTCATGTAGCCAACCTTGATTACTTGGGAAGCTCTCATAATTCTGTATATAAGTGGAACCCATTGCTAATATTAGGCACTAATGATTTGCCAGAATGAGACAGAAAATAATTAACCACCCAAGAATATGCCTGGCCGTCTTCAAATTTCTAGCTACTAAGCAAAGTGGAATGCTCTAAATAGCTAGGAGTGCATCATTTATTACAATTACTCATATTAGAGATTTTAATTATAATTTATAATTGTGTAAGCATACATAATCATTTTATACCAGCAATAAGCAATTAGCCTTGCATAGCACTGCTAAGGCTTTTAGCCAGTGATTAAAAAAAAAAAAAAAAAAAACTTTCCTCCTCATTCCTTCTGCTGTGAGGACATACATGGAGAGCATTGTGGTTGTTTTTAAAAAATCTTTTATCTCCAAAATCTTAGTAAATGATAGAGCTATGCATGCACATCATCCATTTCTTATTTATAGAAGCATCTAAAATAGACTAGGTGCTTGACATGAATGAAATACTTAAGTCCGGGCTCACAGGCTCATCATATAGATAAATAAATATTTAAATAAATAAATATTTTTAAAATTTAAATAAATAAACATTTAAAAAAAAACAAAAAACCAACCCATGAGACCAAAGCAGAGGGGACTTGGAAAAAGTAACATGAGCTTGGGTAGTATCCAAAAAGACTGAACTCAGTCTGATGTTCTCATGGTCCAGGACCATGACAAAATCCTCCTCCTCAGAGGATCCTGACCTTCTGTCCTCAGAAGAAGAAGTTCCTGAGTTAACAGCTCAGGGAGAGGACTTTGTTACAGAAAGGCATCATGAGGCATCCAGTTCCTCAGGACCCAGTTCTCCATGAAGACCCCAGGTACCTGCATCCAGAGGAGGTCACATTGTTATCCTCAGACTCTAAGAACTCCAGCCCTGAAGACACCAGCATGTCACAGCCACCCCCGTGTCATTGCGGCCTGAGACTGCTAAAAAAAAAGACCAGGCCCCTCTTTTAAAAAGGCCTTAGGCTGGAGGCAGGGCTAACCAGCCTAAAGGAAGCCAAATTCCTACTTAAGGCTCATTCACGATCTGCTGCTTGTTGGAGCAAAATACAGACAAGCCTGTCTGGCTTCCAGCCCCACTTGGAGCTCTCCATGGTGCTGTTCTGTTCCCATTCCTGCAACCTGACCTGGCTGAAAATCCGAGGCCACAGGGAACCCTGCTACCCAGGCCTCACGGGTGCCGAAATGATGCTAAGCTCTCGCCACAGCAGAGGCAGGACAGATTTAGTGATGGGTGAGCTCCCCCAGCCTCAAATTGGGCCGGCTCAGAATAAGTAACGATCTTATTGAGCCCACCCCACCTTACCTGCCCCCAAATTTCCCTTTGCACCTGCCCCCCAACCCCCTTCCCTCTGTTCTCCAACATTGCACCCCACACTTCCCTGGGAGGTGCTCCTGCTCTGGTAGCATGGATTGCAGAAAGCAGGAGGCAGGGAGTGCTCACCTCAAACCCCCCCCCACTTGGCACCTAGCATCCTGGTATGCAAGATGCCATGTGCAAGGAGCCACCAGAAAATGTAGATTTTGATTTTCCAAGAGGTTGTGATATCACAGCAGCCTTTGGGAAAACTATATTTCCCAGGACTATTTGCACCGAGCAATGTGCAGAGCAATGTGCCAGCATCAGAGGAGGGAAGGGGAGAAACCACCTCTGTCTTCCTTCTTCCCTCTTGTCACTTCTAGAGCAGCAGCAGTATCCAAGTATGTGGGTGGGAAAGAAGCAGGTGGGCTATGGAGACTGTTGGGTGGGGCGGATTGGCTGGCTTTGTGGTATGGCTGAACTGAACTTCAGTGTGTGAGCTATAGGCAGCTTTTAGTAAGAAGCACTTGCAGAGCATTTTCTAATATAAATAAATGCTGCTACATTTTTCCTGCCTTTTCTCAGCTTGACTTATTTGACCTGATTCACAGATCAGAACAGCCTCAGCTGACAGATGGGTGGAAGCAGAAAAGGAAGCTAAGTTATAGATTTTTTTCCTAAACTCCCTTGCAACATTTCTTAAATTAGCCATAAACAAACCACACAACAGAGAGTTCTGAAGAATTTATTGATGTTATCTTTCACTTTTTCCTCTCACCCTCCAGTGTATAGAAGAAGAAACAGATTGTTGCCCAAATACTAATACTCTATGGTCCCCAAAAACCTTGATCTAACCCTATTCAAATATTTTCTCTGCGATCCACGCAGTGGCAGTCCTGCACTTCACATTCTGCAGCTTTCCAGAAGGTTCCCCCAAACTCAGGAGCACATTTCTGGGAGGTGCCAACAAGGAGTGCTTGCGACATCACCGTCCTTACACTCTACGACCAGCCGCATAAACCCTTCTCAGGCTAAGCACCAACACCGGAAAACTTGAGGGGAGGGTCTAATGAAACCTTTCCCCTACCTATGAGGAAAAAGATCAATAAAGCCTCTTAAGGATCTATTTTGAATATATTCTACTGTGGGTATAAAGATGTGTGTGTGTAGGTTTAACAGTAATGCAGATTAATAATGCCAAGCTGACACGTAGGATTTGGGTAGCAAACAAAATAAAAAATAAGTTTATTTTAGTTCACAAAATCTTAGTTCAAGAAGATAACTTTAAACCTGCCTACACCAAACACTCTGTAATTATCCGAAGTCCCTATAACACTAAATTCTTTCACTCTTCAGACAAGCACCAATCTCTCTCAAAACTCCTGACAGAGACAGACTAGACAAGAATATCTTTAAGAAATCACTGTAAGAAGACTGTAAAAACCTCTCCTGACATCACTCACACGCTCCTTATATACTCCTCCCCCCACCCTTTCTAAGACATCACAAACCACACCCACTCAGCTCAACCTTCTATTCTCACTAAACATATACTAACGCAGACATACACCAGGGAACGCCACAGTGCTGCGTGAAGGAGGCGGCAAGAAAGTTGTATGTATGAATGTATCTCTGGTTGCAGTTCTCTGCACCTCTATGACCATTCACTCAGAAAGGAAGTGAATGAGAAAGGAGAAAGGAAGGAGGAAGGAAAGGAGAAAGGAAAGGAGAGGAAAATGAGAAAGGAAAGGAGTTTCCTTTCTCAACTCCTAGGAAACATTAGCTGTTAAGGAGATAGACAGAAGGAGGTAAACAATGGATGGTGGGAAAGTAAAATTTTAAGTGCAGGTGCTCATCATGACAGTCCCCATAGCCACACCCCCAAGGAGAGTCCAATAATTCATGCAGCTGTGTCAATCCATGTCAACAAACCAGTTCTAGCACTCTTCATCTCCACCAGGAGCAAGTCTTTTGTAAAGCTCATGGGTCTCAATTGCCCATTCAAGGCCAAGTCACCCCAAACCACAGTCTATCCGGACACTGCGCTCAACATCTGGGGCTCTCCTCCGACTGCCACCTCCAAGGGAGGCTCGGTTGGTGGCAACAAGGAGGAGGGCCTTTTCAGTGGTAGCCCCCCAATTCTGGAATAAGCTCCCCACTGAGGCCTGCCTGGCGCCAACCTTATTATCTTTTCAGCACCAGGTTAAGACTTCCCTCTGTGCCAAGGCATTCGATATTTAATCGGTTCAAATAGCACATGGGAGGGGGCCGGGAGTGACCTGTAGATTTTGTTGTATTAACTTTTACTATTGTATATTTTAAACTGCGTTTTTAATTTTGGTTTTAAATTTTTAAATTACAATGCTGTTTTTATTGTTGGTTTTATCTTGATTTTATTGTATGTACTGTGGTGAACCGCTCAGAGAGCTTCGGCTGTGGGGCGGTATAGAAATGAAATAAATAAATAAATAAATACTTTAGATTGCAATAGGGAACAATATATTGTTGCTGGGAAATTAATTCCCTCTTGTCAAAGCTACTATGAGGATTGCAGCTCCTGCTAATCAAAAAGTGTTGGAGCTACATTCCTGTGAGCCCTGATCCTCTACCGTTTTCTCTACTTATCTGTGTGGGAGCCTTCAGAATTACTAACTTGGTGGAGCTGCTGCCCCATGGCAAGTGCAACATGTAGCCAGCTTCTTGGCTTCATAGCTCTACAAAATGCTTCCTGTGACATAACACTTCCTACAAGTTTAAGGATACAATGGTGTGGTAGAAAACACATTGTGTGTGCTATTGTTCAACAACTTGCTGTAACAATGGCTGGATGTTTAGTACTTGAAAATCATGCTTTATACAAAAAAAAATACGGGCCCAGTGTACTTCAGAGCAACGGCTTGATTCACTGCAGTATTCAGATTTGACAAATCATCTTGGCACCACCAGAGTTCTCCGTAATGCTTCCAGATGGGTGGCTGCCACCAAAATTTGGACACCCCTGAGAGAAAAACTGCCAGATTGGTGCCTCTGTGGTTTTTCAATCTGGATGCTTTTGGATGATATCAGCTTTGTTTAGTGAGTAAAAACTTTATAATATTATGCCTCTCTCTCTCTCTCTCTCTCTTTCATTCTGAAGTACAGTTAGATGTGTTGTTGGTGGGGCAGGGAGGGGAGAAGAATGGCAAATTCTTGTGCAATTTCGAGAAAAATTAAGTCAGATTTTTGTTATGTCAGCAAAATCCATAAAGTTAACCCATTATATATATATATATATGTGTGTGTGTGTGTGTGTGTGTGTGTGTGTGACTGAGGCTATTTATATTATAGTTGATTAATCCACCTGCTTTTTAATCTATTAAAATAAAATAATTTTGCACATTGCCAAAATCTTCATATGGATGCCTTTGGGAGGATATCGAAGAAAATGCAAGATAGGTTCCACTTTAATCAACGAAGCCTAACAGAAGAACATAAGAAGAGCCATGCTGAAGCCCTATTTAGTCTGCCATTTTGTTTGCACAGTGGCCAACCTATGGTCAGCATATGGCAAGCCCTCCAGCAGGACATGAATGAAATAGCACCTCCCACTCATGTTCCCCAGCAACTGGCACTGAGAGTAGACATCTGTCTGCCTTTTGTGGATTGTCAGGCATCTTTCATTCCATCGTCCATTGATACAATCAGATTTTTTAAAGGGATGTACGACTATTTCATTCCTGTTTGCAAATGCACATTTGCACAAATCCCCTCAAAAAGTCAACAACAACACAGTCCACACGTCCACGGAACCTGAATGACTCAGAAAAATCTGGTCTGGAATCCACAGGTCAGAGTAATAGAAATCTGAACTTATTTGAATCTTTTGTGGATTTCTCCCAACATCCCTTGTTGAGAGGCGTACTGTCTCTGATACTGGATAGCCATCATGAATATTAGCCATTAATAGCATTATCCTCTATGAATTTGCCTAATCCCCTTTTAAAGCCTTCCATGTTGGTGGCTATCACTTCATCTTGTGGTAGACATTCTCATAGTTCAACTCTGCGCCTCCCTTTCATTGTAAGAAGAAATGGTCCATCTTTAATATTTGATTTTTCCACTCCTGAGCTAAGAAGGCTTCAAATAATAGACAAGTGTACTTTTCAGTCTCCAATTCACCAATGAAAATGTATCTCCATTCATTAACACACCCCTCAGAGAATCAACCAAAGCTGCAGTTGATTAATTTGCTGATTAAACGGAAATGTACAGACTCAGGTATGATATGATACCACTTACAGCAGGTTTGCATGCTCACTTACTGATTGCTAATTCCTCTAAATATTTTTAATTGTGATTAGATTTGGGGCAAAATTACAGATGACTGGGTTATCATGTGATGACGTGCACACCACGTGATAAGATAGAATGGAAAAATGCTGATCTGTATTTAGCAAGAACTAGCCTTTACATGCATAAGGGTTATGAACTCACACCATTCTATTGTTCTTTGGGCCAAACTAAATGTTCTGCTTGGCTTACTTACCTCCGTATAAGTGCATGTGAACCCCGATTTGCATTGGGACCATGGTGATTCAGGAGGGGGGCATTTAAGATCACCCCCTCCAATTTTTGTCCCAAAATTCCATCTCTACCCAACTGCAGGGGGTTAAAAACAGGGGGGAAAGTCTCCCTTGGACGTGAGTAAGCCAATGAGGTATAGCTCTGTTAGGCGTGCTGAGCAGAACATTCAGTTTGGCCCTTTGGCTCAGTAGCAAGACAGTTGATTGAAGACGTTATGCCATGTACTGGCAGTGGAAAGATCTGTTTTGCCTGAATAAATAGAACCAGCAGATATGTATAACATAATAATATTTTTCTTTCCTCCTTAGCTTCTGGTCCTACATCTACACCATCTGTGACAGTATATTTTTAAGCTCTGATTTTGTAAAATGAAAGATAATCTGTTGTTGAGATAGCAGGGCAGCATTTGTAATTTTTTGACAGACATCTGGTGATGCTGTGAGAGATGCCTCCTCCTCTTTTTACCTGGACCTTGTTGGAGGATATGGGAAGGAGACGGTCCTATACTGGTTAGGCCGAAGCAGAGTTTTTCCCCCCTTATGCACAGCCTGGTTATTGAAACTGGTTATCACCACGTGGGTTGTTAAACCCTGCTAAAAGGCTCTTAAAAGGAAACAGATTGTCCAAACAAGATTTAAAACGAATAAAGACATTTATTAGTTTTACTTACAGTCCATTTATTCATATGCATGTGTCCATCATGTTGGAGAGGCAGAGAGAGAGAGGAAGAGCAGGCTACAGAGAGGCAGGAAGCAGGGAGGAAGGGTTAGAAAACATGCACCACTGGAGAGTGTCCAATTAACCCTTTCCTCCCACTTCTAACTAGCTGGTTATATTACCTTGTTGATTTAAGCAGGCAATATTACAATTTCCATCCTCTCAGGTATGACTGCTAGACTGGCTAAAAACAGGACATAGGATTGATTCTGATGTACTAAAATCATTCATGGTATCATTCTTGCTGGATTCTATCACTACAGCTTGGGCAGGTTCCTTGTCCCTGGCATAAATGAATAACTGGCATGTATTCTTAGGGGCTTCTTTTCAGACAGGTAACCCTTGGGATCAATGGGATGCCAAACAGTTTTACAATGAACTTGGGGCACCCAGACATTTTCTCCGTTAGATTCTACTTCCATGGTTTAACGCACCAAAAGACAGGAAATAGTCTATAAACTGTTTAACACCCTGCACATGAAGGCTAATCCAAGGGTGGTGTATTGCCAGGTTCATGTACAATATAGGAAGAGGTACATCCAGATCACTTCCAGGAGAGGGAGGGGGGGAGGAGAGAGAGAGAGAGAGAGAGAGAGAGAGAGAGAGATTTTATTCATATGGGATTACAGTAATACCTTGGATTACAAGTAACTTGGTTTGAGAGCGTTTTGCAAGACAAGCAAATTTTTAAATATTTATTTAATTTTTTTTTACTTGATATACAAGCAACGTCTTGCAATACAAGTACTGTAGTACGGCTTAAATTAAAAATCTGTACAAATTTTTTTTGGGGGGATTTCATTTTGATATAAGAGTGTTTTGGATTTACAAGCACGTTTCCGGAACGGAATTATGCTCTCAATCCAAGGCATGACTGTATATTTAAGTGAATTCCTTTCATAAATACATAAGAAGAGCCACACTGCATTAGACCAAGGGGTCCATCTAGTCCAGCATTCTGTTCACACACAGTGGACAACCAGCTGCCCATGAGAAACCCACAAGCAGGACATGAGTGCAACAACACCCTCCCGCCCACATTCCCCATAGGCATATTGCCTCTGATACTGGAGGTAGCACATAGCCATCAGGACTAGTAGCCATTGGTGATAGCCTTATCCTCCATGAATTTGTCCAATCCCCTTTTAAAGCCATCCAAATTAGTGGCCTTCATCACATCTTGAGGAAGTGAATTCCATATTTTTAACTATGTGCTGTGTGAAGAAGTACTTCCTTTTATCTCATCTGTCCTGAATCTCCCACCAATCAGCTTCACGGAGTGACCCATTCCTTTCCTGCTACTTTCTGAGTTAAAAGAAGGAAAGGGCAGTCAGGAGTAGTATGGAAATATGTGACATTCTGGCTTTTTTTCAGTGGGATCCAGTTGATAGCATGGTGCCCCAAACCTAGACTATTAGTGCATATTACTAACTTTATAGCCCTAAGCAGGTGTTCAGCCTGTGCATGTGAAGGCTAAAAGATGGGGGGGGGCATACACAAGCCCTGCCCCATATGTTTTCATCCCGATCCCTGTTCTCACCCTTGCCGTGTTGGGCAGCAAGGTCTGAAGTGGGTTTCTATTTGAGTAGAATGAGTAGAACCCTCCACCCAGTTGGGAACCCTGCTCTTCAATCAGGGTCCTGGATTGCATGGCGGCTTCTACTAACAAAAAACAAGTAGAAGCCCCATCCAGACTCTGCTGCTCAATGGAGTAAATAAGTTCAGGAATGGAGAGGGCGGGGCAGGTGCATACAGAGGGCGGGGCAGGTGCATGCCCTCAGCACCCTTTTAGCTCTCACAAGTGCAATTTGAATGCATAGGGTCAATGTGACAGGTGTGCTGGGGTTACACAGTACAGTCATGCCTTGGAGTGAGAGCATAATTCATTCCGGAAACGTGCTTGTAATCCAAAACACTCTTATATCAAAACGAAATCCCCCCCAAAAAAATGTGTACAGAGATTTTTAATTGAAGCCGTACTACAGTACTTGTATTGCAAGAAGTCGCTTGTATATCAAGTAAATAAATAAATATTTAAAAATTTGCTTGTCTTGCAAAACGCTCTCAAACCAAGTTACTTGCAATCCAATGTATTATTGTACTTTTTAAAAAAGTGAGTTCTAATACCAGCAAATTGAATTACGGTAAGTATACATCTTTTCATACATCAGGGCATGGCATCTCCTATTTTTTCTTTTATTGCGCTTTTCTTTAATTATGGGCATCCAGCTGAATAGTTGGAAGATGATTTCACATTATCTGATCTCAATACTTCAGTAATTTTTGTAATATTTAGATTTTCATACACGTCACTGTAAATAAGACGTTTCCTGTTTTTCATCTGTTTTGGCATCATGCAGAAGTAAAATTGATGGGTTTGTAACTGCAGATCAATGGCACCATCTAGTATTTTCCAGTGTTTTCAAAAGTACAAATATCACATACTACATGAAGGACTTTGCCAAAATGTGTGTCATGGGTTAGATGAAATGAAAAACATTCTACGGACACAAAGATATACAGGCCTGTGGCTCACACTGGCTCAGCTTGTCTGAGCGTGGAAAGCTAAGCAGGGTCAGGCCTGGTTATTACTTGAATGGGAGACCCCTCCTCTAGTTTCCTGCATTGAGCAGGGGGTTGGTCTCGATAGCCTTGTAGACTCCTTCCAACTCTATGATCTATGAAATCTCTGAAACCTATGCCCCCTCCACACAATTCAGGAATTAGCTGGTAGAATATATATTTGTCAGTCATGCAGACACTCACACCTGAATTATATTCAGCTCTCACAGATGTCAATAACTCAGCTATGATTATAGAAGTTCTTTTTCACCAGTAAGCATACTACAAGTGGTAATTATTAAGTTTGCCAGAGAAACATATAAAACATGGCATTCAGATAAATTATTGCAGTAATAAAACCTCTAATTCTGATGCAAAAAATGTTGGCACCCACTTTGAAAATCTACCATGCTTACAACAAATCAACTTATGAGTCAGAATTGCATAAATGAGCATTACATATTTTCAGGATATCTGCATTCTTAAATAAAATGGAGAGGAGGAAGAGGATTATGTAAACTGCCTTGGGTTCCTTGCAGGACACAAGGTGGGATTAAAAAAAATAAAAAAAATATGTATCCTTTTTTCCTCCTCAGTATTTGAACAAGTGAAGCATGCATTCATGAAAACAACTGTTTATGCAGCCTCAAGAATACCAAAACCAGGATACAGTGTGATGAAGACTGAAACATATACGTACAAGGAGGGCCATTCCACCAGCTCTGCTGATAGAATTAATATTAATGTTTTCCCTCTTCCCTCCCCATTCCTTTTTCCTTGTGTATTGTGTCATTTTAGATTGTAAGGACTTTTCTACATGAGGCTATTAATCCGCTGTATTTACTTTTAATATCATAGCAGAATTGAGATCCGAGCACTACAATAAGTTTTTCCTTTCCTGCTTTCCCCCTACATAACCTCTAGGTGGCATTGTGGTATAGCAAAATAGTGCACATACACATGTGGAAAAAGTGGTGTGTGTGTTTTTCACTTTCAGAAATAATACCGCATTTTCTCAGCTCCAATTTTTTTTTTCCTGAATGTGGTCTTTCAAAACAGAAACAAAACTAGAGGGTCACGGCATTGTCTAAAGAACTGTAAAGCAGCTGTGAGTAGGGAATGAGAAGTGCACAATCAATGCCTCATGTAGAAAAGCTCTAAGCCTGCATGCAGGGACTGTCTTGTTTAATTGATTATATGTAAGCTGCTCTGGCCTGGGAGCCATTTTGGCTGAAGAGAGGCATAGAAATACTTCAAATAAATAAACACTGTAACCATTAACCCCACACACCAGAGGTTGGATCCAGATTTTGGCATGTGCAACTGAACTGAAGGAAGTGGACTTCCCCCCTCCCCACAGCCCCCTGAAAGTGCTACACAGAGTTTCAGTGGACCCTGAGGAATGCGGTGAGCTATGGTCTCGAAAGGGAGGGGGGGTCCTCAAAAATTGGTTGGAGGCACCTTCCGTGAGTGGAGCCCTTCTGTCAATGGAAGTCAGATCCTGGCTTTTTATTATTATTTACACAGGACTGTAATAATCTACGGGGCAGTTTACAGAGTTTTGCAAGCAAATCAAAGGCAGTTCCCTGCCACAAGGAGCTTACAATCACTGACACAGCCACATATCGAGAGCCAGTGTGGTGTAGTGGTGAGAGTGTTGGACTGGGACTCAGAAGATCCGGGTTCTAGTCCCTGCTCGGCCATGAAACCCACTGGATGACTTTGGGCCAGTCACTGACTCTCAGCCTAACCTACCTCATAGGGCTGTTGTGAGGATAAAATGGAGAGGAGGAGGAGGAGGAGGAGGATTATGTAAGCCGCCTTGGGTTCCTTGCAGGAAAAAAGGTGGGGTATAATAAATAAATAAATATTGCTTCCCTGTTTACCCTTGCCTCCACTCCCTCCCCTTCCTCTGTTAGGGCTGTGTTGAATTTTAGATTGTAAACTCCTTGGGGCAGGGACCTGTGCTCTTCTACTCTGCAAAGCACTCTGGTGGCACTATAATAAACATGGGTTGGATTCAAACAGGATGAGTGGTATATGCCACTCGTGCAACAAGGATTTCCTGGCTCCTCCTGTGAAACAGCTCTGTGTACCACTCCCCCCCCCCCAAATCTGCTTCTGAAATCTGAGGGACCCTCTGGAATAGCAAGGGATGGGACATAGGGTCTGCAGGATGATGTGGAAATCAGAAGGATTTGGCTAGGCTGCTTTGTGCAGATGGAAGTGCATCATCAGCATCATCAGCATAGTCAGAGCTAGGATGATGGAGAGGATGGAAAGGAGAGGGAATAGAAAGACAGAGGAGGAGGAAGAGCTGAGCAGGCAGTGGTGGAGAAGCAGCAGGAAGGGTTACAAGAGATGTGTGTGGGGAAATGTGGGCACATGGACCTAGATGTCATTTCAGCTGGGGATAAAGACACAGGAGTTCAGTGAAGGTTTTATGGAACATTTTTACTGTTCCTGCACTGCTGGGTTTTTTTTTAATAATAATAATAATAATAATAACAATAATAATAATAATAATTATTATTATTATTATTATTATATTGTTTTTAAAATTTTAATTGTGATTTTAATATTTATATGGAAACCACTTAGAGGTTTTTAAAATATCTAGCGGTATATAAACAGTACAAATAAATAAAATAATAAATGAATGAATGAATAAACACATCATGGCCTTGGGCAAGAGATCTGGAGATGCCTCCACAGAAATACAGATGTGATTCTGAAAAAGCATTAGTATATCATTTTCTGGACACTGAGATTTGTATTGCTATCTGGAAAGTCACCAGTGATGCAAGTCCTGATAAAGCTATCAAAGGTAATGGGAAGCATACCGTGGAGAAGATGGGCTTTATTAGGTAATGAAATGCAGTTTGTAAAGTACTTTGAAGAGACAAAAAAACGTATTAACATGTGCACGCACGGCTGTTATCACAACCAGGTTCTTCCTCCCCCCACTATAAAATCAATTCAGAGAGAAACATCAACACCAGAACAATTTGTCAAGTACTCTGGGTTCCGATTAGATCAAATGAAGAGTCTTCTGTTCCACTGAGAGAGTTGAGATCTTTCAAAGCCAAGGAAAAATAGCCACTGTGTGTTTGCTGATGCATGTCCCATTATCTTCAGCACACTGTCCACAACTGCCTTTGTTTTTCTGCTTAATTTAAATCTAGTGGACAGAGACTTGGAGGGACATTAATTATTGGTGTGGGGGAGATTTTTTTTAACAACGTTTGGAAGGAAAATAAGAAGCGGTGAAGAATCAATCTAACACAGCTTTTTCCAAATGGATGCCCTCCAGATGTGCTGGACTACAATGCCTATAATTCCCACCCTACCATTGACCATGCTGGCTGGGGATGGTGGGAGTTGTTATCCAACACATCTAGAGGGCACCAGATTGGAGAAGGCTAATCTATATATATATATAAAGAAGAAGTCCTGACTGACTGACAGACTCATCAACGCCCAGCTCAAACCATTTACCGGTAATCTAGGAACGTGAAATTTTTAAGGAACATAGTTTTTATGACGTAGACACCCTCTAAGGAAGGATTTTTGGAAATTCCATCCCTAAGAGGGTGAATAAAGGGGGCAAATTCGCCCCACTCTCATATCTCCTATGGGCAAAACAACAGGGGAGCAGTTATGCAAGTCGGCCTCACCTCATAATTGCTGCAGGAGCCAATAGGAGCAGTTATGCAAATAGCCCATACAACACATAGAATGTTCGTATGAATTCCCGCAGGGGCCAATAGGGGTGGGTATGCAAATCTCCCCTAGGCCATTTAGAATGTTCTCTGAGGGGGTGAAAAGGGAGGGAAACTTTTTAAATGACTGACTGACTGAATGACTGTTGTGTGGGGGGCATCGTCGCATAGGCTCCATCATGTTTTGATGGATCTACCCCAAACTTGGCACGGTCACTCTTCATCACCTGTAGACTCTCAGGATTAACCTGATTTTTCTTTAAGATCAGATATTTCTGTCAGAAAAGTTTTCTGATGCCAGCACCCAGCCTAAACATTACACTTTCAGTCAGAGACACTGTATCTTTTCCATTGTACCAAATCCTAAATCCACGAGAGCGCAGCCGTGGGCAACAGCTAGTCTATATATATAAAAGAAGAAGTCGTGACTGACTGACTGACTGACTGACTGACTCATCAATGCACAGCTCAAACCATTTAATGTAGGAACATGAAATTTAGAAGGAACATTTTTTTTATGATGTAGGCACCCACTAAGGAAGGATTTTGGAAATTCCATCCCTAAGTGGGTGAAAAAGGGGGGAGAATTTTTTAAGGACTGACTGTCTGACTGCTGTGTGTGGGGCGTCCGTCCAGAACATTAAAAATATGTTGTTATTATTAGTCTGTTTACAATTTATTTATATATATAAAAGAAGAAGTCCTGACTGACTGGGATAATTTGTCTGTGGGGGATACGCTCTTTTAAAATACTATTACTGTTTATTGTGTTTTACATTGTTAGACATTGTGTACCTTTCTCACTGCCCCCGAATAGAATTTATTAACTCCCTATCTCTTTCTCTCTCTGCTTCAAGCTTTCTCATTTTCATCTCTCTCTCTCTTTCCTCCTTTTCTGCCTCAAGCTCCATTTTCCTAAATTCTAATTTGTTTTCCAGTTCTGGCCAGGAAGTGTCAGTGTTCATACCACGAATACCTCTTATACCTTCAGAATACCCGTTTGAATTCAGAAGACTTCAGTTCCCCCTAAAGGTTTGTTTCTCCATGACCATCAACAAGTCGCAGGGGCAGACTTTGCAGGTAGCGTGGATTGACCTAAGGGAAGACTGCTTCTCACATGGCCAGTTTTACGTGGCCTGTTCCAGAGTGAGCTCATCTAACTCTCTGGTCATCCTAGCACCTGAAAGGAGAACCACTAATTTAGTTTACAAAGAACTACTGAAATAGTGTTGTGTTTTTTTGTAGGTTGCAGTTGCCAAATAAGTAATTTTTAAATTTTTGGTCTGTCTCATTGTGCTGTTTCTAATAACACCATGAAAAAATTCATAGACGCATATGAATGGAACAACTATCTTTGTTTTGTAGCCAATACGCCCCGACTAACGTCTGCAATAAATGCTTATTACATTAAGACATCAACCTGTAAATTATATTTTGTACAGTTTGGACAAAAAACTCATGTTTCTTTTAAAAACAATTGTACCAAATCAGTAAAATCCACTGCGAGTGAAGCTGCGGGCAACAGCTAGTCTAGTATACGGTATATATTTTTTTCAGTGTCTTACCTCTGCTAAAAGTCTTCCTCCAACCCAGAATGTAAAGTTTCCAGTGCATGTACAGAATTGTGCAGTATTAGAAGCAACCTCCATCATCATCATCATCATCATCATCATCATCATCATCATCATCTATACAATACTTCAAGATAATTACAAAGTCCTAATAGGAAAAAAATAGTTACTGTACTTAAATGAAAATCATTCATTCATCATTCAATGTTAATCCAGTGGACACTTCCACTAACATAAGAGAAGTGGGGGTGATTTTCACCAATTCTCCCTTCTCCCTGCATGGTGGAAATCTGTTCCAGAGGGTTGGGGGACACACGCCCAGAAGAGCATGGAAGGTGCTACAGGGTGCTGCATGGGCAGTCACTGAAAAGCACCTCTTCACCTCTTCTGTTACAGGAGCCCTCTGCTAGACCAAAGACTTCCACGAAGGGAAGGACAATACAATCCCATATATATAATACCAATATAAATATAGGCATGATTTAGAAAACAGTTATGGACAGGGAAATATGTAATGTAAAAACTTGTTAATGACTTCAAATTAGTAACTTAAGGTGTAATCCTATGCATGTTTAGACAGAAAAAAGGCCTATAACTCCCAGCATGCCGCAAGCTGGGAGTTGTAGGCCTTTTTCTGTCTAAACTTGCATAGGATTGCACCCTTACGGTAGAATCCTATGAATGTCTACTCAAGCGTATGCACCACTGAGTTCAATGGAGCTCATTCCCAGGTAAGTGTGAAAAGGATTTCATAGGATTTCATAAGATCATAGAGTTGGAAAGGGCCTACAAGGCCATTGCAGCCTCAGCCCACAAAATCAGAACAAATGTGAAAATCATCTAATTCTATAAAGTGCACATGCCAAATACCATTTACCACCACAATACCGCTATGATTCTAAACCCAATAATATCCATATCAAATCAAATGAACAACATTGATTAATTTCTAGATCAGGGGTGGGACATTTGTGGCCCTCCAGATGTTTTTACCTACAATTCCCATCAGCCCTAGCCTGCATAGCCAATGCTGAGGGATGATGGGAGTTGTAGGCCAAAATGTCTGGAAGGCCACAGGTTGCCCACCCCTGGTCTAGATTATACCTACTCTTCATAAAAGTGATAAATAGAAATCAACTTGCATGGGATCCCATTGTTTTATCTCCTCCTTCAATGGGTCTACTTTAAGTATGGTAAGTTTGGATCCAACAAATAATATAGGATCATAGAGTTGGAAGGGGCCTACAAGGCCATCGAGTCCAACCCCCTGCTCAATGCAGGAAACTAGAGGAGGGGGTCTCCCATCCAAGTAATAACCAGGCCTGACCCTGCTTAGCTTTCCGCACTCAGACAAGCTGAGCCAGCATGAGCCAGGATTGTCTCTAGACCAAAACAACAACAACAAAGGGGATCAAAAGATAATTATTTCCTAACCTAGTGCCCTCCAGATGCACTGGACAGGTACTACAACCTCCATCAGCCCGCAACCACCAGAAGTAAGCCCCATTGAATTTCATGAATTTCAGGTAAGTGCGTATAGGATTGCAGTCTGTTAGTTGAACTTAAGTCAATGTGACTTAAAATTGTGACTAACTTGTCCCATTGATTTCAATTTGACCTAAGTTCAATTAACTTACAGCACAATCCTATGCATGTCTACTCAGAAGTAAGTCCCAGTGAGGTCAGTGCTTACTCTGAGGTAAGTGGTTATAGGACTGCAGCCTAAGTCTGTATCCATCCCATAGTGCTTAATAGATTGGGGGCTGGGTAGATGCTGGCTGGGGAATGCTGGGAGTTGTAGGACTTTTTTTCTGTCTAAACATGCATAGGATTGCACCCTTAGGCTGTGTGCTATCTTTACCATGACTTACAGACTTACAATAAATTGATCTATCCTGCTATACTTCTGTCTGTAATAAACCCATTCTAAGAGCCAATCTATAGAATAAGGTACTAGATTTCTGGACGCTACCACTCCAGGCTGAAGGTGGGGCTCTATTTTGTTTTTAAACCATTCTTTATGTTAAAAACAACTCCCATGTAGTAAAGCACATCAAAGGGAAAGGTTTAGCACAGTCCTCACCCTGATAAGCTAATTTACTACATATTAATTTATTTAGAAAATTTATATTCTGCTCTTTAGACAATAGCTTCTCCCAATGTCTAAAGGCCAGGATATAAATTTGCAGTAGATATTTGTTAAAATGAGAAACAAAGACCCACCTCTAACAATGGCACCACCTGATACATTATAATTACCTATTCCCAGCAAAGGTGTCTTTTAAAATAATAGTCATCCATTCAGCCTGGTGTGCAAATTGGATGCTAATTAAAACCATATGAATACCTGAACCTTTGCAGCTCAAAGCTGTAAAGTAAATTAGCATTTTATTTACTGGTCAGTTAACATGAGGTGAGGAGCAGCTGATATTGCACTACTTTTAATAAGGTCACAACTACAATAAATTATTTTGAAACGAATTGGACACCATCGCACAAAGATAAGCAATCTAGACTTGCAAAGAAGATAGGACAGGGAGGTATTTTTCAGTCCTGACATTTCCTGTAGCATTCTGGGATAGGAGGGGCTTAACGTGGCCCGAAACCACTAATTTTTTGGGAGATAATTGCCAAGATAAGTGGGAGCAGGGATCTGTGTGGACTGTGACCTACTAGTTCTTCAGACAAGCCCATCGCTTCATAGTGTTATGGGTTGGTCAAGATGACCGCACAGGTCCTTTTCCAACTCCTGTGGTTCTTGACTCTAAGATTTCAGTAAGTAGAGTTACTGGTGTGGTATCCAGAGCCAAAAGCTCTCAAAGACCTGACAATAAATAGACAGTGGATGGCCTGATGACATTCTGATTATGTTTTTCAATGGGAGCTAGGATGGTCCAAGAAGGCATAGGTGATGGTTGGAGATGACTCATCTTACTTCCCCAAGTAGTGAGTTAGGTCTGTGTGTGTGCGCGCGCGCATAGCAGAAAGTCAGTCGGTGATGAAACTGAGTTTGAAAGAAGGCTGAGAACTTACTTCATTCTCTGCAGGAAATCCTGTGACAGTATGGGTTCCCCTAGATATCTGATGGGGAACAGGAAACTGTTGGAGAGTGCTAACACTGTGAACCCCCATCTATGCTCAGCCTATATATACATGCAAATAAAACTTATATCACAGAAATGCCATAAGTTTGCAGTGACTGCCTTCTAAGAAAGCTAAATCCTGGGTAAGCGCTGGAACCCCTGAAACTTCTCACTGCACAGTAATGGGATGCACACACACTTGTAACAATATGTTGTAAGAGCAGAATATTTGTGAAGGTAGGCCTTCAAGTGATGCCCTAGTGGTTGGTTCTATATTGACAACCATGCTAGTAAAGTAGCATGATCTAGTAAGGCCATGGCCCACCTGGATATTCTACAGCTTGATTCCATGCTCCAGTATTGCGGTATCAATTCCATTGATCCAGTAGACATTGTTTACTTGGACTTCCAAAAGACTTTTGACAAAGTCCCTCACCAAAGACTCCTGAGCGAACTTAGCAGTCATGGAGTAAGAGGAGAAGTCTTCTTATGGATCAGTAACTGGTTAAAGAACAGAGAGCAGAGAGTAGGAATAAATGGTAAATTCTCCCAATGGAGAGATGTAAATAGTCCCACAGGGATATGTATTGGGACCAATGCTCTTCAACTTACTCATAAATGATCTGGAATCAAGAGTGAGCAGTGAAGTGGCCAACTTTGCTGATGACACCAAATTATTTCGGGTGGTGAAAATAAAAAGGGATTGTGAGGAGCTCCAAAAGGATCTCTCCAAACTGGGAGAATGGGCATCAAAATGGCAAATGCAGTTCAGTGTAAGCAAGTGTAGAGCTTATGCCAAGTTGAATTCCAACTTCAAGTATAAGCTGATGGGATCTGAGCTTGGTGATGGACCAAGAAAGAGATCTTGGGGTTGTGGTGGACAGCTCAATGAAAATGTCAACCCAGTGTGTGGCTGCTGTGAAAAAGGCAAACTCCATGTTAGGCATAATTAGGAAAGGAATTCAAAATAAAATTTCCAATATCATACTGCCTTCATACAAATCTATGGTGTGACCACACTTAAAATACTGAGTACAGTTCTGGTCAACACACCTAAAAAGGGATATTGCAGAGTTGGAAAAATTGTAGAAAATGGCAACTAAAATTATCAAGGGGCTAGAGCAACTCCCCTGTGAGAAAAGGTTACAGCAGCTGGGATTGTTTAGCTTAGAAAAAAGGTGAGTAAGGGGAGACATGATAGAGGTGTACAAAATCATGCATGGTGTGGAGAAAGTGGATAGGAAGACATGATTCTCCCTCTCTCATAATACTTAAACCCGGGATCATCCCATGAAACTGATCAGTGGGAGACTCAGGACAGATAAAAGGAAATACTTCTTCACACAGTGCATAGTTAAACTATGGAATTCAGTTCCACAAGAGGTAGTGATGGCCATCAATTTGGAGGGCTTTACAAGGGGAATGGACAAATTCATGGAGGAGAAGACTATCAGTAGCTACTAGCCCTGATGGCTATATGTTGCCCCCAGTATCAGAGGTAGTATGCCTATGTATACCAGTTCCAGGGGAACACAACCAGGAGGGTGCTATTGCACTCATGTCCTGCTTGTGGGTTTCCCGAGGGCAGCTGGTTGGCCACTCTGTGAACAGAATATTGGGCTAGATGGACCCTTGGCCTGATTCAGCATGGCTCCTCTTATGTTCTTATGTTAATTTCCTAAATCCCACTGGATCCAACAGGACTTATTCCCAGGTAATTGTGCCTAGGACTGCTGCACTATGAGCACATAATTATTATTAGTGAAGACAACTGATTAAGGGAGCAATCCTATGCATGTTTGTTATGACTGGTAATCATTCCTCTTTTGAAAGAGTGACAATAATCTATACGGGCCTGAAACGTTGGCTTATGGGACATTGGTCAAGTATGAACTGGAGTAACCTCTGGATTGAGAGTGAGAGAATATATGTGAACGAGATTGTGAAAGGGTGAATGTCTGAGTTGAAGTGAAGATAACATGTAAATGTAAATACAAATAGGAGGTTTTGGCCTAAAGGGATTAACACATGCCCAGCAGGGGATCAGACTTCAGGCTATGTCAATATTCAGGGAAATGATGAGTTTATGGATTAGGGAAAAACAGGCCTGTGGCTCACGCTGGCTCAGCTTGTCTGAGTGTGGAAAGCTAAGCAGGGTCAGGCCTGGTTGTTACTTGGATGGGAGACCCCGTCCTCTGGTTTCCTGCATTGAGCTGGGGGTTGGACTCGATGGCCTTGTAGGCCCCTTCCAACTCTATGATCTATGAAATCTATGAAAAAAGAGGTAGACAGTAGGAAATATGGCAAAGAATATAGTTAATATACATGTGGTCAGGGAGAAATGTCTAACTAGGGGAAAACACAATAGAATAATTGTGCTGGGAGTTGTAGGCCAAAAACATCTGGGGACCCAAGGTTGGAGAACACTGGTTGGAGAACACTGTCTTAGAGTTATAGGGTATGAGTACGGATGGTGAATTGCTGCCTTGCCATTAATGCTTGCATTTTCACCATAAGAGACTATATTAAGGAATCTGTATCTGTTCTATCTTTCATGTAATAAAAGTATTCCTGTATTTTCTGAATGTATTAAGTCTTGTTTTAATATAGAGATAAGTAGGGAACCTACACACACAAGCAATGCACGTTAGACTCCAGCAAAAGATCCTAGCACCTCTCGGGGTAGCGTGGGCTGGCACAACTGGCTGGGGGAATCAGGGATGCCAACTTTGACTCTATCTAATTGTAATAGGTTTAGACAGAAATATGTCCTACAACTCCCAGCATTCCCCAGCATTTCCAGAGGGACCTGGTCTGGATTGGGACCCTAGCATGTAGGATAGCTGGGATTCAGCCATTTCCCCCCCATGGTGGTCTCAATCAGGCCCCATGAGCCTACAATTTGCATGGGTGGGAAAAGCTCACATTCACTTCAATGGGAGTTTTTCTTCCCATGCCAACTGTCGGCGTGTGGATGGCGCCGCTCCAGGTCAGGACTGCAGCAGGGGGCAAAGGGCTAACCCCCCTACCTCCCCCCCATGCACACTAGGGTCCTGGTCTGGCTCGGCCCTTCACGCTGGCTATTTCTCAAACAATAATCCTGCACTCAAGGGCAAAACCCTTGATTATCGTCACTTGAAGTTTGGCCCCAACTCAGCTTGGATAAGTCATAGTCATAAGCAGTGTATCTGTATACCGCATTTTCCACAATACATTGCACTCACAGTGGTTCACAAAACAAATACAACGCCATGTTTATAATACATCACAATATAACATTAAAGGCATAATAATATATGAGGCCTAGAGTAACCTACACCCAGGTGTTACTCATTCCCTGAGAATAGTTACATTTCCTGCCCCTTGCAACAGCCTGTTGATGCACTGATAGTTAAATCACCTGTTGTTCTCACACCCCATGTAGGAAATAGGAAAAGATTAGGAGAAGCTGAATTTGAATTAACCTACTGAAATGAGTACTATTTGAGAGAAACCAGATTACAACTACTGGAGCTTTTTTTTCTTTTGTGGGGAAAATCCAATTAAGGAAAGTTATATTTTCCATACCACAGAGATTTGAATCTGATTTTAACCATCCTACTAAAAAAAGAGGGGGGGAAAGAGGCCACACTAGAATACTTCTATTATTATTAAAACAACAACTCTTTTTATCTAAGCTTTTCTGAATTAAAGCTATGCTCAATGTTTTGATTATACATTGCCATAAAATCAAATAAGTATGTTGAATAGATAAGATCAGATATACTTTTCCTGCTCTTTGACAACTCTTGTTTCAGTGCAGGCAGTTGGAAGTGAGTAGCTTTATATTCCATTGCTAATCCATTTTTTATTGCATGCCACAACCATTCAGAGATGCATAATCATTAGATGGAAGAACAATGAGACCTATTTCCTGTCACTCATCCAAGGAAGTGACTCTCTGAGGTTATAGCACAAGCCTTTTAGACAGAGAGAGATGAGAAAAAACCCTCACCGTTCAATAGAAGATAGTTGCTATGTGTGTCCCCAAAGGGAGGATATACAAAGAATGTAATGTGATATCTTTTGCTAGTATAGAAGCTTTTAGGTGTTGCCGTCACATAACTTTTAATTATGGCTGTCGAGCTACATGGGTCCAATAAAAGACATCACACATGGGTTACCTGGTGGACAAGTCTGCCAATGGCTCTTAGACATGATAGCAAAGGTGTGTTTTGGATTCAGCCAAACCCCAAACCAAATCGGACTGGTTCGAAAACCTTCAGGAGATGTCTCGATCAAAGCAAGGCTCCTCCGATGTGGGCCAGATCTGATTCTGAACTCTTCTGAAGTTTAGCTGGCTGGGGCATGCTGGGAGTTGTAGGCCAAAAACATCTGGGGACCCAAGGTTGGAGAACACTGGACTAGATGGACCTGTAGTCTGAACCAACAGGGCTCTTCTTATGTCCTTACCTGCGGTGGATCTATCACTCTTGGGACATTCAGTCTGGCCAATTGAACAATATCGTTTTACTTTATACCTCCTAGGACAGCCTTCCCCAACCTGCTGGCCTCCAAGTGTTTTGGACTAGAGATCCCATCATCTCTGATCATTGGCCATGCTGACTGGGGCTGATGGGAGTTGTAGTCCAACATATCTGGAGGGAACCACATTGGGGAATGCTGTCCTAGGACGTTTACACTTTTGAAAATACTTTTGAAAAAAATAAACCCTAACTGTTGCAGATGAATTTTAAGGTATGAATGTGAAGTATCAAACTTCCTTAATTCAATATGTCCCTTCCTATTTCAAATTCTCTAAACAAGCCCCATAACACATATGAGGGGGGATATAAACGTGAATTATTTTGCAAGCAAATGCAGGCTATGAGAACATGTTTGGAAATTTCCCCCCAGCTATTTTCAGCTGTATTTCAGATTTTCTCTTCCTTATCTTACAGTTTAGTTTTAAGAGGCATCCACTTATATACTGTATACTTAGTATCAATCCTCCATCCTTGTTTCTGAAGAGCTGTCCAGTCCAAGACTGGTTTAAACATAAAGAACCACAAGAAAGGAGATCAGGTGGTCCTGAAGTTGCTGATCAACAGTTAGTATCTGGACAGCAGACTGAGCAGGCACACAGCTGGTCAGAGTATGGTAAGATGCATTGTAGTTCTGTTTAGATTATACTCATCCGGCCCCTCGCCGGATCGTCACCTTGAAGTGGTGAGTGGGCTTGCATGTTCCGATGAATCCTGTGAGCAATGCCGTCGGGAGCTATGTACTCCCAGTAGGGTCACCCATGGCGGTAAGGTCCGGGGAGAGGAACCAGACAAAGAACGATCCAAAACATAAAGTCCTCAATGGCAGAACAGGCGGAAGATAATTAAACCTAAATTACAACGGCTGTGAAGGCGGATGAAGGCTGCAGCAGAGAATGGTTTTCCAATCGTCAGGGTAACCGTGCCATTGGATCTCTGCCATACTCTGTCAAGTTTGTGTGGTGATTCGTTGTGCACCGATCTCCCCACATAAAACAGTTTCACGCACAGGCGTCTTCCAACCCAACCCATCCAACCCAACCCAACCCAACCAAACAAAAACAAAAAAAGTCCCATGGCGACTGGCGAATGGCAACGGGGGCAGGACTGTGAATCTGGAAGCCCCTAGTCATGGACCAGCACATGGGCGGTGGATGCAGACTCAGTCGCCCTGTTCAAGGAACGAGGTAGTCGAGCAGCTCGGCAGCTGTATCCATGACTGAGCAGCCCTATTTAGGATCCACTCTGCTCACCCCGTATGGGGAGGGGGCTAGAAAAGGTGCCCTAAACATAGTCTACCTCTTTCTCCCCTGACTGGATTACCACGTCCAGTGGGGTCACCATTTTAGCGGTCGAAAAAGACATTTGAATTTTGGAACATGGAATATACGGACATTGCTGGATAACATAGATAGTGAACGCCCTGAGCGTAGGACTGCTATTATTGCAAGGGAGCTGAGACGGTTTAAGATTGACATAGCAGCACTTCAAGAAACTCGAAGGGCAGGAGAGGGACAGCTGAAAGAAGAAAAAGGAGGTTATACCTTCTTCTGGAAAGGACTACCTGAGCAGGACCGACGAATACATGGTGTAGGCTTTGCCATCAAAATGAACTAGTGAACTCTTTGTCAGAAGTTCCTACTGGCATTAACGAACGCCTGATAACTCTTCGATTAAAGCTCGCCAATAACCAACAGGTAACTATTTTGAGCGCTTATGCACCAACATTAGATGCTGATGATGACATCAAGGAAAGTTTTTATAGCCAGTTGGACACTCTCCTGTCAGAGATACCTAAGGAGGATAAAATTATCCTCCTGGGCGATTTTAACGCAAGAGTCGGGCGTGACTTTGATTTATGGCCAGAAACTATTGGAAAAGACGGAGTTGGTAATAGCAACCCGAACGGACTCTTACTTTTGTCTATATGTGCAGAGCATAATCTCACTATCACAAACACGCTCTTTCGACAAAAGAATAAGTTTAAAACATCATGGCAGCACCCACGGTCAAAGCACTGGCATCTTCTGGATTATGTAATTGTCCGTGTTAGAGATCGCCGCGATGTACTTCTTACTAGGGCCATGGTGAGTGCCGACGACTGCTGGACAGACCACCGACTAATCCGTTCCACAATGGTTATCAACATTGCTCCCCAACGTAGGCTTCAAGGAAGGAAACCAAGGCGTAAAATGAACATCCAAGTCCTTCAAGATCCTATTAAGCAAACTCGTCTTCAATCACTTCTTAAGGAACATCTACCTACGGAACCTCCTGACAACATTGAGGACCATTGGTCTAAGCTGAAAACCTCCATTACTGCAGCTTGTGAACAAACTATTGGATATGAAACTAAGAAACATCAGGATTGGTTTGATGAAAATGACAATGAGATTAAATATATAATTGACCAAAAAAGGAAAGCCTTCCAAATATGGCAAAATGATATTAACTGCGCTGCCAAGAAAAAAACCTACGCTAGCGCAAAGGCTGAGGTCCAAAGAAGAACAAGAGAACTTAAGAACGCTTGGTGGAAAAAGAAAGCTGAAGAAATTCAACAACTTGCAGAATCTCATGATGCACGGGGCTTTTTTAAGGCCACAAGGGCCATTTATGGACCAAAAACCTATGGTACAAACCCTTTACAATCAAAAGATGGCACCAAACTCTTAAAAGACAAAGAGTCTATTGCACTGCGTTGGAAAGAGCATTATTATGACCTTTTAAATCGTAAATCTAAGGTGGATAATGAGATTTTTCGCAAATCCCGCAAAAACAAATTAAAGAGGAACTTGCAATACTCCCCACTTTGGATGAAGTAAAAAAAGCCATTAATCAAATGAAGAACAACAAAGCTAGTGGACCAGATGGGATTCCTGCTGAAATCTTTAAAGAAGGGGGCCCCGAACTTGTACAACATCTTCATAAACTCATCGAAAAAATCTGGATAAGAGAAGAGATCCCAGAAGACTTCAGGGATGCCATAATTATCACCCTCTTTAAGAAGGGTGATAGAACAGACTGTGGAAACTATCGGGGCATTTCTCTCTTAGCAACCGCAGGTAAAATATTTGCTAGGATTCTCGCAAACCGTCTTCTATCTATTTCAGAAGAGATCCTCCCTGAAACTCAATATGGTTTCCGCCCCTCTAGAGGGACAGTAGACATGATTTTTACTGCACGTCAGCTCCAAGAAAAATGCCAGGAGCAAAATCAACCCCTTTATATGGCATTTATTGATTTGGCTAAGGCCTTTGATACTGTAGATCGTACAGCTCTCTGGACTATCCTTATGAAAATTGGATGCCCCAATAAATTTGTGAATATCTTGCGACTTCTCCATGACAACATGACGGCAACAGTTTTGGACAACAACGGCTCTCATGGTGCTCCATTTAAAGTGGGATCAGGTGTTAAACAGGGATGTGTTATCGCCCCAACATTATTTGCCATTTTCATCGCCATGGTTTTACATCTTGTCAAGGGGAAACTTCCCACCGGTGTGGGAATTATATATCGAACAGATGGAAAGCTTTTTAATCTCAGCAGGCTGAAAGCAAAAAGTAAGGTAATTACAACCTCCGTTGTGGAACTTCAGTATGCTGATGATAATGTGGTCTCTGCACATTCAGAGGATGATCTCCAAACTATCCTAAATGCTTTTGCAGAAGCATACGAAAAACTTGGTCTCTCACTTAACATCAAAAAAACCAAAGTGCTTCATCAGCAAGTGCAAGCCAATCCTTTGGTGATGCCATCTATCCAGCTTGGCGGGACAATACTGGAAAATGTCGATCATTTTCTCTATCTTGGCAGCTATCTTTCTGTTACAGCTAACATCGACAGTGAAATCCAGCATCGTCTGAGCTCCGCAAGTGCCGCATTTTCTCGAATGAAACATAGAGTGTTCGAGGATCGGGATATTTGTAAGAAGACCAAAACACTGGTTTATGAAGCCATTGTATTACCAACTTTATTGTATGCCTGCGAAACATGGACTATCTATAAACGTCACTTCCACCTCCTTGAAAGGTTTCATCAACGTTGCCTCCGGAAAATCCTGCAAATTACTTGGGAAGATAGGCGAACAAATGTCAGTGTACTGGAAGAAGCAAAGACTACTAGCATTGAAAAAATGATCCTTCAACGCCAACTTCAGTGGACCGGTCATGTTGTTCGAATGCCTGACTGCCGTCTCCCAAAGCAGTTACTTTACTCCCAACTCAAGGATGGAAAGCGGAATATCGGTGGTCAATATAAGAGGTTTAAAGATGTTCATAAGGCTAATCTAAAAAAATGCAATATAAACATCGAAAACTGGGAAGCTCTGGCCCATGAACGATCTAAATGGAGGTTGGCCTTTCACAAAGGTTCCATGGACTTTGAAGAAGCCCGAGTGCAAGGTGAAAGGGAGAAACGTGCTAAGCGAAAAGCACGTCAAATGAATCCTTTACAGGACCATCTTCTATCTGGTAACCTGTGTCCTCACTGTGGGAAGCTGTGTGGATCTAGAATTGGCCTCCACAGTCACTTACGGACCCATCGCTAGAGTCTACACAATCTTCTTTAGAATTTCCTCCTTTTATCCCGGAAGACAATCTTACTCGGTCACGAGTGATCGCCTGATGATGATGATGGTAAGATGCATTGTAGTTCTGTTTAGATTATACTCATTACTTTCTAAATTGCATTTTTCCATATGAATTAACATAGGTTTGATGGGATTCTGGATTTTATTCATCATTTGCAGCTGTTTAAGGGCACAATCTTATGCAAGTTTAACCAGAAAGAAGGCCTACAACTCCCAGCATGCCCAAGCCAGCATAGCTGGCTCA
This sequence comes from Shinisaurus crocodilurus, assembly GCA_021292165.1. Taxonomy (NCBI): domain Eukaryota; kingdom Metazoa; phylum Chordata; class Lepidosauria; order Squamata; family Shinisauridae; genus Shinisaurus; species Shinisaurus crocodilurus. The sequence goes on along the minus strand of CM037878.1, from coordinate 270,504,428 downwards.
GGCATGCTGGGAGTTGTAGGTCTCCCCCCCCCCCCATCTAAACTTGCTATAGTATTGTGCCTTGATTGTTTTAAATGTGTCTATATTGAAGATTTTATGTTGTGTTTTTATCATGGCGTATCTTGAGTTTTAATTTTTGTGAACTGCCCAGAGAGCCTTGGCTATTGGGTGGTATAGAAATGAAATGAATATGCAAACTTTATGTAAATCTGTGTCCTCTTTTTTGGTGATGCATTTCCTCTTTTTGGCAATAGATAATTTATTTATTTGTTACATTTATATCCCGCCTTTCCTCCAAGGAGCTCAAGGTGGCGTACATGATCCTTCTCCTCTCCATTTTATCCTCACAACACCCCTGTGAGGTAGGCTAGGCTGAGAGTCAGTGATTGACCCAAAGGCGCCCACTGAGTTTTATGGCTGAGTGGGGACTAGAACCCAGGTCTCCCCAGTCCTAGTCAAACACTCTAACTACAGTAATACCTTGGATTGCAAGTAACTTGGTTTGAGAGTGTTTTGCAAGACAAGCAAATTTTTAAATATTTATTTAATTTTTTTTTACTTGATATACAAGCGACGTCTTGCAATACAAGTACTGTAGTATGGCTTAAATTAAAAATCTCTGTACAAATTTTTTGGGGGGGATTTCGTTTTGATATAAGAGTGTTTTGGATTACAAGCATGTTTCCGGAACGAATTATGCTCTCAATCTAAGGCATGACTGTACTACATCACAGTGCTTCTCAATGCATAAATAGCTACCCTATAAATAAATAATGGTTAAAATAAACTATGGCTTAGTGTTACTCCCAAGCTGGCTGCTGTGAAAATTGTAATACCTCCAGATTTATCCAAGATGTTAGTATCAGGTGTGAGCAGCCTAATGCTTTCCCAGTGTATAGACAATTTAACCTTTATGGCTGCAGCTGATCGTGCTTGGTTGCAAATCAGCTATAATATCTCTCTGGATGTCCCTTCATGGTGCTTTCAAATGAACCTTCCCTGAACTCTGAGGGAACATTGAGCACTTGTTTGAAAAATAAACAGTGCATCCTGTGATAATGAGGTCACCACAAGATGATCTGGAAATAACTTAGCTCAAGCACATCCCACTGACTTGACTTGAAACAATACACCGGGGAGCGCAGTGCAGTCCCTCTGTGCTTCTTGCTCTGTTGCCACCTGAATGTGCCAGATCAACGTTACATTACATGATCATCAGTATTCCACGGTGAACTCTTCCCCATCGGCAATTAGAATAGGTGAACATTCTGTGACATCATAGCTGCTCAGCCACTGTTGGAGGAGGGGGAGAGTGCCAATGACAGGCAAAGGGCTCAGTCAGGTGACCAGTATTTTACCCCATTATATACAGAACTTCATGTGTTGCAGAGAATCCGCTTGTTCTCAAAGGCGAATTGCAGTACATAAGAACATAAGAAGAGCCATGCTAGATCAGACCAAGGGTCCATCTAGTCCAACATTCTGTTCACGCAGTGGCCAACCAGCTGCCCACGGGATCCCACAAGCAGGACATGGGTGCAATAGCACCCTCCCGCACATGTTCCCCAGCAACTGGTGTACATAGGCACACTGCCTCCGATATTGGAGGTAGGTAGCATATAGCCATCAGGACTAGTAGCCATGGATAGCCTTCTCCTCCATGAATTTGTCCAACCCCCTTTTGAAGCCATCCAAATCAATGGCCATCACTGCATCTTGTGGTAATGCATTCCATAGTTCAACTACATGCTGTGTGAAGAAGTACTGCCTTATTATTTGTCCTGAATCTTCCACCAATCAGCTTCATGGGATGATCCCAGGTTCTAGTATTATGAGAGAGGGAGAAAAATGTCTCCCTATCCACTTTCTCCACACCATGCATCATTTTGTACACCTCTATCATGTCTCCCTTTATGCCCCTTTTTTCTAAGCTAAACAATCCCAGCTGTTGTAACCTTCTCTCATAGGGGAGTTGTTCCAGCCCCTTCATCATTTTTGTTGTCATTTTCTGCACTTTTTCCAACCCTACAATGTCCTTTTTTAGGTGCGTTGACCAGAACTGTACACAGTGTTCTAAGTATGGTGGCACCATAGATTTGTATGAAGGCAGTATGATCTTGGCAGTTTGATTTTCGATTCCTTTCCTAATTATGCCTAACATGGAGTTTGCCTTTCTCACAGCAGCTGCACACTGGGTCGACATTTTCATCGAGCAGACAACAGGAACATTCGCACTCCCACTGAAGCTGATGGGAATGTTGCCATTGCGTTATTTCAGTGGAAGGGAGAAAGGTCAAGCTCACTGTATTTTCAGCGCTTCATGAAGTTAGCTTTTATGTTCCTCATGGAGCTCAACCTCATACACTCCCAAGTTCACAGCCAGGGTATCTGGGGGCTAGCAGGAAGTCTATTCAGCGGGCAACATTTGTCCTCTCAGTGTGTCGAGTGCTCAGACTGCCAAAGCACAAATGTAGGAAGCTGCTTTTTAAAACCTGGGATGAAGATCATCACTGAAGAATGAGACCAGAAATTACTCAGATATAATAGGAAGCTTGATGTCATGTAGAATTTTATGGCTTACCAGAAGAGCAGAGGCATCCCATACTCCAAAAAGGGATAAATTTTTCTCACTTGGCCTGCCAGTTCTTATAACAATGCCACTTGAATGATCTAATAAAAGAGGATGTCCACCCGTCCGTCTGTCTGCAAACTCTGCACCATAGCGCCAAGACCCTGAAACCTAGACACCGGAAAATTGGCATGCATACTAAGGGGACAGTAGTGGTATGCACCTCAGGGTTGTTTTTAAAAGCAAGAATTCATTTTAATTAATTAATTAATTAATTATATTTATGCCCATGTGGTTGAAGCCTGCATCTTCAGCCCCTGGGAGCAAACTTCCCTAACCAGTACATAGCTTTGAGGTCCATACAGTTTGAAGCCAGGGGAGATTAGTAGGCCAAGGGTCAGAGTAATGTGCCTGCCCACTCCCCCGCTCAGGGGAATGGAGTGGACAGACCTCTCCCTCAGAGGACTTATAGGGATGCACCATGACAGGGGTCATGCCTAGGGGTGCACCTTCACTGAGACAAAGCAGACACAATGTGTCCAGCTATCTGACGGTTGTGTAGGGTTGTTTGAAGGGCTATTCCAACCCATGTGAAGCCAGGTCCATTCACCAGTTATTAATAAGAACAGGATAAACCTACAACTGGGGCAGTATCATAGTGGCCTATGCTCTGTCCATATTGCCATATTCATCCATCCATCCATCCATCCAAAATAATTTCAGCCGCATGGCAGCATTCAATACGGCCCACAAGAAAATAAATAAAAATGATTTAAGCAAAAATGCAGGAACTGTGCAAATAAAAGTGCAGCCAAAATAAAGAACCCATATCTCCATACAGCAGTAAAAGCAAAACAAAGCAGTGCTGGCCACCAGCCCACATCACAAACCATAGCCTGCAGAAACCATATTACAAACTCCAGTTTAAAAAGCATACCTGAAGCACACCATCAACAGAAAGACCCAGTAAGCAGCATGGTTTGCCTCTGTCACCTAGGAGATAGTGAAGTCAGTACCAGGTGGATCTCCTTTGGGAGGGAGTGATCTCAGTCTTTCATCAGATTGGAGATAAGAGAAGGGATTCCCTTGCTATTGCTAGTACTAGCTGTGGAAAGCCTGGGTTTTCCCTTGCTAGCACTAAGGCTAACAGGGGGATCTCTCCCCTATCTCAGAATTCTTGATGATGATTAGTGGATCGGCTCCTTCTCTATGGAACTCACCACCTGTTGATGTCAGGCAGGCACAATTTCGTTTTTGGTGCCTGCTGAAGGCATTTTTACTTAAGCACACTTTCCCTGACTAACCAGCCACAGTTTTATTGGTACAAATTAATTTTAAGGGTCTTAATTCTGTATTTCAATTATTGTTATGATTAATTTCTCCCCTTGTTATTGTTCACCACTTGGATATTTTTACTGGATGTGGAGCAGGATATAAATCTTGTAAGCAAACAAATAAATGAGGGAAGGGATTCCCTTGCTAGTGTTGACACTAGTGCCAGATATGGAAAGCCTGGAGTTTCTCTTGCGAGTGCTAGCAAGGAATCCTTTCTGTATTTCCAATCTCTGAGGATCGGGGATAAGGAAGGGACAGGAAACACCGCGCAGGGCCACCATGATTTTTTTCGGTGGCAGCAGATGCAGCAGGCTCTGGGAGGCTACCAGAAATGGCTTGGTGGGCTTCATGTGGCCTGGAGGCCATTTTACAGCCCTACCCTACAAATAGACCTTTGGTGAGTATTTGAATTGAGCCAGAGTTTTAATTCAGAAAAAACGACAACCACTCAGCTATCAGCCATGTGGATAAGTACTATTTAAAGGCTTAAGATTAAGTAGATATTGGACACATCATTGCAGGATCAAGGTTGTGAAAATGATTGCGATGATGGGAAGAAGGTATTCTTCATCTCTTTGCACAGCTAATTCCCACTGTCTTCTGCAGTCTTGGCTCTGATCATGCAGTCCTTTTCAGAAATAGAAGAATGCAATTCTATTTCTATGAACTATAGCAACATTGTGATTTAAAAAATAAAAAAAAGCAAGAGAAGTATTTTAAAGGGTTCTTAAAGGTTGGTGCTGATAACACCACTCAGCCCTTTAAAAGTTACTGTACCTCCAAGACTGACTGGGGAGTTTATAATTGAAATATCTGCCTTAGCGTGATATACATCTATCTGATAAAATGGGCCAGCCGCTGCCAGGTCCTTTGTGGAACTCCATTGTATTGATTACAGCTGAGTCAGATTTGTAATTTCCCTGGTTACTTTAGTTCTTTAAAGACAACAGTGTAGTTAAGAGCTAGTGCAGTGTCGCGGTTACAGGCACGCACTGTAAGCTACAAATTCTCCATTCCGATCTCAACTCAGGAGCCATGAACCTGGTGGCTGTAGCCAAGCCGCTAAGGGACTAGCTCAGACGTAATGCCAAACCATGGTGTGTGGTGCAACGTGAACAAGCCTTTAAGAAAACGTCCCCCCCCCCAAGCTAACATGCACCCTCTTCCCCTCTTGTTTGCAGTTCCTTCCCTCTCTTTCTGGTTTGAAGCAAACCATAGTTTGACATTCTGTCTCCACCAGCAAACTATGGTTTGCTCATGCTCTGAAAATCAAGATCAAACTTTTCATGCAGGAGGGGAGGAGGGAGTGTAAGAGGCTGAGGGTCGGTCCCCCCCCCCTGAATTAAAACTCTGACTCTTTCACATGGTGTCAAACCATGATTCGGCATTACATCTGAACCAGCCCAATTTCTTAGCCTTGCCGCCGCCAACACATCCTGTGTCTGTCAGCTAGGCCTTTGCCTTTGGAAGCTCAAGACACCAGGGGTTTGATCACATGGTGGCCTTACTGAGGGGCAGCTCGTCGTGTTCTGTTTTTTTCCTTTCAATGCAGAATTTCACGGTATCTATCACACCACCAAAGTTTTCCTCCTGCCCCCCCCCAATTGTGTAATGTGATCTCCTGTCCGCATACCTATCTTTCGCCCTCCCTGCTGCCACCTCTTCCCCACCACCCTACCACCATTTTCCTCCTCCAAGTTCTGTCCTCCACCGTGGGCATGCATGCAAGTGAGCCAATTCACCTGTGCGTGCACACGTTTAAAAAAAATAAAAATGAGGCGGAATTGTGCAAGACCATTATTGTGGAGGTTTGCAAATGCGCATTTTTGAACGGTCACTGCAGGAGTGTGCAAGTACTGCACCATCAAAATTAAATTAATAAATAAAGGGAAAACAGCCGGTTTGTACTACGCCAACCGGAAACAACATGACATAAATTTTACTATGCAGGGACATGCCCATTCAGAAACATCACAATAAACGTCACAGCCGCACACACCCAGAAATGCTTCAAGGTCCCCAAAAGAGGGACACATAGTTGAGCCATCCTATGGGCATGCTGGAGTTGTAGCCACATTGGACCCAAGTTGGACCCAGAGTCTGTGCTGTGCAGTATTATGGTGTGCCAGAAAAAAATTAATGGTTTTTCCTTGATGTGAAAAAAAAATGGGCAAAGGGGGGGGGAAGTCACAGGGTGGCTGCAGGACGATGATGACATCGTGTGAACAGCTTGCAAAATTGTGCAAAACGGGGCAAGGCGACAGCCCATTTAAAAAAGCCTCCTCTGATCAAGCTGCAGATGCCCGCTTGACTCCAGGGTGCTACAACATTTGGCTCTGTATACTTGGCTTGGTATAGGAAAGGTCTGCACGGAGTGAAAAAAGATACGTGGAACAGCTGCCTTATGAAAAGTACTCAGCTATTGAAACAACAACAAGGGCATTCTGTCTGAAGGCGACTGGCCGGGGTAATCCAAATGGTTATTTTCCATTTTCTGAAAGAACCTTTTTTGCCTTTGAGCTCCCAATCTCTAATCCTGGTATTCTGTAGCAGTAGATCTGGATCCCCTCGAGATTTTTTTAAATTTTTTTTTAAGGTTGCTGAAATCTGGACATGAGCCCAGAGTATTTTACTGAATTAGGTTTTGTCCTTGCATTGTAATTATAGTAGCAGTGCTGGAACATGCTCAGGACAAGCCCTAAAAAAAAACCAACGCACTATGTTCAGAGGAGACCTTTTTCTTTCTTTCTTTCTTTCTTTCTTTCCTTCTTTCTTTCTTTTAAAGCCTCTTTTATTCTATGCCAGCAATTCCCAGTTAGTAGGTTAGGACACTATCGTATGTCTCTCCAAAGTGGTGTCGATGTAGCTAGGTTGCCAGCAAGTGCAGGGAGAGGGTGGCCCACAGCTGGAAACACAGAAAGCGACTCTAGCAGTGGCATGCCCAGACTCCACACTGAGACTGGAAATCCAGCTGTGTGCAGTGCAGGTCACACACACGGGCTCCTCAGTTGTCCAAAACAGCAAAGAGTTTTGTGGCAACTTAAAGGCCGACAAATTTATCCCGGCATAAGCTCTCATGGACACCATCCACTTCATCCGATGCATGAAGAGTTCACCTCAAATTGGCAGATTTATATAGATTGATATATCTGATGAAGTGGACAGTGTCCAGGAAAGCTGATGCCAGGAGGATAAATGTGTTAGTCTTTCAAATGCCACAGGGCTCTTTGTTCTTTTTGCATCATAACACTGAACCCCTCTTACAAGTCTCCATTCATAGGAATTCTCTGACACAATGTTTGTGCAACAAGAAAAAAAAGAAAAAGAAAAACCACCAATTATTTTTTTTAAATAAACACCAAGGACAGCTGTGTTGGCTATGAGAAAAATTCCACACAGTGTCATTCCTTTTTCAGGCCAACTCAAAGTCCACGAATAATGTGCAAGCTTTCAAGGTCTCCAGATCTGTTCATCAAGCAAGATGTTACAAAAAGCAGGTTGGTGGTGGTGGTGGGGAAATAGGGAGAAAAAACAAAAACAAAACACGCTGGCAGGATGTTGTAGTCAGGAGGATGTCTGCATGGCCAGAGTCTGGAGATGATATGGAGGAAGAAGGGTCACAGGCATTCAGACTGGGCTCTGTGCCAGGTGATGTGATGGCCTTTCCCTCTGTTATTCCCCTCCCCCCACCTGCCAAGCTGCTTTTTCTGTAACACCTTGCCTGATTAAGAGAGCTGCAGATCTTGAAAGCTTGCATGTTTGTTTGTTTTTATCTTTGAGTCGGCCTAATAACAGTATTACATTGTATGTATAGATTCTGGAACGTTTGCAAAGGTCATTGTATCATGGGAAGCGGGGTGGGGGGAGGCAAATGGTTGCTCAAATAGTTGAGTGCACTCAGAGGGTGAGTACATTCTAAAGCTCCTCTCCGTGAAAGTCACAACTTTGCTCTGAGCCAGTGCCGGCTCCAGGTTTTGAGGGCCCTTGGGCAAAACACCCCTCCCTGAGTGCCTCTCCACCTTCTCACCGGCCATCGTCACCAGCTGCTGTTGCCCTTCACCCTCTTTCTCATCATTGCTACCACTTGCTTGCTTGCTTGACAGCCAGAGAGCCAGTGAAAAAGTAAGCAGTGGCATCAACTGCTCCTCCTTCTCACCTTCACCATGGCCTGGGCCGGAGCAAAGAGGCGGGTGAACAGGCAGGTTGCCACTGGTGAAGTCCAAGGGTCTCTTGTCAGTGGGCCCCTGCTGGGCTGTGGGCCCTCGGCAGGTGCCTGACCGTGCCCACCCTTGATGCCGCCCCTGCACTGAGCTCAGCCCACATTATGCCTGCTGCCGTCTGCAGAGTGGTCAAAGGGAATCTCAGTGGAGGCAATGCGGGCTGTGAAGTTTGCAAGACACTAGACTACTAGCTGTTGGTGTGGGATTAAGAGCCAGCGTGGCGTAGTGGTTAGAGCAGGGCTCTCCAAACCTTGGGTCCCCAGATGTTGCTGGCCTACAGCTCCTAGCATACCTAGTCAGCATGGCCAATGGCAAGGGATTCTGGGAGCTGTAGTCCAGCAACATCTGGGGACCCAAGGTTGGTTGGAGAGCCCTGGGTTAGAGTGTTGGGCTTAGGACTTGGGAGATCCCGGTTCTAGTCCCTGTTCGGCCACAAAGCTCACTGGGTGACTTTGCCCCAGTCATTGACTCTCAGCCTAACCTACCTCACAGGGTTGTTGTGTGAGGATAAAATGGAGAGGAGGAGGACTGTGTAAGCTGCCGTGGGTTCCTTGCAAGAGGAAAAAAGGCTGGATATAAATGTAATAACAAATAAATAAAATACCAGACTGCATCTATTTTGTGTATTGATTTTTGCAACCAGGGAACTCTTCTCTGAACGTCTGGTTTGGAGTTAAAATGCTGAACTAGGAGTGGGAGAAAAATCCCATCCAGCTGTGCCTTCAGAAGATGGTGATGTAAGTGAGCAGTGGGTGACTAGGAGCTCATTGACCAAGGGAAATGACTCCATCCAAGATTCAGTATAATATACCTACTGCAACCTTTGAGGCCTTGTTTAAGACCTTTTAAGTGCTACTAGTCCTTCAATGGCTTCCCTTAGTAAACATCTGCTGTGGAGAAGTATTGGATTCCAGCTGTTTGCAGCTGTAAATCCTTGTATGCCTAATATTTACACAGTGGGGAGTGAGGAGAGGCTGTGTTCACTGCTGTATTCCCCCCCCCCCTGCGCCACTCCACATTCCTTCTTCCACTCAGCCCCCCTCCCCATGAAAGAAAGAACCCCAAACAACTCACTCTGGGATAAAAACAAAAAAAACACACACCCAAAACCCTTTTGTTGCGCTTGAATCATTTAGTACTCATGACACCACAAAATTGCAGCTTCTCAGCAAAGCTATGCAAGCAGGCCAGGCCGGTGAGGGGAAGCAATTTGCAATGCTGCTTTATCCACCTCTTGGCATCTGAGCAGTTTAGAAAGTCAGCACTAAAGTTGGGGGTGGTGAGGGTAGCACATGAATGATGAGTTGCTTTCTGTCACTCAGCCAGCTTAGAACAATTGGCACTCTCATACACACACACACACACACACACTTCCTCCAGCGCAAGCTTAAGCCATGCTTCTTAGATTTCATAGATCATAGAGTTGGAAGGAGCCTACAAGGCTATCGAGTCCAACCCCCTGCTCAATGCAGGAAACTAGAGGAGGGGTCTCCCATCCAAGTAATAACCAGGCCTGACCTTTCCAGGTCAGTAATAACCAGGCCTGACCTTATTATGACTCTTTCTTCCCTGCTTGGTACCTTACAAACAGACAAAGGAAAAACGATCCATTCAGCTGGTTTAATACAGCCTTCTCCAACCTGGGGCTTCTCCAGATGTGTTGGGCTACAACTCCCATCTGCCCCAGCCAGCATGGCCAGTGGCCAGAAATGATGGGAATTGTAAATCCAAAGCACCAGGTTGGGGAAGGCTGCTTTTATGCCACCAAGGGAACCCCCCCCCACAAAACTGCAAAGAGACAAAATGACCACATGTTCAGACATCGAACTGGTTTTCCGTGTCAGGGTACTGCTCTAGAACCCCTGCATGGGGGCAGTATGCAACCTATCACTCAGCCTTTGGAGTGAGCATGCTGCCTGGAGGTATGCAGAACACCTTGGAGAAGGTGTGAAATTCCAGGAAGGACTTCCACCCTTAAAGGTGGCCTCAAAATAATCTGAAATAAAATCAATAAATATTCCAGCACTGGCTAACTGCATCTGGCTGTGCATATAAGAGTAGAAACCTGAATCCATCTACACAAGCCTCTGTTGTCACCCTTTCTCTTCCATTTAACTATCTCTAGGAGAACTTCCATGGGGCACTTTGGGGGCAGGAAAAAGGGGAGGGAGATTAGGAGAAGCTCCTGCTTTGTTCTTCTAATGATACTTCCCTACTCCAGTGAGGTTTCCCAACCTTCCCAAGGGATTTGGAAGGGGAATGGAGCAGTTCTATTCTATTTATTTTCTGATGCCACTGTTGGAAACAGCACTCCGGTTCATTAACGCTTGCATGCAATCACATGTGACGATCTGTGCATGTTCAAGATAGATTGGCTGGGTGCCCTACTTACAGAGGCAAGTGCCTCTATTTTGGGGAGCTGGCCAAGGACAGTCTTCTACTTGAAGGTGTCCTCTATTTGAAAGACTGTCCTGTCCAATTCTGGTTTAAAGTCAAGGAACCGTAAGAAGCAGAGAGCTGGGACGTTGGAGTTGCCCATCAACACTTAGCAGCTGGACAGCAGACTGAGCAGGCACACAGGTCACCTGGTCAGTCTCCTCCACGGTGGTGAGATTTCTTGTATTTCTATTTCAACAATAGTTATTCTTTCTAAATTTGCACCTATAGATAGAAATTTACACGTGCATATGTTACGCAAATTTGTCATCTTCTGTCCTCCTTTTTGGGCAATATGTTTCCTCATTTTTGGCAAGGCGTAAGTGGCCACCCTAGTTCAAGATGGTTGGTGTTGGGTTGGTCAGCAGGGGTCCAGGCATTCCGGTTGTCTGGTTTGGGGGCCCGTCTTCAAAATGTTTGAGAAGCTAGTAAGAAGAAGGAGTGCCTATCATCCTTCACCGAATATATACTGAGTAACCACAGCACCCTACCCCCAAAATTAGAGAGGCGGGGGTGGGGCAGTGGGGTTAGATCAGAAGGTAGCTCCAGGGCATGGTTGAGTCCAAGCACCTCTCATTTCAGAAATTTACCACAGTCACGATCTGCTTAATCAAAAATCCCGGGACACATTCCAGAATTCCTACTGAGATGTTCACAGGCAGGGGTTCCTTTCCCCACTTTCTACTTATGAGCGGTCTTTACAAAATGTTCCACAGACCTTTGGTCTGTTCCAGCAGGGCTCTTCTCCTTATGTTCTTCTGAGAAGAAATTGCAGAAAATAACAGAAAAATTAAAGACAACCTCCCGGAACAGGGCCAAAGTTGAGCAGCAAGTTTAAACCACTTACTGCAGTCCCTACCCTTGCTTGGAAATATATTCTTTCCCTACCTCATACCACGCTCACACAGTAAATTTAGAATCACCATCTTCTCTCCCGTCCTCAGTTAGCAATTAAAGGCACAATCCTATGCATGTTTAGACAGAAAAAAGTCCTACAACTCCCAGCATTCCTCAGCCAGTGGAATTAGGCTATCTGTAAAGGGCAATGGTGCAGCTTGGTAATTTTAGACCAGGGCTCTCCAACCTTGGGTCCCCAGATGTTGCTGGCCTACAGCTCCCAGCATACCCAGCCAGCATGGCTAATGGCAAAGGATTCTGGGAGCTGTAGTCCAGCAACATCTGGGGACCCAAGGTTGGAGAGCCCTGTTTTAGACCCTGGACTTAATAATCTTATAGGGGGGCCCTTTAGACATTACTTCAGTTGCAAAGCAAACAACAAACATTTCTCTTCTTCTTCTTCATGATATGTTAGAACAGTAACAAAAAAAATGTGATTTAAAAAATCAGGGCATGTGCAGTGCTGCATTTTAAATTCACTTAAATCATAGCATCGTCATGACGACAGGAATAAAATGGAGTTTGCTTCAGCTGCTCTGATGCCCTCATCACCTGCCGCTCTCTGGGTGGTCATTGGGGGGGGGGGCTCCTAGACTGTGGGGTCCTGGATTGTGGGATCCTGGACTTTGGCCCCAAGGTCCAACCCTGGCCGCACCACTGGAAGAGGACCAGAACATGGATGAATACAATAGGAACCACACTTTCTAATGCCCTGGCAGGAATGCAAATCCTCTGCAGATATGAAGCCAGCTAAATTTAAACCAGCAGTGTAGATTGTAGTGCTAGCTAGGAAATACATAGCCCACTAGCTACGGAGGCATAGCCAGATTACTGGTAGGAAATGGAGATGAGCCATTGCTTATTTGTTCCAGAATGCATTGCTAGGTATAATCTGATACCTGCTACACCTACCAGTGATTCGTTTAGTCTGCAAATCTCCATTTTGAGATGGGGTCTAAACTGCAGACCTCATGGCCACAATATCTGGCCATTTTTTTTTTTAATTTTTCTGTCTTTTCCCCTATTCCCTGTTTTTTGAATCACCTAGCCCAGTGATGGCAAACCTTTTTGAACCCGAGTGCCCAAACTGCAATACAAAACCAACTTATTTATTTCAAAGTGCCAACACTGCAATTAAACCTGAATACTGAGGTTTTAGTTTTAGAAAAACAACTCATACAGTTGTCCGAACTAATTAACATCTTTTGTCTTAAAAGAAAAACACAATAACAGAACTTTCAATGATACAAACAGTTTTTTGTTGGGAAAAAAAATCAACTCAAAAAAGTATTATAGTACTACATTGTACACATAGCCTGAAGGGAATTTATACAAACTTTTAAAATAATTAGGCACATGTATTTTTGGATGAGGGATTCTCAACTTGTAATATGATTATATGCCAGACTGAAATTGTATGGGGCAAGCTTTACCCCGGGTCCTTTCCCTGCTTCTACAGGTGTCGGATTAGTAAAAGTAAAAGTCAACCTGTACTAGGATGAGCAAGATAAACAAGAAAACTAAACGTGCTTAACACATTTTAAACACTTTATGTCTTGGACTGCAAACACTGCATTAGGTAAAACTTTGCATTGGGCATGCTTTTGCACAATTAATGTGATTTTTGCTATTGCATGCATGCTGATAATTTGTCAAACCTTGGCTCATACTCCGTTAGTTTGAAAGCAACACATGCAGCACTCAGGTCAACTGTTAGGGCTTTACATCCAAGCCATGCTCTGTGCATCATTCTTCAAAATCTTTTAAATGTGATAACAATGTAGAAAAGAATTCTGTAACAGGAATTCTAGAATAAAATCATTCTGTTCCACACTGAGAAAGAACAAAATCATTAGTGTTTTGCAGAAGGCCTAGCCTGATGAAGAGTTCTGGAGAACTTGAAAGCATGCACACTTTTGAGGCATTTTGGTTGGTCCTACTAAAGGTATTACCCAACTGTGGTCGGGAGATTTTTTCTTCTCATGGGCCACCATGGCTATCTTTATTTCTTCACTGAGTAACCCCAGTACCCCTGGAATTATTGGCCATATGAGCATAGGAAGTTGACTTAGCCAGACTATTGATCAATGTAGCCCAGTACTATGGGACCATTCTAACTTGAAGGCAGCTCCATAGGGCATAAGAACAGAAGGAGAGCCCTGCTAGATCAGACCAGAGGTCCAATTAGTCCAGCATTCTGTTCACACAGTGGCCAACCAGCTGCCCACGGGAAACCCACAAGCGGCACATGAGTGCCACAGCACCCTCCCAGTTGTATTCCCCACCCCCAGCAACTGGTATACACAAGCATGCTGCCCCTGAAGGTACCATATAGCCATCAGGAGGACCAATAGCCATTGATCCCCTTCCCCCCGACCCGATGCCTTCCACATGTGTTGGACTACACCCCCCATCACCCCCAGCCAGAATGACACAGTCTAACACATCTGGAGGGTGCCAGGTTGGGGAAGACTGCTATAGGGTCTTAGGCAGAGGTATTTCCCATCTTTGCTACCCAAGATGGTTCAATTGAAGATGTCTGTGACTGAACCTGAGATCTTGAGCATGCAAAACATATGGTATATCCCTGGGCTATGGATGCTTGGCTCCTTATCATGTTGGGCAAATTGTCTAGGCCAGTGTTCTCCAACCTTGGGTCCCCAGCTGGCTGGGGCATGCTAGGGAGTTGTAGGCCAAAAACATATGGGGACCCACGGTTGGAGAACACTGGTCTAGGCCAAAGGGTCAAACGTGTAGGCAGGCTTGAGCCCCAGTGTCCCCCTGAAGTCCTCGGGGGGGGACGACGACGACGACGACTGCTTCATAAGACTTTCCATTGGATTCCTGCCATTTAGTTTGTATAAAGATTTATCTCTAGGCCACTTCATACCTTTTGGTTTTCCTACATGTGTGTGACTTGCTGTGGATTTGTGCATCTGTAATAAGCCACTGGGTGGCTGCCTGCGACTTCCGCAGAGCATCCATGCTCACATACTGTGAATTTACATATGTTTAGGATACATGATAATTTACACCCTGGTTTCATGTATGTTCTTCTGGGGGTTCCACATGGACCTGTGGCCCGATTGGAAGTCCACCAGGAGGAGACTTCAGTGCAGTGGCTCCACTTCTGTGGAACTCCCTGCCTCTGGTGGTCAGGCCGGCTCTGACGCTGTGTTGTTTTCAGTGCCTAATGAAGACGTCTTTGTTCCAGGAGGCCTTCCTTGCTGGCCAGCCATGGTTTTAATATTGTTCTGTTTTTAATGCATCGTTTTTATTCTTTTATCTGATTTATCTTTCAGTTATTCACTGCTCTGGAATCTGTCTAGATATAGAGCTGTATACAAGTGCTGTAAATAAATAAAGTGAAATAAAATAAATAAAATGTTCCTACACAAAAGTGTTTTCTGCTTAGGGATATGTAATGTGTGAGGTGGCCCTGCATGTGACTCTTGAGGGACTTGATGTAGTCATCCGACCAGTATAGTGAACATGCGTGCTTCTAGATTTCCAGCTGGGAGGAGTGTGTGTGTGTGTGTGTGTGTGAAAGAGATAGTGAGCGAGAGAGAAGGGGTGTGTGAGAAAGGGGTCTGCCTTTCCCAGAACCACTTCCTGCACCCAGAGTTGCATCTTTTATGATCCTTCCAGATGTAGGGCTTCTAGCACTATCAATCAAAAGCTATTGCGCAGCTATATTCCATCTTTTCCGTCCTTAATGGATTTTTTTTTTCTGGTAAGAAAAGAAGACAGAAGGAGCAATGGGAAAACACAGGAGGTTTGCAAATGGATGGACACACACATACACACACACACACACACACACACGTCAAATTCCATGAATGAGGCAGGGCAATTGCACAATAAAAGCCTCATCTGGAAGCAGGGGGAGTGCCAAGAGACCCGTCCTATGCATGTTTTCTTGGAGGTAAGCCCTACTCAGTGGGGCATATTCCCAAGTAAGTGTACCTAGGACTGCAGCCCAAAGTAGGAAAGGCGGGGGGGGGGCTGATGAGCTTCCCTAACAAGTGCTGCAGTTCTTTGTACTGTACAGATTGGACATTTCTCATTTCTCGCGTCATAAACTTTGACGGGCTACTACAGCCCCTTCATCAGTTGCTTCACAAGTTATGTGGCACCTTAAAGGCTAACACGTTTGGACACTGCCCATTCCGTCAGGTGTGCGAGTTATACATTTCTTACACAGAAAGAAAACACACACTTCCATATGGGGGGGGGGGTTGGCAGTGGGGGTGGAGTGGGGGAAGAGAGAGAGACCAAGTCCATGATCGGCATGTATGGCAATCCTACACGTATATCTTGCACATGGTGTCCAACCACACGCGGAAGCTGCACCTGGCATCCCAGCGAGAACCTCCTGCGTCACCCACGTGGTGATTGGCATTATGTGTAGGAAATATGTCGTGCGTGTGAGGCAGCCCCAACAGCCGTGTGCGTCCGTGCGTGCGTGCGTGTGTGTAAGAACAATCGCCTGTGCACCACACAAACCCCCAATCCTTTCTTGTCATCTTTCCTCTCCGTTCAAGATGCACCACGCAAGAGAAGTTCCAGAGGGCGCCTTTCCTTCACCTCCAGGCTTTGGCGCCCGCCTGGTCAATTTCACACATCATTAAAATAGTTGGGAGAAAGAAGACACTCACTCACCGTCTCTCCGCAGGTTCGAGGCGCGCAAGGCTCGGATAGATCCGCTCTGGGTGCCACCAGCGGCGGAACCCTGCCGGTGGCAAAAGCTCACCCCGGCTACAGCGTAAAGGAGGAAAGGCGCCAGGAGTTGCATCGGGACCCTTGGCGCGGCTTGGCACAAAAAAATTACTCTTCTTCCGAACGGAAGATCTTCTTGTCCTCGGCACACACCCACACCCACACCCACCCACAAGTCTCCCTTTGCCCCTTTCCCGGTCTACTCTCTCCCAGTGGTGCTGTCCAACGGGAATGAACTTTTGAAAAGTGGCCGGCTGGTCTGGCTTGCAGGGATGAGGAGATGGGAGAACAACTCTCTTGGCCAAGTTAACAGTAAGCCAGGGAGAGAGACAGGTAGTCTCCGCCACCGCTCCTGCAGCTGCGGAAAGAAAAGTGCTTCTCAAAGTGGGGGGAGCTGGCTCCGTCCACACAGACACAGTGCGCGCGGGAGGGGGGGGCGTTTGGCAAGCGGGAGGCTGCCTGCAACGCCCCCCGCGCCGTCTACGGTTGCTGAAATGGGTCGCTCGATTTGCAGCGCTGCATGAGACTTTCCCAAGACTTTTTTTTTTTTTTTTTTTAGGAAGGGGGGGGGAAGCTTCCTGGCTGGCTGTCCGACTTGGGAGAGATTAGAAGCAGTGGAGGGTGTCTCTCGGCCCCCGGAGGCGCCCGTGCATCGCAGCGAGGGCTGGAGCGATCGCGGGAGGCTCTCTCTCTCTCTCTTTCTCATTCGGAAGGAAAGCACGCCGGCGACGGCTCGGCCGGGAGGAAAACAGGCGGCGGCACAAGGCGCCGCTGGCCACGGGGGCGACTAGGCAGGGAAGGCGGCTGGGACGGCGCCGCAGCAGCCGCCGGACCGCGATCGGAGAGAGAGAAGCGAGAGGGGTGCTGCTGCTTGCAGGGCAACCTGCGAGGAGGAGACCCTCTGCCTCTCCCATAGATCTCTGCAGCCGGCAAACCCAGATCTAAATATAAATAACTTCAGCAACGTATGTTGCAGGACCATGGGGCGGGGGGAGTGTTTCGAGGGCGCGGTGGTGCTGGTGTGGGTCGCCGGCTCTTGAGATGCGTGCCCCGGCCGCGGGGTGATGGGGGAACAAGGGCCGGCGTCACTCACCCTCATGTGGCTCACCTGGGCCAACCTCCCCCCCCCGCCCCCGCGAAGGAGCAGCTGCCACAACCCCCGCGGGTGGGAGAGGCCGCAGGGGGCTTGGGAGCCCCTCTCCCCTGGGCTGTACTCCTGCCATGGGGGGGGGAATAGCTCCCCTCAGTCTCCCCCCCCCCCAAAGCAGGCAAGCCAGGGGCAGTTCCAAGGAACAGACACCTGCCATCACTTGCCTGCCCTTCTTTCCCTCTGGAGAAGCCTCCCCAAGCAGGCGCCCTCCAGATGTGTTGGACTACAACTCGCAGCATGCTGGAAGTTGTAGTCCAACACATCTGAAGGGCGCCTGCTTGGGGAAGGCTGCTCTGGAGATAGCAGTGGGGCTTAGGGTCCAGTGGCTCCTCCCAGAAGTTCTGGGTTCCCCGGCGCTACATCATTTATGTAGAGTACATAGCGGAGTATACTACGCAATTTGCGTAACTTACACAATTTGCTGTAAATGCCAATTTTAACGCATAGAATGCTATGCCGTTCCGACTTACATACAAATTCAACTTAAAGAATGGCACTCGTTCGTAACCTGGGGACTGCCTGTATATCGTTATGTGCTTGGGGTCAGTCTTACTTACCTTTCAGGGATCCCTTGTAACTCAGTGCCTCTGATTACAACTTGATTCAGGATTCCCCCTCCCTCCCACCCACCGACCCTGACCCCCCACTCTGTAGCACTTTTGTTCTACTAGGCCTGGGGTGACGGTAGCAGGAAGTCAGGCTGGAGAGATTGAATAGAAGAGGGAGACGGGAGCTGACCTGGGATCTTTGCAGGAAAATCCCTAGGCAGCTGAGGGGGAGGCAGAGGTCTGTTGGACTGGGAACGTTGCGGACGTTTATCTTGAGCTCAGCTCCTCCTTCTTGGGAAACTGGAGTAAGTGCTGGAGCCCCTGAAGCTCCTCACCTCTCTGAAGCGGCGGGAGCATAATGTTATTTTAATTGTAAGCCACCTTGGGGACCCTATTTGGGCCAAATGGTGGCTCATAAATGAATACGCACATCAATAAACGCATGCGTAGGAGTGAGCGGAAGAGATGGCTGCTGCTGGTGAGCAGATTGGCCAGCGAGGGGGAGGCGGCAAGGAGCACAGGCCAGGCCGCTTTCACTCGTCTTCCCCCTCTGGGCGGCACAACAGCAGGGAGCTGTGGTGGGCCCACTGGGCCCAATCCCAACCCATTGCACACTGCAGAGGGAAAGAGATTGAGAGTTACAGAGGGCTGCAGCTGCTCCTTCCTTGGGTGAGCAAGGGGTGAGGACAAGGGCAAGCAGTGCCCTCCATTTGCTCACCGGGTCCCTCTGGGTGGTGCAGCAGGCCCGATACCAACCTAACCAGGGCCACCAATTTGGACAGATTTAAAAGG
The DNA here is from genome assembly GCA_021292165.1 of Shinisaurus crocodilurus. Classification (NCBI taxonomy): domain Eukaryota; kingdom Metazoa; phylum Chordata; class Lepidosauria; order Squamata; family Shinisauridae; genus Shinisaurus; species Shinisaurus crocodilurus. Next base: position 270,485,762 of record CM037878.1, on the reverse strand, counting down.
GGATTGGAAAAAATTCCTGGAGGAGAAGGCTATCAATGGCTACTAGTCCTGATTGGCTCTATGCTTCCTCCAGCATCAGAGGCGGTATGCCTATGTACTCTGGTTGCTGGGGAACATGGGCGGGAAGGTGCTGTTGCACTCACGTCCTGCCTGTGGGATCCCGTGGGCAACCGGGTGGCCACTGTGTGAACAGAATGCTGGACCAGATGGACCCTTGGTCTGATCCGGCAGGGCTCTTCTGATTTGGACAGATTTAACCTCCCCATGGCTCAGGGAGAGAAAGATGGCGAGAGCTGCCCCTTGCATTGTTTCCCTGCAGTCGACTGTTTGAGCAAGTGTGGGAGGCTGCTGCGAGGTGCAGCGGGTTCTGCTCCTTCCTTCTGGGTGGCATGACTGGGAGGACTGGGAGGTGGCAACCCCTCAGGAGCTGCCAAGGAGGAGGAGGAGGAGCCGCTACTCCCAGCAGGTGGGCCTCTTGGTAGATTTTAGGCCCACTCAGGTGAGTGGGCCCTCCTCCTCCTCTTGGTGCCAGCGCATCTTCCCGCTACCACCACGTCCTCCGCTGCCACTGGGCAAGTGAGAGGAAGGGGCTGCACCTCAGGCAGGGAAGGTGGCAAGGAGCAGCCCCCCACCTCCTTTTGCTCACCCACTGCCTCTGGGTGCTGTGAGGAACCCAAGTGGTATCTAGAGAGAGGGGGGGGCTTTTCCAGATGAGGATTTCATTCCTTCACATTTCACGTCGTCTTTCTGTAATCCTGTCGGCGTTTTCCCAGCAATTCTGCTGACTTTTTTGCTTGATGTGGAAAATCCACGAAGGAGGGAAAAGAACTGAACAGTTGCACATTGCGCTTGATGGTGTGGACGCTACGATGCAGAATGGAAGCAGGGTGGGAGGAGTTGTCCCTGGGGAAGGTGGTGGATGACGTGTTGGAGGTGCCCCCCCCTTTCCTGACTGCTTACCGTGTGTTTCCTGTTTTAGAGCCACATCCTGCAGCTCCTCCCAGCTCTTCAAAACAGCATCAGCAGCCACTTAATTAATCGTTTCTTTTGCTGCTTTACTCCCTCCCAGAATGCAATGTGTTTAGCATCAGAACCGAAATTGCCTGGTTGACTTCGTAGTTTGCTTTGGTGCTTTATTTATTTATTTAATGTATGTTAGTGGTATTCCAGAAGAACAGACTTCTGCAAGGACTATGAATAAAACTTAAAAAGTTTTAAATTGTGTGAGACATCCTTTCAATATTATAGTGATGGAAGGGAGTGTGTGTGTGTGGATCTGCTTAGCCCTTTAAAAAGGAAACGGGTGGGGATCTTCTTTGAGCTCTTCAAAGCAGCATTAGCGGCCACTTAATTATTTGTTTCCTTTGAAGCTTTGCCTCTGGAACACATACTGAGATCCCCTGCTTAACTTTGTAGTTGTTTTTTTTCTTTTCTTTAAATAAATAAATAAATAAATAAATGTGTATGTTAGTGGTATTCCAGAAGAGCAGACATGCACAAGGCATATAAATAAAAATAAAATACAGTTGTGTGAGAGAGTTTTGTGGTGGTGGTGGGATGCTGAGGCATTTTACAAAGCAGGGAGAGGGATATCTGCTCGGCGTGCCCTCAGCGGCCCACCAGTGGGCTTCCTAGCAGCCACCACGTTTGTTGGAAAACCCGAGCAGTAAGTCAGCAGCAGCTGCAGGGGAGCTGCATGCTCCATATTTCTAAATTAAGGAATTCTGAAGTACCACACTTCTGGTAATTTTTTAATGTATTAGAAAAGAGGCATGTTGTGTAAGCACGACGTTACACTCAGCAACGCGTGCATGCAGGGCTGGTGCTACCATTAGGCCAACTAGGCAGCTGCCTAGGGCGCAGGGCTAAAGAGGGCGCCAGAAACGCCTTGAAAAAAAATACAGCACTCTCAAGTGGGATGGGGGGGGGCGCTAAATATCTGATCTTGCCCAGGGCACCAAACTGCCTTGCACCGGTCCTGTGTGCATGCCCAGAATGGAGAAAAGGTACTGTGGGAGGGGTACAGAGCAATGGGAGGGCCATGGGAAACATTCTGGACACATTCTGTCATGGACTGACCCCCACCCCCGGGTTATGGATGCAAAATCCCATTATGCCCACCAAGTAAAAGGGGTTCGGTGTGGATCGTGGGTGGCAAAACCACAATCAACAAAACCTGGTACAGATACTGCCTAACTGAAGAAGAAAGAAAAAGGAAAGGAAAGCTAAGCAGGGTCAGGCCTGGTTATCACTTGGATGGGAGACCCCTCCTCTAGTTTCCTGCATTGAGCAGGGGGTTGGACTCAATGGCCTTGTAGGCTCCTTCCAACTCTATGATCTATGAAATCTATGAAAGGAAAGGATGGCCTTGTAGGCTCCTTCCAACTCTATGATCTATGAAATCTATGAAAGGAAAGGAAGAAAGAAAGGAAGGAAGGAAGGAAGGAAGGACTCAGTGTAGAAAAAAAACAGAGATAGAAAGAGCAGCAGCAGCAGCAAGTCCTCCTTGCCTGAGGTCACCTCTGCTGCCAGGTTGCCAGCTCAGGCAAGCCAGCAGTGGAGGAGACTGAAAGAGTGAGCCACCCCGACCTGTGCTCACTCCCTCTGGATGGCAGGGGTGGACTGGGCCTACTGGGGAGTGGGGCGGGGTCAGCAAAGGCATGTGCTTGTCACCCCTCTCCCAAAGCCTGAAACTGACCCGGTGAGGGTCCCTACAGGGTCCAGCGGTTGATACAAAGTCCAGGGAAGATACTAAAGTTGGCACAAATTTCTTACACCTCTCTCTGTCACACACACACACACACACACACACACTCACACACACTCGGTTCCCATCCCAGTTAACCAAATGGGAATGATGGTCATTTCCTTGGTTTGGACCCACAATGAGTAATGCAAATTAAAATGATTGTTTTATCTTCCCAGTCCTCTCTCTCCCTTCCCTGTTGTTTGATTGGATGGCTCATACTGAAGGAAGGAACAGAAAAGAAAGTGCTTATCATGGCCCAGTGGCTCTGGTTACTTATTTGTCCTTTGTCCCCTTGTAACGCGTGCTCCAGCTTGCCTGCTTGAGTCCTTCGGAGTCCTTCGGCTGTTCTGTTCTGTGCGATGACAAATGGTGTCTGTTTCTGCTCTATATGGTGCATGGTAATCGGGAGAGTATGGGCTATTCATTTGCATGGCATTCATGACTGCACCCTAGATATTCCTGCCCTAGCTTATGTCTAGTTTAGATTCTTGCAAAGTTCTGAACGTGGGGGGGCCTTGAAACGTGTTTGGAAGTTCTGATGGGTTCTGAGAGCAGCAACCAGATTATTATCTAGGGCCGGCCCAAGACATTTTGCTGCCTAAGGTGAAGAACAAGATGGCACCCCCCCTCCCATTCCATGTACACAAGCTGACTGGGCCGGCCGTTGAATCTTTCTTCAATACTGGCAGTGGGGCAGCGTCCTCCGCCGCTCCGGAAGGGAGCAGGCTAACTTAATGGTCACAAGGCAGGCCATGGAGCACAGAGCTCTCTCCTCCAACACCCGGCTGCCGCCTCCCAGCATCTGCCGCCTGAGGCGCCCGCCTCACTTTGCCTAATGGTAAGGCCAGCCCTGTTATCTGGTGTGAGCTGTTCTGATCTGATCACTGACAAGAGTTGTTTCAGCTACGGTGCTTACCAGTTTGCTTCCTGGCCCCCATTCCTAGAACTGCCTGACAGATAACCTAGATCTGTGAGGGAATATAAAAGCTGTTAATCAGAACGTAGGGATGTGGGCAGAGCTCAATTGGGGGGTGGAAGTCCAGCAAACTTGCCGGGCTCGACCCCCCTGAGCTCCGCTCGCCCTACCTGTTTCCCCTGCTCGACTCGCGTTTTCGCGAGCTGAGCCTGGGAAGCAACTTCCGGGTTCCGGCGCTACGTCGTTTATGTAGAAAATGGTGTAAGAGACGTTAAAAACGGCCCCAATTTGCGTAACTTGCGCAAATCGTGGCCGTTTTTAACGTATCTTATGCCATTTTCGACGTAAACAACGTAGCGCTGGGGAGCCGGAAGTCTGGCGAGCGCCTCAGCTAGCTCTTGCGCTCGGCTCACGCGGCGGCTGCGCTTGGCCTTGCGCACCACGAGTCCAGTGCTGGGCAGATCGCCCACCCCTATTCAGAAGGCACTTTCCCTGCTTCCCTCCCTCCCTTTCTGCTCCCCCCCCCCGGCCACCTTGTCTTTCGCCTCTTGTGTATTTGATTTGTTTGTATGTTTTGTAAGCCTGCATGTGTGACTGAACTATATGTTTTAGAGCAGCTTTCCCCAACCTTTCCAGTATCAGAGGCAGTATGCCTATGTACATCAGTTGTTGGGGAACATGGGCGGGAGGGTGCTGTTGCACTCAGGTCCTGCTTGTGGGTTTCCTGTGGGCAGCTGGTCGGCCGCTGTGTGAACAGAATGCTGGACTAGATGGACCCGTGGTCTGATCCCAGCAGGGCTCTTCCTATGTTTATATTAACCTGGTGAACTCCAGATTTGCTTTGATTTTTTACTACAACTTTCATCATCCCCGACCATTGGTCATGCTGGCTGAGACTGATGGGAGCTGTAGTCTAAAACATGGAGGGCAGCAGGTTGGGGAAGTTTGTTTTAGAGTTAATGCAAGTTGCTGATTAAAAAAAAAGTAGGGTTACTATTGAAGGTGTAGGAGGGGTAATTTTAGGGAGGTGTGGGTGGGTTGGGGTACTGATTAGTGTTATTTCTCTGTAGTTGACGGGGGACACACCTAATAATACATTTTTTTTAAAAAGTGCTGCTCTCAAACCTTTAAGATCCGAATGTGTTCAGAACCAGGATACAAACAACACGGGGCCTTCTCGCTCCTCCTCCCCTGCTCTGTCTGAAGTATGGTGGGTGGGGACAAGATGCCTTGACTGCAGCACCTAGGTTGTGTGGAACACTCTCCCCAAAGAGCTTTGTTCTGCCACTTATTTATTTATTTAAAGCATTTCTTTCCTGCCTTTCAGCCAAAGAAGCTCCTGGAGCAGCTTACATTCAATCGATAAAAAGAAGGCAGTCCCTGCCTGCAGGCTTGCTTACACTCTAAAAAAAAACATGACACTAAAGGAAAAAGGAATGGGGAAGGAAGAGGGAGAAAAGTGAATGGTCTTGCAGGAGTGCTGGTGGAATGACCCTGCTTCCTATCTCGTCATCTCCCTCTGATGCGGTATGTTACACGTGTCTTTCTAGCGAGTGGCCAAGACTTGGCTTTTTGTAAAGCTTTTGGGTTCATTTATTGTGGACTACGGAGTTGTTTTCTGCTGCTAGGACTGGGTTTTTTTGTGGTGTTTTTTTTTTAAAAAAAATGTATTTATTTTGTTGATTGGTGTTCTAAATTCTGCCATAGCAAGCTGTCTCAAGCATTTTCCCTTGGAAAAAGCTAGGGTATAAATATTTCAAAAAAATACTATTTGCCCTATGCAGGGATGACATGGAGACAGGGTGGAGAGTATCCTGTGTGAATATACTGATAAACACACTGGAAGCTGCCTTATACTGAGTCTGGCAGTTGGCTACAGGGATTGGCAGTGGCTCTCCACAGTTTCAGAGAGACCATTTCCCCCAGCTCTACCTGAAGATGCCAGGGATTGAAGGAACATGGGATGTTTTGCATGCAAAGCTAGCTGCATATATATGTTGTATCTCAAGGATAGCAGAGCACATGCTCTGTTATCCTTCAGATACAACATATGCATGCAGCTAGCTCACCGCTTCTGTACACATGCACAAGCCTACGTAAGTCCTACTATGTTCAATGGGCTTACTCCAATTGACCCAGTTTGCACGTAACGGTAGCAAATCGTGGGCTAATGAATTAACCCACAATTTGCCGGGGTTATGTGCCGCTGCTGCTTTGAATATGCAGCCTCCAATCGGCCTGATCATACGTTGCTTCGTGATTTGCGAACCCGGACACTATAGGGTGGTTTGTGGGTGAAACAATTCAGAGTTACCCTATGAATAATTCCCAGGTTAACTTTGGGTTGTTTAACTCAGATAACTCATAGTGTCTGGGTTCACACGTCACTAAGCAACCTACAACTGTGCCGATCAGAGAGTGCATATTCAAATCGAAAGCAGCGGCGGCACATAACCCCGGCAAATTGTGGGTTAATTATTAGAATAATTATTAGAACAATTAAATGATGTGAGGCTCTCATTATGCATGTGACAAGCACAAATCTCTTTGTTCAAAAAATAAAAAAAGGTCCTGTGTTTTTTGGGTACAAAAAAAGGATCCCTCAGATATGTTCTTTAACAACAACAACATTGATTTCTATCTTAAAGTGCAATCCTATGCCAGTTTAGACAGAAACACTGGTTGGGGCATGCTGTAGGCCTTTTTTCTGTCTAAACTGGCATAGGATTGCGCCTTAAGTTAGACGAATCAATGTTGTTGTTGTTGTTGTTATTGTTAAATAACATCTGTGAGGGATACTTTTTTGTGTGTCTAAACTTGCATAGGATTAAACTTGTGTCTAAACTTGCATAAAGGGATACTTTTTTCTGTCTAAACTTGCATAGAATTGCATCCTTAATCTTGAATCCACGCCTTTTGAAGCATTGATCTGAATCTTGCAGCTCTAGAAATCTTTTTGTCTCCTTCAATCAAACTGCTGTCCAATTTGACAAAGTGGTCCTATGGGATGGCCTACTATATGAGCCTTTCCCAGCCTGGTGTACACCAGATCTTTTGGACCACAATTCCCAGCACTTCTGTCCATGAATTGAAGTCCCAAATATCTGGACGGCACCAGGTTGTGGAAGGCTGGAATAGATTCTGTGCGTTCTGCTGTGCATTCATGACAAAGCACTCAACAGAGATTCAGAACTATCAATCACTTTGTCCTTTTAGTCTCCAAAAGAGTTCAGTACAGAAGGAGAGGGAGCATAACATGCTGAGTCATGCAAACAAAATGGTCCTTGCTACAATGCTAAAGGAATGTATTCCCCCCCCTCTTTCTCTTTATTTGCTTGTTCAGCCAAATAGAAGTCCAGCCGAAATAAACAAATCCCAAACCGCTGCATGATTATTATTTTTTTAGAATATTAATTTATGAAAGAATTCTTTTCTGGCTGAGATTATGTCTGATCATGGAATCTTTAGAGAGATGGTGTTGTGGCTGATAGAATAAGCTACAAACTGGAAATCCCCAGTTCAAATTTCAGGCTAGCATGTGAATGCAGTGGGCGTGCTTAAGCAAGCTGCTGTTTCAACCCCACCCACACTTATGTAATATAGGGATGACAATAATATCCTGCCATACAGGGTTGTTGTAAGAGGTGCATGTTAATCATATAGAAAAAGCAGGACATATGTGAGTAGTGTTATTGTAATCATACCAAAATAAGACCCACAGTCACATAAAATGACATTAGTGCAAAGTCAATTCAGAATTGATCCTTTTAAGAAGAAGGTATCACACCCAATGTGAGTCTTCCCAGAAGAGATGAGTATGAAAAATCACCACATCAAATGTGGGAAGAGGTTCCACATTTTTATTAGTAAGCATTATTAAGAATATTATTTATTTCCATTGCATTTCTATTATGTCAAGTGCTTTAATCATCCCAACAACCCTGTGAGGTAGGCCTCTAAGAGTCTCATATGGGACACTTAGGATGAAAATTAGTGACTTGCCGACATTCACAAATTTCTTCATAAACGGGATGGAGAGAACTTGAGCTTGGGGGGGGGGAGAATGTGGGGAAAAGCAAAACTGTCCATCTGATCTGCCAAACTGATCTGTCCATCTAGGGCAGTGTCCTCCAACCTTGGGTCCCCAGATGTTTTTGGCCTACAACTCCCAGCATGCCCCAGCCAGCATAGTTGGAGAACACTGATCTAGGGCTTTATGTGCTCAAGGGCACCAATGACAATCCTAGATGGAAAAAAGTCCTACAATTCCCAGCATTACCCATCCAGCACTGCTGGCTGGGGAATGCTGGGAATTGTAGGACTTCTTCTGTCTAAACATGCATAGGATTGCACCCTTAAGTCGTATTCAATTGTTTTTGCAGTGCTGAATTGGGGTTGCCAGTCTTTTCTTCCGATAGGCTCCATCACGATTCTCACCATGCTGGGAACAGCGGTACCTATTGAATTTGGCTGATGCAGATGGGTGAGGATTTTGTTCTGGTTCATTTTTTTAAAATAAGAATTTACAAAAAATTAAATTTGCAAATTTCTTCATTTACAGGATGAACTTGAGATTTTTTAAAACAAAACCTGAATGCAGGAGAAAGTGAAACTGACAGATTTGTCCATTCTTGTTTCCAAAGATGTGTGTTTAGGAATGTAGCCACACACACACACACACACACACATGTTTGATTTATAGCTTGTCCCCCTCCCAAAGACTTGGGGTTAGGTAACAATATGTTATTTTATCACAACCATCTCCCCCAATTATATTTATTAAAACCTAAACCAGGGCTCTCCAACCTTGGGTCCCCAGATGTTGCTGGCCTACAGCTCCCAGCATACCCAGCCAGCATGGCTAATGGCAAGAGATTCTGGGAGCTGTAGTCCAGCAACATCTGGGGACCCAAGGTTGGAGATCCCTGCCCTAAACCCTCAAACTACACACCTGCATGATTTGATTCTATGGGGTTCTGCAAACTATCGCCCCCTTTTAAAAAAAATCTCTCATGTTTAAAAAGTAACTTCTTGTTTCCTTGACGAAATATAGTTAAGTGAAGTTTGAATCATGGATATTATCACTTGAATGGAGGCAAGTGTTCTCAATAGATCAGGAATAAAGTATTTACTGAGCAACAAGCAAAAGAGAAGTCATCAAAAAGTCTGATACTTGGCTAGTTTGCACATTATAAAATTCTTTCCTTTTTCCTTCTTCTTAGTCAATTATGGTACAAGCGTGTGGGATGAAAGAGCAGAATTCAAAGGCTAAGATTGCCAAATATCCCTGTACCAGAAGAGCAAAGGGATAAAGTGAACTCAAATGATGACAGCTGTTGGACGAAAGCCAGTCACATAAAGACTCCAACCCAAAATACCAGAAGCGACTGGCATACATCCCAAATCAATTAAGGAAGATTACTGCAGCATAGGCAATATACTTGTCTCCTGCAGCAGAAAATGTAGATAACAGAGCTAAAAAGGAAACGGAGGGAAATGTTGACTAATGAAATCAATAGAAGAAACCTATGGAAATTTGAATTGCAAAATTAAGCTATGATGGTGCTGTTTTGTATTTTTTTATTTTTTTTTTAATCAATGTGACCTGACAATTTAAATTTGACAGCAGGATATGAAATTCCACATAAATTATATAGAACAGTAATTTTGAGGCTCTGGTACACACAGAAAGGATTTAGGGTGCAATCCTACACAAGTTTAGACTGAGAAAAGGCCTACATCTCCCAGCGGGCCCCAGTCTGGGGTATGCTGGGAGTTGTAGGCCTTTTCTCTGTCTAAACTTGCATAGGGTTGCACCCTTAGATATACAACTCAACGTGTCCTAAAATAGCATTGTTATCAGTTTATGATAAGGTTCTTTGTACTCAGTTTATTAAAGATTTAATCTCGAATTTATTAACCGCAGCAAGGTTAATGATACCTAGAAAATGGAAAATGCAATATGAGTACCTAACAGAGGAATGGTATAAAGAAGTATGGGACATCACCATTAATGATAAATTAACATGTAGTATCAACGTTAAAAAGGGATTATCGAAACGGAATGTTTTTAAAGATATTTGGGGCGGATTTTTATAGATGTTGTTTTAGTAAGAGGGAAAGGGTGTATTATACCTTCACAAGATTCAGTGCAATTTTGGAAGAATGAATAGTTTTGTATTTTAGTTGATCCTGGTGGGGTGCACTTATATTGGTATGTGTTTTCCCCCTCTTTTTTAATGTTATATTGTATGTTATAGTTTAATTTTTTTTAAAATAAAGTATTAATAAAGATCTACAACTCAAACAGACCGACTGAAAAATACAACCCTGTGTGTCTCTAATGTTGTCCACTGGAGGGGCTGAGAATATGATAGAGGTGGACCTCTGCTGACGCAGGGGAACTCTCTGGAGCAGTGTTCTCCAACCTTGGGTCCCCAGATGTTTTTGGCCTACAACTCCCAGCATGCCCCACCCAGCCAGATGTTGTAGGCCAAAAACATCTGGGGACCCAAGGTTGGAGAACACTGGTCTGGAGTGGGGGGTGGCCTCCACTGCCACAGAAATCCCTGCAGCTATTCTCAGTGAGTGCTTGGTGGGCAGTGGTGGTGTTCCCACTGGTGGTAGCTGGCATAAGGCCCCGAAAACAGGGCATTTTGGAGTTGGGGAGGGGGAAAGAAATTTGGCTGAAGGTTGCAGGTTCCCGAACCCAGCTGTAAACACACACAGCACATATGATAACAGCCAACAACAGGTGTAGTGCTAGATACAGTGCAAATATCCAGGGCTCAAATACAGTACAGTAGAAATACAGTATGTCTCACCATAGTGTAGAAGGACCAGGTAACCCGTGTGCCTTGCTCAGTCTGCTGTCCGGCTGCTGTTTGTGGGCAACTTCAAGGCTCTCCTGCTCTCCCTTCTTGTGGTTCTTTATCTTTAAGCTGGACTTGGACAGGGCAGCACTTCAAATAGCAGACACTTCAAAATAGAAGGAAGTCCTCTGGCAGCCCTCCGAATAGAAGGACTATCCTCTGTAGAAGAGGACATATGACCACCCAATTGGCAAGCAGCTCTCTAGGACAGCCTTCCCCAACCTGGTGTCATAAGAACATAAGAAACGCTGTGCTGGATCAGACCAAGGGTCCATCTAGTCCAGGATTCTGTTCACATAGTGGCCAACCAGTTACCTGCAGGAAACCCACAAACAGGACATGACTGCAATAGCACCCTCCCAGCCAATGTTCCCCAGCAACTGGTGTTCATATAGGCATACTGCCTCTGAGACTGGAGGTACCATATAGCCATCAGGACTAGTAGCCATTGATAGCCTTCTCCTCCATGAATTTGTCCAATCCCCTTTTGAAGCCATCCAAAGCGGTGGCCATCATTCCATCTTGTGGAAATGAATTCCATAGTTTTAACTACACACTATGTGAAGAAGTCCTTCCTTTTATCTGTCCTAAATCTCCCACCAATCAGCTTCATGGGATGACCCCGGGTTCTAATATTTTGGACCTCAATTCCTAGGAGCTCCAGCCAACATTGCCAATGGTCAGGAATGCTGGACGTTATCGTCCAAAACTATAAGGACACCAGGTTGGGAAAAGCTGCTCTAGGATCTCAGGAAGGGGTCCTTCTTTCCCAGCCCTGGTAACTGAGATTCTTTTAATTGAGATGCCAACTTGCCAAGTATTGAAATAAGATGCTTCTGCATGCAATGCATGTGCTCTTCCATGGAGCGATGGCCTCCCTTCTTCCTATATGAAGTAGCCTCATTTCAACATTGTGCAAAGTCACCATGGGCCTACTTCTGTCTAGCTTGGTAGATGCTAACAAGCGGAGTGGCATCCAAATTTGACTGGTCAGTCGCAATGACCAGAGCTGAGGCAGGAATCTAATCTTATAAAAGAGCCTTCCCCGACCCAGCACCCTCCAGATGTGTTTGATGGCCATGCTGGTAGGGGATGACGGGAGTTTTAGTCCAAAACATCTGGAAGAGGCCAGGTTGGGGCAGGATGTTCGAAAGGAAACCATTCCTTTCAATTTGGAGCATCAACAAAACCTCTACTGTGGAAGGAATAGGAAAAACACAGACTCTTTTTTATGTTTCATGCTAACATTGGATATTTACTGTGGTTTGTGCTAGAAAAGAGAAATTATACTTTTTGAGAATCTTTTTTCATGTAACTAGTCATCTCTTCTGGGTTTACTAATCCACATGTTTCTGGCAGTTCAAACAGAAGGCAGAAAGAAAGGTCACAGCCTCTCCAATATGCATTTACCACCTATGTATGTGCCCTATCCAGGCGATCAGCCTGCTTACATGGGGAGGGGATGCGGGCAAGCCCTGCCCCCAATGTCCCCGCCCTCTCAGTCCTCAACTTTCCCATGTCTGAAGTGGGATTCTACTCACTTTCGCTTGAACATGAGTAGAAGGCTCCATAAGTTCTGGAGTCCTACTTTACTCCTGATTGCACCAAGGTTTCTACTCATATTCAAGCAAATGTGAGCAGAATCTCTGTTCAGAAATCCCTACTCAATGCAGGAATATTGAGGGTGGAGAGGACAGGGATTGTGCACATGTCCACATCTCCTCCCCACTTTTAACCTTCATGTGAGCAGGTTGAACACCTGCATAGGGACACAGTAGAGCATGGAAGCTCTGGGTCATGTGCACTACTCACCACCACACTTCGAAACGAAAGCCACATCTGACCTTGATGCGAGTGGGTTCAAATGCATTCACTTGGTCTGGGGATCTCAAACTTTATACTCTCAGGGGCCCCTTGCCTCGAGAGAGCCAAAAATGGCTGAGGCCCACCCGTCACAAAGCAGTAGTGCAGGGGCAGAGCCACTCACAAAATGGTGGCAGACGGAGCCACTATCAGCTGGTAATTACTGATGTATTTTTTTTATATTGATACCTAATCCCTCTTTGGAAATTGCTAAATTCTTTGCTACAGTGATTTCAGTGTACTCGGAAGTTCCATAATTCAGCTTTCCTCAAGTTAAGTACAGACATTGGCTCATGAGGTATCCTGTCTCAGCCTTCCCATTTCATTCATTCATTTCATTTATTACATTTCTATACCATCCAATAGCCAAAGCTCTTTGGGCAGTTTACAAAGATTAAAACCTTAAACATGCATTATACAAACCATATACATACAAACATATAAACATACAACACACACAGAGAGAGACATATATCTAAACACAATTTTAAACAATCAACAAGATAAAATTCAAGACCTGATCAAAAACCTCAACATATGCTGCCAAATGCCTGACAGAAGGTCTTAACCTGGCGCAGAAAAAATAACAATGTTGGTGCCAGGCGGACCTCATCGGGGAGATCATTCCAAAAAATGGGGGGCCACCAGTAAGAAGGCCCTCACCCTTGTTGTTGCCTTCCAGGCCTCCCTCAGAGGAGAGGGCCTTAGATGAGGAACATAGTGTATGGGTAGGTTCATGCTGGGACAGAATTTGCTGATCCAGAAGCTCTATCTTATAGTGGTTTTCCTCCACTCCACCCTGCCCCCAACATGCCTCTCAAAGTATTCTTACTCATCTCCCATTATTTCTTTCGCACTTAGCTTGTTACCTATTCCACCTCACCCCAACACAGCCAGTTTCTTCTATCCCTCCCTCCTGGTGGAGGTATTGGCAGTGCTGTAGGGGAGCCAGGGCTTGCAGGGATGATGTAATCTACCACCCCGCTCAGGGTTCCTGGTCCCCTCTGAGTTTAGCTGCAATCTTCACATTAGCTGGGTGGGTGAGGGGGGGACGACTGAATTTCCCAGCAACAATATACTGTTGTTGTTGTAATGCAAACTATTTGGGAGGTGCCAAGGTGGCTTGGTTTTGAATGGGTAATTAAGACCCATTAGCTTTACAAAAGACCTACAAAAAAACAAATACACACAGAGAGATGAATCAACACAGCTGCCTGTATTTTTAAACTCTCTTTAGGGGCATAGGGACTATCCTGATGAGCAGCACCTATACTTCAAAATTTACCCCTACACCACCGAGCATTGGTTGGGCCGCAGCACTGAGGTCCACCTAAAGGGGGTCCACCCAAAAGGTGTCTTCAGCCCACAGTTTGAGAAATGCTGCCCTAGCCTAGGCCTTACCACAGGGCTAGTTTTGCTTTCTTCTGTGAATGCTGCAAATCCGTCTGCCTCCGGACTTGAAACTTGCACAGCTTTTGCTCATTCCTGAACTTACAGATCCCTACTATTCTTCAGGGAGCACAATAAAGCCACGACTGTTCCTAGTATTGTTTCTTTTAAACAGAAATGACGTGACATCAACCCCACAGGGAGCCTTCCCCCCCCCATTAAAAATAAAAGAGTCAGGCCTATTGTTTTACCTTGCCGCATTCTGAAACTGTTTTGAGAAAGTTGGCATTCTCTTGCTCTGACAGCGCAGCAGTAATTATTCCTGAACTTTGCCAGATCCTCTCTGAAGAACCAAATCAATACATCAGTAAGCAGCGGTTAAAATCTTCAAGTACAGAACTTCAGTAAGTAACAAAACAGGCTGATGTGGAACACTGTTTAACACAGGGAAGAGGAGAATTTCGTTTGGTCTGCATTTTTAAGTGAACCAACCTAATTCACACTTCCTGGACTAAGATGTTGTTGATTGGGACACACTTATCCTGTGGAATGTGCACTCCTCCAGATTTTGCAAGGCAGTTCTCAGATCAAAATCTGCATACAAAAACACGCAAATTGGGGAAAGTTACATACAAATATGCGTATATTAAAATAAAATGAAATGAATATTAGGGGAAATTGAATTTGAAAATAAATGTGTATTTTCATGCTTTATTAAAAAAATAAAATAAACCAGAGACTGATACAGAAATTGGACGGAATGGGCTTACGAAGGAATACATGTGAAACTCACACGGACCAGAAATAGACTGACTCATTCATCCTTAGTTTAATAAATAGCTAGCTATACTGGTTTGCTGCAGAAAAGGTGGGTTTCTTCCCCATCCTAGGCAGTTCTGACGGGATTATTATAACAAAGAAATGTAAAAGAGCATGCATTTATGCTATCACGTGATGGGGTGCAGAACCTCTGTCAGCCTGAGGGGCAAATTCCTTTCTAGAGAAACTTTTGGGGGCAGCATGTCAGTGGTGGGCGGGGCTGAAGGCAAAAGGGGCGGGGCCAAAAAGTCCAGCCTATTTTAGCTTAAAGCTCTTCCTGTCAGTAACAAAACCTGAGGAGAGGCAGTTCAACCTTTTAGAATGGGGGGGGGGGGAACAGCACAAAAGCTGGGAAGCCGCCAAATGATTGGTGGTCGGGGAAAGGGGGCATGGCCTTTTGGAGAACCCCAAAGGGACAGATTGGGGCCCTCGTGTTGCAAAAATATGCTCAGAGGTCCTTTCCCAGAGAGCCTATACTCAAGGAAAAGAGAAGCAGCTGTACCACAGTGAGGTTTTTCAAAGTTTTATTCTGTGCAGAAGATCTAACTCGAGAGGCTCACGCCAGAGACAAGAGTTGAACAAAAGGAACAAACATGGGGCTCACCTTTTTATAGCAGGGAATTATGGGAACACATCATACAAAGCACATTTGTCCGATTATGCTAACCAAGCGCTTCATCACCCCTCCCTCTTGCTGAATTTGATAAGGGGCATTCTAAGAGTTTTCTACCCTTGAAACTCCTTATCAATCCCTGCTAGGCTTCAAAGAAGTTCTAATTGTGGCGGCCGAAGGGACACATCTGGGAGGGGGGAGACGGCATGTAACATTACAAACTAATCTTACGCCATTTTCTATGTAAACAACATAGCACCGGGAACCGGGAAGTCTGGCGAGTGCCTCAGCTGGCACTTGCTTTTGGCTTGGCTTAACTCACGCAGCGGCAGCGCTTGGCTCGCACACTGCGAATCAAGTGGTGAGCGGATTGCCCGCCCCAACCCTACAAATGTATTTCTGTTGGAATGGAACCAAATGCTGATTGCAGGCTTACATACCTCTAATTTGAAATGTTGCAAAATTCCAATTCAGTGGTGGTTTACACATGCATGGCCATCACTTGATGACTGTGACATCCAATGATGACTTGCATGTGTGAACGATTCAGGACAGATCCAGTGTGGTGTAGCGGTCAGGGTGTTGGACTGGGTTCTAGTCCCCACTCAGTCACGAAGCCCACTGAATGACTTTGGGCCAGTCATGACTCTCAGCCTAACCTAACTCACAGGGTTGCGGCTCCCAAAGACTTTGTTTCTAGCCGCGAGTGATATTGACACAGAATCCCCCCAGAAACACAGGGAAACACCACCTGGTCAATTTCAGAAGAGTTTAATGGAGCAGAACTAATAGACTACAAGAATTTCACAGCATAAACAGAGAGGTCAATAAAGATAGCAGAGCAGAAGTACATTCATGCCTTGGATTGAGAGCATAATTCATTCCGGAAACATGCTTGTAATCCAAAGCACTCTTATATCAAAACGAAATCCCCCCCCCCCCAAAATGTGTACAGAGATTTTTAATTGAAGCCGTACTACAGTACTTGTATTGCAAGATGTCGCTTGTATATCAAGTAAAAAAAAATTAAATAAATATTTAAAAATTTGCTTGTCTTGCAAAACGCTCTCAAACCAAGTTACTTGCAATCCAAGGTATTGCTGTATTCAATTTACTTATGAGGTAGGCTTAGCACGTTGCAGAGAGTTACCTTTATGCATGTACTTCGAGCCTTACCTGGGCTCGAAGCTTGGCCCGGTTTGTCCTTCCACGGCGGCAGCAGCTCACTCTTCTGAGCGGCGCGGAGCGTTCTCCGTGCTGCTCGAGCCGCTGCCACCGCTGCCACCACCGCCACAGCAGGAGCCTCCGCCGCCACAGGAGCCGCCGGAGCCGCCGCGTCACATCCTGCCGGAGCAGGGTCCCATCGCGTCACTTCCGCCGCGACGGAACCGATGTGACGGGACCAGCGTGGCTGGAGCGGCTGGCTCTCAGCGGAGAGCGAAGATCCAAGGTAGGCCCTCGCTCAGCCTGCGCAGGCACGAGCAGGCCGAGTTCGGGCCTCACTCGTGCCTGCACGGAAGCTCTCATACATCCCTAGGTCACTACCTTACATCGAAGAATCTGACTCGCTAATCTAACGTAGCGGCCTGAGTAGCCGGCCTCCGGGCGGCATGCCCGGGGTTGGAGTATGTTGGATCCTGACCGAAGTCAAGGACCAGTTCCGTGCAAGGCTGCACCTTGTTCCCAACAACCACCTGGTTCCTGAGTACTTGGTTTTCAACCCTCCCTCAGCCCCCTACCCCACCCCTGACGATCAGGTGGCCAATTGTGCCCTGCGGGGTGATGACGCCTCTTGGGCAGGCATCTCCAAGGTGATTTGGGGTACTTGGCAGCTCTTTGAGACTGCTTCTCACCTTTTGGCATTCCAGCCCTACCTCGAGGGTAGGTGTGATTGCCCCCATTGAAGGTATGTAGATGTGGCTATGCAGAGGTGGCCACGTACAACCGGTTGGTTCAGACTGTGTCTCTTGCCCCCAGGTGAGGATTATGCATAAAGGTGGGGGAAATGTGGGGTGTCAGCTACAGGGGAAACTAGGGAAAGGGTTTGCTCAACGATGTATGCTCTGGCTTTCTCCACAAATGTAATAATAAATAAATAAATAAATAAATAAAAAGGTACAATATAGCTATAATAAATCAATAATACCATGGACAGAAACTGCTTATCACCCAAAATTATCAGAAATGCAATCCTATGCAGTGGAATTCACACATATAGTTGCGGGCAAGGAGTAATTAGCAGGGCAATCCTATGCATGTCTACTCAGAAATAAACTCCATTAAATTATGTGCAGGGCAGGAGTACATACAGGATTGCATTCCTTCCCAGTCGTGCGTGAAGGACATGCATGTGTGAACCAGCCAAAAGCCTTTTACACTATCCCAAATGTTGATTCTCTGTATGTTTTGAAAGTTCTCCAGGTTAAATGAAGTTGTGCTTTGCGATTGGTATTTCAGTCGGAGATATACGGCAATGGTGCCTGAGTACATATTCAGTTCCAAGCAAATCCCCCCCCCTCCTGCACAGTAGCATGTTACAGAAAGACCAAGTCAGATTTGTGAGCCTGATTTGCCTGAGGTTGCACACAGTGAATTCATGGCTGCGCAGAGACGGGAGCTGGTGTCCTAGGCTCTGCTCCAACACTTAACTAACAACATTCAACCTCAGATGTTCCATAATGCAGAGGAAGGTGAGGGAAAGTCGTGCTTCATGTTCTCCATGCCTCATTTTTACTTCTCATCCTGCAGAATTATGCAAAGTGTGTGTAAGTGGGGTGGGGATCCCTTTAAGGTGTATCTTCCTGTTCCCAGGGCCAAAGATTGCTTGATCGTAGTCAGAGTATGAGTGAAACTCATGAAACTCAGAGTAGAAATGTCATGTGCCCATTACTCACAGTTTGCCTTTGCGTTTTCAAATTTGGAATTCTTGTCCCAGTGTTTTCTCCGTGCTTGAGAAAGATTGTTGGGACTAATATGGTCCCAACATATGGAGAAGAATGGATGTGTAGGGGAGGGCAACCGTAGGGGTGAACGGATCCCCCTTTCCATTCCTTTAGAGCAGGCATGTGAAACTTACAGGGGCTGAAGGGGCACATTGCAGTCATATGAGAGCCAGCATGGCCTAATGGTTAGAGTGCTGGACTGGGACTCAGATCCGGATTCTAGTCTCCACTCAGCCTTGAAGCTCACTGGGTGACTTTGGGCCAGTCACTGAATCTCAGCCTAACCTACCTCACAGGGTTGTTTTAAAACTGGGCTTCAAAGTAGACTTGGACTGGACAGCCCTTCAAACAGAGGACACCTTCAAAATAGAGGACAGTCCTCTGGCAGCCCTTCTAATAGAGGACTGTCCTCTGTAAAAGAAGACACATGGCCACCCCTCTCTCCCACTTTCCTGTCAGAGCTGGGATCAGCCCATGCAGAGCAGAGACTAGTGCCCGTAGGGAAAATGAGGCGGGTCTTCTAGCCCACCCATATGGGAGAGAGAGCCAGTGAGGTGTAGTGGTTAGAATGCTGGACTGGGACTCAGGAGATCTGGGTTCTAGTCCCCACTTGGCCAGGAAGCAAACTGGGTGACTTTGGGCCAGTCACTGACTCTCACCCTAACCTACCTCACAGGGTTGTTGTGAGGATAAAATGGAGAAGGGGAGGAGGACCATGTAAGCCCCCTTGGGTTCCTTGCAAGAAGAAAAAAGGCAGGATATATGTAATAATAATAATAATAATAATAATAACAACAACCACCACCACCACCACCACCACCATAATAATAACAACCATAACAACAACAACAACAACAACAACAACAACAATAAGAAGAAGTAGAAGAAAGAACATACCCTCTTTCGGGGTGGCCATTTTGTTTTTGTTTTTTGGGGGGGGAACTACCCTGGACCATTTGTGTGGGGGGTTGTTACCTTTTAATTGCTTCCTTCCACCCCATCCTCCAATTTAAGAAGCATTTTCACCAGATAGCAAAAGACAGAGAGAGCTCCTTGGGTTGGCTGGAGGTCCGCTCACGCCCAATTGAGGCTCGGTCGAGCCTACCTTAATCCGGCGGTGGCTCGCCTCTCCGCAGCAAGCCACCCGCGCCGCCCGCTCTGGTCCCGTCGCATCACTTCCGGAACCAGAAATGACGGGATGGGACCCTGCGCAGGCATGCTGGACCCCCGTGCCACGTACTGCGCCTGCGCAGGGTCCTATCGTGTCATTTCCGGTGCCGGAAGTGACGCAACGGGACCGGAGAGGGCAGCTCGAGCAGCGCGGAGAACTGCTCTGCGCCACTCAGAAGATCGAGGCGGGGGGGCGCCACGGAGAATTGAGGCGCCCCCCCAAAGGTTCGATTACACCACTAGCTGCTGGCCACCATTATACCCACAGCAGAAGGCTCTAGGATGGTGTTACAACTTGCATCAAGATGTAGTGCCATTCTAGCTCCTTCTGGGTGAGGATTAATGGTGGCTGTGCAGGAAAAAGCGCACATTTGGGGAAAGTGTGCAAAAAGATACACGCAACAGTGAAAACTAAATGAGGCAACACATTCGGGAAAAGTGCCCACAAAAATGTGTAGAAATTCAGTGCAGAAAAAGTGCATATTAGAAGTGCACACAACAAAACACATGCACCTTTTCATGCTGACTTCTTGAAAATAAAATTCACACACTGCTGCTGAATTGGGCCGAAGCAACTTCGGGTGCAATCCGATGCATGTTTACTTTAGACAGAAAAAAGTCCTACAACTCCCAGCATTCCAGGTTGGAAAAATGAGAAACTGAACCAAAATTGACAGATTCATCCTTTCCTGACTTACATGAATTTTTAACAAGCCCTACAGTGACATGAAACCAAAAGGGGTGGTAAAAAAAAGAAAGGAAGAAAAAAAGATATAATTTATTACATTGAAATTCACAGCATGCTCATTTCCTTATATAAAGTAATGAGGAAAGGAATTATGCTGGTGACTTCCACTGGAGGTTTGAAAACTCATGTGGAAAATGATTAGAGAAATGTCAACCCATCATGTAAACATCACATAGAATTATGTGTTATATCCTGGTATTGCATCCCTTGAACATTTAGAGAAGAACCATGACATTGGCAAATAAATAAATAAATAAATAAATAAATGCTGGCATTATAATAGTGAAAATTTGCACATTTTGTCAGGAACACTGGGAAAGTATCATTCAAGGTATAAAGGATATTCCTGCGAGTATAAATAGCATTATTACCATTGGACCTCGTGGTTTTGCTGTTGGTGTATCTGAAATGTCACGTTATAAATAAGAAGAAGCTAGCCCATCAACTAATCTTTGGTTAAATACATTTTGGGGCACTGTAGCCATGTTAAAGCTGATATCCATCATTAAATATATGGGAGATTGCAGTCCTCAGAAAGTCTATGGACAGCTAACGTTTGTTAGGATATCCTTTGGAACTCTCAATTCCACCAGTTAGAACCTCACTCAATTCCATCAGTTAGAACCAGTCACTATGGTATATTTCTTAATGGTGTAGAAACTCAGGCAAACAGGATGTAATCCAATACAACAATCCCCGCCCCCTTAATCACACAAGACCAGCTTAGCTGGTGGTTTGTCAATTTTAGCATAAAAGCCATGTCACTCTAACCACACTCAGCAAAGGCAGCCAGACTCCACCCACTGTGCTCATGTTTGTCTGCATAGCGGAGTGGCTCTCACCAATTCTCAAAGTTAAAACTCCTGCAGAGTCAGCTGAAACTCTAACAGGACTAGAGTTTGGTGGGTGCCAGTTGGCAGCATGGAGCTATATTTTGGACAGTGACCTTATCTTCTTTTTAAGGACCTCAACCCAGGGTTTTGTATAGCCAATAGCCCAAAGTCAGTGGTGGCCCCATAGACCATTTATTTATTTATTATATTTATGAATCGCCCATCTGGCCAGACATCTGGCCACTCTGAGCGATGTACAATGCAATAAAATACAGGGGGGGGGGGAACACACACACACAGTATAAAACACAATTAAAAATCCTAACCCACCCCATATTCCCGCCTGAAAAGCCACGTTTTTAATGCCCGGTGGAAGCTGTAATCAAGGATACCATCTGTATCTTCATTTAAACACCCTTGTGGTAAACAACTCCGTATTTGCAGAGGTTCGGCCAACCTCTTGCAACAGTTCAACCAACCTCTCACAGGAGTCCCATGGCTGGGGCACAAGGCGGGAGCGGCTGGCCAGGCATGAATGAGCAGCTAGCCAGGCTGGTTGGCCAAACAAGTGAGGGAATGGCCAGCTGTCCAGCCAAGCAGGTAGGCCAGCCGAGCAAGTGGGTGGGTTGGTGGGTGGCAGCAGAGGCAGTTCCGCCTTGCTGGAGGCAGCAGCATACATTGGGCTGGGCCTGCTAATGCATACCACATGGTTCTGACTCTGTTACATCTGGACTCATTTCATATTTGCACTTAGTTTTCATAACTTTTCAGTCTCCTTGATTTCTGCTGGAAAGACTTAAGCATGTTCTAAACCAGAGGTGCAGAACCCCTTTTAGCATGAGGGCCAAATTCCATTTCAGAGAAGCTCTCTGGGGCTGCATTTCAGTGGTAGGTGGGGCCAAAGACAAAAGGGGGTGGGTGGATCACCCCCAACCCCAAAATACCAGCATACTTTAGCTTAAAGCTCTTACTCTTACTGCCAGTAATTAAGCCTTAGGAAAGGCATTTCAACCTTTAAGAATAGGGGGGAAACTACACAAAAGCCAGGAAAACATCCAACAATCAGTGTTTGAGAGAAAGATGGTGGGGCTACTGGAAGGGGGAATCCGTGGAGGGCCAAATTGGATTCCAGGAGGGCTGGCTGGATTCGGCCCCCAGACCCAATTCTGTGTCCCTGTTCTAAATCAATGGGACAAACCCTATACTATAGCTTAACTTTGGCTAAATTGTGTCCTACTGGTTTGGAACAATTTTCTTTGGTGGTGGTGGGAACAAAATAGATGGGTTCAATAAGTACTGGTAATTGTGAAGAAATCTATCAGGCCCTGTATCAGCACACTGCATGCTCCATCATCTGCCAGGTCCCCAGCCTCCCATTTAATACCCGCCCTGACTCCCTTTTATCTATTTTTGTTCTGGTGCTTTTCATTGGCATGAGGTGGATGGGCCAGGGTGGGAGCCACCATTTTAATTTCCCCGAATGCTCCTGATGTAGCATTGCCCTGACGTAGGGATGTGCTGATGCTGAGTAGTCCAGCTCATTTGAGCTCGATGGACTTCTTGCCCACTTCTAATCCGATGATCGGAAGCAGGCCGAGTTGGGGTGGGTGGGTGGGGTCTGCGGACTTCCATCTCTAAGACAGGCCGCAGTTTGCACATTTTTTTAACCGCTAGGGAAATTTGTGCAAATGGAGCTATTTGCACAATTTGCTTAACTTTACACAATTCACGTAAATCGTGCTATTTTGCTTGTTTTGTGCAAATCAGCACCCAAAAAGCACGTGGATCTAGTGTGACTTGCATAAAATCAGCTGATTTGTGCAAAACATGCAAAATACTGCCATTTCCATAAATTTCCTTAGCGTTTTAAAAAAAAAATTGCACAAGCCACGCCCCGTCTTGGAGACGGAAGTCCGCAAGCTGGCTCAACTTGCATCAAAGCAAGTCAGCGCCAGCGCAGAGCTGGTGAACTAGAAGTCGGGTGTGTGTGCGGTGAATCATGAAAATCCATTGGATTTTCACCCCCCCCATCAGATTCCTCACAAATCCCTAGCCCTGAGTCATTGTGAGAGATTAAAATGTCAGTTCCCAGCTGATCAGAGTGGTGCGGCTACTTCCTGCTGATGCCACAACTGCTGTGTAAGTCCGCTAGGGCTCACCCACATAGTGGGGGGGGGCACTGACATAGGAGGGTGTCCACCAGAAAACACTTTGTGGAGGGCTTCCTCACACCTGGAGCTGCTACAGACATCCCGTATGGGATTTATGAAAGAACTGCATGGTCAGATAATTGCTTCTACAGTAGCAAGAACAAAATGTAAAATGTGGGGGGAAATAAGATCATATTTTAGTATGAAGCATCCCCAACCTGTTGGAGCAGAACTCCCATCATTCCATTGGCCATGCTGGCTGAGAATAATGGGCATTACAACCCAGCACATCTGGAAGGCCCCAGGTTGGGGAAGGCTGCCCAGAAAAATGTCCTACAGCTTCCAGAATTCTTCAACCAGCATGGCTGGCTGGGGCATGCTGGGAGTTGTAGGCCTTTTTTCTGTCTCAACATGCAAAGGATTGTGCCCTTAAACTCACAATCCATTTTGAATCCCACACCGTTGTCCCTCTCAGAGTAATCACACTAGCCATGAAAAGCAGAACGGGATCATTCCGAGAGCCATAGTTTCTTCTTAGATGGCTGATGTCATGTTGCCTATTAATTATGACCCGTGTGAAATAGTCAAGTCTTGCTGTAGCTTTGTTAGAACTAGGCAGCCTGGATATTCCTTCCATATGATTAAAGATGCACTCCACTCCCAAATGGCACATTTTCAGAGACATTTAAGAGATCAAAGCAGTATTTATGCACAATGCATCCGTCAGACTAACATGGATGTCCAAATCCCCAGAGATGAAAGGATTCTTGGGAGATATGTGCCAGGGGAATGCAATTTACGAACAAATTTATGTGGAGGGAGGGGTGGGGGTGGGGATAAAACCCTGCTACTCAGCTCTAAACCTGTAGCTAGCTGTAACCACTAGCATATCTTTCAAGCCAGAACAGCTCTCAGAAGGCAGACTTCTAGATCTGCCCCTTCCCTAGCCCTACTTACAGTAGCATCCTTTGCAGGTTTTCACGTGTGCATCTTTCCTAGTATTTGCATAAGGCATCTACTAGATCAGAGCCCAGGCTTTAATCCTTTAGAGCAGTGTTCTCCAACCTTGGGTCCCCAGTTGTTTTTGGCCTACAACTCCCAGCATGCCCCAGCCAGCGTAGCTGGCTGGGACATGCTGGGAGTTGTAGGCCAAAAACATCTGGGGACCCAAGGTTGGAGAACACTGCTTTAGAGTAATCTGGGAAGCAAATACTTTCCCATTTCTCAAAATCTCATAGATGCCGGTTAGTTACCCCTTGCCAGCTCGACTTCTCTCTGCTTCAGGTTCTGTAGGAGGAGTTAAGCCCACAGCAGTTTCTGCCCATCACCCACAGCATGTACCAACCAACCAAGCAACCAACCACTCCACAAAACTGCTTGGTGTTGAATTTGCACCAGGGAGATAGATCTACCGCGTTGGCTTGTTCTTCTTGGGTAAGGTCACTGGTGGCAATTACCTTCCCGTTAACTGACCCGGCATCCTCTAAAGGCCACTTACAAGCCGTGCAAACAGATCTTAAGAGTGACTCACCCATGACTATCTCTGGCCTGCTACAGCTACGTACCTGTGGTCTAGAGCAGTATTTGCATACCCAATTATTCTTGGCCTCAATGATGCATGAACTGCATTGGTAATACCCCTCTATCCTCTGAAGTGGGAAAGGAGAAAAACAGATCCAGGAAAGCAGAGAGCAGCATGAGCAACTGTAGCTGGCACAACAGGGGTAACCTTTTTTTGTTCTTTCTCTCTCCTTACGGGGAAGGAGGGGCAAATCCGTTGATCTTGTGGAGGTTCTCGGTTTTCCACCGCCAAGTAAATCACATGCCAGTGTTATTTGAACGGCACAGAATTTGGTTTGTGTCGTGTGGTTTCTTTTCATTTTTTCCAAAATGTGCCCATTTTATATGCACATTTTAAAATTCTGTGCATTTTAGGATGCATGCACCCATTGACTAAAGTGAACAGGCATCAGTTAACTCACAGGAGGATTCCTCTAGCACAGGGGTTCTCAACCAGGGGGGAATTCCCCCCTGGGGGGGAATTTTAGGGTTTGGGGGGGGAATTGGGACCAGAGACTCAAACTGTTGGAATCCTGATCTTTCTACAAATTACAATTCTACAGATTGTACATAATCTACAGGACATCACACACCTTATTGTATGGGACAGATTAAGTCAGACAATCTTGGAAAGGGGGGGAATGACATTCGGACATACAGTATGGTGAAGAGGGTGCATGGGGCAAAAAAGGTTGAGAACCACTGCTCTAGCAATAATGTAAGGTTCAGCTGCTTCATAAAGCAATGCAAAGCAATACAGGACCAGGACAACATGGGGCATCTTTGCTGGTCCCAGGCGCTCCAGCCTCTCCATCTGGATTTGGGCCTGAAAGACCCAGGAAAAGTGTGCGTGCATGGAGGGTAAGTTGTAAGCAAGCACAATTTGTGACATTGTACAACATCATCACTGATCATGGGGCACGTCTGTTAAGGCATCAGTCTAAGCTTCCAATTATGTGGCTTGAGCCAGAGCTTGAGCCCACATGAGACAGCTTTAACTTTGGTGTTAAATCAGCAGGGGTTTTTAATCAATGAATTTCTTACCCTTTAAGACCGTCAGGAATGTCAAAATCAAACATTTATGATTGTAGTAGGAGGAGTAATGTGAAAACGTGTGCAATGGTTTCCCTACATGGCAGAAGACAGTGAATCAAGTGGAGATATCACACACAGTGCCCCACATTGCTAAGCATTCAAAGAAGCCAATAATTGTTCCGTCCAAGCGGCAATTGCTGTTACTGGGATCTCCAGGATGCAATGTGTTAAGCCATTTCCTCTCCCCCGCCCCCATATCATTAAGGCTTTATGAGTAGAGGAACATGATGAGCTGTGGTGTTCAAAAGGACCAACGCCATTCAGCCTTCCAAATAAGGCAGTCAGAAATTAAGCAAGTGAGGCAACTGGGCAACAGAATGTACCAGGCCATCCAAATGTTAAATAGACCGGCTGGGCAGCTCATCCTGGAATCAGTGACAAGAGAGCATCGTAATCTAAAGACTCCCTCATAGTGATAAACATGTATAAATTAGGAAAGGGTCTTGCTCTGCTTTCTAGCACTCAGCCATTTCTCCGTAACGCCAAGCTGTACGATGGCCAAGCCCTATTAATACCACATCGGTTTCTGAGGACGTTTTGCAGAAGACATCAGTTCTCGATCCGGATGCTTAGGGCGGCTGCTTATGTATCACCAAACAAGAGGAGATGCATCACTGAAGGAGAGGGCAAAAGAGGGCAGTAATTTGCACACAATTTGCAGATGCTAATTTATATGCACAGATGCAAATATAGAATAATTATTCTAATTTAAATAGAAATACAGCACTTCTCACTGTACTGTGGAAGACTGTGACCACCAGGTGCCCTGTGTGCCTTGCTCAGTCTGCTGCCCCGCTGCTGTGGATGGGTCAACTCAAGGCCCAGCTCTTCCTTCTGATGGCTCTTTATCTTGAAATTGGACTTGAACTGGAGAGCCTTTCAAATGGAGGACACCTTGAAATAGAGGACTGTCCTCTCTAAAAGAGGAAGCCTGGCCACCTTAGCATGGCATGTGGGCCTTGGCAGGATTGGGACAAGAAACAGTAGGAGCACTGGGGAAAATCCAGGACCGCCAATCCAGAACTGCATCAAGTGCAGGCCAGAGTTTGCCCCAAGAAGTCCATCTGAGATCTGATGTTGGTAGACAGTAGGCAAAAATACTGAAAACAAATTCCTAGGCTCAGAATGCCCTCAGTGGCACCCTGTTCTTTAATGCGAAGTGCATGTCTTTTCCACCTGGTGGATCTTGCAGTTGTAGTAAACAAACAAACAAACAAACAACTCAAAGTAGATCTGACAGGCCTGAAGTCTGCCTGATCCTGCTCGGGGGCAGAGTGGGAAATTTATTTATTTATTTCTAACTTTTATACCCTGCCCTTTGATGCTCATTAGCATTCCCACAGTAGCTCACAACAAACACTAAAAAATACACTAATTTCAACAGGGCGGCTCATCATTTCCTGCCACAGTCCCCAGGTAAACTGTGAGAGCACCAATGTATGTGGGGTCTCACACGCAGGGCATTTTGCCAAGAATCCCCCGCTGCTCCCCAAAGATGGAGCTGGTCCTCAACTTTTGCCTGTTCGTTCAAACATTGTATTTTCCATCACTGGATTTTTCTACGCTTGATCACTGCTGTACGCTTGGTCATGGGCAGCTAAATGTGTAGGGTGCCATTGAAAATGCATCATCAAGTGATAGGGAAGTTCTGCCTGTCATATATCGTATCTGTGAAAGCCCATCCACACACACAAGGCGTAATGCTGCAGCCGTTAAGGGAAGACTGTGCACGTGTAAACCATATTGTCGTGCAGGGGTGCAGAACCTCAGACCTAGGGTCCCGGTCCAGCCCTCTGGGGTCCCCAGAAAGCCACACCCCTTCCCCCCAACCACCAGTTGTTTGGTGGTTTCCCAGCCTTTGTACAGTCCCCTCACTTTCTAAAAGGTTGAACTGCCTCTCCTAAGGATTAGTTTCTGGGAATAAGAGTTTTTAGCTAAAAATATGCTGGTGCTTTTGGGTTTTGGGGACTCACTCTTTTAGCCTTTGCCCAGCCCACCACTGGAATGCAGTCCCCAGTGCTGCAGCTAGGCCTGGACCTCAGGGCTGAAGTCCAGGGCCCCACAGCTCGGGGCCCCTCAAAATGAACAGTTGATTTGAAGAGCAGCAGGTGATGAGGGCAGCAGAAATGAACTCCATTTTATTCTGCACTCACAACGGTGCTATGATTTAAGTCTAAAACGCAAAACTGCACACACTCAGAGTATTTTTCTTTAAATTGGGTTTGGCAAACAGTTCTGTTGTTGCCATTGAACCAGATGTGAAGCATAGATTGGCGGGAGGTAGAGAGAAGAGAAACGTGACTTGTGTGCTTCACAATTGACATAGTACACATGGCCATCTAAGGGGGGGTGTCCCCCTAACACCATTAAGTTCAGGGTCTAAAATTACCTGGCTGCACCACTGCCCCCCCCCCCCGAAAGCTTCTCCGAAAGGAAATTCAGCCCTACGGCTGAACTAGATTCTGCAGCCCTGCTCTAGTTTATCCACACTGCCTACCCCCTAACCTGTGGGTAGGGATGTATAGACGGAGGTTGTAAAATCTGTTCCATCTACGTTTTGTGGATTGTCACGCGGCTTTCGTTCTGTTGTCCACTCACTGATGGAAATGGATTTTGTACAAATCCATTCGAGAGCAAATCTGCAAATTCCTGAAAATGTGCAAATCCATCCATAATATGCAAGCCCCCCAAATGTGTGTTTTCATGCTTTAACCTATGGGGGAGATGCACATTTCTGGTTTGTGGTTTTTTTATTTTTCATATTTTTCTACAACTAAATTTGCATAAATTATTAAAGGTGCTCTCTCTCTCTCTCTCTCTCTCTCTCTCTCTCTCTCTCTCACACACACACACACACACACACTTTTTTTTTTTTTTAAAGAAGAAGTAATTTCACCAGGAGATTAATCTGATTTAATAGAGGCATTTGATGGAAAAATCCAGGGCTTGGGACATAAAAATGTCAAACTGGAATAGTTAATGGCATGATCTGGGATACACTGTGACAGCTAATGAATGTAGTTATTTGGACAGCGATCTTTAGCAAATCACTTTTTCCAAATGGCGCTATTGAGGGAGTTTTCATCTGTCCTCTGCTGAAAGCTGAGTAATGTTTCTGTTTAATCTCTCTCTCTCTCTCTCTCTCTCTTGTTTCCCCACCCGCCTTCCCTGCAACTGTTTATGGAGCATCTGAGGCAGTCAACTGAGACCAACTGTATTGGCTTGGCTGCACTGGGCCAGAGCAGGGGGTGGGCTCCAGATAGTTTGGACTTCAACTCCCAGAAGCCCCTGCCAGCATGGCTAATGGTCAGGAATGCAGGGAGTTGAAGTACAAAATGTCTGGAGATTTACTTTCTGCGCACCCCTGGGCTAGAGGGCTGTGGGTCTTTGTTTATTCAAAGCCCCCCCAAAACTGAAGCAAACCGTGTGTGTGTGTGTGTGTGTGTGTGTTGGCTCAAGAAAACCTGTGCACTGACCTCTGAGAGCCTAGTCCAGACATATTGGTATGTCAACCAGTTCTGGATAGGGTTACACTCCCCCTGAAAGACTGTGTTCGCAGCTTGGAGGTGCTTCTAGATCCGTCGCTCCAAATGACATCTCAGATAGATGCGACAGCTAGGAGTGCCTATTATCAGCTTCGGCTGATACGCCAGCTGCGCCCCTTCCTAGAGTCGGAGGACCTAAAGACAGTAGTGCACTGCACTGGTAACTTCAAGGCTCGACTTCTGCAATGCGCTGTACATAGGGCTACCTTTGTACCTAGTCCGGAAACTTCAACTAGTGCAAAATATGGCAGCCAGACTGGTTACTGGAACACCTAGGGGTGCTCACATCACACCAGTTTTAAAAGCACTCCACTGGCTGCCAATCAGTTTCCGGGCGAAGTATAAAGTGTTGGTTATTACCTTCAAAGCCCTACATGGTTTGGGTCCAGGCTACCTATGGGATCGCCTTCTCCCATACAATCCACCCCGCACACTCAGGTCCTCTGGGAAGAATTTACTTCAGTCAGCTAAAACTAGGCTGACAGGTATTACCCAGAGGACCTTTTCTTCTGCTGCTCCCAGATTATGGAATGGCCTGCCGGAGGAGATTCGTCAACTCACCAGTCTCTTGGAATTTAAAAAAGCCATAAATACTGATCTCTTCCAGCAGGCCTATCCGGCGGAATTTTAGGATGCCTTTAAGATGTTTTTAAGATATTTTAATGATGTTTTTAATGATGTTTTTAATGATGTTTTAAGATGTTTTAATAGTATGTATTGTGTTTTGTTTAGTCTATGTATTTTATATTTTTTGCTGTTCCTCGCCTCGATCTAGATGGAGAGGCAGGTAAGAAATAAATTTATTATTATTATTATTATTATTATTATTATTATTATTATTATTATATTGGTGATCAGGAGACATTTTGAGCAGACCAACAGCTCATGAGGAGTCATCCAGCCTTTAACATCCAACCTTTCCCTTCTAGACAGAGCTAAACAAAGGTAATCATTCATAAATTTGCCCATATTAAATTGCATCCCATCTACAAGCAGCGAGTGTCTGGCCAATCATTATTCATCATCGCCCATCTCCAAAACTGCTTGGCTGCTATGCACCAACCAATTCTCCTTTGAAAGCCTGTTGCCCGTATGAGCAATATTTGTGCAGTTTCCCCAAACAAAAAAATGCTTTAGGAAATGGAGCACCATTAAGGTGGCCACTTGTGAATTGTCAAAACAGAGGGCAGGCATCAGAGATAAGGATATCCAGATCGGGATGGACATCATGCTCTTCCTTGGTCCCCTCCCCACCCCTGCCCCAAGCATAAAGACTGGGGTGACCTATATGCAGGGGAGGGTGGTAACTCCTATGTCAGTGGGGCTCCTCATCCATTGCAGCTTTTATTCTGAGCTTTATAGGAGCTATCCATAGTTCTAAACTCCATCCCCAAAATAGGCTCACCACCATGGAGAGCTCCTATAAAGCTCAGAGTAAAAGCTGCAACAGATAAGGAGCCCCACTGACATAGGGGTCACCAGCCTCCTCTGTCTATATGGGAGAAGGCGGCCTCTCAGATAACCTGGTGACTGAGCCATTCAGGGCCTTATAAAGCAACAATAACACCTTGATTGAACATGGTTTGGCAGCCAACTGGCAGCCAGTGCAGAGCATTCGGCACAGGAGTGCACGGTAAGAAGTGCGATTGAGCATCTTAGCTGCCACATTCTGCACTAGCTGCAGCTTCTGAACCAATCTCAAGGGCAGCTCCATGCAAAGCGCATGACAATCATCCAATCTTGAGGTTACCAATGCATGTAAATGTTGCATCAAGATAGTGTGAAATGCTTGGAATGCTCACTCTGAAACCACTGTACAAATGCTAAGCATTCTTTTTAATAGTATTAAACCAGTGCTTCTCAAATAGTGGGGCGGGCCCCCCAGGGGGGGGCACGAGGCTCCGTAAAGGGGGGCTCGTTTGACCTCAGTTAAAAGTTTTTTTTAATATTGTGTTCCTTTAAATCCTGTGCTCCTTTAAATCTTTTCTGCTACAGTTAATAAAGCTATTCTTTGTTGTAAATTGATCCACATTTCTTTCTTTTTTTATTCTCTTATACGTTAATAAGGATACAGTGTTATGCAGAGGTGTACTTATAACAATTTTATAGACAAATGATAATATTTACAGTCGCGCGGGGGGCGCGAAATGTTTTCTTCTTCCTAGGGGGGGCATGACAGAAAATAATTGAGAAGCACTGTATTAAACCAACTAACCGGGGACTGGTGAAGTTGACAGAACCTCCATTTGGTTAATACACATATTGCCGTTGCCTTCTGAACCAGTCATTGCTTTTAAACAGTTTTCAAAAGCAGCCCCGTGTAGAACACATTACAGTAATTTAGTTTGGATGTTGCCACTGCCTGAGTGACAGCAGCCAGATCCTTCTCATTCAGGAGAAGGCACGGCAACAGACCAACGACGCGATGGTCTGATTGAATATAATGAAAATGCTGTACGGGGGGGGAATCAAAATAATTTCCCTGCTAGCCATCAGGCATGCTTTATTAGTGCCTCATTGCCTGACCTTTGTGCCGCGGCTGAATTGATTTATAAGCTTCCCCTGTCTGTGTGACACATTTTATTCGTCAACCCTGTCATTGGCCTGGTTTGTTCTCGATTAATTTATCATGGCATCATTCAATGCAGAACTGATTTCGTAGAAAATTGATTATTGCCTTTGATGAGATGGCACATCGCTCTCTGCCTTGCTCCAAAAATGGTGAGTCATCTTTCTCTGTCAGCGAAACATCTGTAACCAAATTAGAAATGTGTGCTCGATGCTATTAGCATCAATGAAGAACACGGATTTGTTTGCTGCTCCGTGGACACCTTTTGGCTACTAGTCCTGATGGCTATATACTACCTCTGGTATCAGAAGCAGTGTGCCTATGTACACCAGTTGCTGGGGAACATGGGCAGGAGGGTGCTGTTGCACTCATGTCCTGCTTGTGGGTTTCCTGTGGGCAGCTGGTTTACCACTGTATGAACAGAATGCTGGACTAGATGGACCCTTGGTCTGATCCAGCAGGGCTCTTCTCATGTTCTTATGCTCTTTTGGAGCTGGTATATACAGAAGCAGGTGGCATTGGTATTCAGAAAGTATTTCGGAAAAGCAAAGTAGAATTTTATTCAGTAATGGCATGAGGGTGATGGCAAAGCCAGCTCCACTAGCAGTGCGATGTTAGGGCTAAGAAATCACACGGAACCACCCTGTCCCTTTTACAAACCCGAAAATTGAAATTTTGCAGTTCATGGATGAGGAGCCATAATAATGTGTGAGCTCAGGGCTCCAACATGGCACTGCTCACACCATGGACAGACTTGTGCTTGTGTGAACAGTGATTTGTGGGAGTAACCTGCTGGCTGACAGAACTGTGTGCAGATGGCCCCTTGAAATTCTCCAACTTATTTGTGGGCAGAGAACTGAGGGAAACAGTTTGCCAAGTTTCTTCAAGGGAAGGAGGAATTCTCCAACAGTTTCTCAGATGCTGGGCTCACGAATAGTAGTGGGAGTAACACAACGTCCTTTTTTTACCCAAACTTTCTCTCTGCCCACCTTCATTTTCTGCTGCCACTGCAAGTGGAAACAGCAGCAACTGTGTTGGCAGGATGGCCACCACTTTGCCTTCTCCACAGTGTGTGTGTGTGTGTGTGTGTATGGATGCATGTGAAATGGTGGCCATCACAACAAAATGGTGAGAAATATTTGGAGAAAATTCTGCAAAGTGGCCTTCTTTTTCTAGAGGTGGTGAGGAAAAATCTCAGGATTTTTTTCAGAAAAATCATATGTTCTCTGGATGGAGCTTTGCAGAGATCTTCTACATGAAAACACAACAGCACAGGAAGGACTACATGACTAGACTAGGGTTTATTTACAAAAAAGTTGTACAGAGGAAAAGCAAGAAACGTTAAGATTATGAAGTCAACCAACCTAACAACGTAACATATCCTTTCCCCTATCTATCACTTGTGTCCTCACCTCCACATGGACACTCCCTTTCTGTTGCATGGGTGGGTTGGGATGGTACTTTCATACAGGAGTGATAGACAGTTCAATACACTATCTCTGCAGCCTGGTGGCCAATAAATAGCTTTAGATAGATAGCCTACTGCAGAATATCTTCTGTACAGGCTGATCTTCAGAACCCACTCTCAGTCATCCTTCTAAAAGCTCTGGGAGGTAGTCATCATCATTCTCACTCTAGTGTAAGAAGGCCTGCGACTGACAGATTGTGACTTCTCCAAAAACCACCAAGAGGCGCACAACTCTCTCGCCACTTAACTGCTGTAGCTTTTCCTTCAGTGGTGGCAAACAGGTATGTGATCTACCCTTAGTTTAAATCTCTGGGTGGGGGGAATGGGCTGTATCCAATGGTGGCTTTGTGCTAATGGAAAGCACTTTCACTTGTGCAAGGTAGGCGGAGCTCCCAATTTTTGCCCATCACCCCTATCCATTGCTGAATCACCAAAAATCTGCCCCTGAAGTTTGGGAGACCTTTCGGAACACTATGGGGCATAGTGTGGAGGGCTACAGTAGGTAACGGTGGGCATCGTCGACAGTTGGGTGCCCTGCCATGGAAGAGCCCAAGTGCTTCCTGCTACAGCAAAGTCACCATTGAATACAGCCCATTGCTTTTACCTTAGGCAACAAACTGGTTGTGTTTTTGTGTTTTGCTTCTTTGTTGTTTTAATACAGAAGCCACAGGAGATCTCTTTTAAACATATTGAGTTGGATCCAACCTTGGTCATGCTTAAAGTAGATCTATTGAAATCAATGGAACAATCAATGGGCATGACGAACTTAACTCCCATTGATCTCAATGGGTCTACTCTAAGCATGACCAAGTCTGGATCCAAACCTATATTTGTTGAGTTGTATTAGAGATAGAGGTCAAGAAATACAAATAACGTAAGGATAAATAATGGACCAAATACATTGAACATTTCTGTTCGTTAGTCTGGCTGGCTGCTGCACCCACAAATAGAATGCTGTCTTTACACATTACACAATAGCAAATCTGGGTGTGCATATGATAAACTTGCATAGTTGGAAGACATGCTCTCCCCCTTTATTTCAGCCAGTATATTTTGCATCTGTTTCTGAGTATTTTCATTTGTCCCACCCTCTTGGCTACAATTTGCTCTTTTCTTTCTTTTCTGTAAATCTCCATCCCAGTTCTGGAGGTAAAGAAATAGAACATCTGTGTAATCTCAAGTACAAAAGCAACAGGAAAGTGTAAAAATAACTGAACTTGGGTGTGCCAGAATCCAGACATAACACCAGCCCAATCCAAGAACAAACTATAACGAAGAATGAAAACAATCAAGAAGATAGAGGCAGATGTGTTGAGGGCTCTCTTCAAGATCCGTTTAAAAGCTCTGATCTGATCCCATGTGGTCCCACAGAACTAAACCACTTGTTTGGAATTCATGCTTTAGATCAGTGGTGGACAATCCTTTTAGGATCTGGGGGCATCATTGCCAATTTAAAATTGGTTAGTGAGCTGTATGGAAGAAAGAAAGAGAAAAAGAACACTTCTACGTACATACCTATGCAGGAATGCAGATACTGCACTGCATTGTACATGGAGCTGCCCTTGTAGATTGTTCAGCAACAAGTTGATTCTAACATGTAGCATCTGGACACATTTTGTGCAATGGAGGAGAGGAATGTGCAGCAGGAATGAAGCTTTCATATATCTGGTGATATGGAGTTTAATAAGGAGTTAGTCTGTTCCCTAAAAAGAGGAAGAAGATAAAAAGAAATTGAAAATAAAAATGAATACTGTTTCATTTCAGTCTTCATAAACTTATGTCAGCCTTCCCCAACCTGGCACCCTCAAGATGTGTTGTGGAGGATGATGGGACTTGTAGTCCAACACATTTCAAGGATGGCTCATGCCAGGTTGGGAAGTCTAGTATATTAGAGCTTTCCCTTACTTTTCATTCCTTGCAAGGCTCCTCACTTCTTTCCTCTTTGTCTTACCCATTTTTCCTTCCTTCCTTCCTTCTTTCCCATCCACCCACTCTTCCCTGTTCTTGTCTGTTGTTGTCTCTTTTTGTTATTGTCTCTTCAGTTGTTGTCTCTTTCATTAGAAGTTCCAGTGGAGAGGAATGGTCATAGATTGGAGAGATGGGAGACTGATCCAGCTACTTGTGCAGTTGGGGGGGGGGGGGAAACGCTGAAACAAATTTTGCTCCCTAAAAATCTGTCTACTAATTCCTCTTCTGCAGATTTTAATGTCAAATATTTTTCAGGCATTCTCTGCCAGCTCAAATATTCTTTGAGAGAGTGCCCATAGCAAACCCAACATCCCCCTGTGCTTGCACAGTTCAGAGAAAGATCAGTAGAAGTAGGAAGGTGTCTTTTCAGCTGGTCTCCTCATTGGAGGACTTCTGAGAAGCCTCAAAGAACTGTTGCAGGTTCCTCAACATATAGTTTCACTAGGAATGGGGTAGGAATTAGTTCAGTCCACATTTGCAAACTTACCTAATTTCTTCCCCCTCCAAATTTAGCAGCCATTATGTTATGTGCTTGGTACTACGAACCTATGGCCCTCTGTGTCTCTTAAAGGGATAGAGATGTATTTTAGCTTGTTGCCTGCTAAAGAATATTACATTCCAGCTGAGGTATTTAAATATATCATCAAGCGGTGATTACTCATCCTGGCCAAATTGTTTATATCAATTAGACTGGGGATTATAGATTATATCAACTGCACCAGGGATTTCCCAAGGGCTGGAACACATATATAGTAATCCCAGTCTTCAAGAATAAGTTGCCATCAAACTAGCTGTATTGATATAACAGCCAAATTATATGCTGGTCCGTGGGTACATTTGGCAACTTGAGAAACTGTCCTGCCCAACTCCACAAAATGGCTGCCATGGGAGGCACGACTAAGGACAAGCAACTTGCCCAAAGGACTGAGTACAAGGCAGAGGTGGGGTCAGTCCCAATGCACTAAAAGATTCCTTTGAACCCACAGTTTTCAACATCAACAGAAACCTATTTCATAGCAATACCACCTGCTGACAAGAAAGTATTTTAATTTAAAAAAAGTGAGAAGGGCAGGGCACCTTAGTGGCCATCCAGAAAGGTTTCTGCCCACTGCTGTGCCAGTCATTTGTTAAACAAAATTGGAAGATTGGGTCATTATAAATTATATTCTGATTGAAGAACATGTTAGGTACCAAGCAGGGCATTCAACAATAGACCATTGCTTTTTATTATCATACAATCATAGAGTTGGAAGGGGCCTATAAGGCCATCGAGTCCAACCCCCTGCTCAATGCAGGAGAATAGATGTGAGCAGCCCAGGCAGCAGTCACTCATCCAAGCACTCATACCTGCTTAGCTTCAGCATGTGGCCTGCATTATGTGATCATTTGATCAATAAATATGTAACAGAACGGAAGTCAAATTGTATGTGGCATTTGTCAATTTTCGTGCAGCCTTTGATTCAACTGATAGAATCCAGTTGTGGGCAAAACTAGCAGATAAAAACATTGATTGGCATCTTCTGATTTTGTTGCAACGTTTACATGAAAAGTCTAATATTCAAGTGAGTTCCCCCGCCCCACCATAGGATACAGGTCTGTCATTATCTCACTGACTTGTGGCATTAAACAAGGATTATTTTGGCCCCACTCCTTTTAATGTGTTTGTTTGTTATTGCCTTATATCTGAGAGGTGTATCTTTTTTTCTTGTGAAATTATGCAAAATAAACTTGTCCTTTCTCTTCTTCGCTGATGATATGATTCTCATTCCCCATACCCAGAATGGCCCACGTAGATTACTATAAGCATTGGCTTAAAATCTATTGTCTATCAAGAGAGCCATTGTGGCATAGTGGTGAGAGTGTTGGACTGGGACTCGGGAGATCCAGCTTCTATTCCCCGCTTGGCCATGAAACTCACTGGGTGACTTTGGGCCAATCACTGACTCTCAGCCTAACCTACCTCACAGGGTTGTTGTGAGGATAAAATGGAGAGGAGGAGGATTATGTAAGCCGCCTTGGGTTCCTTGCAGGAAAAAAGGCGGGGTATAGATATAATAAATAAATAAATAAACTTTTGGAAGACCAAGACCAAGGCTATGGTCTTCAGACGCAGGACCACAAAACATAAGTGGAGAATAGATACTCTATTGAGCAAGTTCTCTCATTTAATAAATGAGAGACTCACTTTAATAAATGAGAGAACTTGCCCAATAGAGTGAGTATCCATTCTCCACTTATGTTTTGTGGTCCTGCATCTGAAGACCATAGCCTTGGTAGGGATGTCATGTGCTAATCAGCAAAAATTGAGCTCACTGAAGTTCTCCAAATTCCATGTTGAATCCTGTTCCGACTCGAGTCTGCATCAGATTGTAAGCTTTGTTCCCCCCCCTTTTTGCATGAAAATCCATGCATATTTTTTTCTGAATGTACACATCAGTTATGTGCATCTTTGAAATGTACACATTCTTCTCCCATTGATTAAAGCACATTTGTGTGCATTTTTCAAAAGTTCACATTTTTCAGGCGCATTTTCCAAATGTATGCATGCGGTTGAGTGCATTTGATTTAGTCCGTCTCCTCCCCCCCGCCCACCAAAATGCTCCCCTTTCCCCCTCTCTGAGGTCATTTTCCCGATCTTGGAGAGCAGCCGGTGCAGTGAGGGGGATGGAGCTCAGATTCCCAACTCTGAGGTTGGAACGCTGTCTCCGACCTTGGAGCTGGGAACCCAAAATATCCTATGGCCCCTCAGACACTCTCTAGGGGCCATAGGATTGCCCCCTTAAGGTACTTTCCTTTTCAAGTACCCATTTATTCAAGCTGCATCTTGCAGAGCACATGTGAGCAAACTTGCCTAATTGTGAAACCTGGCTTCAAAGACTAGTCTACCAAATCCATCATTATGTCTTTTCTTTGAAGTATTTTTCCACTCTGAATTTTACTAATTGTAAACAGGTTTTTGGAGAACAAGTTTAGTTTTTTTTGTTTTTTTTTTAAATTCAAGCCAACGTCTGTGCTATTGCATTTAAAAAGATAGCTCTCTGGTATGCAAGGTTTAAGGTTAACTTTGAATGTGATAGCTATCTGAAGCTTAGCTCCAATCCTACCCTCAGAAATACCCTAACCAGATTCAGTTTGCAACAGATGTTAACTGCAATTTTAGAAGGGTGTTCTAACAAAATAACTTATGACCCTTGATTATGCCCATGTGGCAGGGGTTGGTAGAGGAACTTCTTTCATTATTTGTTTCACTGTCCTATTTTCTCTAGAGTTTGAACAATGTTTTAAATCCTGTCCTCACAGGGAAAACTGCCTGGTCTGATTAGGAAATTTTTTGTTTTGCTTCCATCTCACAATGAGGCAATTTTATTGGCAGTGGTGGATTTTTCTGTTTCAGCAACTAAACTTTGAGTAAATCTCCCACACTCTATGGGGAGTGATAAATAGGTTTTATTGATTATGAACTCTTGCTTTGATGTATTTTTAATTGTACTTTTGTTTACACCTTTCTTCTGTGGTTGTTGTAACCAATGTTTGTGACAATAAAATCTTATTCATTCACCTAATTTCTCACCTTTGAACCAGAATGTGAACCAAAACAAAACTATCCTTGAAAATTCTCAGTGCTCTGAATTTTGCAATAGTGTTCTCCAATAAAAAAACTCATAAGGGCGAGTGTATATTCAGTAAAATAGCATCAAAATGCAGTGTAGTAGGAAAATCGCTTGCAAAAATGTACTACCAGTAGGCAATATATATATATAAATGCATGTATTAGAGAAATGTGCACAAAATTGCTTATGAATTCTCAAGCATATATATATATATATATATATATATATATATAATCTCAACGTTTGGAACAAACCAAACTTAAGGTTTGAGAAATTCTGAAAGTTTGTGAGGAAGGAAACTTAAGACAGAAAAAAATGAGAAATTGAAAGAAACCAAAATTGAAAGATTTGTCCATCCCTCATTTGCACACTGCACAGTTACCATATATTTGACAGTATTTGATGGCTGGCATACAACGGTATTTTTTATCCTATAGCATTTGATAGATAACAACATGCAATAGCTGTTAGTATTTTATAATTGAAAATTGAGGTTTCATAGCATAGCTAAATCAAAATCATCAAATAAATGCCAAAGGTAAACTTTGAGATGATTCACTTTCAAAAGATGAATTTCATTTCCCCCATCACTTCTCATCTGGAGGGAGCAATCCTATGGCCCCTGGACAGCATCTGTGGGGGCCATAGGATACTTCAGATTCCCAGATCCGAGGTCGCAGACAGCACTACGACCTTGGAGGAGGGAATCGGAGCTCTGCCCCCCCCTGCACAGCCGGTGCAGAAAGAACCGTGCCGGCTGCTCTCTGAGACTGGAAAAGTGACCTCAGAGAGGGGGGAAAGGGGGCATTTCAGTGGGCGGGAAGGGGAGGAGACTGGAGAGGCCGGGATACCAGCTATCCTGGGGCCTCTCCAGCCTCCTTCCTTTCCCTCCTGAAACACTGTCGAGAGACGGGCAAAAAACCCCACTGAGCGAAAACGAAGGGTGGGGGGATGAGGAGGCGAAGATTGCCTCTGCTTCTCCCCCAGCCCTGCATAGGATGCTTGGAATCCTCCAAGTTCGAGAACTTATAGCCCTCATAATAGGAACATGCCCTAAAAAATGGCAAAAGAAGAAAA
Source organism: Shinisaurus crocodilurus (assembly GCA_021292165.1). Classification (NCBI taxonomy): domain Eukaryota; kingdom Metazoa; phylum Chordata; class Lepidosauria; order Squamata; family Shinisauridae; genus Shinisaurus; species Shinisaurus crocodilurus. Next base: position 270,445,805 of record CM037878.1, on the reverse strand, counting down.
AAATTCACCACAGTTAGCTATGTGGGGATGTTCACTTCAGCTCTATTTGGTAGCTTCAGCTGCTACAGAATGTGGTGGTCTACCGTACTCTAGAGTTGATAAAATGTCATATTTTCCACTTCTTTGACTTCCCCATACATTGTTCAGAATGTGCCAAGAGGGTGGTTCCACTATCTGGGTGAGAAAAGGAACTAGGGTAAAAGTGACTTAATAAGAGCTGATAAGTTCCAAATACGAGACTTGCAGAGACTGAACTATGTTATTTCAGTGACAAACTTTATTATGAAAGCTCACACCTACATCCCCTCAAAGTAACGGCAGTGGAAAGTACTCAGTCCAGACTAAGTTCCATTCGGGCATTGTGCACTGAGGGAAGCAAGCAAGGCCATTTGCTTGCCTCTAGCATTCACTGGCCTCAAGATAAAGCTTTTAGTGACCATGTGACTTCTGCCTGTGGTGTAGGTGCTTACATGTGCTGAACCTGGCACATGGCAGTGGCAGTCACATGACTCCCCTCCCTTCAGAGCATACCACTGGGCTGAAACTCTGCATGGGCTGAGTAGCTGCTGCAAGAAGGAGCCAACATAGTGTAATGATGGGCTGTAGCTAGGGAGATCCAAGTTCAAATCCTCACTCGTCCCTGAAGTTGCTGGGTTACATTGGGCCTCCCTGCCTCACAGACTGGTTGTTAGGATAAAATGGAATAGCCCTCATATATATATCCTGAGAATGGATGGAGTAGAAATGTGTTTTCATAACTATTCGCTGATAGGATCTTGGCTCTTATTAAATCAGTTTTGTACCCACTATCCAAATGTTTGTGGTCACCTGCTCATGCAACATGACTTCACCTTGCTTGCTTTCCCCCACCTGCCCCCAAATCTGCTTCAGAGGTTCCCACAAACCCCTAGAACAGATCTGGGAGGAGCACAGGGGGCTGGATGGGAGAGGGGAAATTCATTACACCAGCTGTTTCTGTTCCACTGGTGGACAGTCAGCATTGGATCCAACCCAGTGAGTTAAATACACTGGTTCTACTTACAGTAGGACCATCAGGAATGAATGGGGGACTTAACTTAGTCATGACTAACTGCAGTCCCATTTAGTCCAATGGGTCTACAAGGAGCAGGAATGCTGGATTTAACTCAGAATAATAACAACAGGTCCTGTGCTTTAATTAATTCGTATTTCCTTTCAGAAACATCACTGAAAGGTTCAAAATAGCACTTCGCAAGTACATTGGCATTCAACAGTCCATTGAACATCCCCTCCTAATTCCCTGTTCTGCTGCTTGATAGTTGCCATCTGCGTAACAGCAGCACATCAGAACAGGTTGATAATTGAAAGGCTGAGCCATTTTGTTTTCATCAGAACTCTTCTGGAAATATAAATGACACCTGATCATTTGGACTGAAATGGACCTCAAGAGGATACCTGGGCCATCTGCCTTAATCTTGGCAGCACTGATGCAGTCATGCCTAATAAATGGCAATCAAACATCTACTCAAAATGTCTCCGATGACAGGAATCAAAGAACCTCCTCATGGTCACAAGGTTCAGTTTTGCTTCAGCGTCAGTCTCTAAAACCCTGGACTGACTCACATAGGCACGTTCATCCCTTGATAACTAGTGATGTGCATCAACTTCAGATGAGGTCTGAAGCCTGAGCAGAACTGGGCCACCGGGCCCTGAGGTGAAGGGGGCTTCCCTCTGAAGCCTATAGGGCCAAGGCCACTCCAGAACAGGGCTTCATTACACAAGTGTATATAATTGGATATAATACAAGGTTGTGTTTTGGATATGATATGTGCCCACTGACTTTATAGTGTCTTTTTATTATTTATTTATGTATTCATGTATTCATTTCATTTCATTTCTGTACCACCCAATAGCCAAAGCTCTCTGGGTGGTTCACAAAAAATACACATCACAATACAAGATAATAAAAACATAATATAAAATCTCTAACATACAAAATATAAAACAATTTAAACAGCTAAAACATTTACAATAGGATACTGGACCTGAGAGAAACAACTGACATAAATGCCCCATCATATGCCATCAAATGGCTGGATGTGGAGGACAGTCTTAAACTGGCACCAAAAAGATGACAGTGTTGGTGCCAGGTGGACCTCAATGGGGAAAGCATTCCATAATTGGGGGGGGGGCACCACTGAGAAGGCCCTCTCTCTTGTTGCCACCTTCTGAGCCTCCCTCAGAGGAGGTACTCAGAGGAAGTCCTCTGATGTTGATCGTAGTGTCTGGGTAGGTTCAGGCCGGGAGAGGTGTTCCATCAGGTATTGCAGTTCAGAGTCATGTAAAGCTTTATAGGTTAAACCAGCACCTTGAATCGGGCTCGGAAACATACAAGCCAGAATTGCTTTATATATTCAGACCTTTTGGCCCCTGTTATTAAGTTGGCTGCTGCACTTTGCACAAGCTGCAGTTTCTGAACAGTCTTCAAGGGAAGCCCCACATAGAGTGCATTGCAGTAATCTAACTTGGAAGTTACCAGAGCATAGACTACTGAAGCCATGTTATCCCTTTCCAGACAGGAGCATAGCTGGGCTACCAGCTGAAGCTGGTAGAAAGCAGTCCATGCCACTGAGGCCACCTGAGCCTCAAGTGACAGAGATGGCTCCAGGAGAACCCCAAGCTATGAACCTGTGCCTTCAAGGGGAGTGCAACCCCATCCAGAAGAGATTGAGCACCCTCCATCCAGTCAGAACCACCCACTAACAGCAACCCAGTCTTGCCTGGATTAAGCTTCAGTTTATTAGACCTCATCCAGTCCATTGTCGCAGCCAAACACTGATCTTGCACCAATCTAGCACAGTTTTAGTTTCATTTCTCTCAGTGCTGCAGAGAGAGGGGGATTTAACAATGCAATCCCCTACATGTCTATTCAGAAGTAAAAATACCAATGAATTCAATGGGGCTTACTCCCAGGTAGGTGGGAATAGGACTGCAGCCTAAGTCACTGGACCTGACCAATCTAAACCCTTGGTGTGAAATAGGCTCCAATCCTGAAGTGCCCCTATCTCAGGAAAAGCCATTAAGGGCACAATCCTAGACAGAAAAAAGTCCTACAACTCCCAGCATTCCCCAGCCAGCCATAACAATAATTGGCAACCATTACAGTTAAGTACCTTACCCACCTTTGCATAACTTTAGCCTTGTGAGGTACCAACCTCCTTCAACCAGTTACAGTTCCTTCAGACCCCTCAGGATACCTTTGTTCTAGGGTTCTCTACCCCTTGGAAAGCAGAGTCTTTAAAGTCTTTCCCCCTGCATTATTTTGAGCTCAGTTTGTTTGTTAAGATTCCTACACTCTCTTCCTTGTCTCTTCTTCCTTCTATGCTTGCCTATTCTATGCCCTCCCATGCTCCAGGCTGGTCTAGTTAATGGCCCAATCCTGGGGCTTTTCAGGGGAGTGAGGGAGCTTTGGATCCATTGGACCTCAACATACCTCTGGAACACCTCCTTGGTAATTTGGTACTTAGAAGGAGAATATTATTAGCTATGAATTGGCGATGAGAACAGTTACAAGATACAGAGGTATGGAGAAGAAAGAAATGTAGAAATTAACTTCTTATAGATATTTGTGAGATTATATAAATAGGAACAAAGATAATTTAGGGCACAATCCAGCCAGGGTGCCTTAAGCCTCTGAAGGCATATGGGAAGCATATAGAGAGCGGGGGCGTAGTGGAGGTGATCTCTGCCTCCCTGCTCCTCCCGCCCTGCTTTTTTGTTAGACAGCCATTTTTGGCCATCTAGCCAGGGAGCTTCAGAGTTCCCAACCTTGGAGAGGCAGCTGGCAGGGTTCTTTCTGTGCTGGATGCGAGCAGGGGAAGGGGGAGGTGTGTGGATTCCCAGCTCTGAGGTTGGAGCTCTGTTTCCGATCTTGGATCTGGGAATCAGAAGTATCCTATGGCCCCCTAGACGATGTCTAGGGGCCATAGGATCGCTCCCTTAATGGATCTATTCATTCCATATGGAACAACTCAAAACCGCAAGAAAATGTTTGTAATATGGAACATTTGGGCAATGAATTAAGACACAGATATTATCAATATGTCTTAAATCACAGCTGAGACTTCCATATGCATTCATTCTGAATTTAGAGTGCAAGTCTTCAGAACACACACACACACACACATTCCATATGGGAACAACTCAGAACCCCAAGAGATTATTTGTATGGACCATCCCCCCCTTCACACATGCTCTCAGCAGTGTAGAGCTGCTTCCATGTAGTGCATTCCCACATTCCAGTGACACACATCTAAATAACATGGCCATATAAGCAGGCTGATAATGTGTGACTGTGAGTCTTTCACCTAAATCCATTGCTTTGCAGAAGGGAGTGTATCAGTCAGGTAGGAAAGGCCAATATGATCAGTCCCACCTAAGTAGTCATGCTATTCTTGCAGCATGGGATCACTCTGCATCAGGGGTAGATGTTTTGGATTACAATTCCCATCAGACCTAGCCAGTAGCATGGCCAATGGTCAGGGGTTATGGGAGCTGAACATCTGAAAGGCAACCAGTTTCTTACCCCTGCAGTCTGCTTCCATGATACCGGGAACCTGTCCAAAACGGCTCTGGGTTCTCTGCTTAGTCTCTGTTATTTTGGAATTACAATTCACAGAAGGTATCCATTTTACTCAAACTGTCTTGACTCCTTTTAAATATGGTAACTTATATTTATGTAATCAAACATGAAAGATACAATTTTCCCATATAAATGGAGGTGTAAATGCAGATTAAAACATTTTGGAAAGAAATTTTGTCTGTCATTAAATGGATTGTAGGGGTGGGGTTCAGCATGAATCCTCAGATCTGCCAGTTAAATGATTTGCAGGGTAGCATTAGGAGAAAGTAGAGGTATCTCATGCCTAACTTGTTACCTGCGGCAAGAATAGTTGTGGTAAAGAATTAGGAACATAAAAATAAAGCTTTCAAAGAAAGGAATGGATAACACATTTTTGGTACATGATACTCAGGAACAAAATTAGAACTTTTAAATAAACATGGCAGGGTGGGGGGCCTTATAAACAACGAGAAACAATTACTGGGTTCTCAGCACGCTAAGCCATGGTGCCTCCATAGCCACTGTGGCTTAGCATGTTGTACGAACCCAGTCATGGTTTCTTAGCCATGGCTTCAAAGCCACCCTTCAAAGCCATGGCTTGTTCTAGGGTCTACTGCAGCCACGGTGGATTGTCGTGTTGTCCGAACCCAGGCAACGCGACCCACCGTGGCTACAGTGAACCCACTACAGAGCTGCTTGGCTACAGCGGCAAAAAGGGCTTGCAGCTCTGGCAAGTGCCTCTGGCCGAGCGCTGATGGCAGCCGCTGAAAATGCCCAAGCAGCGCTTTGGGCGGCTGTCATTGGCTTTCCCGCCCTGCACTCCTGCCGATGCTGGGAGAGCAGGATTGCTCACGTCACGAGCAAGTTCGCTTGCCTGGCATCAGCAGGACAGGAGCATGGGGTGGGGAAGCTGGGGGGGTGGGGGGAGAGGGGACGGGGTGCAACCTCATCGGTCTCCCCAGGAGGAGGCCCAGCAGAACACACCTCATCCCCCCCACCTGCCACCATGAAACAAGATTCAGCTATCACTTTTTGTTATTTCTGAAGTCACTCACCTGCCTCTGATGTTGGAAATTGTAATATTGCCTGCTTAAATCAACGAGGTAATTATGTAACCACTAGTTACAGTGGGAGGAAAGGGTTAATTGAACAATTCCCCAGGGTGTATGTTTTCTAACCCCTCCTCCCTACTTCTCTGTGGCCTGAGTGCTCTCTCTCTAGGCTGGTTCATACGACCCAAGTGGCGAGCGGGGGAGGCACCACGTGGCTGTTTGCGGGGTCTGGCGGAGCGCCACAGATGACCTGTGCCCCGTGCGCGTGGGCGGACCCTGGTGGAGCCAGCAGTCCCCACACTGCAGTGGGGCCACTAGGGGGCGGTGGCTTGTGATGCCACTAGGGGGCGGTGGCTTGTGATGCCCAGAGGGGCTGTTTGCCCCTACAGGCTGGGGCTGCTGCCTCTGTGCGGCCCCCGCGGGACGGCCACCCGCTGTTTGCACGGCAGGGTGGCCACATGCGGTAGGGGCTAACCCCTCTACCGCCCATGGTCACTTTGCGTGCTTCCCGTGCGCAGCCGTCCCGTGGGGGCGCCCCCAGCCGGCGTTCGCACGACATGGGAACCGCGGGGGGCTTCTGCTCCCTCGTGGTTCCCGTGTTGTGTGAACCGGCCCTCTCGCTCTCTCTAACCTGATGGACACACGCATATGAATAAAGGGACTGTAAGTAAAACTAATAAATGTCTTTATTAGTTTTAAACCTTGTATGGACAATCCATTCCTTTTTAGAGCCTTTTAGCAGGGTTTAACAACCCACGTGGTTATAACCAGTTTCAATAACAAGGCTGCGCATAAGGGGAAAACTCTGCTTCGGCCTAACCAGTATAGATCCAACTCCTTCCCATATCCTCCAACATCTGATTCCTTCCTTCCTTCCTTGCTGCCCTTTGTTGTCATTTCGGTTCTTGATTGGTACAAATACATGGCAGCTGATTTGATTACCACTGCATTGCATTTGCGAACGTAGGAGGAAAATAAAGAGTTGAGACAATTTGCTGGTGTTTAACTGGGCCACATTTATTTACATACAATGAACTGCAAAGGGATGGAGGGCGGGTTATTCTAATCCGGCCTCCCGGTCCGATAACGTTGTGCAATTGGGCAGAGCATCCAAAAAACAGGAGGTGGCAATAATGCCCCCCACCCCATTTTCCAGTGTTGGGAGCCTTTGTTAGGTCGCCTCCTCTCGGAGTCTCAAGACAACAAGCTTGGCGAGAACAAAGGCAACACAGGCGTTCCTGAATCCTCAGCTGTCCAAGCCTACGGTCCCAGCAACATGAGGCATCCTGAAACTGCCTGTCACCTGAATGGTGCCAGGGATGCTCACCATACCGTATCAATACCCTAACCCACACTTACCTGCCTACTGTCCAAATGTGACCAAATTGAATCACTCTGCACACTGATTGCAACGACTCCCTAAACAGTATGGAGTAGGAGAAACGCGCTCATCCTCCTAAGTAGAGATGAGCCAAAATTCCTACTCGGCCCCTTAATGGCGACCAGAGGAGCCCACACTGTGTACAGGGAGGGAGGGAGCTGCGTGAAACAAAGAGGGTGTGGGTGGGGGTGTGGGGCTTCCAGGCCTAATATTAGCTCCTGTAGCCTCACCCCCTTCAGACGTGATACCTGCGTCTACAGGTATGTCCTGACTCCTTCCTCCATGTCCGCAAAATCTTCCCCACCCACAGCTGCGCATGTTCCGGAGGAAGGTCCTTGTGCTTCATATTTTTATACTTTATGATATAAAAATAAAGAAGAACACAATACTGACTGATGTGGCAGATTGCTGGTAATGGTTATCCACTGAACACCGGCAGCATTGATCACATTTGCAACCTTCTATCTATTACCTATTATATTAAGTTAAACCAGAAATAATGACCCAAATTTCAGTGTTACTCGAACTGAGTTAAACCTTCAAGTATTGGAAAGTTGCCCAAAAACATGTATAATCTAACAGAGTGGATGTGTCAACATGCATAAATACATGTGTAGCTTGTTTGACATGATCAGCCATAATCCTATAATAGTGCAAAACAGAGTTCCCTAGAGGGGTTTTCCTCAGCGTTGTCTCACATGTACATTTTTGTATAGTCTTGGAATGCTTTAAAATCTACAGTAAATGGAAATGTCTCAGAGAGAGAGAAAATACTTTACAATAGGGATGAGCAACATCTTAAATTGTGTATGTCTATATTTTACTACTCAGCTGCTAGTGGGCTGATTCAGGAGCTGTTGCCAGTCTCAAATGGTTTCAATGAGAGTGGAAGAGCCTCTTGAAACTAGACTTGAGCCAAAAATTCTCAGAAGAAAGGTTTTTTCCCCCCCCTGAGAAAATATCTGAGATTTTCCTTTTTCTCTCCCTAGAAAAAGAAGACCTCCTTGCAGACTTTTTCTCTAAATATTCTCCACCATTTTGTTGTGGTGGTCACTATCCACACACACACCCCGCGTGCGTGCGTGCGTACACACACACACGCACACACACACACACACACACAATGTTTGGGAGCAACACTAGCTCAGGGGACCTGTGGAAGATGCAAAATGGTGGCCAGGCTGCCAACACAGTTGCTGCTGCTGCTGTCACTTGCATCAGCAACCCCCCCCCCCAAAAAAAAAGGGGTGGGGGAGAAAGAAAAGCCTTTAGGGGGAAAAGAAAGAAGCTGTCCTACTGCCACTGCTAATGGTGAGTTCCACCCTCAAGGAACTGTTGGAGAATTTCTCTTCATGGAGAAATTCAGCAAAATGACCCCCCCTTCCTTTCTCTACGCACAAATAGGATGGATTTTAAGAGGCCATTTACAGCTCATGGCTGTACTTAGTTTGGAGCCTAGTGGCTCATACACACACTCAAAGCAGAGGGAGGATGGTGAGAAGAGAGAGCTGAGATATTCCTGAAGCTGGTTGGAAAAAAGAAGTGGAGGTACTTCTGCTCTCATGCCCTCCTACTTCAAGCCTTGCTGAGGACAGCATGTTTGTAGGGGAAAAAAAACACTTGAACTTTTTTATAGATTGGTGTAACAGAGCTGCTTATGTTGCTGGGGAACAGCAGCAGGAAGGACCTATTTCCCTCATATCCTGTGCGTGCCAGCTTCCTGGAGGCACCTGGCTGGTTGGCCACTATGGCAACAGAATGTATACAGGCCTGTGGCTCACGCTGGCTCAGCTTGTCTGAGTGTGGAAAGCTAAGCAGCGTCAGGCCTGGTTATTACTTGGATGGGAGACCCCTCCTCTAGTTTCCTGCATTGAGCAGGGGGTTGGACTCGATGGCCTTGTAGGCCCCTTCCAACTCTATGATCTATGAAATCTATGAAATAGTGGACTAGATAGGGATTGGGACTGGTTCAGCAGGGCTCTTCTGATGGGAAGAGGCTGGAAGTCAAGTGCTGCATCAGGCAAACAGGAACGGAGGGCCAAAGGCAGGAAGTCAAATAAGGGTGAGGCAAATCTATGAAAGTGAGGGAGTCCGGGTTGATACTTGATGCAAGAAGTTGCTCAAGCTGCCAAACTAGCCTAGGGATGGGCAAATCAGACAGTGTTGCTTTCTCCCACATTTGAGTTGTTAAAATCTAAAGTTCTCTCCATCCTTTTTATGAAGACATTTGTGGCTGCCCTGCAACCAGCCTGAGAAGCTGCTTGCTCCACCTTCTTGTTGTGATCCCCTGCAATGGGACTCAGCAGAAGGCACTGTATTCCCTTAAATGTGAGGGAGTGTTGGAGTAAAATGATCTGCTATATAATGATGGTTACTATTTATTACCAAGGCAGTATGGTTTTCTAGCGATGAGGCGAACTGGATACTGCTGTGTTTCAGCTGAGATCACTGGAGAGATCATTACATGATTATTTGACACTTCCCACAAATGTCACTGGAAAAGACTGCAAATGCTTCTCTGTCCTTTTGAGAATTTACCCCACCAAGAGAAAAACACAGTGAGGTCAGCCTCCAGTGGTTTGCTAGTCATTCAATGAGTGTTACCCTGTCATGGTTGATTACTACATAGTGATATTGCTGTTGGATTGCTTGATGAATCAGGGCAATTATTTGTTTCTCAGTTGCTCAACTAGAGTGTTTATCAAATTTTCTAGTTTCAGGGTTCCATTTCCTCAGGGATTTCCAGTTCCTCTATACCTGGGTTATGAAGAGATGCAGATCCTCTGTTGCAGAGGATTCTGGGAAGTGTTCTAAGGTGCAAACAGTTCACACAGGGTGCTGGCCAGGCTTGTTGGGCATCGCCATTGCTCTGAGAGCGGACTCTAGAACACAACCCACACTCCCAAGGGATTCTCCATTTGATGGAATTACAATTGTGTGGAAATTGCCTCTTGAAATTCTCTTGCTATATGTGAATCTTGCCCAGAAAGGTTATTAGTTGGTGTTTGTTTCATAGGAAGAGTTTTATGTATATTTGTCCTAAAGTGGCCACAAGGCTGTCTGTTTCTAACTCTTCTTGTTATAAAACGTGTCACATGAATTTGTGAACGTTGTCGTTTTCTATATCTTGAATATTATGCATCCTAGCTGGTTATGTGTTACTTTTAACAACATTCTTTATCACACACAAAAAATAAAAGTAAAATAAAATTGAAGTTACTTCCATTTTTATTCTATCTTGCTTGTTACATTTCTTTTTAGTTATTGTATTTGCTAATGGATGTTTTGGCAAATTACACTAGAGATCATATTTAAAATGATCTGTTTTCAATAGTGCTCTGAACAAAGTAAACTGGTGCTGATAAATGGATGCTACCTTTGAAGGTGATGATGAAACATCCTCATGAAAAACTGGGCAGACAGAGCTCAAGAAATATGATTCTGCATGGAATCATGGAGACATAACCTCTGTTGATTGTAATGGTGTTGGGCTGGAAAGCCATGATGACTGCATCTTTTGATTAAGATTTTGTGATAAACACAAGGGAGTCCATCACCTGGAGGCAGGGACACAACTCTTCTGACCACAGTTAATCACAAATATTGTAGGTTTTGGCTTACAAGTGGTGGTTACACGGTTCAAAATCTCAGGCTTGCTTTCTGCAATATCTGCAATACAGCAATGGATTACTGTGTGTCTATAAACATAAACCAAGTATTAAGCAATAAATCAAATCTATTGCTCTGCATTTTACAAACATTTTACTAACTGTTAGAAAAGTAAATGAAACTGCTTTTCTAGTGGAAGTTTCCATTTGGGGGGGGGGATAAATCTCCCATTTATCATAAGCTTCAGTTTAACAGCAGACAAGCTTTGTTTCATTAGTCTTGCCTGTTCATATTCACTGGCTTAAATATCCTTCATGTCAGATAGAATCTGCCTGTGATGGGTTCAAAAACAGTGCAGTGCTGAAACTTTCTCCCACCTATTGTTCAACCATTCTCATTCAATTTGATAGAAAAGAAATTGTTTGTGCAAAGGAATTCAAAGGAGAATAAATTTCTGCGAAATTCTCATGGGTTTGGTTCAGGGTTCTTGTGCTTACCTTACTTATGAGGTGGCCGAGAAGTCTGTGTGAGTGTCTTGCTTTTAATGGACAAGCATCTCATTGGCAGCCTGTAGTAGCCTCCTTGGCTTCCCACACTTCCTGCCCAGGGGAAGACATCATGAGGTAATTCCTCCCATAGCGCCTTTTCAGGTCAGGAATTGCAGGCAGCCCGGGAGACACCAGAGCAATGGAGAGATGTGTAATAGAAAGACACACAGAGAGAGAGAGAGAGAGAGAGAGAGAGAGAAACCTTGGCCCCCCTCACAGTGGTTAGGTAAGATCAAAAACAGCACCAAAAGAAATTCGAAATAAATTATAAAATGCCCTGAGAATGAGGCAGAAAAATTGATGCCTTTTTCATGGTGGTGGTGGTGGGAAACTTTCAGGAAATTGGAGGTCAGATTTTGGCACAGCACTAGCACCACCTCTTCACTGGAGCTGGACACCTGCCCCCTCCCGGACACCCACTAGAGGGCTTGCAGGGAAGGAATGGTATTATCAGCACTTGCATGAGGGACAAGATATATCCACTATCAACCCTCAGAAATTTAACATTTAGAATCAGAGAATAGTAGAGTTGGAAGGGGCCTATAATGCTCAATGTAGGAATCCAAGTTAAAGCATCCCTGAAAGATGTTCAGCCGCATCTTGAATGCCACCAGTGTGGGAGAACCCACTACCTCCCTAGGTCATTGGTTCCATTGTTGTATTGCTCTAACAGTCAGGAAGTTTTTCCTGATGTTCAGCCAGATCTGGCTTCATGTAATTTGAGGCCATGATTCCTGCACTCTGGGATGGTCAAGAAGAGATCCTGGCCCTCTTCTTTGTGACAACCTTTCAAATACTTGAAGAGCGCTATCATATCTCCCCTCAGTCTTCTCTTCTGAAGGCTAAACATGGCCAGTTCCTTCAGTCACTCCTCATAGGGCCTTGTTTCCAGTCTCCTGATCATCTTTGTTGCCCTCCTCTGAACCTTTTCCAGTTTGTCTGCATCCTTCTTAAAGTGTGGTGCTCAGAACTGGACGCAGTACTCAAGATAAGGCCTAACCAGCGCTGAGTAAAGGGGAACTAGTAGTTAACACAATTTGGAAGCTATACTACTATTAATGCAGCCCAAAATAGCATTTGCCTTTTTGCAGCTATATCACATTGATGGCTCATATGCAGCTTGTGATCTACAATAATTCCAAGATCCTTCTCACTTGCAGTATTGTTGAGTCAAGTATCCCCCATCATATAACTGTGCATTTGGTTTCCTAGGTGCAGAACTTGACATTTATCCCTATTAAATTTCATTCTGTTGTTTTCAGCCCAGAGCTCCAGCCTATCAAGATCACTTTGATTGTTTCTGTCTTCAAGGGTATTAGCTATTCCACCCAATTTTGTGTTATCTGAAAATTTGATAAACATTCCCTGCACCTCCTCATCCAAGTCATTACTAAAAATGTTGAAGAGCACTGGGCCCAGGACCAAGCCCTGCGGTACCCCGCTCGTTACCTCTCCCCAGCTTGAGAAGGTACCATTGATAAGCACTCTTTGAGTCTGATTCTGTAGCCAACTGTGTGGATCCACCTGATAGTTGTTCCATCCAGCCCACTTTTAGCTAGCTTGCTAATCAGGATATCATGGGGCACTTTGTCGAAAGCTTTGCTGAAGTCAAGATGTATTATGTCCACAGATGTATTATGTCCACGGGTGACCGGCCAGATGGGCGATTAACAAATATAATAAATAAATAAAAATTCCCACAGTCCACAAGGGAGATTACCCGATCAAAAATGAGATCAGTAATAACTGATTGGTATAAGGAAGTTTGGGATATAGCCCTAAACGATAAACTAACTTGTAGTATCAAATTCAAAAAAGGACAGTTAAAGGAGAATAATTTTATGGATATATGGAATCAATTATTAGACTATGTATTAATAAAGGGGACGGGGAGTATGCCTTGTCAGGATATATTATATTTTTGGAATTTGGAATTCATTTGATCAAGGGGATGGAAGCATATTAATTGGTCCCTAGGAGGGTGGGGGGTGCACTTTATGATTTATTGTATGTAGTTTTAGTTAAATCTTTGTGTTATTGTTGTATTTTGTTATATTTTGTTTTGAAAATTAAATATAATTTTTTTAAAAAAATGAGATCAGATTAGTCTGGCAGGATTTGTTCTTGACCAATCCATGTTGGCTTCTAGTAATCACTGCATTGTTTTCAAGGTACTTGCAGACTGACCGCTATATCTGCTCCAGAATCTTCCCTGGGACTGATGTCAGACTGACTGGTCTGTAGTTCCCATGTTCCTCCTTTTTGAAGATAGGAACAACCCTCCTCCAGTCATCTTGCACTTCACTTGTCCTCCATGATTTCTCATAGATAATAGACAGTGGTCTGAGAGTTCTTCTGCCAGTTCCTTTATTACTCTAGGATGCAGTTCATCAGGCCCTGGAGATTTGAACTTGTTCAAAGTAATTAGGTTTTCCTTGACCATTTGCCTATCAATCTTAAGCTGAAATCCTGCCCCTTCAGCTTGTACTTCAGGTTTGCCAGTGGGGTCATAGACCCTCTTTCAGGAGAAGACTGAGCCAAAGTAGGAATTGAACACTTCTGTCTTTTCTTTGTCAGCTGTTATCATTTTTCCATCCTCATTGAGTAGCTGAACCACTGTTTCTTTCCTCTGTCTTTTACTAAGCACTTATCTGAAGGAAGCTTTTTTGTTGCTTTTCGCATGCCTTGCTAACCTCAGCTCATTCTCAGCTTTAGCCTTCTTGACACCATCCCTGCAATTCTGTGCTACCTGCCTGCCTGTACTCTTCCTTTGTACCCTGGCCTTCCTTCCAATTCCTATATGTGTCCTTTTTTATTATCAGGTCATCTCTAAGCTTTTTGTGAAGCCACATTGGCTTCTTCTGTTGCCCTCTACCTTTTTCCCTTGTTCTGCATTTAGAATTTCCTTTTTAAAAAACTCCCACCTATCTTGGACTCCTTTTCTCATTAGAGTTGCTTGCCATGGGGCCTTATTTATCATGGTTCTGAGTTTATTAAAATTTATTAAAATTGGAAGACTAGAGGGTGCTGAGCCCTGAAGATGTGCTGAGATTTTTCTTCTCCCCCCCCCCAGAAATAAAAGTCCACTTTGTAGAGTTTTCCCCAAATTTTCTTCACCATTATTTTTTGCCGTGGTTGCATTTCCCCTGCTCCCCACCTAAGCCCTGGAATGATGCTCGGTATGGGGTGTTGTGGAGGATGGAAAAAGGGGGGCAGGCTGCCGACACAGTTGATTCTGTTGCCAGTTGCGGTGGCGGTGCAAACAAGCAAATGAACAGACAGACAAACAAACAAAAAACCCTTGGACAAAAATGGAATCCACTGTGCTACAACCCTTGCCAATGGCGAGTCGTACCTGTAAGAAATTGTTGGAGAATTTCTCCTACCCTTGGAGAAATTTGGCAAAATTGTCCCCCAATTGACTGCTATATAATCTGCTCCAGACTGCTATATTCTCTGCTCACAAATAGGGTAGAGAATTTCCAGAGGCCGTTTGCACACAGCTCTATCAAAAATATTCTAGCACAGTGTTCTCTAACCTTGGGTCCCCAGATGTTTTTGACTACAGCTCCCAGCATGCCCCAGCCTGTCCCTAATATGTACACTAGTAGCCAAATGCTATGGAAAGTGAAATAATAGCTCAAATACATCAGAGCACACTGTTTGGAAAGCCGTTTTGGCTAGTAGGTAGTACAGTAATACCTTGGATTGCAAGTAACTTGGTCTGAGAGCGTTTTGCAAGACAAGCAAATTTTTTTTTTAAAAAATTGACTTGATAAATGAGCAAGGTCTTGCAAGACAAGTGTAGGGATGTAACCGCTCACCTCGAGTGGGCGTAGCGGGCCGAAATCGGCCCCACTCATGCCCGCCAGAGACTCGCTTTGATATAAGAGTGTTTTGGATTACAAGCACGTTTCCGGAACGAATTATGCTCTCAATCCAAGGTATTACTGTATTGGATCTAGAGATGTGTACAAATATGGCATCTCAAAATTCTGCACCCTATTTATGAATGGAGAAATTGGGAGGGGGGGGAGGTCTGCTTCACTGAGTTTCTCCACGGCAAGGCTTGGGGATGACCATTAGCTATGGCAGTAGCACCACTTTTCTCTCTCTTTCCCCCCTCAGCTCTGTCTGTATTGGAAACTGTAATATTGCCTGCTTAAAATCAACAAAGTGATGTAACCACTGATTAGAGTGGGAGGAATGGGTTAACTAATGAATCCCAGGCTGCATGTCTTTTGTAACCTCTCCTCCCTACTTTTGGACCACTCTAGCCAGAGCTCTGTGTTGCTCTGTATCTACTTCCTGCTTCTTTGTAGAAGTTGGGTGGCCTCTCTGCTCCTCTCTCCCAACATGGAGGATGCAAGTTCGAGCTGGCTTCTAGCCAGAGATCTTCTACAATGAAACTAATCTGCGGTCTATATGCATCCTGCATATACGTGAGTGATCTGTAAGTAAGAAAGAACTGATCAATGTCTTTAGTTTAAACCTTGTATAGACATTCAATTCCTTTTAATAGCCTTAAGAGACAAGAGTTTAGCAACTCACGTGGTGAAACCAGTTTCAATAGAGCAGGCTGCGCTTAAGGAGGAAACTCTGCTTTGTCCTAATCAGTTTAGGACGGACCCCTTTTGACCACATTCTCCAACAGTCTGTGCATGTGCTTCTATTGTGATTGGGTGCAGCGGCAACTGCTTTTGCAGCCTGGCCACCATTTTGCATTCCTCCACAATGCCCTTGACCCAGTGTTGTTCTGAGCCTTTATAGGGGGAAATGGTGGCCACCACAACAAAATGGTGGAGACGATTTGAGGAACGTTCTGCAAAGTGTTCTTTCTGTGTGGTGGTGGGGGGGGGGAGGAAAATAAAAATCTCAGAAATTTATGCCAAAAAATGTATTCTGCGAAATTTTGGCTCAGCTCTAGAACTTGGACCTGATTCACCTAGGACAGCCTTCTCCAACCTAGTGCCCTCCAGATGTGTTGGACTATAATTCCCAGCATCCCCCAGCCAGGACAATACAACTCGAGGATATCAGGTGGGGGAAGACTGAGCTAGGAAGTACTAGGATCATCAGATTCCAATTCAGCTTACTTGGTGACCTTGGAACAATAACGTTCTCTCATCCTAAGGTGATTCACAGGGTTGTTGTGGGGATACACAGCCCTAAACAGTGTGGGACCAGGATATCTGCAGGACTGCCTCATCCCATATGTGCCTATCCATTTCCTCAGGTCAACACCTGAGGCCTTGCTTTGTGTTTCTCCACCCTCAAAGCTGCAGTGGGTGGACACACAAAACAGGAAGCTCCTTTCAGCTGTGATACCAAGTAGAGGTCTTCTTGGCCCAATCACCAACCAGTGATGAGCAATGAAAACATGATTATTTATGAAGGCATTGGGGGCATGCTGCTAGTATGCTGTTGTTACATATTTTCAATATTGTTGTTGCTTTCTGTGGTGTTTTTCTTCTTCACTGCTGCTATAGTGATGGCCACCAATTTGGATGACTTTAATAGGGGATTAGACAATTTCATGGAGGAGAAGGCTATCCATGGCTACTAGTCCTGGTGGCTATATGATTCCTCCAGTATCAGAGGCAATATGCCTATGTACTCCAGTTGCTGGGGAACATGGGCAGGAGGGTGTTGTTGCACTCATGTGGGTTTCCCGTGGGCAGCTGGTTGGCCACTGTGTGAACAGAATGCTGGATGAGATGAACCCTTGGCCAGATCCAGCATCACTTTTCTTATGTTCGTATGTTATGTTCTTATGTGTGTGTGTTTATAATTGTTTAAGAGTGCAATCCTATGCATGTTTAGACAGGAAAAAAAGTCCTACAGTTCCTAGCATGCTCAGCCAGCATGGCTGGCTGGAGGGATGCTGGGAGATGTAAGACTTTTTTTCAGTCTAAGCATGCATAGGATTGTGCCCTACATTTATTTTTAAATACATATTTTTTTAAAGGCAGGTTACAAAATGTCACAAACAAATGAACAAACACATTAATAAATTGACCTGACATACACCACTTGAATTCTTTGGAGAAGAGTGGGATAGACATGTAATTCATAGTATCAGTAAAAGAGTGTTGCAATAACCTGCAACTTTATAGATGATATATTTATTACTGAAATGGTTTGTACGTGTTGCTGCCTTTGAAAATGATCTGGAATACAGAATATGGTGCATTCTGATACAGAAAACACCATATTGCTACAAGAATATGGTGACTAGATTGCTAACTGGTGGCCCAGCTATGCCCCTATCCAGACAGGGATAGCCTGGTTTCAGTAATCTATGCTCTGGTGATATCTAAATTAGATTACTGCAATGCACTCTACGTGGGGCTGCCCTTGAAGACTGCTCAGAAGCTGCAGCTTCTGCAAAATGTGGCAGCCAGACTAATAACCAGGACCAGAAAGTCCGAACATATAACACCAGTTCTGGTCCGCTTGCAATGGCTGCCTATGCTTCCGAGCCTGATTTAAGGTGCTGGTCTTAACCTATAAAGCCCTACAGGGCTTGGGACTGCAATACTTGCCAGAATGATGCCTCTCCCAACCACAATCTACCTGGACACTACGCTCAACAATTGGGACTTTCCTCCGAGTGCCTCCCCTGGGGGAGGCTCAGAGGGCAGCAACAAGGGGGAGGGACTCCTCAGTGGTAGCCCCCGACTGTGGGATGATCTCCCCACTTGGGCCCACCTGGCGCCAACTTTGTCAGCTTTTTGGTGCCAGGTTAAGACAGCCCTCTGTGCTGAGGCGACTTTAAGAACATCTAAGGCTGTTTTAATGGCTTGATGGGGCATGCATGCCAGGTGCTTTTAACAGGTCCTTTTTGTATTTAAATATTATCTCTGGCTAAACCATTTTTAAATCTTTTAAACTGCTTTTAATTTCTTTATCATACAATAATT
This sequence comes from Shinisaurus crocodilurus, assembly GCA_021292165.1. Lineage (NCBI taxonomy): Eukaryota > Metazoa > Chordata > Lepidosauria > Squamata > Shinisauridae > Shinisaurus > Shinisaurus crocodilurus. The sequence goes on along the minus strand of CM037878.1, from coordinate 270,427,692 downwards.
TTATAGTCGTTTTATTGTATTTTGGCCTTGGTTTAGACATTGTTGTAAACTTCCCGAAAGAGCTTCGGCTATTGAGCGGTATAGACATGAAATAAATGTTGTGATATGTATCACATTGACCAGCTGTAGCACAGTGTTTACACATGGAAAGGAATAGAATGGCTGTAAACAAGTGTGTTATGTCTTTCTATTTTCCCTGTGTTCTTTCTCATGGGAAAGCTAGGCTCTGAGAACATTATGAGCTAGTCACATGGTTTGTATGTTCTGATGACGTGCTAACTTGTTTTTTCTGTCTGAAGCCATTTTAGAGAAGAGCAGGACTGCTTTCTCTATTCCTTCTCTCTTCTGGCTATTGCTTGCTGGACTTTGCAACAATGTAACGTCTTTGCTAAAGTGGAGTGAAGCTCAACCTACTCCACTGGAAATAATGCTTGCTATGCATTGTACTCTGCACATGGACTGTAACTAGGAAATGTATACTCTGTAGAATGTTACTTGCTAGGTAAATAAACAGGTAGAAATAGACCTGTGGTGTTGCAGAGTGTTTCCTTGCCACTTGGATTAGTCTGCAAACCGGGAAGCTAGAAGCTGGAGTCGGATTACAGGTAAGCTGGCTGGCAGCTTCAAACCGACACGCTGCACGCTGCGCAGAGGGGGGTGAGATCTGGAAGATCTGTGTGTGGAATAATGGGCCTCTATGCACAGACAGGATTATAAATCTCCCATCCAGCATACGCGGGGCTCTGCTGTCACTAACAGGCCATCAATAAATAGATAAATAAATAAATAACCGAGACTGGTCATTACAAATATATCGTGGCAGTGCTTTGTCATCTGCACAGGCTTCCAATATGTTTCTGGGTCCCATTCAAAGCGATGTTTTAGACCTTCAAGGCCTATCACAGCTTGGGACCACAGGGTTAAATTCAGGTTCTGCCTTCTGTGCGTGGAAGGCCTCCACTCAGGGAAAGCACCTCTGTCCAATTTTTGTAGATCCCCCACACACACCTCACCCCATTCAACAAGGTTCCCCTACCTTCTGTGTAGAAGTTTCTGGGAGCTGGAGGGGCTGTCACAGGGGGGACGGACTGCTTCCACTAACCCAGTTACACACACCTAAATCTGGATCCAACCCATGATATCTTAAGGATTGCCTCTTCTGATTCCAACCCTGAGATCATGATATAACTTTGTTCTGATGGGGCAGTCTGGCCCACTTGCATAGAAATGGCAGCTGGGCTGCTAAGGTCTCTGCACAAACTCATCACGTGCAGTGATGGATTGGCTTTCTTTTTAAGAGAAAGCAAGGAAGGAAGGAAGGAAGGAAGGAAGGAAGATCCCCACCACTTCGTACAAATGTACATAAAAAAATAACATCACCTAAAATGGCTGCCACTTTCCTGTCCCCCCCTCCCAGTTGCTGAAATTACCCCATTCCATTTTCACAGGGGACAAAGGTCCCATGAAGGTTGCAGGGGGAGTCACATCCAGGACAGTTCTATTCCCAGCAAACCTCAGATTATGAAGGAACTCAGTCAGCAAAGAGCCTCTGATGAGGTTCTCCAACTATGGGCAAGCACATATAGAGACACAAGCGATACTTCTTTGGTGGCATGCAAAATTCTGGGCATTTTCAATACAATGCACTCAGCTCACAATGCAACCTGTAACAGAAGTTTGAGCTAAGATTTATCTTTCAATGCCCTTAGCATTTCCCACAAAGTCCTAGCTTTATTTCAATGTGGAATAATATTCACAGCGACAGAACAGAACATTTTTTTTAACAATGCCTAGTTGCCTAGAATGCGGCATCTGCTACGGATTCTTTTTTAGCACAATACAGTAGGTACATCTCGGTATATTTTACTAGGATGCTCATTGATGTTTGGAAATAATTGCCTGTAAAGCTCCATAGCTGTGCTGTTATTGCTTTCTTCAAACACAAGACCATCTGATCTGGCTTTTTAAAGATGTTGAAAGAAAGAAAGAAAGAAAATGAAGTCACAAAGATTAAAAGTTTGTTGCTTCAGCTCAACATTTATTTCTTTATTTAAATGAAAATGTATTTTAAAATGGCATTTCAAAAAGATGAAGAGATAATTGAAAGATAACTACCATGACCTTGATGGATTTATCAGCTGAGGACAAGACACACATTTGCAAGTTTGCAGATGATGACTCCCTGTTTGGAGCAAGATTGTCCTCGTCCAAGGAATTTCTCTTTAGTCACATAATTGGTATTAAAAAATAAGTCACGACTCTTGATGAGTGACAATCACAGAAATCCAGAAATGTTAGTGATTGAAGTGCAGAACTAGGATTGGGGAGACCCAGGTTCAATTTCCCATTAGGTGATCTTGGGCTAGTCACTATTTCTTAGCATCACCTACCTCACAAGGTTGTTGTTAGAATAAAAGGTGGGAAGAACCATATGTGCTGCATTTAACTTATTGGAGGCTCTCAGTTTTCCACCGTTAGGCTTGTTCTGTTCTAGACCAGTCTGAGCTTCTTCTTTTCCCCCACGCAGAAATGTGTCCACACTTTTATCTGTATTTTACAAATGTATGCATTTTTTGTATGCATATACCGTATTTTTCCGTCTATAAGACGCCCCCATGTATAAGACGCCCCCCACTGGGCAGTTTTGCAACCGCGTGGTTCTCTCCTCGGCTTACTTCCGTGTATAAGACAACCCTCAATTTTTAGTCTAGCGATTTTAGGAAAAAGTATAGTCTTATACGTGGAAAAATACTGTACTCCTTCACTAAAGTGTGTTTGTGAGATTTTAGAAATGTATGCATTTTTCCTTGCAAGGTTTTTGTGTGTGCACATCTTGTCGAACACATTTGGGGGTTTTACAGGATGCATTGCAAACCCCCCAAAAGGTACAGATAGCCAAGCACAAATTGCATTCAGGCCTGCATTTGGTTCTATGAGGTGCAAATTGGCTGATCTCACATTAAAATGTGAACCCCAATGAATTTCTCACTGATTCCTAATGTAAATGCAGCATACCTGTAGCGTACCTCATGATGCTCTGGGCAGGGCCGGATTAAGGCCAGCGGATGCCCTAAGCGCAGCCCAATAATGGTGCCGCCTCGGCCCTTCCATTGCCTAGCTGGCAAGACATTAAGACTCAATAAGTGCTGAAGGTGAAATAAGACATTAAAAACTCAGTTTCCTTCAGGGCCATCCCCCACGCCATAACACACAACTGTGTTAAATATAAACTATTTTTTATTATATTTATTTAACACTAAATAGCAGCAAGCAATATAAGCCAATTACTTACTTATAACTAGGGCAACAGAAAGAAATACAAATTTTCATCACTGTTTTATGCATTTTTTAAAAATAAAACTGTTATAAGGGGGGAAATGTAAATGCAAAAATTTGTGGTACTCTGGTACTCTGTGGTGCCCCAAACACGTGCATATATTGCTTAATGGTTAATCCAGGCCTGGTTCTGGGTATGAAGGGAGGTGGAAATCTTCACTGATTCTCCCCTCCCCCTGCAGCCCTCATTGCCACTCCCACACTGTTCTGGAGGGTCCCCCTATCCTCTGAAGTAGGTTTTCAGTAAGGATAGGTGACTGCAGGGCTAGGGGAGTATCAGTGGAGATTGCCTCCTCCCCCCGACCAGAGCATCCTGAGCAGAGCTCAGCTTCTGTCCTGTTCCACTAGCAGAAATGCTCTGCTAGATCAGAAGGCAGATAGGAATCACTGACATGTGGAGGGTATAACAGACTCATTCTGTGCTTCTAGGATAAGCAAAATATCCTCCTATTTCTTGAGGTGACAAGTGTTCTAGAACTAGAGGATATTCAGCAGATACCTGTCTTATTTATTTATTTATTTATTATATATACCCCACCTTTTTTCCTGCAAGGAACCCAAGGTGGCTTACATAATCCTCCTCCTCCTCCTCTCCATTTTATCCTTGCAACAACCCTGTGAGGTAGGTTAGGCTGAGAGTCAGTGACTGGCCCAAAGTCACCCAGTGAGTTTCATGGCTGAGCGGGAACTAGAACCCGGATCTCCCGAGTGTCCCAGTCCAACACTCTCACCACTACGCCACACTGGCTAGCAATTACAAACATGCAAACCATCTATTCCATTCATCTTTAACTGCTGGGTTGGGACCCATCGGGAGCAGTACCCTAACATAAGGGGAGTTAAGGAGGGCAACAAAGATGTTCAGGGGGCTGAAGACTAAGTCCTTTGTGGCAACTTTAAAGGAGTTGAGTGTCTTTAGCCTGGAGAAGAGACATTTAAGAGGTGATATGAGGACAGCCATCTTCAAATATTTGTCACATAGTTGGTGGAGCAAATGTGTTCTCTGTTACCCCAGAGGGTAGAACCTGAACCAATTGGTTCAAATTACAAAAAGGGGATTTCCAATTAACGTTAGGAAAAATGTCCTGGCAGTGGAACAGTGGAACAGACAGAAGGTGGTTGTTAGAGGCTGTTAGGCAGAGACCGGTTGTCCAGCTATCAGGTAGCAGTGATTTTTTTTGCGTTGGCAGTGGGTTGGAAACAATGCCCTTTGAGGCCCTTTCCAACTTTGAGGCCCTTTCCAACTCTATGGTTCTGTGAGTTGCACCAATGGCACTGCTATCATTGTAAAGGTATCCTTAACAGAAGAAAGGCAGAGTCCAGATGCAAGGGAGAATGAAACACCTGTCCCTTTAATAGTGGGATAGAAGAGGGGATTTTGGCTGCTGCAGGCTTCTCACCACTGCAAAGGAAACTACACTTACCAGAATTCCATCTTCCATACATTAAAGGTCAAAGAGCTTGTCTGCCTCTGGTCACCATAGAGACAGACAGACAGACAGACAGACAGACATGTTAAAAAAAAATAACACTGGGTCTCACTTTAACTGTTGAGGTTAAAAGTTGGTCTGAAAGCACTGGAGGCTACTAATATATTCATTCAAAAATTCACAAAAACAGCACAGCGCAGCTTTGTTCCTGAAGAGTAACACTTCCTTAGGACTCTGAACACAGGCCAGAATCTTATTTCTATTTCATGACCAGTATGGACTGTGTAATCACAAATAACCCTTAAAATGAATAAAAGCAGCTTTTCTGTTGGGATAATGAAGTTACTCTATTGTGGCTCTTCCAGTTCTTTCCTTTCCAGAAACTTGCTATCATGACTAATCCAAAATGGCTTCTGTGACCTCATGTTCACGGGCATAACCCAGATGAGCATGGGCAGTAGCGCCATCTGTTGAGTCTTACTCTCAGAGTACAGAACAAACTCATACTTTGTCTCAAGTATATACACTCCAGTGTGTACACACACACACACACACACACACACCAAATGGAGTAACAAGAATATCCCCATTGGAGCAATTGTTTTCTTCATTTTAAGGGTTATTACAACCCTTTGCTTTGTTCTGCAAAGGGCACTGCAAAACTGGGTATAGTACCACCATTGCATGTGGCAATGGCGTCTGAATCTCATCAGCCAAGAACCAGATCGCTACATGGGCTGGTTTGTGCCATTGCAAACTGATATCATAAGTAAACTGATATCATACATAAAATAAAAAAGGCTTTAGCGAAGCACTTCGCAGATAAAATTGATCGGATTAGCAGTGGGATTTCGTATGTCGGGGACACAGGGAGTGAGCGGGAGGAGGCCAATGGCAGACCGGTTTTCTGGGATCGGTTCCAGCTTCTTCCTTCTGATGAAGTGGACAAGGTGCTTTCATCTGTGAGGCCGACCACCTGCTTGCTTGATCCTTGCCCGTCCTGGCTCATCATGAGCTGCAGGGAGAGACTGGGTGAGGGCATCAAGGTGGTGGTAAATGCCTCCCTTGAGGAGGGAATGATGCCATCAGCCCTCAAGGAGGCAGTAATAAGACCGCTTCTAAAGAAACCCTCCTTGGATCCCCAAGATATAAACAACTTTCACCCAGTCTCCAATTTGCCATTTCTGGGCAAGGTGATCGAGCAGGTGATGGGGGCTCAGTTGAAGGCACACTTGGATGAAGCCGATTATTTAGATCTGTGCCAGTCCGGCTTCAGGCCTGAACATGGGACGGAAACGGCCTTGGTCGTCTTGGTGGATGATATGAGGAAGGCTTTGGACAGGGGTGAATGCTCTTTTCTAGTCCTCCTCAATCTCTCAGCGGCTTTTGATGCCATTGACCATGGTATCCTCCTGGACTGTCTGGAGGGGTTGGGCCTGGGAGGCACTGTATTGCAGTGGTTCTGGTCCTTCCTCTCCGGAAGGTACCAGATGGTGGTTCTTGGGGAGGAGGCCTCGGACACTCGGCCGCTCACTTGTGTGGGGTGCTGCAGGGTTCCATCCTCTCCCCAATGTTATTTAACATCTACCTAAAGCCACTGGGAGCTATCATCAGGAGGTTTGGGGTGCGCTGTCATCAATATGCGGATGACACGCAGCTCTACCTCTCCTCTAAGTCCTCACCATGGTTGGCTGTTGAGACCCTGTCCAAGTGCCTGGAGTCAGTGGCTGGCTGGATGGGAAGGAACATGCTAAGGCTGAACCCCAACAAGACCGAGGTACTTCTGGTGGGAGACAAGGGAAGGTTAGGGGATGTTGACCTGGTGCTGAATGGGGTACATCTACCCCTGAAAGACCAGGTCTGCAGCTTGGGAGTCATTCTAGACTCCCAGCTGTCCATGGAGGCTCAAGTGTCAGCTGTGAACCGGGCAGCGCAATATCAACTCCATCTGATACGGCAGCTGTGTCCCTACCTTCCTAATCATCTGCTCCCATCGGTGGTTCATGCCTTGGTCTCCTCTCGCCTAGACTCTGTAATGCGCTCTACGTGGGGTTACCCTGGAAGACGGTTTGGAAGCTACAGCTGGTACAGAACGCGGTGGCTTGCCTGGTTAAAGGCAGCCGCCGGCGAGATCACATCACTCCGGTGCTCAAGGAGTTGCACTGGCTACCAGTTGCTTGGTGGGCCGAATTCAAGGTGTTGGTTTTGACCTTTAAAACCCTGTATGGCTCCGGTCCAGCTTATCTCAAGGAGCACCTCCAGCAACATCTAGTAGGCCGCTCAACAAGGTCTGCCACGGACGGCCTTCTCCTTGTCCCATCAGCCAGAGCAGCCAGGCTGGTGGGGACTAGGAAGAGGGCCTTTTCTGTGGCAGTCCCCAAGTTATGGAACTCCCTCCCCAGTGACCTTCGCCATGCCCCCTCCCTGATGAACTTCCGCCGGGCTTTAAAAACATGGCTTTTCAGGCGGGAATATGGGGTGGGTTAGGATTTTTTTAAAAAATCTCTTATATTGTTTTATTGTGTTTTAATTGTGTTTTAATGGTGTTTTATTGTATTTTATTCTGATTGTACATCGCCCAGGGTGGCCGGGTGGCCAGCCAGATGGGCGATTTAAAAATATAATAAATAAATAAAACAGTTTCTAATTTTGTCTGTTGTCATTTAATTGCTCCTACATATTTTGACTTGGGGGCGGGGTCATTTTGTGAATAAATCTACAGTAAATGTATTTCTCTGTAAGAATTGTTGTTTGATTCTAATAAAATATAGCCTGAAGTCACCCCGATTGCCTGGAACAGGTGTTGGGCTAAAATTGTTCATGTGTGGGAAGTTACAGTGCTATTCAATCATGTTATTGCTGTATAAAATATTTTATGGCTATGTGTCTAACAATAAAGCAAATTATTCAGCTTAAAAAAAAAAATATCCGTTATGTTCTGATTTTAATCCAGTCAGGCACAGTTTGACCCATAGGCAAAACAGAGAAGGCTGGAACAGAGGGGAGGTGGAGAGAATGAGAGAGAGAATATTACGATGCTAAAATATAAAGCCTCAAAGGCCCAAGTGAGCCAACATGTTTACACAGGATATATTAAAACCATTTGTCATACTGTAATCATTGTTTTGCTGTGTTTGCCTCCATGTTACTAAATATAAAATGATAACATGGTTAAATTTAATAACGTCCACATGTTAAATGTGCCCAGAAGACTGAGGCTTGTGAAAAGTAGGTTTTAAAATCATCTCCCCATTTTTATTTTTATTTTAAATCTACAGGAAGATTGTGGCATACTGTCAGGGTTTGGCTTGTTGCAGTTGTTCTCTGCTGACCTGAAGGAATGCGAACATGGAGCAATTTGGCCCAATTCATGCCTGCCCTTAGCAATGCGATGCTGATTCAAAGCACAGCACTGGGGCACAGCACCAAACAAACAAACAAACAACCCCCCCCAAAAAAGCACAGCATTGCATATGCTTATTGAGATAGCTCTAAAGTCTGTCTCTGTGTGTGTGTCTGTAAAGGACCCTGCCTCCTAAGGACACCCCTATTTGTAAAAAGGGATGTATGGATGGGGGAAAGGAGGGCATTTGATTTCAGGAAAAAAAATCTCAGGTAGAACAATTCGGGGGGGGGCAGCAACAGGTGAAGCACATGTGGGCAAAAAGCCAGCTAATGGGGGCGGGGCAGGGATTGGATGCAACAGAGATCATCAGACAGGGCCCCTGTCCCTTGATTTCAGCAAGTGTCCATGGACAGCAGGGTGGTGGGGCAGAGGGCCTCCCAGAGATTCAGGGCTCCAAATGCAAGATTCGGTGCTCCAGCCCTAGTGGGCTGCCCCCTAACACTGCCTCTGGTGTGGAGGATGTTTCATGGGAGCAAGCAATTAATGAGAAGCAACTCCCCATGAACTGTTTGCAATTTCCACTCTTTAGTTTTTGTTTGTTTGTTTTGCAGCATGTGATTGTGATTGCATGATTAGACCTTAGAACAGCCTTCTCCAACCTGTTGCCCTTCTAGATGGATTGGACTACAACTCCCTTCACCCCAAGCCAGCATGATGGAAGTGGTAGTCCAATGTATCTGGAGGGCTCCAGGCTGGGGAAGGCTACCTTAGAGTAGATCCATAGTGCATCATTGATTAAAACTGCAGCTGGGAAATCAAGATGATGTTGGCTTGGAAACTAAGATAAGTTAGCATAAGGAAGTTCATGGAAGGACATTTCCTGTCCCCTCCCCACTACAAGAGCCCCTCCCCTCCTGAAAAGCCTCTCCTGAGAAGCGGGGGTGGGGAGCAGTGCCAACTTCAGATTTTTGAGGGCCCTTGGACAAGACGGCCTGGGGGGGGGGGCTCCCTCAGTGACTAGTCTACCTTCTTACTTCCATTGTCACACAAGCTCCTTTTGCTCTTTTCTCATCATTGCTATCACTTGCTTGCTTGACAAGCAGGGAGCTGGTGAGCTACTTGGCAGTGGCATTTCATAGATTTCATAGATCATAGAGTTGGAAGGAGCCTACAAGGCGATCGATCGAGTCCATTTGCTGCTCCTTCCCATCACCACCATTGTCAGGGCCATAGCGAGAGGCAGGTGAACAAGCAGGTTGCACCAGTGGTGAAGAGGAGGAGCAAGTCCAGGGGGCTCTTCTCACACCTCTGCTAGGGTGTGGGCCCTTGGTAGGTGCCCAACCATGCCTACCCTTGATGCTGGCCCGGGGTGGGGTGCTCGTGAACAATATGGGATAGGGTGCAGGGAGATACTCGGGGGGAGAAGGGGATGATGGGAAGCTTTTCTTCTATGAACTTCCTTATGTTAACTTTTGATGTTGATGATGCTTTTATATTGTATGTTTTTATTGTGTTTTATGGGTTGTACCCAGCTTTGGGATTATTTTAGAATGAAAAGTGGTTAATACATTTCATAAATGAAGAAAATTAAATGATAAACTTATCTTAGGATCCAAGCCCAATTTTGGGCAATCCCCCCTCCCTCAGCAGCCCCAGTGCCCTATCCCACATTGTTTAGGAGCATCGTTGTTACTCCAGTGAGATTTTTTCCAGGAGCACAGTTGGCTGCAGAAGGAAGAGACAGGAGACTTTGCTTCTGTGAACTTCCTTATGTTAACTTTTGGTATCACCAAAACAAGAGGACACCAATTTGCATAACATTTGCAAATGCAAATGTTTACATATAGGCAGGGGAGGCTGGTGACTCCTGTGTCAGTGGGGCTGCTCATCCATTGCAGTTTTTATTCTAAGCTTCATAGGAGTTATCCATGGTGCTGTACTCCACCCCCAAAATAGGTTTACCACCATGGAGCACCATGGATAGCTCCTATAAAGCTCAGAGTAAAATCTGCAATGGACGAGGAGGAGCCCCACTGACATAGGAGTCACCAGCTTCTCGTGTATATAGGATATAGGTGCAAATTTAGAAATAATCACTGTAATTTAAATAGAAATACAGTACATCTCACCATAGTGAAGAAGATTGACCCGGTGACCTGTCTCAGTGTGCCTTCCCGGTGCTAACTGTTGATGGCCAACTTCAAGGCTCCTGCTAGGCTAGCCCTCCTTATGGTTCTTTGACTTTAAATACGACTTTGACTGGAAAGCCAATCAAATAGAGGACACCTTCAAATAGAGGGCTGTTTTGTGCCAGCTCTCCAAAATGGAGGATTGTGCTCTGTAAAGTAGGACACCTGGCCACCCTATGCTGACTTTACCTGGTTGCAAATGAGTGTGGGAAGCAGGCCCAAGTTGGGTTTGCTCAATACTTCTGCTCCTTGCCCATACACATGAAAATCAAGTGGAGGGGGATGCAGTTCCTCCTGCACACCTTCACTAACTAGTACACGTATCTTCTTGGGAGTCCTGGTTTACATCTGAGGCGTAAATGTTTTGGTTTTCTTTCTTAAAAGCACCAATGGAGACAGGCCTGGCCCAACGTATTTTGCTGCCTCAAATGAGCTGGCAGTGCCACCTCCGCTGGCCAACCCACCCCCGCCCCGCTCACTAGTGCCCACCCATGTGGCCACCTGCTTGGCTGGCCAGCTGGCCACTCCCTTACTTCCTTCGGCTGGCCACTCGCACCTGCCTTGTGCTCTAGCTGTGGGGGCTGTCGCGAGTGGTCAGCCAAACTTTTGTGAGAGGTTGGCCTACCTCTCATGGAAGCCCCACAGCTGGGTCAAAAAGCAGGAGTGAGCAAGCAGGCAAGCAAGTGGCCAACTGGGCCGGTTGGTGTAGCAATTGAGGGAGTAGATGGCCAGCTGGCCGGCCAAGCAGGTAGGTAGGTACGGCTGCCTCCCGCAGTAAGAAGAAATGGCGGTGGCAGCTGGTGGTGCACCCAGTAGGTTGCTCTAGAGCAATGTTCTCCAACCTTGGGCCCCCAGATGTTTTTGGCCTACAACTCCCAGCATGCCCCAGCCAGCATGCTTGGGCATGCTGGGTGTTGTAGGCCAAAACATCTGGGGACCCAAGGTTGGAGAACACTGCTCTAGAGAGCCCTGCTGGTTGCTCTCCTGCTGCAGCAAATGCCACAGTGAGAAAGCAGCTGGTGGGGCTCTCCAGAAGACCTGCTGGAAGCTGGAGGCCCTCCTGGCAAGGATTGGGGGAGAGCGACGCAACAACAGAGTTCCTTATGCCTCCATAAGATTCCTCCATTAGAGATGATCACACAGTACAAATTATCTCCTTACCTGAAGTGGCCAGCACATAGACTGCGCATAGACTGCTCTGAATCATGAATTATCATTTTGTTTTCTACTGGGAAAATTCAGCATTTTAGAAAATTGGCAAATTCCGCCAATACATTATATGTTTCTTCTACCGATCTGTTTAAATAATAATTATATCATTTAGACATGCCTAATTTCCAGGCTTGTTTTTGCATTGTAGAAGTGATCAATCTTTCAAGGTTACATTTCATTTATCAAGAAATGAAATTCATTTTAATTTATTTTCACAAAGAGGATCATAGCAATTTGTATGCAAAGCACAATTAGTCTCATGGTGCAATGTTGCAATGAATGCAGTTTCCTGTAATATTAATTTTTATGTAATCGCCTCGGCTTCTCTTCCTTTTTCAGACTGACCGTTATTAGCTTTCTTCCTCCCTCTCCTCACTTCAAACTGTAGTATTTGATTCTCCTATTGTTACCAAATGGTTTAAAATTCTGTTCTGCATTCTGACTTGAACATGTCCGCATTCATTCTTTGCTGATGGCAAATCATTCCAGTGAGTATACACTGCCGAAATCCTGAGCAATTTGAATGCAAATTGAATCAATACAGTCGCTTGGAAGAATTTTGCCCTTGGAGAGATTACAAGTTATCAGCTGTTCAGAAATTCTTTATCAAATGAAATTGTTTTGACTTAAAACCACATAAGAACTTCCTTTGAAAAGAACTTCATAAGAACTTTGTGATGCTTGATCCTAAACAGACTCTTTGGATGTCTGTCAACAGTCAAAATGGCATCATAAGATGAGAGGGGCAGAATTATCCAATTTTGCCCAAATTGAATCTTATCCTTCCATAGTCTACTTCTCTGTACTTGTCTGTGGTAAAGCACTTCTTCTATTTTTATTTTGTCCCTATTTGTCCCTATTTTATCTTCAGAGGGAAATGCTGGGTCTCTAGAAGTTAAATTTCTGAGTGTGACACAGGTGTGTCTTAATTCTCATGTCTAATGTGTGTGCATGTCTCTAAATACACAAACAGGAGAAGGAATGGAAGAAGAGTGGGGGAATTGCTGCAGCTGGACTAGTTCTTTGGGAAAATGTTTCTAGTTTCAGTTCAGCTCATTATATCCAGCCACATGCTTTACAAAAGCCTCAGTTATCCAGAGTGCACCCGCGGCTCTCCTGCTATCAACCCTTCAGCTACAAGGGAGATATCTTTTCATTGGACTCCATCATATATGGCCGTGACCTGGTATCTATGCTACTTTCAGTGAAGTCATTGCTGCTTCCTCTGTGGTTGCTGCCATGCTACTTGGGCTAACATGATTCCACCCACACGTGTTGCCAAGAGAGACGCCATTTTAAAATATCTATCTAAGACCTTGGCTACAAAGTTTCCATTTTGCCTGAAAAGGTGAGTTAATACTGGACTGGACATGTAGAGCAAAACAGGTTGTAGTGTACACTAGTTTTATTGTATTGGCATGGACAAAAGGAGTGGTTCCCCCACCCCTCTATTCAGCAGGCATGGGGCCCCTAGAATGCATATGTGCCCTGCCCCAAACAAGCCTCACAAATATGTCCAATGGTTTGGCTTTGAGCCCTCAGAGATAAAAATCACCATACAGGAGGCACTGAAAAACCCACCATAATAGCATCCCATTGAATACATTAGCACCCATTAAGTATGTTGGGAATGAACAGTCAAAACCTCAAGCCATGCATAGGTGCATGATGTAACTAGGACCACAGAGTCTCTGCATCCTAGAACAGAGACCCTGTGGACATGACCCAGACCTCCTGGTGCAGGATGTGGGCGTAACCAGTCGCCTTCTCTTCCTCTCCCGGGAAAACAGTCTGCGCCATGAACTTGAATGAGAAGCATGTTGTGAAGATGTAGCTCAAGGAGAGTCCTGAACTTTTCCTAAGTTCAGAACACAGCAGCTACCAAATGATTCCTACGTGTGTGTAAATACTTTCTTAAGCCTGCCTGTATCCAATCTGCAAGATCTGAGTGAGTAAAGCATGTTTTTAACCTCCAAAAGACTGTTTGTCTTGTTGGTAGTATAAAGGGAGGGGGGAACCAGGCGAAAGGCCCCAGTCTGTCCACACAAAGGAACAGACTGTGTAACTACCAAAGCGCCGCTACTGCCCTAACCGGCAGCTCCACACATATCCACGCTTTTCCGCTGCAGTTGGGGTAAGCTCTGCTGAACTTGCACACGCAAGAGGGGAGAGATAATAACTTTTAATATCCTCTCCCAGCCCTTTTAGCAATCCCCAACAAAGTACATAAGAAGAGTTGTACTGGATCAGTTCAAGGGTCTAATCCAGTATTCTATTCACACACTGACCAACCAGCTGTCTGTGGGAAGCCAACAAGCAAAGCATTTTCCCGTTCATGTTCCCCAGCAACTGGAATACAGAGGCATACTGCCTCTGATACTGGGAGTAATATGTAGCAATCAGGACTAGTAGCCATTAATAGCCGTAGCCTCCTATGTTCCCCTCTCTCCCACCTCCAAATATCACACTCACACAATGTTCCTCCTCACCTGGTCTCTTCCCATCTCCTACCCCCTCTATAGATCTAACCCAATGGTTGATCCTATCTGAATGCTACACATGTAGTTATTTCATTTATTTTTGAAATAAACTACATATTCAAGTACCCTAATCTCTGGATTATTGTCTTTTTACTTCTTCCCCTCACTTTTGTTTCTTAATTCCTGCCATGGCGCACCACGACTTTAGGTTAAAGATCCCAACACATGTCATTTGGGGTAGATTGCGTTGTGCTCATTTCAGGAGGCAGGGCACCTGAAAACCTCCTTGCTCCACCCCTGCCATGTCACCACACTGGTCATCATCATAGGCGATCACTCATGACCGATAAAGATTGTCTTCCAGGATAAAATTACAAAAAGAATTTAAAAGGAAGAAATTCTAAGGAAAAATTGTGTAGACTCTAGCGATGGGTCCGTAAGTGACTGTGGAGGCCAATTCTAGATCCACACAGCTTCCCACAGTGAGGACACAGGTTACCAGATGGAACATGGTCCTGTAAAGGATTTGTTTGACGTGCTTTTCGCTTAGCACGTTTCTCCCTTCCACCTTGCACTCGGGCCTCTTCAAAGTCCATGGAACCTTTGCGAAAGGCCAACCTCCAGTTAGATCATTCATGGGCCAGAGCTTCCCAGTTCTCGATGTGTATATTGCATTTTTTAAGATTAGCCTTAAGAACATCTTTAAACCTCTTATACTGACCACCGATATTCCGCTTTCCATCCTTGAGCTGGGAATAAAATCTTTTATTTACAGCTTACAGGTAGTTATACTTCACTCCTGTTGGGTCTGGTTTTCCTTGCTACCTTAGCCTTGTTAGGACAGAGAGAATTGTCAGTGATACATCCCTGGTGAGTAGTCAGGTAGTGGCCTGGGTGAATGCCGAAAGAAGCACTTGGGCAAGTGGCGCTGCAGGGCTGACAGCAACTGGAACAGGCTAATTTGTGATCTCGCTTCAGGCCATTTACTCCACGTCCTCACCATCTCGATGTGTAGCATTCTGACATGCGGGTTGGTTTGACTGGTTTCAGCTGCACCGAGCGGGTGGGGCCCTGACTACGCTAAGAATATCTGTCTGTCTGTCTTCTATTAATCGGCTCCTTGCAGTCTCTCAAGCCTTTTCTCCTATCCATCTCCACTTTCCTCCTCCTCCTCTTCTTCTTTTTCTTCTTCTTCTTCTCTCAAGCTCAGCCCCCTATGTGAACAGCCTCGTATAAGTCCTCCTCTTCATCCCTCCTGGCTCTCCTCTACCTACTCTCTGCCTTTCTGGTCCAGGAATTGGCTGCTTAGGGTGCAGATTTTCCTCCACCTTACTTTTCCTGCCTCCTGCTTCCAAACCTTTCCTATTCTCTCCCAGACACCCTTCCCATCTCCACTGTTCTCCATCCTGGATTCTTTCTGTTATCCCAGTCTTGTCCACTTCCTTCTCCCTCCACCAGTCTTTCTCTTTGCCTTTCCTCCTGTTATACCCCTTTGTGGTTCTTCCACTCGCTTACCCCTAGCTCACTCTTCCTTCCCTGCCTTCCTTCTCTCTACTGAGTGCAGAACCTACTTCAGCCCAAAGGCCAAATTCCATTTTGGAGAAGCTCTTGGGGCTGGGGGCCACAGTCCAGTGTTGGGTGGGGCTGAAGGCAAAAGGGGGCAGTGCCAAAACGCCCCCCCCCCAATATATTGTAGCTGAAAGCTCTTAGTGCCAGTAACTAAGCCTTAGAAAAGGCATTTCAACATTTTAATATGAGGGGAAAACTACACAAAAGCTGGGAAGCCATCAAACAAGCAGTGGTTGGGGGAAAGGCGTGGGGCCAGGCAAAGGGGCATAGCCTTCTGGAGAGCCCCAGTGGGCCATATTGGGAAGGCTAGATTTGGCCCCTGGGCCTGAGGTGTTACACCCCTGCTTTACTGTTTCTCACCTCCACTTCTCTGCTACTTTGGTCTTTTCCTCCTCCATCCCTTTCTTCTGTTGAATCCCCACATACACCGCCTTCTATCATCCAAGATGCAGTTGAAGTCTCTGTGCCTCTGCACCAGCCACCCTTCTCCAGTCTTGCTCCAGGAGCTCCAATGATTGCCAGCTTCTGAATCAGCTGGCGAGTTCTCCTAACATGCTGACCCTTTGACCAGGGTCTGCTAGTGCTCAGTGCGAGCCTCTGCCGAGCCCAGTCACTGTCGGATCCCTCCTTTCCAGATGCCCAGGCCCCAATGGTAGGTGGCATGTGTGTATTGCCACACATGTGTAGATGAACACATATGGTAACAGACGGTTAGAATCGATTGCCTGGTCATGTGCCATGCTAGCCCCATACATTCTAGTGGCATAAGCATCATCTTCATGGTGCCATGCAGCTTATACGAACATAAGAAGAGCCCTGCTGGATCAGATCACGAGTCCATCTAGTCCAGCATTCTGTTCACACAGTGGCCAACCAGCTGCCCACCCACAAGCAGGAAATGAGTGCAACAGCACCCTCTCACCCATGTTCCCCAGCAACCGGTGTAGATTGGCATAGCCCCTCTGATACTGGAGGTAGTATATCAGGATTAGTAGCCATCGATAGCCTTCTCCATGAATTTGTCCAACCCCTTTTTAAAGCCCTCCAAATTGGTGGCCATTGGTGGTCGTATGTGGTTGGAAGGTATATGCATTATCCAGAACTGGCATGGGAGGCAGCTTAACACGGAAGGTAATACGTAGACCAGGCCTATATAGGCTGTGCATGGGAGATTCAGACAACCGGGACATTTTGGATAACTAAAAGTGAATTAATGGTAGTTTTACTGTAATCCTCTCTGAGAGATGTAAGGTAAGGGGTGTGGAAAGATCAAAACATCCTCCCTTGCAAGATGCTTAAAAGTGTACCAGAAATTATATTTCTGCAGTCATTTATGACCACTGAGCAACCTTGGGAATTCAAGTAGAAAATCAATTTCAGGCATTTGCAGATGAATGCATAAGACTTTTTGCTGGCCACATTAAATAGCCCTGCATACTAAAATAAAATACCTTTTTTTTTTTTTTTTAAAGTGGCCATAGCCTTCAGTTGTAGAGAAAATTATTCATGTGGTTAACACAGGATTTCACCACTGACCTTTTAATGTGAAATCAGGGAGTGTTCCGAACACCTGATGGGAAAAGAACAATGGGGCGCAGCATGATGGTCCTATCATCACAGGATATCTAAATCTCCATATTATCTGCTTGTAGTAAATCAAGCGCATAGAAAACAACTTGTACTCTAAAAGCAAAGTCATTTATTTTCTGGACAAGGCTTTTATTCCTTCACACTTCCGTGTTCAGTTCCCCCATGGGGGGGCATTCCTGGGGGTGGGGAGGGAGGAGCGAGGCACGGCCAGATTCTGAGGAATCCCGGCGGCGCCTCAACCTCTCCTCCTTGCGAGGAGAGGTAAAAAATCTAGACGGCCCAAATCAGACGTCTAGATGTTTTTGAGGGTGAGGGGAGTGGGGCAGATATTCTCTCCGCGGTGCTCCTCCCGCTCTCAGTAGGATGCCTGCAATCCTCCCGGTTCGGAGGGTTATGGGCAGCCTCATAGGATTGCACTGCTCAACGCTGTTTTTTACTAGTCAGACTCATGGCACATACCGGCTGTTGTAGTTATTTGTGGTCTATCAATGGTCCGAAAGAAAAGAAGAAAAATAAGGATGCTACACACAAGTCCGTATTTTCACCTATGAAATATTTTAGGGTTTGCAGATATTCAATGACAAAGAATTCCACAGACTGGGCACCACCACCAAGAACAAGAAGGCCCTCTTTGATATGCATAACCGAGTACCTCAAATGGTAGTGGGATGCAAAGCAAGGCCTCAGGTAATGATCAAATTGTGAAGATTTTATCTGTGGTTTAAAAAAAAATGTTCAAGGAAGGCAGGGGAGTTTTTGTAATTTGGAAGCACTGTTTTCTTCTTTTCTTTCGGACCATTGATAGACCACAAATAGCTACAACACTTATTCTCATACCAAAGACTATGCCTGAAAGCCCTCCTCCATTATACCTAGGTATGTATGGACGTTGTAAAATCCATTCCATCAATGTTCCTCAGATTGTCAGGTGCCTTTCATTCCATCATCTGCTCACTGGTGGAGTCGGAGTTTGCATATTTGATGTTGTGCAATTTGTTTTTTACATATTTGCATAAAATTATATAATTTTTTTAAAAAAAACTGGTCTGCAAGTCTGGAATCCACACAACTCAGGGAAAGTTGGTCAGTTGTAGAATCTGTGGGTTGGATTCTTAGAAATGTGAACTCATTTGAGTCCATTGCGGCTTTCTCTGATATATCCCTGATTCTACGTCACTGAAGGTTCTATTCTGCCTGTTGCTGAGCTAAGCCAAAGGTGCTCAGAACTTTTTAATGCTCAAATGGGGGTGGGGGTAAGCTGGCGGGAAGGGGAGCAATGAAATGTTTCATGAGCCACTCCACTCCCATCCACTGTTTTTGCAAGAGGAACATTCCTACCCAGAAGACATGAGAGAGTAAGGCCAGGAAGCATTACTTCCTAATTCTGAGCTCACTTGGATTTGGCTTCAAGATGGATGAGATCAGATGGAGGGGGGGGAGCAGCTTTGAAGCAATGTTTCCTGTCTGCAGAGGAATGGAAGAAGGTTTAAAAGGGGGGGAAAACATGGTCAGGTGTGAGGAGGATAAGTGAAGAGCCAGTAAGTGGGATAAAAACATATGTCCTATTTGCATCTTCCACACCAAGATGCTCCGTCCATAACATTGCAGCTGGCAAATGGGGTATTGGAGGCAGGGTTTCAGTTTAGCCCTATTTAAGAGTTGTCACTTTGGTAAAGATATATTAGAAAAAACATAATTCTCTGAGAACATGCTATCCCTGTTCAGAAAGATACCACAGCATCTGCCACATGTGAAAGGGCAGGCCATGCACTGCTTGAAGACCTTCTGGTGTGCTAGAGACAAAATGGATCCTGCCCCCACTCAGAGATTCAACTTCTAGAGACCGTAGGGAGGGAGCTGAACCCTGAAGAATGACAAGTCTAGACACCAACAAAAGAGACATCCCCAAAGAGGGGATGGCAAAAATAGGGACAAAATAGGATGGGGGAACTGATTTACCAGGGACTTCCCCAAGGCTGGAGCATATGATCTGCTTGGTTCTCTTCTGCCTTCAGAAGCCAGCTCAAGATGCTGTTATTACAGTCTGCTTTTGGCCTGAGCAGGAATGGACTGTTTAGACTACTTAACGGGCTTTCTTTCTGGTTATCCTACTTCTTCTTCTTCTTCTTCTCTCTCTCTCTTTTTTGCGTTGTACCGATTGGTGTTTTGTTACTCATGACGACGTCTATGTAACCCCACTTTCTCTCCCAACAGCCCCTTGTTGCAGAGGGAACTTTGGGACTTGGGTAGGGCAGCCACTATTGCATTGTCAAAAAAGAGGAATTTATCACTTTAAAAAGAGGACAAAAGAAGACCATTTTTATAACATTTGCATATGCAAATTTATATGTATAGCTATTAGGAATAATAGCTATAATATAAATAGAAATAAAATACATTCACCATAGTTGAGAAGACTGATCAGGTGATCTGTGTGCCTGCTCAGTCCACTGTCCCAGTGGTAATGGTTGATGGGCAACTTCAAGGCCTTCCTGTTCTCCCTCCTTATGGTTCTTTGATTTTAAACCAGACTTGAAGGACTAATATAAGACTCTCCTCTGCCAGCTCTCCAAAGTAGAGGACTGTCCTTTGTGAAGTAGGACAGCTGGTCACCCTAGACCTGGGTTCCATTAGTCATGGGATGGATGAGCGGGAAGAAATTCCATGATTCCCAAAAGAGGTTGTGGCACTTCCAGCTTACAAGCACCATGTTTCCTGAAACGGGGTAAGATAAAAACCAGTGGGCAACTTATTAGTCAATACAGGGAGAAGGGGGAAAGAGAGGAGGAAACAAGAGGAATGCTTCAGGGAGGCAAAGAATTTAAAGTAAGTATTTGGGCAGTAAAATAGGAGTGGATGGAGCCTAATCATGGAGTTAAACATAGATGAGTATTCTTTAAGATACATGAATGTATCTCTGAGACCTGTCTCTGGCTACACAGCCTTCGGATGCAAATGTAGGCCTCAGGCTCAGTCACACACCATCATCTATCATGGGGATGTGAAGCTATTGCTGAATGAGTGCTGATCTGTGAGGGCAGAAGGTGGCTGCTACTCCTTTCTCCACAATGTTCCCTGGATGGCTCCCTTTCACTCCCTTCCTCTCTGTAAAACCCTCAGTCTCTCTGTTTTTTTCTCCCAGTCTTCAACTCTTTGAGTTTCTTCTGTTCCTCTCCCTGTCACCTCAGAATCTCTCCAGAACCCTTTAGTCCCCTATGGCAGCTCCCAGTTGCCAAAAAGGTATATACCCAATGGGGCTACATTGCACAGGGTCACATATATTTTAAAATCTATTTTTTTTATTTAAAAAATATGCTTGATTTTTTGTTCACCGCCTTGAGTGTCGACATGAATGAAAAGCTGGGGAAACATATTGTTATGTAGCCTTCTGGCCTAGTCCAGCAGCTGAGCCAGGCAGGTTATTCTTCAGAGAGCACAGTGATCCAGTTTAGGAACACAACAGATCTTTTATTTGTACTTCTGGAACACAAAAACCTAGGCCTTCCTCCTTGAAACACCACTTCCACACACACACAGAGGACATCCTCTTCCCAGCAACCTCTCTGGCCTTCTGGACCCACCTTCCCACTGACAGCTCTCCTACTAGGGGCTACATGTATCTTAAAGATACATGTAAAGATACATGTATCTTAAAGATACATGAAGCATAAACTGACTTTGTTACAATATTTTAATTGATAAATAACATAAATACTGTAGGTGTGCTTGGCTCTTAATAAACTTGTGGTATGGTAGCACTGAACCTCCGACTATTGTTCTTTCCATCTCTGAATTTTTCTTGGCCCTGACATCTTTACAATCACACAGGAAGTGTATTTATTTCTTCTCAGTCTCTAGGCTGACTGAATGCCAAAGTATCTTTTAGTATCATAGAGTTGGAACAGAGTTACAGTTCCATCATCTGGAGAAGGGATTTTCTGGTTCCTTTTGACACCATTGTTAATTTATTTCTCTTCTGCAAGGTAAAAGAGACAACTTCTTGTATGAAACAATGGAGAAATCTAAGACTTTAGTTTATCCATGAGTGGGCAGCAGCATGTCCCTTCCAGAAAGAAAGGAAGAAGGAAGGAAAGAAGGAAGGAAGGAAGGAGAAGAGTTTGTGTACTTTCTAACTCAGTTATTATTTCATGTGCAAAAATAAGAAAAAATATGCAAGCTGATATCCCCTTCAGGCAGTGTAAAATGAACATAGTTGCAGGTCAAACTAAAAGCCAGGCAGCATGTGCAAAATTAGCAGTGCTGGATCCAGGTTGTGAAGGGCCTTTGGTGAAGACACCCTCAATGGGCTCCCACCCTCAGTGAGTCTACCTTCTCACTGATATTGCTCTTCATCCTCTCTCTCATCATTGCTACTAGTTGCTTGACAGGCAGACAGCTAATGAGCAAGTAGGCAGTGGCATCTACTGCTCCTCCTTCTCACCACCATTGTCTGGGTCAGAGTGAGAGGCAGGTAAATAAGCAGGTTGCAATGGTGAAAAGGAGGACCAAGTCCAGGGGACTCTTCTCAGTGGACCCCTGCTGGGGTGTGGTCCCAGTTCAGGTGCCCAGCCATGCCTACCCTTGATGACAAGCCCTGAAGTCTAGTCCTACTCTATGAGCATCTCTCTCTCTCTCTCTCTCTCTCTCTCTCTATCTATCTCTATCTCTATCTCTATCTCAATATCTCTCATCTGAGCAAAGGATTATGGGATAACCCAAGTCAGAACAAAATCAGGATTAGATGGACGTCAATTAGGCTGCAGTTGTGTAGACACTTACTTGGGAGTAAGTCTCATAGAGTATAGGGTGTCTTCTGTTGAGTAAAAATGCATAGGATTGCACTTTGAGACAGTTCTAACTTTTATCATCTATCATGGGGATGTGATCTTGTCCAAATTTTAGAAGTCATGGCCACTGACCAAAAGAAAGCTAGTCAAAATTAAGTCACATTGACATTAATTGGAAAAATTCACTGGTACCTTGTCTCATTGGCTTTAGGACATTATGGTGATCCATACTATATTATATGTATTCTACATGGCACATCTCAAGAAAATGAGCTACAAATCCTTGTCTTTTCTTCAGTAGATGCCTGTAAGTTTCTTTAGAAAATCGTTGCAGTTGTGAATGAGTAAGTTTAATCTGTTTGGCCTGAAAAAAAATTTAAGCTGACTTTGCTGTTCTTTGTCAATGCTCTCAGCTTCTGGGTACATAATGGCAAGCCGACATTTATGAACTGGGGGCTGGGGGCAAGTTGATGAATTGAAGAGTGTGTATACTATTTAGATAAGCACTTTTCATTCTCCTATAGCTGCTGTCCCATAAATGATGCATAGGACTTTTTATGAATTGGGCACTTTCAATATCCAATATTTATAACCCAAATGGTGAAATCTTCCTTTGCACATCTGCTTAGCAGAGGGACAAAATTACACATTTTTGAACGCATTTGTTAGAAGAACCTGCAGGCCTTCCCATAACTCAACTGATTGCTTTGGAGTAAGGAACTGCACAAATGAGATCACATGAAATTTACATCTACAGTGAGGCTTCTCAGTGTATTCATTTTCTCCACATCCGCTTTACATAATTACATTACACATAGAACACAATAGGAAGCTCATACCGTGCCATGATTCATTCTCACCTATTTTGCGGTCTAGCTCTAACTCCCTGCCTAGACGCAGGGGAATCATCATTTACCTGATGCTTGCTGTTTCTCCCTTTATATATGGATACCAACAATAAGGCCATCAGCTTTGATGGACAAGCACACAACTAGCCATTGAAGGGGATAGTTCTATGTTGAGTATCCTTTGGGGAAGACTCCTCTCTCCATCCCTTTCTCCTTCTCCAGTCTACTCACTGCCCCTGCAGTATATGTGAGGGGCCACACAAGGCTAGGAATCTTTCTGTAAAAAAACTGAGAAGCCCTACGTTTTAGTCTGATATATAAGTGCAATTTAGGTTTGGTGCAACTCTTTATCTGTTTGCCTAAACTTTTAACCACCAAGAGATGCTGTCATGGAAGAGTATGATTTAATTTAAAAACCAATAAAATACAATAAAAGTGCCACAATAAGAGCACAGAAGCAAAATCTAAACTACTTACAAACATGGGGTAATATCCATCAGTCCTACTCAGAGTAGACCAATTGAAATGAATGGGGCTTAAGTTAGTCATGGATAACTGAAGTCCCATTCATTTCAATTGGTCTACTCTAAGTAGGCCTTACGGTGAATTTTACTCATGGTAGCGTTAGGCAACATCGCAGAATGCACCAACAACCCACTAGGCCAAGAAGCCAGCCCTCCTGAAGATGTAGGTAGATTTCCACCAATCATAAGAATATAAGAAGATCCCTGCTGGATCAAACCAAATCCACCATCCTGTTCCCCACATCCCAACCAAATGCCTATGAAAGCCTACAAGAAGGGCATGAGTGCAATAGCACCCTCCCCCACACACACAGACACACCCCATGTTCATGTTCTCCAGCAACTGGTATAATGGAGTTAATATATAGCCATCGTAACCAGCAGCCTTTGATAGCCTTATCCTCTATGAATTTGTCTAATTCCTTTTTAAAGCAATCCCATCTTGCAAAGTGTCTGGGAGAGAACCAGCCTAGTGGTCTTCTCTGTGGAAGGTATTTCAAAATTGGTTCATATAACACAATCAGTGGTCTTTAACTGTTCCAGAACCAGGGCCCCTAATATAGGACCAACTTTAAATTTTGTCCCTTATACATTTTTCTTATTTTTACTCTATTGATTCAATCTTCCTGTGTGCCCCCACTCTCTCATTGTCAGTTTTTCTCCTCTCTTTTCCTGCCTGCTCTATTTCCCTGTCTCTCCTTCTTTTCTAAAAGGTGATCTTGGTACTGCTGGTGTGACCCACCCTACATCAAATGGTGACCCAACTGCAGAGAGTGACTGACTAGTTCAGGACTTCACAACGTCTGACCCAAAAAACTGAACACACTCCACCAGCCACGTATAGTCACTCACCAGGGGCTCAAGGAACTCCCTGGTCTGCTGCCTGTCTTCCTGGGAATACAAAAACAGAGGGGATGACAAGCACCCAACATGCCACACTACATAGCTAGTGGTAGGTCAGTGATGGCGAACCTATGGCACGGGTGCCACAGCTGGCATGCAGGGACCTCTCTGTGGGCACTCGAGCCATTGGTCACCAGATCGCAAAAAGACTGTCCCCTTCTGCAAAACACTAATGATTTTGTTCTTTCTCACAGTGTGGAACAGAATGATTTTATTCTAGAATTCCTGTTACATAATTCTTTTCTACATTGTTATCACATTTAAAAGATTTTGAAGAATGATGCACAGAGCATGACTTGGATGTAAAGCCCTAACAGTTGACCTGAGTGCTGCATGTGTTGCTCTCAAACTAACGGAGTAGGAGCCAAGGTTTGACAAATTATCAGCATGCATGCAATAGCAAAAATCACATTAATTGTGCAAAAGCATGCCCAATGCAAACTTTTACCTAATGCAGTGTTTGCAGTCCAAGACATAAAGTGTTTAAAATGTGTTAAGCACGTTTAGTTTTCTTGTTTATCTTGCTCATCCTAGTACAGGTTGACTTTTACTTTTACTAATCCGACACCTGTAGAAGC
This sequence comes from Shinisaurus crocodilurus, assembly GCA_021292165.1. Taxonomy (NCBI): domain Eukaryota; kingdom Metazoa; phylum Chordata; class Lepidosauria; order Squamata; family Shinisauridae; genus Shinisaurus; species Shinisaurus crocodilurus. The sequence goes on along the minus strand of CM037878.1, from coordinate 270,402,900 downwards.
AGGGAAAGGACCCGGGGTAAAGCTTGCCCCATACAATTTCAGTCTGGCATATAATCATATTACAAGTTGAGAATCCCTTATCCAAAAATACATGTGCCTAATTATTTAAAAAGTTTGTATAAATTCCCTTCAGGCTATGTGTACAATGTAATACTATAATTATTTTTTGAGTTGATTTTTTTTCCAACAAAAAACTGTTTGTATCACTGAAAGCTCTGTTAGTGTGTTTTTCTTTAAAGACAAAAGATGTTACAGTAATACCTTGGATTACAAGTAACTTGGTTTGAGAGCGTTTTGCAAGACAAGCAAATTTTTAAATATTTATTTAAATTTTTTGACTTGATATACAAGCGACGTCTTGCAATACAAGTACTATAGTACGACTTAAATTAAAAATCTCTGTACAAATTTTTTTGGGGGAATTTCGTTTTGATATAAGAGTGTTTTGGATTACAAGCACGTTTCCGGAACGAATTATGCTCTCAATCCAAGGCATGACTGTAAATTATTATTGGCAACTGTATGAGTTTTTTTTCTTAAACTAAAACCCCTCGGTATTCAGGTTTAATGCAGTGGTTGGCACTTTGAAATAAATAAGTTGGTTTTTTGTTGGAGTTGAGTCAGGGCACACTCGGAAATCCAGCTCATCTAAAAGGTGTGCAAATTCATCCGGTTGAAAAAATAAATGTATAGGATAATAGAAGGATAAAAATCTAGTCACAAAAGGAAATTGTAGTTTGATAAATCTTGTATTCAAGGAATGTTTCATTAAGGTATGTAACCTAGTAAGAGTATTATCTGTAGCTAGCTAAGCAAAATGTGTTGACTGGAAAATTGCCACTGGTGGGTGGTACTTCTGGAGAAAAGCCCAGAGGAATGGACCGGCGGGGTGCTTCTGAGTAAGGAGACCGGACGCATTAGGAGCCTTAGATCATGAGTAAGAGCTGTGACTGAGTCCCAACAGTCAAGGTGCGTAGATGTGTGTTTAAAATAAAGGAACTAGAACTATTGCTAGTAGAATGTTATAAGTAGTAAGATTTTGATATGGTTGATCAGAGAGATCCTGGGAGAACGAGAAGCATGATTACCTAAGCTCTGCCAACCATGTCAGATAGGTGACTATAAGATCTTAAGGATGACTGCTTTGTCGGTTGAGAGGAATGCAACTTTAATTTTACTAAGAAATATGCTAGCCGCTATTTGTATTATTCTGCTAATCATTCTAATTGCATTATATGTAGTAATGTTTTTTGCTTGTTTTGTTATTGCAAAGTTTTGTTATTCTCTAATCTGTTTGAACAATAAATATGTATTTTGTGGTACCGCTTTGTGTGATTGGGTTTGAGGGGTGTTTCAGGGACCACAACCCATATCAATTAATTCTTAAAGCCCAGAACACTCAGCTGTGATTTACACATCTGTTGCTGAGTAGGGGCCCATACATACAGCCACTGTTTTCTCTCTTGGTCAGGTGAGTCACAGACACATCTGTTCAGGTAGGAGAAGAGAAACAAGCTAGTTGGATGGAATGGGAATGGGTCTCCCATCTCACCAAGTCGATACTGCCCTTATATAAATCTTTCATGCAACCACACTAGGAATACTGTGTATAGTTCTGGTCACCACACCTCAAAAAAGATATTGTAGAGATGGAAAACATGCAGAAAAGGGAAACTAAAATGATCAAGGGGCTGAACTCCCCCATGAGGAAAGGTTACAACATCTGGGATTGTTTAGCTTAGAAAAAGGGTGGGTAAAGGGAGACATGATAGAGGTGTACAAAATTATGCATAGTGTGGAGAAAGTGGATAGGGAGACATTTTTCTCCCTCTCTCATAATACTAGGTTTCCCACATGCAGCTGGTTGGCCACTGTGTAAACAGAATGCTGGACTAGATGGACCTTGGTCTGATCCAGCATGGATTTTTTTATGTTCTTAAGACCAGTGGAGTATATAACAGCAGGGTGGGCAGAAAGCAGGTTGGGATCTATTGGTAGCTTTGCAGTATTGGTATATCAGTAGATTTACAGTAGATCCACAAGGGTTTCTGACTTCCAATAGCAACAACAAAAATACTTTCTCACCTTACCCCCAATTCTTCTAAATTAGGCAGCAGAGGTAGAAGAAAGCTTAGCAGACTAAACCAGGAGGGGATTTTGGTGTGATCTCAGTTCTGATATTGAACACAAATTCTTGGGCTGAGTAGGGTGCATCATCAAAAAACAGGAAATGCAACCCCCCAAAAAGGGCAAAAGAGGGCACAGATTTGCATATGCTAATTCATATGTATAAATTCAAATTTAGAAATCATAATTTGAACAGAAATACAATTTCACTATAGTGGGGAAGATTGTGACCAGGTGACCCGTGCATCTTCTCTGTCTGCTGTCTTGGTGCTAATTGGTGATGGACAACTTCAAGGTCTGTGCTTTCCCTTAGGGTTCATAGGATCATAGAGTTGGAAGGGGCCTACAAGGCCATCGAGCCCAACCCCCTGCTCAGTGCAGGAAACTAGAGGAAGGGGTCTCCCATCCAAGTAATAATCAGGCCTGACCCTGCTTAGCTTTCCACACTCAGACAAGCTGAGCCAGCGTGAGCCACAGGCCTGTCTCTCTAAATTTGGACTAGAGAGCCCTTCAAATAGAGGACTGTCCTCTGTAAAAGAGGACACGTGGTCAAGGTACCCTGTTCCTTAATTCTGTTGCCCTCTCCCCATCCACCATTTTGAACTGGATCCAGTTGGTGAACCTCGAGGTTCTAATAAAAACCAAAGTAGATTTTTCATGCCTGAAGTCTGCCCACCCCTGGATTACAGGTTCACAAGAGCAGAGACAGGACATAAGATTAGTAAAATTCCTCAAGCAGGTTATAGCAAGACACCCAGCCCATGCTGCATCCCTACTCTCATGTGAAAACCTTCGGAGTTACCAATCAATTTAAACTAAGTGAAGAGTTCTTCTTTCCCAACCATAAATATAGTGAGCAATGAGGTCCCATGCATGAAAACAAATACATTGCCTGGGCCTTCTTCAAAGAAAATGTTATTGCCTCTATAACACAAAACCATCCAAGCATGTATTTGGCTGAAAGCCTTTCTCAGTGATTGCTTTGGATCTCAAAGACTGCAAATATTTCTTTTTGGAATAGTCCAAGAAAGGCCAACGTTCAAACCTTTTCTTCATCAGATAGATTCAGACAAATAACTGAGGTGTTGACTGAAGCAGCAAAGCTTCTAAAATCATGCATGCGCTATCACATTACAAAAGGAGCAGTGAGATGAGAGCTCATTACCTCCTTGCTTACCCTGCATTTCAAAGGAATTGAATTGTTTGCATTCAACCTCCAGATGTCCGGAAACAAGGAAACGGTTCTGCAGAGGGGATGATGATGTATCTCACAAGATATGCCCTCTATTTCCTGGTTGCTTGCTCCAGATTTCAAAGGATTTCCAAGAGATGGTAAGTTATGATCAACTTCCCAGTGGTATTGATTGACGACCAGTTCTGGATAGGCAAAAGAAAGCAGTTCAGCATATAATACACAGTTTATGGAATTCACTACCATCAAGATGTAATGAGGGCCACCAGCTTAGACCACATCTAAAGACAGATCAGGGCCCACAAAAAAACACTGTGCTTGCTATATTTACAGGTGTGCCTCACACACACACACACACACGCACACGCACACGCACACGCACACACACAACTTTTCTGCCTCCCTCCTCTCTTTGTGGTTCACGGAGAGCAGCAGCACACCTACTTACTCCTCTTCCTCATACAGGCGGCTGGAACCAAGTGAGATCTGCAACAAGGTGTTAATATAGGGATGGTTCTCCCCTCTCAAATCCCCCCTCATCTTCTCTACTCAGTGGAGCCAGCGGAATGGGCACACAGCAAGCACCACATGGTAGCCTTGTGCCTCCTTTTACAGAGGACAGTCCTCTATTTGAAGGGCTGCCAGAGGACTGCCCTCTATTTTGAAGGTGTCCTGTATTTGGAAGCCTGCCCAGGCCAAGTCCGGTTCAAAGATAAAGAATCACCAGAAGGAAGAGCTGAGCCTTGAACAGCGCCTGGACAGCAGACTTAGCAGGCAGGCACATGGGTCACCTGGTCACAGTCTTATGCACTATACTGAGATGTATTGTATTTCTACTAAATTATAATAATTAGTTCTAAATTTGCATATTTAGAACCTATTCACTACTGAGCCAGGTGCTGGTACTAGTGTCTAAAGCCCTAGATAACTTGGGACCAGGATACTTCAGAGAGTGCCTTCTCCCTTAGCCTGCCTGGTCACTGAGGTTATCAGATTGGGGCGGTCCTGGTGGTTAGTTATCCCTCCCTCCTCTCCCCTCTCCTTTCCTCATCCCCCACTTCCATGCAGTCACTAGTCCTCTCTTCCATGCCCCCTCTCTTCTTGCTCAGCTCCATTCATTCCCTTGCTCCCATGAATGTTATTGCTGGATGGCTGGGGAAGCATCTCCCTAGATTGAGCCTTGCTTGAAATGCAGAGAAAAGGTCACAGCACAGGGCAGTTTTTCATGCATGTGTATGGTAGGGATGTGTGAGGATTTCATTCAGGGGGTGGAAATCTGGCGGACTAGCTTGGGCTCAACCCCAAACTCCATCCCGCTTACCTCTTCCCCAGCGTCAACTTGCATTCAGCTTCCGGGTTCCTGGTGGGCCATTGTTTATGTAGAAAATGCCTTAAGATATGACTAAAGTGGCTGCAATTTGTGTAATTTGCGCAAATTGCAGCTGCTTTTGATGTATTTTAAGGCATTTTCTACGTAAACAGTGGCCCGCTGGGAACACAAAAGTCTGGTGAGCAGTGAGGTGTGCACCAGCTTTCAGCCCAGCTTGGTGGGTGCAGCAGTGGTGTCTGCTGAGCCAGAGGCAAGTCGGGTCCTGGCGGATCGCCCACCCCAGTGCTTGGTTCCGGGGTTTTTTTTTTGGAGGAGGGAGTTTTTTTTGGGGGGGGTTGTACTTTTTCTGTACTTCTGCAAACCTCTGGGTTCCCTTGAGCATTCTGACACCCACTCACTTGTATGTGGGTGGTCTCGCTTTGGCTGCATAAGCATGGGTACTCACTCTGTGAAAATGGGAAATAGAAGGTTTAGCCAAAGTCAAACAGGATTGGTCTATTGATGGTGATCAGGCATGATAATTAAATGGCACACCCATGTTTAAAAGTAGTATATCTCTTTTTACTAGATGGGGGGCATCACAGAATGTTGCAAACAAAATGTTGGACTATATGGACCTTTGCTATGACCCACTAATCTAATTCTTACGCTCTGGCTCTTTGGCTGTGACAAATCAATAGAGCAGGGCAGACACCTTTCTTTTCTCCTGCCTTGGTGCCCTACTCCTCCTACTCGCTTTGTTTTTTGTTTTTCTTAATGAAAAAATGCCAGCTGAGATCAATTTAAAGCAAAGTGAGGGCCTCCAGATGCTTCCATCTCAAGAACATAAGAACATATGAGCCATGCAGGATCAGACCAAGGCTCCATCTAGTCCAGCATTCTGTTCACACAATGGCCAACCAGCTGCACATGGGAAACCCACAAGCAGGACATGAGTGTGACAGCACCCTCCTGCCCATGTTCCCCAGCAACTGGCGTAGATAGGCATACTGCCTCTGATACTGGAGGTAGGATATCAGGACTACTAGCCATTGATAGCCTTCTCCTCCATGAATTTGTCCAACCCCCCTTTAAAGCTGTCCAAAAGTGGTGGCCATCACTACATCTTGTAGAAATGAATTCCATAGTTTAACTATGTGCTGTGTGAAGATGTACTTCCTTTTATCTGTCCTGACTCTCCCACCAATCAGCTTCATGGGATGACCCTTGGTTCTAGTACTATGAGAGAGGAAGAAAAATGTCTCCCTGTCCACTTTCCCTACACCATGCATAATTTGTAAAGCTCTATCATGTCTTTCCTTACTCACCTTTTTTCTAATCTAAACGATCTCAGCCTTTCCTCATAGGGGAGTTGCTCCAGCTCCTTGATCATTTTAGCTGCCCTTTTCTGCCCTTTTTTAAACTCTACAATGTCCTTTTTTAGCTGTGGTGACTAGAACTGTACACAGTATTCTAAGTGCGGTTGCGCTATAGATTTGTATAAGGGGAATATGATCCTGGCAGTTTTATTTTCAATTCCTTTCCTAATTATGCCTAACATGGAGTTTGCCTTTTTCGCAGCAGCCGCACACTGTGTTGACATTTTCATTGAGCTGTCCACCACAACCCCAAGATCTCTTTCTTGCTCAGTCACTGCTAGCTCAGATCCCATCAGATTATACTTGAAGCTGGTATTATTCACTGCAGTGTGCATTACTTTACACTTGCTTACATTGAGCTGCATTTGCCATTTTGATGCCCATTCTCCCAGTTTGGAGAAATCCTTTTGGAACTCCTCATAATCCCCTTTTGTTTTCACCACCCGAAATAATTTGGTGTCATCAGCAAAGTTGGCCACTTCACTCCTCACTCCTGCTTCCAGATAATTTATGAATAAGTTGGAAAGCACTGGTCCCAATACAGATCCCTGTGGGACCCCACTGTTTATATCCCTCCATTGGGAGAATTTACCATTTATTCCTACTCTCTGCTTTCTGTTCCTTAACAAGTTACTGATCCATAAGAGGACCTCTCCTCTTATTCCATGACTGCTAAGTTTGCTCAGGAGTCTTTGGTGAGGAACTTTGTCAAAAGCCTTTTTTGAAGTCCAATTAAACAATGTCTACCACATCACCCCTGTCCACATGTTTATTGATATTCTCAAAGAACTCTAAAAAGTTAGTGAGACAAGGGTGGAGTATGGGTTGAATGTGGGTTGTTGTTGAACTCTGGGTTGTGGTTGAACTGTGGGTTATTGTGCTGCCTGAACCCAGCCACACTAAAAAGCCATGGCTTGTTAACCATGAACAACCCATGCAGAGAACCCATGGTTTGTTTTTGGATTGTGAACCGTGGGTTGTTCACCATGGTTTGTTATCTCAGCTGGGTTCAGACAACACGGTAACCCATGTTTTAACAACAACCCACGGTTCAATGGCAACTCACACTCAACCCTTGAGTATGGGTTATTGTGTTGTCTGAATCCAGACATTCTTAGGAAATGAAGATGGCAGGTGGCTGCAGGCCGATGTTTTCATCAGGCAGCATGCCCATTTTGTGGTGGTGCCCAGGACAGTTTTTCAAATTGCCAAACGTGTGCATGGGTCCAAAAAGGTTGCCTACCCCTGCAGCAGAGCCTATTTTAAGATTTTCAGAGGAGGTTTTCCCCAGGTTCCTTTATCAGGAGAAGTTCATTGTGTAGGAACAAAGTAGAGAGAGCCTTCTCAGTCATGGCACTCTGTCTTTGGCAGTGGAGGCTGATGGCTGCAGTGTCAGTGAGGTGCTGAATCCACTCTGGGTTTCAGCCTGAACTTTAAAGGAGCTGCTATACATGGTCCTGAACCTATTTTGGAGATAGGGTTCAGCACCATGGATAGCTCCTTAAAAGTCCTGACTAAAACCTGGAGTGTATACATACCCACTGACATTGGAGCCATCCTCTCCACAAAAGCTTGACACCTAAAAAATAATATTGTAGAGTTGTAAAAAGTGCAGAAAAGGGCAACTAAAATGATCAAGGGGCTGGAGCAACTCCCCTATGAGGAAAGGTTACAACAGCTGGGATTGTTTAGCTTAGAAAAAAGGTGAGCATGGGGAGACATGAAAAACCTGTACAAATTATGCATGGTATAGAGAAAGTGGATAGGGAGACATTTTTATCCCTCTCAATAATAGAATCCGGGGTCATCCCATGCAGCTGATTGGTGAGAGATTCAGGACAGATTAAAGGAAGTACATCTTCACACAGCACATAATTAAACTATGGAATTCACTTCCACGAGATGTAGTGATGGCCACAAGTTTGGACAGCTTTGGATTGGAGAAATTCATGGAGGAGAAAGCTATCAATGGCTATATTGGCCATATGCTACCTCCAGTATCAGAAGCAGTATGCCTATGTACACCAGTTACTGGGGAACATGGGCGGGAGGGTGCTGTTGCACTCATGTCCTGCTTGTGGGATCCTGTGGGCAGCTGGTTGGCACTGTGAACAGAATGCTGGAAGAGATGGAGCCTTGTTCTGATCCTGCATGGCTCTTCTTATGTTCTTAGTGCCAACTTTACTGTCATTTCTGTATTACCAACATTTTGACCAGGCATTTTAAAGTTTTGAAACTGGTTTATGTGTAGACTGCTCTGCTGTTTTTTATGCTTCTGCTTTGTTTTTATTATATTGTTGTATGGTATTTTATTTGTGGCATGTTTTGTTTTTTCATGCCTTTTGTATTCTGCCTTGATATCCTTTAGGATGAATGCTGGTTTCTTTCTTTCTTTCTTTCTTTTTTTTAATACTTTTAATAAATAAATAAATGAATAAATTCACATGACCAGTAAACTTTTGGCAGCTTCATCCCCTCAGCTGTTCATCTGAATCCAGCCAAGGACAAACAAGGGGGAGGGTTTGGTGGGAAATCATTTTCAAGGTAATTAGCTCCTCTGCTCATAGAAGCTTGTATGATTTGTACTCTGTAGGATTATTAATGATGTTCATGGAATCTGATGAGCAAATTACTCAACTAATTCATCCATTTTTTTTCTTCTTCACGCTTTACAAGCATGGGGGAAATAAATAAGGTGGGGAGAAAATCATTACTTTATTTGTGTGGTAAATTATCGTGCAATTTGATGAATAAATTATTCAGGTATTATTATTCATAACTCTTCCAGTCTGGGTCAGTGCCGGTGAGTTAATGGCAAACCACGTGCAAAGCAATGCTCTGTGGGAATGAGAGGCAAGTGCACACAAAAGACATTTTCTCGCATACTCTAATGAACCGGAGCCACGAAAAGCAACTGCTGAAAGGGTTATTTAAGGATTGCCCCTGAATCTCAGTGCCAATCCATTATTTATGCTTCCATTGAAGTTTCTCAGCGGTTGTGCTGCATCTCGTGACATGCTGTGTTGAGCTGCATCAGTTAGACTTGGTTTCTGCACCCAGCTTGCTACATAATTTGATTGACATTGGGACATTCTGCCACAAAAACAAATTTACACTAGAAATAGTGGATTCGCCTGAATGTAACAGGTACACTGGGCAGCTCTGAGGAGATAATGGCTGATCTGATTTTGAACACAGAAGCAAAAGAAGTCTCATGAGGACATCCGGACTCTAAAGATCTCAGCTGAGAGAGATGTACTGCATGTACACCAGATTCAGGTATGCACTGGGGTTATCAGGCAATTTGTTCATCCGGCAGTTATCCCAACAAACCCTCAAACTAGCAGCAGGGCATCTACAGGTAGCTGAATGTACTACTCAGCCACGGCCACTGAGGGGTGACCAGGAAAGGAGGTCCTCCTGCCTATATCAGGGTGCATTAGAACTAGGGATGCACGGAAGTTGTAAAATCTGTTCCGCCTACGTTTCGTGGATTGTCAGGCACCTTTCATTCCATTGGCCACTCATTGATGGAATCGGATTTTGCACAAATGCATTCATATGCAAATGCATTTGCAAATTCCCAAAAATGCACAAATCCCCCCCCCAACATATGCAAATCACTGAAAACTGCATATTTTCATGCCTATCAGGAGCCTATGGAGGAAATGCACATTTTTGTTCAGTGTTTTCTTTCTTTTCCATATTTTTCTCTGGCTAAATTTGTGTAAAATTACAGAAAGTAAAAAATAAAACAACTGGTCTGCAAGTCTGCGGAATCTGTGAGATTCGGAAAAAGCCAGTCTGCTGTGGAATCCATGGGTCGGATTCTTAGAAATTTGAACTCATTCGAGTCCGTTGTGGATTTCTTCGACATCCCTGATTAGAGCATGCCAGCACTGCACTGGGGGCACTCGTGGCCATTCTTCAGGGCAGGGATCGGCACAGTACGGCCCCAGCCTGCCCCTGCCACCATCAGCTGAGGCCCGGCTCTGGTAATACCAGGACTGTGTCCATGTGTTGCAGTAGGCACGATAAACCTGGGGGATGACTGATCTGCGAGAGTTCTTGAGAAGGTAAGTGGGAGCAAGCATGCATGCCCCTTCCTGCGGCCTGCCCGCCCCTGCAGCGACAAGCAGCTCAGGGACACACTTGTCGCTGGGTTCTTTATCTTGCTGTCCAAACGCAGAACTCTGGGTTGTGGGTTTAAGGATGGGTTCAAACTCTGGATTGTTCATCTCCCAACAACCTAGAGTTCTGGGTTCAGATGTCACAATAAACAATCCAGGGATGGAGCATCCCTTGGTTCTTTATCACAGCAGAAGCAGGGGGTGGGTGGGAACCAGCATGCATGCTCTCTCCTTCATCTTCTCAACAACCCATGCTTTGTTAACCATGGGTTGTTACGATGTGCAAATGAGGCCAGTGACCTGCCCAAGTTCAACCAAGTGAACTTCCTGGCTGAGCAGTAGTCCCTGCTCCTACTCTGAGACTCTAACCATTACACCCTACAGTCTCTCACTCTGTGAAAGCACAGGGTGTATAATGTACAATAACACACCCACCTACTTGCCTGACTGCAGATGGATCAGCTCTACCCGCATTCCCAAAACATTGATTTGGTTGTGTGAGCCTGGATGTAATCCATAGGGATAATCTGAGTTAACATTTCTAGGATCAAAATGCAGGCCCTGTATTATTATTTTTTTTAGAATGTTCATTAGTAGGAGTTGATATAATTCCTACATCCATCAGGCAGAGACAAACTTTACAGCCGGTGATCACGAAGAGATGGTGCTAGATAATGACATTATCATTTGAATTGCAAAGGCCAAATGACCTTTCTAGCATTTCATCCTAGTCCGCCAAAACCCAGTTACATCATTTGCACATTAACTGCTGAGACCCACATTTTGCAAGCCAATGTTTCCTGTATAATTCAATTCTCCTCTCACCGAAGACAGATATAAAAAATTGAGTGCATTAAAGTAAAAGGGGGGGGGGGAGATGTAAAACTTTAGTATAATATGCTTTGGAGGAAGGACAGCCTTTGCATTTCCAACTGGAGAGCCTGAGAAAAGCAAGTTAGAATTTATATGGGACTTTGTCCTGCTGGAGGACACGCACTTGCACTATCTGTGGTTGTTAGTGAGACTGGCAAAATCTGTCTGTGCCTGGGTTAAAAGAAACTTCTAGGATTCTTAAAAGGCCACCTCAAAGGAGAGGTCAGCTTTTAAGACCTCCCCCCATCAAACCCTTCCCTGGCGAGTATCAAAATCAGGGCCAGAAAAAGGTTTCTGACTCCCCCACCAGTATTTCTTCCATTCCCCCCAAACTCTCACTATCAGCTCCCAAAATGCCCCTCCTTCCTTCCACTTACTTACCTGCAAGAAGTAGTAGTAGGTGATCACTCGTGACCGAGTAAGATTGTCTTCCAGGGTAAAAATTTACAAAAATAAAATTTTAAAAAGGAAGAAATTCTTTAAAAACATAAAATTGTGTGGACTCTAGTGATGGGTCCGTAAGTGACTGTGGAGGCCAATTCTAGATCCACACAGCTTCCCACAGTGAGGACACAGGTTACCAGATGGAAGATGGCCCTGTAAAGAATTCGTTTGACGTGCTTTTCGCTTAGCATGTTGTCAAGGTTCCACTACTGCAGGGACCCCTTGATCTGCCTTTGGGAGATATCTGTCTCTCCCCAAAGACCCAGTCCTTTGCCTGCTTCCCCCAGTAACGTGGGTGTAGGCGTGTGAATAAGTCACTCCAAACTCCAGGATACACAACAGACTTTACTTATAGTAGTAGGGAAATTACTTAATAGAGTGGTTTTAAATCAAAAGCAGGTATGATAAAATAAAACAAACAAACAATGTTCTCTAGTTTCACTTCAGTCTACCTAATTCCTATGCAGTTAGTTAGCCAGCCAGTTTCTCTTTCTCTTTCTCTCTCTCTGCTTTTCTCTCTGCTGTTCCACTCTGCTGCTCAGCACACACTCTCTGACTGCTAGCTGACCACACCCCACATATATATAGTCTTCCCAGGACTGGAAGGTTATGACCATGTGACCTTGCACTGGAGAACTGATTCTAAACTTCTATTGGGTAACTTAAAACTCTCAAACTCCCCCTCCCATCGTGGAGTGTTTGGGCCTTCAGGCTTCAACAAACTGAAGCCTGTGTAGGCCTCAACAAACCCAATCCTGTGTAGGCCTCAAACCCTCACATCTTCCCCTCCTTCTCCTCAAGTGGAACAATTTCCCTTTTACAGAAGAGAATTGTGAAACGTTAACCTACACAAACAGCAACTGTTTTTTTGATTATTTCCTAGACAATGCATCAGCTATCACATTCTCCTTCCCAGGCACATGTTCAATGTTCATTTGAAATTCCTGCAATTTCCAAGACATCTCTGAAGCTTGGAGTTGGTATTTTGCATTGTTTGTATCCATTGCAAGGCATGATGATCAGTCCATAAAGTAAATTCTTGTCCAAAAACATAAGGCTTGAGCTTGTCCAGAGCCCACACTACTGCCAGACATTCTTTTTGGATCGTAGACAGGTTTCTCTCCCTGGGTAGAAGCTTCCTACTCAGGTAGGCTACTGGGTGTTTAACAGAGTCATAGTCTTGTAACAATACTGCACCTATGCCAGTCTCAGAGGCATAGTAGCTACAATAAAGGTTTTTTCAAAGTCAGGTGCTCTCAACACAGGCTTTGAGCTTAAAATGTCCTTTAGTCTATCAAAAGCTCTCTGACATTCATCAGTCCATACAATTTTGTCAGGTTTACATTTCTTGGTTAGATCAGTGAAAGGTCCAGCAATTTCACCAAAATGGGAACAAATCTCCTGTAATACCCAGCAAATCCCAAGAATGACCTGACCTGTTTCTTGGTTGTAGGTGTTGTGACATGTAACAAAACAACAGCTGTGAACACATTGTTTATATTTGGAAAGGTACAGAATGGCTGGAAAAACAAGTCATGTTATGTCTGCTACTTCCTGTCCTGTTCTCATGGGAAAAGTAGGTGTGAAAGAAATACGAGCTGGTCACATGGTTTGTATATTCTGGTGACGTAGAATTGATCTTGTTAGCTTTCGTTCTGTAGCCATTTTTTAGTAGAGAGATGGATTGCTTCTTGTTCTCTCTGATGCTCTGACTATTGCTTGCTGGACTTATGCAAACATGTAACGTCTGTGCTGAGGTGGACTTGCTCCACTGGACTAATGCGTGCTATGCATTATAATCTGCATATGTAACTAAGGGATGTATACTCTGATGTAGAAATAAACAGGTAGCAATTAAACCTGTGGAGTCTACGGAGTTATTTCCTTATTACTGGAAGCTGCTAGAGGAGGAGGCGAGGCTGGCTGTAATCCGAGACGCTTGGAATGCTGCTGGTGGGAGTAAGAGGTCTGCAGTTCTGTGTGTAACTAAATGGGCAGTTATACACAGGAACAGGATCTTAAATCTTCCATCTCACGCTCTGCTTTTCCACGAGGCCGGCGGGCCTACAGGGTGGATTGGTTGAAAGCCTTCAGGGCTGTGTCATCGCCCTTTCAGTAGGTATGTCCCAGGTTCTGATAGCTTCAACCTTGTCCCATAAAGGTGTGATATGACCATTTCCAACCCTTTGCCCTAAGTATACTACCTCTGGCATTCCAAACTGACATTTGCTTAGTTTTACTGTTAGACCCGCCTCACGTATAGCCTGCAATACTGTTCTTAGGTGTACCAAGTGATCCTCCACATTTTCACTAAATATGGCTATATCGTCGATAAAGGCCACTGCAAATGCACTTAATCCATTTAACAATCGATTGATTAGCCTCTGGAAGGAGGCAGGACTGTTCCTCAATCCAAAAGGTAATACGTTAAATTCGAATAACCCATCAGGTGTGACAAACGCTGTTTTGGGTTTGGCAGCTTCATCCAGGCTCATCTGCCAAAACCCCTTGCACAAATCAAGAGTGGAAATTATTTTAGCAGCTCCCAACTGATCTAAAAGGGTATCAGTTCGTGGCATGGGATATGCATCGGGCTTGGTTATCTTGTTTAATTTCCTGGAATCAATGCAGAACCTGATGGTGTTATCTGGTTTTTTCACCAGGACCACTGGGGCAGACCAGGGGCTCAAAGAGGGTCTGATTACTCCTAACCTTAACATTTCTTCTACCTCCCTGCGTATGTCTCCTAGCACCTTTCCATTTACCCTATAAGGGAGTGACCTTATGGGGTGATTGTCCCCTGTGTCAATGCTGTGTACAGCCGAATCTGTTTTCCCTGGTTTGTTCTGAAAGACATCAGAAAATTCTGTTACCACTGACAGTATTCTCCTCCTGTCCTCAAGGTTGAGTTGTTCTGACCATCTTAGCTGGTCTGGATTGCACTCTTCTAACCAGTGGTCTAAGATGTCTACTATCTCTTCTCCCCCTGTCTCTAGGTTTTCTTCTGGGACCTTCTGCACCTGTAAAACTACTCCACTCCTCTCATAGTGTGGCTTCATCATATTTACATGTACTACCTTTGGTCTTTTTCAGATTTTTCTTTAACCACCACATAGGTTAAATCATCCATTTTCTCTCTGACTGTGTAGGGGCCTTCCCAAGCAGCCTTAAGCTGTCTTTGCGCAGAGGAAGAAATATCATTACCTGATCCCCTACCTCAAATACTCTAGAGCGTGCCTTTTGATCATACCAGAACTTTTGCACCTCTTGGGCTTTGGTTACATTGGCTTGAACTAGTTTACAGAGTGTATCTAGGGTTTGTCTAAGTTTTAACACATAATCCACCACAGAGGTTTTGTTTTCTACGAGTTTACCTTCCCAGTTTTCCCTCAGGAGATCAAGAGGGCCTCTCACTCTTCTGCCATACAACAGCTCGAAAGGTGAGAATCCAGTTGATTCCTGTGGAACTTCCCTGTAGGCAAAAAGTAGGTGTTGCAGTTTGTCATCCCAGTCATTTGGGCGTGTATTTACATAAGCTCTAATCATTCCTTTGAGTGTGGCGTTAAATCTTTCCACCATTCCATTGCATTGTGGGTGATAAGGAGTGGTTTTCAAGTGTTTTACCCCACAACACTTCCACAGGCATTCCATTATCTCGGAGAGGAAATTTGACCCACAATCTGTTAAGATTTCAGAGGGAAATCCAGTTCTGCAAAAAAATAGTTAGCAAAGCCTCAGCTACAGATGGAGCATCTATAGAGGCTAGTGCTACAGCTTCTGGGTATCTTGTGGCAAAATCCACCACTGTGAGGATGTACTTTTTTCCCTTGCGGGTGGGTTTAGTGAAAGGCCCTACAATATCCATGCCCACTCTAAAGAAAGCTTCTCCTATAATAGGCAGAGGCTGCAAAGGGGCTTTACTGTGATGCCCTGCCTTCCCCACACGCTGACAGGTTTCACAAGACCTGCAGTACTCTGCTACTTGCTTAGCAATTCCAGGCCAAAAGAAGTTTGCCATGAGCCTTTGTTTAGTCTTGTTTTTCCCCAAGTGTCCTGCACAAGGCACATCATGGGCTAGTTCTAGCAACCTTAGCCGGAATTGGTTAGGTACTACCAGTTGCTTTAGTGGTTCCCAGGTTAACTCTTGGGTTTTTGGTAACCACAGCCTATACAACAATCCTTTCTCCCAAATAATCTGCTCTCTTCTTTCCTCAGAGAAGGGCTTCTCTTGAGGGAGAGCAACTCTTTTCAGAGGCTCCAAACTAGGATCACTGAGGACTCCCTGCTTGAATTCCTCTACTCCTCTTAAATCAGGAAAAGGGGTCTCTAGTGCCTTTTCCTCTACAGAACCACCTGCCTCGGTTGTTTCACTGGCTTTCAGGTCTACCGATTGCATGGAGGCTTGTTCTGTTGTTTCGGTTTGGGGAGGGTCTGGGATTGGTTTTGGACCTTCCGGAATCACTGTGGGTTGTACCTCTAGTACCTTTTCTTTTTCCCCATCAGCTTTTACCTGGTCCTGTCTTGCAGTTTCCTCCCTTTCCTTTTGCTTGCGGGTTACCACACATATTTGAGCTTCTGGTCCCATTATATCCTTTCCCACAATGATAGGGGCAAATTGGGTTGGAGGTTCCATCACCCCAACTTCATACAGACCCCTCCATCCCTTCCATTCTATGGATAACCTTGCTACTGGGACTTCAAAGGAGGGACCATTCACTCCCTGAATCTCAATAGACATTCCTGGTACCAAATCTTCAGGTCTCACCAAATCTGCTCGGATCAGAGAAACATCAGCTCCAGAATCCAACATTGCCATAACGGTTTTATCCTTTACATAAACAGGTTCTTTAAACTGATTATTAACCTCTTCCCTGTTGGTGATCACAAAAACGCAATTATAAGGTTTTTTTATGCTTGCTACACCTTGTGGCTTGGTTTGTTCGGGTTTAGGACTACCTGGGTTAGCTGGTGTTATTGCTTTTAACTTGGGGCAGCTACTCTTGATGTGGCCTGTCTGACCACACGAATAGCAGGCACGGTCTCGGGGGTGAGAAGGATCAAAAGGAGGTTTTTTGAACTCCTTTTTACTTGGGGCTTCCCATTCCCCCCCCTTCTTCTCAGACTCAATCCTGGGGCCTAACCCTTCCCGGTTTTCAATCAGTTTGTCAGCCATTTCTACAGCTTGGTTTACAGTTTCAGGGTCTTTATCCTTAACCTTCAGTTTTATTTCTCTGGGCAACCGAAAATAAAACTGATCCAGAGCCATAAGCTCTAACACCTTTTCCCTGTTGTCAGCTTTTGCTTCATCCACCCATTTTAATAGCAGGTTTTTTAGTTTTGTTGCAAACTCTACCAGATTTACCTGGTTGAGGTGTTAACCCTCTGAACTGTTTCCTAAAGTGCTCAGGGCCTAACCTGAACCTTTTAAACACAGTTTCTTTGAATTGAGCATAGGAAACAGCCTCCCCCTCTGGCATGCTATTATAAATCTCTGCCAGCTCCCCTTTAATTAAATTAGGCACAAACTTCATGTAATCACCCTCCTGCAATCCCCACTTCTGTGCTGCCCTTTCAAAAGTGGTCAGGAACACTTGTGGGTCTTCTCCTGGGGTGTATGCTGTGAAGTCCTTCGAGGTAACTCTGACAGGCTGCTCCTCTTTGATTTTCATCATCCTTTCCTTGTGTCTGCGTTGCTCTTCCTGGGCCTGAAGTTGCTCTTTCTGGGCCTGAAGTTGCTCTTTCTGGGCCTGAAGTTTCTCCTGGTGCAGCTTTTCCTCATGTCTGCGTTGTTCCTCCTGCAGCTTTTCCTCATGTCTGCGTTGTTCCTCCTGCAGCTTTTCCTCGTGTCTGCGTTGTTCCTCTTGGGCTTTCAGCTGTTCCTGCTGCAGACGAAGCTTTTCCCACTCTAACCGGGTTTCTTCTTCCTTCTGCTTTGCCACTAGCCGCAGTTCCTGCTCACGGAGCTCCTACTCTTTTGCCTGGGGTCCTGGTACACTCGGGCTAGAGGGTGCAGCTCCTCCTATTGCCGCCTGGGAGATCAGCATAACTTTTAGTTCCTCTGCTGTTTTCTCCTCCCATGGCAAATTGTCCTTTTTGCACTGCTCTATCAGGGCAGTTTTATTCATTGAGAGATACTGGCTCATTTTGATTGCCTCACTGGGTCTCTATTCCGCAGTCCTGAAGTCAAAACATACACTGCCTTTACCAGCTCTATTAGTAAAACCCAATCCCTGTTTGGAGTGCTTAATTTCCTGTTCAGGATCGCTCCGCTGCCACCATCTGTCAAGGTTCCACTACTGCAGGGACCCCTTGATCTGCCTTTGGGAGATATCTGCCTCTCCCCAAAGACCCAGTCCTTTGCCTGCTTCCCCCAGTAACATGGGTGTAGGCTGTAGGCGTGTGAATAAGTCACTCCAAACTCCAGGGTACACAACAAACTTTACTTATAGTAGTAGGGAAATTACTTAATAGAGTGGTTTTAAATCAAAAGCAGGTATGATAAAATAAAACAAACAAACAAACAGTCCAATGATCTCTAGTTTAACTTCAGTCTACCTAATTCCTATGTAGTCAGCTAGCCAAGTTCTCTTTCTCTCTCTCTCTGCTTCTCTCTCTGCTGTTTCTCTCTGCTGCTCAGCACACACTCTCCGACTGCTAGCTGACCACACCCCACATATATAGTCTTCCCAGGACTGGAGAACTAATTCTTATCTTCTATTGGGTAACGTAAAACTCTCAAACTCCCCCTCCCATCGTGGAGTGTTTGGGCCTTCAGGCTTCAACAAACTGAAGCCTGTGTAGGCCTCAACAAACCCAATCCTGTGTAGGCCTCAAACCCTCACACATGTTTCTCCCTTTCACCTTGCACTCGGGCTTCTTCAAAGTCCATGGAACCTTTGTGAAGAGACCACAGCAGAGAATGAGCAGGGGGATTTCTAGGGTGGCTATGCTTTTGCAGAGGACAGTCTTCTATTTGAAAGGCTGCTAGAGGACTATCCTCTATTTTGAAGGTGTCCTCTATTTGAAGGGCTGCCCCGTCCACATCCAGTTTAAAGATAAAGAACCATTGGAAGGGAGAGCAGCAGCCCTAAATAGTTGCTGATCAACAATTAGCAACTGGACAGAAGAGAGAACAGGCAGACACACAGGGCCCCTGGCCATAGTCTTCCCCACTAGGAAATTGTATTTCTATTAAATTATAATGATTTCTAAATTTGCATTTGTACTTGTAAATTAGCATGTGGCAATTCTATGCAAATCAGTGTCCTCTTTTTGGGTGATGCTTAAATGGGCACCCTAATTTCCCCACTTCTTTTCTATAAGAACATAAGAAGAGCCATGCTGGATCAGACCAAGGGTCCATCTGGTCCAGCATTCTGTTCACACAGTGGCCACCCGGCTGCCCACGGGATCCCACAAGCAGGACATGAGTGCAACAGCACCTTCCCGCCCAAGTTCCCCAGCCACTGGAGTACATAGGCATACTGGCTCTGATCCTGGAGGAAGCGTAGAGCCAATCGGGACTAGTAGCCATTGATAGCCTTCTCCTCTATGAATTTATCCAATCCCCTTTTAAAGCTGTCCAAAATGGTGGCCACCACTACATGTTGTGGAAGTCCACTCCATCTCCAGCATCCTGAGATGTTCCAAAGTGTTCCTTGGAGTGTTCCCAAAGGCTACCACAAATTGGCTAATGGAACATCCTCCTCCCCGTTCTCTACCACTGTTAGCTGCAGTCCTGACTAGCAGGTAGATAAAGGGAAGGATCGGGAGGGTACTTTGGGCAAAGCAGGTAGGGCCTTCCAGTTGGCTCAGAAAGAGAACCCATTTGTTTCCACTTAACAACAAACGCCCCAACTCAGTCCATTTCCAGGTCAGTCCAAGGATTGCCCAGGTGAGTTTTCCCTCCTTAGTTGTCACTAGGCAATGTTGGGATTTTTAACTGATAAGGGTTTTGTTTTAGAAGGAATTGCTTAATTGGGATGTCTACATTTTATTAAATAATTCAAAGCTGCATGATTGCATAGGATGTATACAAAAGCCTTCAGCATCTTGGTGTTTTGTTCTCGAGCTGTTCATGTGACTATGGCATGATTAATTCTCAAGTTATTTATTTTAAAGTTGGTTTTTATTATTATTTAAAGTTGCAACATGCAGAGCAATGGAGTACATCAGCACATTACTGAGTCATTTTTCATAAAAATCAAAAGCAGGGAGCCAGCTAGACTGGAGCATTAGGTTCCTCCTGATAAAGATTCCTAATCCTTATAGCTTAGAAGAAACAGACTCAGTTGTTTAATTCCCATGTCATCTTCTGATTAAAGAATTCAGCTGATTTGCTGCCAAGTTCTATACATTCACACCTGATAAAAACAAGATGGGTTTCAAAGAAGCCTAGGCAACGCTTATGATTCAGCAGACTCAATTTTGCGGTCTCTGTGCAGTTGAAACTCTAGAGCTATTTATTCCCTTTTAGAAATGCTTTCCCAAAAAGATGTTGAACAAATGTACCTTGTGATCACTTCTTTAATTAACCCTTGGTTGCAGTGATGTGAAACAAAAAGTGCAATGTTACCTATGGGACAGGGGGACGAAAGAGGGTGAATTAAAAATGGCCGCACCTCAGGACATGTGGAACTGCTGAGGAACTCTTTCCCTTGGATGGTGTAGCTAGGTTCTGAGTCTAGCCCATATCAGATTGTGAGCTTTGTTTTCCCCCCTTTTCACATGAAAATCTGTCCGTATTTTTGTGCGTATTTTTCCAAACGTACGCATCAATTGTGCACATTTTTGAAATGTATGCATTATTCTCCCATTGGTTATTTATGCGTTTTTCAAAAGTATACATTCTTCATGCACATTTTTCAAAGGTATGCATGGTGTCGAATGCATTGTGTGTGTGTGTGTGTGTGTGTGTGTGGTCCACGAATCACATTGCAAGCTTGGAAATGTATGGACTTTGGCTGCAGATTGCGCCCCAGTCTGTGTTTGGTCTGAATGGTGCAAACTGGGTAAATCCTGATCAAAAATAACCTGAAACAAATTTCTCATACATCCCTAGGTGCGGCAGAGTGGGGAGCAGGACGTTGCAGTGGCCACTGATGATAGCCTTTGGGAACACTCCAAGGCATACTGCGGAGCGTGTCAGGAGGACATTGGAGAGGGAGTGGAACGGCAGGGGGGAAGAAATCCCCCTTTTCACTCTCTGCGGCTATCCCTGCTTGCCCATAAGAACATGGAAGGATGAGACATGTGTTTTGGGAGTTGGTAGGGAGAACTTTTGGGGAAGAGGAGAGCTGGGGCAGGGGAAACCGGAAACCTTTCTCTAGCCCAGATATTGATACAAGCTGGAGAAGGAGGGGGGAATCTTAAATGCTTTCTTTCACTCGAGGTGGCGTTTTAAGAATCCTAGAGGTTTGTGGTCGTCTGTGGGTGTGCAGAACTCTTCTAGTCTTATCAAAACTCTTTTATCTTCCCTCAGAGGGAATTCCTCAGATATTTCTTCCAATGAGCAAGCCACAAATTTGCTTCTAATTCATTGCTCAAGCCCAGAGGCCAAACAAAGCCTCAGGAAAGGGTGATGGTAGTACTGCACAGTATTTTCACATACTGTACTGTGAAGGGTGGTCAGAGAAGGGCAAGTTCTTGGTGCACGTGCGCCCTAAAAGAAATGGTTGCTGGACAAAGACAAAGAATTTTGGAATGCTCAAACAGCCTCTTGAAATTCTCCACCATTTTTGAGTGCAGAGAAATGGGGGGGGGGGACTTTTTCACTGAATTTCTCTAGGGGAAGGTGAAAATCTCTCAGCAGGTAGCACTATTAGCAGTGGCAGTAGCACAACACTTTTCTTTTCTAAGGTTTTTTTTCCCTGCCGATGCAAGTGGTAGCAGCAAGTGTGTTAGCATCCTGGCCACCACTTTGCATCCTCTGAAATGCTTCCAGACCTTGTGCCCTTTCCTGGGAATATGGTGGCCACCATACCAAAAATTATGAACAATATCCCGAGGAAAAAGTTTGCCAACTGACCTTGGGAGAAGAAACCTCTCAGAAAACCACTCAGAAAAATATCTTCTGATAACATTTCAGCTTGGCTTTATGGACTGCAGTGTAGTGTTCAGGAGTCCTTGGGACAGACCATTACAGAGCCCTTAGTGACCCTAGTCCTTAGTCAGTGGAGGAGGCTGATGGCTCCAATGTCAATGGGGCTGTGTATCCGCTCCTGATTTTACTCTAAACTTTCAATGAGCTATCCATGGTGCTGAACATAGTTTGGGGTGGGGTTCAGCACCATGGATACTATAGCTCCTTAACAGTTCGGAGTAAAATCTGGAGCAGATATGCAGCTCTACTGACATTGGAACCCCTAGCCTCCACTGGTTGGCATGCACAATCTGAGGAGATCCTATACTGGCTGAATAGTCTGTGGAGTCATTCTCTTGTCCATATCAACAGAGGGGTTTTGGGCAGGAAACTTAAAGTTTGATTTCCCTGGTTAGCTGCATCTGTGCTAGTTCACCTTCCCAGGCAAAATGGAACCCTTTGAGCCAAGGCACCCATCAAGGGACATATAAAACAGCAGCGGTATCTTGCTCTCCAGCAACATCTGCTTCTACAGGGAATTGAAAACGGCACCCTTATTTTTGCAGTTCCAGATGGGCAGTAAAATTGATCAAGCCCTTGGCAGACTGCCATACAGAGCGAGTGGGCTGTGTTTGACTTGGTAGGTCATGAGTTGTGCAGGCCTGTAAGGATGGACAGATCTGTCAATCCCGGTCTTATTTATTTATTTATTATATTTATACCCCACCTTTTTTCCTGAAAGGAACCCAAGGCGGCTTACATAATCCTCCTCCTCCTCTCCATTTCACCCTCACAACAACCCTGTGAGGTAGGTTAGGCTGAGAGTCAGTGACTGGCCCAAAGTCACCCAGTGAGTTTCATGGCCGAGCAGGGATTTGAACCCAGATCTCCCAAGTTGCAGTCCAACAGTCTCACCACTATGCCACACTGGCTGTCTTGCCAAGATTGCTGGGTTTTTGAGATCAAGCTCCTTCCGTCTCATTTCTGCACAAGCTTGTGACTTTTAAAAAAATTGTTTATAATGTACTCATTATGTATGCATTTTTGTGCATTTTTGTGCATATATATTTTAAATATATGCCTTTTTGTATGCATGCACCCATTGACTAAAGCGTGTTCATGCAGATTTTAGAAGCACCCTTTTTCCTTGGCGTATTTTTCAAATGTGCGCGTGTTGTTGAACACATTTTGGTTTGGTTTGCGCAGAACGCATTGCAAGATTGGAAATGTTACAAATGTATGGATTTGTTACAAATGTATGGATTAACCACAAATTTCATTCAGGTTTGAACCTGGGAGGTGTGAATTGGATAAGTCTGTAAAAAAACAAAACAAAAAACAAAAACAACAAACCCCTCAGTGGAGCAAATTTCTCACACATCCCTAGTTGGTACTAGAGGATCACAGATTGATTATATCATATGGTAGCAGTATTTGCCAATAGAGAGACAAGTTTATCAAGTGATAAACTTAGCACACAAAAACATCATGTTCATTGTGTAATTTAGCCTAAGCTAGCAAAATGCTATGGTTTAAGGATTCAAATTATACAAAAATTTAAATCCCCATAAAAATTCTACTATGCACTATTACCAAATCTTTTAAAGGCATTATAAAGGGAATCAGGGAGAAGGTTGAAAGTTAACATCTCCTTCTAAATATAAGTGATCAAAATGATGCACAGGGCTATTTTGAAAAATGAAGCAATAAAATAAAAATTGCATTCATATTGCACAGTTTTCCATGATGGCTGTGCGGGGAATTCACAGTAGCAAGGAATGATATGGCACTGTGTGCCAGAAAAAGAATTCTTACTATATCTTAGTGCCATTTATCTGGCATATATCATACATTGTATAGAAAAGGAATTTTGGAAATGTGTCTGATATTAGAAATATGCTGGGTCACTTTTAAGCACTTCTCATAAATCCAAACACTTTAATATATACTAAGAAGAATTAAGAGAAAGACAGAATGTATGGCTCCAAGGTGTGGCTGCAATGTTGCATCATTATGCAGAAATGAAATTCTCATACGTGCAGAGAAGTCCATATTTGTGGGGGAAAGGTAATACAGATTACCCTTTATCTGGTGGTAATTTAAGATAATTCTCCTTAAAATATCACAAAATGATGAAAATGACCAAGCTACAAGGGCGGTGGGGTGACATTAGATAAAGCTAATCTAGGGGCAATTTTGGCCAACCATGTGAGGCCTCTGCTAGGTCTTTCTAAGTGGAACATTAGAAACTGCTTTATACCATGTCAGTATATTTTTTTTTTTTTTTTTTTTTTTTTTTCTTGGCAGCGCAGTTAATATCATTTTGCCATATTTGGAAGGCTTTCCTTTTTTGGTCAATTATATATTTAATCTCATTGTCATTTTCATCAAACCAATCCTGATGTTTCTTAGTTTCATATCCAATAGTTTGTTCACAAGCTGCAGTAATGGAGGTTTTCAGCTTAGACCAATGGTCCTCAATGTTGTCAGGAGGTTCCGTAGGTAGATGTTCCTTAAGAAGTGATTGAAGACGAGTTTGCTTAATAGGATCTTGAAGGACTTGGATGTTCATTTTACGCCTTGGTTTCCTTCCTTGAAGCCTACGTTGGGGAGCAATGTTGATAACCATTTTGGACCGGATTAGTCGGTGGTCTGTCCAGCAGTCGTCGGCACTCACCATGGCCCTAGTAAGAAGTACATCGCGGCGATCTCTAACACGGACAATTACATAATCCAGAAGATGCCAGTGCTTTGACCGTGGGTGCTGCCATGATGTTTTAAACTTATTCTTTTGTCGAAAGAGCGTGTTTGTGATAGTGAGATTATGCTCTGCACATATAGACAAAAGTAAGAGTCCGTTCGGGTTGCTATTACCAACTCCGTCTTTTCCAATAGTTTCTGGCCATAAATCAAAGTCACGCCCGACTCTTGCGTTAAAATCGCCCAGGAGGATAATTTTATCCTCCTTAGGTATGCACGGGGCTTTTTTAAGGCCACAAGGGCCATTTATGGACCAAAAACCTATGGTACAAACCCTTTACAATCAAAAGATGGCACCAAACTCTTAAAAGACAAAGAGTCTATTGCACTGCGTTGGAAAGAGCATTATTATGACCTTTTAAATCGTAAGTCTAAGGTGGATAATGAGATTTTTTCGCAAATCCCGCAAAAACAAATTAAAGAGGAACTTGCAATACTCCCCACTTTGGATGAAGTAAAAAAAGCCATTAATCAAATGAAGAACAACAAAGCTAGTGGACCAGATGGGATTCCTGCTGAAATCTTTAAAGAAGGGGGGCCCGAACTTGTACAACATCTTCATAAACTCATCGAAAAAATCTGGATAAGAGAAGAGATCCCAGAAGACTTCAGGGATGCCATAATTATCACCCTCTTTAAGAAGGGTGATAGAACAGACTGTGGAAACTATCGGGGCATTTCTCTCTTAGCAACCGCAGATAAAATATTTGCTAGGATTCTTGCAAACCGTCTTCTATCTATTTCAGAAGAGATCCTCCCTGAAACTCAATATGGTTTCCGCCCCTCTAGAGGGACAGTAGACATGATTTTTACTGCACGTCAGCTCCAAGAAAAATGCCGGGAGCAAAATCAACCCCTTTATATGGCATTTATCGATTTGGCTAAGGCCTTTGATACTGTAGACCGTACAGCTCTCTGGACTATCCTTATGAAAATTGGATGCCCCAATAAATTTGTGAATATCTTGCGACTTCTCCATGACAACATGACGGCAACGGTTTTGGACAACAACGGCTCTCATGGTGCTCCATTTAAAGTGGGATCAGGTGTTAAACAGGGATGTGTTATCGCCCCAACATTATTTGCCATTTTCATCGCCATGGTTTTACATCTTGTCGAGGGGAAACTTCCCACCGGTGTGGGAATTATATATCGAACAGATGGAAAGCTTTTTAATCTCAGCAGGCTGAAAGCAAAAAGTAAGGTAATTACAACCTCCGTCGTGGAACTTCAGTATGCTGATGATAATGTGGTCTCCGCACATTCAGAGGATGATCTCCAAACTATCCTAAATGCTTTTGCAGAAGCATACGAAAAACTTGGTCTCTCACTTAACATCAAAAAAACCAAAGTGCTTCATCAGCAAGTGCAAGCCAATCCTTTGGTGATGCCATCTATCCAGCTTGGCGGGACAATACTGGAAAACGTCGATCATTTTCTCTATCTTGGCAGCTATCTTTCTGTTACAGCTAACATCGACAGTGAAATCCAGCATCGTCTGAGCTCCGCAAGTGCCGCATTTTCTCGAATGAAACATAGAGTGTTCGAGGATCGGGATATTTGTAAGAAGACCAAAACACTGGTTTATGAAGCCATTGTATTACCAACTTTATTGTATGCCTGCGAAACATGGACTATCTATAAACGTCACTTCCACCTCCTTGAAAGGTTTCATCAACGTTGCCTCCGGAAAATCCTGCGGATTACTTGGGAAGATAGGCGAACAAATGTCAGTGTACTGGAAGAAGCAAAGACTACTAGCATTGAAAAAATGATCCTTCAACGCCAACTTCAGTGGACCGGTCATGTTGTTCGAATGCCTGACTGCCGTCTCCCAAAGCAGTTACTTTACTCCCAACTCAAGGATGGAAAGCGGAATATCGGTGGTCAATATAAGAGGTTTAAAGATGTTCATAAGGCTAATCTAAAAAAATGCAATATAAACATCGAAAACTGGGAAGCTCTGGCCCATGAACGATCTAAATGGAGGTTGGCCTTTCACAAAGGTTCCATGGACTTTGAAGAAGCCCGAGTGCAAGGTGAAAGGGAGAAACGTGCTAAGCGAAAAGCACGTCAAATGAATCCTTTACAGGACCATCTTCTATCTGGTAACCTGTGTCCTCACTGTGGGAAGCTGTGTGGATCTAGAATTGGCCTCCACAGTCACTTACGGACCCATCGCTAGAGTCTACACAATCTTCTTTAGAATTTCCTCCTTTTATCCCGGAAGACAATCTTACTCGGTCACGAGTGATCGCCTGATGATGATGATATTTGTTTATCTTGTTTCAGTATTGTGAACACCGACTGACAGCAGCTCTCCAGAATTTCAGACAAGGGCCTTTCTCAGCCCTATCTGGAGAAGCTATGGATTTAACTTGGGATCTTCTGGAGGCAAAGCATGTGGTTTACCACGGAGCTGGTGAGGAGTATGCTATAATTCTCCACATTTCTGATGGGTTGATTTCTGATTGGGGGAATTCTGATGAAGCAAAATTATCCTTACCACTTGGTAGGATGTTACAGAGAGCCAATCCACATGTCCATTTGACACACATCTGCACCTAATTTGCCATTTAAAAAAAAAATCTTATCACTTGATAGGATGATTTAGAAGACCAAGCGAGCTAGGACTGACAGGTTTTTCTGGGGTAATTTGATAATATGAATGGCTCAGACTATAAGCTACCAAGTGATTACATGCGCAGTATAGAAAATTAGCACATGGTAAATAGCTATCTTCAGTCACCCATAGATTTATCGTACATTTCTATGCCAAGTGAGTTTGGCATGTCAGTAATTCTATTTTCATGTCAACTTTCCTATGTGTGTTTTGGGGTATATATTTGTGGGGACATTCATGCCAGTATATATGTATCCATGAGTCAGGACACCAAAACCAACAATGGATTTCCTGGTGCAAAGACTAACGCTGGGCTGATTCAGCCTATGTGGGACATTTGTGCAAGTTATGAAATTTGTGTAAATTGAGGAAATTCGCACAAATTGGCCGCACACGCATGTTTGGCAATTTACAAACATTGTCGATAGTCATGTGCTTCTGATTGTGTTTGCAGTTGAGAACAGGGCATGCTCACATGTTCCGCAAGCAAAAAATGAAATTTGCATACGTGCAAGGGACATATAAAACAAAATACACGTTAAAATATTTTGATTTTTTTTTAGGTCAGAACTGCATCAGAATATTCCCAAAGTGCAAAAACTGATTTGTGATCTTCATAACAGTTCAAGAGGTACAGATAAGGTCAGTTTGTATTGGAATTCACAAAGATCAAATTTGTCATGCATCCTTCCTTACCTATGATGACTCATGGCATACTCATTGCAAAACATACATGTCTCACTTTTCATGGGACAGTAGTAAACTCTTAAATCTCTTAAGTACCTCTTAAATCTCAGACAACGTGGCAGATGACTTTCTGTAGGAGTATCCTGGAGTGCAACTAAATCCTAGAATCTATAGGGCCAGTTAATAAAATCACTAGTCATCAATCCTTTTCCGTGCTGGAGGAGTAGGTCCTGTGTCTCCCTCCATTACACACAGAGGACTTATTATAGACTGCCGTATGCACATCGGACTGATTGATGCAACCAATCTTTCATTTTCTTGAGATGGAAGAATAGTATGAACTGGGCCTGTGTGCATAAAACTATTTGTGAAAACCACTCAAATCACCTGATACTTTATGTGTGTGCTGAAAGGTTGGAAACAGCCTCTTCCCCATCCCTCTTAACAGGGCTGACAGCTGGGTAAGTGTATGATCCAGACCTTAAGACAGGTCTGTGATTAATAGAAACTAGATCTCACTCTTTTTATATACCCATTTTTAAATCAACATTTATCCATCAATTTACAATTATAATTTCAAGTAATAGCAAAAATTAAGAGAAGAAATGTGAAAGCAACCCACTGCAATGTTTTACATTAAATTAGCTACCTATCTTGATTAAAGCTGAACCGCAGCCCAGCATTTTTCAGGATTTCATGGGGGTTGGAACAAATAGAAAATATCCCTGCAGGTTGGGGGTAGGTGAATTTCTTAGAATTGTTTTTTGGCGGTGGGGCTCCCTTAGTTTAGATGCGACAGGGAGGGTTTTTTCTTCTGGGGGCGGGGCTCATTTAAAAATGTAGCATCATTCCCATGAGCATTTGGAACCAGGAAGTGGGGTGGCCATGTGACCTATTTTACAAGAGGGCAGTCCTCTTCTGGAGGACTGTCCTCTATTTTGAAGGGCTATCCAGTCCAAGTCCAGTTTAAACTTTGGGCCAGTCACTGACTCTCAGCCTAACCTACCTCACAGGGTTGTGGTGAGGATAAAATGGAGAGGAGGAGGAGGATTATGTAAGCCGCCTTGGGTTCCTTGCAGGAAAAAAGGCGGGGTATAAATATAATAAATAAATAAATAAATCAACAGCACCCGGACAGCAGACTGAGAGAGGCACACAGGTCACAGTCTTCCACAGTATGGCAAAATGCACTGCATTTCTATTTAAATTATAATCACTATTTCTAAATTTGCATCTATACACATAAATTAGCATATGCAAACTTTATGCAAATCTGTGCTCTTCTCTTTTGTCCTCCTTTTGGGTGATGCATTTTTATTTCCTCTTTTTTGGTGATTCACAAGCGGCCATCCTGCAGGAAAGTAGCTGGGAGGCTGTGATGACTGTCAGTACACACAATGATCAGGCTTCTTTTTAAAATGAAAAGAAAACAGTAAGAAAAGAAAACCCTCAACCACTTCATCTAAACAAAGCTAAAACAATCCACCTCCCAAAAAAACTTGCTAAGAACCCTGCCCACTGAAAGCAGCTGAACAAACCTCTCACTTTAGTGGAGGGGGTCAAATGACTCTAATGCAATTCTATGTCTCCCTTGGAAGTAAGACCCTATACTATAGCCATATTTAGGTGTTTGCGTCAATGTGTGAAGGCTTAAACTGGGGAGGGGTGTGTGCCTGCAAGCCCTGCCCCAATATCCCCATGCATGTTGGTTCCTGTTCAGACCTTTGCTCATTCAGCACGACAGTAGAAGCCTCCTTCAGACCTTTGTGCTGAACATGCAAAGGTCTCTAAAGTGGAGCTAGTGCACGCTGGTATATTGGGGTGGGGCTTGCATGGACCCCAGCCCCCTCCCCCAGTTTTAAGCCTTCATGTGTTCAGCAGAATGCTTGAATGGGACTAAAAATGTACCATTATCTAGCTCCAATGGTTGGACTGGGACTCGGGAGATCCAGGTTCTAGTCCCCGCTCGGCCATGAAGCTCACTGGGTGACTTTGGGCCAGTCACTGACTCTCAGCCTAACCTACCTCACAGGGTTGTTGTGAGGATAAAATGGAGAGGAGGAGGAGGATTATGTAAGCTACCTCGAGTTCCTTGCAGGAAAAAAGGCGGGGTATAAATATAATAAATAAATAAATTTGACCACACTGGGACAAGAACTATTGGAAGCTGCCTTGCACCAGGTCAGGCTCATTGTCCATCTAGTGCAGTCCAGTCGATAGACTGCTACTTGAGCCTACACGTTGGAGATCTTGGAGACTGAACCGGGTTCCTTTTGCATGCACACCATGTGCTCTACAACCCCTCCCCATTTATGCTAAATACTAAATATATCAGGGCTGCAGAGTCTAGCACATGCTAAAGTGGCCAAATGACTGATTCAACACATGTCCCTCAGCAACTTAATGCACATTTAGGGATGTGTGAGGAAATCGATAGCGGGGTGAAAATCTGACAGACTTTCTCGACTCGATTTTTTGTTCCATCGACCCTGTGCTGGCACTGAATCAAATTGATGAGAGTCAAGCCAGCACACACAGATTTCCATCTTTAAAAAGGGCTGCAATTTGCGTTTGTTTGTTTTTTCACTGGGGAAATTTGCACAAAATTTGGGGCTTCGCTCTGCAAATTTACGCAAATTGTGTAAATTTGCTCAAACTACATAGCAGAGGCCTAATTTTTGCACAAATCAGAAATTAACTGTCAGAAAATTCGAGGTGACTAGAAGCTTCCATACTTCTCATGTTCAATGCTACAACAAGAACAGCAATGATTCAAATCTAATGAGTCAGTACTGATTTGCACAAATTGTACTAGAGATACGTGGTTCTCACCTACAAATCTGCCCAAATATTTCGAGTAATTTCACAGAAGCTGGGAAAAAACACCCGACTCGGTCTGCTTTTGGACGTTGGGTCGGAAATGTGTCAAAAGTCCATTGAGCTCAAATGGAATGAGTTTTCCAGTGTCACACAACCCTATATTATTGCACCATGGCAAAGCTGCGAAAAAGTAGTGGCGTGTGGTAAATATGAATTGAGATGTTCTGGTCGCCTGGCCTGTAAAAATCAACGCAATTCATTCCCCAGGAGGAAAAAAGAAAGAACAATAGTATAAAATAGAGTACTCCTGAAGAATAAAGAGGGGAAAAGCAGACCTCTAGGCTTGGTTCACATTAAAAGAAATGACTACATGCTGTGTCTGTAGGATAAGAAACACCTTGAAGTGAAGCAGCTATTTCTCTAAATAATGCAGCCATAGCCTTTCTTCCTTAGAAACATATGATTTAGATACTTTGCTTTTAGAAAAGTAGAAATATCTTCTAGCATCAGTGTACCCTGAAAAATGCTCATCCTGAGGAGATTTAAATATGCTCCTGTGTCTGAGATGCTTTTTTCCCAGAGACTGAGAGAGAGAGAAAGGAGAGGAAAGCTCTTGAAATAACAGATAGTGTGGAAAGATGGAGTTACTGCAGTGCCCTGGTCAAAATGAAAAACAGATGATACAAGGTTTATGTTCTTTAGTTTAAAGGAACCATTTTAAAAAGGACTGCAGAACTTAAGCTACCGATCCCCAGGGCTGCAAAAAACAAACAAACAAACAAACAAAAACCATCTGCCTGGATATTTCCAGTGAAACGGGATGTAAAAATAAGATATAATGAGAATATATTCCGCAGGGACTGAGGTGAAACTCTTAAGGCTATACCTGAGATCCCAGACAGCGGGGAAAAGAAGGGTAGAGAGAATTAACAACTACTACAATAATAACAACAACAACACAGAGAGCTTCTGCCTAAACTGGTGTTACTGTCTTAAGTTGCAACCCTATGCAGCATGTTTAGACAGAAAAAGGTCCTACAACTCCCAGCATAACTGGCTGAGGAATGCTGGGAATTGTATATTTATTATTTATTTATATTTATTTATTACATTTATATCCCACCTTTTTTCCTCTTGCAAGGAACCCAAGGCAGCTTACATGGTCCTGCTTCTCTCCATTTTATCCATGCAACAACCCTGTGGGGTAGGTTAGGCTGGGAGTCAGTGACTGGCCCAAAGTCACCCAGGGAGCTTTGTGGCCGAGTGGGGACTAGAACCCACATCTACTGAGTCCCAGTCCAACACTCTAACCACTACACCACACTGTAGGACTTTTTTAGGTTCTCAGTTGTAGGACTTTTTTCTCTCTAAACATGCTTAGGATTGTTCCCTCAGTTACGTAGTTTTCTCCCTCTTCTCATAATATTTGGTTCAACTTACCTCATGACTGTCCTGCACTTTGATCTGTTGTTGTTTTTCTCCAACCATAACTATATCACTGGTTGCTAATGGAGGCAGAGGACAGGACACAATTACTAATGACATCAGGTCATTGGGTATGTTGAACTACACGTTACAGAGAGGGAGTGGGGAATTTAATTCAGTGATGCCCTTTTAGTCACCACAGTCCCTGGTTTTTTACAACGCGCAGTTCCACCCAAGGTTTGGAAGTGTGCATACATGGTTTGGAAAGCTTCTAGAAGTATTGGGTAGGCTTTCAGAATAAACTTTTGGGTAGGGATGTGCATATGACTCAATTGGGGGGTGGAAGCGGGGAGAACTTGCCCCACTCCCCCCCCCCGAGCCCTGAGGAACTTACCTTTCCCCAGTTCGGCACATCTCCCCAGAGAGGAGCCGGGGAGAGGTACTTCCGGGTCTCCGGCGCTGCGTATTTTGTGTAAATACCATAGAAAACCACCTTAAAACAGCCGCGATATGCTATTCACGGACATTTTAAGGTGGTTTTCTATGGTATTTACGTGAAAAACGCAGCGCAGGGGTCCCGTCGCATCACTTCCTGGCACAGCGCCGGGACCTGTCGTGTCACTTCCAGGCTCCAGAAAGTCTGCCGCGCGCCTCGCTGACACCGCGAGACATATCGTGCAGCGGGGGTGCATGGCAAGCACCCGGCGAGCACAACAAAGAGGTGAGTGTACATCCCTACTTTGGGTAACAACAGATGGAAGTATGTACGACACCTATGCTGACAAGAAATACTCTGGGCCCAACTATTTTGGAATGTGCTCTCCCATCCAACATCATTCATATGGATAAAAGAGGCATAGACAAATGCAGAATGTCCTTTATACCAGGCAGTCTTATTGCCCTCACCTCCATTCCTAAAGTATGTTGAGATACAGACAATAATTCCTGTACATCCTATGAGCAATGCTGTTCATTTCCCCCAAATTAGGAATTTGATTATGGCTCCTTCATCTTGCTATAAGAAAACAAACACCACTTTCTCAGGGATGAAGATTCCTCACCACCACCACCACCACCACCACCACACAAAAAAAGCCCTTGTGAAAAGAGGAAGGTGGAAACTTGCAATGCTAAAGGTGAATTCCAACCAAAGTGGAATTTTCGATTACAGAATATTATGAAAATTATGGGTTGCTATATGCTACCTTCAGCTAGGGATGGACGGTTTTGGTTAAATCTATTCCATCTGTGTTTTGTGGATTATCAGGCATCTTTGGTTCCATCATCTGCTCATTGACAGAATCGGATTTCTTTTAGGGATGTACAAGATTTTTGTTCCACTTGCGCACATGCACATTAATGTGCATGAGCACATGTGTGCATTAGCATGAGTGAGAAATTGTGCAAACCTCCCCCAAAAGTTAAAAGGGGGGGCACACAAGTCCTCAGGATCCGCATGACTCGGGGGGAAAAACCCAGTCCACTGCAGAATCAGCAGTTTGGATTCATAGAAATCTGAACTAATTTGAATCGGTTGCAGATTTATCCAACATCGCTAGCTCCAGCATCATAGGCAGTATACCTGTCTATACCAGTTGCTAGGGAACATGAGTGGGGAGGGTGCTATTGCATCCATGCTTGTGGATACGCATGCCACAGGCAGCTGGTTGGCCACTGTGTGAACAGAATGCTGGACTGGATGGATCCTTGGTGTGATCCAGCAGGGCTCTTCTTATGTTCTTCATAACCAAGAACAGGCTTGGGATATATTGTACTCTATGAGGCAGAGCTGGCTGTACCATTAGGCAGACTGGGGTGCAGGAACGGTGCAGGGCTGTTTGGCGCCCTAGGCCAAATTATATTTAGCGCCCCCCCTCTCGTGCCATGGGGGGGGCTCCGGAGCAAAGCAGCCCTGCTCTGCAACCCCCCCCCGCCACCACCGCCACCACCACCACCACCTACCTTGCCCCCGCCCCCGCTGCTGGCTGCTGCTGCTGCTGCTGCCGCCGCCGCCTCCTCCTCCGACGCGACGGGACCCCCGCGCTTTTTTTTTTTGCCGGGGAAACCAGGGCAACAGGGCTGTTTAAGCCCTGTTGCCCTGGTTCTTCCCGCCAAAACAACGCCGGCGGGGCTCCGGAAACGACGGGAAGGTAGGTAGGTGGTGGGCGCGCGGGTGAGGGGGGGGAGGTGCGGCGCCGGCAGTGGCCGGCAGGCGGGCGGGGAGGCGCAGCGGAGGCGGCAGGCGGGGCAGGAGCGCGGCGGAGGCGAGGAAGGGGCGCAGAAACGCTGCGCCCTCTTCCGCCACGCGCCCTAGGCAGCCGCCTGGGTCTGCCTAGCGGTAGCGCCGGCCCTGCTGGGGTGGCCACCTCAAGCAGCAGACGCTGGGTGGGTGTGTTATGGGGAGTGGTGATGAGCTGTGGGGAAACAGAGCTGTGTGGGCCACGCAAGCTGCCCCCTGTGCTCCCTAAGCTAGCCTGCTGCCCTCAGGATTACATTGTCCCATTGTTACCATTGAATGAAGATTCAGCCGCCAGTGCCAAAACGTCTTGACCCAGCCCTGCTATCAGGTTTCAGGTTCATTCCAGAAACAGCATGTGAAGTGAGTGAGGTGGTCTAGTGCAACCTGGAGATATCTCCAGTGTACACCGGGCCTTTCCTCATGTGCCCAGACAGGATTGTGGTATCCATTCCAGGAGGAGCACCATGAATGGATACCTGCCCTGGCCAAAATCCTTTGCAGTTGAAGTAAGTGGTTCAACTCTTTAAATAGATAAACTTTGCCCACTGACACAACTGCATATTTAAAGCTAAGCAGGGATTGGGAAGGGGTGTTACATGACACTTGACAGAGGTGGTGTTAGGGGGTGGCCCACTAGGGCTGGAGCCCCAAATCTTTCATTTGGAGCCTCAAATCTCTGGGAGTCCATCTGCCCCAGCACCCTGCTGTCCATGGATACTTGCTGAAATAAAGCTACAGGCCCCCTGATGATTTCTGTTGCATCTCTGATCCCCCTAGATTAGCTGGCTTTTTGCCCACATGTGCTTCACCTCCTGCTGCCCCCCATGAATCTTCCTGCCTGAGTTTTTTTCCTGAAATCAAATGCCCTCCTCTCCCCTGTCCATACATCCTTTTTTACAAATAGGGGTGTCCTTAGGAGACAGGGTCCTTTAAAGACACGCGCAGAGAGAGACTTTAGAGCATATGTAAATTAGCATATGCAAATTTGTACATTTTTTTGTCCTGTGGGCCTGAGCCCCAGATCTTTTTGGTACCTAGCACCACTCCTGCCACTTGATATTCTAAGTTTTAACTCAGTGGTTATTTGGGGATGTTTCAAAGGTGTAGAAAGATTCATATGCTGCCACAATACCTTTCATAAAACCTTTTGCTTATGGAGGAGGAGAATAGACGGCAGTTCCCCAAAATGGTTCCTCACAGTTACACAGAAAGTGAGTTGCCTACGGTGATATGGAGACATCACTTAATAGGGGGAATTGAGGGTGGAGGGCTGGCAAGGGGCTCTGAGGGCCTAGGGGAATTCATGGGCACTGAGACTCAGCCATCACAACAAGATGTCTTCACAATGGTGCACATCAAAAAAACCAAAGTGCTTTATCAGCAAGTGCTTCATCAGCAAGTGCAAGTTAACCCTTTGGTGATGCCATCTATCCAGCTTGGTGGGGCAATACTGGAAAATGTCGATTCTTTTCTCTATCTTGGCAGCTAACATTGACACTGAAATCCAGCATCGTTTGAGCTCCGCAAGTGCCACATTTTCTCGAATGAAACAAGAGGTTTAAAGATGTTCTTAAGGCTAATCTTAAAAAATGCAATATAAACATCGAGAACTGGGAAGCTCTGGCCCATGAAAAATCTAAATGGAGGTTGGCCTTTCACAAAGGTTCCATGGACTTTGAAGAAGCCCGAGTGCAAGGTGAAAGGGTGAAACGTGCTAAGCGAAAAGCACGTCAAACGAATCCTTCACAGGACCATCTTCTATCTGGCAACCTGTGTCCTCATTGTGGGAAGCTGTGTGGATCTAGAATTGGCCTCCACAGTCACTTACGGACCCATCGCTAGAGTCTACACAATTTTATACAATTTCCTCTTTATATAATCTCCTTTTTGTAATTTTATCCTGGAAGACAATCTTACGAGTGCTCGCCTACTACTACATACCTGGGAATGAGAAGCAGAAGACGAGGCATGGAGAAATGCCAAGGGAGCAGATTAAAAGGGAGATAGGGATGGAAGAGAGTCCCAGAAGCAAACCAGTGATGAGGGGAATCCTCCATTGCTGTAGGAGGAGCGGTAGAAGTCAGAGGGCCCATGGGTGTGTATGGGCTGCCTGTTCAGAAACCTCAGCCAGTGTAGAATACGCCCACCCAGATATTGGCGAGGACTGGGTGGTCAGCTGAGTCCAATTGAATGTGCTGGTTTTAACTTTTACAGCCATAAACAATATGAGCACAAGTTACTTGAAGGACCGCCTTCACCTGTACCAGCCTGTCTGCCCTTGTCACTTGTATTGTTCTATATTTGTATGCCACATTGGGAGGGTCCCATCCTTAACTGCGGCCTAAAAATAGTGTTACATAAAAAAATAAAATGAAAATGAGATAGGTGCCGTCTCTTCCTTGTGGCTTTTCCATTTGCTGGGGCTGTCTCTCCTGTTTATCCACCCCAGCATCATCCCCCCACCAATTTGTTTTTGTTGTGTGTTCTTTTGCTCTCTGTTTCCCATTAATCCTTCCCTGTCAGGGCTATACTGGGTAGTCACAGGCAGCCAAGTGCTCAGTGATAAGACTTCTCTCTGTGAGAGAAGAGGGAAACAGCTGAATGTGTGACATCCACTTAGTAGCTACAACTTACAGCTGATCAAAGTAATGCTTAACTTTGCCTGACAGAGCAAGCTGGAAAGCAAAGATTGGGTATGTCATATCCACACTAGTAGAGACAGGTTTAACTGCCTTTTCCCTCTTCCTAAGGAATCCTGGACGTTGTAGTTCTTGGGCAGAGCTAGGAACATCCAACATAGAATCCTCAGCACCTCCTCAAACTTCAATTCCCAGGATTCTCTGGGTGAAGCCATAATAGTGGTTCAGTGGTATAAAACATATGTGAAACTGCTGTCTTCGTCGCTCACCAAACTTTGGCTTGCCATGGGAAATTTTCTGCAGTGCTTTTTCCTTCTTACATAGTTGAGCAGCTGCTTCAGGATGGCTAGAAATGCCTCTGAACTTTGGACTTCCGGAACTCAGATATGGATTTGGGGGACTTGTAATACTCTCCTCAATAAAAGAAAAGAAAGGGGGGAAAAGACTGAAATGAAGAAGGTTCCCAGTTTACTCTTCCCATGCCAGTCACCTCCTTCCCCACTCACCGAGCCCAGAGATTCCGAAACACCCTTCCCCTTCCCTTTAAACCAGGGATGGAGAACCGACACCCCCTGGGCCAGGTCAAGGCCCACGGCGCCAGTGGAGGGTGGTGGTTCCAACATCAGTGAGGCAGTGTATCCATGTTTCAGCCTGACCTCTAATGGAGCTATCCATGGTGCTGAACCTAATTTGGGCTGGGGTTCAGCACCATGGATAGCCCCTTAGAAGTTCAGACTGAAACCCAGGGTGAACACACCATCCCACTGACATTGGAGTCACCAGCTGTCACGACCCCCCTCCAGGAATCCTCCTCTGAGGACGAGTGTGACTCACCCAGGGCCCTGGACACTCCTCAGGAGCAGAGTTCAGACACTGCTGCTCCAGACGGGGCCGACCGGGCAGCTGAAGAGCTGGCAGGCCCCTCTGGCATGACCCGTGGGAGTTCCCCAGCCCGAGAAGAGTCAGAATCAGAGCCGGAGATAGCGCAGGCCCCAACTCCCAGACAAAGGCAGACGATGAAAAGGCAGGAACAGATGCAGGCCCCTCGACGCAGCGTCCGGCTGCAAACCAGGATGTCGGCCTTGTGAGGCTTTTGTAATCAGCCTGCTGCTGAGGAGCTCCAGCTGCGGGACGGGCGTGCCCCGGCAGCAGGCAGTAGAAAAGCACTCACTCACTGAAGCCTGGGTATTGGGAAACAATGTCCTCCTTGACTTTTGTTCCTGATCCCTGACCCTGCTCCTGAACCTTGCCTTGAACCTTGGACTCTACTTCGGACTCACCCTGACTACGCCTCTGCTCGACCCTTGGACTTTTGTTTGACACTCTCGGCTTGATTCCTAGGACTGTAAGACCACGCTCTTTCTTCTCTCTGCAAGCAGGCAAGGCAACCCAGCTCCTTATCTTATCTCAGCTGGACTTGGCAGTGCTCTCAGAAGCCAGGCAGCTGCTGGCTGCCGGCCAGCCTTAAGCCGGACACCAGCCTCCGCTGCTTCATCCAGCCCTCAGCTTCTCCTTGGCCCTGCCACTTCTTCCTCAGCCCTACCATAGTAGTTCACTGCTTGAAGAGGGACAGAGAAAACTCATCCTGCTCTGGCAATCCATTGCATTCCCTGCTGGCTAGGGAGGAGGAGAAGCCCTCCCCCCCCCCCAGCCAACACAGAAATGCTTCTGACTATCAGAGGAGGGACAGAGCAAACTGTATCCCCCATGGGGTTGGCAGCCTGCTGTGTTTCTCGGTTGTCCAGAGAGGGTGGGTCTTCTCTTTCTGCCCATCCAACACTATCCTCTGGGTGGGATTGGGGATGTCTGGGAAATTCATTTCAGTTTGTTTTTGATCAGGATTTAGCCAGTTTGCACCTTTCGGACTGAACATGGACTCAGATGCAATCTCTGGTCTGAGCTTGCAATGTGATTCGCAGACCCAAAAAAGGATGCATTCGGCAGTATGCGTACATATGAAAAATGTGCACACATATGCTTTAATCAATGGGAGAAGAGTGCATACATCTCAACGATGCACACAATTGACACGTACATTTGGGGAAAGATGCATGAAAAAGTGGGTGGATTTTCATGCGAAAAGAAAAAAAAAGCAAAGCTTGCAATCTGATACAGACTCTCAGAACGTGCTTCAGGATGGAATTTGGAAAACTTCAATGAGCTCGAGTTTTGCTGATTCTCACATCCCTAGAGGATATTAGCTTGGGTGGAGTAATACATTAATTGAAGACAGATTATATGGGTGGGTAATAATTTGGGGGAATTGGAAAATTGATTTGGGGTGATCTCCGGGTAGGATATTAATGTGGGAGAGTAAATTAACTGAAGAGGGTCTGGGTGCCAGAGAAAAGAGAGAACTGTCAAGGACTGAAAGTGTTAAGTAGTCTCTGTGGCAGAAAGAATCGAGAAGTTAGCCTGGCGCTGTGCACCTGTGAGTGCACAAGGCTAATTTGCTCAAGGACAAATTCCTAGGCAGGGAGCCGCTTATCTGTGAGCTGCGTTATTCTTCTTTTTGGCTCTGTGGGTCACTGGTCAGCAGTCAGTGATCAGCTCTCAGCTCTCTGTCTATGTTGCTTTGTGGAAGACTGTCCCTGTTGCATGGGGCTCTATGCAACTGCTCTGTAAATAGTTCTGTTATGCTTAAATGCCTCAGTAAAGGATTTTGCTGACGAACTTCCTGAGTCTTCTTGTCATCTCTGCACACACACTGGCTGGGGCAGCCATATCTGACAAGAACAAGGGATGGGAGCGACAGAAAGATATAGGAGATGATTTCCTTGTTTAAAGGTGGAACCACCCACCACTGGCTGTGGCCCTGCCTGCTGATGGCTGGCAGGCTCAGACAGATTACCTCCAAGGGAATGTGGCTCTCAACAGAAAAACGTTTCCCCACTCCTCTTTTCAACCCTACCTACCAGCTGGGTCACTGACATCAGCAGCAGCAGTGACAGTGGCATTCTGGCCCCAAGGAAAGGGAAAGTGCACCATATAATTATGTGCCAGGACTAAAGGCCAAATGTCAGCAGTCCTTGGGAAAACTATATTTCCCAAGAGCGACAGGGGACTTATGTCCTGGTATGCTGCTATGTAGTAGCCTGGCTGGTAAGCAGGGTTGAAAGCAAAGGGAGAGGGAGTTGGGAGATCATAGGCCTAGGTGAGAGGGAGAGAGAAGGGGTTTGGAGCTTCACAGGGGTGGGGGATTCAGCTTTGTCTCAGAAATAAGCCATTTTTTGAGGCGGGAGCTCAGTTTATATCCCAGCAGATTTTTTGAGGAAGCAGCTCAGCTTATTTCCAAGCCAAAGTCAACACAAGCCACAACTGGCTTTCCCATCTCAATGGATGACTAAAACTGGGCAATATGACTTAAAATTCTTTGGCAAGGTCTGCTTCTCAACCGATTGGGAATGGCTTACAGCTTTTGTCATTTTTGAAGCTTTATCACGTTGTAAATTCTTTACCACATATGATCTCAATAACTCTTCTGCTGTAGTTATTAAACACTGAGCTCCAACTTCCCTTCTCAGTTCTCTCCGGTGTGTTCCTTTTGAAGCTGATGGTTAAGATGTCTTTTGAGCAAATCCTAATGCCTGTTTGCTATTTCAGGAGCCTGTGAGCTCAAGCTGTAAAGAATTATAGCTAGGAGCAAACTCTTCCAAGGAGTTGCCACTTGCTACATTTCAACTTTACCAAGATACATAGCAGCAGGGACATTGTCAAGTGTCCTCATTTAACTCAGCGGGAAGCAAGATCCAAGCCTGACAGCTTCAAAACAGCTCATTGGTGAAAGAAAGAAAGAAAGAAAGAAAGAGGGAAAAGTTAACACACTCTGCAACACTGTGTTCTAATTTTTATAAGTTATCATTTCCTTGTTTAAGGGCAGAACTAAATGTGACACAAATCACAGAGTTGCCATCCAAAGTCATGTCTCTTCTCTCCTGGTAATCCTTAGTAAGTGGAACATCATACTGTTATGTGCTTCTTCTCCTCTCAACCCCCAGGGCCATCAGCCAAAAATGTGGAATGAGGACAGGGAAAATGCATAATGCAATCTTCCCCAACTTAGTGCTCTCCATATTTTTTGGCCTACAACTCCCATCATCCCTGATCACTGACTATGCGGGCTGGGGCTTATGGGAGCTATACGCCAGAACATCTGGATGGTATCAGGTTGGGGAAAACTAGCAAAATATCATGATGTTCCTTACAAACTTCATGGGAAAAGGGGGGAACGGGTTGTGCAGGTTGGCCTTGGAGGCAAGGCCTTAGGCCTGCTGTCAAAGCCCCAGATTCTTACTGGGCACTGCACGAAGCCTGGAGTCTTCCTTCACCATAGGCCTGGAACAGTATCTCTTTAAAGCAGTGGTGCAGAACCTCTTTTAGCTTGAGGGCCAAATTCAATTTCAGAGAAGTTCTTGTGTGCCACATTCCAGTGGTGTGTGGAGCCAAAGGCAAAAGGATTGGGGCCAAAAATACAAAAAATACCAGCACCTTGTAGCTTAAAGCTCTTACTGATGCAATATTGCATGTCACTGGGAGATCCTATGGTTCACCTTTCTGTGGCCAAGGTAAGAGATAAGGACATTTTGCTGAGGCTTCATGGGGCCCTGAGTCAAATGCCACATCCCCCATCTAGCTAGCTTCCAGTGAACAACTAGGAAATAAAACTCTTTGTTTCCTTGCTCCTCTGAAACAAGTAAACATATTCACTGTATTTCTCTTTCTTTTTCCTGATATCACTCTAAAGTCCATTCTGCCATTCTCGTGGTCAACCTTGAGCTACCAAAGCATCCATTTTCCAGGTTCTGCTTAGTCCTCCAATGATCATTTCAGCATCACCCTGGTGCCCTCTGGAACGTCACCGTCCATTCCAGGGATGTTGAACAGTCCTTGGTTTCGAGTCACAAGTCGAGTCACTGAGTCTTTGGATCCAAGTCTCGAGTCCGAGTCCTTGGTCCAAAATGGTGACTCATGAGTCACGAGTCACGAGTCACTCCCAAAGCTGACTCCACGAGTCCCTATTAAAATCAATGGGGGGTTTTCCCAACAAAATAAGGCTATTTCAGATGTGTGGCTTAAATAAATTCAAGGCACAAGTGTGCCTTTTTATTTCAAAACTCTGCAACTGATTTTGGCAAGAACAGACCAGGCAGAAAAACCCAAAATAACCAGGCAGGCGGAGGAGGCAGGGAACCCCAAAGCAGGCAGGCAGGCAGAGGCCTTTGTCTTGGACAATTCAACTGTTGAACTGGTCAAGAAGAGACCAGGCAGGCAGAGGAGGCTGGGAACCCCAGACAGGCAGGCAGAGGCAGCCAAACCCCGAATGTCTGAAAGGTTGCATTTTAGGAAAATGATTTTAAAAAATAAACTTGCTGTACTTCCTAAAACCTATTCTTGTTGCATTTGAGGAACACGATTTTGGAACACGTCTTTGGTCTCGAGTCCCGAGTCGAGTCTCGAGTCCCATTAAAAATATTGGGACTCGAGTCTGACTCGAGTCAGAGGGGGGACTCAGTCCGACTCATGAGTCGAGTCTTGGAGTCCGAGTCCCCATCCCTGGTCCCTTCACACTAGGATCCCTCTGCATAAACCCTTCTCAGGCTAAGCACCAACACTTAAAAACCTGAGGGGGGAGGGTCAAATGAAACCTTTCCCCTACCAATGAGGGAAAAGATTAATACAGGCTATTAAGGATCTATTTTACATCTATGATACTGTGGGTACAAAGGGGTGTGTGTGTGTGTGTGTGTGTGTGTGTGTGTGTAGATTTAACAGTAATGCAGGTTAATAACGCCAAGCTGACGCGCAGGATTTGGGTGGCAAACAAAATAAAAATAAGTTTATTTTAATTCTCAAAATCTTAGTTCCAGAAAATAACTTTAAACCTGCCTACACCAAACACTTTGTAATTAACCTAAGTCCCTATAACTCTAAATACTGTCACTCTTCAGAAAAGCACTGATTTCTCTCAAAACTCCTGACAGACAAGACACAAAATAACTGAAAGAAGGAAAAGACACTGACCCGACTAACCCAAGTCCCCAACTCCCAACACCCACACACTCAACTAACCCTGACATCACTCAACCACTCCTTATATACTCCTCCCCCCACCCTTTCCAAGACATCACAAACCACACCCACTCAGTTCAACATTCTAGACTCACTAAACATACTAATGCAGACATACTCCAGGGAGCTGAATTGTGGGGTTACGCCACACCCTCCCTGCTCCTTTTGTATTCAAGGCATGTTGTCTGCCACTGAGCTATGGCACTTTCCCTTTTAATCATTTATTCTAATCTATTAATGGACTAAACATCTCAGCCCTGATTGTTATGTGGAACTTAAGGAGGAACACAGGAAAATGGCCATATACCATTAGCCTATCTAGGCTAGTATTGTCTATTCATGTCCATCTAGCCCAGCATTGCCTATGCCAGGCACCGGCAATCTGGCACCCTCCATATGTTTTGGACTACAACTCCCATAAGCCCCAGCCAGCATGGCCTTTGGTTAAGTATTATGGGAATTATAGGGTGGAGGGCACCAGGTTTCCTACCCCTGGTCTATGCTAACTGGCAGTGGTTCTCCAATGGACTTTTCCCCATCACCTGCAACCTGAAATACTTTTAACTGGAGATGCCAGAGATTGAAGCGGCTGTAAATGCAACCTAGAGCTGTAAACAAATGGTCTGTCAGTAGTCTCCATCTTATTTTTTGGGTGGCGAAATCAGGATGACCATTTTGTTGAATATTTTCCCAAGAGAGGAGAAATTCTGCCCAACAATTTCTGGGGGAATGGGGCCTGCCATTAGCGGTGGTATACTACTGCCATTAGCAGTAGTATAGTTTTTTGCTCTTTTCCCTAAGGTTTTCTTTTTGGCTGCCCATGCAAGTTGAATTGGCAGCCCTGAGCATCATTTTACAGCCCCCACAATCAGTTTTGCAGCAAGGTCAAAGCACCAGGAATTTTTGATTGGCAGGAATGATGAGGTCATCCCCTCCAGGCCTCCCTGTTCCCTTTGAC
Organism: Shinisaurus crocodilurus; assembly: GCA_021292165.1. NCBI lineage: Eukaryota > Metazoa > Chordata > Lepidosauria > Squamata > Shinisauridae > Shinisaurus > Shinisaurus crocodilurus. The sequence continues at coordinate 270,359,145 of CM037878.1, read as the reverse complement.
CTTAGACTGGGGCGGGGTGGGTGCGGATTTGCCCTGCAACAAGATATAGTTGTAAGCTAGCACTGTTGTAATGCAAAGTATTTTGGGGTGACCTAGTGTTGAATGGGTAATCAAGAGCCATTTGTTTTTTTCCATAGACCTGCTCCTGGTGGAGACGAAATCAGCTAGAACTGGTTTGTTAGTAGGATGAATGCAGCTGTCTGCATTTTTGAACTCATGTGGCCATGGGATGGTCACCATGAGCATCTACACTTCAGTATTTACCATTACCCATAATGCCCCAGGCATTTTGTGTGGGAATGGCAGCCACCACAACAAATGATGGACACTATTCAGAGAAAATTCAGTAAAGTGGCCTTCTTTTTCTAAGGGGCCACAGTGAAAAGAAAGAAATGTCTCAGGAATTTTCTCAGAAAAATGCCTTCTGAGACATTTTGGTTTAGCTCCAGTACTGCACAGTATCCACTCTTTGATATGCAACACTGCCCACACACTGACTGTGATGGGGCCATTTATTTGGAGCATAATCTCCTTGGGCTAATGGCTAAAAGAAAGAAAGAATGTCCCATGGTAGAAAATGAATATTAATTCTCAAGGAATTAATGAAACAGAGATACAAATTGCTGAACAATTAGAGATCAATGAATACGTTAATTATCAAACAGAGAAAAAGGAATATTTGTATCATTAGCTTAATAGCAAAATGTCTTTGGTCATGAGGCTTTCAAGTGTAAGACTGCCAACAAGTGATTAACCAGTTAAGGTCAGAGCTTGTTAACTCAGTGATACTGGAAGAGTAACAAATAGAATAATTAATTTCTTGCCACTGGTAGTGTTCCCTGGCAAGAAAATCTGTTTTCCTGAAGAGCAGAAGTGGAACTGGGCTGATTAATGGCATGTGGAATGCTTCTGAGCATGCTAACTTGAACTTACTGGATTGCTTCAGCTACTTCTATATTATGAGAGGTACTGGGGCTGAATTTATGTCAGCCTGTGTGACTGTAGCCAGGGCTGGGGACATGGCCAGGGCAGGGCTGTTACTGGTGCTGGGGAAGGGTTAACAAGGGAGTATATGAAAGGACTCTATCTAAGCTCATTGGGTAGGGGAGATTCCCTAAAGGTTGTGGTTGTGGTTGTGGTTATTATTATTATTATTATTATTATTATTATTATTATTATTTGAACAAGCTCGGATACTGCACAGTTCTAGGGAGACCACTTGTAAATTGCCAAAAGAAAGGGCATGCATCACCAAAAAAAGAGAGCACTTCTATTTGCATAAAATTTGCATATGCTTATTTATATGTATAGATGTGAATTAAGAAATGGTTATTATAATTTAAACAGAAATACAGTACATCTCACAAGACTGTGACCAAGCGGCCTGTGTGCCTTGCTCAGTGTGCTGTCCTGCTGATGTTGATGGGGCAACTTGAAGTCTTTCCTTCTGATCATTCTTTATCTTTATATGGACAGCCCTTCAAATAGAGGACAGCTTCAAAATAGAGGACTGTCCTCTGTAAAAGAGGACACATAGCCACCTTAAGAAGCAACCAACTCCTCCCCACTCACAGACGACCAGCATCTAGGGGGCCATAGGATTCTTCGGATCTCCAGATCCGCCGAGATTGGAAACAGAGCTCCAACATCAGAGCTGGGTATCCGTGCTTGGATGTCCCTACCCCGCCCCTCACAGCCAATGTGGAAAGAATCACACTGGCTGCTTTTCTGAGGTTGTAACAGTGACCTTGGAGAAGGGGTAGAGGAGGAATTCTGGGGGGGGAGGAGGAGACTGGGACCACCTGGCAGCGCTAGTGCTCCAGCTTCCTTCCCTCCTCATCCAAAGTGACACAGCTAGGTGGCCGAAATAGGCAGTCTAGTCTAGCTGATTTGCAGAATGGGAGGAGCGGGGAGGTTAAGATCACCTCCATTCTCCTCTCGTCCTGCATAGGATGCCCGAGATCCTCTGAGTTTGGAGGCTTATGGGCATCCCCATTGGATTGCGTCCTTACAGTGCTTTCCATACAGAGCCAAACTACACCACTGCTTTGTGTAATTTCATAGATCATAGAGTTGGAAGGAGCCTACAAGGCTATCGAGTCCAACCCCCTGCTCAATGCAGGAAACTAGAGGAGGGGTCTCCCATCCAAGTAATAAGCAGGCTTGACCCTGCTTAGCTTTCCACGCTCAGACAAGCTGAGCCAGCATAAGCCACAGACCTGTTTTGTTATGGTACTTTACCCATATCTTTCTTTAAAACGTTGATGGCCCATTTTTGCCTTTTTGTCAGTTTGCATTCATATCTTCTGCTTAGGTGGGCGCAACTTCATTTAATTCTTTAAAAATAGCACATTCATGGAGGATAGGTTTATCAGTGGCCATGAGCCATGCACAGATAAAGGCAACCTTGATAGTCAGAAACAGCATAACTTTAATTAGCGCATGCTGGAGAAAAGAATTCTAAGATTGATAAGGAATAGCTATCTCCATCTTGTTCTTCTTTCGAGCTTCCCAGGGGCCTCTCGCTGGCTACTGGTGAAGGCAGAGCACTAGTCCAGATAGATTGCTCAGTCTAATCTGGCATAGGGCAGGCAGTTTTTATGCTAAGTAAGTACTCTCCACCATTCCAATTAGCGATGACTCGTGTGTTCATTTACATTACCCACTATCTCTCATCACCTGATAACTTATCGTTCAGAGCCAAAGTACACATTATGCTAACGGTGTAGCATGTACCGTAGTGGCAGGCTTGTCTTAATTTTCTTTCTTTTACTCTAGTGTAAGCATGCACGGCCCAGATTCCGACTGGAGCCACCATGCTCCAGAAGGAGAGGATGAAATCTCCCCCACCTCAATTGACACCCATGGGGAGACATTTTAAGAACATAAGAAGAGCCCCGCTGGATCAGACCAAGGGTCCATCTAGTCCAGCATTCTGTTCACACAGTGGTCAACCGGCTGCCCACGGGATCCCGCAAGCAGGACATGAGTTCAGCAGCACCTTCCCGCCCATGTTCCCCAGTAACTGGTATACATAGGCACACTGCCTCTGATACTGGATAATGATACTTTTTTTTTTAGCCCCCCTGGAGTGGGGGGGGGAGTTCAGGGTAAAAATGGCTGCAGTGGAAGGTTTAACCCTCCCCTCCCGGACCATGGTGGCCCCAATCGAATCAGAGGGCCCCATGCTTACACTAGAATTAAAAAGAGAGAGAGAGAAGCCTCAGTTACATGCTACACGATTATAAGAATATATGACAATGCAAAACATATGAACATGACCTGTTTGCAACCCTGAACATGAACGCAAGCAGGAGAATGCATTCTCCGAAAACGTTTGCAAATTCTCGGACAGGCACTCACATTCGAAGAATACAAAAATTTTGAAGAGAAAGAAGTGTGCAATTGCGCAACTTTAAAAATGCACCATTTCACACTTTAGTCTATTTGGGGAAACCTGTGCAAATCTGTAAATCTGTTCAAATTAGAGGGGTTTTTGGCACAGCTTTCGCATTTGATTACGTTTGTTTTGCACAATTTTCCGATTTGTACAAAATGAACAGCGAGCACAAACACGAGCACAAATCAAGAAGAGACAAGAGAAGAGATGATCACTGAGCCTATGGCTAGACTTGTAAAACGAGCCTCGCCGGGGCAGAACGAGGCCGAGCATGGCCCCGCTCACGCACCGGCGAGGCCTTACCTTCTCTTCGGGGCGGCTCGCGTGCTCCGTGGAGAGCCACCCCACCTGCCCGATCCAGCAGGAGAACTGGCCGCTGGGTTCGAGAGGCCCCAGTCACGTCACTTCTGGGACCGGAAATGATGCGACGGGACCGATCTGCGCCTGCGCAGAGGCCCCGTCGCATCATTTCCGGTCCCGGAAGTGACGCGACGGGGCCTTCGAGACGGTAAGAAATTGTTCAAGCGGCGCTGTGCGCCGCTCGAAAAAATGAGGCGGGGAAGGGGAGGGGGGCGAAATAAGGCTCAGGCAGCGTGCCCAGCCTTATTTACGCTGCTACCTATGGCTCATGCTGGCTCAACTTGTCTGAGCGTGGAAAGCTAAGCAGGGTCAGGCCTGGTTATTACTTGGATGGGAGACCCCTCCTCTAGTTTCCTGCATTGAGCAGGGGGTTGGACTCAATGGCCTTGTAGGCCCCTTCCAACTCTATGATCTATGAATCTTGGTGAACTCAAACTGCTTACTTGCCTACCCCTATTAAGGGATGAGTATAACGTATAGTTTGGCACTCTGCCAAATGTGTGAAGAACTGCATCAACCAAAAGATGACGCATCCAGAGCAGTGGTGTAGTGTTAACTTTTGAAGTGCAGGGGCATCCCCATAGCCACTCCCGAAGGAGAGGCCAGAAATGCAAGCAGCTGTGCTAATCCATATCAACAGACCAGTTCTAGCAGTTTTCATTTCCACCAGGAGTGGGTCTTTTGTAAAGCTAATGATCCTAATTGCCCATCCAAGACCAAACTACTGCAAAATACTTTGCTTGTCGCTGGAAAAATTCATTTCACCCCAGTTACTATGTATGAAGATTGCAAGCAAGCTCAGAGGGAACAGGGAATTCTGAGGGGGTCGGCAGATGATGTCAGTGTCCCTGCTCATAAAACAGTGCTGGCTCTGCATTCCTGCAGGCACCACTGCACCATTGGTCCAGAGAGGAGGAAATGGCACTGAAGCAGCATCAGCATCTAGTGTGGGCAGGGAGTTGTAGAGGACCCACATTCCCTCAGACGTAATCTGTCCGGGGTTGCATGCCAGCCATGGGTGGGGGTGGGCCCCCACTGTTGGAGGATATGGAAAGGAGTCAGTCCTATACTGGTTAGGATGAGCAGCAGAGTTTTCCCCCTCATGCACAGCCTGGTTATTGAAACTGGTTATCAACACGTGGGTTGTTAAACCCTGCTAAAAGTCTCTTAAAAGGAAACGGATTGTCCAAACAAGGTTTAAAACTAATAAAGTCATGTATTCGTTTTACTTACAATCCATTTATTCATAATTGCTGGATGCATATAGGCAGATTAGAGTCTTTGGTGTTAAGAGTCCGCTTCATTGGAGATCGCTGGCTGGAAGCCAGCTCAGACCGTGTGTCTATCAGGTTGAGAGATAGATAGATAGAGAGAGAGAGCTGGCCACAGAGAGGCTGGAAGTAGGAGGAGGGGTTAGAAAACATGCACCCTGGGGATTGTTCAATTAACCCTTTCCTCGCACTCTAACTAGTGGTTACATTACCTTGTTGATTTAAGAAGGCAATATTACAATTTCCATAGCCCACCCAGTAGTGGCTGCAGAGCCAAAAGTGGGTGTAGCCACTCCCCCCCTCTCTCTCTGTGCCACCCCCTTCTCCCCACTCTCTCCCCCTCTTCCCCCCTATCCAGTGGGCTGCTGGTGGAGGGACACGCCGCTCTTGCCAGAGGTCTGAACTGATCACTTGCAGAGGGCTTTAGAAGTTAGGGTGACGGTCACGTTAAAGTAGGCCAAAGTAGGACTGCAGTGACTCTGAGCAGGATTTTTAAAATGTGAATATTCACAGACGAAGGATTTTGTATGTGAATTACCACCACCACCACCACCAAAATGTCTACTTTCAACGAAAAATTGAAAGTGGATAACATTTGGCATGGCCTTAATTATGACTTGGGAAAAACAAGCAGGGAAAAATGTACACATACATACTAAATAAATACAACATACAGTCGATCCACCACGTATTATTTCTTACTATGTGCTGGATTGCTTATACGTTGCATTTTTAAGAGTATTCATCACAGGTGTACATAGTGTAGGCTCATGATGTTTCATTTTCACACTTTTATTATATTTACTTTTAGATGTATTTTTTTCTTGGTTGTTTTCTGTTCTTTCTTTCTTTTCTTTCTTTTACTCCTGTGATTCTAAGCACCTTCCCCTGCACACACACATGTGTGCACACACACTGGGTTTTTTTGGGTCTTGGTTCTGTGTTTATGATTCAAGCATACTGACAGCTTCAAAATGCTGTACCAAAGCTATAGTTAGGTGGAAGGCACGTAGATCTTTAATAAAAATGCATGCATTGGGTTAAAAAAAAAACCCTGTTCTTAAGATAGTACCTGCAATTTCAGAGGAATCTTTTTATAAACTTGTTCCGCTCCTCCAGTGATTAGATATCATTGGATGTCATAAGAGTCCCCCCCCCACACACACACACACAGATAGACAGAGAGATAATCAGCCTCCTGTCATTTTACTGTAACTCTTCAACATGTGGATGATGAGTTAAATATCCTGTCTTAATGTTAAGTTAGGGTTGCTATCAAATTCTGGAAACTTGATGGCAAATCTGTAACTCATTCCCATGAATCTGGGGAAGGATTCCTGAGGCATTTGTCCAAATCTACCAAAGGTCTGAATCTCTTTGAGGTTTGGTGCACCAACATGGATCAGTTACACCACTGAGTCTTCCACAGCAGCACACGGAAGCTGCAATCAGGGATGTTTGAGGAGTTTGTTTGGGGGTGGAAATTCGGCGAACTGCCCGGGCTCGACCCCCCACCCCCAACTCCGTCTTGCTTCCCTGCTTCCCCGGCTTGACTCTCATTCTCCCAAGTCGAGCCAGGAGAGTGACTTCCGGTTTCCCAGCGGGCCACTTTTTACGTAGAAAATGCCACAAGATACAGCCAAAAGTGGCTGCAATTTGCGTAACGTGTGCAAAGTGCAGCTGCTTTTAACATAGGTATCTTACGACATTTTCTATGTAAAAAAACAGGGCCTGCCGGAGGGAACGGGAACCCAGAGCATCTCGGGACACGTCTGCTTTTGGCCTGGCTCGGCAGGTCGCGTAGGGATGTTACCGCGAATATCGGGGGGCTGGAATGAGGCCAAAATCAGCCCTGCTCGCAGCCCCCCGATATTCGCGGGCCTACCTTCCCGCCCACTTGTTCCGCCGCTCGAGCCGTGGCTGGCCAGAAGTGACGCGACGGGACCCTGCGCTGCCGGCGCAGCTGCCCAAGCAGCGCAGGAGAGCAGGCGGAGAGCCACTCCGCGCTGCAGAGAATACGGGCTTCGGGGGGGGCTGCTCGCCGAGGAGATGCGAGGTGAGACGAGCACCCCTCAAAGGTACAACCCCCACCTCTAGGCAGGTGCAGTGGCGGGCACAGTCAGAAGCAGGCTGAGTCACTGTGGGATCACCCACCACTAGCTACAATCCTATATTTTTCAATTTATTTTATTTATTACATTTCTACTGTATACTGAGAGATATCTATATACCTGAAAGACAGTTTGGCGTAGTGGCAAGAGTGTTGGACTGGGACTCAGGAGATCTGGGTTCTAGTCCCCACTTGGCCATGAAGCTCAATGGGTGACTTTGGGCCAGTCACTGACTCTCTCACCTAACCTACCTCACAGGGTTGTTCATTCGTTCAGTACATTTCTATACCATCCAATAGCTGAAGCTCTCTGGGCAGTTTACAAAGATTAAAACATTAAAAATACATTATAAAAAACCATATATATGCAGACATAAAACAGGCAACACAGAGAGAGACACACAGATATCTAAAAACAATTGTAAACCATCAACAACAAGAAAAATTCAAGATCCTGGTTAAAATTGCATCATATGCTGCCAGATCAAATGCCTGATAGAAGAAGAAAGTCTTAACATGGTGCTGAAAAGATAACAATGTTGGCACCAGGTGGGCCTTGTCAGGGAGATCATTCCATAATTAGGGGCCCAACACTGAGAAGCCTCTCTCCCTTGTTGCCACCTTCTGAGCCTCTCTTGGAGGAGGCACCTGGAGGAGGGCATTAGATGATGAATGCAGTGTACAGGTAGGTTCATGCCGAAAGAGGCACTTCATCAGGTATTGTGATCTCAAGCCATGTAAGGCTTTATAGGTCAAAACCAGCACCTTGAATTGGGCTCAGAAATATATGCGCAGCCAGTACAAGCAGGCCAGAAGTCAATCACTGTTATACAGTATGTTCAGACCTTCTGGTCCCTGTTATCAATCTGGCCACTACAGTTTGCACAAACTGCAGCTTCTGAACCATCTTCAGAGGCAGCCCTACATAGAACACATTGCAGTAATCTAGCTTGGAGGTTACTAGGGCGTAGACCACTGAAACCAGGTTATCCTGGTTGGTAGAAGGCACTCCATGCCACTGAGGCCACCAGTGTCTCAAGTGACAAAGATGGCTTCAGGAGAGCAACCAAACTATGAACTCACTCTTTCAGGGAGAGTGCAACCCCATCCAGAACAGGTTGAGCACCCACCAACCGGTCAAAAGAACCACCCACTAACAGCATCTCAGTCTTGTCTGGATTGAGCTTCAGTTTATTAACCCTCATCCAGTCCATTCTTGCAGCCAGGCACTGATCAAACACATATACAGCCTCACCTGATGAAGATGAAAAGGAGAAATAGAGCTGCATGTCATCAGCATACTGATTACAGTGCACTCCAAAACTCCAGATGTTGAATAGCATGGGGGACAAAACTGACCCCTGTAGAACTGCATACTGGAGAATCCATGGGGCTGAGCAATATTCTCCAAGCACCATCCAAGTAGCTGCAAAACCACTACAATGCAGTACCTCCACTCCCAACTCAGACAATCACCCCATAAGCATACCATGGTCGATGGTACTGAAAGCCACCGAGGCATCAAGGAGAATCAACAAGGTCACACTCCCCCTGTCTCTCTCCTAACATAGGGACTTAGGAGATACAGGTTGACCAATGATGTTTCCATGCCAAAACCCAGCCTGAACCTTAATCAGTCTCATCCAAGAGCGTCTGGAGCTGGTTGGCAACCACCCGTTCAAGGACCTTGCCTAGGAAAGGAACATTTGACACTGGACTAAAGTTGTTAAGATTTTCTGGGTTCAGAGAGAGGTTTCTTCAGGAGTGGTCTCATCATCACGTGTTCGATTGCATCCACTAGGAGTTTTTCTCCATCTGTACTCAAGCCATCTCCTATTTTGCTTCATTGTTCTCAGCCCTGGGTTATACCATGCAGCAGTACGAGCTCTACTCTCGAGACACAGGAGCAATCATGTCAACTGCCTGGGTCATTTCTACACTCCACAGATCCACCAAGGTTCCAACAGGAGAGCCAGCCTTATCAGGCAGAAGCCTCCCCAGAACCTTCTAGAAACCATCTGGATCCAATAGCCTCTGGGGGCAGACCATCTGTCTAGGTCCCCCACTGTTGCAGAGGGAAAGGGTTTAAAAAATATATATTCATATTTTTCTAAGACTAAATTTGAATAAAATTATGGAAAGTTTTTTTTAAAAAACAGTCTGCGAGTCCATGGGATCTGTGTGACTTGGGAAAAGCTGGTCCACTGCAGAATCCATGGGTCGGATTCATGGAAATCCAAACTAGTGGTGTTCACGTACCTGTGGGGGGCTCGTCTCTCCGCCGCCGCGATTCTCCATGGCGGCAGCCCCCCGCCTCATTCTTCCGAGCGGCGCAGAGGGTTCTGTTTAAGCCCTGTTGACCTGGTTTCCCCTGCCAAAAACATAGCGTGGGGGTCCAGAGCGCTGGAGCAGGGTCCCGTTGCGTCACTTCCACCGCGCCGGAAGTGACACGATGGGACTGGCAAGCCGCCACCAGAAAACGGTAGGTTTGCGCAAGCCTTGCACGAGCGTTAGCAGGCTCGATTTCGGCCCTCTACGCTCACGCGAGGCTATCGGATACATCACTAATTCCAAAATCACTTGAATCCACGGCAGATTTCTTCAACATCCCTACAAGTTAAGTTCCATTAATTTAAATGAGCAGAGCCAGTATGGGAGCCAGTGGAGAGCCAGTGTGGCCTAGTGGTTAGAGTGTTGGACTGGGACTTGGGAGATCTGGGTTCAATGATCCATGAAGCTCACTGGGTGACTTTGGGCCACTAACTGAATCTCAGCTTAACCTACCTCACAGGGTTGTTGTGAAGATGAAATGGAGAGGAAGAGGAGGATGTAAGCCACCTTCGGTTCCATGCAAGAAAAAAGGCGGGATATAAATGTAAGAAATAAATGAATGAACTTCAACCAACTTAGCCTGGATTTGTAACCAGATGGTTTTCTAAGAGTCCCTACAAGTTGGGTGATGCCTTTTGGTGGGGACATATTCATGTCCTGCATTTCTAGCTCGAGCTGAACAGGTCGGCATCTGATGCATGGATGTGCTACTTTAAAAAGAAAAAGGTTAACTGTATTATGTGTATTCTTTTAATGAGGTACATCTGAATATTGTGCAGACTGTCACGTATGCTTGATTGCATCGCTAATATGTTTGGGTGAAAATGCAAATTTGATTATTGCAAAGGAGTTGTGGAAATGTAAACATATATTGGGCAGCATCTGTCCTTTGTCAGCACATACATTTTGTAAAGGCATTAAAGCTCTATGATAATGAGTTTTTTTAAATGGAAAGTAAAGGAATTAAACTAACACAAACAATGAAGTCTAGAACTAGATTGCAAAAAGAAGAAGAATATTTCTCTTTAAATAAAGCCAGAGCAACAGTACAGAGTTTGAGAGAGCTCTATATGCAAGTTTCAATTACAGACAATAATATGTGTTGAAGAAAATATACACAATTTCTCTAGGAGATTAACTGTAAACAGCTGAATGTATTGAATGCAGCATGGTTTACAATGCAGCTGCATTTTTAGGTGTCTTACAATAAGTTCCCAAACGGGTAACAACTCTGTACAAATGTCAGATGTATCTGAGGTTCACCTTATGATCAGTACAATCAGTAGAACTTTTATTATTGCAGTAATACTGTTCTGGAGTATTTTATTATTGCAACAATACTCTTCAGAGGAGCAATACTCCTCTGGAGTGCTCTTCCAATTGACATCAGGTGGGTGTCTATAGTTTTGACTTTTAGACATCTCTTGAAGACTTATCTCCTTGCACAGGCTTTCCCTGAGGTGTGATCCAGCCACTTACAGTTATAGGGCAGTAGTATATCCTATACTGCCCCCACATTAGCGGAACTGGAACAAACCTCTAGTGGTTCCTGAAACAGAGCTCCGCTGACATGGCTTGATCTGGAAATGAGTCTTTCCACTCATTTCCATGCTTATTTCAGAAACTGCTGTTTTCTGTTCCTCTAGCACAGTGTTCTCTGACCTTGGGTCCCCAGATGTTTTTGGCCTACAACTCCCAGCATATCCCAGCCAGCTATGCTGGGAGTCGTAGGCCAAAAACATCTGGGGACCCAAGGTTGGAGAACACTACTCTAGCAGTCCATTCTGCTAGCACAGGTCTAGGCAATGTGGTGCCCACAGGCACCAATGTGCCTCCAAGCTCCCACCTTAGGACCCACCAAGGCACCTTACCCCTCCCCCCTTACCCCCCCCCCCGTGACTTTGGGCCAGTCACAGACTCTCAGTCTCAGCGTGTGATGGACAGCTGGAGTTCCACCTCTCCCTACTGGAGTGTCGACAGCCAATCACAGTGCTTGGAATGTTGGTGAAAGGGAGAGAGCTATAAAGGGCTGTAAAGTTGAAAAATGGTAATTGTGAGTGGTTTTTGGGGTTCTGGGTGGGGAAAAGGAAGGAGTGTAGGGATATACTCCTAGGTGGCTACTAGGAAGAGGGCTGTGGCACCCCAGTTGTGGAATAAACTTCCCAGAGAGGCTCGCCTGACACCTACGTTGTGCTCTTTCCGGCACCAGGTGAAGACCTTTTTATTTTCCCAGGCATTTTAGTTTTTCTGTTTCTGTATTAAATCTGGTACTGTATTTTAAATCTTTGCACTGCTGCTAAGTTCTATTTGGTTATTCTTTTTATTTTATATTGTAGTTTTAAAGTTTTATACTGTATTTTATGTTGGGTTTTTTTGTGGTTTTAATTGTTGTGACCTGCCTGGAGAGCTTTGGCTATTGTAATAAATAAATGTAATAAATAAATAAACAAACTGGAGGCTGGAGTGAACCGTGTGTGGGGGAACTACATCTGCCTAGATTAGAGATACAGTCAGGGCCGGTGCTACCATTAGGCCAACTAGGCAGCTGCCTAGGGCTCAGGGCTAAAAGGGGAGCCAGAAATGCCTTGAAAAAAAAATACAGCGCTCTCAAGTGGGAAGGGGGGGGCGCTAAATATCTGATCTTGCCTAGGGCACCAAACTGCCTTGCACCGGTCCTGGATACAGTAACCTTTTCAAGCTCAGCAAGCACATGGATTTAGACTTTGTTTCTAGGGGCAAAAAATAAGCTTATTTTGCTACCCTTGGTGTGAGATTTATTAATCAAAGGAAGAGCACACACACTCACGTACAAATGGTATCGAAAGCCACTGGGAGGTCCAGTAGAACCAACAGGGACACACTCCCCCTGTCTAGTTCCCGGTGTCATCATCAGGCGATCACTCGTGACCGAGTAAGATTGTCTTCCAGGATAAAAATTTACAAAAAGGAAATTTTAAAAGGAGGAAATTCTAAAGAAAAATTGTGTAGACTCTAGCGATGGGTCCGTAAGTGACTGTGGAGGCCAATTCAAGATCCACACAGCTACCCACAGTGAGGACACAGGTTACCAGATGGAAGATGGTCCTGTAAAGGATTCATTTGACGTGCTTTTCGCTTAGCACATTTCTCCCTTTCACCTTGCACTCGGGCTTCTTCAAAGTCCATAGAACCTTTGCAAAAGGCCAACCTCCAGTTAGATCGTTCATGGGCCAGAGCTTCCCAGTTTTCGATGTTTATATTGCATTTTTTAAGATTAGCCTTAAGAACATCTTTAAACCTCTTATATTGACCACCGGTATTCCGCTTTCCATCCTTGAGTTGGGAATAAAGTAACTGCTTTGGGAGACGGCAGTCAGACATTCGAACAACATGACCGGTCCACTGAAGTTGGCGTTGAAGGATCATTTTTTCAACGCTAGTAGTCTTTGCTTCTTCTAGTACACTGACAAACAGGCGAACAAATGTCCCGGTGTAGGTCATCTACCAAGGTGACCAAAGCTATTTCTGTCCCATAACCAGGCCTGAAGCCAGACTGAAATGGATCTAGATAATCCATCTCATCCAGGAATCCCTGGAGTTGGGAGGCTACCACACCAATACCTTGCCCAGAAAAGGAATATTGGAGTCTGGCCGATAATTATCCAATACAGTGGGGTTCAGGGAGGGCTTCTTTTTTCTTTTTTTTAACCAAGGGTCTCACCACTGCCTCCTTCAGGCAGGTTGGTACCCTGCCTTGGTGAAGAGAGGCATCAGCCACTCCCCTTACCCACTCAGCCAGTCCCACTCTGGTTGCCTTTATGAGCCAGGAAGGGCAAGGATCTAGAACACATGTGGTGGCTCTCTCACCTCCCCAAGTCAGGATCCTGTCCACATCCTCAGGCTGTACAAATTGAAAAGCATCCAATAACACTGGACAAGCAGGAGCCAAAGTTACATCCACAGGGTCTGTATCAATTATTGTGTCCAAGTCAGAGTGGCTCCGAGAGACTTTGTCTGCAAAGTGCTGAGCAAATTGTTCACAGCGGGCTGTTGAGAGGTCTAAGTTCTCCTCTTGGGGGCTAGTGTATAGAAGGCCCCAGACCACCCGGAACAGCTCCGCTGGGTGGCTCTTTGTAGATGCAATAGTGGCAGGGGAAAAAAAGTTTTTGGTGCCCGTATTGCCACAGAGTAGGCCTTCAAATAGGCTCTAGCCCAGTGTCTCTCAACCTTTTTCCAACTGTGGCCCCCTTCCGACCTTGTTTCCTTCTTGTTTTCTTTTCTTTTCTTTTCTCGGTCACTTCTCTGTTTTCTTCACTTCTCTCTGTGGCCCCCTAATCTCATGCCATGGCCCCCCTTTGATGTGATTTTCACCTGTGGCCCCCTTGGAATATCCTGGGGGCCCCTGGGGGCCATATAGCCCCAGGTTGAGAACCGCTGCTCTAGCCTGTGTTCGGTCAGATTCACTCTGAGTTTTCTGCCAACATCGCTCTAGTCGCCGTCGCCATTTCACTTGTTTCATCGCCGCCAGTTCCCAAGAAAACCAGGGTGCCGGTGTGGCTCCACTTTGTGAGCGAGGATGCTCAGGAGCGATTGTGTCCACTGCCCTGGTCATTTCTCTGTTCCAGAGATCGTCCAGGGCTTCGACAGAATCGCCTGCCGACGAGGCAACAGGAAAATCCCCAAGAGCCATCAGGAAACCATTGGGATCCATCAGCCTCCTGGGGTGGACCATTTTAATTGGCCCTCCACCCCTGCAGAAGTTCTGAGTACCAGCAAGTCTAAACCCCACCAGGTAGTGATCTGTCCATGGCAACAGAACTACAGAAAGTTCCTCCACTCTCAGATCCCTATCAGCCCATCCAGCACAGAAAACAAGGTCCAGAGTGTGCCCTGCAACATGTGTAGGGCCAGATACCATTTGGGACAGCCCCAGGGTTATCATGGTGGACATGAAGTCCTGAGCCACTCCTGACAGGGCAGCCTCAGCATGGATGTTGAAATCCCCCAGCACAACAACCCGAGGGGTCTCCAACCCCAACCCCGAGACTACCTCAGCTAGCTCAGGCAGGGAGACTGTTGAGCAGTAGGGTGGACGGTAAACCAACAGAATCCTTCGTCTGTCCCGGGCACACACCTTCAGATACACACACTTGAACCCTGCAGACTGTGGGAGAGGGCACCTGGTCAGGGGAACAGAATCCCGATAGACCACTGCCACTCCACTTCCCCGCCCCCCAGGACTTGCCTGCTGCTGGACAAAGAACAGACAAGAGAACTGGTATATAAGAATATGGCATCAAAGCAAAGTAACCCAAGACAGCCCCAGAAGCTGTAACCTCTAGCAACTAAATTAACTCGGGGAAAGAATCCCAGGAGCCATCTTTGCATTATGTCCAAATGAGATGCAGCTGCTCCAATGTAAATATTAAACAAGGGAGAAGAGTTCTTTAATTAGCCTTCACACACACAAAATAAAAAAAGAGGCAGGAAAGCTGTAAGAACACACCTGACACTAAGCAGGGCAAGATAAACTCATCCCAGCTGTCATCAAACTGACTTTGAAGGCAGAGCGGCACTGCTATTTTGTGCAAACAGTGTGAAATGCTTAGGGAAGCTGCAATTAGCATGAACATGCACAGAGCAAATGAATGGAGCCTGATGGTGTTTACTTGGTGCAGGACTGCTGGAGTTCTTGAGGTAAAGTGCGGGGGGGAGGGATAGTCAATAGAAAATGGATTGCTGAGTAAGTGGGGACCCAGAACACAGGCTTAGAACCACAGGGCTGAAAAGGAACCATCACTAGTACAAGGATAGACTGCTGGTGGTCCATGGATCAGAGTGTTGTAAAGTACTCCGGTGTCTGGTTGAGAGATAAGTAGTAGCTGTTGACAACAGTCCAAGGTTTAGAAGCCAATATAACCATTCGAAATCAAAGGAAACACAAACCAGTAGAGGAACATGCCGAAGAGTAGTCAAAGTCGATCTGGGGTCAAAATACACAAATCTAGGCCCAGGAGTTGGCAGGAGTGTCTTTGCTATGGCTGAACTGCAATGACGATTGCTTCCAGCGTCTGAAGTGTGTTTGGGGGGGTCTGTCTTTTATTTTAAGCGAGTCAGCACAGCTGGGCTGGGCCAGGCTGCAGATGACATGTGTCTGGCCCCTCCCCAAACACACTCGGGCTCGGTTGCACTATGTCTTCCTCCTCCACCCTAAACGGAGGCACAACACTGAGCTGGCGTGTGACACAGGTGTCTCTGAATACTGGGAGCCGTATCAATTTGAATGAAGGTGGATCGAATGTTTTTCATTCATGGAGAGAGCAATTCTATGGTCCCTGGAGAGCATCTCAGGGACTACACAGGGCTTTTCAAATTCCCCCTCCCAAACCCATAGACACTGCTACAACTTTGGGAGGGGGACTCCAAAATCCTATCCCATTCCCACCCCCTAGCAGCTGCCACAGAAAGAACCACAGTGCCTGTTTTATGAGGCTGCAAAGCAGCCTTGGAGGGCCTCATAGAGGTCAGAAAGGGGGTGTTCCGGTGGATGGGGCTGGAGAGGGGAAAGGAGAGGCCGGGATATGAAAAATGCTATGGCCTCTCCAGCCCCAGGCAGTGCTCCTCTTCTGGGTGGGCTCAGAGGCAGAACAAAAGGAGGGCAGAGAGGCAAAATGGCCTCCGTTGCTCCTCCCACCCTACTGGCAGCAGTCTGGCAGGGCAATGGATACCTGGAAGCCTCCGAGTTCAGATACTTCCTTCTAATGGGGGCACAACCCAAAGGCTGTGTGTGTCGTGAGAGTCAGTGAGTGAGTGAGAGGGAGGGAAAGAGAGAGAGAGGGAGATCCCATGCTTCAGTCTTGGATTTCATCTGAAGTACCCTGGATCAGTGTTCCCCAACCTTGAGTCCCCAGATGTTTTTGGCCTACAACTCCCAGCATACCCCACCCAAGGTTGGGGACCCAAGGTTGGGGAACACTGCCCTGGATGATACCTATATAGAGGAGGAAAGTGAGGCACTATGTGTATTTCATTCATACAACTGGTGTCATGTATTTCTGTCATATGTATTTATTTGTTAAATGTATATACTTCCCAACTGGCAAATACCTTTGGGGATGTTAATAATAATAATTACAACAACAACAACAACAACTGCCCTAACTCAAAAACAAAGAAAAAAACCACAAATGTAAAAAAATATATCAAAATAATATAGTATTAAAAACATTAAAATATTACAAATATTAAAAACATTAAAGAGCCAGCAGTAAGATTAATAACAGATTAAACAGATTAATAACAGATTAATAACAGATTAAACAGATTAAAGATTAAATGCCTGCTGAAAGAGGAAGGTTGTCAGCCAGATCTCTCTAGGAAGGGCATTCCCCAAATGGGGGGGGGGGCACTACAGAGAAGTCTTTTTCCTTGGTAGCCACCCATCACAGCATTGTGGGTGGTGACATATGTATTCCGGAAAGCCAAAGACTACTGCCAGTCTGCCTTTTATGGGGATTCCCAATTTCTTTATTCTTAGTGGCCGTGATATTCTTAGAATCATAGAGACGGAAGGGACCTCAAAGGTCATCCAGCCCAACCCCCAACCCCCGACACAGGAAATCCACTACTACAACATCCTGGAAATGTGGCCATCCAGCCTCTGCTTCAAAACCTCTAATGAAGAAGAGTCCACCTCCTGAGGCTTGTTTGTTTCACTGTTGAACAGCTCATACTATCAGGATTCCCAATGTTTAATTGAAATCCCGTCTCTTGTAATTTGAACTAGCTGGCTCGGGTCCTACCCTCTGGGGAAATATTCTCCGGTCAGTGGTTTTGGGGGGCAAGAAATATATTTTTACACAAAACTTGCCCACCAATTTCCCAAGTAGCCAGGCTCCATCATAAAGCTGGCTCTTCCCCTCACACCACCATAAATGATCCTATGAGGATCAAATACCAGCAGAAAAATATATATGAATGTCTGTGTGTATAATTTGAAAGTCATCCATTTAAAATATGCCACTGAAGTCACGTATAAGCAATTCACGCACCCATTTTGCCCGTGAAATTGCAACAAATAAATCCATTCATTCATTTTATGAGCACCATTTAGTCCAGCTATGCTTCCATCCATAACTTAAGCAGAAAGACAAGTCATTTCAATGAGAGGACAGAAGGAAAGCAAAACCCCACGGCCTGCTAAATGATACAGGATGATGTCTAATTCCCAGGCATTCGTCATTGCTCCCCTTATCTTGAACCATTCTACTCCTTTGCTCCCCAATGCCACATCCCCACTCTCAGCAGTTTTGCTGGTTACTATGAATATGTTTCATACAGTTCACAGAATATCGGGTGGGGTGTGTTTGTGCTCGGCGTATGACAATTCGCCAACGGTTACCCTTCAGTATACAAACAACAACAACAACACATAGATTTGTACGAGGCCAACAACATTCTTTCCTGGCAGCTGTTCACACCTCCTTGGTGATTTTTTCAGTTTTGGTCCCCAAGGATGAATGAATGCTTTTACCTCCTTTTCCACTGGAGAAGACTGCAAATAACTAAGCAACAACAAGAGCAGCATTAGTATAATTGCACATTCTCGTCCAGGGGCCTGCCTGCTGCCTGGCATTGCTGTTGCCTTCCAAGAAGACAGTTCCCGCAGATCTAAATTAGCACTGCGGATGTCAGTGCTTCCCTCTTAGGCCTTGGTATTCCTGCCACGTGCTTCCGTCAAAGAGACAAGAACCATCGGCGTGTGCTCTGCATGCTGCGATCATTCTCATTTAGATCTTATTTTGGAAGGGTTGCCCAACATCTGAAGATGCGGCATTGATATAGCATTTATCAAAAGCTGTGAGAAGGATGTTTGATGGGTACTCAGCATAAGTAAAATATCTGACATGGCAGTCCTAGGGATCAGCATTGCTTATTCATTTAACTTAATCAATACACACACATACTCCAACGCACACTACCACCCCGTCCCACAATCCCATGTTCAGTCACTTAAAAGGGCATTTTCTGGACAAAATGATTCTGAGTGTCAATCATAGCTATTTTCTTTTTTCATGCTACCTGTGGTGCTCTTGGAGAGATGTCACGAAAGGCCTTGTTCTACGGCCCCTAATATGCATGCCATTTTCTTCATCATTGGAGCAGGAGGTGGAACACAGCTGGGCCGTAAATAAAGTTGTTTTCCCTCCACCTGCTCAGATAGTTTATGAAGTGAGTATGAAATACATATTTCTGTAAAGAATGTAACGTGGGTGAAATCATTTGGCACTAATAGGGCTGCTGACTGTGATTCCCTTTAACAAGCCCCCCCCCCCGAAGGGATAAAATTGGGAGACAAACTTTCTTCACCTAACAAATGTGCATTTGCATATAGCATCTCATTTATCAGATTAATTCTCAGAGTTGTGATGAAATTTCCCAAAACAGAGGACCTTTCAATGCCAAAAAAAATGTCCACTGCTATATAAAGTGCATATTTAAATCTTAAATTTATGAGCATTTAAATGCTCCAAGTTCTTAAAGCTTAATTTCAGGGCCATGTCTACACTATACTCGTACATGGGTTTGGTATCAGTTTAACTGTCAGGGCTCGCCACAAAGAATCCTGGGAATTGTAGTTATTGTGTGGATGCTGAGAGGAAGCGCTAGCTCCTGTCACAGACCTACAATTCCCAGAGTTCACAGGGGAATAGGCAGGTGGATTGTTTGCCTGGGTGAGTGGAATTCACCCAGTTTTGGATTACACTCCCTTTGTGTCCCTTACAAGGACAAATACTACCTGGACTCAGTTATCCTTGCTCCGGTAATGTCCAGGTTAGATTACTGCAGCCTACCCCAACTTGGTAGATGTGTTGGACTACAACGCCCAGCATCCCCCAGCCAGCATGGCTGGCTGGGGGATGCTGGCAATTGTAGTCCAACTCATCTGGAGGGCACCAGTTTGGAGAAGGCTGGACTACTTCAATGTGTTCTGTGTGGGACTGCCTCTGAAGATGGTTTGGAAACTGCAGTTAGTTCAGACTATAGCTTCTCGGCGTTGAACCGGGGCTCGGAGTAATAGGGTCCTATTACACCCCTACTTTGTCAACTGCACTAGCTCCCCTGGCCTGTTTCTGGGCCCAATTCAAAGAGCTCTTCTTTACCTTATAAAGCACTGTGTGGCTTTGAGCCAGGATGCCTGAAGGGTGGCTTCTCTGCCCCTGTGCCTGCCCATCCTTTCATGTCACCATCAGATGCCCTTCTTGGGTTCCCCCACTCTCTGAAGCATGGTGTGTGGTTCCTGGAGAAAAGGCCTTTGGGGTTGTGGTGCCCCAGCTTTGGAAGACCCTCCCTAGCTCTTTATTCCCCTTGCTAACTTTGGTTGATCTGTATTATTCTGTCCCATAGATTATTTTTGATGCTGCTTTGATAGATTTGCTTCTGCGAAGGTGTGTGTGTGTGTGTGTGTGTGTGTGTATATATATATATATATATATAGAGAGAGAGAGAGAGAGAGAGAGAGAGAGAGAGACATAGATAGATAGATAGATAGATAGATAAAGATGCAGGGGAGGGTGGTGACTCCTATTTCAGTGGGGCTCCTAATCCATTGCAGCTTTTATTTGGTGCTTTTTTAGGAGCTATCCATGGCGCGCCATGGTGGTGAACCTATTTTGAGGGTGGAGTTCAGCACCATGGATAGCTCCCATAAAGCTCCAAATAAAGCCTGCAATGGAATCGGAGCCCCACCGAAATAGGCGTCACCAGTATCCCCTAGATAGACAGATACATAGATAGATAGATAGATTTACATAGGACGGCACAATCCAAGACAGGAAAGAGAATGAACCTCCACTTGCTATGGGCTGCTGGGATCCCACCAGCAGGGTAGGAGGTATGGGAGCAGGATCTTTCCCTTTTTCCCTTCTCGCTCTGGAAATGCATACCCCATTTCTAGGGCTGGCATTCCCTCCCCCCCCCCAATTCTGGGGATGCATTGGGGAAGTGGGAGGCCTCGGGATCTGCTGGATCCTAAGCTTCCCCTAAAATGACCCTGACACCCCTCACCCACCCCCCGAGAATGACTCCTTTTGGATGTTGCCCTGTTGAAGCTGAGGCTTCTGCACCCACAATGGGGAGACTAGCAAAGGCAGACCACATTCTCTGCCCACGGACTTTCTTCTCCGCAGGCAATCCCCCCCCCCCCAGCGGCTGTGGGATTACAGCCTTCATTATTGGATTATCATGATTTTTGTCATCATAAACCACCCTGAGACTGTGACTGAAGTGTGGGGTATGCATTTTAATAATAAATAACACTATATAAATATTAGCTTAATGCTGTCATTTAGAGATGCCCCCAAGTGGGTGTATAATCACTAATTGCTAGTTAACATTCATACTTTTGAAATCTATTACTAAATAAAATATGCTGTCTTGCATTTCAGGGCCCACAATTCTGCATCATCGTAAGCAGGAGAGGGGAGACAAAAGAAGCAGGAGTGAGGTTATTTAACTGACCCTTCATCAATCGGCTGAGGAGCAGATTTGCCTGCTCAGGATCATAGGGTCTGCCATTCTCCTTCACCAGGTGTGTGGTGTCTTTATTGATCTGTAAGCTGCTCGGGGAGACTTTTTGGCTGAAGATTAAGATTAAAATGCTTTAAATAAATAAGCATACTTCCCCCCTCCCTCTACACTACCACTGCAGACACGTGATTTGATAAAACACTGTAAAAAAAACACACACACGTAGTAATAGTCATGTGATCATGGATTATGATTGCATATGGATCCTTTTTGTGCGGTGTTTTGCTGATGAATACATACACTCCTGTGTGTTGCACAGAAAGAATCTTGATATCAGAGAAAACAAGAACAGAAACTGATGGGAATTTGAGACAGAACAGACCTAATGCAAGCCTTTTGCAAGCCCAAACATGGATGTGAGGAGGAACACAGTTCTCTGGTAATGTTTGCAACTGCTTCTAGATTCCATGTATCTTAGAATATTGCTCCCCCTGCTTTTAAAAATAATAATGGGGGGGGGATATTCTGAGCATATTCTGAGCACCCTAACCTACCTCACAGGGTTGATGTGAGGATAAAATGGAGAGGAGGAGGAGGAGGAGGATTATGTAAGCCGCCTTGGGTTCCTTGCAGGAAAAAAGGCGGAGTATAAATATAATAAATAAAAGTGCAATTTTGCATTTTAAGCACACTTAAATCATAGCACCATCATGGCTACAGGAATAAAATGGGCTTTGCTCCTGCTATCCTGATGCGCTCCAGGGATGGGGACTCGGACTCGAGGACTCGACTCGTGAGTCGGACTGAGTCCCCCCTCTGACTCGACTCGGATTTGAGTCCCAATATTTTTAATGGGACTCGAGACTCGACTCGGGACTCGAGGCCAAGGACTCTTCAACATCCCTGGGCTGTGCCAGAAGGAGTGGAGAGGAGCGCGATCACCGGTGAAGAGCGCATGGAAGCGAGGCGTGCCGCTGCTCGGCCACTATGGACAGCTATCAGGAGTGCAGCCCCAACGATGTGTTGAGATTTATTTTGATTGATGTGTTGTTGTGGGGGGTTAGGGTCAGACATTTTGGGTTTGGCTGCCTCTGCCTGCCTGTTTGGGGTTCCCAGCCTCCTCTGCCTGCCTGGTCTCTTCTTAACCAGTTCCACAGTTTGAATTGTCCAAGACAAAGGCCTCTGCCTGCCTGCTTTGGGGTTCCCTGCCTCCTCTGCCTGCCTGGTTATTTTGGGTTTGTCTGCCTGGTCTGTTCTTGCCAAAATCAGTTGCAGAGTTTTGAAATAAAAAGGCACACTTGTGCCTAGAATTTATTTAAGCCACACATCTGAAGCAGCCTTATTTTGTTGGGGGAAAACCCCATTGTTTTTAATAGGGACTCGTGGAGTCAGTTTTGGGAGTGACTCGGGACTCGGGACTCGTGAGTCACCATTTTGGACCAAGGACTCGGACTCGGACTCGAAACTCGAGTCCAAAGACTCGTGACTCGACTCGTGACTCGAGCCCAAGGACTCTTCAACATCCCTGATGCGCTCTCTGGGTGGTCTTTGGGCAGTCCCCTGGGCTGTGGGGCCCAGGACTTTGGCCTCAAGGGCCAGCCCTAGCAGGACCACTGATGGGTGCCGCTGCTTGCGGTAGAAGCCGCTGAAAGGCTCGCATCTGAACTGCAGATTTGGCAGGTGTTATAACAGGAGGCAAGCATTCCTCCTGCCGCAGGACCTTCCTATCTAATAGCATCCAGCTCTACAAGAGCTCTCCCTTCCAGTAACAGCTTAGAAGCTGCAGCCCTGACATTCTGTAGAGAATTCATTAGCAGTTGTATCCGGAAACCCTTTCTCCTAGTGCCAATTGGCTAACTTTAAGATGAAAGCAGATCCATGCCATGACGGGATGCAATTGTCATTTTGCTGTGCCTCTTTTGAAGAGGGCTGACACGGGTATGTTTTATTGCTGCACAAGTTATCATTTTTTCCCTTGCATTCACAATCAAGCCATTTGTGTTATACTGCGGGAATTAGATAGACTGCAGAACACAACACTGGCCTATTAGAGACATAATTCCGCATCTCCTTCTCCCTCTTTCTCCCCTTGTGGACAGCTCAGAACGTCGTCGACAAGACTTTTCTTTTTCTTCTTTGCACAGAGGTACCTGATCCTCCATATGTAACACGGGTTCGGTTCACACGTGCATGTGTGTCCCTTGATTGTTCAACACCAGATTATTGATTACTGGGGATGTGAGAATCAGCAAAACTCAAGCTCACTGAAGTTCTCCAGATCCCATCCCGAAGCTCATTCTGACTCAAGTCCGTATCAGATTGCAAGTTTTTTTTTCTTTTCACATAAAAATCTGTGCGTACTTCCATGCATATTTTTCCAAGATGTAGGCATCAATTGTGTGCATTTTTAAAATGTATACCCAATAGGGGTGTGTGTGTGTGTGTGTGTGCACAATGTTTATGTTATATTTATTTTTATTTTGTTATTAGTTGTTAAGACTGGGAAAAAAATCAATAAAACTTTTTTTTTTTTTTTTTAATAGTCTTTGCCTGCTGTCTTCAGCTCACCCCAATCACAAATGTTTCACTGGGAATCCATTCACTCGTGCATCCATCTCTCATCATGGCCTAGGGATTTCTGCTTGGTGACAACTCAGAGATGGGCCTTCTCTGCAGTGGCACCGACTCAGTAGAATCATCTCCCCTCTGAAGTACGTCAGGCCTCAATGGAACATTTAGTTTTGCCCATACAGGGTCATAGCAGGCAAACTAACCCTCTACCCCACCCAAAAAGATATCTGAAACAAACTGGGAGGTGGGGTTCACACAGAACTGGAAGCCCACAAGAGAGGGAACCCAGTAAACATTGGTGTGTGTTTGGGGGGGGGGATAATTTCAGATCCTGGATGCAATCGCAGAAGAGGCCCTTTGTCTTAATAAAAGAATAACCAAAACTCTACATGCAAAACTAAAAATATCAAAATATCAAAACATTAAAGAGCCAGCAATAAAGTTAATAATCTGAGCAACAGATTAAATATGAAATGCCTGCAGGAAGAGGACGGGTTTCACCTGGCATCTAAATCAATGTATACAGTGAAGACACCAGGCGGATCTCGCTGGGAAGGGCATTCCAGAGACGGGGGGGCCACTACAGAGAAGTGACCACTTCTGGCAGCCACATGTCACGCTTTTGTGGGCAGTGGCACCCAGAGAAGAGCCTCCGAAAAGGATCTTAGCAATCAGGGAAGGACATATAGGAGAAGGTGCTCCTTCAGGTAGACTGGTCCTAACTAAGACATTTAGGGCAGAATCCTATTATGATGATCGTAAGCCCCCAAACCGGAGGCTTACACTCAACCTATGCAGGGTAGGAGGGGCAGAGGAGGCAATCCTTCCCTCCCCGCCCTCCCACTCTGCATGTTTGCTAGATGGGCTTTTTTGCCGTTCTAGCAAAAGCATTTATGAGGGGGAAGGAAGGAGGCTGGAGGATAGCCCGTCTCCTGGCCTCTCCAGTCTCCTCTCCTCCCTGCCCACCAAAACACCCCCTCTCCCCCCTCTCCGAGGTCACATCCCCAACCTCAGAGAGGCAGGCGTCACGTTTCATTCCATGCCGGCTGTGAGGGGGAGGGGGAAAGGGTTGGATCATGGATCCCCCCCTCCAAGGTTGGCACGTTGTCTCCAACCACAGATCTGGGAATCTGAAGTATCCTATGGGATGTGTCTAGGGCAGAGCTCTCCCCACCTTGGGTCCCCAGATGTTGCTGGACTACAGCTCCTGGAATCCCTTGCCATTAGCCATGCTGGCTGGGGTATGCTGGGAGCTGTAGGCCAGCAACATCTGGGGACCCAAGGTTGGAGAGCCCTGCTCTAGGGGCTAGAGAGGATTGCTCCCTTGGAGCTTAAAAAGTCAGCACTGACACTTTGAACCAGGCTTGGAAACTGACTGGCAACCTGTGCACTCGACACAGTGCTGGAGTAATATGTTTGAAATGGCCAGTCCCAGCAAGCAGGCCTCACTCTCTGTTCTACACTAATTGAAGTTTCTGGATGGTCTTCAGAGGTAGCGCCACAGATAACACATTGCAATAATCCAGGTGGGCGGTTACCAGTGTACGGATAACTGTAGCCAGGCTATCTCTGTCCAGGCAGGGTCAGAGCCGGTATATCAGCCAAAGCCGTTAAAACAGTGTTCTCCAACCTTGGGTCCCCAGATGTTTTTGGCCTACAACTCCCAGCATCTGGGACCCAAGGTTGGAGAACACTGCGTTAAAAGGCACTTGGTGCCTCTCGGCATACCAGCTCGACAGAGGAGTGTGCAATAAATGTCTGAAGTAAACTTCTAAATATAGCGAAGGCAGAGGAAGAACAGCAATCACAAATGCTTAATAAGAATGTAGGAGGTGCCAAATGGTGTAACAGGAGTTTAGAAAAATGTAGAGAGGGTTGAAGTAAAAAAAACTATCAGGAGAAATGCTGCGCTTTGATATTTTAATAGACAGGCTTTCTTATACCACGCAATCTGAATATTAAAAAAAGAGGATGTTTTTCAATCAGTTCCTGCTTTAATACTTGTCAGGCAGGATGTACAAAGTATGCATGCTTTGGAGTATAAAGCAGCTAGATTCATGATGTGGCTGATAATAACTCTAATCCGTGGGACTGATATCTCCTTCTATTTCTCTTTGTGAATGCTATTAACATCCCAATCCTGACACTAGCTGACACCAACCTATGGTGGCAAAGAGGCACACAATAACCTCTCCCTCTGGTGTTGTGGCTGCATCTGCCATAAGCTGCAATCATTGTGTGAATGAACCACAAGGGCTGGAGTGCATGTTACGCTTCTGGAGATCATACAAAATGGCTTCCCGGTGGCAAGCCAAGTGGTCCTTCTCCAGGCCATCATGGGTTGACTGGCTTGCTGCATGGATCCTTACCATGATGTTATGAGTCTCCATGCCCACATAAAGATGGATCCTGAATGTGCTGAACGTGTAGGCATTTTGAGGCCGTGAACATATAGGCATTTTGAGGCCCTGTGTGCAGCCCAATGCCTGAATGTTTCATTCCCACAGTGTTAGAAAAGTGGACATGGTGCATATACAAAGTGTAGGAATAAAGTTCCATCATACACATGTAATGAACAAGGCTGTATATAGCATGCATTGCTAGATGTATTAATCTCTCTGTTCCACTCCTTCCTGGCCTAAGCTAACTAACCTTGCCCATCTGCCAATTGCTATTTTAGCCAAAGAGCCTTGAAGAGTTCTATCGCTTCTTTGTCTAAGTCATATGTCTAGTACCGCCATATCTTCTCCTTGGCCACTATCTTGTCCCAAATGCGTATTTTCTTGTGCCAGCTCCAGATGTACAAACGAAGGAGGAGTTACTTCGATTGATAAGGGGTACCAAAAGTAGCAAGTGTATGAGACACCTGGTGTCTCAAGCGCCCCAAAGGTCATAAGAAACATCAACCCAGCCAAGGGAGGAAGGGATAGATAGCCTTATATGTAACTAAAGACTGATACTATGTTCAAAGAAAAGTCTCTGATTGGTTGTTGCCATGTTCAAATGAAAGTCTCTGATTGGTTGTTGCCATGTTCAAATGAATGTACGTGATTGGTTAGCATGTTTAAGCAAACACATTTGATTCGCTGAAAATGAATGAACCAATGAGTGTAAGAAAAAGCATAAAAAGGCCTGCACGTGTCCTTTTCCCCTTGTTCAGCTCTGATTTGGGCACTCGCCCCCGCTGAGCCCTCTGTACAGAATAAACCATTGAAAACTCACTCAAGGTGGCTGCTTCTCTCTTCTTTGAGTATTGACTCCCTGGGAAGGGAAACTCTGAGCATATTTGTGCAACAACAGGAATGCAATAGCAGGGCAAAGAGTGCAAAAGAGAAAGGGAGAATGGAATTTCCTACCATTTCTGTGGTAGGAAATTCCTGGCATTTCCAATTTAAAAATAAAGAAATAGATCATGTAGGAGGATCTGGGAAAGACCCAGGTCTGAGACTGGATAGCTTCTGCCAGTCAGAGTAGACAACGCTGGGCAGTCAGCTACTCCCAAATGCTTCACCAAAGAGCCAAGCCTTGATGGGGTGGCAAAAAGAACATAAAGATGGGCATTTCACATCTTGGTGCCGCAACTGAAAAGGCCCTGCTTCTTGTACTCGTCCAGAGCCTCAGCTAGCAGGGACCTTGGAGCAGAATCTCCTATGTTTCTTGGAATGCATGGGATGGAGCTTATAGGACAAGAATAGGCAAGCTTTTGGGCCCATGGGCACATATGGAAATTTGAGAAACCAGCCTGGGCAAATCTATAAAATGGCTGCCACGGGTGGTCATGGCTAGTCACCAAGGACAAGTAACCTGTCCAGATGCATTCATGGGAAATTGAGATGGCAGCAGCTAGAAACTCCAACTTCTCTTTGAAGCTGATCCCAGTAAGAAAATATTAAAATATGTTTTAAATAAAAATTGGGACAAGTCGGCTGTCTCAGTAGGCAGCATACTGTTGCCTGGGGGCATCACATTGCCTAGCCCTGCTCTAGGAGAAGGGGGCCCTTAAGGTATCTGGTTCTGAAACCATCTGGAGCTTTAAAGCTAAGAACTATCACCTTGAATTGGATGCTGGAATGAATAGGCAATAACCAATATGGAATATATTTATTGAAACGTTTCCCAGAGTGGCTCTTCCTGGTTTCACGTCACTGTTTAAGTGCCTAGCAGAGCAACCCTATGACTCCTAGACAGTGTCTAGCCGGGGGGGGGGGGGCATAGAATTGTTCGGATTCCCAGCTACAAAGTCAAAAAATTGCTCCAACCTTGGAGCTGGGGATTTGTGATCGGATCCCCCTTCCCCCCTCGCAGCCGGTGTAGAAAGAACTGCGCCGGGTGCTTCTCTGAGGTCACAAGAGCAACCTTAGAGAAGGGGTTTCGGGGGAGGGGAGGAGGCCGGTGCTGCCAAGGTATGAAGTATCCCGGCGGCAGCTCAGCTAGGAGTGGGCGATCTGCCCACCGCCCGACTCGTGGCGCACTCGGCAAGTGCTGCTGCCGCGCCTGCCAAGCCACTAAGCCAGGCTAAAAGCTAGTGCCAGCCGAGGCGCTTCTTGCCAGACTTCCAGGTTCCTGGCACTATGTCGTTTACGAAGAAAATTGTGTAAGGTACATTATAAGTGGCCGCGGTTTGTGTAACTTGCGCAAATCGCAGCTGTTTTTAACTTATCTTATGCCATTTTCTATGTAAATGATGTAGCGCCGGGAACCCAGAAGTCGCTTCCCCGGCTTGGCTCGCGAGAATGCATGTTGAACTGGGGAAGCAGGTAGGCGAGCGCAGCTCGAGGGGTCAAGCCTGGCGAGTTCGCTGGACTTCGCTGCAACCGAGCTCCACATATATCCCTAAGCTCAGCCTCCTTCCCTCCTGCTCCAAAGTGCTGCAGTGAGACAGCCAAAATCGGCCATCTAACTGCTTTGCAGGACTGGAGGCGCACGGAGGTGACCTCCGCGCTCCTCCCACCAAGCATAGGATGCACATAATCCTCCAAGTTCATGCGCGTAATCCTCCAAGGGTTATGGGCAGTCGCATTGGATTGCGCCCTAGCTGCACTAGATAAATTAAAAGTAGGTAAATGTTGAATTTTACTGTGTCTGATGGATGAATACCTTATGAGATGATCTGTGACAAAAACACAAAGGCCAAGTAGAGATTTTGAGAGAAAAATTGCTAACTCAATCGCCAAGGATTTCCATGTTTCCAAATAATTATTTCTTTTTCTAAACTGATTCATCCTGGTACCAGGCTCACATTGGCAGCAAGGTCTTATTAAATCTTGGTGTATTTTAACTACCGTAAATCCTTAGAGACAGCAGAACAGCTTCCATCCGCACTCTGACTAAACTTGGCAGTATATTCCCAGAAACGAAACACACAAGATTGTGAACGTGACAGTCCTGTGAGGCAATGCATTTAATCTGTCAAGAAGAAAACCTTTGTGGAATTACCGTTTGCAGAGATAAAATATTTTAATTTTATTCAGTTTCCTTCTCAAAAGGAATTTGAATAATCTCAACAAATGCTGCTCCCAAGTAATATATATTCCATTACTGTTGTTTTTAATTATTTTTTGTTTAAAATGCTCAAGTTGAAATGATAGTATAATTGCTCATTTCCCCCAAACACTTTTTTTTATTTTAGAAACACTTGTTAACTTTTATTTTAGAAACATGTGTTAACTTTTTTCCCCCCTCCTATGATTTCAAGGTCCTTTTAATTAGACTCGATTTAATTTAAATAGCACTCCTCAAGTACTTGAAAGGTTGTCACACAGACACGGATGAGGGCCAGGATCTCTTCTCAATCACCCCAGATTGCAGGACATGGAATAATGGGCTAGTTACAGGAAGCCAGATTCTGGCTGAACATCAGGAAAAACTTCCTGACTGTTAGAGCAATATGATAATGGAACCAACGACCTAGGGAGGTTGTGGGCTCTCCCTCAATGGAGGTATTCAAGGTGCAGCTGAACAGCCATCTGTCAGGGATGCTTTGACTTGGACTTGCATTGAGCAGGGGGTTGGACTCAATGACCTTATAGGCCCCTTCCAACTCTACTATTCCATGATTCTATGTAGTGATGTCCCATCTCACCTCGTGTGGTGTAGCGGGCCGAAATCGGCCCGCTCACACCCACACGAGGCTCGTATGAGCCTACCTGGTTCTGTCGGCAGCTCGCCTCTCTGCGGCGAGCTTCCCGCACCACCTGCACCAGTCCCGTCGTGTCACTTCTGACACCGGAAATGACGCAACGGGACTCTGCACAGGCACGCTGGACCCCCATGCCACGTACTGCGCCTCCGCAGGGTCCCGTCGCGTCATTTCCAGTGCTGGAAGTGACGTGACAGGACCGGCACGGGTGGCTCGAGCAGCGCGGAGAACTGCTCCGTGCCGCTCAGAAGATCGAGGCGGGGGGCTGCCGCCACGGAGAGTCGAGGTGGCGGCGAGGCACCCCCCTGAAAGGTTCGTGGACACCACTAAGAAATGCACAGTCTGTGCTTTGACTTGGATTCCTGCATTGAGCAGGGGGTTGGACTCGATGGCCTTATAGGCCACTTCCAACTTTACTATTCTATGATACTACTATTCTTCTTGCCCATCATTTCTCATTCACCTAACAGAACACACAGATACAGCAGGAATAATGTGTTCTTGTATTGTAACCATACTCAATACAAGAACACATTATACTCACCACTTATACACTTTAAATTTAAGCACAAATAACATCACATCACACCGCCCCACTCTGCCTAATGGCAGGGCTGGCCCTATATGCCTACTGCAGACTCCCAAGTTAGTCAAGCCTGGTTCAAGGGCACTCCCTGTACTCTCACTGATTTGTGGTTACCTGCACACATTTTTTGATCGGGTAACCTCCCTTGTGGACTGTTGGAATGCTGTGTACATCATATATCTCGATTTCAGCAAAGCTTTCGACAAAGTGCCTCATGATATCCTGATTAGCAAGTTAGCTAAAAGTGGGCTAGATGGAACAACTATCAGGTGGATCCACAATTGGCTACAGAATCAGACTCGAAAGAGTGCTTATCAATGGTTCCTTCTCAAACTGGGGAGAGGTAACGAGCGGGGTACCACAGGGCTCAGTCCTGGGCCCAGTGCTCTTCAACATTTTTATTAATGACTTGGATGATGAGGTACAGGGAATGCTTATCAAATTTGCAGATGACACAAAGTTGGGTGGAACAGCTAATACTCTGGAAGACAGAAACAAAATTCAAAGTGACCTCGATAGGTTGGAGTGCTGGGCCGAAAACAACAGAATGAAATTTAATAGGGATAAATGCCAAGTGCACCTAGGGAAAGGAAACCAAATGCAGAGTTACAGAATGGGGGACACTTGGCTCAACAATACTACAAGTGAGAAGGATCTTGGAATTGTGGTAGATCACAAACTGAATATGAGCCAGCAATGCGATGTGGCTGCAAAGAAGGCAAATGTTATTTTGGGCTGCATTAATAGAAGTATAGCTTCCAAATCGCGGGAAGTGATAATTCCCCTTTACTCGGCACTGGTTAGGCCTCATCTTGAGTACTGCGTCCAGTTCTGGGCACCACACTTTAAGAAGGACATAGACAAACTGGAGAGGGTTCAGAGGAGGGCAACAAGGATGATAAAGGGACTGGAAACAAGGCCCTATGAGGAGAGACTAAAAGAACTGGGCATGTTTAGCCTTCAGAAGAGGAGACTGAGGGGAGATATGATCGCACTCTTCCAGTACTTGAAGGGATGTCACACAGAGGAGGGCCAGGCTCTCTTCTCGATCATCCCAGTTTGCAGGACACGGAATAATGGGCTCAAGTTATAGGAACCCAGATTCCACCTAAACATCAGGAAAAATTTCCTGACTGTTAGAGCAATAAGACAATGGAATCAACTACCTATGGAGGTGGTGGGCTCTCCCAGTCTGGAGGCATTCAAGGTGCAGGTGGACAGACATCTGTCAGGGATGCTTTGACCTGGATTCCTGCACTGAGCAGGGGGTTGGACTCGATGGCCTTGTAGGCCCCTTCCAACTCTACTTTTCTATGATTCTATGATTCTAATGCTGTGCAAGGGAGAACCTGGTATCCATTTCACCCGCCCTGATGAAGACGGCCTTCATGAAGGAGCCTCCTCCCTCATCTCTCACCACTAGCAGCCGTTCCAGGCAGGCTGTACTGAGGGAGATGAGAGGGGAAGCCAGGCCATTCTACCAGCTCTGCTAAAAGAATTTCCACCACCCCCTCTTCCTTCCCTATTAGATTTTCCTTGTGTGTCATGTCTTTTTAGATTTTAAGCCTGTGGGCAGGGGCTGTCTCCTTTTACTGATTATTTCTAAGCTGCTCTGGGGGCATTTTTGGCTGAGGAGCAGGATAAAAATACTCTAAAATAAATAAATAAGTAAATAAATAAATATCACCCACTAGGTCGATCAGTCTTATGTACAATCAGGCCCTAACAGGTTCACTGCCCCAGATCCCAGCCATCCTGTCAGCCTGAAGAGGCTGGCGTTGGGAAGCATTTCCTCATCGCCTCGATGCTTCAGGGTGCTCACCAGCATATCCTACTCTTTCCCTGGACAACACACACTCTTCACACAACCTGTGACATCTAGCTAGGACTTAAGTGGCCAGTCACCCTGAGCTAGGGTGGCCAGTTAGGCATCACCCAAAAAGTGGACAAAAGATTTGCATAAAATTTGAATTTGCTAATATACAAGTACAAATGCAAATTTAGGAATAATTATTATAATTTAAATAGAAATTCCATTTCCTAGTGTGCCTCCCTGTTCTCTCTTCTGTCCAGGTGCTAATCGTTGATCTGTGTTGGAGGCCCAGTCCTGCGATCACGCATTCTAGCACTCTGACACTGGAGACTCCCAATCGGTGAGATCCTTTTGTTACAGCAAATCCAACGGCATAAGCGTAATGGTTACAGACTACAGAAATCATATAGCTTATGGTATTTTGCTACAAGCTCTTGAAATTGTTCCACATCAAGGTAGGGGACTAAAATGTCACTTAAAGACCAAATTCCCCAACATTCCACCGCAAGATAAGGATTGCAGCCAATCCCTAATGCTCCTCAGACAAGGGAAGGATCAGAGCCAATTCCAGATGCTCCTGCAACAAGGGAAGGGATCCTAGAAACAAGCTGGACTTGCCCACACACACACCCATAGAGAGCTGAGCCAACTTTGCCACTGAGTTGGAACCTCTAGGGGTGCTGTGTGTCTTGGCCTTAGAATCTGAGCAACTCCTAGCTGCTCCTCCGACAGGGGAAGGATCTGAGCCATATTGCTCATGAGACAAGGGAAGGGATCCTAGAAGAGGACCTAAACCAGCATGCACACCTCCACAGAGGTCAAGACCAACCCTGCTACTTGGGTTGGCCCCTCTGGGTGCTGTGAGTCCCGGCCTCTTGACAATAAGGATCCAAAACAAGATCAGACTTGAGTCCAAAGCACTTCCCCACATGCAGAGATTCCAACATCCCAAGCTCCCAGTTTTGGGATCTCTATGCCATATGAGTCGAGGCATAGGAATATCCAGAAGTTTGGAATTCGCCCCAAGCCAGTTGGGCTCTGGGCTCCTCTATGAAGACACATCCATAGCCACAAGAATGCATAGTCTATGAAAAGTATGACAGTCCTTTCCATGGCAGATTCTTGACAGTAAAAGCCCAAAGAAGAGAAAGTCCAAATTAGATAGAGTCCATGTGCAGAGTGCTTCCGATAGCTCGGTTGGTGATAGATCCAAACAGGGAAAACAAGAGAGGTATTCCTAGCAAAGGCTCTGGAGGCTAAGCACTGACTTAAAAGCGAAGGTGTGGCCATCTTAAACCTCCTTCCAAACCACTAATTGACAAGGGAGGCTCCTATCCTCCTATCCACGAGGCTCCTATCCTACCTGGGTGTTTCCCTTCTGCCCTTCAGGGGTGAGGCTTCAACCAGTGTGACACCTCTGCAAACCACCCCTCCCCTCTCCTGAAGTTCCCAGAGAAGGCTGTCAGTTTCTATCACTGCAAGGTCAAAGTTGCAGCTGGACGGGGGAGACAACTCAACTCCTGCCTGCTTTTCTCTTGAGAACGTTCCACAGACTGACTAGGCTCCAAACCCTTCCAAACTACAGCTGACCAGTTTCTTTAGGGCTCCTGCTCTCCCTTCTGATGGTTTTTTAATCTTTAAACTGGATGTGGACTGGACAGCCCTTCAGATAGAGGACAGCTTCAAATAGAGGATGGCAACCCTTCAATAGAGGACTGTCCTTTGTAAAAGAGGACACAGGGCCACCCTGTGGCCTGAGCAGGTGGATTCTCATTGACCTACACTCCTGACAGTGCAGAGTAGGTGAAAAAAAATATGCCCCACTCTCAAGGCTGAACGGGAAGACCTGAGTCAAAACTCATTTTTCCTTGATCACTCACAGCAACCTTCTAAGCCCACACTGTTATAAGTGTGGTGGGAGGGTGGGAAGCCATAACAAATTGAGTGCTGCAGTCAGAGGCCATCTTATATTGGTGTCATGCCCCATTTAGAGGACTTCGGAGGGTGACCTGGATGGAACCTTCTGAGCCAAACATCATGGAGGTGCTACCTGTCCTGAGGGACCTTGAGGCAGGTCAAAGGGGATCCTGGGCCCTCAGTGGAGATGACCATCATACCATACCTTCAAAACACACTTGGCTCCCTCTCTAACCTGGAGGCAGACACCGAGCAGACACCTAGCACAAGGGAACGCAGGACTCCTGATGATTAAAGGTATACTTGGAAGCAAGGTTCTACTCATGAGTAGACAATTCTTCAGGTGGCAGTGACGGCCTACAGCTGCTGAACATACTTACAGAGCTTGCGTGATTGGAAGCCCTGATAAGGCACGGTTTTCCATTCTGGAAGCGTCTTCATCCAGATGTGCTCACAGAGCCCTGTTTGGATCTTTGCACTGAATGTAGCAATGATTCCTGTAAGCTGTAGCTGGGGGGCACAGGGATGTTTGGGAGTAGGGCGTGCGTGCTCTCGCCCACATCCCTTACACAATTTAGCACTCCCTGTGTTGCATGCAAATGCCTGCATAGGACTTACGAGTTTTCTGTTTTGTGGGACAGGTCTATAAAAGTCCTCCTTTCACATACATTTTGTAACTATGACATCTTCAACCATGCATGTCACAAATTTCAGCTTTCTTGGATTAGCGTGGTCTGTGTCTGGATCAAGTTTCAGTTCTCTAGGTAAAATGGGAGAAGCTAATTTTGATACCCGAGTGAGTGAGTGAGTGTGAATCAGTGTCAATCAATCCATGACAACCACGTTCTTTATTTTTGTGATGACATAGACTTATAACCTGCCCTGTCAAGAAGGCTGTGGGGGGGGGGTGACAACCTTGATAGATTTACAAGGATTTTTTTTTTAAACCCTTTAAAAAAAAACCCCACACACCCATGTATCTGGGATAGAAATATGCAATTTATTTCAGAAGTCAGACTTTTGTGAAGAGGAGACTATATTGAGGCAAGAGATATAGATGGGGGGGGGGAACATGGCTAAATGAGCTATTGCTTAACTCGGTCTGAGGAAAAAGCACAGGAGAGAAGATCAAAAAGATAGCTCTGGAGACAGAGAGGCAAGAAGACCTGATGAATGTAGGCCTTTATAAGGAAAACTAGAGATGAGATAAAAGTTGCCTGCAGATGCAGCAAAATCTTCTTTGAGGATTTTTGCTGTGATTCATAAACCTGAAATTCCATCAGTCTCAGTCACTACTCCCGTACCTTTTTCCTTTTATTTTCTTTCTTCCAGAGGGAGAAAGCAAACAGTCGTTCCTGCTTGAATGGCTCACTGAGGTGGAAAACCTGTGTCTTGGCTGGGAAGAAAGCAAAAGGGGTGCCCCCCCTAAAAAAAATACCTGCATCGTTTAGCTTAACGCTCTTACTGCCAATAACTTAGCTTTAGGAGAGCATTTCAACCCTTTCAGAATGTGGCAAAAAGTGAACAAAAGTCAGGAAACCAACAAAGGATCAGTGGTTGTGGTGAAGGGGATGTTGCCTTGTGGCTGGATTTGACTACCAGGCCTGAGGTTTGGCACCCCTGGGTTACATAGATGCATGTCCACTAAACTATATCCTGAAGCCAATGAATGCACTGGCTAATATAGGACAATTGTGCCCCACACATAAGTACCAGTGTCACCATGCCTTATGTTTGCAAAATACAATGCCATGCTATTTTGATAAGCAGAGCTGGTGAGAATCTAATCAGAAATGGGGATGCATTTCCCACATGTCCAATTTCCCGTCTTCATTCTCATCTTTGACATTGTGAAGTCACCACAATGGAATTGTGACTCATCCTTTCCACATATTGAACATCATGTTGGAATGCACTCACTCCCATCTGGAGAGCGATGAGACTTTCCCATGTTTTGGAGACATTTTGCTCGTGGGGAATCTTCAGGACATATCCCATTTCCAACAGGGCCACAATCCAAGCTGAAGGGCATCATATGAAAATGAGAGGAGCTAAGTCATATAGAATCATAGAATATTAGAGTTGGAAGGGGCCTATAAGGCCATCAAGTCCAACCCCGTGCTCAGTGCAGGAATCCAAGCTAAAGTATCCCTAACAGATGGCTGTCCAGCTGCACTTTGAATGCCTCCAGTCTGGGACAGCCCACTACTTCCCTAGGTCATTGGTTCCATTGTTGTATTGCTCTAACAGTCAGGAGGTTTTTCCTGATGTTCAGCCGGAATCTGGCTTCATGTAATTTGAGTCCATGATTCCGTGTCCTGCAATCTGGGATGATCGAGAAGAGATCCTGGCCCTCCTCTGTGTGACAACCTTTCAAGTATTTGAAGAGCACTATCATATCTCCCCTAAGTCTTCTCTTCTGAAGGCTAAATATGCCCAGTCCCTTCAGCCTCTCCTCATAGGGCTTTGTTTCCAGTTCCCTGATCATCTTTGTTGCCCTCCTCTGAACCCTTTCCAGTTTGTCTGCATCCTTCTTTAGTGGTGCCCAGAACTGGACGCAGTACTCAAGGTGAGGCCTAACCGGTGCTGAGTAGAGGGCAACTAGTACTTCCCGCAATTTGGAAGCTATACTTCTATTAATGCAGTCCAAAATAGCATTTGCCTTTTTTGCAGTCACATCACATTGCTGGCTCATATTCAGCTTGTGATCTACCACAATTCCAAGATCCTTCTCACTTGTTGTATTGTTGAGCCAAGTATTCCCCATCCCTGTAACTGTGCATTTGCTTTCTTTTTCCTAGGTGCAGCACTTGGCATTTATCCCTATTAAATTTCATTCTGTTGTTTTCAGCCCACTTTGAATTTTGTTTCTGTCACTTTGAATTTTGTTGCTGTCTTCCAGGGTATTTGCTATCCTACCCAATTTAGTGTCATCTGCAAATTTGATAAGCATTCCCTGCACCTCCTTATCCAAGTGATTAATAAAAGCAGCAATATGATGGTTGCTGTCCAGTCAGTCAACACAGTGCCAGCTCCAGGTTTTTGAAGAACCTTGGGCAAGTCACCTCAATGGGCCCCCTCCCTCAGTGAATCTACCTTCCTTCTCGCCACCACTGCCTGCCACCAGCTGTTCTTGCTCCTCACCCTCTTTCTCATCATTACTACCACTTACCTGCTTAACAGGCAGAGAGCCAATGAGCAAGTAGGCCGTGGCATCTACTAGTGCTGTGCCAAAAATTTCTCCCACATTTTTTTGACCATTCCCATTCAATTTGATAGAGGAGAAATTCTTTTCCAGAATAAATTCAAAGGAGAATAAAATTTCAGAGAAATTCTCATGGGCTGGGTTCAGTGTTCTTCTGCTTACCTTATATAATATGAGGTGGCCAAGGAGTGCACCTGAGTGTCCTGTCTTTCGTTGTGCAATCATCCCTCTGGCCGCTGGTGGCCACCTCAGCTTCCTCCTGCACATCAATTAAAGGCCAGAGGATGGCATCTTGAGGTAATTCCTTCCGTAGGGCTTTTTCAGATCAGATTTTCAGGTCAGGAAAGTGCAGGCAGCCTGGGAGGCAGGCAGCCCGGAGATATATGTAATAGAAAGAACACGAACACGAACACACACACACACACACACACACACACACAGTGTGTGTGTGTGTGTGTGTGAGAGAGAGAGAGAGAGAGAGAGGGAGAGAGAGAGTACCCTCCACTCAAACCCTTCTCGGGAACTGAATACAATACTGCCCCCCTTACATCTGTCACAGAGCTTTAAGGGAAATATTGCTTGATTGCACTGATATCCCACCTGTCTTCCATCATGGAACTCAAGGTGGCTCCATGCGATTCCCAGGTGGTCTTCCCTCCAAGCACTGACCAGACCCAGACCTGCTTAGCTTCAGCATGGTGGCCGCCTCGTGTGCCTTCAGACCATACCCTGGGGCCATAATAATAGTGATATTATAAGCATCTGCATTAGAAACAAGAGATATCCAGAATCACTCCTCGGACATTAAATATTTGGAAGACCCTAGGGAAGGTGCTGAACCCTGAAGTATGACAACTAGAGCTGTGGTGGTAGCCTTCCTGCTGCCCCACCCCACCCCACGCCACCACAATGCCCCAGAACAATGCTCGGTATGTATGGGTCATTGTGGAGAATACACAATGGGGGCCAGGCTGCTAACACACTTGATGCTGTTGCCACTTGCAGCAGTGGTAGCACAAGCATCCAAATTCCCTTTGGAAGAAAGAAAGAAAGAAGAAAGAAAGAAAGAAAGAACTCTTTTACAAGCTTACCCCTGCCAATGGTGAGCCCTACCTGTGAGAAATTGATGGAGAATGTCCCCACAATTTCTCTGCCCACAAATAGAGTGGAGAATTTCAAGAGGCCATGTGTGCACAGCTCTAGCATCCACTGCTCCTCCTTCTTACCACCACCATTGTCTGGCCAGAGCAAAAAGCAGGTGAACATGCAGGTTGCAATGGTGAAGAGAAGAGGCAAGTCCAGGGGGCTCCTGTCAGTGGGACACCGCTGGGCTGTGGGCCCTCGGCAGATGCCCACCCTTGCCGACCCTTGATGCCGACCCTGAGTCAACAATTAATCTGAGAATCAGACCTCACTTACAATGTTGCTTGTGCTTCTAGGAAAGGGAGTTATGAAACACACGGAGACTGTTAGGATCGCAAGACTTTGCAGAAGGTGTAGAAAACATGTGTTCCTCCAGATGTTGTTATACTATAACTCCCATCATCCCTCTCCATTGGCTATGCTTGAAAGAGCTGACGGGATTTGCCATTGAACGGCATACGGATAGGCCACACCCCTGCTTTGCAACAAACTGTTGCATTCTCAAGGAAGTCCTGCTGAAAGCAAGTAGTGAAAGTGCCACTTCTATCCCACCACACTGCCATTCATTCATTAAAATCTCAAATATATGGGTAACTGAAGTCACAGAATATTGAAAACAAGTGTGGGAAAGATATTTGTGTTCTTGGAGTCGGTCCTCCTTGCCCTCCTCCCACCTCAAAAAACCACAGGCCCATTGCAGACAGGAGGAACTGCAGTGCTTGCAAATTACAGTTATGTTGAGCTGGCTAAAATCCATTCTCAACCGCAGTCTGGTCCCAAGACTTCATGTTTTTGAATTGGTTACAATGGCTGAGAGTTTCCGAGCATTAATCTCTCCCTTTCCCTTTCCAGATGTGATAG
Source organism: Shinisaurus crocodilurus (assembly GCA_021292165.1). Lineage (NCBI taxonomy): Eukaryota > Metazoa > Chordata > Lepidosauria > Squamata > Shinisauridae > Shinisaurus > Shinisaurus crocodilurus. Next base: position 270,319,930 of record CM037878.1, on the reverse strand, counting down.
AGCCCTGGGAGATCAGCCTGTACTTTTTCGCTGGGCTGACTAATCCTTTCTCACGAGATCTCAGAGTCAACATTCCCTAAGTAATTATTATTGTCATCCACTGCACTTTTTAAATGGCCTTCAGTGCCCATCATATAAAACGGAGGGTTAGGGTGACTCCAGATAGAGAACTCTTTGGCAGCAGAACTGCAGAGGGCGACACTGCTTTGAATGCTGTTTCTACAAAATTCAGCTGCTCAAGTACTGGCAGGTCCTAGGCAGTCAGATGATGTCACATCCATAACATCCCAGCTACACTCAGTTCATTTCCAGGCCCAATTTAAAGTGCTGGGTTTGGTACTTTAAAGTGCAGGTTACTTAAAGGACCACCTTCACCCATACCAACATGCCTGCACTCCGAGATCAACATTGGAGACCCTGTTTGTGTGCCCACCTGTCAAAGCAATTAGGCTGGTGGGGACAGGGGATAGGGCCTTCTCAGTTGTGGCTCCCTGTTCTAATGGATGTCTGCCAGGCCCCATCATTACAGGCCTTTAGGCGAGCCCTAAAGTCTTATTTATCTACCTTGGACTATAATTGAGTCAGGACTTTATTGGGTGCTACTGTTTTATCTGGTTTTGATGGTTAATTTTAATTGTATTATTATTGTTGTTTTTATTATGGTTTAGTTGCGTTTATGGTTTTAAACTTTGTACACCACCTTGGGAGGGTTTTCCCTCAGGGTGACGAATAAATCTTTTAAATAAATAAATAGCGCCAAGGCACTAGCTTTGTGCACAGTCACATGCGCTGGGCTTCCATGAAGGGGGATGGACTCCGGCACATTCAGACTGGGGAGCTTCTCCAAGGATAGCTCTCTGGGGCTACCTTCGGGATGGCACAGCTGAGCCTTTTCTACTAAGGCCAGTGCTTCTCAATTATTTTCTGTCATGCCCCCCCTAGGAAGAAGAAAACATTTCGCGCCCCCCGCGCGACTGTAAATAGTATCATTTGTCTATAAAATTGTTATAAGTACACCTCTGCATAACACTGTATCCTTATTAACGTATAAGAGAATAAAAAAAGAAAGACATGTGGATCAATTTACAACAAAGAATAGCTTTATTAACTGTAGCAGAAAAGATTTAAAGGAGCACAGGATTTAAAGGAACACAATATTAAAAAACCTTTTAACTGAGGTCAAACGAGCCCCCCTTTACGGAGCCTCGCGCCCCCCCTGGGGGGCCCGCCCCACTATTTGAGAAGCACTGACTAAGGCTGTGCAGCTTCCCAGAACATGGCCCTATATCCCTCATGAATGATGAACCGATGGCCATTTTTTTTTTTAAAAAAAATATATATTTTTAAAAGTCCCTATGCTTAGGGAACCACACAAGTCCTTCTAGAACTCGCCCAAGGATTTCACAGCACAAAGCATCCACAGCATCCTAATCTTCACAACAGTTGCCGGATCTTTTCTTCTACCTCATTGATAGGGCAACTCTCAATGTGAAAACCAAAACCAAAAGCTGTGAACATTTGTCTTAGTCCCTGTAATGACTATGTGAATAAACCCTTCAGTTGCAAAAAATGCACTTTCTTTCCCCCCTCTTTCTCCCTCCCCCTCCCCTCCTCCTCCTCCTCCTCTCTCTCTCTTTTCTACATCTCATTCTCAGTCTACAGGAAAGGGGCCTTTTATGAGCACGCTTACTCCTTATCAAGAGTTCTCTTATATATTACTGGTTTTGGCAGGGGGTGGCCAACTGATAGTCCTAGAAGTAATCTGACCCCAAGCAGCCTTACAAGGTTTTAAGTCATGGTAAAAGTTTTGCGCACACCAGATTCAGGACAGGGGAGGACTGTGGGGAATTTACCCCCTTACTTTATTGACCCAATGATACTAAAAAATGTAATTTGGCTGTTTATTTTTAATTTTTAATTTTAATTGAGAAAACTGCACACTGTATTAGGAAATACAGAAACCTTGTGCATTATTAAAACATTATCATTAATGAATAATAACATTATAAATCTATTTATACATTTCCATTAATAATATTATAATAGTTATAGTTGCTAGCATTTATTCAGTATACTAAAATTTAATCTACTCATTACACTGTCATTTAGAAGACAAGTCATTTGGGTGCTTTTAATAAATAACTATTCAATTTATATTTGTTTTGAAGAGATGGTTACATTGTACACCCATTGGCTTTTCTGCTTTGGCTGGGAGATATTATTTTATTTTTTGCCTTAGAGATCTATAAGTTGATATAATAGCCTGTGAATAATGGGGCATCATTAAACCCTTTTGAAAATTTAATTTAATTTATTATTACAGTTATATCCAGCCTTTTTTCTCTCTTGCAAGGAACCCAAGAAGACATACACAATCCTCCTCCTCTCCATTTTATCTTCACAACAACCCTGTGAGGGAGGTGAGGCTGGGAGTCAGTGACTGGCCCAAAGTTACCCAGTGAGCTTCATGGCCGAACGGGGACTAGAACCTGGATCTCCTGAGTCCCAGTCCAACACTCTCACCACTACGCCACACTGGCACTCCACTACATCACACTGGTTTATGATATAGTTCATATATTGTGCCTTATTTATTTATTATATTTATACCCCACCTTTTTTCCTGCAAGGAACCCAAGGCAGCTTACATAATCCTCATCCTCCTCTCCATTTTATCCTCACAACAATCCTGTGAGGTAGGTTAGGCTGGGAGTCAGTGACTGGCCCAAAGTCACCCAGTGAGCTTCATGTCCAATTAGGGACTAGAACCTGAATCTCCTGAGTCCCAGTCCAACAACCACTATACCACCACACTGTTGTTGTTGTTGTTGTTGTTGTTGTTGTTTTAAAGCATAGGACATTTATCTTTTGAATTAGCCATATTATGAAGCTATATTAATAGTCACATAAGAAGCTCCACTTTGGGAAAAGTCGTAACTCAGTGGAAGATCATATGCTTTCCATGCGGAAGGCCCTAAGCTCAATCCCTAACAACTCTTGGTAGGGCTGGGAAAGACCCTTTGATGAAGCCCAGGGGAGTTCCTTCCAGTCAGTGTGCAATACTGAGCGAAATGGTATCATGGCCTGACTCAGTGGGTTGTATCCAATGTTAGTCCTACTTAGAGTAGAGTAGACTCATTGAAATGAATGGGACTTAATTTAGACGAACATTGGGTGCAACATACTGGAGGAGGATGATGATGATGATGATGATGATGATGATGATGATGATGATGATTTACAGTATTTATATACCGGTCCACATCAAGCAGATTCCAGAGCAGTGAACAATAAAAAGACAAAAACAGATAAAATAAACAAAAAACAAACCATGTTGAAAACAAACTAAAATTACAATGCTGGTTGGACAACAGAGAAGGCTTCCCGGAACAAGGCACAATGTTGGAGCCTGCCTGACCTCCAGAGGCAGGGAATTCCACAGAAATGGAGCCACCACACTGAAGGCCCTTTTCCTGGTGGACTCCAATAGGGCCAAAGGTCCATGAGGAACCACCAGGAGCATGCCATCTGATGACCTCAGCAAATGGGCAGGTTGGTATGGGAGGAGGCACTCTCTCAGGTAACTTGATCCCAAGTTGTTTCGGGCTTTGTACACAAGTACCAGAACCTTAAACCTGACCTGGTAGCGAATAGGTAGCCAGTGCAGGTCCTTTAGCAAAGGAGTTGCACGCTGAAAAGGGGCAGCTCCCGACAATAGCTGAGCTGCTGCATTCTGCACTATCTCCAGCTTCCGGAGCAGCCATAAAGGCAGCTCCACATAGAGCACATTGCTGTAATCCAGTCTTGAGGTTACTACTATAGTAACCACCCACCCACTATAAGGCACCTTCTTGTGTTTCTCTTAACATTGAGATTTCACGTTTTTAAAACATTGGGTTAGTTATGTGCCATTTTTCCTCCTCTGCTTCAACATTCTATGCAAGTCCCAAATGTATTAGCATCACCATTTTATAGCATTTTTCATGCACAGGCACTTAATAATCTTTTTCTTGCTGAGCCTTTCATCAGTCCAGTGAACGTTCTTATTGCACTCATTTTACTGAAGCGGAGCTGAGGCTAAGTCATAGCGACTTGCCCAAGGCCATTCAGGCTGCAATCCTACACATGCATGCATACCTGGAAGTAAGTTCCATTGAACTTACTTACTCAGTGTCAGTGAGTTTTCATGCTTGAGTAGGGTCTTCTATCTTGATTTTCTGTATCCACAGCCAATGGTCTAGTGGCTCTCAAGCCGACTGATGTCACTGAAAATTTTGCCTGCCCAATTTCAGTAGGAATGAATGTTGAAAACCAGAGATGGAGAATTTCACTCATCTCCCAGGAATCATCTGAGGAGTGGCTGGCCATGTGGCACATTCATTTCAGCAGCCCCAGCTTGATTCAGTAAACTGCATTGCCCCATGAGGACATTGTGATGCAGATCAAGAGTGCTGGCCCACGATGTTTTCCTGCCTCAGGCCAATGACCCCCTCTCCTGGCTATGGCCTTTCTGGACCATTCAGACACCAGCTCCTGCCTTGATCTATCACTCCCCACTCCCCATGGTGCCTTCACTCAGCTTCATGGCAGGACTGGCCCTGAACATCAGTGGATGGAAATATGGCAAGAGGCTTAACCTGCAGTGATAATATGACTAGGTCCTTATACTGGGCAAGAGAGAAGAGCTGTTTGTGTTAATATCACGACGATACACATTTAGTGGCAATTTGCTTACCGGATACAAGCTGCAAGATTCATCAGTTCTTCAGAAGACAGAGTAATCTGGCTGGTTCTATAGCTGTGGACCATGATTTATTTATTCATTTATAGCATTTTTATCCTGCCTTTAGCCAAAAAGGCTCCCAAGGAGACTTACGGAGATATTTCTTAAGACAGTCCTTGCCCACAGGCTTACAATCTTAAAAACATGACACAAAAGGAAAGATGAAAATGTTCATGAATTGCCAAACATGTGCTCGCATTCAGTTTGTGCACATTTCACCCATAGACTGAATCAGCCCCGCTTTAGTCTATGGAGGAAATTTGGGAAATTTGCATAAATTTGGGAAATTTGCATAAATTTAGGAAATTTGCATAAATCAAACTGGGGGAAAGTTGCACAAATTTCCTGTTTGGTCGCTGCTCAATTGGCACAATTTTCCTGTTCACGCAGAGTGAGCAACATTCACAAATGCAAATGGGAATTGGGCACGAGATGAGTGGTGAGACTTCACCATTGCAATCTGCCTTTCCCTGCGGTCCAGACAACGGTGCTGGTGAATAGGAGGAGGAGCAGATGCCACTGCTCACTGGCTCTCTGCCTGTCAAGCAAGCAAGTGGTAACAATGATGAGAAAGAGGAGTGGGGAGGGGCAGTGCTAGGTACCAAAAAGATCCAGGACTTGGGTCCACAGGACAAAAAAATGTATAAATTTGCATATGATCTGAAGTGTGTGTGTGTGTGTGTGTGTGTGTGTGTGTGTGTAAAGGACAACCGTATAAAAGGGATGTATGGACAGGGGGGAAGAGGGCATTTTATTTCAGAAAAAAACTCAGGCAGAAATATTCAGGGGGGGGGGCAGCAGGAGGTGGTGTCGGAGCCCCGGTAGGTGGGCAAAAAGCTAGCTAGTCCAAGGGGATGAAATGCAACAGAGATCATTAGGGTCCCTATACTTATATTCAGCAAGCTCCCATGGACAGCATGGTGATAAGGCAGATGGCCTCCCAGGGATTTGGGGCTCCAAATGAAAGATTCGGGCCTCCAGCCATAGTAAGCCGCCTACTACTACTACTACTACTACTACCATAGTAAGCCACACTATAGCACCACTTCTGGGAGGAGGAGCAATAGCAGCTGGTGATAATGGCAGCTTCACTGAGACAGGGAGTCCATTGAGGGTGCATTCCCGAAGGGCCCTCAAAACTTGGAGCCAGCACTGTTCTACTTGGCTCCAATACGAAGCTGAAACCGATTTTCCTTGCATATGCACATACAGACCCACACACACACAGCAAGACAACAGAATTGCGACCTTGGAGCTTTTGTCCTCGGGTGGGCCAGGCATAACGCAGTGCAGTTAAAAATCTCACACATTAGAAATTGGGTTTGTGTATCACATATGTGCCGGATGAGGAAGCAATTTACCGCAGTGCTGCTTCGACACCTTCTTGAGTAAACATCCACTGTGTTTGGCTAATTTGCTCGATAGGACGCTTTGACATTTGTGCTTTCATCCAGACAGCTCACTTGTGAGAAGGGATAAGCAACATAATTAAATAATGGCCTTTTTCCATCCACAAAGATTAAAGATTTTATTGCAGCAGGTTACAGAAGTGGTTGGCGCTTAAGTGTGTATTAATTTGTTTCTCTCGCCTTCCATTTAATGTTGACTGGAGCTGTGTCCAGAGAATACAGTGTGAAGGTGGCAGAGTGTGTGTCTTCTGAATACAAGACTTGATTGGAACAAAGAAATGAAATTACAGCCCAACTAAGTTAATGGAAGGTGTGTGTGTGTGTGTGTGTGTGTTTTACGGTGGATTATAATGGAAGCAGGTTTTAAAGTCAGAGACCAATTTGTTGATTCCTTGCTAGGGCCATGGCCACCAACTCAGATGGCTTTAAAAGGGAATTAGGCAAATTCATGGCGCATAAGGCTATCAATTACTACTAGTCATGATGACTGAGTGTACATACTGCCTCCAGGTTCAGAGAGGCAGCATGCCTCTGCATATCAGCTGATGGCAAGCAACAGCGGGAAAGGGCTATTGCCTCTATGTCCTGCATGTGGCTTCACATTGGGATCTGGCTGGCCGCTGTGGGAAACAAGATGCTGGAATCCACAGGCCCAATGTCTCACCTAGCACCGCTCTTCTTATGTGATGGGCAGAGCAATCCTATGGCCCCTAGGCAGTGCCTAGAAGGCCACAGGATTTTTCAGATTCCCAGATCCGAGCTTGGAAAAGGGCTTCAACCTTGGATCTGGGGATCCGCGCTCGGATCCCCCTCCCTCCCTCACAGCTAGCGCAGAAACAACCATGCTGGCTGCTTCTCCGAGGTCATAAGAACGACCTTGGATAAGGGATTTAGGCAGTGTTCTGCAGGGGCAGCGAGGGAAGGAGACTGGCACTGCCAAGATCCTGGCGGTGCCTCAGCCTCCTTCCTTCCCCCTCCGAAGAGCCACAGTTAGATGGCCACGAAATTGGCCATCTAACTGCTTTGCAAAACGGGAGGAGGAGCATGGAGGCAACCTTCGCCTCTGTGCTCTTCCCACTCTGTGTAGTAGGATGCCTGTAATCCTCTGAGTTCAGAGGGCTATGGGCATCCCCACTGGACTGCACCCTAAGGAGATCATTGCTCCTTAGTCTCTCACAGAAACTATACTGATTGTCAACATTCGAATTGCTGACACCTTCACCCTGGCAAGTTAGAACATTTATGCACCTTCAGTGACATAAAAACACTTTGATTACTGAGGTGTGGGAGCTTTGGGGTGACAACCAAGCAGAGAGCAGCAAAATTTTACCGCTACCCTTCTTTTTAAGGTTCTTCATTTCCATCTGCATTGCTTGAAACATAAATTCAATATTCTGTAATGCTGGTTGTTTGTTTTTAAAGTTGAAACTTTCACACTGTGCACCGTCAAGAAAATGCCAAATTTGTTACTTTTGTGATATAATTTATTGGTGTAATTTCCACCACCCCTTGGTCCCAAATTTGCATTCTGTTGACACAGATTGTTGTTGCCTTCTCACAAAACATGGGGAGGGGGGGGGATGGCAGTGAATAAATAATCCCATCTCCGCATTTAAGTTTATACATACCTCATATACTTATTAACAGTCTTTCCTGGAACAGTGACTTGTATCTGAACAATATCCCGGTCAATTGCATTGACGGTCCAAAATGACAGTGAGCTGATCTGATCTGACCTTTCATATCTGGACGTGCGAGCAGCTGCTTGGGTAGCTTTCAGAAAGATGCCTGCAGGGATATCCTCAGGGGTTGATGGAGACTATGTTATCTCGTCAAGTAGCATCGCCATCCAAGACCAGATGGATCAATGAGTACTGAAAGCTGTGCCTCAGATGTCGACCGCAATCACTTATTTGCAGCAGACCTGTGCTTATGCATGTTATTAACACCGGACGTAGGAGTTATAAATAATTGCTGTGTCACCTTGAAATTAATTAGAATTTATTAGTAAGCAGCTGATGATGTGCCAAGACCACTTTTCATTGATGAGAAGTACGCTCTCGTTCTTTCCTTGGGCTTCTCATTTCCTCTGTTTCTGATGTTCAGGCTGTGAGCGCTGTTGCTTATGTAGTCAAAGCAGCACCACACGCACACACGCATGCACGCACACACACACACACACACACACACACACACACGAGGAAAGTAATTAGCAGGCTTGGAGGAACCCCAACGTTTCCAGAAATAGAAAATATATTTATGGGAGAAAAAACTAATTGGGGGTGTGTGTCCTAAAAACAGCTCAATGAGGACTGAGCATACTCAGTTGTCATGAAATGCTGACCATTAGAGGAAAGCTGGAAAACTAGATGGAAGGGGGACTGGAAAGGAGAGGCTGGAATCCTGAACAGTTGCAGTCCATACTGCAACATTTTGTTGCAGTTCCCCCTTGTTCCATCTGTTTTCCATTAATCTCCTTTCTGTTATCTCCTACTTGAGAATTTAGGGATGAGCCTTTATTGTTCTGGAGGTTTACTCCACCCTGCATTCTACTCCTCCAGTCCTGAACAGCATTTTAACTAAGAAAATTACTCAAACTGATCTGCAGAGTTGTTACAGAAACAGTTTTCCATTCCCAATTTGCTCTACCCTTGTTCTGCTCTTTCTGAGTTTCTGAGCCCAATGTACCCCTCCCTCACTTTCCTCTGAGAATTTTCTTGGTTCAGAACTTCATAATGCACCAAATAAGAGACTTCAAAATTATTGGTTGGTTTTAGACTTAGGGTGCAATCCTATGCATGTTTAGACAGAAAAAAGTCCTGCAACTCCCAGCATTCCCCAGCCATTCTAATTTTGCATATCTATCTATCTATCTATCTATCTATCATCTATCTATCTATCTATCTATCTATCTATCTCAACATATGCACACATTATACAAATCTCTCTGTGCCATCTTTTTTGGCGATGGCCTCCCTGTTTGTTGGTCATGGTTGCAGGCAAACAGAGGTACCAAAATGCCTCTTTAGTCTATGGTCAGCTTCCCTGCTGGAGAAAAAAAAAAAGAATTGTACATGATCAACAATCATTTCTCTTCAGTGTTTACAGAATAAGCCCTTCTGGGACATTCACCCATATGGAGTCATCTGTTCCCTAATGCTGCAGATTTGCTGCAACAGAGACTGTTCTTTCTGCCGAAGCTTTAAGAAACATCCTTGCAAATTGTGGGGGGGGGCGGCGGCAGGGGCAAGAGGAAGTAGGAATAGAAGAAGGACCATGGCTCACTGGAAGAGCACCTGCTTTGCATGCAGAAGGTCCCAGGTTCAACCCCCCGCACCTCTAGATAGAGCTGGAAAAATTCCTTCCTGAAACCCTGCCAGTCAGTGCTGACAATACTGGGCCAGATGGACCCACATGATTGAGATGGGCCTTCAGCCAGGGACTTCTGTCTACCCAGCCAGCACCATCCTTCGGACTCTGATGAAGTGGCAGTGTTTCAACACATGAAAAAGCACATCTTACCAACAGAAACAGTGGTTCTAGGACACATGTGGCCATTCCTCTGGAGCAGGAACCAGTTCTCTAGCCAGGCAACTGGTCCTATGCACCAACGTCCTATTCCGATAAACAAGCAGATGGACCCTTGTACTAGATATGAGTTCCCTTTTTTTTTTTTCCCTTTAAAAAGAAAAGAAAAAAAGAGAACGGGTGTTGCTGACTTCCATTGATAACCTTGCTTGAGTTATTATGAAGTTTAAAAATGTAACCATAACAAATACTCCTAGGCAGTGTCTGCGGGCCATAGGATGCTGAGGATCCCGCCCCTCTGAGGCTGTAGACAGAGCTCCAACCTCAGAGGGTTTTCTCCCCCATGTGTGGACCTCCCCACCTCCGCAAGCCCCTCCCAGAAGCCATGGAAACATCCATGGGTTCCCTCTCCCAAGGTCGGAGCTCCAACATCAGAAAGGGGAAGAAGATGGGGGGGCGGCAGGCTGGGGGGGGGAGACACTGTGGATCCACTGATTCCAGAGGCAGCCACCGCCAGCATCCAGGTGAGTGAGTTACATGGGATCAGAGAGGCCTGTTTAATGTAAAACTGCATTTTCAGAGGATGGAGGAGCTAAAAAAGCCTCTGCCATCCCTCCCACCCTGCCAGTGTCTTGCCAGCAGGACATAGGTTATTTGGAGGGCTCTGCCCTATGGGTGTCTTGCCCATTGGATTGCTCTCTTACAGTGTGTGTGTGTGTGTGTGTTTGCAATTTATGCTTGACTATCTCCAAGAGCTTTGTTGAGAGTTGTCTCTCTCCCCATCTGAACTGGGAAATGGTGCCACCGTTTCCCACCGTGACACTTGATAAGAAGGTGGGATGTTCCTCAGACTGCAAGCTAATGCACACAACATGTGCCTGAAATTTTGAGTGAGGGGTGATTGAAGCAGCCTTCTAAATGCTTCACCACACACCCCGCTCTTGTCATCAGCCTGGGATTCACTGAGCACATGTTATAAAACTCAGCCCGTCACAGATGTTCTCCTTCCCCATGTATTCATTGCAATGTAAAGAGGAGCCAAGTCACATCCGAAAAAATACCAAAGAGTCCCATGACTGGGGCCCGAGGTATTTCTCACTGATTGCAATTGGATCCTGCCCTTATCTCCACAGCACACCCCCCCCCCCCCCCGTGAGATAGATTAAGCTGAGAAGGAGTGACGGGCCCAAGGTCACTCGGTGAGTTTCTTGGCTGCGTCATGATCTGAACCAAGGTTTCCCCAGCCTGAGCCAAACACTCTATCCATTACTAGTTATGTATGGATCAGAGTACTTTGGGTTTGTATCAGGTTCACACATGTTCTGCCCCATTTCCTCTTTAATTGGCATTTTTTAAAAAATATCTGCATGAAAATTCATACATGTTTAGCCTAATATATACACACACACACACACACACACACACACAGATTTTATCATAGTTGGTTTGTTTGTTTGTTTTATAAAGCATTTTTATTCGCATTTTGGTATGTTTTTAAAGCTGAAAGCTGCATTGCAAAGTTAGAAGGAGTACGGGATCTGAAGGATAACTGCATCCTGATCTGCATATTAGTTCGGGAGGTGTGAATCAGGCCAGTTTGCTTCCAGTGTGGACCAAACAAAATTCTTGAACATCCCTATAAGACCATCACACCCCACTGGGTCATAATAACAGCAGAGCAGCAAGCATTGACCATTCTAACTTTCTAAGCAATATGAAAGCGGCAAAGCGATTTACTTAACGAAGAGAACAATTCTTCTTTTATACAACAATGAACTTCCCCTGTCAATTGAGAACTGTTGTTATTCCTCTTCTAAAAAATCAAAATCTCTCTCTGTGCAACATCAGCTGCTGCAGAATCTGCCCATCGTTCCATTATATCTTTCAAAATTACTAGGAGATTAGTGCAATTGCAACAGTCCCCATAACAATGATAGCAACACGCAAGTATTTGATCTTGCAAGCAAACACATTCTTGAGGAAGACTTGGTTATGTTGGTTTAACAAGCAGCTGCCTTCTCCATTTCTTCTGCCTCCTAGTGAATTATATGATGATAACATAGCTGTGGGCTTTGAAAGAATTCATTTGTCTCAAACCACCAAACTATGTTGCCTGCCACGGTGTGTGAGATAAGAGGGATTTTTTTAAAAAATATTTTTTTACTTAAAGAAAAGGAATCACTAAAACAAAAGAATAAAAGGGTTTTATTTTTAACGTGTGCACGATTTACTAAGGAATATGTAGATTTTAAAATGTGTGTTAAGAGTAGCCACCTCGGTCTCTGGAAATGAGGAGGGTAGCAGCCTTATTTATGTAACATGACACAAAAATAGGTGTTCTGATCTCATTTTTTGATCGGGTAACCTCCCTTGTGGACTGTGGGAATGCTGTGGACATTATATATCTGGACTTCAGCAAAGCTTTCGACAAAGTGCCTCATGATATCCTGATTAGTAAGCTAGCTAAGAGTGGGCTAGATGGAACAACTATCAGGTGGATCCACAATTGGCTACAGAATCGGACTCAAAGAGTGCTTATCAATGGTTCCTTCTCAAACTGGGGAGAGGTAACGAGCGGGGTACCACAGGGCTCGGTCCTGGGCCCGGTGCTCTTCAACATTTTTATTAATGACTTGGATCAGGAGGTACAGGGAATGCTTATCAAATTTGCAGATGACACAAAGTTGGGTGGAACAGCTAATACTCTGGAAGACAGAAACAAAATTCAAAGTGACCTCGATAGGCTGGAGCGCTGGGCCGAAAACAACAGAATGAAATTTAATAGGGATAAATGCCAAGTGCTGCACCTAGGGAGAGGAAACCAAATGCAGAGTTACAGAATGGGGGACACTTGGCTCAACAATACTACAAGTGAGAAGGATCTTGGAATTGTGGTAGATCACAAACTGAATATGAGCCAGCAACGCGATGTGGCTGCAAAGAAGGCAAATGCAATTTTGGGCTGTATTAATAGAAGTATAGCTTCCAAATCGCGGGAAGTGATAATTCCCCTTTACTCGGCACTGGTTAGGCCTCATCTTGAGTACTGCGTCCAGTTCTGGGCACCTCACTTTAAGAAGGACATAGACAAACTGGAGAGGGTTCAGAGGAGGGCAACAAGGATGATAAAGGGACTGGAAACAAGGCCCTATGAGGAGAGACTGAAAGAACTGGGCATGTTTAGCCTTCAGAAGAGGAGACTTAGGGGAGATATGATCGCACTCTTCCAGTATTTGAAGGGATGTCACACAGAGGAGGGCAAGGATCTCTTCTCGATCATCCCAGTTTGCAGGACACGGAATAATGGGCTCAAGTTACAGGAACCTAGATTCCACCTAAACGTCAGGAAAAATTTCCTGACTGTCAGAGCAATAAGACAATGGAATCAACTACCTAGGGAGGTTGTGGGCTCTCCCACTCTGGAGGCATTCAAGGTGCAGCTGGACAGACATCTGTCAGAGATGCTTTGACCTGGATTCCTGCATTGAGCAGGGGGTTGGACTCGATGGCCTTGTAGGCCCCTTCCAACTCTACTTTTCTATGATTCTATACAGTGAACATATGTAGGGGGAGGTTGGATCATGCCTCTTATATTTGAGGATTTAGTTTGGTCCACATTTTTAATGCAGGAACTTACCTGCACTTCCAAATTGAAAACTGGGGTCGGGATGCAGTTATCCTCAATTTTGCGCACATTTCCAAATTTTGCGATGCCATTCTTGGCTCGAAAGAATGTACAGAAATGCATACACACAAGCATATTCTAGGTTCAAATGAATACAAAAATAGGTGTTCAGTGTAAAGCATATGTTAATAAATGTTATGAATTTTCATAGTTGTTTTTTTTTAAATGCAGATTGATGTGGAAACAGGAGGGGAATGGACTTTGAAAGAATACATGTGAAACTGACATGGACCAGAAATAGAAAGTTCCATCCATTATACAGCTTAGATATTTATCTAAGCAGTATAATGTGGATCTGAATCATTGTTGCTCTTCACATGTGTCCATTTATCCCCAACTGGTATAATAGCATGTTAATTTATACATCCAGTGATCCCCACCAGAACCACACACATTTTGTTCTTTTTTGGCAAATACAATATTGTTTGAGCTCTGCTGCCTGTTGGGGACACTTATCTGCAACAGCTAATATGTGTTGTTGTTTTTTGCACAGGAAGCACAAAAGCATGGATATTTGTAGTGTCACTAATTAAGTGAAACGTGAATGCTTAGCATTAACTTTTCCAACACTTCACTCATGCTTCGAGCAAGGTAAGCAAATGCTAACTGGACAGTTACCAAGGAGAGTGTCACCAGTTGATTACAAGTAGTGGGTTGCAAAGCAAAAACTGCTGGCTGAATATATATATTGCTAAATGCTCTTTGAGCACGTGACCACTTCATGAATCATGACCTTTTCAGGTCCATGGCGATGTGTCCACAATCTAATAACCTCCTTTTCATGTAATGCCTTTCAGTTTTATGCATGTTTGACTAATGGTTTTTACAGTTACACCATTTCCAGGTTTAGCCTTTTGTAGAACACAGGCAAATGTTTTGCCTTAAAAAATGAGCTACATTTCTCTTTTGAGTGCTTGTAGAGCAGAACAGATTTTCAGATTAATTATTTACCAGTCATTTATGAGTGGGGATTTGCAAACCACAAAGCAATGGCTTAGAAAATACCACAGAATGACTTATTTTCACATTGTCTTGGTGTATCTTTTGGGGTTTTCATGGGAGGGATATTATTACAAGGGTTGGGCATGGAGCTTCCTTGTCCATCAGGTCATTTCAGCTCTGATGACTCTGGCATGGAAAACGCTGAGAAAGATGGATGACATGTGGCGTAGTGGTTAGGGTGCTGGACTGGGACTCGGGAGATCCGGGTTCTAGTCCCCGCTCGGCCATGAAGCTCACTGGGTGACTTTGGGCCAGTCACTGACTCTCAGCCTAACCTACCTCACAGGGTTGTTGTGAGGATAAAATGGAGAGGAGGAGGAGGAGGAGGAGGAGGAGGATTATGTACGGTAAGCTGCCTTGGGTTCCTTGCAGGAAAAAAAGGCAGAGTATAAATATAATAAATAAATAAATAAATAAATAAATAAATAAAACGTTGAGTCCACTCCTATCACAGATGTTCAAGATGTATAACATTGATATGGTAAAATGCTCTTTCAATGGTACAGCTATGGTTGGACTTTGGGGCCAAGATCCAATGCCCCAAAGTCCAGGGGTCCCCAAATGACCACCCAGAGAGTGAAAGGTGATAGGCAGTGGCAGAGAGCGCCATGGCTGGCATGGGTAACTAAGCCGGGACCCACCTGGTGCTGATGCTAGGGATGGACGGATTATGTTACATCTGTGTTTTGTGGATTGTTGGGTGTCTTTTGTTCTGCTGTTGGCTCATTGATGGAATTGGATTTTTCTCAATTTCCCAAACTTGTGTTCATGTTTGAAATTGTGCCCTTGTGCAACTGTGCACTTCCAAAAATGTACATTTGCGCAAACGCACAAATCCCCTCCCCCCCAATTCACATTTTCATGTTTTAGCCTGGGGGGGTGCATTTTCAGTCGGTGGTTTTTGTTTTCATATTTTTCGTATTTTTGTATGACTAAATTTGCATACAATTCCAGGAAGTGGAAAACTGGACGCCCGCAGAATCTGCACGGCTCAGAAAAAGTTGGTCCGCCCCAAAATCCACAGGTCGGAATCATAGAAATCCAAACTCATTTGAATCTGTTGCGGACATCCCTGGCAGACACCTCTTGCTGCGGCAATCTTTGTCTTATTTTTTTAAAAGCATATTGTACTCAGGGGGCTGAGCATGTACATGGTTACAGATGCTCATTAAAAAATTTTTTACTTTAAAATATATATTCTCCTCTCCTACAACAAAATGGTGCTTATTCCCAAGTAAATGCATTTAGCATCAGGGCAGGAGAAGCAAATTCCAGGTTACTCCTGTAGTCATGGTGGCTATGATTTTTGCAGGAAAAAAGGTGGGGTATAAATATAATAAATAAATAAACTGTGAAACTGCACATGCTCAGAATACTTCTTTTCTTTTCTAATCAGGGATGGCAAGCACTTGTTGCTTGCTCTAACATATTAAGAATATAGAAGCAATTATAAATCATGGAATGGTGATGGTGGTGGGAGAGAGATGTTAGTTGTGTGCCTCACAACTGCAGTAAACCCTAGAGGTTTGCTCTTTTATTATTTGAAAGACGGGCAACTGGACTCGCAAGTGTACCCCCTGAAATGGTGGTCCAGGAGCTGCAGCCCAGGGCCATATATATGGTTTGGTTTTAAAGAAATTAGTTCCCTTTGGATGCAGTTTGAAAATTTGCTAGCACTGTGCCTAATTCACAAACCCCATACAATAATTATAGTAAATCAAGCTTCATTAATATGTGATGATGCTGGATTTTACAATAAATCTAACATACTTTTACAAATTAGCAAGATGGTCATATAAAATAAAACAAACCAATTCTAGATTTTTTTATTAATCTGTTCATAAATTGTTGTATGTTGTTGTCAGTGCCTCTGGGGCTTGTAGAAGAAACAAATACATGAGTGGGGATTATTAAACCCAGCAAATAGAAAAAATGGAAGGGGAAAATCATACAAAATTATGTATAGTGTGGAGAAAGTGTATAGGGAGGCATTTCTCTCCCTCTCTCATGATACTAGAACCCAGGGTCACCCCATGAAGCTGATTGGTGGGAGATTCAGGACAGATAAAAGGAAGTACTTCTTTACATAGCGCATAGTTAAACTATGGAATTCACTTCCATAAAATGTCGTGCTGGCCACCAATCTGGATGACTTTAAAAGGGGATTGGACAAATTCATGGACCAGAAGGCTATCAGTGGCTGCTAGTCCTGATGGCTCTATGCTACCTCCAGGAGCAGAGGCAGTATGCCTATGTGTACCAGCTGCTGGGGAACATGGGCAAGAGGGTGCTATTGCACTCCTGTCCTGCTTGTGGGATCCCGTGGGCAGCTGGTTGGCCACTGTGTGAACAGAATGCTGGACTAGATAGACACAGTCTGATCCAGAATGGCTCTTCTTATGTTTGAATATAAACCAGGAGGGTGTAAAGTGTTGCCTGATAATAAAGAGAAGACCAATTAATCCAGAATGTCCTCAACCAGTTAGAAGCTAGATGGGAACTGCATATATGAATGGGTTTTAGATGAGTGATTGTCCAGTCCAATCCAATATTTGGGTCTGCACATCTTTAGCCCTTTAAAGAAAGCTGTCAAGCACCCCATCCTGTCTCTCGTCTCCACCCAAAAAACTAACTGGTATGATTTTGGCACCCAACCATCTTCCAAAGTGGGCTGAGAACATATCCTGTTACAACAACTGCATTGTCACTGCATGATTTTAGGATGGCAATTAGGGAATCTGATACTCCTTGGGACAGGGGTGCAAATCCTCAGGCCTGGGGGCCAAATACAACCCTTCTGGGGTCCAAATCCAGATGGCCATATGGACCCTTCCTATGTCCCTGAACCACTATTTGTTCGGTGGTTTCCCACCTGTTCTGAAGTTTTCCTCCCATGCTAGAAGGTTGAAATGCTTCTCCGAAGGCTTAGTCACTGGCAGTAAGAGCTTTAAACTAAAATATGCTGGTAATTTTGCCCTTGCGCCTTTTGCCTTCAGCGCCACCCACCACTGGAATGGAGCTTCTCTGAAATGGAATTCGGCCCTTGGGCTGAAAGAGGCTCAGCACCCCTGCATTGGGGGGGGGGATGGATTTGAACCTGGGGTCTCCATTCATGGATCCTATTTATTTATTTATATACCACCCAACAGCTGAAGCTCTCTGGGCAGTTCACAACAATTCACAAAAACACTGGCTTTCCTGTGTGGCCTTGCTTCCCCTCTCATCTCCCGGGGTCGGGGGAAAGCAGCCCAACTGGAGCAGGCCCTGATGTTCCCTTTGCCTGCTCTTATTATAAGATGTAGGGATGGCGAGCACTGAGAAACTTGACCTGCTTGCGCTCGGTGCGGTGGACTTTTGGCACCTCGCTGAGAGCCTAAAGCAGGCTGAGTCAGGGGGGTGGGTTCATGGCAAGTTGCAGCCAAGATTTATGCAAATTTCCCTGAATTAAGCAAACAAACAAATCGCCGCCTGCTTTAAAAGCAGAAGATCACATGCTGACTTGACTGATGTCAGAGTGAGTCAGCGCCAGTGCTGAGTTGATGAGCGGGAATCTGGGGGGCCAAGCCAGGCCAATCTTTCTGATCTTGACCCCCCAACTGGATTCCTTGCACATCCCTACCGGACCATTTCATAAAATGTAATGTTATCTTACAAGTGAAGAATGCTTCTTCAAAGTCACACAGAGACATCATGGCTGAATGGAGGCTTGGTCCGAGGTTTCCCTGCCCTGGCCTAAGCCTGATGCCTGAGGACTGTTCTTGCGTTCATCCATGAGAAATGAATGTTGAGGGGAGAAAATGATGGAAATCCTCCCATTCACCTTTGTTCCAATCTGTGAGTGGTGCATTTGTGAGTGGCATGGACCTGCAAATGGTGCATCGGCTCTGTCCATAGTTTTGGCTGAACATGTGGATGGGACGGGAGGTGGAGGGATCCTTCCCCCTCCATGCATTCATTCTGCATGGGTGAATCTATAAATGAATGGGGAGCTATCGGCCTCGTCAAATGATAAAAAATTCTGGAAAGAAGGCCCTATGAGGAGAGACTGAACGAACTGGGCATGTTTAGCCTTCAGAAGAGGAGACTGAGGGGAGATATGATAGCACTCTTCCAGTACTTGAAAGGTTGTCACACAGAGGAAGGCCAGGATCTCTTCTCGATCATCCCAGTTTGCAGGACACGGAATAATGGGCTCAAGTTACAGGAACCCAGATTCCACCTAAACATCAGGAATAATTTCTTGACTGTTAGAGCAATAAGACAATGGAACCAATTACCTAGGGAGGTGGTGGGCTCTCCCACTCTGGAGGCATTCAAGGTGCAGCTGGATGGCCATATGTCAGGGATGCTTTGACTTGGATTCCTGCATTGAGCAGGGGGTTGGACTCAATGGCCTTATAGGCCCCTTCCAACTCTACTTTTCTATGATTCTATGATTCTTCTCAACATCCTTTTTGAACTTCAAGTCCCACTTCTGCTTGATCATCCCTGTTGCCCTCCTCTGCATTCCCTTAAGCTAGTCTATAACTTTCTGATAGTTTGGTGCACAGGACAGAGGTCATATTGAACGGCACAATGAGCTTTCAAAGGTCGCTTGAGGCAAATATGATATATAGTCACAGGTTGCTTCATAACTGCAGCATCTGCCTTGATTCAGTACAACTGCCCTAGAGCAATCTATGCACAATCAATAAGAAAGGTATTAGTTGTTTTACAAAGGCTTTGCTTTTGGGCTGGATATATATATATATATATATATATATATATAATTTTGCTTTATTTTTTCATTGCCAGATACATGTGTGTGGATACTTTTTGACAGACTATTTGTCATGACGATTCGTTTCACATATAAAGCAGTGGAAAAACAGTAACACTTAACTTTTATTAAGAAAATAAATTACTCTGGAAGATAGCTCAGAATACCGCTGAAAGAAAACATCAATCATTACCTCATTCCACGGAGGACAGGACTGAGGGGAAAGGAAGCAAACTATTGTAGATGGGAGAGAAATCCAGATTTTAGAAATGGCTGTGGTCTAAGCCTAGGAACACCCAAACCATATCATATTACTGGAAAGAAGGATGGGTGGATGGGACAGGAAGTAACACCAAATAACTCCAATCTACATTTTTTCACAATTTGGGAAAGGATAAACCCTTTTACAGCAGAATACTGTTGGAGAGCTTGAAATGTTGACGGGTGATTATTGTGTGGTTCTTATTTAACATGTACTGTTCTTATTTAACATATTGGTTTTTGGAAATATTTTGAATTAAAAAAAGAAACAGTTTTAAGTAGGAGTGGACAACTTCATTTTGTTGTCTACTTTTTAATTTTTTGATGCACAAGTTTATTCCATCCCCCTCCCTCTCCCCCTCTCTCATAATACTAGAACCCGGGGTCATCCCATGACACTGATTGTTGGGAGATTCAGGACAGAGAAAAGGAAGTCCTTCTTTTTACACAGTGCATAGTTAAACTATGGAATTCGTTTCCACAAGATGTAGTGATGGCCACCACTTTGGATGGCTTTAAAAGGGGATTGGACAAATTCATGGAGGAGAAGGCTGCTATCATCATCATCATCATCATCATCATCATCATCATCATTTCTATACCGCCCAATAGCTGAAGTTCTCTGGGCGGTTTGCAACAATTATAAAACACAATAAAATACAATATAAAAAGACAAACAATAAAAACATCAGATAAATTTTCACTGCACATTTTAAAAACAATTTTAAAATCAATGGCAATCAATGGCTACTAGTCCTGATTGGCTATATGCTACCTCCAGTATCAGAGGCAGTATGCCAATGTATACTAGTTGCTGGGGAACATGGGAGGGAGGGTGCTCTTGCACTCATATCCTTCTTGTGGGTTTCCCATGGGCAGCTGGTTGGCTGTGTGAACAGAATGCTGGACTAGATGGACCCGTGGTCTGATCCAGCAGGGCTTTTCTCATCTTCTTGGTAGTCCAAAGGGGTATCCTTGCAGACAATGGTAGGAGGTCTGCATACAAACCATGTGCTCTACCACTGAGGTATGGTTCCTCCCCACAAATACATATCTCCATGTAAATAAGAAAGAATGTGCATAGGAAGGAAAGTGTATGCACGGTGGGCAGAGGGAACACTAGGGGTGTTAATCCTACCTTTGGAGCGGTGCTCACTTTTGCTCTCCTTCTCTCGGCGAGCACACACACCCCCAGAAGGCCCGAATCCCTGCGTCGCTCGATCTGCCTCGCCGGCAGCGTGGGGTCCCATCGCATCATTTCCGGCTGCCAGGAAGTGACGGGACGGGACTCCGCACTGCGTTTTTGGTGTAAAAACCAGGGCAACCTAGCTTAAAACACCCGCAAGTTCCGACCTCGGTAGCAGGAGTTGAAGATCCAACCCCCTCCCACTCACAGCCAGGGTGGAAAGAACTGCTCTGGCTGGGCTCTGAGGTTGGGAACCCGACCTTGGAGAGTGGGAAAAGGGGGCGTTTCTATGGGCGGCGAGAGGAGGAGACTGGAGAGTCCAGGATACAAGCTAGAAACACCTTTGTTGAATGGGCAAAAAAGCCTGTCTAGTGAAAAATCCGTTCCATCAGATACTGAAGTCCCAAGCCATGTAGAGTTTTATAAGTCAAAACCAGCACTTTGAATTGGGTGGGCCCAGAAACAAACTGGGAGTCAGTGCAGGCTAGAGAGGACCGATGTAATGTAATATGATCACAGTGCCTGGTCCCAGTTAGAATTCTCCCAGCCATATTTTGCACTAGCTGAAGTTTCTAGTCCATCTTCAAAGGCAGCACCACAGGTAACATCTTACAAAAATATAAGTGAGAGTTGACCAGGGCAAGAATAATTGCAGCTAGGCTATTCTCCCCCAGGTACAGGGAATGCTTATCAAATTTGCAGATGACACAAAGTTGGGTGGAACAGCTAATACTCTGGAAGACAGAAACAAAATTCAAAGTGACCTCGATAGGCTGGAGCGCTGGGCCGAAAACAACAGAATGAAATTTAACAGGGATAAATGCCAAGTGCTGCACCTAGGGAGAGGAAACCAAATGCAGAGTTACAGAATGGGGGACACTTGGCTCAACAATACTACAAGTGAGAAGGATCTTGGAATTGTGGTAGATCACAAACTGAATATGAGCCAGCAATGCGACGTGGCTGCAAAGAAGGCAAATGCAATTTTGGGCTGTATTAATAGAAGTATAGCTTCCAAATCGCGGGAAGTGATAATTCCCCTTTATTCGGCACTGGTTAGGCCTCATCTTGAGTACTGCGTCCAGTTCTAGGCACCTTACTTTAAGAAGGACATAGACAAACTGGAGAGGGTTCAGAGGAGGGCAACAAGGATGATAAAGGGACTGGAAACAAGGCCCTATGAGGAGAGACTGAAAGAACTGGGCATGTTTAGCCTTCAGAAGAGGAGACTGAGGGGAGATATGATCGCACTCTTCCAGTATTTGAAGGGATGTCACACAGAGGAGGGCAAAGATCTCTTCTTGTTCATCCCAGTTTGCAGGACACGGAATAATGGGCTCAAGTTACAGGAACCTAGA
Source organism: Shinisaurus crocodilurus (assembly GCA_021292165.1). Classification (NCBI taxonomy): domain Eukaryota; kingdom Metazoa; phylum Chordata; class Lepidosauria; order Squamata; family Shinisauridae; genus Shinisaurus; species Shinisaurus crocodilurus. The sequence goes on along the minus strand of CM037878.1, from coordinate 270,297,959 downwards.
TTCCACCTAAACATCAGGAAAAATTTCCTGACTGTCAGAGCAATAAGACAATGGAATCAACTACCTAGGGAGGTGGTGGGCTCTCCCAGTCTGGAGGCATTCAAGGTGCGGCTGGACAGACATCTGTCAGAGATGCTTTGACCTGGATTCCTGCATTGAGCAGGGGGTTGGACTCGATGGCCTTGTAGGCCCCTTCCAACTCTACTTTTCTATGATTCTATGATTCTATGAGGTCAGGACGTAGCTGGGGATACCAGCCAAAGCTGGTAAGAGGCGCTCCCAGCCACAGAGTCCACTGGAGGCCCTAATGACAGTGATGGATCCAGGCACATTGCTCTTTAGAAGGGAACGCCTGTTCTAAGATTATTCCTGTTCTATGACACATCTTCTAAAAGCAAAACAAAAAAAGTATGCCTTTTGCTTTAGAACCTTTGTTTTTACCCATATGCAAATTTAATTGGTTAATTAAGCAACGGTCTTGACTCAAACTCATATGATTAATCAGCTCAGAGTTGTTAAAGTAGGCTGACATTTAGCATACATTTCAGAGAATAGCCAGATCACATGTTTCAAAGGCTGATGACAGCTTGTTGATGCTGGATTGTTTTCAATACTCATATGCAGGGGCTCCTTTGTCTTCCCTTCATTTCCTAGTGGAACGTTTGCCACATATTCTGCCTTGAAGCACTTTAATAGAGATGTTTTTAAAAGGCTGTGCAAAACAGTGACCTACAGTATAGCTCTCCACTGTAGCAATCAGAGCGAGGTGCTGGTGTTCATCAATATTCATTAGTATTTGTTTACTTCTTTCAATCAATTTTCCGTTTCCGTGGAACACTCCCCCATCGAAGGCAATTTGAATTAATGTTGCAAACAGCACTTTGTGAGACGCTTTAAGAAACACTTAAATAATGGGCCAGCGAATTATATTTACCAACTTCCTTTCCACTAATTTAGTGGCCCTATTGAGAAAAATAATCAATGTTGACTGGTAGGGCTCATTCTTTAGATGCCTTTCATGGATGAAATAACTGCAGTGCTATGAATCTAGCAAGAACATGGAAGGCAAAAAAGAGAAAAAAAATGTCCACTAAAGAGAAATTAGTTTACAGAGAAGAACCTAGCATGTGGTTTCCTTCTTTATTGTGGAATATTCTGTTCAGCCCCAGGCAACGTTCTGCTCATGAAAAATGGATCTTCTAATGTCCACTTTGCACATTTTAATGATCTCCATTCAAGATTAAAATGTTCAACCATGTAAACTTGCCAATCTGGAATACAGAATGCCAGATCTTGATTTTAGAGCTGGAAGCAATCTTTTGATTCAGCTCCATTCAAGCCCATAGTCCAGGACTGTCCAACCTTGGGTCCCCAGATGTTGCTGGCCTACAGTTCCCAGCATACCCAGCCAGCATGACTAATGGCAAGGGATTCTGGGAGCTGTAGTCCAGCAACATCTGGGGACCCAAGGTTGGAGAGCCCTGCCATAGTCCCATAGGGATGAATAACATCACCAGTGTAACATAGCCAAATAGAAATGTGTGTTTTTTTCTTCTCCTGAATCTAATACTTTGCTTTTGAAGTGTTACATTGAATTGACCAAGTAATAACTTGTCTTTTATTCAGATTCATTTGATTGTATCCAATGGTGGCTTTGCACTAGCAGAAAAGGCTTCTGCTAGTGCAAGGCAAGGCAGCCAGTTTTCATCAACATTCATACCTACTGCAGCCTTCCATGACATTTCCTTTATTCCAACCCTCAAGAGCAGTTTTAGGGGAGACACGGGGGTCTGCAGTGGATAAGAAGAGATAAGTGAAAATGAGGCACCACACCCTGAACAAGCAAAAGTGCTTTCCCTTCGTGTAAAGCCACCATTGGATACAACACAGTATTTAACCAGGAAATAGACATTTTTATGGATGGAAGAAGTAGTGCCAGCTGTGATTTCTGGAAACATTTTGGCTGAATTTCATAGGGTGATATGTTATCTTTGTTCATATTTCAAATTCTTCAAAAATTACTTTGAGCTTTCAATTGAAATCAGTCTGGCTATTTATCACTGCGTTTTCCTAAGCCACAAATGCATAGTGCATAGTTTAGATATATGTGAAGGATACTTACCGGTAACTAGCCCTTAAAAAGAGCTGAGGTTTCCCGGTCTTTTCCATGTTGCTTTTGGAGAGTGATCAAAGGTGAACCCTTCAGTTTCAATAGGATTCTAATGAATTTGACTGTGTACGAGCCATAGTACAATTCAGTGGCAAAGAAACAAACAAAAAGCCATTGTTAGGTGAAGAGTTAAGGCATAAAGTTGGGACAGCTAATATACTGATAAAACAAAATGTCAATTTGAACCATTTCTGCCCTCAATAGTCGACTACCCTTGTCTCTCTGCCACACAAATTTAAGTAGCCAAAATTTGCAGAATTTTATGGTAAAACTCTCCTTGCCACTTGGCAACAACACATTATGGAAGTGTTGGCGGATGCTGCTGCTGTGTCCACTGAGCCAGGCTGAAAGCAGACACACGCCATGCCACTTGTTGGACTTCCGGGTTCCCTGCAGGCCACTGATTATGTAGAAAATGCCTTAATTGTGCAAAGTGGCCACAATTTGCACAAGTTACACAAATTGAGGCCGCTTTTGGCATATCTTAAGGCATTTTCTACATAAACAGCGGCCCGCCAGGAACCCAGAAGTTGCTTCTCCAGCTCAACTCAGGAGAATGTACGTTGAGCTGGGGAAGAAGGTAAGCAAGATGTTCAGGGAGTCCAGCCTGGCCAGTCCACCTTTCCACCCCCGAAGGAAATCCTCACACAGCCCCAATGATACCCCACATTTCAGCAACAACCCACGGTTCAACGCCAACTCACACTCAACCCATACTCAACCCTTGTGTGGGGATTATCATGTTGTCTGAACCCAGTTGTTGAGTCAAACCATTGGTCCATTTAGATCAGTGTTGTCTATACTAACAGGGTCCCGAGTGACCTCCGCCATGCCCCCTCTCTGCTGAGCTTCCGCTGCTCAAAAACTTGGCTGTTCAGGTGGGAATATGGGGTGGGCTAAGATTTTAAAATTTTATACTGTTTTAAATGTATTTTATCCTGTTTTTATCTTATGTACATCGCCCAGGGTGGCTGGTTTGCCAGCCAGATGGGCGATAAATAAATGTAAATAATAAACAAATAAATAATAAATATATAAGATGACAGAGAATCCTGACATCACTGGGGGTCAGGGATGCACAGATTTTGTTTAATCTGTTCCATGTGCATTTCGTGGATTCTCAGGCGTCTTTTGTTCTGCGGTCCACTCATTGACACAATCTGATTTTTTTTTCCCCTTTGCAAAAGTACACAAAACAGTCAGCTGCAATTTACATAATGTTCGCTGGTATGTATCATTGTGTGTATTTTTCTTAGGTCAGCATACAATCAATTAGCAGAGTGCAGAAAAAAAGAGTGCTCCACAGCGGAGGGTGAAGAAAGATTGGAGATACCGGGGGGGGGGGGAGTCCACAAGTCCGTGGAAACCGTGCAAATTGGAAGATGCCAGTCGGCTGCAGAACCCTTGGGTCGAATTCATATTAGAAATCCAAAGTCATTTGAATCCATTCGGATTTCTCTGGCATCCCTACTTGGGGCTAATATGATCCCCACCCCCACCCTCTGAAGGGTGGGGTGGGGGAATAATGCAAGATCTACAAAAGATCCAGGAAACTTGAGAACAAATGAGAAGGAACTGAGAGGTCATTAAAGCGTCATTAAAAGGTTCCCATTACCAAAGCCAAGAGCTAACATCATGCTGTGTGTAAATGTTGTGAAGGACAGTCTTCCTAGCTAAGCAAGAGTTGAAACAGCTGATGGGGGAATTAAAGCCTGCGTAGAATGAAAACTCAGAAAAGATTGAACTCCTCAGATGACAAGCATTTTAGAATTCCAGCATCCCCAATTTTCTGGATTTTTAATTTAGAATAACCCTCTAGCCTTCATTGTTGCTAAGATAGTCTTGGAAATATAGTGGTAGCTTCTGTCCTTTCTTTTAATTTCTCGGGTTCAGTTGTACTGCCTGATGCCACCTATGGATTTTTTTATTTGTGTGTCTCTCCATAGCGCTCTCTTTGCTTTCATTTCTTTTTCTGGATCTGTCTATGAACCTCTTTATCTGTCTCAACTAAGAGCCCATAAAACTGCTGAAGCAGTGTTCGACCTGAAACAGAAACAAGATGAACCCTTTTGAGGTTTTTCTGCTGCACACAACCACATGATGCAAACAGACCATACAATGGATTACTACAATTAGAATGTTATTTTCTGTACTGCCGAGAGACAACATTGTACCTTTAATCCATGCCAATCTTTGAGTTTATCTTTGTATTTGAAAATATATATTAGGGCAATACCTTCATTAGGCCAACTCCAAGGACACAGTGTGCGAACTTTGGCATTTCATCAGGTGTAGAAGGTAAACAAAGAAAGGGGGGGGTGGAGGAGAAAAAAGCTGGTTGATGCTGAAGCCATGGGGTCATATTTAGTCACAGTCTTAAGGTGGAATGTGGGAGAAGGTTGAAGATACTCAAATAATTAGGATCTAGTATGGGACTGGGCGACATGTAGCCTGCAGGCAGCATGCAGCCCCTGCTACCCCTCTTACCCCCAAAAAGTCAGGGGGGAATTAAAAATTGGCAAAAATGTTTCAGAGATAAAAAAAACAAGCCAAATCTTTCCTTAGTAAGCCTCCATAGCAATTTGTCACCAAATTTCGCTGTGCTGTGTGTATTTTTCTTTAATTCCCCCCCCCCAGTGTGGCCAGGCGGGATGTTCCTGGGGAAAATTGACCCCCAGAAAACCCAAAGTTGCCCACCCCTGATCTAGTAGCTGCTGGGATGAAGAAACATACAATGGTTACCCCCCCCCTATTTTTGAAAATATAAAGTCCAGCTGTTACTCAGATTTGCCTCCATCCCTGTTGGCAGAAGAAAGTAACCCTATGGGGGTTCCTAGTCTAAACAATGGAGTGCTCCGATCTTGGGGGTTTCTGTCCATCCAAAGCCCTCTTGCTAGCAGGGCAGGGGGAACAGCAAAGGCTTTTTTCTTTTTCTTTTTTTTTTTTGCCTCTCCATCCTCCTGGAAAGGTTTTT